>OX383953.1:5250000-6562500 GCA_947532085.1 Elegia similella
AAAGGTGACCCGTCTTAGGATATACCCTAAAGGGCAAAACCGGGGAATGCCCATTCGTTGATTATACTCTTCAATACAACACACAAAAACAGTAATAAAATACGGTACTGTTTGTAACAATATGTATAGAATAAGTTAATTGTTTTATGATACAACCCTTCGCTCGGTAAAGGGTGCATTTCTAGATAAAGGGGTGCCGTTAATTGTGTAAATGCCGAGTAAAGATCCCGATAATTTTATTGTTTTATTAGTTTGTTTTGCTTGTTTAATGATGAGGTTATAAAAGAAAGTTACCGACCGTCCTGCCGGCCGATTTGCTAACTCAGTGACCAACGTTTAGATAGTCACTTTAAAATACATTGCGGGTTTCCTGTGATTGACTATTTTTATTAAAGATATATAAAATGTACTTTGAAATTACTATTAAAACGTTGTACACTGAGTTAGCAAAGAGGTTGGCTGGTCTGGTACAGTAAAAATATATAGATTACAGTTAAACATAATTTTTATATCCTTGTGCGTGTGAGATTACCAAAATAAACTATTTTGTCTTGCGAAAGGATGTATGTTTGCATGTATCCTTACTAGTATTATAAATGCGAAAGTGAGTTTGTTTGTTTGTTACGCTTTCACGTCGTAACTACTGAACCGATCATCATGAAATTTTGCAAACAAGTTCTCTGGAGTACCTTTTATCCCGGGAAAAAATCCTATTCCCGAGGGGTCGACATTGACGCGGGCGGAGCCGAGGGCGAAAGCTAGTATTGTATAAATATTTTATATTTAATACCATACCAATAATACAACATTACCAAAGGACCCCCAGGAGGGATGGTCCTCAGCCTTGGGAGTTGCCTGTGTGCCCCTGGAAAGGCAGCAAACTCTCATATTGCCCTTCGGCCACGCTTATATGCATGCATAGCCAATCTGAGAAAAAATGGCAAAAGCCATTGGAAGCAGCAACTATCATCTTTTGCCTTATGGGCCGAAAGCTACTTTGCCATATCGGCCTATTCTGGGTGCAAGACACCCGGGACCGCCGGACGGTCACCAGTAATCGGAGCTTATCCTACCATACGCACACTATTCCGGTGGCGAGTGGGAGGTAGTCGGAGAGTGGATCCTTAGGATCAATTGTTCTGCTCTAAACAGTCGCAAACAAACAAACTGCTTCTGCATCGTCATCATTTCGAGTAGGGGTCACGGTCAATCGACCATGCACACCCTGGTGTCAGAGTTCTTCGGGACCGCCTCTCGGCCTCTGACGTGTTTCCTTTAACGACTACTAGATGGCAGCCGGGACCACCGGCTTAACGTGCCTTCCTAAGCACGGAATCATCTTTATTATCAGACAATCAGGTGATTCAAGCCTGCAATGTCCTAACCAAACTGGAAACAACTAAACAAAGTATGCTTCCGGTGGGAATCGAACCCACGACCCCCGGGTCAACAGGCAAACGCCTTTACCACTGGACCACGGAGGCTGTTATCTGCATCGTCGACTATCTATTACAAAATGGATGCCAAATGTTACAAAACTTCAAGGTAATTAAATGGCGATCAAACAGCCGTGCGGACAAACCGATTATCTTTTTACAATTGTTATTGCCCAACACTGGGCGCGTAACTGGGGCATTGTTTTTGATGGACCAATTCGATACGGAACTTGTTTTTAGTGACCACGAATAGTGAAATTGAAAATATCTTCCTTGCTTATCTGTTCGCGTAGATCTCGCATTTAAAAAAAGTTTTAAGATACCCTTGAGCATTCTAGAATTAGAGTTTTGAAAGGTTAAAGCCGATTGAGGGAATGGGTGAATATTTAAGATGTGATTTTCGATACGGCTAGCAACCCATCATTTGATTCCACGTAGCATACATGGTGAGCTTCGTGGCGCAGTGGGTAACACGCCAGCCTGCGACACGGAGTGCCCAGGTTCGGTCCCCGGCCAGGTCATGATGGAAAACGATCTTTTTCAGATTGACCTGGGTCTTGGATGTTTATCAATACCTATAGTAAAATATAGTATTGTTGAGTTAGTATCCTATGACACAGCAGTGGACTTCTTGCGGCTCATATAATGATATACATATATTGTTTTAGTAGTCACAATATTATATTTTTTTTTATTAATAAATAATTTATTTTTCAATTTTAACAATATAACACCAACTAACAACTAGAACTAAGTATAACTGTATAATATGTATATTAAATGGAAGTTATCTATAAATATAAAGACTAGCTCCGTGGCGCAGCGGTCAACACGCCAGCCTGCGACACGGAGTGACCGGGTTCGATCCCCGGCCAGGTCAAGATGGAAAATGATCTTTTTCAAATTGGCCTGGGTCTTGGATGTTTATCTATATATGTATTTGTTATAAAATATAGTATCGTTGAGTTAGTATCCCATAACACAAGTCTCGAACTTACTTTGGGGCTAGCTCAATCTGAGTGATTTGTCCGTATCTATTAATTTAATTAATATCTATAAATAAAAAATGTCACGCCGATCATTGCCTTACGGTAGGGTGCCTAAAAGGCTGGCCGCATTGCCACGTTGAATGGCAATGCTTATGCGTTGTGCAAAAACATTGCCAGCCTTATGGTCACCACTGACCTATAGTCTTTAGTCACAATATTGATTTTAAAAAGCAAAGTACTTATCAATTTATTTTATTTATTTATTAAAACTTTACTGTACCAAAGCAAAACACTTTTACAACTGGCGGACTTAATGCTATGAGCATCCTCTCCCAGTCATCCGATAATCGATGTAGCAGACCCACTTTCTTTCACAGCTCTCTTACCTCAAAAAAGGAAACAAAGAGCCGCATTTTTTTTTTCTATGAAGGCAAACAAATGAAAGAATAAAATTCCGTTGTAAACTTGACACATTGAGAGAGCAGCAACACCCTTTTATTTTGAGAAATACACCCTTTCCTGACCGAAGGGTTACACCTCCATAAACTCATAAAACAATTTGTTCATTGTTGTTCATTGCTTTCGAAATGAAATGAAATGAAATAATGAAATGAAATGAAATGAAATAGAATTTTATTCAAATTTGGATATCATGTATCTCTTTCTGAACGTCATATTATTATTTTTAATATTTGCAAAATCGATAAGCTACTAGCGTTTCGAAACGACCACTGCTGAGAAGAATACGCCGAAAGAAACTCAGTCCAGTATTTCCTGCAAATAGTACCGTATTTATCACCTTTCTTTTACAGCTGTGTTAAGACGGTACTGCACGAAATAGTGAAAAAGACATGTTTTCAAATCACTAGTACTATGCGCTGAATTAATTAAATACATCAAAAGTATTTGTATAATTTAGATCGATCCTTGAACAAGATTGCCCCTTGTTGGAATTTGAAACAAATACATATGAAATTTAAAAATGATATATGTATGTTATGATATCTAAAATCATTTTTCTTCGAAAAGTTAGTAATTTTTACGTCTAAAACAATAATTCTCACATGACAATATTTATATGTACATCCCGAAAGTCGCCCCTTTCTTATTTATTTTTTTATAAAAATATAAATATGAATATATTAAGACTTTTCATCTTTTTTCATCATCGCGTAATGGTTCTGCGCAGCCTAATTGGCTTGCGCAGTAGCGACGTTTTTCGTTCGCGCGGCACCCGCTTATGGCAATATTAAATGATATTTGCCGACTTTTCGTATCATCGTTATCTTCATATCAGTCGTATGAAGTTCACCAGTGGACAAAGGCCTTGCCCAATTTTTTTGTTCCATGTGGAGATGTTGCTATACTCACCTTACCGGTGTTGATATAGGACAGGAAACAAGGAGGCGAGTCAACTGATGGTAAGTGACCACCGCAGCCCATGGACAACTGCAACACCAGGGTGTCAAAAGAGCGCTGGCGGCCTTTCGAGGAGTTAGTGGAGGAAATGAAGAGGTGGAAGGTTGGGCCCTTACTCTCTCACTTGCCGATCGAAGCATAGAAGAGGTAAAGCTTCTACTCAAATGTCGATTTTCTGTGGGAGTGTGGTACTTCCCGGAAGAGCCGACCCAGAATACAAGCAAAAACGATTTTTTTTTACTAAATGTTGGATTGGATTAGGAATTTGTCTCCCATCTCACCTGATGGTAAGTGACGACGATGGTAAGTGTTAATTTTGCCGGTACATGGCTCTACCACGCCTTAAATTATATAAGGTTGCAAAAATATTAAAGGCAGGTTATATATCAAAGAATTGCTTTAGTAGCAAATTTTAAGAAATCGGCTAGCTAGTTTTTCTTTTGGTTTTTAACATAATAATAAGATAAATCAGCTGTCAGAACACGTGTCCTGATTGAAAAGTCGTTAGACGGACACGTGACCTGAGACCACTGGCGCAGCGTAGGAGAGGACGCGCCCAGTTTTCACTTCTGCCTGATCTCGTAGAGACCAACTCGTTGTTTTTTTTATGCACACGGTTTCCTTTGCGTTTGTTTTTTTTACTACCTCCGTCCAGTGGTTAAGGTAACCTGTAGCCCCGGGGGTCGTGGTTCGATTCCCACGGGAGGCATACTTTGTTTAGTTGTTTCCAGTTTGGGTAGGACATTTCAGGCTTGAATCACCTGATTGTCTGATAATAAAGATGATTCCGTGCTTCGGAAGGCACCTTAAGCCGGTGGTCCCGGCTGCCATCTGGTAGTCGTTAAAGGAACCACGTCAGAGGCCGAGAGGATGTTCCGAAGAACTCTGACACCAGGGTGTGCATGGTTAATTGACCGTGTCATCTACACGAAATGATGTTGGTGATGATGTTAAAGTCAGGTTTATCTAAAACAACTTTTGCTTCTAAAGCATTTTTCTAGCTTATGGGGCCTCTTAAATATTTGGGTTATATTTTAAATGGATCTTATATAAAAGCAGTCCAAATTACAAGGCGATTATTGTGTACAGGGGTTGGAATACCGGTAAAAATCCATTACCGGTACCTCTATAATACAACGGTACCGGTAATTGGATTGGTACCGGTACCTCAATAAAACGACGGTACCGGTAATTGAAAGAAGTACCTGTACCAAATACCGGTAAACAGTACCGGTACATAGTACCGGTACTCGTATTGGGAATTATCATTTCGTTAATGTGTGTCGTTGCCGTGTTGTGCATGTGCGGCGTGAGGCGGGGGCCCACAATAGGGCGGCACTTTTACAGTCGAGCGGGTCCCATGCGGTAGACGGCAACAATGCGTAGGTACCGGTAAAATTAACGCAATTTTAATACCGTTAAAATTTGACAGAATAGAGGTACCGGTATTTACCGGTACTTATAATGTGAATTTGGTACCGGTAACAAGTAGCGGTAAAATTACCGTTAACTGTTAACAATATTATTACCGTTAAATACTAGATTACCGGTATCTCATATTACCGTTAAAATTTTAACAGAATAGTAATACCGGTACTTACCGGTACTTATAATGGGAATTTGGTACCGGTAACAAGCCCTGATTGTGTATAAATATAACCTTTCAAAATCAATCTACGTCCTCCAAATGAATGAAAGAAATGAATGTGAAAAAATAATTAAAAAGGCTTCTGATTAATCAAAGTTATTATATCAAAGAATATTTGAATGATAAATGACGCAAAATAATCTATTTTCGTACCTAGGTACTTAAAAGTAAAATGATTTATTTCATTTTATTTATATTCTCTTCCATGCTGGCCTGGGAGAATATAAAAAACATAGAGTGTACAGAAAGTACCAGCTGCTTCTCTTCCCGTGCAAATAGAAAAGCCAATTAAGGGAATAACTGTGAAAATCTGAGGAATCATATAAGGGTAAACCGAACCGAAAAAGGCTAGCAAGACGCACGGGCGGCACGGGAGTGTGTATTGGTCGGCCATCACGACATATCTGGGGCGACGACGCTGGTTGGCTGGCCGTAGTGCTTTTTGGGCCACTTGCCCTTGGACATTTACGACGACGACAGTCATTTTTGTACATATAGTTCTCCAATATAATTATTTTAGCTACAGTCCACGTATTATTTCATATATACCATCGAAGGATCCTAAACAAAGTGGTCCTGCGAGCCGGATATGTCGTGATGGCCGACCAATACACACTCCGGTGCCGCCCGTGCGTCTTGCTAGCCCCTCCGTCGCCTGGCCGCCCGGCTGGAGCGCCAGCGCCGCGGCGGAACAACTCCTACGTTAAAGTATTCTAGTAGATTAACGTTACTAACAGTATTTAGTTTGAGTGCCAAGCAAAATTATCCTAACCATTAGTCACATACATGTGGTTGGGAAGAAAATACAATATATCATATGAATCACTCATGAATCAGTTATTTACGCCGCCGAACACGTCTTTATTATTTGCGGGGTAGACAAAACTTAAACTTACTAAAGTATACCTTACTTGATCTTGTCAAATATTCATAGACCGGGAGGTCACGATAAATATGATAACGATAACATAAATAGCTGAATGTGGTTTCACGGGATAGAGAGCAAATCTCTCGCAGAGTCGCAGTCAGGGACCGATAATAGATTTATTTGGTGACAGATCTACCATTCTGAGCACAAAGCTATTATTCAAGTAATAAAACTATTATTAAAAGATCGAAATTTATATTCATCTAATGAACTACAATTTTATTGATAATCCATATCTTATTTTACATATCAACATCATAAGGTCCTTTTTAGTCTCCACTACAGGAGCACGACCCTCTCGAATTTTACATAATGGTAACATTAATTTGATAATTCATACCTGGTTACACTTTATTATCTGAGAAGGAAAACATTTCGTGGCCATAAATCTATTTATTAGGTGATAAAAGTTAATGATTAATATAAACTCCTTTTTCCTAGCCCATTGGTGGTGGGTCCCACTGCTGGGCAAAGGCCTCCCTCTGTATTCTCCACTCATCCCTATCCTTCGCTACTTCTGGCCATTCATTTTGAAATTTATCGAGGTCTAATATAATATATACTTTGGTGACAAAAAATATAGTCCCCAATATTTGTCTGCTAATTTCTTCGGTGTCGATAACACATCTTTCAGGCGCCATATATAAGAAGCAAAACCACTAGGTACATGCAAGCAGACCGACATATTTAGCATAAGAGGTGCTCATCATCATTTCGTGTAGGTGACACGGTCAATCGACCATAACACCCTGGTGTCAGAGTTCTTCCGCCTGTCGGCCTCCGACGTAGTTCCTTTAACGACTACCAGATGGCAGCTGGGACCAGAGTTGCTTTACTGTACCGTTTAACCATATTCAGCCAGTTACGTTATCTTTACTAGATTTGTCGTCACCTCGCAGTCTATCATGAAAGTGTGAAATTCCGCATTTAGCTAAGTGGGTTTACAGCACATAGTCAACTCTACAGAGAGTGCAGAAATTTTGCAATCTTATGCAAGTCAGACGACAATAAATCACTTAAAAAAAATTGCCTTTGTCAATGGAGAAAATGTTAGAATTCTAACGATGAGTCATTCGTATAAATCCGTTGAGGCATTTAGAAGTTATCAATACATATAATAACAGAGTAAAAAAATGTGTCTGTACATTGAAGATATTTACAAAAAAATATATAGGGCGATGGAGACATACTGACAGAGTAAGCATTAAAAAAAAATGTCTGTTTGTTTGTCTGTTTATACACGCTAATCTCCGAAAATACTGGACGGATTCGAATGAATTTTTTTTCATTACATAGCTATCAAGATAATTTATGTTGAAAACTGGAGCACCTGATGCAGACCTTTAACGGTCCAGCTAAACTATAAGAAATATAAAAATTACGAATTATAATAATACGCCGGAGTCATAAAGTCCACGCGAACGAAGTCGCGAGCATCAGCTAGTGGTAGAATAGAGAGACAAATTCATACATACATGAACTTTTAAAATCAATACACTCTTATTTGGGTAGTCGGGTAAAACTAAAGGAGTCATTATTGATCTTTTATATTGATATTTATAACATAACAATAACTTGTCACAACATTATTTTCTTAAGAAATTTATTCATCATCATCATCATCAGGTGTTTTAGTCTCCACTACAGGAGCTCGACCCTCTCTGTACTACTAGAGCCATACTTAGCCAGAGCAGTCAGAGGACTTGGCCTACACTCTCCACGCTGGCCAGACGGGTTGGAGAGGTCTCACAGATGTTTATAAGCTTTGTTTAGCTTGTATTTCCTAAGTCGCCTTCTACGACATCCACGGGAAGACTTGGAGTGGTCCTATTTTACTCTGCTGGATACCATACGGCACACACAAAAAACTTATTACCATTTGGGAAAACCTATAAAAATATGCGAATCTATAACAATAATACAGAACCTCCTTTTTCGTATTCGGTATAAACACAGAGTCCCAAAGAAAATACATATATCATGTGAGTCATTGGTCATGAATCAGATATTTTCGCCTGAGAATAAGCCAATTTCTATGAATGAATGATTTTCATTCGCTGTCGAGTTATTGAGTGTGACATAGATGTAGAAAAAGTGTAGATACTACATCTACACTGTGGTAAAATTTTGGATAAAGTCCAAATTTATTTTGCTGTGCTGTTAGAAAAAAATTATGCATAAATACTTCTCTTTCCACGATGATTGATAACACAAATCGTAGGAATAAACGAGAATTTGAACCAACTTTTAGGAAATGTAGTTAACAAACTTGCTATTTTGATTCCCTTTAACTGCCTCCGTAGTCCAATGGTTAAGGCGTTTGCCTGTAGACCCGGGGACGTGGGTTCGATTCCCACGGGAAGCATACTTTGTTAAGTTGTTTCCAGTTAGATTAGGACATTGCAGGCTTGAATCACCTGTTTGTCTGATAATAAAGATGATTCCGTGCGTCGGAAGGCACGTTAAGCTGTTGGTCCCGGCTGTCATCTGGTAATCGCTAAAGAAACCACGTCAGAGGCCGAGAGTCGATTCCGTAGAACTCTGACACCAGGGTGTACATGGTCGATTGACCGTGACACCTACACGAAATGACAATGATGATGATTCCCTTTTCCACCTAAATTTCCACCATTATAGCGGGCGGAACCGTTACGTCTTATGACTCGAGACTTTCTGGAGTGTTAAGTTATCCTCTTTAGTACGAGCGATATGGTTTTGTCTACCCCATCAGACATATTACTTTGTTTCTGTATTTTCATATTTAGTCTGTGTATGTCATATCTAAATATTCTTACATCTATGGTTGATGGTAATTTTATTTGGCCAAAGAAAAGTCGATCTATATTTTTCTTGTACCACACTTTCATGAGGATATTAGGCTTTAGGTCATTTAAGCACTTATATGTCTCTGTTACTTTGAATTAGATACAAAAAATGTTTTTAGTTTATATAACGTGTAACAAAACGTGATAATAATATCAATATCAGCACATGATATTAAATAATTTATTTGACAAGTGCTGGGAACCCAAAAAAAACAGCATTTCCATACAAAAGAGTTCTGCTGCCCGGCCAGTTTGTATGGGAATGTTATATTTTTTTTTTTGAGTTCCCAGCATTGTTCCCATAGGAAAAGTTGTTCATATTACTGGACTGAGTCACCCCTTTAAGGGAACGTCGAGGGTCAATTTACACGCTATATAGCTAAATTTCAAGCCTTTTTTATAATTTTTATGCACATTTTTAATTATTCATGACAGATTTGGTCCCGTTCTTCAATACCTAGATATTGATTAATAAGCAATTTCAACTTTAATGTAGCTTGGAATATCAAAAGTCAGCCAACGCCTAACATACATACATAATTATCACGTCTTTACCCCTTACGGGGTAGACAGAGCCTAAAGTCATAAGACAAGGCCACGTTTAGCGTGTTTGTGGGCGTAAAGATGGAAAACGGAATCAAACTAGTGATGGGTTATTACCTTTTGTTTTTTGATGGTAGCCACATTACCTTTTGTCATGATTCTTTAGATTTTCGCCCATTCCCTTGACCGGCTTCTACGGTCTGCGCGGGAAGAGAAGCAGCTGGCACATTCTACGTTTTTTCTTTTCTCCCAGACCAGCATGGAAGCTATCACGAGAAATCGGAGAGGTCAAGATAAATCGCATTCTAAACGTACGACGTTTGCTTGCCATGCGAGATCATTATCATCATCATCATCATCAGGTCTTTTTTAGTCTCCACTACAGAAGCACGACCCTCTCTGTACTACTAGAGCCATACTTGGCCAGAGCAGCCAGAGCACTTGGCCCACACTCTCCACGCTGGCCAGACGGGTTGGAGAGGTCTCACAGATGTTTATAAGCTTTGTTTAGCTTGTATTTCCTAACTCGCCTTCTACGACATCCACGGGAAGACTTGGAGTGGTCCTTTTCTACTCTGCCGGATACCACACCGGCATGCGTGATCTGTACAAGTCTATCTATAGCTTTATCTATAGACATACTTACATTATAGACATGTCTGGCCTCTCACTGCGTTAAGTCCGGCATTCCAGCGAGCCCAGCCAAATAATAAACAGTCACTTAGATGCTATTGAGCTATTTGACTAGCTCCGTGGCGCAGCGGTCAACACGCCAGCCTGCGACACGGAGTGACCGGGTTCGATCCCCGGCCAGGTCAAGATGGAAAATGATCTTTTTCAGATTGGCCTGGGTCTTGGATGTGTATCTATATATGTATTTGTTATAAAATATAGTATCGTTGAGTTAGTATCCTATAACACATGTCTCGAACTTACTTTCGGGCTAACTCAATCTGTGTGATTTGTGTCTGTATATATTTATATTTATTATTTTTTTATTGAAAAGGAATGTTATATCTTCATAAGTCATGTATATGTAGAGATCGATATGCAGACGCAATTTTCTCTCCTATTAAATTGAGAAATAAAATATGATGAAAAAATTTCGAGCGGGCGGAATTTTTTTACGTTTTATATTTAAGCAATTTATTTTTATTTATTTAATTAATACATACCCTATTATTACAGATGTTCTCCATTGCAATAGCATACTTAAAAAAGATGGCGAGCGAGTCTAGTTGAACAGCGCCGTGCGCTGATATAATTTCCAATAAAAACGACTCTAAGGGCTTTGCTGGCCGAAAACAACCCTAAATCTTCATCGCGTGTGTGTGATGGTGTACCGCTAGTGTAGGCAGTGAGAAATAACACAGTTCAAACAAAAAAGATCGCCAGCCGGTCGACACGAAGTCCCGTCGCAGGCGAATCCTTTTCCAGACTCCTGTTCAACGTGAATCCAGGTTAGTGTTTACTGTTTTTCCTTGCTGTGATTCTGGGGTTGATCGGAGAATGCAGTAACTCTTCCAGAAAGTCGCAACATGCATAATACCTTATTAAAACTTAATACATACAAAGTTGTCCGCGTAAATTCAGTCAAGGAACAAATAAATAAATCCACGCGATTAGCAAGTTCATTCAGAGTTCGAAGAGCTAGTGTTAGTGGGGCTTGTTTCAACAAATTCGTACGCGCATGGGGAATCGCGAATAGTGGAGGTTGCCGTCGTCGCCACACGTACTGATTCAGCACACAGAGCGCCATTGATTTATATATATATATATACTAGCTTTCGCCCGCGGCTCCGCCCGCGTCAATGTCGATCCCTCGGGAATAGTACTTTTTCCCGGGATAAAAGGTAGCCTATGTCCTTCTCCGTACTCCAGAGAACTTGTATGCAAAATTTCATGATGATCGGTTCAGTTGTTACGGCGTGAAAGCGTAACAAACAAACAAACAGACTCACTTTCGCATTTATAATATTAGTAAGGATTAGCAAGCTGATGATATTTTGAGGTTTCGTTTTTTTTTCTTTTTTTTTGTCCTACTTTACGCCTTTTTTTATATTTATTTCCTACTTCCTTTTATTATTGATATAGAAGATTTATAGCCGGTTCAGTTATCATATCTTTTATTTTGTCAATAACATAGGGCTGCCACAGGACAGGCATTTATGCCTAGTGTGGGGCCACTGTATAACATAAGTAATCTATATTGTTTGTTTGTTTGTTTGTTTGAATGCGCTAATCTCAGGAACAACTGGTCCAAATTGAAAAATTATTTTTGTGTTGGATAGTCCATTTATTGAGGAAGGCTTTATGCTATAAAACATCACGCTGCGACCAATAGGAGCAAAGCATCAATAAAAAATGTTTTGAAAACGGGGGAAAATTATTCATCTATACTAATTAATCAAAATAACAGAAATTGCCGCGGATGAAGTCGCGGGCAACAGCTAGTTAGTTTATAAGACTTTTGTATTATTCACTAAGTTACTTACTTTAAGTTACATTGTCATGTGGTTAAGCATGGGAATATTGCTTTATTGCAAAGCTTATCCTAACCTCCTTGTTAGATTGATGATACAAGTATCTATATGACCATTGTCAAGTTACTTTCTAATCTTATTGTGCAACACATACAGTGCATGCAATGTATTTATTTAATGACTAACTTAACTAAGTTACATGATAATTGCATAATATCATGCAATAACATTTTATAATAATTGCATATGTCTTATGTTTGATCCGGGATTGATAGTCCTATCTTCCGTTTTGGTTTATGAGCCAATCCTTACTAATATTATAAATGCGAAAGTGAGTTTGTTTGTTTGTTTGTTACGCTTTCACGCCGTAACTACTGAACCAATCATTATGAAATTTTGCATACAAGTTCTCTGGAGTACAGAAAAGGACATAGGCTACCTTTTATCCCGGGCTATTCGCGAGGGATCGACATTAACGCGGGCGGAGCCGCGGGCGAAAGCTAGTAATATATATAAAATGACCAACTTTATTTCTTTCCTTTGCAGATAGTGTACATGGGATGTCCTCAACTGCCTGTCCGGTGGTTGGAGGTATAAATATCATAAATAAATATATAGGGATATATCACACAAATTGAGCTAACCCCACAGTAAGTTGTGAACTTGTTTCGTAGGATACTAGCTCAACGATACTATATTTTATGATAGATACAAGGTGATTTTTTTATCGTCCTGGACCCTTAAAGGGATGATTCAGCCCGTTGATATGAACAACTTTTCCTATGGGACAAATGCTGGGAACTCAAAAAATATTTCGACGTTACCATACAAATTGACCGGGCGGCCGAATTTTTTTGTATGGAACTGCCCATATTTTTATGAGTTCCCAGCATTTGTCCCATAGGAAAAGTTGTTCATATCTTTAAGGGTCCAAAACGATCAAAATTTCACCGAGTATAGATAAACATCCAAGACTCAGGTCAATCTGAAAAACATCGTTTTCCATCATGACCTGACCGGGGTTTGAACCCGGGCACCCTCGTGTCGCAGGCTGGCATGTTGACCATTGCGCCACGGAGCTCGCCAAAAGGTATGGAGTCGAGTACGCCACGCCCGGCCTCCCAAGCTGCCACTTGCTTTTCCCCCATTCATCCAAGTTAGTAGTATCCCCATACCTTAATACCCTGCCGAAATTCATTAATATGTTATCCTTCCCCAGCTTAAAAATGTTTCTGATGGGCTGCAGTCGGAAGCACAATAAGGCAAAAAAAACCGGTAAGTGCGAGTCGGACTCGCGCATGAAGGGTTCCGTACCGTCTATAAAAACAGCAAAAAAATCATGTCTTTTGTATGAGAGCCCCCCTTTCAATATCATTTTTATTTCTATTTAAATATTTATTTTTAAAGTGAATATATAACTAAATATTCTGTGAATATTTCAAGCGTCTACCTGTTTCCGTTATCAATATCGAGAAAAAAAATCACGTTTGTTGTATGGGAGCCCCCTTAAATATTTATTTTATTCTATTTTTTACTATTTGTTCTTATAGCGGCAACAGAAATACATCTTCTGTGAAATTTCAACTGTCTAACTATCACGGTTCATGAGATACAGCCTGGTGATAGGCGGATAGACAGACGGACAGCGGAGCGATATTAATAGGGTCCCGTTTTTACCCTTTGGGTACGGAACCCTGAAAACTGCACTTACCAACCCGCCTAACATGCTTTGTGACTACGGTATTTTGAACTGATGATCAAAACGTAGAACACCATAGTTGAGCAAATAAACTATAGCAAATATACACGTATATAACTATAAGATTATTTTTTAGATTTAAATCACCATCATCTCAGCCGCAAGAAGTCCACTGCTGGACATAGGCTTCCCCCAAGGATTTCCAATATGACCGGTTAGAAGCGACCTTCATACAGCGTCTTCCTTGGTTAGGTCGTCCGACCACCTGGTCGGTGGGTGTCCAACGCTGCTCTTGCCGGTACATGGTCGCCATTCGAGCACCTTTCTGCCCTATCAGCCATCGGTTCTTCGCGCTATGTGCCCCGCGCGCTGCCACTTCAAAGAGCTAATCCGCTGAGCTATGTCGGTGACCTTTGTTCTTCTTCGAGAAACGCCAAGCATAGCCCTCTCTATAGCTCTTTTAGCGACTTTGAGCTCTTTTATGAGGCCCATTAGTAAAGGACTACGTTTTTCACGATTTAAATAGCATGAGAAAAAAGAAAACAAACGGATAGTTCTTTCAACATTTATTGGTCGAAAAATAAATTAAAAACTTTGGATACCAACAAAGGTCCGAAACAGTACAAATAAATACCTACAGGGTCTAATTCTTAAGTTAACAACATATTTACAATACTTATACATACTTAGTAGGTACATATACTTTTCGAACCTTCCTTTACTTTACAGGTCGTTTTACCAATTTTTTTTTTTCAATAACAATTTATACGTCCCACAATTTAGGCTGTACGGCAAACACACAATTGCCTAAATTATAATACTGGTAAATATTACAAAAAAGTCTACAAAATTAACTAAAAACTATTTTTAGGCTTCAATCCAGGATACTAAATAACTTTTCATATAAGTATATATATAATATATCGGAACACGAACAAAATTGATATCTTCAACAAATTGACCCATAAGCTCAAATTTTATATGAAATATACCAAAAAACTAATATTTCGATATATGTTTCTTAGCAAAAGTCGTCCAGTATTTTGGATTGAGCATAGCCTTATAAAATTTTCAGTTAATTTTGTGAGACGTTAATACAATTCAACTAAGAATACAAAAATCATTTTTTTATGTGCCATTTTTGTCATATTCATTGAACACGACAAATTTAGCAATACAAAATGGCGGATTCTTACTTCAAAAGCATATTTAAAATTATAATTTCAGTCATTATAATACAAAGATTAAAATAAATTATTGCAATTGTTAATTTTCACAAAATCATACTTTAAATTATACATAATATACAGATAAAACTATACAATAAATGAGTTTTTACAAAGTATTTTATAACGTGTGTCTGCCTAGGCCGATCTTTACAAATTTTTTTTTTCCAAAATGAAAAATATAAACAAATATGGCCGCTGTAGCATTACATAATCATACAGTTGCAAAAAATATATATAGTACGCTACGATTTAACTTGCCATCAAATATAAAATAATTATTCAACGCCTGAGATTCAATTTGGACTGAGAATAAAATACCTACCAAAATCGACCTTATTTTTTTTCCTTCTAATAATTTAATTTTGATACATTTGACATTATCATAAGACCAATACTATAATAAATTTTTTAATCGCTTCGTTGACACAAAAGTTTAATTTGTGCTACTAAAAAACACTAACTAAAGTTAGACAAGGCTTAAACCACTATCCGACCAAAATAAATTGACAGCACTAGATGAAAATACGACATTTTAGCAAATGTCAACTTGATTTAGGAGGATAATTAATGGTTTAAGTCTGAATTAATGCATTGTTTATAATAGTATAGAGTTAGTATGTCTGCAAATTGTAATTAGAATTAGAATTGTTCAAATTAAACTAGATCTCTCTTGATGAATAGAATCTTATCCATGAGCTCATTCTAATTGAAATAAGAAGAAACCTACTAAATTAGGGACGAATTTATATGCTCAGAAATATTATCTTTCATTTTGCTTACGATATTTACTCATTTTGTAAATAAAATATCTTAATATAAATTACACACTTTTAAAAGATAATAATTGATTATAATTGTATAATTGCAACGTATTATTGCCAATGACCAAGAAATATAGTTCCCTTTGCTGTACGAGTTAAAATAATAACATATACAGTCTTAATATAAAACGAGGACTAACTTTAGTATCTGGATTAAACCATTATCCGTCCAAAAGAAAATGACAATGACAATTGACCAACGTCAAAGTGATAAGTGTCGACTTATTTTGGACGTTTAATGGTTTAAACCCTCGTTTTATTAAGACGGTCTATGTTTATAAAATGTTTAACTAAATAAAGAACTCATGGATTGTTGCCCTGATGTTTCTTAAATATCAATTTAATATATTTTTCTCTGACTTAGTGGCAGTGTTGATTAGGTTTTTAAAGTTGATCAGACTGGCAATAAGTATTATTTTTTAACTATTTTCTATTGGATGGCAAGTTTTAAAATCCTGCTATCTAAACCTAAATATAGTTCACCTTTTATCCAACAATCGTTTCGTAGGAATATGATTTTGAAGTATTTTAGGACCGTTTTTACCGAAAGTGTTGTAAAATGTGGCAACACTAATTCTAGATTAGTTATTAATACAAAAATATCTTTAGAACAGTAAAGAGGTAGCTGACCTATTTTTAATTCTAAACTTTTTGCTATCATTTTTAAACTTAAGTACGTACCGTTCAAATAAATATATTATTTTAAAATTAATATAGAAAAAATTATAATTCATTCCTACTAGCACCAATGTTCGAGTTTTAATGTAAATGGAAGATGTTACATATATTTTGAAAGCAATTAATCGTGATATAATTCCCAAAAAACAAATGGAAACATTTCCTGTGAAGCGTAAGTAAAAAGCGGTGGTAGCTCAGTAGTTTAAGAGCCGCCCTGCCCGACCTATATATACCTCTAATTTTTTTTACTAAATGTTGGTTTTGGCATTTGTCTCCCATCTCACCTGATGGTAAGTGACGATGAAGACGAGGATGTTACATGCCTATCCAAGAGATAACCATTTACTATAACCCAACCTAACTCAAAAAGTCTCACACTTTTAACCCAATCTAATTAATTTTTTTATCAAACCCCATCTTCTTTTTTTTAAGGGAAACATTGTGAGGCAACCTGCACACTAGTGGGTTTTTCACTAGTGTGTAAAAAGATGGAAATGGTAAACCACTCCATTATTTCCTGCCAAACTCCGAGAAGAGGCTAGCTCTAAAATTAGGTACAGTCACAAGCATTCATGTTTTCGACATTGGTTCCTAAGTCAATGTGATAAGGTTTAAAATGAAATACAATTGCATATATCAATTCTCGTGACTGTACATATGTCTCGAAAAGTTCATGTTAGTTTTAAATGATTAGATTATGGTCAAGAGTAAACCCATTTAATATTAAAAAAAAAGATTTCTTTAGACTTTGTATATCTACAAAATAAACTGATAGTAATCAAAATAAATTAATGATTTTCGCAAAACTCGTTCATTACATTGACAAATTATACGCATCGGGTTTCGTAACTAGCAAAAAGATCGCAAATTACATTGTCTTCGAAATTTAAACTTTTAAATCGTGAATTACAAATTTAAATCAGGTATTCTATTTAGGGGTTTATTGTTTGATTTGTAATTCAAATCTTGAATTAATTTGAATTACAAGTTTGTAAAAAATCTAACTTTCTCCGTTCTTGGTACTGATGACTTGTTTTGGGACCTATACTTTTTAATTAATTATTTCTATCAGACTTTTTAATCATTAAATCATTTACTGAATTATGTTTTGTATAAAACATGAACAATTGACTGCTTTCAAAATCTTGAAGTAAAAGATAAATAAAATTAACTAAATTACGAAAAGAGGAACATTGTTTTTTAATAAAATAAGGGGGAGGAATATAGTATTTTTCACTTTTACAACCTCCACTGAGCAAATAAATAATTTCATCAAATACGTTTTGAGAAACTGCCTTATTTTTATTACATACAATTTCATAAAAGAAAATAATAGTTTATGCAACACTATTATCAGAAAATTAAATATATAATAAACTACATTTTTATTTAATACAAGTTATGAAATTCATAAAAATAAATGTGATGTATCAATCAATTTCACATAAAAACATTTCATAGAATCACAAAATTAGTACAAAAGTTTTTATAGTGTTATGTTCTTTTTTCAAAATGGCAGTTTGAACAAAACATATTTGACAAAATCAGGCACGAGATAGGACGACCACATTTTACAACACCACGGTATTATTACAACTAACCATTATCATACAAAGAAATATTTTGCTGATTTAGACTTACGTAATATCAATTTATTAAGATGGTTTTTCGGCCAGTTATAAATGAAATTTAAAATATGAATTTATCGAAATTATGATTATAATGGACATAGTTTTTTGCTATCGTACAAACAATAGTTTTTTGTTAGTGTTTCAGAAATAGAACAAAAAGAGATATGTATTAGACAAAAAATAATAACTTCTTTTTGTGTTGATTAAAATCTATGTTTTTACATCGCATTGTATTTCGTTACTTATTAATTTTACGTTAAATAAATCGATCAAAAAGAAAAATGAAATAAAAGTTAGTCTATATGAGTTAAATTTAAAAAATAGTAAGAGCGACTTCTTTAAATTTTATAATTATACGTCATGAATTTTATTATTATGTCGTAAACATTGTTTTAAAATTCATTTATATCTGGCCGAAGAACCCAATTCATTGTCTTATAATAAAACGTTGACTAAGATAGTACTTGATTTAAACCAATAATCGGCTATTAAAAATGACAATGATAACTAATACAACACTAAAGTGATAAGTGTTGTCTTATTTTGGTCGTATAATGTTTTAAAACTGTGCCCGAAGTATGGCACGCACGACAACGCTTACCGACAATCGCCATCGCGAGATGACGATAGTTTATCGCGCTAGATAAACGGCGTCGCGGGCGATTGCTACGGGTGTATTTACTAAAATTAGTCCTCGTTGTATAATAAGACAAATTAAGTTAAATATAACATTATTTTTCATTAAATTCTAACGGACTGGTTAGTTTCATCGAGATTCGAGTGAGGTTTTTTTAATAGGCAAATATTATACTAAGTACACAGCACAACTAATGAAAACTAATTATGTTCTAAGAAAAATGTTTGCGGACGACTGAGTTGCATTTTATAGTGATGACAATCACGAGCGGACCCCGGGCTCTGAGCATAGCTGAGGATGCAGCCGGGAACACGCTTAGAGACAGTTGTTGATCAAATCTAAATTAAAAAAGGTTTTCTATCAAAAATTTTAGGTATTGCGTAGTATTAACAGCCTTCGTGGTTCAGTGGTTAAGGCGCGAACCCACGACCCCCGGGTCTACAGGCAATGTAGACCCGGGGGTCGTGGGTTCGATTCCCACGGGAAGCATACTTTGTTTAGTTGTCTCCAGTTTGGTTAGGACATTGCAGGCTTGAATCACCTGATTGTCTGATTTTAAAGATGATTCCGTGCTTCGGAAGGCACGTTTAGCCGTTGGTCCCGGCTGCCATCTGGTACTCGTTAAAGGAACCACGTCAGAGGCCAAGAGGAGGTTCTGTAGAACTCTGAGACCAGGGTGTGCATGGTCGATTGACCGTGTCATCTACACGAAATGATGATGATCATAAAATTGTTTTTTTGTTAAGTCGATTTAGAGACAGAATAACGGTGGAAATGAGATAGGTGCGTTACTCCGCACGCTAAGGTAGGTCGTGCCTCTCCTCACTTGCACACGGAACGTGACACTTTTACGTGCGTGCAGCCGGCATTCATCGATTTACTAGACGTTATCACGTCAAAATGTTTAGTATCTGACAGCTAAACTAAAACTTTTTGTCTGATAAGCTGTTTTTATTAAATAATTGGTAGTTTTATTACTATTATAGTTGTATAGTAACTATAATAGTTGTATAGTTACTATGATAGTAGTATAGTAACTATGATAGTTGTATAGTAACTATGATAGTTGTATAGTTACTATGATAGTAGTATAGTAACTATGATAATTGTATAGTAACTATGATAGTTCTGTAGTAACTGTGATAGTTTTATAGTAACTATGATTTTATCAAAAATTGTTTCGTCAATTGGACACCTCTTGAAGAATACGCTACAAAAGACACGTTGCCAAATGAGAATTTCCTCTTTTTGAAGTTATTCAATAGATTAAGAAGCAAAAAGCTATCCATAATGGAAGGTAAGACTTTTGAGGCTATTAACCAAGAAGTTTAACGATATTTAAAGTTTCTTTTTGTTTTAATGATTCATTATGATGCTATACCTGATTGTCTGACAATAAAGATGATTCCGTGCTTCGGAAGGCACGTTAAGCCGTTGGTCTCGGCTGCCACCTGGTCGTTAAAGGAACCACGTAAGAGGCCGAGAGGCGGTTTGGAAGAACTCTAACACCAGGGTGTGCATGGTCGATTGACCGTGTTACCTACTCGAAATGATGATGATGATGCTATAATAGCGAAGTATGACATGGTGTTGATTGCGAATTCAAATTTAGGTAATGGCTGTGGTCAGTAATTATAAGATTATCTCTATCTAGCGGCCCACACGGCTGCGCTGTGATTTTTTTTAAACACTTAGTCCCAGAAATATGCTTTAGACGTTAGTGAAAACCACATCGAAAATGAACATAACACATCGAAAACTAAATAATATCCAAGATTAGCCTATACAGACAGACAAACAGTTCTACGAGGGACCTATAATTTATACTATACGATAAAAATAATTGTCGTTGTTTAAACTACGCACACAATTACACCATTTTGTTATATTCCCAATTCATATTCACAAGCTGTCTTAAGAGGCCTTTGACACTTGATTCGCTGTCTCGCTCGCACAATCAAACATTTTTAAAGATTATTAAAAATTGTGTCTCAATTCTACAAAAGTGTTTCATTATGATCCTAGATAACTATATCGTAGATATTTTAGACATGTTTTTGTATTGTGTAGACATGACTACATCATAAATAAGTTGATCAAAGATTTAAAAGTTTTGATCAACTAATTTACGATGTAGTCAATATCTAATGAGTATTATATTAACAATTATGTATAATATAATATAAAAAGTATTATTTAAAACGTAAATTGACGTGAAAAAGTGCCTGAAAAGGCCTATTTTCCGAATAAATCTATGAATCTTGCATCTTTGAGTATAAAAATATGTTTAAAATATCAACGATATAGTTATCTAGGATAATAATGATAATGAAACATTTTTTACCTGTAAAAAAGTTTAATTGTGCGAGTGAGACAGCCAACCAAGTGTCAGGGGAACTTCTTAAGGAACTTCGTGTCAAAAAGTTTCATTAATTTTAACGACTCATTAAAACTTGGCGATAAAAGCGCAGTGTGATACGGTGTTGATTGCAAATTTATATGTGTTGTTAATTTCAACAAAAACACGTCTCATTATGGTAATATGAAATGATGTTAATTTTAATTGTCACCTTATTTGGAGAAACGAAAGTGAATATATATACATTATGTTAAAGTTTGTGTATGTTCCGATGTGTATGTTTCTTTTTAAATCACGCCTCAACGAGGGCATTTTAAAAGAGCATTGTAAAAAAACTGTAAAGTCGTTTTACGTACGATTAGTTTATTTAATAACGGTGGAAGAGAGGTAGATGCGTCACAAGCCGAACGCGGACCCCGGGCTAAGTGTTTACCGAACTAAGTGATTTAATTAAAATTAAAACACACATTTATTTTTTGTCATTTGTATAGAATTCAATACGTCTGTATATATGTATAGCTAAGTAAAAAACGTTGATAGGTATACCCACAAAAAAGATGTCATAATATTCTAGAATTGAAACGTTGACAAATGTGGCTCATCAATTTATCTCAAATTAACTCTTTGATGTCTTTTACTAAATTGCTGGCAGGAATCAGAGGAAAGGTTTGAAAAATTACGACAACATTTTAGTCTGGGAGGATACTGCATGATATTTAAGTTCACCTGTTATGCGATCAAAACTGAATTTTATTATGTACCATTTTGTTTGAATCGTATTAAGTAATAAGTTTTTGTATCACTGTGTATAACAACTTCTTAGTATAGCCCCCATACTGCATGATATTTAAGTTCGCTTGTTATTATCAAAACTGAATCTTATTAAGTTAGTCAAACAGCTACATAATCGTAAACACGAGAATGTATTTCTTGAAATATACGAATTATTACGCAGTTTTAACAGTGTTCAATAATAATTGATGGAACAAGAAATCAAAACTGTTTGATATTTTAGCTAAATTGCTTTCAAGAATTAGAGAAAAGGCTTTGAAAATTAGGTACGATAACATATAAGTCTGGGATTATACTATATAATTTCTGCGATCAGCATTCAGTAAAAAACCGTGAGTCGTTAAAATATACTAATTTTAGGATTCGCGCCTTTTATCGTAATGTAATTTTGTTTTAAACTTACGAAAAAGACAAAGTTAAAGAAACTTTAGAAATAATTTTTTAAGAGTTATTCATTCCACTACCATTCATCAACATTTGAAACTTCAAACACAGTTTGATCAAGATATTAAGTAATTTAAGCCTCTAGATCCTTATAAAATTGATTCAATTATTAGCCACTCATCGAAAAGCACAAGTTTTGATCAAAAAATAAACGAGCGTCGATATCATGCACTGAGATCTCAGCCTATTTGAAAAATCACGACAACTCTTTTTTTTAAAATTAAACTAAAATTGAGACATCGAGTCGCTAGATTTTATCTTATTATGATTTATTTGCCTAATGAGAGGCACAAGACAAGTGTCTTTTATAAATACTTGTAAAAAATGTAAATTAATACATTAACTTACGAATTTTAAAACGTTTACACGTTGTATTCTCTTTTGTTTTTTTTTACAATATTTTTTTTTAAACTATTTTGTGGAAGAAAATTAAATACGTATGCGTTTTTAAATAAGTTAACATTGGAAGAGACAAATACCATTAAGGTTACTATTAAAGGTATTATATTTCAGCCAGAAACGAAGAATAATTTATCTATGGATTAAGTAAAGGTATGTGATGTGAGAGGTATGTGATCTGGCTAGCTCCGTGGCGCAGCGGTCAACACGCCAGCCTGCGACACGAGAGTGCCCGGGTTCGATCCCCGACCAGGTCAAAATGGAATATGATCTTTTCCAGATTGGCCTGGGTCTTGGATGTTTATCTATATATGTATTTGTTATAAAATATAGTATCGTTGAGTTAGTATCCCACAACACAAGTCTCGAACTTACTTTGGGGCTAGCTCAATCTGTGTGATTTGTCCGTATTATATTTATTTATTAAAAAAAAATGTGAGTGCTTTTCTGTTTATTTGTCTTTAATTTTGTAATTTCTATACTAAAGACTAGGGAATTACTCGTAGATGATTACAGTCATAAATTTTTTTTGAAGTTTCTTAACTATTTCACGGACACTGAACCATAGAAAAACAATAGATTAATAATTTACGTCTACAGCCTGTAGACGGGCTGGACGTCCGAAAATGTTAAATGAATCTGACATAACGCTTCACAAGCATGATTTGAATTCATTATTTGAAACTCGCACCAGAACTTCGCACCTTCGTATTTCGCACTTGAATCACACAATATCATTTATATGCATATTTTATAATGGCAGGCAGTGAAAATGGCCACACATGAGCCAAATCAGGATACAAAACCCAAAACAGTATAACAACAGGCCGAATGGCTTGACTACTTGACATATATTATACATGCATTATACATATAAATATACACAGACAAATCACACAGATTAAGCTAGCCCCTAAGTAAGTTCGTGACTTGTTTCATGGGATACTAACTCAACGATACTATATAACAAATACATATATAGATAAACATCCAGGCCAATTTAAAAATATAATTTTCTATCTAGCCGTGTGGTTTCCGGCAGAGTGGAATAGGACCACTCCAAGTCTTCCCGTGGATGTCGTAAGAGGCGACTTAGGAAATACAAGCTAAACAAAGCTCATTAACATCAATGAGACCTCTCCAACCCGTCTGGCCAGCGAGGAGAGAGTAGGCCAAATCCTCTGTCTGCTCTGGCCAAGTATGGCTCCGGTAGTACAGAGAGGGTCATGTTCCTGCAGTGGAGACTAAAAGGACCTGATGATCAGATATATTTAATTTATTTTAAGTCATAAACCTTCGTCCAAAACCCACAAAACCGAACATCATAATCAAGCCACGAAATCCACCATTTCTCCCGCATCCCTTTAAAACGTCCAGAAATAGCTTTAAGTCTAAACGGCCGCTTAAGCAGACATTTAGATGTTTGGAGTAAAAATAGAAGCTTCAACGACCTTTACGGAGACTGACATAGACAGAACATAGACAAAAACGTATTCAAAAACGTAACCCATTTCAATTTTAAAAAAATATTATGAGAAAAAAAAACAAACTAGCGCCAAACAACAACACCCCTCTTTTTGCGTCGGGGGTTAAAAACAGTACATTAACCAAAAAAATACGTTTCTTGTTTTTTTTTTGGTTAATGTACTGTTTCTAACCCCCGACGCAAAAAAAGAGGGGTGTTATAAGTTTGGCGTCGATGTCTGTGTATCTGTCTGTGGCATCGTAGCTCTCTAACGGATGAACCAATAAGAATGCAATTTTTTTATTTGAAAGGCAGTTTCTTTGCGGTGGTTCTTAGCTATGTTTGGTTAATATCGGTCCAGCAGTTTAAGAGTATCAGCCCTTTCTCAAAATAATGTAATGGCGTATGATTACTCGATTAAGTGCTTCATGAGTGCCAGTATCGTTAAATGATAATTAATTGATAACTTCGACCTGATGCTTCAACCAGAATAGTCTCTAGAGAACCTGACTCCTCGAAAACTTATAGCAGAACATATCGTGTTTGGATTAATGTTTTAATGAGTAAATTTCATGCAGGTTATGATCTTGCAATACGGTCACGTTGACCTGGTGCTTTTTTAGTTTCTGCTTATATTATAAGTATTTTTGCGTAGGGTGTTTTTAATTATTAATTTATTTTTTGTTTACATAAGACCGTAAATTTGGATGTTTTTAGTAAAATAGAAGCTCCATCGATCCTTAGCAGAGACTGTTATTGAGAAATTTAGATTCAGTTAAAATAAACACTATTAAATAAGGATTTGATTCTTTGTTTGCATTGAATAGACCCCGGTACTGGACTGATTTGAAAAATTCTTACACCATTGGAAATATTGGAATCCTATACATTATCCCTGATGAACATAGGTTATATAATTAAGTATCTTTAACTATTCGAGCGAAACCGGGGCGGGTTGCAAGTCATCAAATAAATTTTGACTGCGTTAGTAAGATTTTTATTGTCCCATTTTAAAATCAGATGACTAGGAAATAAAATAGTGGATCATTGCTTAGTTACCCTTAATAATAACTAATTTAAAGTGATTAATAATAACTAATTTGAAGTACTTAAAGTAGAAATAATACAGCTGAATATACTTAAAAAAAAAAGGCATGAAATCGTAACGAAAAATTTTGATAAAATAGAGTTATTAAAAACAATAACTTTTACAAATACTAGTAAAACTAAAGGTCAACTTGAAGCATTTCTAAACACAACGACTCATCCAGTAAAAGGAACAATTAAATCTCTGAAACAATCTATGGAAACGTCTAAGAAAGGTAACCGACCCAACTTAATAGTGTTGTAAAGTTTATTTTCATTTCTTTGTTTAGACAACAATGCATTAGGAGATTGTCAAATGTTTTAACAAAATCTATATTTCAATTAACGTGGTCTATTCTTTTGTTTTGAGAATTTATGCTTGTTTTCTTTGTTTGGATATTTTTAGATATAACCTTACCTTCGTGTTAGTATTTCTTTTAGCAGTAACACATTATAATGGCACTTGCAAAGGCTGCCTAACAATTTCACTTTGTTTATAAGCTTAATAAACAATATTACTTCCCATATCAGTTTGTTTAACTATCTACCAAATTATAAATTCATACATAAAAAGTATCATGTCTTTTTCCCATGCGAGGTGACAAAGTCTAGGTCTTTACGACCTAAAAGTCTAAAAGCCAAAGCTTCGTTATAAATCTGGGAATTTATATTTTTTAGAAATTTAAAATAAGATTGTTTAGTTTCATGTCATTAATAAATTGTGTATCGACGAGTGATGTGATTAGAAAACGTCATAGGACTTAGTTATAAAATTCCATCGACATTTTCTGTTAAGATATATATGTATGTATATTAATATTCGTAAATGCTCGGAATTTTTATATTTAATTAGATATTGAGGCAACCTATCGATCTCTAAATTTAAAATCTCAATATTACTAAAATGAAATTTAGAAAATGAATAAACAATTACACCTGATGGCTAAAATTAAACAGTAGGATGGAATTTAGAGACTATAACATTTAAAATACCCATTATAGAGGACAAATGCATCTGTAATGAGACGAGAACATTTGCAAGGAAGTTATGCGAAATGAAATAGTGTTGGGAAATACATGAGTCTTTTCGCCTCTATTTGGAGACAAATTTTAAAACTCCTAATTATAATTCCTTACATGTTTTGTTTGTAATATTAGCTGATTGGTATGGCCTGGGTATTAAATAAATAGTCACTAAACTGATTCTTATTCAACGACTAAAACGATGATCAATGTATTTTAGGTATAATATTTATACATAGACCTAGACCTAGATATACATAGACTTAGGTCACCGGTCAAGTCCCGCCCGTATGAGATTTTTTCACCATATTTTATTTCTTAATTTATTAAGAGTATAATATTTATGTCAATATTCTGGAAAAGACTATTATTATTTGTTGAATTATCTTTATTAAAAACCGTTTAGTGAGGAATTTTCCTTTTTTTTGTTTATGTTATAATAAATCTTTGAATGATAAGTCTACTAGAAGATCTTAAGGGATTTGACTCAATTCTAAGAATAATAAGTTATTTCACATCATATATTTTCATTTAAGTAACTAAGTAAGTAAGTAAGTTTCATTTGATGTTTGATAACTTTTATCGTTGGAATACCAAAGAGTCGAAGTAAACGCTTTGACAGTTCCTTTTTGGTTCGAGTAGCTAAAGTGTGGAATAAACTACCTGCGTCTATATTCCCAGATAAGTACAGTCCCAAGACATTCAAAAGTAAATAAATGGGTATCTCTTGGATAGGCATGTAACATCCTCGTCTTCATCGTCACTTACCATCATGTGAGATGGAAGAAAAATGCCTTCTTCAAAATTTTGTATAAAAAAAAATAACCGCAGATTTTTTAATATTTCTTAATTTTATTAATGTACTTATGTTTGACTTCAGACTAAAATATAAAAGGTTTTCGAGTCTCAAAACCAAAAGTCTCTATTCCAGCACTAATATGAAACTTAACAGGTGATCTGGAAGCTATCCACGTCCAATATTTAGTAATAACTGCTTCTCCTTTTACTGCTATATAGAATATTTAATGGAAATAGATTTGGAATAATTTAAAGCCTCTTATTACGACTTCTGGTTGTAATAAACCTGTAATAGGTTCCTTATAGTGTTTTAGATCTCTCATTTGTCCCCGATTGCATCCTCAATATGCTAAAAAGCCAGGGGGTCCAAGCACGTTAATTGAAATTCTCTCTGTTTAATGATTGGCAAAATTTTTACTGCCCCTTTGACGCCTTTGAAGTAAATATTTAGAAATAGTTTTACGACTTTTAAATGCATTAGATAAACTTGTTTTATTTACGACTAATGTGCAATATTCTATAATAGGTTTTGCCTTGATAGTGTTTTAGAAACTTTCCTTTGTAAGTGTTTCTTAGCCACACAGGCTTTTTTAAACCATGAATTCGTTCTGAATTTATCCGTCTTTTAATAAATTTAAAATATATGAGGCTTATTATGGTTTTTTACACAACTGTCCGAAAAAACAGTGTTCTATTTTCAAAGTTCATGTACATACGTATGCGAATTTATGCCACCATAACTGTTCAATGACTGAACAGATTTGGATATTTGAGGTTTAGAATTCTTACTTTCCTGAGTGCCTTAGACTATAAACTTGTGGTGTTATATGTTATTTTTTGACAGAACAGATATGTTTTTTATTCATTTAAAAACTTGTCTCTATGAGATTTAGTGATGTAGATAATCATCATCATTTCGAGTAGGTGTCACGGTCAATCGATCGATGTAGATAATGATAGTGCGTGTGACTTATTGATGGAAACATTATCGAGACTTTTAAAATGTATGAAATTAGTGTTGTACTCTTTTGCATTGGATTACAAGTCTTATTATTTAGTACCATACCTATTTGATTACATTTCACTTATTGCACAAAGTAATTATTTTGGTCAAAACAACGTAAAACATAACAAAAATGTTAAGGCAATTTATTAGAAATTGTATCCTAGATTTATTAAAAGTTTTCCGAGAGATAAAAAAACGAATTCACAAAACAATGAAAATTCACAAAAAGTACTAAAAAATAAGACCAATGCATTAGATTCTTAGATAAACTGCTAAGAGACAAAATACGACCGTTATATTTTTCATAAATCGTTTTCCTCGTAAAATCAGTCTAATTTATATAATTGGTGTGATTTATCCTCGCGTAAGATTTCAGTACGGAATACTGGTTATTTTTAGACTCTCAAACTACCATTTTGTGTAATCTAGCTGCCGAAGTTCATTCACCTTGGTCTCAAATTTTAATAAACTGTCTTAAATTTTAACGTTTTTATTTTATGTTTAAGGAAAAACAGGAGGTGTGTCCCAACAGTGGGATGTGTTGTGGTTTTTCGTGTGTGTAAGTGGCCGATACTAGTGTCTGATTTTAAGATCTATTAAACTTCTTGAAATTGTCTATTCTATAACAAAATTCATGGACCTGAAACTACCAGCCGAGCTACCAGCCGGGTCTTCCGCCCGGGGCAAAAAAATTCAGGGGGGGCGCAATATTTTTTTTTTAAATCTATGTACCAACGCTTTAAATCACCATAAGAATGATCCTTTTGATAAATCCCTACAAAATGTTATGAGAAATATGTAAATTTTACAGTATAAAGCAGCTACTTCTTCACTTAGCTTAATTATGAAATTTAAAAAAATACAACGCAAACGCGGACCTCGTTGATTCTTTCCTAGAATCTTCTTCTTATATCAGAAGACACGTAGCAATCGATATCTCAGAGAATCAACAGCCCAGTTTCGAGTTTTGAGACTTAGAAAAATAAACCTACGCTTAGTATGAAAATTAAAAAAAAAATACAACGCAAACGCGGACGTCGCTGATTCTTTCTTAGAATCTTCTTCTCATATCAGAAGACAGGTAGCAATCAAAATCTCAGAGAATCTATACTCCAGTTTCGAGTTTTGAGACTTTCAAAAAAATATCTACTCTTAGAATGAAAATAAAAATTATATACAACGCAAACGAGGACGTCGCTGATTCTTTTCTAGAATCTTCTTCTTATATCAGAAGACAGGTAGCATCGAAATCTCAGAGAATCAACACCACAATTTGTAGTTTTGAGACTTAGAAAAAAATACCTACGCTTAGTATGAAAATTAAAAAAAAATACAACGCAAACGCGTATGTCGCTGATTCTTTCTTAGAATCTTCTTGTCATATCAGAAGACAGGTAGCAATCAAAATCTCAGAGAATCAACACCACAATTTTGTAGTTTTAAGACTTAGAAAAAAATACCTACGCTTAGTATGAAAGTTAAAAAAAAATACAACGCAAACACGGACGTCGCCGATTCTTTTCTAGAATCTTCTTATATCAGAAGACACGTAGCAATCGATATCTCAGAGAATCAACACCCCAGTTTCGAGTTTTGAGACTTAGAAAAATAAACCTACGCTTAGTATGAAAATTAAAAAAAAAATACAACGCAAACGCGGACGTCGCTGATTCTTTTCTAGAATCTTCTTCTTATATCAGAAGACACGTAGCAATCGATATCTCAGAGAATCAACACCCCAGTTTCGAGTTTTGAAACTTAGAAAAATAAACCTACGCTTATTATGGAAATTAAAAAAAAAATACAACACAAACGCGGACGTCGCTGATTCTTTCTTAGAATCTTCTTCTCATATCAGAAGACAGGTTGCAATCGAAATCTCAGAGAATCAACACCACAATTTGTAGTTTTAAGACTTAGAAAAAAATACCTACGCTTAGTATGAAAATTAAAAAAAAATACAACGCAAACGCGGACGTCGCTGATTCTTTTCTAGAATCTTCTTCTTATATCAGAAGACACGTAGCAATCGATATCTCAGAGAATCAACACCCCAGTTTCGAGTTTTGAGACTTAGAAAAATAAACCTACGCTTAGTATGAAAATTAAAAAAAAAATACAACGCAAACGCGGACGTCGCTGATTCTTTCCTAGAATCTTCTTCTTATATCAGAAGACAGGTAGCAATCAATATCTCAGAGAATCAACACCAAAATTTTGAGTTTTGAGACTTAGAAAAAATTACCTACGCTTAGTATGAAAATTAAAAAAAAATACAACGCAAACGCGGACGTCGCTGATTCTTTCTTAGAATCTTCTACTCATATCAGAAGATAGGTAGCAATCAATATCTCAGAGAATCAACACCACAATTTTGAGTTTTGAGACTTAGAAAAAAATACCTACGCTTAGTATGAAAATTAAAAAAAAATACAACGCAAACGCGGACGTCGCTGATTCTTTCCTAGAATCTTCTTCTTATATCAGAAGACACGTAGCAATCGATATCTCAGAGAATCAACAGCCCAGTTTCGAGTTTTGAGACTTAGAAAAATAAACCTACGCTTAGTATGAAAATTAAAAAAAAAATACAACGCAAACGCGGACGTCGCTGATTCTTTCCTAGAATCTTCTTCTCATATGAGCAGACACGTAGCACTCGGTATCTCAGAGAATCAACACCCCAGTTTCGAGTTTTGTGACTAAGAAAAAATTACCTACGCTTAGTATGAAAATTAAAAAAAAAAATACAACGCAAACGCGGACGTCGCTGATTCTTTCCTAGAATCTTCTTCTCATATCAGAAGACAGGTAGCAATCGATATCTCATAGAATCAACACCCCAGTTTCGAGATTCGAGACAAAAAAAATACATACTCTTAGATTGAGAAGTAAAAAAAATATACAACGCAAACGCGGACGTCGCTGATTCTTTCCTAGAATCTTCTTCTTATACCAGAAGACACGAAGCAATCAATATCTCAGAGAATCAACACCACAATTTGTAGTTTTAAGACTTAGAAAAAAATACCGACGCTTAGTATGAAAATTAAAAAAAAATACAACGCAAACGCGTATGTCGCTTATTCTTTCTTAGAATCTTCTTCTCATATCAGAAGACAGGTAGCAATCGAAATCTCAGAGAATCAACACCACAATTTGTAGTTTTAAGACTTAGAAAAAAATACCTACGCTTAGTATGAAAATTCAAAAAAAAATACAACGCAAACGCGGACGTCGCTGATTCTTTCTTAGAATCTTCTTCTCATATCAGAAGACAGGTAGCAATCGATATCTCAGAGAATCAACACCCCAGTTTCGAGTTTTGAGACTTAGAAAAAAATACCTACGCTTAGTATGAAAATTAAAAAAAAATACAACGCAAACGCAGTCGTCGCTGATTCTTTCCTAGAATCTTCTTCTTATATCAGAAAACAGGTAGCAATTGAAATCTCAGAGAATCAACATCAACACCCCAGTTTCGAGTTTGAGCTTTAGAAAACAATACCTACTCTTAGAATGAGAATTAAAAAAAAACAACGCAAACGCGGACGTCGTCGATTCTTTTCTAGAATCTTCTTCTTATATCAGAAGACACGTAGCAATCGGTATATCAGAGAATCAACACCCCAGTTTCCAGTTTTAATAAGCGTAGGTAATTTTTTCTAAGTCTCAAAACTCAAAATTGTGGCGTTGATTCTCTGAGATATTGATTGCTACCTGTCTTCTGATATAAGAAGAAGATTCTAGAAAAGAATCAGCGACGTCCGCGTTTGCGTAGTATTTTTTTTTTTAATTTTCATACTAAGCGTAGTTAATTTTTTCTTAGTCACAAAACTCGAAACTGGGGTGTTGATTCTCAGAGATATCGATTGCTACCTGTCTTCTGATATGAGAAGAAGATTCTAGGAAAGAATAAGCGACGTCCGCGTTTGCGTTGTATTTTTTTTTAATTTTCATACTAAGCGTAGGTATTTTTTTCTAAGTTTCAAAACTACAAATTGTGGTGTTGATTCTCTGAGATTTCGATTGCTACCTGTCTTCTGATATAAGAAGAAGATTCTAGAAAAGAATCAGCGACGTCCGCGTTTGCGTTGTATATAATTTTTATTTTCATTCTAAGAGTAGATATTTTTTTGAAAGTCTCAAAACTCGAAACTGGAATATAGATTCTCTGAGATTTTGATTGCTACGTGTCTTCTGATATGAGAAGAAGATTCTAAGAAAGAATCAGCGATGTCCGCGTTTGCGTTGTATTTTTTTTTTAATTTTCGTACTAAGCGTAGGTTTATTTTTCTAAGTCTCAAAACTCGAAACTGGGGTGTTGATTCTCTGAGATATCGATTGCTACGTATCTTCTGATATAAGAAGAAGATTCTAGGAAAGAATCAGCGACGTCCGCGTTTGCGTTGTATTTTTTTTTTAATTTTCATACTAAGCGTAGGTTTATTTTTCTAAGTCTCAAAACTCGAAACTGGGCTGTTGATTCTCTGAGATATCGATTGCTACGTGTCTTCTGATATAAGAAGAAGATTCTAGGAAAGAATCAGCGACGTCCGCGTTTGCGTTGTATTTTTTAAATTTCATAATTAAGCTAAGTGAAGAAGTAGCTGCTTTATACTGTAAAATTTTCATATTTCTCATAACATTTTGTAGGGATTTATCAAAAGGATCATTCTTATGGTGATTTGAAGCGTTGGTACATAGATTAAAAAAAAAAAATATTGCGCCCCCCCTGTATTTTTTTGCCCCGGGCGCAAGACCCGGCTGGTAGCTCGGCTGGTAGTTTCAGGTCCATACAAAATTCTATTGATTTTTTTTTTGTAATCAGATAAATTCACAATACAAAGAACTTAAAAAATAGATTAAGTTCTAAAACGGAAAATTTAAAAAAAAAAGACTCAAAACGTCTATCGTCCTCTACGATACGTGTACATCCCTATTATACTGTTTTGTAATATAAGTGATATTAGGTAGTACAGTAAAATAAATTTATGAAATTTAATACAGTAACTGTTAAAATTTTATGGCTTACAGAATTTAATAAATAATCATTATAAATGCAACCGTGAAGATTTCCTGTCTCTTAAGGTCTTAACTTTGGATATGTAGACAATATAATGACCAATAATGATGAAGTAACTGAACTGCAAGACTTGTAGGGTACTTTAGAGTTTATATCTTTATAGAAATTACTTTTGTATGAGTGGGAGTTAGGGTGTACCAAAATTGAATTGTGAGAAATTGTACCGGCAGTTTTTCTTAACGAGATTATAAAAACTGGTCGGGAATAGGTGAATATTACAGAAATAATAATAAATAATTATATATGGACAAATCACACAGATTGAGCTAACCCCAATATTAGTTCGAGATTTGTGATATGGGATACTAAATCTTAACAAATACATATTATAGATAAACATTCAAGACCCAGGTCAATCTGAAAAAGATAATTAATTTCCTATCTTGGCGTTCTATCGTGGCGAGCTTCGTGGCGCAGTGGTTAACACGCCAGCCTGCGTCACAAGGGTGCCCGGGTTTGATCCCCGGTCAGGTCAAGATGATCTTATTCAGATTGGCCTGGGTCTTGGATGTTTATCTATTATATGTATTTGTTATAAAATATAGTATCTTTGAGTTAGTATCCCATAACACAAGTCTCGAACTTACTTTGGGGCTAGCACAATCTGTGTGATTTGTTCATATATATTTATTTATGACTATATATTTAATATGATGTTAATTATAATGTTTAATATGTAAGGGACAAAAGTGCCACAAAATGTATTCGGCGGAAAGTGTGTCACTGTTTTCAATGTGTATACTGTTTCATGTTTTTCATATTTATGAGCCTGTGTCTATAGAAACGAGGACATTGACTTAGTGCTATAATAGAGAGTATACATTGTCTCTCTTCTTGGTATAGTGTCTCCTAGTCTTTTGTTTTTAACCCTTTGAAATCCGTGAAGACCATGGCGTCCATTGGGAACTCCCTTGTGACATTAAAACTGATCGCGTAGTAGGCACGCTTGTCAGTTTTTATTGCGACGTTCAAACGGTTAAGTTGTTCTCTAGTCAGGATTATTTTGTGAAAGCAGCTTGAGAATTGGCTATCTTTAATTAATACATTGACATGATAATCCGCTATTGTGCAATTTGTATAAATGGAATTCGCTCCCTGAGTCGCTGTTTCGCAACTCGTTCGATTTAGGGATTTTCGGGGCAAGAGTGGATGGATAGGAATTATTTATGTAACTCATCGTTGCTTCCAATCAGCCAAGATAGAGGTTAAACGCACTCAAATTCTTCTTTAAAAAATATTGTATACTGATGTGGTTTTGTTAAATGTATGAAATTGACAATGAAAGTGTTGTTAAGACGGTACTGCACCAAATAGTGAAAAATACATGTTTTCAAATCACTAGTACTTTGCGCTGAATTAATTAAATACATCAAAAGTATTTGTATAATTTAGGTCGATCCTTGAACAAGATCTCTTCCTGGTTGGAATTTGAAACAGATACATATGAAATTTAAAAATTATATAATATGTTACGATATCTAAACACATTTTTCTTCGAAACTTTTGTAATTTTTACGTCTAAAACAATAATTCTCACATGACAATATATATATTTACATCTCGGAGGTCGCCCCCTTTATTATTTTATTATAAAAAAAAAATTAAAATATTAAGACTATTCATCTTTTTTTCTAATCGCCTAATGATTCTGCGCAGCCTAATGGCTTGCGCAGTAGCGACGTTTTTCGTTCGCGCAGCACCCGCTTAACTATCTAGCTGTTATGTGTAACGACTTATCACGCTATCTATACATCTGCAATAATAGTACTCTTTGATTCGTTTGTATTCAGTGTGACTGCGGGACAACAGACCAAACGTTATAACTTCGCTCTGGAAGCGGTATCAAACTTAGCCATATGTAAATTTTTGCCGTCAACAATTGTTGAGAAGTGAAATATGACAATTAATAAGTGTTCAAAGTTCAAAGCAATCTTTATTGAATAAACGTTTTGAATTGAATTGATTTGTATTGTGGTATATTGCTGAAGAGTGGCCACTACATCGTTTCCCCGGAGGACTGAGTGAACTTCACTCCTTGACACCGACAGCTGAGGAGTGGAAAATTTGAAATTAAATATAATAATCCATCCATCCATTGATTATGATCCAAGGATTTCAGAAAACCTGTCATAAGAAATTATGATGATTGTATTGTGTATATAAATCAAAATCAGCCAATAAAAAGCCTAGATTTTTAGTTGAAAGTTCTTTTGTATGTTTTACTGGTTTCAAATCGATTTCTTTCAGATGTTATTTCATCGCATGATTAGTATAGGTATGTATTTAGCATTATGTAGCTTAGCCAGAATTTTCATTGTCTTTAAATTTATTTTATGAGATATAACTCTAAATTTGTTGATTTCAAAAGTCCATATTGTGGTAGTTACCGTATTGAAGAGTGTATAACATATGATACGTATTAGACAACAATTTATCCGTTTCTGTTGTAAATTGCGACACAATATCAACAGCTTATCAGAATTGACGTTTCAGTATTCCGTTTTTAATAGTAGTAAGGTTTTAACTGTCCGTACGGTACAGTAGTATGTGGTTAAAAAAATCTTCACTAGATGTTATATTCTGTCTGTAAATTGGATGGTACTTAAGTGGATTATGAGTCAAAATATTTAAAATCGCCCTAGACAAAGACTCTTTACTTATAGATGTTGCAATTGTATCATCCTAAGCAACCAGGTTTAAAATAATCCCTTCTATACTTAGTGCAGTTTGAATTTGGACTCAAATTAATTAATCTTATAAAGGAAATCCCTCATTTGGCATGACCAAGGTGATATTAAGTCCAGAAGTTCTTTATAATTAACATAATTAAACGAAACCTTTATGAAAAAATTCTTCGCTTCTGATTCTTCGTTTCAAAAATAGAACTCTGAAAAATATAAAATAATTTCCAAAGCTCTTTCTGTCTCTATCTAGACAATTACCTAGTGAGACAAAGACAGCGTGGCCTGAAGAATTTCATAAGTTAAAATCCTTTTGAGTATTCAAGGGAAATCAATTTTCTAAGATAGAGGTTAGTAAAAGTTGTAGCAGCTTGGGATCCATGGTCTATACCTACCCCCATGGGAAAGAGTGATAAAATATATTTAGGTATCAATATTCTAAGCTTTCCTCAAGGGTTTCTCCACTCTACTTCAGTCAATCTCAGTCATTCAAATCGGTGTTTTTTTTTGTAGCAAAAACGTTTCTTCACTCGAGGTAAGGAAACAACTGTCATGTTGAGGTGACTTGAATTTTTGTGTAAGAATAATCAAGCGACTCAGAGGAGTATGAGTCTTGGGTTAGGAAATATATTATTCGATTTTAAGTTGGTTTTAGATTAATTTTTATCCTAGACAGCTTACTATTTCAAATAAGTCTCTGTTCTTCAGACTTAGTATTAATTGTATCATTATAATTTGCAACTCAGTCGTTTAAGTCTTAAGCTATCTAAAGTATAACTGTACTAAATGCGTATGGCTTAACTGAAAACCGGTCTATTTTGACTACATTTACTATTTCTCTATTAGAATTGTATGGTAGCTCATGGCACAATGTGCGTGTTCTATTTTGTTCAACATCTAGATTTTTGTCATCAATAAAAAATTGGGAGTCATCAATAGCATCAGTGAATTATTTAAAAAATATTCAGATTTCGCTTGTGGTATGATTATAGTCAAACTTTAGCAACTTAACCATTAATCATACGCCGTCTTTCTCGAAAGAAATAATCATCTTATAGATATCCTAATTTACACTGAAATTGATAGATTAAGAAATTTTGCAGATTATAAAATCTGCAGTTTCTTGACCTATCAATCATACTTCATTGATTTTGTTATTAATTACAAAAAAGGAGCTAATTTGTTTCTGCTACTGTTTAAGAATAACTTGAATGTGCTTAGGATTTGCATCAAAATTCACATTTGTATGAACATAAACCAGTCTACGCATGTGCCATATATTATTTATAACATTGCTTATACCTCAAATTTTAGAGTTAGCTTTCATATCTTAGGCCATTTTTGTAATATTTATTGATATATCTTCGTTGATCATTCACGACTTATACGTGTTTTGACTTCCAAGTATTGATTGGCTTAAAATACAGATATTGAACAAAATAATTCTGCAAACAGCACTAATATTTCATTCAAAATAATTTCAATGATTTTGAATGAATGCATGGAAAGTAATCCAAGCGTACGGAGTACCTAGTTGGCAATTCCTAAAGATGTAAAATATATGGATAGTTCTGTGATTTTTCGTATCATATTCATCTATTTGCTTAAAATGATTATAAAAAGCAGAAAATGCAAAAATCAGTCAAGAAAAAAATGAGGTTGAAAAATGCTTTTATATTTTTTTTAAATACATAAAGTTATATCACATAATAAGCATAAAGATATTACATTCTAAATAAAACCAAAAATCACAGATTTTCTAGACAACATTTGTCCAAAGTTTTCATACAGATAAATAAAACCTAATTATACATAAACCTGTAGGGGAGAAATAAAAAAATGTCTTTTCAACTAAATAAAAAAAACTACGTTTCGTTTTCTATATAAGATTTTTCCTATCTGTATTTGATTCAAGGAGAATCCTAATTCTTAAATATCCCCATTGCATTAATGAAAATATAAAAAATGTTTTTAATACCTAATGGTTTAAGAAACTTATAATTATCATTATACACGTTAACATTCTTTATATGTATATATTTAACCGACATAACTACAATTTTTGCAGTCGTTCTGCTATGAAAATGTACTCCTGTTGTGTATATATTAGTTCGATTAATAATAGGCCTGATATACTTATAGTTTACAATAGTCAAATTAGGCTGTTCCTTAAGGTCTAGAAATTTGTCTTTCGGAACTCATATCGGAACTTAGATTTTGCGACCGGCACCAAACATCAGACCTTAGTCTACAGTACTTACAAATCCTTTCAAGTATCCGTAATCCACAATCCTGGGGCACTTGCCACTACACTAAAACACAGTTTTTAACACTAGTGTCTGCTCTTACACTTACGATTCACGTAAAGACTAGAGTATCGGGTCGTAAGTGGAGAGATTGGAGAGTCTGAGTGGTGTGGGCTGGGCAAGGCTTGGCGAGTAAGTCGGGACGCGGGGGCCGCGCCGCCCTGGCGCAAGTTCACCGAGCCAACGGAGCCAAAACCGCCACAGCAGCCAAAGCTAAAGCCAGAGATGATGCCAGAGCGGCTCCTCTTGAGTACGACAGCTCTTCACTTTTGACAACTTCATTATGTTTGTTATTATCATATTTGTGCGTCTTTTTCGTGACTGGTTTCATTGATGTCGTCGTTGTAGTCGTAGATGTAGTTGTTGGTGGGGGCGGTGGTGGCGGCAGGGTAGGCTGGGGTGGTGGAACGGGTGACTGTTCTTCTGGCTTGCAGCAAACTCGAAATACTAGCTTCATGTTATGACTTAGGCATCGTCCTCCGATGCGTCTGTGCAGATCATCTTTACTTGATGTCGATATGAAATAGTAATCTTTCCCAGGGAGGAACTCTAGCCCTCCCGGTTGAGGTGTGAACGGTCGAAATGTTATAGTAAAGAACATCAATTTGTGCGGTTTATCACAAATAGCTATGATTCTTGGATTAGGATTAGTTATCCTACACGTATCATACTCTTCCTTGCTGACATTATAAATTATGTACTTCTCTGTGTCCTCTTCAAAGGTCCCTGGAGCGTACACGGGACATATAATATTCACTTGGTCATATTCAAACTGTGCGTTACCTTTGTTGAGGTCAAATACGTGATCCGTATTATCTATCCTGAATATACTATTTGTTGTATTCCAATGTATGTAGAATGACTTAGCGTAGTTCCCCATGACGCTTTCGATAAAGAAAATGAGGACTAGGAGGGTCCACGGCGTTTGCCGGAGGCCGAAATATCCGTAAGACACCATTCTGGCTCCTTTATTCAACTAGCATATCCGATCGAAGCACAACTAACGCCTTAACACAAAAGGCGTTATTTTCCACTCTATCTCCGAAGGTATGCACACCAATCCATATTTACTCGAACAAAACACGTTTATCTACTAGAAAACATTGTAAAACGTTCACAATCCACACATAAAAATTGAATCCGTTCAATTTCGACAGTCGTCCACCATGTTTCTACACAAGATTCTAGCCATCGATAAATGGGATCCGACGTGGCTCGCACCGTACGCGACGAAACGATCACTTTTCTGAACACAGAACACTTGTGAACTTATTCAATTTTGTTACAACAACCCGACAGTTGTATTTGGGGATTTAATCAATACATCACAGGATTTTTGCAGTACTAAGTAGTTCTTTGTATCGGGCAGCGACGCGGCTCGCGCTATGTCGCCAGGCGTACGGCTCGACTATTGGAATGTGGTTCCCGGCCGAGCTACGCATGCGACGGGCGCCCCTCCTCCACTGCCCCTCGTCTACCGCTGCGTTCAAGTCACGAGCTTTCGTGCGCGCCATTTTCGTCCGCCATTTTGTTTTCTTTCGTTCATATTTACTTATTTTTACAATTTCTTCATTTATTTCATGAATATCTCTATTTTTTGTGTCATAATTGTTGTTAATTATCAATTTAGAGTTAAAAAGTTTATTTACAAAAGCTCCGTAGAATTAAGGGTGTGTGAACGCACCGAAAGCGTCATTGAAAAAGTGCATAGCCCCAAACAAGCTAGCGTTCGGTACCTGACAATTTTTTTGTTGACTTATGAAGATGTAAATTACATTACGCTTTTTTTTTGGAACTGGTTAATGAATCAGTGTTAACTTATAAGAGCTTTTTAACGAGAGCTGACATTTTACGCTTATTTGATTGTTTCAACCACGTAAATTTGTTGGTTTGAGACGAAGATTGTTGTATGATTGGATTTAGCAGCTTTTGGTAAAAGCTTCGTAAGCTCAATAATAATGGATGGTACCGTTGTGTCACGGTTTTGTCGATGTAGCGCCTAGGTGTTATTGCATACTTACTACTTTATTTTTTATTATTGATTATTTATGTTTTTTTGATTTAAAAAGAACTAAAAATAGTAGGAATTTGAATTATAACTTATGAATTTTTTTTCTTTTTCTTTCGTTTACTACCTAATATTAGGGTGGAATAAAGAACGATTTTTTTAGAAAGCCTGAGTTCCTGTATTATCAATCGATATTGTAATGCGTAAAAAGCATTGACGCCAAATTCCACATTTTAAGTAAATATATTGAGATGGCGCAGTGGCCCTGAAGTTTTTGCAAAAACACGATTTTAAGGGTAGAATTACATTTTTTTTTTTTTGCGAATTCTACTTTTCTTTTTAAAATGTTTTATTCAGTAATACGATTATTTAAGATATAAATATTAATTTCGAAGAGTAATTAATACATAAAAGTGCTCTTTTTTATCATAATGTGAATTTCTATACTTGGAAAAAATGAGGATTGGCTCGAAAATTGGTATACTTAGTATTGTTTATTTATTTTAGTACTAGCTTTCGCCAGCGGCTCTTCCCACGTCAATGTCGATCCCTCGGGAATATTACTTTTTCCCGGGATAAAATGTAGCCTATGTCCTTCTTCGTACCCCAGAGAACTTGTTTGCAACATTTCACGATGATCGGTTCAGTAGTTACGGCGTAAAAGTGTAACAAACAAACTCACTTTCGCATTTATAATATTAGTAAGGATAAGGATGAGGATTAATCGCTCAAAAGATAAAACTTTATTTAGTTTCTGTTTTTCGAATAATGTGATAAGGCTTTTGTTATAAAAAATAACACATTTTCTAGGACCTAAATGTAGTAACGATCCCTTTCAAAGCGAATTGCTAAAGAAATAGAGTTTGATAGTTTAGTGTCTCTATATTTTAGAGCTTTTCAAGGTGCTGCAACGTTTTATTACGGCATTTTATTCAAATTATAATAATTTGATGAATCGGTTTCAAAATATGATAAGCAGTAATTAACGAATTTACTTTATTTCTGCCTATTTTTGTTATTTTACAACAAAAAAGTTTTTTAATAAATTGGTTTATAACTGACGTAGTTATGCGGTTTTTTTAATGTTTGTTACATAAAAAAGAAACCGAATTGATAAACACCTCTTTTCTTAGAAGCCGGTTAAAAAGAGTTTCTTTCGCCGTTTTTTTTCTATAGTCGTCGATAGAAAAGAAAGTCAGATAAGTCGGTTCTGAAACGATAGTAGTTTTTAGTTTTCTACAATAATTTATAAAATAAATATTTATTTTTATTGTGTCGTAACGTGTGCCTGCAATTTTTTGTTTTCAGAATGAATATTTTTATTTTTAAGTGTTTATATTTTGCATTCACAATGCTATTTTGATATAATCTTATTAAACAACGAAAAAAATTTGGTGAAAAATTTTAAGGATTTTTTTCTGTTTTTATTAAGAGTAGGCACATATCAATATATTTTTTTAATCCCGTAAAAGAAAATAATGAAATCATCACAAAAGCTAGGTTTAACTCTAATAAGGTTTTCTTTACAAGCACAGCCGTAATCCAGGCCATAAGATCCTATGTCCCAGTTAGCTAGACCTAGTTAACTTTAACTAAGGTTTATATTCTGGTTTAATCTTAAGATTTTCCGCTAAACTTAAATAATAAAAGTTTAGAATTGCTTTTAATAATAGTAGAACTATTAAATAACAGCTATGATATTTAACAAGAGTTGGCTTGGCACAGGTTATCATCAGATCTTTTTAGTCTCAACTACAAGAGCATGACCCCATTTACCCTTTGACTCGAGACTTTCTTAAGTGTCAAGTCAAAATCCTCTTTAGTATGAGCGATATGGTTTTGTCTACCCCATCAGACATAATACTTTGTTTGTGTATTTTAATATTTAGTCTCTGTATATCATGTCTATAGATTCTTACATCTATGGTTGATGGTAATTTTATTTGGCCAAAGAAAAGTCGCTCTATATTTTTCTTGTACCACACTTTCATGAGGATATTAGGCTTTAGGTCATTTTAGCACTTATGTTACTTTGAATTAGATACCAAAAAATCATAATCATCAGGTCTTTTTTAGTCTTCACTGCAGGAGCATGACCCTCTCTACTACCGGAGCTGTACTTGGCCAGAGCAGACAGAGGATTTGGCCTACACTCTCCTCGCTGGCCAGCCGCGTCAATGTCGATCCCTCGGGAACAGTACTTTTTCCCGGGATAAAATGTACCCTATATCCTTCTCCGCACCCCATGTAATGTGTATGCAAAATTTCATGATGATCGGTTCAGTAGTTACAACGTGAAAGCGTAACAAACAAACTCACTTTCGCATTTATAATATTAGTTAGGATGTATATTTCAAACATCATTTAGTCTATCCAATATAATTACCAACTTCGAGACTATACAATTATGTTCTTCAATTGAAAGCTCTGAGTGAGCTTTTGATACTTGTAGCGCCATCTAGTTGAAGCTTTAAGAACTGCGCTTAAAGTGTTAGTTGCTTGTAAAACTTTTTCATGTATTTTATTAGCCTTTTTATTTAATCTGAGAATAAATATTCTCTTTTTAGGATTCCGTACCTAAAGGGTAAAAACGGGGCCCTATTACTAAGATTCCACTGTCCGTCTGTCTGTCACAAAACTCACAAACCTCTATCTTATGAACAGTTGAAATTTTCACAGATGATGTATTTCTGTTGCTGCTATAAAAACATACATACTTAGTACCACATCTTTTTTCCCTTGCGGGGTAAACAGAGCCCAGATCATTAAGACCTCAAAGCCATGTTTACCATGTTGGTGCGTAACTACAATATCTACTTTCTGAGCTTATCGCAAACAAACAAACATACACTTACGAGAACTATTAAGTAAACATGTTCAGCATGTTTGTTTACACGATAAATTTGATCGCCACTTCCTACTAATATAAATATTTAGATAGAACGACTATTTAAGATTAAATAATGTGACGCCTGGTATTGCAGGCGTCCATAGGCTACGGGAACCGCTTTTCATCAGGTGGGCCGTATGCCTGTTTGCCTACTAAGTAGTATAAAAAAAAATTACACAGGTATATATTTAAATCATTGTAACTAACATGAGATATACATCTTTACAATTTTTTTAAATGCGTAAGTGAGTTTGTTTGTTTTGCCTTCACGCCGTAAATACCGAACCAATCATCATAAAATAACTGCCTCCGTGGTCCAATGGTTAAGGCATTTGCCTGTAGACCGGCCGTGGGTTTGATTTCCACGGGAAACATACTTTGTTCAGTTGTTTCCAGTTTGGTTAGGACATTGCAGGCTTGAATCACCTGACTGTCTGATAAAGAAAGATGATTCCGTGCTAAGGAAGGCACGTTAAGCCGTTGGTCCCGGCTGTCATCTGGTAGTTGTTAAAGGAACCACGTCAGAGGCCGAGAGGCGGTTCCGAAGAACTCTGACACCAGGGTGTGCATGGTCGATTGACCGTGACACCTACACGAAATGATGATGATAATCGCATGACAATATTTTATATAAATTGAATTTCTGATAAATTTTCCATTTGACCTAATTTTAATATAATACGTAACAGACGATAAACTTATATTTTTCACATTGAATGACCTCAATTTATAATTGTTATATAGTCTTTAGGATTAGTATATCTTTATAATGTAGTTTTATATAATTTTGCATAGCTTTTGTGTAATAATAACCTTTTATGTAATTAATTTTGGATGCTAGAAACAGCTAAGTGTATACACTTATGCAAAATAAATAAGTTGACATAATTTCATTTGAACTCACTAGTGACATTAAAATAATACGGTTTTTTGACAATACGTTTGTTTGTTTGTTTGTAATATCTTTATTGTACGAGAAAAAAGCACAGAACATAAAACATAGTATAAACGAAAAGTAAACATACAATGGCGGACTTATCCCATAAAGGGATCTCTACCAGTCAACCAGCCAAATGATTGACAGGATGTTTACTAATTGGGCAGAAGAACGTACAAAATAATAAAAAGAAGAAAATATATTCTTAAATACATAAATATTTTGCAAACATAAAATACGTTTTATTTCTTACTAAGTATATAACGGCCTTGTTTTAGTGACAATAAAATTTAATTAGATCGATACAGTTAAATTGATATATTAACAATAACACTGGATATAAAAGGTCGTTAGATTAAAACACAAATCACTGATTGGTCCTTTTTATTACTAACTGTACCAAAAAGTGTATGATTATATACAAAATCATAGACAGGTTTTTGAAGATCACATATTTTTTATTACTTTATTAATTTGGTGTTTGTTGCAATTCTGATGGATGATTACAATTATGGTGGGTAATTGCAATTATGGTGTTATGAAAACTAAATATAACTTAAAACAATAAAATTTATGTAATAAAAATGTTTTTGAGTTAGCACGCACCAATGTTTACAACATTTTTTTCTCGCAAATGGCTACTGACTAACTCAACTGACCAATAAGAACGTGCGGATCCCCCCCCACAAACAAACTTCACAATATACCTAGGGTTATTCAAATGTCACTGATGCGGCCCCGTAGAATTGCAATATCACTGAAAAGAGATCGTGAAATTATGCAAACAGGTCGCTATTTACAATAATCTGTGTAATTATAAATTAACTAGTGAAATTACAAAACCACGTCTCTGATAAAATAACTGCGACATATAAAATGTAACTTAAAACAGGTGAACCGATTTTTAATAATCTTTGATTTGTTGGTTTCCTTATCACTCCGAATAGCAAAAAAACTATTAAAATATAAGAAATATTTTTTTTTTTTTTATTAACCTATATTGTCCCACTGCTGGGCAAAGGTCTGAAATGGATTGTGGATGGTCTGAAATTGCATTGGACAGAATCAAGTGGAAGGAAATGGGGGAAGAAATATTATATACAACAAAAAAAAATCGAACCAAAGTTCGCCGGGACAGTTAGATATATGACGTGTAACATAATCTGAGGCAAATTTTCGGACCAATGCGCCAAGAAGGCGGTACATTCCGCATCAGAACTCGAGGCTCTGATAAGCAAAGAAATCGTCAGCCATCTGGCAAGAATGGATGACACCAGTGACGTGCAGTCCATATAGACTGTTAGACACTGTCTACCCTGCAGTCGCTAAATAAATACAATTATTTTTCTTACAAAAAAATAATTATATTCGGTGCGCCTGCAAAATTCTGCTAGCAAATACTTTATAGTCGATTTTGTTCAAGTACGGCGCTGCGGCCGCGGCCCGCGCGCGTGCCCGCGCTAAGCAGTATCTCTAAAGACAAAATTTCAAAGGTCTGACTTTTTATAGAAAATTATTATACACCGACAGGAAATCGCTTTTGTAGTAGTACAAGTAAACATCTTTCATCGGCTCGCACATGCAAAGCAAATTTGCGCTGTGTGTGTGAATTTGAGACAGTGTCTCCGAGGTTCCTATTGGCTGCCGCGCGCGATAATGTCATCGTCACTTGTCAATGTCATTATAGATATTATTCATACTTATGTCAATGTCATAAACGATGCCATTGATTCACGTTACGTGTTTACAAACAATCCAAGAGGAAAGTTTAATTTTAGAATTAATTGCTTTATCAGTTACATTTCATTTGTGACAAAAATATTTTCATGTGAAAGTTGTGTCGCTTAGTGTTTGCATGCCGAAACCGAAATATAAAGTGTTTGTGAACACGCTTTTAAACAAATCAAGTAACTGGTTAGTTAGGGTTAGTTATTCTAAAGTTTCATCTTAAACCGTATGATACGAGTACGTGTACGTGGTTCGCAGGTTGTAATCATATCTCACTTTCGCTTGTTTTTAATACTTTTGCGGTCGAAGTTCGAAAGACTATCATAATATTAAACTAGTTGTATTAACTAGCCGTATAGTAAGGTAAGGTATATAGGTGGTATATTTGTAAGGTAAGTTTTATAATTATGTCTACCCTATGATAAATGTCTGTGCACGTCACTGGATGACACCAGACCTCCCAAGAACATATGTAAATGGACACCACTACAAAAAAGACCCCAGGGAAAGCCCAGAACGGGAAGGATTGTATAGAGCAGGACCTGAAGAGACTCGGCAAGAAAACATCTTGGTGACGGGAGGCCAGAGACAGAGCGAAATGGAAGAAAATCGTAGAGGAGGCCAAGACCCACAAAGGGTTGTAGCGCCCAGGAAGTAAGTCACATAACCTCCGACGTTTCCGTAAAGGGGTGATTCAGTCCATCAAAATGAACAACTTTTACTATGGGATCAATGCTGGGAACTCAATTTTAGCCACATTAGTAGCATTTAAATCGTAAACAAACATTTACCAATCACAAGGCTATTTTATTCAACAAATTTTATCGAAAGAAACCAAACCAGTCTGTTCCGCCCCAATTCACTCAGCCGTGTCACTGAATTCCTCTTGGAGCTACAAATATTATCTCTTATTTTTGTTTTGTCTTTCTCATGTGTAAGTGGCCACCACTGGTGTCAGACTTTTCAAGCTGCCTAAAGGCATCTGACAACTTAACGACTGCCATCAATGAAGACAGCCACTTTCTTCACTCTCTTCTGAAGCACGGAGGAGCTTGAGATTTTTTTCGGTCACCCATCCAAGTGGGGACCGCGCCCGGGGTTGCTTAACATGCATACGAGCTGTTACCCTGTTCAAGGGAATATCGGCGATTTTTTTTTTAATTGACTATGTAGCTAGCATCAATTGACCTTTTGCTACTTTATCGGTCGTTTGAGGCGAGGGCAGTGTGCCTTCAGCCTTAATAGACAACATCACCAAAGGGCCCCTAGAAAGGAGGGGCCTCGGCTTTGGGCGTTGCCAGTGTGCGCAAGGCTTGGAGAGACAGCAAACTCTCATATTGCCTGATGGGCCGCGATTACGTGCATGCCTAGCCTGAACGGCCAATTTGAGAATCTATAGCAAAAGCCTTTAGAGAGCAGCTACTCTCATCTTTTGCCTTATGGGTCGAAAGCTAAGTTGCCAAAAGGGCCTATCTTGGATGCAAGTCACCCGGGACCGCCGGGTGGTCACCACTAATCGGAACTAATATCGACGGTAGGTTTACACGCTGAATAGTAGCCCTCCGCCTTCGCCGAATTGACCCTCCTTGGATCCAAGTGGAAATTTAGCTCCGTCCGTAATACCATTACACGTTCGAACAATCCGATTACAACATCGAGACTTAAGACTGCTTTTACTAATTAACACTGATATTATATTTTGTAAATTACCACATTTTTTTACTAGCTATACAGGGTAAGTGGTATCTAACGCATAATCTCCTAAAGGTGACTAAGGTACATCAAGACCAACTACGTTTGATATATGACTTTTTGTAATACAATGATTGTTTTTTTTCATACAAAAAAAAATTGCAATTTTGCAATTCTACTCGTCTTAACTCTATGGCAATCAGCGCAACGAGGTAATTATTGTAGGTACCTAAGCTCACGTGGCACGCGACCGGCAGCATAGACTTAACGTTTGATAGAAATCCACATTAAAGCTAATTATGTAAAATCAAAGGTAAAAGTCATAGAATAAACGCAGCTAGAAATAATGTACTTGAGTTGTCTTTGCAGGTCTTGCTTTAGTTAACTATCATCATCATCATTTCGAGTAGGTGTCACGGTCAATCGACCATGCACACCCTGGTGTTAGAGTTCTTCGGAACCGCCTCTTGGCCTCTGACGTGGTTCTTGTTAGTTAACTATAACCCTGTATAAGTCCAAATGCTGGGTAAAAGCCTCCCCTTTCTTTTTCCACTTTGCCCTCTCTTGCCATCTCTCTCCAAGTTTTATCAAAAGCAGTCAAGTCGTCTGTCTGTCTTAATTTTGGTTTACTTTTTGACCGTTGTCCGTCATGTACACATTTATGCTAATATAATAAATCTGCAAGGCTTGGTCATAGAGTACTCGTAAGTTACTTTGTTTTCAGATATATCGTATTTATATGTGTATGTATATATGAATGTATGTTTCTCCATAACTCTTAAATTATTGATGGTAAGTGATCACTGATGCCAATGGGCAGCGGTGATCACTTACCATCAGGTGACCCGCTTGCTTGTTCGCCGTTCTGCCATAAAAAAAAGTATTGTTCAAATTGAATGAACCTTTAGCCGTGTGGTTTCCGGCTGAGTAGAATAGAACCACTCCTAGTCTTCCCATGGAGGTCGTAAGAGGCGACTTAGGAAATACAAGCTAAACAAAGCCCATAATCATCAATGAGAACTCTCCAACCCGTCTGGCCAGCGAGGAGAGTGTAGGCCAAATCCTCTGTCTGCTCTGGCCAAGTATGGCTCCGGTAGTACAGAGAGGGTCATGCTCCTGCAGTGGAGACTAAAAAGACCTGATGATAATGATGAATGAACCTTGGTAGATAAACATTTAGACGTACAGGACACAGGATAGACTCCGGATAGGCTATTTAATTATTTTTTTAGTTTAGAATTCGTGATGTACGCGAACGTAATCTAAGGAATATATTTAATTTTTTTTTTAATGTTATAGGGCGGCAAACGAGCAAGCGAGTCACCTGATGGTAAGCGATCAACGCTGCCCATGGACAACTGCAACACCAGAGTGTGACAGGAGCATTGCCGGCCTTTCAAGGAGTTGGGGGGACGACATTGGGAGTAGGGAAAAATGGGGGACATGGGGAAGGGGGAGAAGGATGGGCCTCCGGCTCTCTGACTCACCGAACGAAGCATAGAAGCGGTAAAGCTACTACTCAGACGTCGATTTTCTGTGAGAGTGTGGTACTTCCCCGGAGGAACCGGCCCATGCATGCTATTAGCAAAAATGAATTTTGCCGGTAGCGTGGCTCTACGACAGCAAAAATATAGATCTAGAGTGGTCCTAAGTATTTAAATTTCATCAGAATCGACTTAGCAGTTTGTTTGAAGTTTTTTATTTGAAAGATCATTTTAATTTTATATAATTTGTATTTGACTAAGCTACTCAAATACGTTATATTTGATTAAGCACCTACTGAGAACCATTGTGGGTGGTCAACATCTGAGAAAACGTAGGTATTGCGTCACTGCCACAGCTGATTCGCCAAACAAGCGGTTTCTGAGAAATCTATCGACGTGCGAACACATTGCTGAAGTAAGGAGAGGTTCGTTCACATTAGGTGGAGATTAATAAAGAAAAACAAACTATACGATCCTAAATAGATAGGTAGACAGAAAACCCTTTCTTGCATGTAGAAATTCGGCAAAAAATTACGAACTTAGAAACAGGAAAATGCGTAAAACGCGGTTTATCTGTTCGGCTTTATTGGCCTTAAATTGATCGAGTTGACCTGCGACCAGAAGGCTGGTCTATACCTTGGCCAAAAGATATGCAATCCCATCCAACGTGGCAATGCTGCCAGCCTTCTGGGCACACTGCCACGAGGCAACGATCTACCCGGACTTATTTGTAAATATATATTAATTTTTATTTATTTTAAGTTGTAGCATGAGTTATTTTAAATTTAAATTGGTTTATCTTTTAGGCAACCTTTTTATTCATCATTCCGAGGAGGTGACACGGTCAATCGACCATGCACACCCTGGTGTCAGAGTTCTTCATAACCGCCTCTCGGCCTCTGACGTGGTTCCTTTAACGACTACCAGATTGCAGCCGGGACCAACGGATTAACGTGCCTTCCGAAGCACGGAATCATCTTAATTATCAGACAATTTGGTAATTCAAGCCTGCATTGTCCTAACTACACTGAAAACAACTTAACAAAGTATGCTTCCCATTGGAATCGAACCCACGACCCCCGGGCCTACAGGGAAACGCCTTAACCACTGGACCACGGAGGTAGTTGACCTCATTGTGAATTGGACAGAAAGTGCGGGTAAAACACTATTTGAACAGGATATACATAACTACTTACTAAATACATGTAAATTATTATATATAATTAACTTAAGTAAATACAAATAAAACGAAATAAACATACATATATTAAAATAGAACGAAATATAAATATATAACTTATATAGAGGGGAGGAATAAGATGATAGCAATCAATAGGCCCAGTGGTCGTGAGCATTAAAAACGGTTACGCATGTTAAGCAACTCTGGTCGTAGTCCCCAGTGTGATGGATGATCGCAAGCGGTATAAACAAATCTCGAGCTCCTCCGCGCTTCGGAAGACACGTTAAGCAATTGGTCTTGGCTGTCATCATTTATGGCAGTTATTAAGCTTTATCAGATGCCTTTAAGCAGCTCGAAAAATCTGGCACCCGTGTTGGCCACTTACATACACGAAAAACAAACATAGGAAAAATATCAGAACATATGAATGACAGCTCCGTAGCGCAGTGGTTAACACGCCAGCCTGCGAAACGAGGGTGCCCGGGTTCGATCCCCGGTCAGGTCAAGATGGAAAATGATCTTTTTCACATTGGCCTGGGTCTTGGATGTTTATCTATATATGTATTTGTTATAAAATATAGTATCGTTGAGTTAGTATCCCATAACACAAGTCTCGAACTTACTTTGGGGCTAGCTCAATCTGTGTGGTTTATTTGTATATATTTATTACTATTAAAATAAATAAATATAAATATATACGGACAAATCACACACTATATTACTATATTTTATAATAAATACATATATAGATAAACATCCAAGACCCAGGCCAATGTTAAAAAGATCATTTTCCATCTTGACCTGGCTGGGGATCGAACCCGGTCACTCCGTGTCGCAGGCTGGCGTGTTGACCGCTGCGCCACGGAGCTAGTCAAACACACACATTATTATATCTTGTTTACCTTAAAGATTCTATTACCAAATTAAAAAAGCTTATCATTAAAATTTTAAGCACATTCCAAACTATATCATATCAAATTAAATAAAATAGCCAGAAAATAAAGAATTAAATTTATTTGTATGTGTTTTGTTTTTACACGTAAATGCGAACGTGTGGAGAATTTTAATCTTCATATCGTTAAAATCACATAAAAATTAACTATATTTAATAAACAGTTTATACTTTGCAAAGCTTCTCAAAGTTTCAGTATTCATGATAGGTATTCAAAGAGCCACGCTACTGGCAAAATTATTTTTTGCTAGTAACGTTTTGTGTGTCAATAAATAAACATGAATGTAACGACTCGACGGCACATATAGGGAAGTACCACACTATCACAGAAAATCGTCGTTTGAGTAAAAGCTTAACCGCAACCTTAATCTTGTTTTTATTTTTGTATAAAAAACCGGCCAAGTGCGAGTCGGACTCGCGCACGAAGGCTATCGTTATCTATGAAAACGGCAAAAAAAAACTGTCTTTTGGGGATGGGAGCCCCCCTTTATTTTTAAAGTGAATATATAACTAAATATTTCGTGAATATTTAAAGTGTCTACCTGTTGCCGTTATCAATAACGAACAAAAACAAGCAAAAAAAATCACGTTTGTTGTATTGGAGCCCCCTTAAATATTTAATTTTTATTTCTAATTTTTAGTATTTGTTGTTATAATGGCAATAGAAATACATTATCTGTGAAAATTTCAACCGTCTAAATATCACGGTTCATGAGATACATTCTGGTGACAGACAGACAGCGGAGCGAAATTAATAGGGTCCCGTTTTAACCCTTTGGGTACGGAACCCTAAAAATCATAAAACGTTTCACAGAATGCATCTACATACTAAGCTTCAACTGTGTAGTAAAGTAACGTCTGTCTTACTAGTTTCAGAATAAGGTGGCTGTGACATAAGGTGGAACAAATAAACAGACAGATTCCGTTTTTGCCATTGGGCAACGGAACCCTAAAAAGGATAAAAGTATTGAATGGTAAAAAGTGGATTTCGCAAATTATACTATTAGAGTTGATAACGATAAAAAAATTACCAAGTGCGAGTCGGATTCGCGCATAAAGGGTTCCGTACTATCTACAAAAACGGCAAAAATATCATGTCTGTTGTATGGGAGCCCCTTTTAATATTAATTTTATTGTCATTTAATTATTTATTTTTAAAGTGAATATATAACTAAATATTCTGTGAATATTTAAAGTGTCTACCTGTTGCCGTTATCAATAACGAACAAAAACAAACAAAAAAATCACGTTTGTTGTATGGGAGCCCCCTTAAATATTTAATTTTTATTTCAAATTTTTAGTATTTATTGTTATAATGGCTATAGAAATACATCATCTGTGAAAATTTCAACTGTCTAACTATTACGGTTCATGAGATACAGCCTGGTGACAGACGAATAGACAGACAGACGGACAGTGGAGCGATATTAATAGGGTCCCGTTTGTACCCTTTGGGTACGGAACCCTAAAAAACACCTTGTTCTTCTTCTTCAGCCCATTGTCACCCAATGCTGAGTGTAGGCCTATAATAATGCACGCCATTCTCTTCGGTCTTGCGCTTTTCTCATCCATTTTTTTCCAGCAAATTTTGACCAGATCGTCGGTCCCTCTAGTAATTGGTTTACTTACACTTCGGCGAGCAGTTCTGAGTAAAAATACCTAAAAGATACATACAGACAGTTTAGGATCCACTGGTCTGTTGTGACATTGAGAATCGCAAGTCTCGGTGGGCACGCTCGTCGGCAAACTACAGCATTATTACAGCGCTAAAAGCTTCAACGGTAAGGCTGAGACACACTGAGTATAATAATATATATTTTTTTAGTCTATATCTTTACTTCGAACCTGTTCCTGAAAGCATTTTTTATTTTATTTTATGTTAGGTTATAAGCAAGCGGGTAAGTGATCACCATTGCCTATGGATAACTGCAAGACCAGTTGAGGGAAGGAAATGGGGAGGGGAGGGGGAAGGATGGGCCTCCGGCTCTCACCGAACGAAGCATAAAAGCGGTAAAGCCTCTACTCAGGCATCGAGTTTCTCTGAGTCTGTGCTTCCCCGGACGAGCCAGCCCATTCATGCTACTAGCAATTCATTTTGCCGGTAGCGTGGTTATACCACGACTAAGATTTTAGGATTCTGATGAGCGAAGAAATGGTTCTTTAGAGCTTGATAATTAAACCTCTGGTTGATTTACCAGTCAAAAAACTGTTTTCCTTAAATTCGGCTAGATGCAGAAAATTTTCAAATTTGAATATTGTAAAAAATATATAATACAAAGCATTATAAACCTTGCATCAATATTTTTTTTTTAATGTCCCTGTTACGTTGGCTAATGCGACGAGTATTGAATTCTATTGATTAGTGCTTAAGCAGTCAGTGGTATTCACAGCCGTTGACTGCTTAAGCACTAGTACTTAATAATAATAATAATAAATATATACGGACAAATCACCCAGATTGAGCTAGCCCCAAAGTAAGTTCGAGACTTGTGTTATGGGATACTAACTCAACGACACTATATTTTATAACAAATACATATATAGATACACATCCAAGACCCAGGCCAATCTGAAAAAGATCATTTTCCATCTTGACCTGGCCGGGGATCGAACCCGGTCACTCCGTGTTGCAGGCTGGCGTGTTGACCGCTGCGCCACGGAGCTAGACAATAAATTTACTGCCGTTGACTGCTTAAGCACTAGTACTTATTCTATGACAAGGGTGAGTACTAATCAGTACTTCGGCAACTGAAAGGTTAAAGTCGACTGCATATACTTAGTTGACAAAAACACTCTTTTGGGTATGTAGTGACAAAAAAGTGTATATCACGGTGATTTTTGTACATAGATTTTTGCAAATTTCCGACGTTTAATTGCCCTTAAATTTTTGATACACATGCCTATATCTAAATCGGATGGCAGTACAATCCTGGGTGTAAATTAACCACCGTATTCACCTAAAGGGGTGACTCAGCCCGTTTTATCCAGGTGTTTTTAAAAACCCTGTTAGTATTTAAGAAAAATGATCATTTTTACTAATCTAATTTAAAAGAGCGATGTGTCCGAAACCTAACCTCACTATCAATAAAGTAAACAAACAAACAGCGTTTTATGTTACTAATGTATTGTGAAATTTTAAAGCCAGCTTGATACCCGACTTGGCATGTGAAGAGTTTTGTTTTGAGCGTTTATTGTGGCTATTTCTATGTTATTAAGGTTGCTAATTGCAATTATGAACTCCGAGCTCAAAGCCAAGTCATTCTGTGTGATTACAACATACAATGCACATCTTTATCCCTGACGAGTTAGACAGTGCTAAGGGCTATAAAATTAACGCACGTTAGGCATGGTAGGCGGAAAAGGGGAATCATCATCATCCAAAAATGTCAGAGCGCCACGTGGTTTTTTTCCTCGTTCAGCAGGATTGTGGCATGGACTCTCTTCCAAGGTTTTCCCTTTGTGCTATGACTTGGGGTCCTTCAAAAGGCGTGTTTACAGGTATCTTAAGAGTCGGCAACGCATCAGCACCTCCTCTGGTGTTGCAGATGTCCATGGGCGACGGTGACTACTTTCCATCAGGTGGCTCGTCTGTTCGTCTGCCGTTAAATATAAATAATAAAAAAAATCAAAACAGTGACAGATTGTCAGCAGCCTCGTCTATGAAATTATACTTTTTAAGACCTGTACATGTAATATTTACTTATAAACTTATTTTATATATATATATATATCTGCCCATTCCCTTTTTTCATTATTATCATTTTTCTAATTCCATAATCGTTTGGTCTCACCTTCTCTACTAACCTTCTCTTACTGATCAATTGCACATAAGTAGAGTCTTTACTAACACTACTACTTTGTCTAGCTCCGTGGCGCAGCGGTCAACACGCCAGCCTGCAACGCGGAGTGACCAGGTTCGATCCTCGGCCAGGTCAAGATGGAAAATGATCTTTTTCAGATTGGCCTGGGTCTTGGATGTTTATCTATATATGTATTTGTTATAAAATATAGTATCGTTGAGTTAGTATCCCATAACACAAGTCTCGAACTTACATTGGGGCTAGCTCAATCTGTGTGATTTGTCCGTATATATTTATATATTATATTACTAACTTATATGTGTTGTGTTTGTTTTAGGTTACAATCAGCTCCTGTACCGATCAATTGCCTGTAATAGTTCGTTGTGTCATCTCCAACCTTAGTTGGCAAAATCATGAATCACACAATATTCGTGCCATTGGTATATTCATCATCATCATCAGGTCTTTTTTTAGTCTCCACTACAGGAGCACGACCCTCTCTGTACTACTAGAGCCATACTTGGCCAGAGCAGTCAGATGACTTGGCCTACACTCTCCACGCTGGCCAGACGGGTTGGAGAGGTCTCACAGATGTTTATAAGCTTTGTTTAGCTTGTATTTCCTAAGTCGCCTTCTACGACATCCATGGGAAGACTTGGAGTAGCTCTATTCTACTCTGCCGGATACCACACGGCTGGATACACTGGCACGGGTCTTGGATGTTTATCTATATATGAATTTTTTAAAAATATAGTATAGTTGAGTTAGTATCCCATAACACAAGTCTCAATGTTACTTTAGGGCTAGCTCAATCTGTGTGATTTGTCCGTATATATTTATTTATGTAAGCTGTTGATTTCGCGGGTCATATCACAATGAACTCACAATTCCAAGTACCATAGAATCTCACTGAAGGAAATCTAGAACACATAAGCCTCTAGAATACAAAAACATCATAATACTAAATTGACAAGAAGTTTATGTAACTATTGAAACCGCTTAAAATTTATTTTTAATAATTCAAAGAAAGTCCCGCTTCTTTTGTCTCGGTCATAAATTTTGCCACAAGACGGCACCCCATAATGGGAGAAATTTTATTTCCACCCTCAGAAAGGGTGTAGCAATAAACTAATAAAGCAGCAAAGGGTTTGGCGGTATGTTCAAATAGATTAACAGAAAGGTGTTTAGGATATTAAGTCATTAAGTTAATGTTGGCGGAAATAGCTTTGAAACAACGTTACTTATAACGGGGAGGGTCATTGTACTCATCAATACGAACAACTGCATTTTTAGACATCACAGTATCAGTGATCGGAAATTGCAGACTAAATAACTCATATCACATTATTTGTTGAAACTTGGGTTCCCGAAGCAACAACTTCGAGCTGGATGAACAAGTATGCTAAATGAATCAAATGCAAATTCGGGGTGGGGTGCTATAGCATACATACATTACATATACTTATTTTTAGTTATTACGAACAAATATGGGCAAGAATAAAAATAAACTTAATTATTCATCGTACGGAACCCTCACTTGAGTTCGACTCGCACTTGGCCGGTTTTTTTACTATCTGGATAATCACAGAGCGAATATACAGTCCTATTCAACCGGCAGAGTAGAATAGGACCACTCCAAGTCTTCCCGTGGATGTCGTAGAAGGCGACTTAATAAATACAAGCTAAACAAAGCTTATAAACATCTGTGAGACCTCTCCAACCTGCCTGGCCAGCATGGAGAGTGTAGGCCATGTCCTCTAACTGCTCTGGCCAGGTATGGCTCTAGTAGTACAGAGAGGGTCGTGCTCCTGTAGTGAAGACTAAAAAAAAGAGACCTGATGATGATGATGATCCAAGACCCAAGCTAATCTGCTAAAGATAATTTTCCATCACGACTTGACTCCGACCGAACTCCGGCACCCTTGTGTCGCAGGCTGGCGTGTTTACCACTGCGCCACGGAGCTCGCCATCCCATCACAGAGCCTCTAGAACTAATTATGAATAAAGAACATTTTTTTTATCACATATCCTTATCCTTACTAATATTATAAGTGCGAAAGTGAGTTTGTTTGTTTGTTTGTTATGCTTTCACGCCGTAACTACTGAACCGATTATCATGAAATTTTTGCATACAAGTTCTCTATAGGCTACCTTTTATCCCGGGAAAAAGTACTATTCCCGAGGGATCGACATTGACGCGGGCGGAGTTGCGGGCGAAAGCTAGTTTCTAATAAATAACGATAAGTGCATTTGCCATTAGAAGAAATACTGAAAGAAGTATAAAACGCGGTAGAGACTGAAACCGATACTTTTTGGAAGCTGAACTTGCAAGAACAAGAAAAATTACATACTTATACAGAAATTTATAGTTAACTAGCTTTCATCCGCGGGTCCGCCCGCGTCAATGTCGATCCCTCGGGAATAGTACTTTTTCCCGGGATAAAAGGTAGCCTTTGTCCTTCTCCGTACTCCAGAGAACTTGTATGCAAAATTTCATGATGATCGGTTCAGTAGTTACGGCGTGAAAGCGTAACAAACAAACAAACAAACTCACTTTCGCACTTATAATATTAGTAAGGATACCAGCTGCAGCAACTCTGTGGTGCAGTGGTATACACGCCTACGACACGAGGGCTCCCGGGTTCGATCCCCGGTCAGGTCATGATGGAAAACGATCTTTTCCAGATTGACCTGGGTCTTGGATGTTTATCTATATAAGTATCTATCATAAAATAAGGTATCGTTGAGTTAGTATCCTGCGTCACAAGTTCACAACTTACTTTTGTGCTAGCTCAATTTGTGTGATATGTCCCTATGTACTCGTATTTATTTAAATTTTAAAACATTATGAAGAAATCTACACACGATTCTGGGATATGTGCAACCATCTTTAAAATATATAACAGGTACATATGAAAAAATAGTGTGAGTGAGGTAATGAAGTTATCGGATTGTTAAGATTCGAACGCAGAGCCATTGCTTGGCGACTCTACCACAAGACCTTTGATAATTTTTTCCCGGGATAAAATGTACCCTATGTCCTTCTCCGTACCCCAGATAACGTGTACGCAAAATTTCATGATGATCGGTTCAGTAGTTACAACGTGAAAGCATAACAAACAGACAAACAAACTCACTTTTGCATTTATAATATTAGGATTAGGATGTCTTCGGTGCACTTTGCTTTTTTTTTGTACAACAACATGAGCGTCCGACGCGCTAAACACTAAACTACCTGTTCAGGCACGTTGCGAGTGAGGGGTATGGGAGGGAGCGGGACGTGGCTACTCGCAGTCTAACTTGCAAAAAAATAGAACACGCTTCCAATCATGTTACTACGCACCATACTAATCACTTGCACTAATCAGTCGCCGTCCACACTGATTTCCTCGTTATCACTAAACCTGCACTTATCATCTGCACTAATTACTAATCAAAATTAATTCAGGCCTTAAGAGGAAACACTGCGCTCGAGAGAATTGAAAAATAGGTAGTTGTAAAATCTATTGCTGTCGCGCCGTACCCAAACAACCCCCGCAGAGTGCGATAGAGACAACTGCAGCTCGGACCGAAATACCTATGAAAATTACACAAAATTTACGCTCTGTAGTCCCCTGATTCCTTCTCCAAAACTTACCGATTTGATTTCTTTTTTCATTAAAAATTTAATATAAGCTATGGCTTTGTTTCTATGTTTTCTTTTTTAATATAATCGCGTCGAATTTGTTTTCCTGATGTTTGAACACAACGGAAATTCTAACCAGGTTTTTAAGATTTTTGAAGGAAAAAAATAAGCATAGGGCCATGCTATGGATATTTTTGGTAAAAAATCATTGCTCTACTGGTACTATCCGGCGAGGAATCAGGGTACTACGCTTGTATGAAATTACGTAATTACGTTTCTTGTGCTCAAAAAAGTAATAAAATAAAGTCTACCTATTTTTATGACGGTCCGGTAGAACGGTACAGGATTCCTCCAAGGTCTGTGTTAACCCTGAACGAACAGTGATATCTCAATTTATGGCATTTCTACAAACGGTACCATTATCTGTCGGTACTTTCTTACTCGATAACAAAAGAAGGGTTAGACAAAACATCGTGAAAGTTTGATTGTTTGTTGCTCAATAACGAGTTAACTGTTTCGATGCTCTAATGGATTTTGTGTGAGAAATTCTCATTTGCCGATTGTAGTTAATGCGTTTTGCTGCAATGTTTTTCAAATGACGTCACGTGTTTTAATGGAGTCTTTTAATAGAAAAAAAATATTGACTATGTAGCTCCAAGTGAGCTTTTACTTTACATTTTTATAGGCAAGAATAATATATATTTAAAATAGTTTTGCAGAGAAATGTCAAATAAACACCTTTATTTACACAACCTTTAAAAATCCCGGTAAATCGATAATCATCTCGATAGATTGTATCGTGGGAATCTCGATAGTTTATCTTGAAATCGAGTCGCTTAACGATCTTAATTAAGAAATGTCGATTCGGCAACTTACGAGGAGAGCGGCGGATCCAGAGGTGGGTTGAGGGGCGCAAACCCCCTTATTAACGCTTAGTTGATAAAAAAATGTGAATATGGAACATTATTATTATTATTTTTATTTATTTATTTCAAAAGAATACAAAAAAATATCATAAATTTAAACAATGTAGCATAATATCATTGATCCACTTAATTTACGAAATCAGTATGAGGGGGAGAGGGAGGGCTGAGAGGATTTTAACTGGATAGATAGATAAAGTATTTACTTGGTCTCTGTTTCACATAAGTTACATGCAAATACATGAGAGATTTAACTATGTTATAAAATGGATGGCTAACATGTCACTTGGATAGCTCATATCGGGGAAATCGTGATAGCTAGTTCATTCCGGAAACGAGTCGCTTTTTTTTTTTATTAATCATAAATTTGAGTGCTTTTGACCTCCATCGTGCCTGATGGGAAACAACGATGAGGTCTAGGGTGGTACACGCAAACTCAAATAATGCCTATTCACTCTTGCCTTGAAAATCCCTAAATTGTACGAGTCGGGAAACAGCGACGCGGGAAGGGAATTCCATTCCTTCGCGGTTCGCAAAATGAAGGAGGAGGCGAATCTAGAGGTGCGATGAGCAGGAATATCGACCACATATGGATGGAATCCCTGTCCACGCCGTGTCGTCCGAAGATGGAATGGTGCAGGGGGAATTAGATCGTGCAGTTCCTGTATGCACTCACCGAAATGCAGTCTGTAAAAGACACTCAGACTAGCTACTAATCGGCGGTGTTTAAGGCTCTGGAGTCGCTTTACTGTAAGCATTTCATCATCGACGAGTCTTCTGGCACGTCTGTCGATAGCTTCCAGGGCTTCGAGCTGGTAGCGGGCGGATCCATCCCACAGATGGGAACAATACTCCATACAGGAGCGGACTTGAGCTGTGTAAAGGCTCAATAGCTGGCCTGAAGAAAAATACAGTTGGACCTTGGAGAGGATGCCCAGTTTTTTTGAAGCAGTCTTAGCCCTGGATTCGATATAGCTACCGAAGTTAAGGTTGGAGGATAGTTCAATACCAAGAAGTTCGAGATGATTTGTGACGGGAACAGGAACATTACGAAAAGTAGGAGCCAAGTTGAACGGGCTCTTCTTTGCGGTGAAAAGACATGCCTGTGTCTTCGAGGCATTAAATCTTACAAGATTGGCATCGCCCCATTCGGAGACAGCCTGCAGAGTAAGATTGGTGCGGTTCACCATTGCCTCTCTAAGATCATCGATTTCTGTTTTTTTTGTCTTTGCACTTGAAAAATATATTTCCGTAACGGTGCTATCGTCTGCGTACCCAATAATTCCTGGTATTAACAGATCGTTAATGTGTAGCAAAAAAAGCGTCGCGGAAAAAACAGATCCTTGAGGTACCCCAGCATTAATAGCCAATAGGTTCGATGAGCAGCCGTCAACAACTACTCGAATAGACCGTTCTCTCAGGAAATCTGAAATCCAAGCACAAAGACTAGCGGGGATACCGTAGGTTGGAAGTTTCGCCATAAGACCGTCATGCCAAACCCTGTCATATGCCTTTGAAATGTCAAGTGAGCGCTTAACGATTTAAATTAAGAAATGTGGATTCTAATGATATGTTTGATTTAAAAATATGGATTCAGTAACTTACGCTAGAGTGCCGTATATAGAGGGGAGTTTAAGGGGCTTTCAACCATTTCAGTTTGCTTCAGAATTTTATTGTCGTTTCCTAATTTACAACTTGTTGTATAACACACTGTACTTGCGTACGTGATAACTTTTGGAGAATATTTTTACCTATATCCATTGATTTAAAAATTTCATTATAGGCGAGCTCCGTGGCGCAGTGGTTAACACGCCAGCCTGCGACGCGAGGGATCCCGGATTCGATTCCCGGTCAGGTCAAGGTAGAAAATGATCTTTTTCAGATTGGCTTGGGTTTTGGATGTTTATCTATATATGTATTTGTTATAAAATATAGTATCGTTGAGTTAAATAAAAAATAAAAATCCTACGACACAAGTTCACAACTTACTGTGGGGCTAGCTCAATTTAAGTGATATGTCCATATGTAAGGTCAATTTAAATTAGCACAAATATTTTAAGGGCCCATAAGCTAGAAAAAAGCTTTACAAGTAAAATAAATGAAAGAAACAATTTCTTAGAAAACAACATTTTACTCTACTTTGTATACTAAGTAACTGACGTCGAAAATAAAACAGCAGATTTATCTATACTAACAAAAGTAAATACTAGCGTGTCGATTTCTTGAAATTTGCTACTAAATCATTTCTTTGACCTATGAAACCAAATTTAAATGGACTTTGTATATTTATATGTCAAAATGTGTATCACCACTCCCACTTCATTTCGCAAATTTACAGAGCTATATCGGTGACATTTCAGACCCCTAGTAAATAAACGCATTGGATCCGCCCCCGATTCGGCAATTAAAGTTACGGAAACTATAAAAAAAAGATCTTATCAAACGAAAAAATTACATCGATTTCTTTAAATAGCAAAACCAAAGATATTGATTGAGCTGTTACTTGTATTGGCAAGTGGGTATTTATTAAGTAAGTACCTAGTTTACGTCGTTCTAACTGCCGGCTGGTACCTATGTGACGGGTCTTTAGTACCTATGAAATTGGCGTTTTTTCCACTCGCCATTTTGTTCCTAATGACTACGATTTTGAGTTAAACACTTTTTTATTATAAATTTTTATTCAAATATATTTATACAATTTAAATATAAAATAATTAAACTAATGCTACAATAAAATATGTAATGCTACAACTTAAAATAAATAAAAAATAATATATATTTACAAATAAAATAGTCCGGGTAAATCGTTACCTCGCGGAAGCGTGCCCAGAAGACTGGCAGCATAGCCACGTTAGATGGCAATGCTGAACTTTTGGCCAAGCTATAGACCAGCCTTCTGGTCACGGGTCACCTCGATCAATTTATGGGCAATGGTGCCGAACAGCTTATGGGCTGATGACCCCCAAGGTCCTAAACCTACACTAGGTGGACTATATTATTAACATGATGCATGCATTAATTTTTGTTTTTCTTAATTTATACGACGTGATTTTGAACCCCCTAGCTATATTGAAATCTGGGAATCAGAATCCCTAATGGAATCCAGAATTGTAAGAAAAAAAGGTAAAATACAGAATTTTTCCTTTCATTTCCTCTGTCCGTTTTGATCAAAAATGTCTTCATTTTTCTATTCTTTGTCTCCAGCTCAAACCTCATCATCAAATGATACTAAAAACGTGAGTATGAAAAATTCAATTTACTCAAAATTCTCTATAGAAAACGCCAATTTCATAGGTTTTACCTTTCATACATACATACATACATAGTATCACGTCTTTTTCCCTTACGGGGTAGACAGAGCCTAGGTCTATTAGATCTGAAGGCCACGTTTAGCATGTTCGTGGGCATTAGGTGGAAAGCGAAATCAAAATAGTGATGGGTTGCTAGCCGCATCGCCTATTGCATGATTCCTCAGATGTTACCCATTCCCTCGATCGGCTTTTACGATCTGCGCGGGAAGAGAAGCAGCTGGTACATTCTACGTTTTTTCTTTTCTCCCAGACCAGCATGGAAGAGTACCTTACCTTTCATACATTTTCTTTTTTTATCCACCCTTTATACAAATGCCTAAAAAAGGAGTTTTTATGTTTATATGCTATCGGCTGTTTTTATAATATACTAGCTGCCCCGGCGAACTTCGTTTCGCCATAAGTTAAAAACTATCCTATCTCTCAAGTTGGATCGAACTGCACATGGTGTGCGAATTTTATTATAATCGGTTAAGTGGTTTAGGAGTCCATTGAGGACAAACATTGTGACACGAGATTTATATATATTAAGATATACATTTTTATAATGTAGAATGTACCAGTGATTCTCTTTCCGTGCAGACCGTAAAAACCAGCCGAGGGAATTGGCGAAAATCTTCTTAGATTTTCGCCCATTCCTTCGGCTGGTGTCATCATTATGACAATAGGCGATGTGGCTGGCCACCTATTACAATTTTGATTCCGATTTCCAACTTTATGCCCGCCAACACGCTAAACGTGGTCTTTGGGTCTCATGACAAGACCTTGGCCTCTGTCTACCCCGTAAAGGATAAAGACGTGATAATATGTATGTATGTGTAGTTATGTTAGTAGGTACATTAAAAAATCGGAACGTCTAACGATTTTTGCTTTTAAATTATTAAAAACTGCAATTTCTGCAAGTTTTTTCACCCACTTAATATCGAACAATCATAATAATATAATTGTGTAAGCATTAACTTTAAAAACCCAAATAAAATTACCTATCTGTGGTCCTGCTTCCGTTCCCCCCTATATCTACTTCCTTTTCGCCGAGACGGCCTGTGATTGGCCGAAAGACTAGTCGAAAAAATATGGCGATCGAGTCGAGTTGAACAGCGCCTTGCGCTAATATAATTTCCAAAAATAACGACCCTAAGGGCTTCGCTGGCCGAAAACAACCCTAATTCTTCATCGCGCGTGTGTGATGTTGTACCACTAGTGTAGGCAGTAAGAAAATAATACAGTTCAAGCCAGGAAAATTCCCAGCCAGCCGCCACGAGGCCTGTCGCGGGCGAATCCTTCCAAATCCTGTTCACCAGTGAATCCAGGTGAGTGTTTATTGATTTTTTCCTTGCTGTGATTCTGGGGTTGATCGAAGAATGCAGTGACCCTTCCAGAAAGTCGCAACATTAACATATGGTGCCTCCTGTGAGGACATTCCTCACGTACTTATTTCAAATTTACCCACTTCATTTCAATATTTCCAATTAAAGTTATTTCCAAATATGGATAACTAATTTATTCATAAATAGAATTATTATTGATTCAAATTAACTAGGTACTTACCCACCTAGCATTTGTCTATTTGTCTAACAATCTCGGATCAAACAGGGAATTCCATACCTGTGCCGTACCATAGTAAATACCTATTGCTTACGAGTAGGTACATACTTCTTATCTCGTTAATTCCCTTGTAATAATCCCTTAATCGTTCGATTTGTATGCCATAAGGTACTATCTTGTTATTCAGGCTATCGAACTATTTTGGATAGCCTGTGTACTTACCTAGGGTCAATTAATAGCAGTGAGGTGTGTATTTATGATTATAAGTCCGTAGTTTTAAAACCTACGTGTTTGGTGAATATCTGTTCCATTACTCAGTTTCCATTTAAACTTTTGCTACATACCTACATTACTCGTACTTTTCACAATTAGTGCCTACCAAAACATGGCGGAAGGAGAATTAATGTCCACCATTGGAAAACGTGAATATGAGTTTAAAAATATGCAAATACTTTATGACTTAGCAAAAATTACGAAAGAAAATAAAACTAAATTAGCATCCTTTCGAGCTAGGTATAAAAGAATTGATAAAATTCGTGATAATTTCTTGGAATGCAACGATCGTGTAAACCAGTTGCAACTTAAACTAAATCCTCAATTTGTTATCGATAATAATGCTTTGTTGTCATTTGACGAGTTATACTATTTCGTCATTGAGTTTGCCGATTCTCTCGACGCAAGCGCCGGTGCGAGTTCGCGCTCGGAACTGTGTCAAGGTCATGCGCATTCTAGCTCGCAAGTGAAACTACCTAAATTGCAAATAGCTAAGTTTGATGGTAATATAGAGAACTGGCAGATGTTTAAAGACAGTTATACGTCGCTTGTGCATAATAATGTTTCGTTGTCGGACACAGAGAAATTTTACTATTTGTTGTCATGTCTGTCTGGGTATGCCCTGACACTAGCTAAGGGTGTTCCTATAACATCAGCTAATTATTCTGTTGTTTATGCAGCGTTGCTAGACAGGTATGATAATAAACGTATTTTAGCTACCGCTTATTTAGAAAAAATAATAAAATTAAATCCGATCCAACGGCCATCATTATCAAACTTATCACAATTAACCAACACACTTTATGAATGTGTTAGTGCCTTGCGCGGGTTAAATATTGATGATTTAAGTGAATTTCTTTTATTTTACATAGCATCTCGGCCTCTTGATACAGAAACTAGGAAAAGGTTTGAATTACAAAATACCGAAGAAATTCCTAAATTTAATAATTTGATTGTTCATTTACAGAATTATATAAAGGTATTAGAGGTTAGTCAACCTAGTAATTTACAGTCATTCAATTCTACAAATAAACAAAACCACAATAATACAAAGAAAGATAATTTTTCTCGGCAATCAAATTCTTCCTTAATTACATCTTCGAACTCAATTAATAATAAACCTAATCAGGCTGTCTGTGCGTATTGTCATGAAAATCATTCAATATATCGCTGTGGTAAAGTACATTCTATGAATATAGGACAGCGACAACAATTAGTTAAAGAGTTACAATTATGTCAAAACTGCTTAAGGCCCGGTCACACTAGTGCAGACTGCAAGTCTAAGTCCATGTGTTTCATTTGGAACTCAAAACATAACACATTATTACATGAAGAACATAAAAGTTTATTATCTAATACCATTGACCTAAAGGCTTCTGAGAATTCCAATATGAGCACTTCCCTCACTTGTACAACTCAGCCAAAAATGTCAAAGTCACTTATGAGTACCAAAATTATTGGTTCAGCAGTGGTTCGGTTGAGAAGAGTGGATGGTTCATGGCAGTATGCTCGTGTAATCATAGATAGTGGCTCGATGGACTCTTTCATTGCTGTGTGCGACAGTTAGGTTTACATATAAAAAGTGTAATTTAAATGTAACCGGTCTCGGTCAAAATTATGTTTGTAATATTAAAGGTTATACGTTTGGCTCTATTGTGCCTAGGTCAAATGACTCGCCCCAATTCGATATACCATTAGTGGTTTTGCCTAAAATCACTTCAATAATTCCTTCAACTTCGTTACCGTCGGTTGTCAAGGAAAAGTTTAAACATCTGGATCTCGCCGACCAAGATTTTGATAAATCGGGTCCGATCGATCTTTTGTTAGGAGTAGACTGTTTTGACCAGATATATACCGGTTCACGTTATAGCCCAGGTCCTGCTTTTCCATGTGCACTGTCTAGTGTATTCGGCTGGGTGATAAGTGGTCAGTTTCTTCAAAACGTGGTGGCTCAAACTCCAGCCACACCCGTTACGTCACTCATCGCGTCTTCTTGTGCGCTCGATGAGATCGTTCAACGGTTTTGGGAATCCGAAGAACCGTCGAAATGTAAAATTTCCGGTCCTGAGGATGAAATATGTGAACAAAAATATGAAAATGGCACATATCGTACCTCCGAAGGTCGTTATGTTGTACCAATTATGCTTAAAGATGATACTCCAGCCTTAGGAGAATCATATCATCAGGCTCTTAACCGTTTTCTCAACTTGGAAAAGCGTCTTGCCAGCCAGACTGAGTTGAAAACGGAGTATAAGGAATTTATGCAGCAGTACGAAGATCTGGGACATATGCAGCCTGCTGAATCTTTGTCTACTGACCGTTATATTATTCCTCACCATTGTGTAATAAGACCCGATAGTACAACGACACGTTTACGAGTAGTCTTCGATGCCAGTAGTCGGACCTCGAATAATCTGTCACTCAATAATATTGTTCATGTGGGTCCTAAGCTGCAAGTGGATATTGTCGATTTAGTGACAAAATTTAGACTTCACAAAATAGTTTTTACTGCCGACATCCGTCATATGTATCGGCAAATATTGATAAGACCCGAGAAATGGACTACTAACGCTCCTCGTCTTCTTAAGGATGTTCCTCCTGAATTTTGTCAAAGTTCCAAATCCTTCGATGAATCGGGAAATGAGTTTGTCAAAATATTAGGGATACGATGGAATTCCATTAATGATTCTTTTTCATATGCCTTTTCAGACTCGTTCGAAGTCAAATTTACTAAAAGATCCATACTCTCTTTAGTAGCCCGCATTTTCGATCCACTCGGTTGGATATGCCCAGTAGTCTTTGCAGCAAAATCGCTGTTGCAAGAAATATGGCGGTTAAATTTATCGTGGGATGAGACTATTCCAAAACATTTAACTAAACAATGGCATTTAATAGCGGCCAATTTGTCTGATTTACAAAAAATTTCTCTTCCGCGGTTAGTTATACCTTCCAATCCGATGGAAGTACACTTGGTAGGTTTCTGTGATGGTTCTCTGAAAGGCTATATTTGTGTGGTTCTGAAAGGCTATGGTTGTGTGTATATTTGTGTGGTTACTAATGAGCCCAGAATTTCTACTGCGACTAGTTTACTGATTGGAAAATCTAGAGTAGCTCCTTTAAAACCTACCACGGTAAATAGACTCGAGCTAAGCGCAGCGGTGCTTCTGGCAAAAGTTCTACCGCACATGTATAATTTGCTTAAAGACCATATACCTATTAATTCTATTCGAGCTTATTCAGACAGCAGCACTACCTTGTCATGGCTTAATGCCGCCCCTCATTTGTTAAAAATGTATGTAGCCAATCGTGTCATTCAAGCAACTGACTTGATTAGTACCGATCACTGGTATTATGTTTCGTCTAAGGATAACCCGGCCGACTGTTGTAGTCGCGGAGTGTCCTGTCCAGAGCTTATAGACCATCCTCTGTGGTGGAAAGGTCCTTCTTGGCTACAGGATTTGCCTAGTCAATGGCCTAACAAACGGGTTCTACTTCCAAAAGAAGACTTACCCGAGCTCAAACCACTAGAAACTAAAAGTCCTCACGTGATTGAGGTGAGAAACCCACTTCTGGACTTAATTGCCAGACATTCCTCTTTTACAAAAATTCTAAGAATTGTAGCATGGTGTATTCGATTTATTTCAAATTCGAGGGTTGCAAGGCAAAATCGAATTCTTTCATATCTCAGTAGTACTGAACTCGAAAAGTCAACTAAAGTGTTAGTTAAATTGAGTCAGGATCATTATATGTCTTCCGAAGTCAGTCGAGTGCGAGATAATGAACCATGTGTAAAATCCATTCAAAAACTTTCACCTTTCCTGGACGATGATGGGATCGTGCGGGTGGGGGAACGCATCGATGAGGCTAATCCGTCACCATCTGCGTTACACCCTTTTTTATTACCTAAACAATGTCCAATATCTAAAATTATAATAGAACATTTTCATATAAAATATTTGCATTTCCACAACCTTACCTCGAACCTTACAATCTCTTATTCAACGCCAGTTTTGGATAATTGGATTGAGACTTCTGATACGTACCGTGCTGTCGAAGTGTGTTAGATGTTTTAATTCGTGTCCGCGCTCTCGTTGGGTGATGCTTAAGAAAATTACCCAGAGCTTTTGGGGCGTATGGCAGCGTGATTATCTTCATACATTACAACAAAAGAACAAATGTTTCGTACATGAACCAAATATTAAAATAGATGACTTAGTCATAGTTAACGAACCTAATCTTCCGCCGATGTTCTGGAAGTTGGCACGTATTGTGCAAGTGCATGCTGGTTCGGATCAAGTAGTCAGAGTAGTTACTTTCCGAACTGCTAACGGAAAGACCTTTCGTAGGCCGGTAGTAAAGGTTTGTCCCTTACCAATTAATTAAGATATTTTTTCATAAATTACTAAAACATAAATACACACTATCCTTAGGCTAGTTAAAACTTATTTATTACTTTATCTTTCGAAAATAATATTTCTAGATATTCTTGCAATAGTGCGTAGCTATTGCTTTTGTTTTTTATCTTTCAATTTGCATTCTCTGTGAAACCCTTGTGGATTTCAGGTGGGGGAAAATGTGTAAGAATTAACTTTAAAAACCCAAATAAAATTACCTATCTGTGGTCCTGCTTCCGTTCCCCCCTATATCTTCTTCCTTTTCGCCGAAACGGCCTGTGATTGGCCGAAAGACTAGTCGAAAAAATATGGCGATCGAGTCGAGTTGAACAGCGCCTTGCGCTAATATAATTTCCAAAAATAACGACCCTAAGGGCTTCGCTGGCCGAAAACAACCCTAATTCTTCATCGCGCGTGTGTGATGTTGTACCACTAGTGTAGGCAGTAAGAAAATAATACAGTTCAAGCCAGGAAAATTCCCAGCCAGCCGCCACGAGGCCTGTCGCGGGCGAATCCTTCCAAATCCTGTTCACCAGTGAATCCAGGTGAGTGTTTATTGATTTTTTCCTTGCTGTGATTCTGGGGTTGATCGGAGAATGCAGTGACCCTTCCAGAAAGTCGCAACAATAATAGTAAATAGCAACCTATTTATTGCCTAAAGGACCACCATCAAAGCATCCATCTCAGTATAGACCTATTACTTGTTTACCCACCATTTACAAAATTTTAACTTCCGTTATCACATGCAAAATTAATAAACACTTAGAACTAAATAATATCCTATCTGAGGAACAGAAAGGCTGTAGAAAAGGACACATGGGCTGCAAAGAACAACTTATAATCGATTCTACTATCCACAAGCATGCCGCTGCTAGAAAAAGAAATTTACATTGCGCTTATAGCGATTATAGAAAAGCCTTTGACAGCATTCCTCATGCGTGGTTACTACATATCCTGAAAATTTATAAAATAGATCCAGTCATAATCACATTCTTAAAGAACACTATGCTTCATTGGAAAACTACTCTGCATTTAAGTACTCCAAACACTAAAATCACAACTAGGGAAATCGCTATAAGAAAAGGTATATATCAGGGAGACTCGTTGAGTCCCCTGTGGTTCTGTCTCGCCCTTAATCCACTTTCACACTTGCTGAATGCCTGTCGTGCTGGTTATTGCCTCAAACACGATAATAAAGAAACCAGTATTAGCCACCTTATATATATGGACGATATAAAACTTTATTTTACAATTGTATATATTGACTATCATGACATTTATAATTATTTTGACATATGATACAGAAATTATTTAACTAATCAAATTGAAATTGACATTGCATTGTAAGTACTAATTGATTGATTATCATTAGCTTTATAAATACTTTGACATATGTTACGCATAATTTTTATTTTTATTTTTTACTTTTACTTTTGCATGCTGGAAACGGCTAAGTGTGCGGACTAAAATTAATGTATTTCACCTACTCTTACGACACTTAAGCGAAATAAATTTCATTTCATTTCAAAATTTCATTTCTTTTTATTTCATTTCATTTCATTTCATTTCATTTCATTTCATTTCATTTCATTTCATTTCATTTCATTTCATTTCATTTCATTTCATTTCATTTCATTTCATTTCATTTCATTTCATTTCATTTCATTTCATTTCATTTCATTTCATTTCATTTCATTTCATTTCATTTCATTTCATTTCATTTTATTTCATTTCATTTCATTTCATTTATTCAAAAACAGACAAAGATATTAAAAAACGAATAGATACTACAGCAACTTTCAGTAATGATATCAACATGCAATTTGGATTGGAAAAATGCCGAACACTCCATATAGTAAAAGGCAAAATCCAGCCCGGTGGGCACGCAGTAAGTGAGACAGAAACAATAGAAGCTATGGAACCCAACGAACTCTATAAATACTTAGGATATCAGCAATCAAAAGGTTTAGACCATACAGAAATAAAACGGACATTACAGAATGAATATAAAAGAAGAGTTTCTACACTAGCTAAAAGTCATCTCACAGGAAAAAACGTGATAAAAGCTATAAACACTTTTTGTATTCCCATTCTTACCTATTCCTTTGGAGTTATAAAACGGAGCAAGAGCAACCTGACCTCTATAGAACGTTTAACCAGAACTATCTTAACGAAAAATAACCATCTCCATCCAAAGTCAGCTATAGAGAGGCTTGTAATTAAAAGGAAAAACGGGGGCCGCGGACTTATAAATATACATGCTCTTTGGGAAAAACAAATACAGACCCTAAGAACTTTTTTCTACAAAAAGGCTTTAAACAGTGACATTCATAACGCAATTATTCATAACGACTCAAATTACACTCCTTTAAACTTAAATGACAGACGAACGGACCTAGATACCAATAATACTGAATACGAAAATAGGAAAATAGAAGATTGGAAGAAAAAAGTCCTCCATGGCCGACATCCCCATGACCTCTAGCAATCACATACAGATCCAGATGCTTCCAACAAGTGGCTGCAAATGGGTGTATTATTTTCTGAAACGGAAGGGTTTTTAATAGCAATACAGGACCAAGTGATAAATACCAAAAATTATCAAAAGCACATTATAAAAGACCCTAATATTAGAGACGATAAATGCAGAAAATGCCACATACACTCTGAGACAATTCAACATATAACAGGAGCTTGTCCACAGCTTGCACAAACCGATTACACCCATAGGCACAACCAAATAGCTAGCATCATTCATCAAAAACTTGCACTCAAACATAACCTATTACAAACACCGCACAAACTTACACCATATTACAAATATTCACCAAATCCCGTTTTAGAAAATCAAACACACAAACTTTACTATGACCAAAGTATATTGACAGATAGATATACAAACCGCAGTGTAGATAAATAATAAAAGACGTCACTCGAGCGCCGGTAGAAATATTTTTTATCAAACATCCTTGAAATCAGAACCAGAGAATCCTTGAATGGAATTATGATGGGATGATTAGAAAGTTTTCCGTTTCGTCGTAGTCGAGACTCAAGAGCCAGTCGGAAACTACCCGTTTGCATTGAAATTTGTTTAGGTTATAAATATTCAGCATCGAGTTAATTTTATTATAAAGGTAACTGCCAAGGAAACAAAAATGTCTCTGGGCAATGGTTGTTCTAAAAGCTGCAGTGAAGGCAACTGAATATCTTCTTCTTAAATTTGCAAAAAACGTTGGGTTGTAAGTGATGAGAGAATGCTTTTGGAGTACAGTATGTAAAATGAAGAGTTTGCGCACTGACAATAGCTTACAATTGCTATAAAGTTCTTTTGTTGGATGTATAAAAGGTAAATGTGATCCCACCTTTAGGATAGCTCTTTGCGTTCTCTCTAGTAGGATCAACGAGGTTTGTGGAGCTCCACCCCAAGAAGAGATGCAGTAGGTCAGAATTGATTGGCAAAGTGCGAGATACACGGATCTAATAAGTTTGGCGCTGGCTATATGACGGAGTTTTCTGAAAATGTAGATAAGTTTGCGAAGGCGAGATGACAGAATATTGATGTGACTGCTGAAGTTTAGAGTATCAATAGTCATAGTTATCTTGCAATTCTGGTAAAATATAGTACAGAAGGGTTAGCTATAAAATAATAACTTTGTCAATACACATGATAACTTTTAATAAGATGATACTTGATAGTACTTTTACATGAAACTTTTAATAAGATATAACTTTTAAAAGTTACGCGAGATGAGATAATTAATTTTCTTGACTTTTGAAACGAATTTAATTTTTATTTACATCATAACAGACTATGGAAGAAAATTATGAACACTAATAAATAAATAAATAAATATAAATATATAGGGACAAATCACACAGATTGAGCTAGCCCCAAGGTAAGTTCGAGACTTGTGTTATGGGATACTAACTCAACGATACTATATTTTATAATAAATACATATATAGATAAACATCCCCGACCCAGGCCAATCTGAAAAAGATCATTTTCCATCTTGACCTGGCCGGGGATCGAACCCGGACACTCCGTGTCGCAGGCTGGCGTGTTGACCGCTGCGCCACGGAGCTGTCAAATACTAGCCCTCTTAATAATAAAATTAACAAACACTCATTAAATCTATTTAGTACAGTCAGCCAACGAGATACCTGACCCCGCCATCTAAATATATCTTGAATTTTCTCTTTAATTAAAAATAATATTAATATGAAAATATATATTCAGAAAGATTTTAATTAAGACTTCATGAATATACATTTTCATGTTAATATTGCTTTTAGTTTTAGAAAATTTAAGATATAGGTAGATGGCGGGGTCAGGTATTTCCTTGGCTTATTGTACCTACGTTAGTACTTATAATTATTTTGTGATTTAGTTTAAATATGTTTTGTCTTATTCTTTCCATGTCAATCGTTGCAGAGGGATAAGGACAAATCATATGTTTACTAAAATAGTTTTAATAAGCATTTGGTTATTTTTATGAATTTCTCATAGCGCGTCTTTAAGCGATGGGGCAGAAGGGTTCTCGAATGGCGACCACGTACCAGCAAGCGCAGCGTCGGACATCCACCGAACAGATGGTCGGATGAACTGACTAAGGTCGCAGGAAGACGCTGGATGCAGGCCGCTTCCAACCGGTCGTATTGGAAATCCTTGGGGAAAGCCTATGTCCAGCCGTGGACTTCTTGCGGCTGATATGATGATAATGATGATGGTATTTTTTACGAATAAGGGGGTAAAACTACAAACTTATCATCGATACTAATAATAAATACTAACAACAAAGTAACTTACTCCATGACCAACCTTGTAAGGGTTGGTCATGGTCATTTTATGAAACTTGGTAGATAAACATGTGAGGGCTCGACCGTCCCGACGCTCTAGCCGAGTTCCCACATAGAAGGAAGTTAGGGAGAACACAAGACTCGACACACAGAACACACAGAGAATCACTTTATTGTTACAACTTTACTTTACAACTTCAACTATGTAGATGTTGACTTCAATAATTAATAACAGAGACTGTTATGCTCCGAGAGATGGTAGTAGACTGACGAATGAGTGATGAGAGAGAGAGAAAGTAATCTTAAAATGGAGTAGAATGGAATTAAATTTGAATTAAAATGAGGAATGAAAAATGGACAGGATGAAAAAGAAATGAGGTTGGACGAGATGCAGCATGAAATGAAATGAAATGATTTATTTCGCTTAAGCGTAGTTACACTTAGCCGTTGCCAGCATGCAAAATTTGAATACACACCTATATAATCATAAATGTTACATGATACACAAGATCTAGTCAAGTCAATGTGAAACAATTTATAAATAAATTTCAATTATTAGTATATAAAATCAGGAAAACAAGAAAATTCATTTTAATTGAATAAATAAATACGACTTTTCAAACTTGTATAAAATATTGTAAAAATTAATATTATTCTAAAAATTCATTTATTTTATAAAAATAAATGAATTTTTAGAATTGAAGTTGTAAACATGCAGGTGGCATGCTGCAACGTTACAAACATTTAGACTTACAGTGCACAGGATAGGCTACTTAAAGTTTTTCTGTAGGCGTGGCCTCCATACAAATGTACGCGAATGGATTCGCGGGCACAGCTAGTTATCAAATAAAACTAAAACACTAACACTTACTACTAAAAAAAAAGGAATCCGGCATTGTCCCATCGTGTAGACTCTTCCATTTACCTTTGTCTAAAACAAATTTGACGCGATTAAGTATATTTGAAAAAGAAACTATAGAAACACAGACAAATTATTAAAAAAAAATATGAAAAAAAAATTAATCTGTTGTGTTTTGGAGAAGAAATCAGGGGACTACGAAGCGTTAATTTTGTGTACTTTTCATTGGTATTTTCGGTCCGAGCTGCAGTTGTCTCTATCACACTTTGCGAGGGTTGTTTGGTCACGGCGCGACAGCAATAGATTTTACAAATACCTATTTTCAATTCTCTCGAGCTTAGTGTTTCGTCTTAATAAAAATAAAAATCCCAATACCTTGGATGGTATCACAACAATCATTTCTGATATTTTCCTCCCACTGATTATTATGATTGATCGGAGTCGTTGACAGGACAGCGCTAATGGCATAGCAATGTGAACATATCGATATAATGACACAAATAATATCGATAGGAAGTTTGTTTAGTCCCTCAAAGCCTTGCGCATACAACGTCCAAAGCCGAGGTACGTCCCTCCTGGTGGCCCTTTACGTGATAACGTCTTCTAAATCGATGAACGCCGCGCCAACTGCACGCACGAAAAGTGTCACATTCCGTGTGCAAGAGAGAGCGTGGATCAAGCGATAGATAGACACGATCGGCCTAAGCGTTCGTCTTATGACGCTTCCACCATTATAACTTAAAATTATAAATCAACTAGCGTCAATGTCGATCCCTCGGGAACAGTATTTTTTCCCGGAATAAAAGGTAGCCTACATCCTTCTCCGTACTCCAGAGAACTTGTATGCAAAATTTCATGATGATCGGTCCAGTAGTTACGGCGTGAAAGCGTAACAAACAAACTCACTTTCGCATTTATAATATTAGTAAGGATAAGGATTTTTTGTATACGCGGTGAAATTTTTATCGTTCTGGACCCTTATAGGGATGAATTGGACGTTGATATAAAAAACTTTTCCTGTGGGACCAATGCAAAACTCCAAACTCAAAAAATTATTATAATAATAATAAATCATTTATTTCAGGTACTAAGTCCCATATCTTACATATACATTTAAATTAATAACCAGTATCATATTACTCTAAAATATAGATGTTATAAATTGAATGAAATTGATTTACAATTAAAATTAAAATAAAAACAAAATATATTAATTAAAATTAAAATTAGAAAGAATAAAATAAAAAAAAATAAAAACATGTTAACAATCTTTGACGTTCCCATTCAAATTGACCGTGCAGCCGAAATTTTTTGTATGGAACTGCCCATTTTTTTTGAGTTCCCAGCATTGATCCCAAAGGATAAGTTGTTCATATCGAAGGGCGGAATCACCCCTTTAAGGGTCCAGAACGATTAAAATTTCACCGTGTATTTGTTACCTAAACTCCATTAGTTATGAACCGACTTGAAAAATCTTTTTATTTTGAGAGCTTATTAAAATTTTATCATAATATTTTCGGTACTAGCTTTGTTAAAATCGGCTTATTAAAATTATGCTTTTATTCTTAAAACTAGCTGATGCCCGCGACGTGGACTTTATGACTCCGCAGAAAATACTCATCAGGCTAAACAATTTTTTTTTATATTTCTTGTTTAGCTGGACCGTTATAGATTTGCATCAGATGTTCCGGTTTTCAAAATTAATAATACCCTATATGTTGCTCAGACTTGATGGCTATACAATGAAAATAGTTTCATTCAAATCCGTACAGTATTTCCGGAGATAAGCATGTATGTATAAACAGACAAAGAAACAGACAAACAGACAGACTTTTTTTTTAAATTCTTACTCTATTAGTATGTCTCCATCGCTCTATATAATTTTTTTGTAAATATATTCAATGTACAGACACATTTTTTTTACTTTTTATTATATGTTTTGATATATTATTATTTTATCGACTGTGTCCCATCACTGCTTATAACGACCGCAAAGAAATTGGACAATCTTCTTAAATACGCAATGACAAATCAATATTTCGGGCCATTGTGTCGTTTACAAAGTTTTCGCTGAGAATTACGAGTTTTGGAATATTTTCTTCTTGAATGGCCTATTATTTTTTCTTTTTACGTACATTCATCGTATCACGTCTTTTTCCCTTGCGGAGTAGACAGAGACTAGGTCTATAAGACCTGAAAGCCACATTTAGCATGTTGGTAGGCGTTAGGCGGAACCAAAATAGTGATGGGTTGCTAGCTACATCACCTATTAACATGATTCCTCAGAGTTTACCTAGTCGACCGATGGGCTTTTAGATCTGCGCAGGAAGAGAAGCAGCTGGTACATTCTACGTTTTTCCTTTCTCCCAGACCAGCATGGAAGATATCACGAGAAATCGGAGAGGTCAAGATAAATCGCATTCTAAACGTACGACGTTTGCTTGCCATGCGTAATCATTATCATCATCATCAGGTCTCAGGTCTCCCTTCAATTTTAACATATAACTTATATGCGAGTCTTTTGTAAAGAAAGCGAATCTAATATTTACTGAGCGGATCAATCACGTAGTATTTTGTCGGGATTGCTGTCTATAATTCTTTAAGCGAACCTTGCTTTGCGGATTAGACGTTCTTAGAAAAATATTATATAACCGTCCTTCGCCTACAAGTAGCATTTAAGTCCTTCTTATGACGTACACAAACACTTTTAAATAAGACTTATAACAAAGGATCTAAGTGCCACCGCTAAGCATTGTCATAGGTATTAGGACAGCAGGTACCGAACATTGAAAATTGTTTGCCTGTTATTAAGTCGGTTGAGAATTAGATCGTAGGGCCATATTTCCATACAAGCGTAGTACCCTGATTCCTCGCCGGATAGTACCAGTAGAGCAATGTTTTTTTTTACCAAAATTATCTATGGATATAGTAGCACGTCCCTATGTTTAATTTTTTTTCATAATTGAATTATTTTAGCGTGTGCCGCGCGAACGAAAAACGTCGCTACTGCAGAACCATTCGGCGATTAGGAAAAAAGATGAAATGTCGTAATATTTTCATATTTATATCTTTATAAAAAAAATAAGAAAGGGGCGACCTCCGAAACGTACATATAAATATTGTCATGTGATAATTATTGTTTTAGACTTAAAAATTACAAAGTTTTAAGAAAAATGCTTTTAAATATCATACCATATAATATATCATTTTTTAATTTAATATGTATGTGTTTCAAATTCCAACAAGGGAACGATCTTGTTCAAGGATTGATCTAAATTATACAAATACTTTTGATGTATTTAATTGATTCAGCGCATAGTACTAGTGATTTAAAAACACGTCAATTTTCAGAATTTCGCGCAGACCGTCTTAAAGAGATATGAACCCTCAAAAAATTGGTAAGAATTTCCGTTGTGTTCAAACACCAAGGAAAGAAACTCGACGCGAGTATATTAGAAAAATAAAACATAGAAACACAGCCATAGCTTATTTGAAATTTTTAATAAAAATAAGAAATTAAATCGGCTAAGTTTTGGAGAAGAAATCAATTTTCATAGGTATTTTCGGTCCGAGCTGCAGTTGTCTCTATCGCACTCTGCGGCGGTTGTTTGGGCACACAGCGCGACAGCAATAGATAGTTTTTAAATTCTCTCGAGCGCAGTGTCACTAATCATCATCATCATCATCTCAGCCGCAAAAAGTCCACTGTTAGACACAGGCCGCCCAAAATGATTTCCAATATTAGCGGTTGGAAGCGGCCTGCAGCCAAAGTCTTTCTGCGACCTAATAAAATATGAAAAATATTTTATGGATGACATATTTCTCTCAAGAAATTAGATTTATTATCAATTATTAGATAACATAAACAGAATACTTTATTATGGACGATAATTTTACACGATAATCGTGGAAGAGAGATAGATGCGTCACAAGTCGAACGCTTAGACTGATCGTGCCTCTCGCGGAACACCGCGCTCTCGCTCGCACACGGAACGCGACAATTTTTCGTGCGGTGTTCACTTATAAGACGTTATAACGACTTATTATTTATTCTTAGGTTATCACGTAAAAAATAAGCTATGAAATAAAGCAAAGATTATGTAGCCCTCTTCACAATGATTTTTATAATTTTTTTTTACTAAATGTTGAAGCATCTCAACTGATGGTAAGTGACGTTGAAGACGAGGATGTTACATGCCTAACCAAGAGATACCCATTTATTCTACTTTTGAATGAATAAAACTATTAAATTTAAGCGCTTATTAAACAAAGTATAAGTCGCCTCGTACGATATGCAGATAAGTGATCCTATGCTAAGTCGGAAAGCACACGGCGACACTTCTGTATATACTATTTCCATTTCGTGCACTCAATACAGCCACTGACGAGACATCTGCAAGAAATAACTCCATTCTCTTTACTACTACACAGCTAAACTGCTCATTGTTGAAAACAATCGATAGTTCGAACACAATAACAAATTTGAACAACACAATATCCATTTTGAACAAAGCACGCATAAATTATTGTTTAGGTTTAAAATATTGCGTGTTGTAATTCATTTTCACTTTTAATATAATGAAAGTTAGTGTAACCGCCATATTTTTTTGCTGACGTCAGTTTATTGTTTGTCTATGGTTTTGTTTTGTGAATCATCAGGACCAATGGTTCACAATTTGTGAGGTTTTATGGCAGGAATTGACCATATTTTAAAAGCTTTTGTTTCACTTGTAATGTATCTAGTGACACTCGCCTTTACATGAAACGATCAGCTTCATGTAAATAAAAAAAAAATCTATGTTTGTTCAGGTGGAATCTTGCAACTCAATTTTGGAGCAATCTTCGACCGATTAAGCTGCAATGTTGTATACTCGTTTAGTTCAGATGACAAGTTAGCTGTGTTACGTCATTCTAAAGCCAACATGGCGGAACACCCAGGATGGCGGAGAAGCAATTTTTTATGCACTCTGACAATATAGATATCAAATTAAAAGGCTCGCTGAACTCGAAATAAGCTTATTTTAAAAGCTCAAACAAAAAGTCGAAAAAATAATCATTACGAGAAATGTCCAAGCTGAAAAAATACACATACGTGAATAACCAGTCAGATAAATGTCCAATAGTGTAATGTCCGGTCAGAAAAATACCAGTTCGTGAATAACCAGTCAGATAAATGTCCAATAGTGTAATGTCCGGTCAGAAAAATACCAGTTCGTGAATAACCAGTCAGATTAATGTCCAATAGTGTAATGTCCAGTCAGAAAAATACCAGTACGTGAATAACCAGTCAGATTAATGTCCAATATTGAAATGTCCAGTCAGAAGAAAAACCAATACGTGAAAAACCAGTCAGAAAATGTCCTATACGTGTAATATACCTACGTTACCCCTTTACCAACTGGCACCCCTTTACCAACTTTCACAGTAAAGGGGTGTCCAATGAGCCCTGCGATCGTAACCTTTACGTCTGATTCGGGGTTATAAACAATTTGTTAGTGTGTGGCCATGAAACTAACGACAGCAAAAGCGGTGTGGCCATAAAATGTAATATTTTTTTAAGATTGTAAGTTGGCGGGTAGAGAAACTAATATTCCAGCTGCTTTTTATCCGACTACAGAGAAATCAAAAGGAGAATTATGATTTTTAGCACTTATTAGAAATGGCAAAACGTCGACAATGCGCTCGATCAGCTCACTTGAATCACCTAAGTATTGCCGCGATCGTCAAAGGCACAAAAGTGAGATTTACGTGAAAAAAAAATCTGAAAGTGCCGACGTGTTCAAATTCAAATTCAAATTTTCAAATTCAAATATAATTTATTCATCATAAGATACTTTACATACCATTTGGTGAACGTTAACATTTATTTTACAACAAAGAATTGTTGACGTTAATTTACTTAAAGCTAAGTTTAGAGCCGCTTCCAAAGCGGAGTGCAGAAGAAGCGGCAACAAACTGCACAGCGCATTTTCTCCAGACGTCAACTTACAATTTATAGTATATTACTTAAAACTACATATATTTATATGTGGACTGAGATTACATTGTCATGTCATAATTCAAATTGAGTACAATGTCAAATTGTATTGAAAGGATGTCAATAAAATATAATAATATATCTATATATATACGTTCAAAATGAACCAAATTATGACATTAATTTAAATACAGATGCGTTAAGAGGTTCCTGTGCCAGGCTGAAGCCAGATATGTTTGTCATTAAGGTAATCCTCAGTCCTATAATAAGCCTTCTTACAAAGTACCTGCTTAACGTAAGCTTTGAATTTTCTGTCAGGCATATCAAGGGCTGATGTGTGTGTGTGTATAACTAACCTGTAAAGTAAGAAGTCCTAGTGTAACTTTGCCCAAAGGAGGAGTTTCTACTCAATAGTGTTGCGTTAGTAGTATGCTTGAAATGAGGCGACGCTGTCTTTCATAGAAATCACGCGTGATATGATAACACTTCTAATGTGTTTGTTGTCCAAAGTGTATCTTCATCATCATTTCGAGTAGGTGTCACGGTCAATCGACCATGCACACCCTGGTGTCAGAGTTCTTCGGAACCGCCTCTCGGCCTCTGACGTGGTTCCTTTAACGACTACCAGATGGTAGCCAGGACCATCGGCGTCGCTTCCGACGCCGATGGTCCTGGCAGAGTCCTGGGTCTGGCAGAAGACACATTAACGTGCCTTCGCACGTTAAAGTGTATCTTGACATATGAGCATATGACACATCGTAAAATGCGTCTTGAACGCCCGCTGGTTATAGGCTATATGGCGTATCCTAACTAATATTATAACTGCGAAAGTGAGTTTATTTGTTTGTTTGTTTGTTTGTTACGCTTTTACGTTGTAACTACTGAACCGATCATCATGAAATTTTGCTTATATGTTATCTGGGGTACGGAGAAGGACATAGGGTACATTTTATCCTGGGAAAAAGTTCCCGAGGGATCGACATTGACGCGGGCGGAGCCGCGGGCGAAAGCTACTATACAATATATAAAGAAAATTCCTATCCGATCTATAAAGGTGTGATTCAGTCCGTTGATATGAACAACTTTTCCTATGCGACATCATCATCATTTCGTGTAGTTGTCACGGTCAATCGACCATCCACACCCTGGTGTCAGAGTTCTTCGGAACCGCCTCTCGGCCTCTGCTGTGGTTCCTTTAACGACTACCAGATGGCAGCCGGGACCACCGGCTTAACGTGCCTTCCGAAGCACGGAATCATCTTTATTATCAGACAATCAGGTGATTCATGCCTGCAATGTCCTAACCAAACTGGAAACAACTAAACAAAGTATGCTTCCGGTGGGAATCGAACCCACGACCTCCGGGTCAACAGGCAAACGCTTTAACCACTGGACCACGGAGGCTGTTAATAATATATAGTTTATAATAATCCTATGTGACGATGGAAACTCAAAAAAATTATTTGACGTTCCCATACAAATTACGAACATTTTTGTTTGGAAATGTCAATTTCTTGGTGCTCCAGCTGTGATGCCTTGGAGCTCGGGGTCTGCTATTACGTACATAATACACGAAGTTTTAAAACAATACACTCGTTTTTGGGTAGGTTTGTAAAATATACTGTACAAAGATTCGAAAATTTATTCAGAAAATAGGCCTTTACAGGCACTTTTTCACATCAATTCACATTTTAAATATTATTAAATTATATTCAAATTATTAATCATTGTTCAAAAGCTACAAACTATTAGCATTTCGGAACCGACCACTGCAGATGACGCCAAAAGAAACTCTTTTCAACAGTATTGGTCGCCGACTTGCCTGAAGGGCTTTGTATGATATTTTTATTTTTATTTTCCTTCTAATTTCATATCATATACAATTTCAATTTACATAATATTGTGGAACATGTTATGTTAGCGATCGAGCGAGCCACAACAACAGTTAAGATAAAAGATAGAAGTCTCAAAGAGGCTGAGCAGACCTGTACCTGTGTGTTTCCTGTACTTATAACAGACTCAGTCGTCTAAGAGCGCCACCTATAAGAGAAAGGTCCTGGGTTCAAAGCCCGCCCGGCCCTTTTTAGACCAATCTGACTCAAGTATGGTCATTATCATTGACCACTACCTGCTTCCGGTGAAGGATAACATCGTGAGGCAACCTGTAGTAGATTGTTCACAAGTGTATGAAATGGAGAAGGCTATAGCATACCGCTCCATTACTCCGAGAAGCTCAATAGCCCAAAGGATGTGAGTATTATTAGCGCTTATATGTTAAGCAACCCTGGGCGCGGTCCCCACTGGGATGGGTGGGATGGAAAAATATCTCGAACTCGTCTGTGCTTCAGAAGGCATGTGAAGCCGTTGGTCCCGGCTGTCATCATTGATGGCAGTCATTAAGCTATGTCAGATGCCTTTAGGCAGCTTGAAGATTTGTTGAAAGAAAGTTAAAGAGCTTGAAAATTGAAAATTTGAAAAAAATACTTACACACCTTAAATAAACAATTACTCTATTATTCCAATGAAAAATAGTAATTGTGTGCTTTTATTTTGACACAATGATGAAAAGAGTCTATCGCTTAATATCAGAAAATCAAAATCACGAGAATATTTACAAACAAAAATCAGAGGTTAATCAAGTTAACACAAAAGCTTTTAACTGTTCCCGGATGAACGTAATTGACAGACTGACGGACGGACGGACTATTATCTATTATTCAAGGCGTTGCTAGTTTCAGAACGATTATATTAGATGAGCTTTTTTTTTATTTAGGTATTTATTTTATTATACTTCTTTACTTACGTAAAAGCCAGCTTTATCTACAGAGGATGAAGAGCTTAAAGTCAAGATCAAGGATTTTTATTCAAAATTGGATACATATATCTCTTTTTGAACGTCATATTTCTATTTCTTATATATTTTTTAATATATGCAAAATTGAAATACTACTAGCGTTTCGGAACGACCACTGGTGAGAAGAATACGCCGAAAGAAACTCAATCCAGACTTCGTCCCTACGTGCCTGAAGGGCTCTGAATACATTGTTAACATTAAACACAATTTTTCATACTATAGATTAAATTGTTAACATTAAATAAATTTATATAAATTTCCACGCATGTTTATCAGTTATACAATCATCAATGCAGTAATAAGCCTTTTTTATTAACTGGTTTTTTACAATCGTTTTGAACTTAAGTAAAGGCAGACCTAATATTTCTGCAGGAATTTTATTATAGAAGCGTACTCCTAGACCCAGAAATGAATTCATAGTTTTCTGCAATCGCAATACTGGTGTAGCTAATTTATTTTTATTTCTCGTGTTAAGAGAAGACTTGAGTATAAAGGGAGCAGAAACATGATAGGAACAGTGACAGATTGAGTTAGAAAAGAGTGGCATGGTGTACCGACCCTACGTAAAAGTAGGATAAGATAAAAAACCGGCCAGTTCTGTAATGACATCCTTACTAATATTATAAATGCGAAAGTAAGTTTGTTTGTTTGTTACGCTTTCACGCCGTAACTACTTAACCGATTATCATTAAAATTTTGCATACAAGTTCTCTGGAGTGCGGAGAAGGACATAGGCTACCTTTTATCGCTGGAAAAAGTACTATTCCCGAGGGATCGACATTGACGCGGGCCGATCCGTGGGCGATAGCTAGTATAAAATATTTTTAATTATATGATGTAACCCAAAATTAATGCTTTTCGCAATTTTTCCTTTGTCTGTGCTATAAGACGTTGCTTCGTATTAAATTTCAAGATTCTGAGTATAAGGTAAGTACCCTGAAGGTTTTGATTCCCTTCAAGGGAATCAAAGTTCGATCGACATTCGCAAGGGAATCCCTTGCGAATAATTTTTGTTTCTTTCTTTAACATCAATGTGTGGTATACTAGTGAATGCACCAACTGACCTGTTGATGATATTTAAATTTCATCAAAAGCGGATCAGTAGTTTTGTTAAAGACGGTTTTTTATTTGAAAGATTATCATTTATTACCTACCAGTTCTTTTTATTGTTATGGAACATTCGTCTCAGTTTTTGCACTATGAAAAAATAACAGAAAGTCTATTTAAATCACTTAGAATCTAGACTATGGAGGGTAAATAGTAAGGAACACCATCTCTATATTATGTAAAAGTGTCCGCAGAAGATCATTAAATAGAGGAGGAAAGGAGTAAGATTTAAAAAAGACACCAAATATTACTAGAGAATTTATGTAAATGGGTAAGTAATATAACATATAAACACAAAATATATATAATTTAAGATAAATATCAACGAAACATATAATTTTGGTTAGTATAATTATCAGGTAAGATAAAAATCGAAAGAAATAACTTTAAAAAAACTAAAATCTTTAATTATAACAATCATTCAACATATCAAACTATATAATAATAGTTTTATTATTATAAACTTTAAAACATCGATTAGTTGTTATGATAATCATAAACTTAATATATACATATTAGTACGGATAATAATCATTGGTTATACGAATTAATTGGTAGAAGATTCTCAATATATACCTAATAATTAAATTTAAAAAAATCTCAATCTCATTATATTTTCACCAAATTAAAATGGGATCAACTTGGTAGTAAAGGCTTTTAAATAAAAAAGAAATATCAAAATCGGTTCACAATTGGCGAAGATATCGTGTAACAAACACACATAAAAAAAGAAATACCGTCGAATTGATAACCTCCTCTTTTTTTGAAACCGTTTAATAAATTATCTTATTTATTTTTATAGAACGCCTAGCCGAAAATAGCAACCTGACGATCTCGTAAACGCAAAAAAACATTAATAAGACAAGAAAAAGATAACAATATATTAAAACGAAAATCTAAATATTACGAGTGTGAATTTCTTAGAGCTATAGTCTCTATAATAAGTAAAAAAAATAAGAAAAATAGGTATACTAAAAAAATACTTAGAAAAATTGTGATACATACAAAATGCAGAATAGGACCACTCCAAGTCTTCCCGAGGATGTCGTAGAAGGCGACTTAGGAAATACAAGCTAAACAAAGCTTATAAACATCTAAGACACCTCTCCAACCCGTCTGGCCAGCGTGGAGAGTGTAGGCCAAGTCCTCTGGCTGCTCTGGCCGAGTATGGCCCTAGTGGTGCAGAGAGGGTCGTGCTCCTGTAGTGGAGACTAAAAAGGACCTGATGATGATACAAAATGCGCGCGCATTTTGTATGCATCACAATTTTTTAAATTTATTTCTAACTTTGTCCTAATATTAACATATAATAAAATATTGTAAAAGTTATATTTGTACTTTAAAAAAAGTTGTGATACATACAAAATGCGCGCGCAATTTGTATGTATCACAATTTTTTTATTTATTTTATACTTTGTCCTAATATTTACATGCAATAAAATATTGTAATAAGTTCTTTTGTTTGTTATAGATTTTTGTAATCCTATGAAGTTAGTGACTTCTTGTGTTACTTTCCGTTTGCTTTACTGATAAAATCGATTACCTATTATTTGTTATTCGATAGTCTGTTTGAATGATGCACCTTTTGCTGGCTACTCCGATTTTTTTACAAGATAATGAAGTTTATGAGTTTGCGCGAATTTGACTTATTTCGTAGGTGTTACTGAAATAATTCAAATTCGCAAAATAGACATGGGTCTATACTAATTAGCTGGTATATTTTCTCTGTTATATATTTTTAATACGTATACATTTTATAGATCTTGATTCATATTTATTTTAAATACTATACTTTTTGAATGGTATACATTTTGAAAGGTATACTGCATGAGCTGTATAACAGGTGATATTTAGTATTCATAAACGTTATAAAAAATGAGTTTATGCTTTTCGAATTGAAAATTTTATGAATGTTATAGCTTTTAAGAATATAATCAGTAATGATTATGTCAAGTTAACATTATATCTTATGAACTTTATTGAAATGAAAATATATAATTTGTTATTATATCAATCAATACGCACCCATGATAATGACGATAAAACTAACGGTTTGTAACACAATTCATTCCTGTCTACAACTGCTTAACTTACTTCATACCTTCTTGCAACTCTATCTCTATTATGGCACGATTTTGCACTAATATTTAATGTTTGATGGACACTTTATCAGTTGATCTTATCAGTCAATGCCCCTTAAATATTATTTAACTATTTTGCTATACCTTGCATAAGATTGTTTTCCTTACCGCTATAATCCATAATCCCAGACGCTAAATAAAAATAAAATGGCGGACGCCGTAAATTTAAAGGGGCGGTACGAACGCGATTTGGGCGGAACAGTCTTAATCTGAACGGTCATTTTCGAATTAGCTGTATTTTCGTCTATCCGGTGATATATATGGCTATATACAGACGATCCCTTGAAGAAATGATACAGCTCGCGAAAATGAACAGCTTTTCATATTATACCATTTCTGGAAATCAATTTTCATACAGATTGCCGGGACGGACGAACAATTTTGTACCCACTCCGATCCCTCTCCGGCTCTAAATAGCCACAGAAATCCCACTCTCCGACCCCCTCCCACTCGCCACTGGAATAGAGTGCGTAGAGCCTACTCTATTACAGTGGCGAGCTATTCCTAAATAGCTCTGACCACTGGTGGTCTATTGTCGTGGTAGAGCCACGCTACCGGCAAAATTCATTTTTCTATGCCATAAATGGGCTGGCTCATCCGGGGAAGTACCGCACTCTCACAGAAAATCGTCGTTTGAGTAGAATCTTTACCGCATCTATGCTTCGTTAGGTGAATAAGAGAGACTGGGGCCCATCCTTCCCCACATATTCTCCCCCCAATCCCTTAAAAGGCCAGCAAGTCTTCTGTCGCATCCAGGAGTTGCAGTTGTCCATGGGCCGCGTTGATCACTTACCATGAGGTAACTCGCTTGCTCATTTGCCGTCCTATATGACAGCTCCGTGGCGCAGTGGTTAACACGCCAGCCTGCGATACGGAGTGCCCGGGTTCGATCCCCGGCCAGGTCAAGATGGAAAATGATCTTTTTCAGATTGGCCTGGGTATTGGATGTTTATCTATATATGTATTTGTTATAAAATATAGTATCGTTGAGTTAGTATCCCATAACACAAGTCTCGAACTTACCTTGGGGCTAGCTCAGTCTGTGTGATTTGTCCGTATATATTTATTTATTTATATAATAAAAAAAGGAGCACCCGGGTGACTTACACTCAGGATAATGAACTTCTTCTTCTAACAACGAAGCTTTCGGCCCATAAAGCAATGGGTGATAATTCGGTGCTTTTGCGAATTGCAAAGCGACTCTTCAGGCTCTGCATGCAAACGGGGCCCATCAGGTAATATAAGAGTTTGCTGACTCTCCAAACCTTGCACACACACATCGTCCAAAGCCGAAGTCCGTCTTTCCTGGTATGTTGCTTATACGGGTCTCATCATCTTGGTATATCACCTGGGTAATCAAAGGTGACTTTTTAGTATACTTTGGTCATATCAGAATCAAATCAGCCAGGTGACCAACAGCATGACATGGCATAGTAGTGAGTTGAGACCTGTTTGAAAACGTGCTGTTCTAACCCAACTCATCATCAGGAGTGCTGAAAAATAAATGATTTTTCAATCAGAATCAAATCGGTCAGGTGACCAACAGCATGACATGGCATAGTAGTGAGTTGAAACCTGTTTGAGAACGTGCTGTTCTAACCCAACTCATCATCAGGGGTGCTGAAAAATAATGTCTTTTTATTTAATGATTTTTCTTTTACTTGTACTGTGTAAGTTTTTCAAATCGAAAATCACTTAATCATTCTCATCTCATCATAATCATTCAACTACCTCCGTGGTCCAGTGGTTAAGGCGTTTGCGTGTAGACCCGGGTGTCGTGGGTTCGATTCCCACGGGAAGCATACTTTGTTTAGTTGTTTCCAGTTTGGTTAAGACATTGCAGGCGTGAATCACCTGATTGTCTGATAATAAAGATGGGATGCTTCGGAAGGCCGCTAAGCCGTTGGTCCCGGCTGCCATCTGGTAGTCGTTAAAGGAACCACGTCAGAAGTCGAGAGGCGGTTCCGAATAACTCTGACACCAGGGTGTGCATGGTCGATCGAACATGACACATACTCGAAATGATGATGAGGAATTAATCATTACGGGTTTCAATTTAATAATCATTGCGTACGGATAAAGCCAGATACAGTTAGGCTTTTTGGTTGCGTGTTCGACCGAATAAGCCGAGGTTCGGCCTGTCCGGATTTTTGTAAGTCGTAATTTTTTAACGGCCTAGCTAATTTACTCCTTAAAAAATAGCAACCTCGGGGGTAGTCCCCACTAGGATGGGTGATCGCAAATAGCATAATTTTTGATGTGATAACGTGTTATAAATCGATAATCGCCGGCTGCACGCACCAAAAAGTGTCATGTTCCGTGTGCAAGCGAGAGCGCGGAACAAACGATAGAGAGGCACGATCGGCCTAAGCGTTCGGCTGAGGTTCGGCTTGTGACGCATCTATCTCTCTTCCACCGTTATCACGGACTACCGTCCGTAAACCGACATAACAGACAACTAATTTGTTTTTGAAGTCGGTTAAAAATAGATATTTCCAATCGTCTATGACACGACAGTGTGACCGATCAGAATTAATATTACATCGGTACGATGAATCGATTGCACTGCGAGTATTATTAGACGATGTTACGTATTAACTATTAAAAGGCTGTAGGTTCGTCCATATTTAGAACCCGGTTTCTACAGCATACCTAGCTCGGGACCATCCTTTCCATATTATTATTATACACAAACAAACTCACTTCAGCATTTATAATATAACTAATATTATAAATGCGGAAGTGAGTTTGTTTGTTTGTTTGTTACGCTTTCACATCGTAACTACTGAACCGATCATCATGAAATTTTGCATACAAGTTCTCTCGAGTACGGAGAAGGACATAGACAACCTTTTATCCCGGGAAAAAGTACTATTCCCGAGGGATTGACATTAACGCGGGCGGAGCCGCGGGCAAAAGCTAGTAATTTATATTCCTTCATATTTTATATTCTTTCATAAATACATTAAATTCCTTTCCTTCCTCAGCTTAAAAATGCTTTCGATTTGCAGTAGCGTCCGAAACACAAGAAGCCAAAGAAACTGCGCTTACCAACCCGCCTGTCAAGTGTGATGAGCATGACAATATCCTCCCATTGAATGAAGAATCTTTAAGAGAGACCTGTGTCCAGCAGTGGACTTCTTGACTTTTGATAACATTTCCACAGTAACAATACAAAAATACTCAAGATTCAAAGATTTATTCAGAAAATAGGCCTTATTCACGTCAATTCACATTTTAAATAATACTTATTAAATTATATTCAAATTATTAATTATTGTTCAAAAGCTACAAACTAACTCGGAACCGACCACTGCAGAGAAGAAGACGCCGAAAGAAACTCTTTTCAACAGTATTGGTCGCCTACTAGCCTGAAGGGCTTTGTTTGATCCTAACTAATATTATAAATGCGAAAGTGAGTTTGTTTGTTTATTTGTTTGTTTGTTTGTTTGTTACGCTTTCACGCCGTAACTACTGAACCGATCATCATGAAATTTTGCATACAAGTTCTCTGGAGTGCGGAGAAGGACATAGGCTACCTTTTATCCCGGGAAAAAGTACTATTCCCGAGGGTTTGACATTGACACGGGTGGAGCCGCGGGCGAAAGCTAGTATTTTATATTTTTATCTTTTCAATCTCTCAGTAATTACCTAATATTAATAAGGATGAACCTAAAAAGTAAAACAAATGAACCTAACGTAAAATAAATGGGTATCTCTTGGATAGGCATGTAACATCCTCGGCTTCATCGTCACTTACCATTAGGTGAGATGGGAGACAAATGCCTACTACAACTATAGTAAAAAAAAGAAATATCTTCGATATAAAACTTATATACTCTATGCAATTTCTGTGATTTTATCGCCGGATCTGTGGAGCCGCGAGCAAAATCTAGTTTTATTGTCTATGGTTACTTCGAATCCATTTTATCGTAAATTGCAGTGTATTATTAGACAAAGTGATTACGTATTAATTGTCGAAGGGCTGTCCGTTCACATTAGATCATTGATCGCTGCGAATTGTTTGTCGTATTGTTTTCGAGTTATAATGAGACTACAGATTTTCAGATTTTTTCAGATTTTTGTTGCTAATTACATAGACGTGTTACATAACAGTTTTAGGATACAAGTGACGCCAGGCAAGGTACGCACACAGTTAAGGCACATAGTTGCACCACTTTACTTAAATATTAAATACAACGGTGAAGCCGAACATTATTAAAATAAGAAATAAATATGTTTAAGAAATTGCTAATAAATAAATAAATTCAAATGTATACAAATTTATATCGCATTATTTAGCCTGCTGCGTAGAAAAGGAAGCAATTTTTAACTCCACTTATTATTAACTCCACATACATATTATCAGATCTTTATCCCTTACGGGGTAGACAGAGCCTAGGTCATAAGACCGAAAGGCCACGTTTAGCGTGTTGGTGGTTGGTGGGCGTAAAGGTGAAACAGAATCAAAATAGTGATGGATTGCTAGCCGCATCGCCTGTCATGATTCCTTAGATTTTTTTTGCCAATTTCCTGGTTAATTCCACTTGAAAATTTATTTAGTACCAATTAAGGCCCCGGCTGCCATGTGGTAGTCGTTAAAGGAACCATGTCAGAGGCCGAGAGGTTCCGAAGATTTCTGACACCTACTCGAAATGAATGAATGACTTATTGTTGATTTTACGGGGAAATGTATTTAGTATCATACTATATGCTACTCCTGCCTAAAACAGGTTAAGTTATATATCTTAGTGTTTGATTTTATTTGTGCTTTGAAAATCTCTCTAAAACCTTTTTTACACAAATTTTATAAAAAATACATTTTAACTTATAGGCATATATATAGTGGGTGCTGGTGTTGCAGTTGTCCATGGGCAGCGTTCATCGCCTACCATCAGGTGCTCTTTGGCCGTATTATACCATAAGAAAAAGACACATCAGCGAATTGGCTCTCTATAACTTTGTTAGCTTATTATTTCTGTGAAATCCTGAATATCCGATGTGGGCGATTCACAATAATGAAATGCTATTTATGTCATACCCTGATCAGTATGCCACGGAAGCGGACATTGATAAAATACTATAAAATGTAATAGACGAACAGGACAGAACCACGTAGTCATATTCTTATCTTTCTACTACCCTCCCTGTTGCCGGTTGCCTGGAAGGAATTGCAATTGGCGATAAGGCCGCCTTTTGTTGTTCTTTAATCTTTGTATTTGTATTTGTTTATAATGGTGCAATAAAGTATCCCTATCCTTATCCTTACTATCCTTACTAATATTATAAATGCGAAAGTGAGTTTGTTTGTTACGCTTTCACGCCTTAACTACTGAACCGATCATCATGAAATTTTGCATACAAGTTCTTTGGAGTACAGAGAAGGACATAGGCTACCTTTCATCCCGGGAAAAAGTACTATTCCCGAGGGATCGACATTGACGCGGGCGGAGCCGCGGGCGAAAGCTATTTAAATAAATAAAACAGGAAATTTTTAGTTGTGGTAGAGCCACGCTACTGACAAAGGTAATTTTTGCTAGTAGCATGAATGGGGCGGCTCGTCCGGGGAAGTACCACACTCTCACAGAAAATTGACGTTTGATTTGTAGCTTTAGGTACCGCTTCTATGCTTCGTTCGGTGAGTGAGAGAGCCAATGGCCCTTCCTTCCACCATTTCCTCCCCCCATGCTCCTGTTACACCCTGGTGTTTCAGTTGTTCATGGGTGGCGCTGATCACTTACCATCAGGTGACTCGTTTGTTCGTTTGCTGTCCTATACCATAAAATATATATATTTAAAATCATGAAAACAAGCCCTTTAATTTGATATGTCACTAGGTACAGTATGCAAAACTTTTTGAAAAATATTCTGAATTGTGACCCCCAAAAGTGCCCCCAATCTTAAAATGTATTTTTGATGTCGTAACTTATACATGTTTGAATCTCATAATATGTAAGTGTACTAAATTTTAACTTAATCGTAACACAGTAGATTCGGAGTAATTTGGCTGTGACAGACAGACAACGGAGTGATCTTATAAGGGTTCCGTTTTGTCACTCGAACTTACGGAACCCTAAAAAACAGTAAAAGTGTGTCAATGAAAGTATTTTTGTTCGTCTATTACTAGTACTAACTCTACGCTGGGAACGGCCCTCTGTTCAATCGGCGACAGTGTTCATCTATTATACATCTGGCTACTATTACTGAAACTGATATATAAAGGTCTATAATCTTGTATAATTATACTGAAGAAATAATAATTATCTATCATAGTTCGGGCCGTACTGGAATATTTTCTTTGTTCTTTGACATTTTTAGTAAATTAAATTTTATTGATTGACAAAAATTAGGTCGTATTTTTAACCAACTTTAAAATAAAAGGAGGTTACCAATTCAGTTGATTTTTTTAAATATTAGTTACCTCTGAACTTTGTCGTTTAAAAACCGATTTAAATATTTTTTGTTATTTGAAAGGGTATGTTTTCAAGTTGCTACCATTTAAATTTCATCACAATCGTTTCAGTAGTTTTAGTTTGATTGAAGGCGGTCTTTTTCAACCGACTTAAAAAAGGAGGAGGAGGAGGGTATCAATTCGGTTGTATTTTTATATGAAAGATTATTTTACTCCCTTGTGAGGGTATGAACCAGTGTACGCATTTTTTTGGTTTCGTATTGATCTGTTCTATAGAAAAAAACCCGTCAAGTGCGAGTGGGACTTGCGCATGAAGGGTTCCCTACATTATATTTAATAAGTTTAAAATTATTAAAAATATTTTGATTATATGATGTAACAAAAAAATTATGCTTGTCGTAATTTTTGCTTTATCTCTGCTATAAGACGTTGCTTTGCACCTAATTTCAAGATTCTGAGTTTATAGGATATAGGGAAAACACGAAAATTTGCGGCATAACCAGCTGTATCTTTTGATTGTATTAGCTTAGAAGTATGATTTTTTTGACAGCTCCAAGGGCCAGTAGACTGGAGTATTTTAGATTGATACCTATACGCATTTCTGAAAAATGATCTTGACAGAGAGACAGACAGACAGATAACCACGTGATCCTATAAGGTTTCCGTTTTTCCTTTCGAGGCACGGAACCCGTAAAAGCAATCTGGAGTGCTATTTTTGTTTTGATGAGTCTACGATGGGTAAAAAAAATATCATCATCCGTAAGAAGTCTACATGACAAGACATAGGCCTCCAATTTGACCTCTTGGAACCGGCCTGTATCGAAAAAAATATAAATAAGAAAAAAAAAACTCTTTTATTTTTATATATCTATATAATTTATCTAAGCATGTTTTGATTCGCATTTTGTTTGGTTTTTCATGTGTGTAGTGGCCAGTACTAGTGTCAGATTTTTCAAGCTGCTTAAAGGCATCTGACATAACGACTACCATCAATAATGATTGCTGGGACCAATGGCTTGAGGTGCTTTCCGAATCGCGCGCCCGCTTTTAGAAATACTTACGTTGTGTTAGAATTTCAGATGCAAAGAAAGATACAGCCCTGTGACCACAGAAATATATCGAGATAGAACGGCCAAGTGGGCGGTATAGGCTCTCAATCTTGCACGATTGAGCAAGATTCGTTAAACGTTCATCAGTTAGTGCGCACGTCCCGACATGAACACATGCTTTATTCTGCGGTTTTTAACTGTAAAAACTGTTTATCGATGTGACGCGATTATTTCTGTGCATGTCACATTACTATTTCGCTAGTAACGTCGTCAAATTGGGGGCGCAGCTTATACAAAAACTAACACGCGCGTTTCGTTGGCAAAATCCTGGTATACCCGTTCTATCCTAACTAATATTATAAATGAGAAAGTGAGTTTGTTTGTTTGTTACGCTTTCACGCCGTAACTAATAAACCGATCATCATGATATTTTGCACACAAGTTCTCTGGAGTGCGGAGAAGGACATAGGCGGTAGCCTTAAAGGTATTTTATCTCGGAAAAAAGTACTATTCCCGAGGGATCGACATTAACGCGGGTGGAGCCGCGGGCGAAAGCTAGTAAAAATATAAATATGAAAATATTAAGACTTTTCATCTTTTTTCCTAATTGCCTACTGGTTCTGCGCAGCCTAATGGCTTGCGCAGTAGCGACGTTTTTCGTTCGCGCGGCACCCGCTTAAGGTACGGATCCCTAAAAATAGCACCTCTGTTCGAACTGAAAGATCTCCAAAGCTCTGAAAAATGCACCTCGCAAACAAGACTTTGGTATTCGTAATATTTCCAGCTTAGTTGGAATCGAAAGGTACCATTTGTTTGCTAGGATTTCCATGTAATAAAGATAAATTCTGGAATATCTTTTAGAATTGTCGGTTAAGTTCCATTTTAGAAAATTCTGAAAGTATCTAAAATATAGATTGTAGTAGTTCTTGGCGAGAATTTCGGCGGACTGCACGGCTTTTGTTTTAAATTGTTTTGCAAATTATTTCTAGTGGACTTTATATGTGAAATCGGTGTAATTTGGTGTTATAAATGCCCATGTTTATGAACAATGTGTGGAATAACCAAAATAAACTATCATGTGCGGCTGTAGTGTTACTTAGCGGGCTGGTGGTTGTCTGCCTCGTTGCGTCGTCTGCGATCAAGCCCGTAGATTCGTGGGAATAGAATCAACTAAATGAACAACACCATAATTTTTTCGTTGATTAAGTTAAGCTAAGCTGTTGATTAAGTTAAGCTAAGTTGTTAAGTTAAGCTGTTGTTGTTAACCTAGCGGTGCAAACTCTATTATTGTAATTTGAATTTTTTGTAACCATAACACAGGCTCTGCCTAGTATGGGTACACCAGAAAGTGTAATAAGACATTATGATTTCATTTAACATAGTTTTAAACACGGAGGAGATATAGAGTGGAGACGGCGTAAGCTACTGTGCACTGTGATTCCAACTAGGTCCTGACGTCATCACGTTAACATCGAGAGTAGGCGTGGCCTATTAGTCTGCTGTTGTAGCTGTCAATGTTCGTACGTGGTTCGTTCTGTGCACACAGTGAGATTTTCGGACTTTTCTTGTTTTTTACTAAGAAAATCATGAAGTGTTGTATTATATCATGTAAAAACTACTCCGATAAACGTTCAGAGGCTATGGAAGGAATCACATTTCATTTGTAAGTATTTTAATTCGTAATTTACTTAAATTATTCTAGAAGAATCTTTTGGCGACGTTCCGTGCTACTCATCGTTAGATGGCACCACTTTGCGTAATGGGACGTAAGAACTATAAAAATATATTAAAGCTAATTATCGTAATAACTAATAACCATAAGTACTGAAATTTGTTCTAAATTTATACCTAAAGACTTTTACCTTGACAAAAACATTGTTTATGTAGTTTCATAATTCTCTTTTAGTAGCAGTAGGTGTTAGGGACATCTAGTGACGGATAGATAAACTAAAAAGAAAGATCAACATCGAACTTATTAAGTAGTTGGGCTATTCGCCGCTAGATGGATATAAAGGAGGGAGTGAGACAGAGCAAGTAGAGTGAGACAGATAATACTCCCCTCACCCCCTGTAAGTGCCACGCATTGTTTCATAGAAAATATTCCTTAGGGCAACTCCTCTCTATATCTGCTCCGTGGTTTTAAACAGCTGTTATTATGTAACATGTTTTGGAAATAAATATATTTTCATTTCAAAATATATTTTCATTTCATTAACAAGATTTAGTAACAGCGCGAATATTTAGTATTCACAGAATATTTCGTTATATTAATTTCGCCGTGTGGATACCACAGATATAAGGCAGAGTAGAATAGGACCACTTCAAGTCTTCCCGTGGATGTCGTAGAAGGCGACTTAGAAAATACAAGCTAAACAAAGCTTTTAAACATCTCAGAGACCTCTCCAACCCGTTTGGCCAGCGTGGAGAGTGTAGGCCAAGTCCTATGGCTGCTCTGGCTAAGTATGGCTCTAGTAGTACAGAGAGAGTCGTGCTCCTGTAGTGGAGACTATACAGACTTTGATGACTGATGATGATGATGAATGGTGCAAACGAAACTTATTAGTCTCATCTGCACCAATGATGGTGCAAGTCAATGGTACATACGGTATGATGGGATGTATTTACTTTAAAAATAAATAATTATTCAAAAGTAAAATTAATTAAAAAGGGGGCTTCCATACAATACACATGTTTTTTTTGCCGTTTTTATAAATAACGGTACGGAATCCTTCGTGCGCGAGTTCGACTAACACTTGGCCCGTTTTTTTATACTTGACTAGCTGTTGCCCGCGACTTCGTCCGCGGCAATTTCTGTTATTATGATTAATTCTAGATAGATTAATTATAGATGCATAATTTTCCCCCGTTTTCAAAACATTTTTTATTGATGCTTCGCTCCTATTGGTCGCAGCGTGATGTTTTATACCCTAAAGCCTTCCTCCATAAATGGACTATCCAACACAAAAAAATTTCAAATTTGAACCAGTAGTTTCTGAGATTAGCGCGTTCAAACAAACAAACAAATAAACAAACAACCTCTTCAGCTTTATAATACCTATTCGTATAGATTGAAGTGGAATAAAGTAATTATCGCACATGGATAGTTAAACACGAAAACCGTTACACTCCTTTTTTGGCTGTCATGTAAACAGCATATATTTCGTATATTTTGTCATGGCATATTTTGGGAGCAGATGGCAACATTCTATTTGGATATTGAATTTATTCATATCATTCATCACACGAAAAGGAAAGAATTTGGAAAGGCTCTGTTCGCGTTCAATTTCGCAAACTACTGCTGTTTTTCTTTTAATTTTCCTTTGAATTTTCCTTTCGCGATGGTACGGCCACGAAATACTGACTACAAAAGGGCAAGACTTTTCTTTTCTTAGGCTGTTTTTTTTTACTTTAATTGCATTCTAGGTCCTCCGTCCGGCCAGCGAGGAGAGTGTAGGCCAAATCCTCTGTCTGCTCTGGCCAAGTATGGCTCCGGTAGTACAGAGTGGGTTATGCTCCTGCTGTGGAGACTAAAAAGACATGATGATGATACATATAACCAGGATTATCTTATCTCTATGCATATAACCTTCGGTCGGCTGGTACAAAGAATGCCCGCGTGGATTTTTTTGACCAATTTTTTTTTTTGTTATAGGACGGCAAACGAGCCAGCGCTGATGGTAAGTGATCACCGATGCCCATGGATAACTGCAACACCGAGGTGTGACAGGTGCGTTGCCGGCCTTTCAAGGAGTTGGGTGAAGGAAATGGGGAGGGGAGGAGGAAGGATGTGCCTCCGGCTTTTTCACTCACCGAACGAAGCATAAAAGCGGTAAAGCTTCTACTCAGACGTCGATTTTCTGTGAGAGTGTGGTACTTCCCCGGACGAGTCGGCCCATTCATGCTACTAGCAATTCATTTTGGCGGTAGCGTGGCTCTACCACGACGAAAACCAATGTTTTTCATTTATTAAGAGTATATTATAATAGCATCATAAATGCGAAACAAACACTTAAAAAAAGACTTCAGAGTTATTGTGTCAGAGAGAGAATTCAACTCGCACCTCTGTTTTCGTGGCCCCACGTCTCCCGCTATGATACCTTTTCATTCATTGTGCTGCAAATGGCTCTTTATTTGTTATAAAGCATTTTTTGCAGCCTTACTTTGCCGGATCCTGTTTCAGCTTCAAAACAAACAGGTCCTGGGTACTGTTCACACTGGTTTATTAAATTTCTCCTAGTTGTTGTCGTTTTTCGTGTGTGTATGTGGCTAACACTGGTGTCAGATTTTTCAAGCTGCCTAAAGTCATAGTTTTATGACTGCCATCAACAATGCCGAGACCAGCGGCTTAAGTGCCTTCTGAAGCTTGAAGAAGCTCGAGATCGTTGTATCTTTGTAACCGGTCCCAGTCTGGACAGCGCCCGGGGTTGTGTAATATGTGTAAACGCGAATTATGGACACGCCCAATCTACTAGACAATCATCATGAGCATACCCAGGTAAGTAAGCAGCTGTAAAAACCTGTGCCAAATTATACTACAGTCGAAAGAGGCGTTGTTTGTGATTGTTCTAAAACAAGCTATCAGATTATTCTACAGTCAAGTGAGACGTTGTTTGCGATTGTTCTAAAACAAACTATCGAATTATTTTCTATAGTACAAAGTGACGATGTTTGCGATTATTCTGAATCAAACTATGAAATTATTTCACAGTCAAAAGTGGTTTTGCTTGCGATTGTTCTAAATCAAACTATGAAATTATTCCACAGTCAAAAGAGGTTTTATTTGCAATTGTTCTGAATCAAACTATGAAATTATTCCACAGTCAAAAGTGGTTTTGTTTGCGATTGTTCTGAATCAAACTATGAAATTATTCCACAGTCAAAAGGGGTTTTATTTGCAATTGTTCTGAATCAAACTATGAAATTATTCCACAGTCAAAAGTGGTTTTGTTTGCGATTATTCTGAATCACACTATGAACTTATTCCACAGTCAAAAATGGTTTTGTTTGCGATTGTTCTGAATCAAACTATGAAATTATTCCACAGACAAAAGTGGTTTTGTTTGCGATTATTTTGAATCAAACTATGAAATTATTCCACAGTTAAAAGTGGTTTTCTTTGCGATTGTTCTAAAACAAACTATAAAATTATTCCACAGTCAAAAGTGGCATTGTTTGCGATTGTTCTGAAACAAACTATAAAATGTATGGACATTTGACTTAAAGTATTTTTCTCCTTGAATTTACAAACTCGTGTTATAAACTATTGGAACGTTTATAAAAACCATTTCCTACAAATTGATATTGTTTATTGTATAAAAAATAAAACAAAAAAACTTTTTTTATGGGATATGTTTGCAGCATGCTTAAAACTCTATCGTTAAGAGAACAACAAACATACATACTATCACGTCTTTTCCTTGCAGCGTAGATAGAACCCTGGTCTATAAGACCCAAAAGCCTCGTTTAGACAATAGCCACTTCTTGGCTTCTTATGTCCCCCCGTCGGGGCAAGGGCATTTTCATTTTCATGATTCCATTAATATTTTTATAAATAAGTTAATTTTGTATCTTAATTCTTTAAATTTTGTTATTTGACTTTTAACTAACGATTTTTTTTAGCAACCTTACTTTATATTTGTATATAATATTATTTATTACAAATTCTAATTGTAACTGACATATATAATTTAACGAATTCTGATGCACTTTTTTTAATTATTTTGATTTATCTTTAAGTAATGACTAATGTAAAAACTATCATTTAACATGCAGATGTTTTGACTATTTGACTGTAAATCTGTGTGTAATTTCAATAAATAAATAAATACAAGTTGGCGCCATCTTGTTCTATCAGACGCAGCGTTCTTAGTTTCACTCCAGGTGTATCCCAGCTTCTTTGCCTCAGCTATGACAGTGCGGCGCCACGTTTGTTTTAGGCGTCGTCGCTTTCGCTTGCCCTGCGGATTCCAGTCCAGAGCTCTTTGGGGGATATGGTCATGAGGGCGGCGTAGCGTCTGCTCGATCCAACGCCACTTTCGCCGCCACTATATTAATCATTATACTTATAGTGACAATAGCCACTATATTAATCATTATACTTATAGTGCCAATGTTTAAACGTGGCTTTTCTCAGACTTCACCACTTTTTGATAGATAAAGTTATTTAAAATAGTACATAAAAGGAAAAAAGGAAGTACACAACTGTGAACACGCATCTCGCGGCCGCGGCCGTACCTTCATTCAGGAAATTGAGTTTGCGAACTTGCGTTAAATTCAACGTCTGGGTGTCTGTTGCAGTCATAGACTCATTTTGCAATAGATGAACACTGTTCGTATAATATTATTAGTACCTGGGCGACCGAACTTCGCTCGGTTAATACTATTTATTGTAATATGGTGGTGTATAGGTGATAATCCATATTCATGAGAAATATATATTGTTATCTCAAACTTTACCAATTTTATTAAAACGTGTCTAAAAACAAAAAAAAAAAAAAACTTGAACGTATAAAACAAAGGGTAAGTCACCAAGCGGGATTCGAACTCGTATCATTTTCTTGCTGCCCGCGTCTTGATCCGCTGGAACAGACTGAAATTGGCCGGTAGGACAAAATTAGCGACTATATTCTGCATGGAAACAAAAACGCTTAAGTATTATTTCTGAAGATTTTTTAAATCGCAATATTTACGATTATGATAGCAGGACGGTTTGTGACTAGCAAAACCTAGAATTTAAACATAACCTACTTTATAAATTTTTTAGTGTTGAATTACGTACTGATATTTATTCCATCAGTTACCCAGCGTCCAATATTTTTCTTATTCTTATTTCTTTATTTCATAACAAACATACATTTGTGTTGAAAGTAAATTTAAATTTTAACTTATATTAACAATTTTAAGAGTTCTTAAACATATAATTAAAATAGTAATCAAATTTAAAGAGTCAATAAAATACTAGAAAATGTCAAAGTAAACAAGCATGCTGTCAAATAATTAATAATGTCAATATTTATTACAAATTCAGGAATTGTTAAGATGTCATGAACTCCTCGCCGCTATATTAACACTTGTCTAACAAAAAAGCTTTGAGTCTTTCTTTGAATTGTCTGTGATAAATAATCAGCTTAAGGTCAACAGGCAATTTATTAAACAGCTTAATGGATTGAAAGTATGAGCATAAATGTAAACATTGTACAACACTGCTCATATATATATCGTATAATGTACAATACAAATTAGGTCCCATCCCATCACATGACCAGAAAAGTTCTAGATATCGAAAATAAGCCCCGAGGACGAGGAATACCCCGAATTACATGGATGTCCATAGTGAATAAGAACCTCAAAGAAGCCCAAGTCAACAAAGAGATGACCCAGGACCGAGCTTCCTGGAGATGCATGATACGGAGGGCCGACCCCAAATAAAAATGGGAAAGGGCCAGGCAAAGAAGAAGAATACAAATTAGGTATGTATAACATAATGTAAAAAAGACCAAACGAGGCTTATAAATAAATAATTCTGATTCTTATTTTGTGAGCTATGTTGTAGACAATATCGAGTCAGCAGTGATTCGTAGAAAGCTGATGATGTCGAACATAATGTTTAAGATTGTTTATCTATGATATAAGATTCCGGTGTCTATGACACACTCGTACAATATAGTTTATGGGATAAGGATGCGGTAATGAGTGTCATCTCTAAATATGTTGCTGCGTGATGTTGATCAAACTTATATTACTAGCATTCGCCAGCGGCTCCACTCGCGTGATCCCGGCTGCAATTTGGTAGTCGTTAAAGGAACCACGTCAGAGGACGAGTGGTGGTTCTGAAGAACTCTGACACCCTGTGCATGGTCGATTGAACATGACACCTACTCGAAATGATGATGATGAACATCATCATTAAAACAGCCTTCAGAATTCCTCTGCTTCTACTCCCAACGCTGCTGCCCATCGGAAGCGTTATTAAGCTGGGAAAGGATAGGAATTTGAGGAATTTGGGAAGGGAATGTAGGTATTCGAATACTTCTCACTCAGATGACATACCTCCAATAGGCTAGTTTCCTGGGTCGTAATAATAACATAACAATTTGTCCGTCAGTTAGATAATCAAAAAATATTGGACACGTATCTTTTCTTTTGTCAAATAAACTATATATAATAAAGATAAAGCGTGTCAAAGTTCAGGAGTGGGGGCTCGTGTCGTCAAAGTTTGCTAAAAATCGTAGCAAACTATGACGTCACTCGGAACTTCTAAGGGCTATATCTTTATGATTTATTATTTAATCGACAAAAGAAAAAATACGTGTCCAATATTTTTTGAATATCTAACTGACGGACTAATTATATTTTTTTAGGAAACTAGCCTATTACTGGTGAGCGCCCGGCGGTCCCGGGTAACTTGCTCCCAGGATAGGTCCTTCTGGCAACGTAGCTTTCGGCCCATAAGGCAAAAGACGAGAGTTGCTGCTCTCCAAAGACTTTTGCCATTGATTCTCAGATTGACCCTTCAGGCTATGCATGCACGTATACGCGGCCCATCAGGCAATATGAGAGTTTGCTGTCTCTCCAAGCCTTGCGCACACAGGCAATGCCCAAAGTCGAGGTCCGTCCCTCCTGGTGCCTGGGCCCTTTGGTGATGCTGTCTATATAGGTTGAGGGCACTCTGCTCTCACCTCAAACGCCCGGTGAAATAGCGAAAGCTCACTTGGAGCTACTACCATAGTCCATTTAAAAAGAACTCAGATGAGTGGGGGATAAGCAAGAAGCAGCTCGGGAGACCGGGCGCGTGTACCCAATGCCATACCGCAAATACCTTTGAATCACAGAGTTCTGGGTTCGATCCCCAGTCAGGTCAAAATGGTAAACAAGATTATTTTAAGATTTTCCTTGTCTTGGATGTTTTTCTATATATGTATTTTTTTATATATAGGGAGATATAACACAAAATTGAGCTAGCCCCACGGTAAGTTGTGAACTTGTGTTGTAGGATACTAACTCAACGATACTATATTTTATAATAGATAATTATATAAGCTCGCCAATGTATGTTAAATCCGATGGGCAACAGCGTTGGGAGTAATATGTAGGTATAAGTATCTTTTATAAAAAATAGTATCGATGAGATTCTCCATGACATACGTTCACAACGTTTTCCCTGTGTGCTAATACTTGGGGTTCAATAATATAGTTCTATAATAAAATTCAAATACTTAAATTATACAAAAATTAAAATCAATAAAACTATTGACATTTTATATACAAAAACTAATTGAAATAATAATTTAAATTCCACTAATTCTATAATGAAACTATTGTCATCATCCTTAATTTTGGGTTAAAAGCTTAAAACTGTAAATAAAATAATGAATGAATATTAAAAAAAAAAAAAAAAATGACAAACTAATCAAATTAATAATAATAATAACAAATACAATTCATAAAAATAAAATAAAAAGATAAATTTTGGTATATACATATATTTAAAAATATGGTCCTTATCCTTATATACTTACACAATAAAATAAAATAAAATCTCATCTTAAATTTAGTGATGTAGTACTTTTTACTAATTGTAATAATTAGTGGGTACTCCTATTAATCTATGTGCGTCCTCCTCTAATCTAATATTGCTGTGCCCGACAGGGTCCATATATGGTCTTACTTTGTAATTTTTCATCCTATGTCTATATGGTTTGCAATAAATATTGAGTATTGAGTATTGAGTATTGAGTATTGAGCCCTTTAAAAGGCGTGTTTACAGGTATCTTAAGAGTCGGCAACGCATCAGCACCTCCTCTGGTGTTGCAGATGTCCATGGGCGACGGTGACTACTTTCCATCAGGTGGCTCGTCTGCTCGTTTGCCGTCAAAACTTATAGTGAGGTTAGCTCAATCTGTGTGATTTGCCCCTATATATTTATTTATTTAAATTGATTTAATGAGTAAAATATTAACAACTGCACTTTCAAATATTGCCTGGAGTCCATTTTATAATGGCTTCCTATCTGTCAACGTAGACAGCTACGAATTCTCTACGCTCTTTTTTCTATTTAAAATAATCCACACTGTTCTGAGTAGAACATGTAAGTTTAAGTTCCTTTCTGAGACACATGATCGGCAGCTTCGTTCTACGAATACACGTCTTCTCTTTACTCCTCTTTTTCGGACTAATTTTATGTCAAATTCTTTCAGTCTTGTTGCTTCTCGACTCTGGATAGCTTTGCACGTTGACATTATAGAATCTTCTACAAAATTCACAAAACTTAAAAAAAAAAGGTTAACTCTCACTTTCTGCACTCTTTATATTCTTGATACCCTCATTTCTGTTTTCATCATTGGTTTGTATGTAGTATGTTTTTATATATATATATGTATATTTGTATGTATGTATATGTATTTATTTTGTGACTATCTGTATTTATCATTCCCTAATATACTTCTAGTATGTTATATAATCACTTTTTTGCGCCATACATTTTTATTTTTCTGTTTATTATGGTTGACTGAGAGAGAATGCTCATAGCATTCAGTCTGCCTATTGTAATCAAATGTTTATTTTGGAACAATAAAGTTTCCTATATAAAAATAAATTGTATGAAGATATGCGCCTCCACTGCAATCTTATGCGTATATTTTGCCAACTTAAAAATACTGCAACATACATTTACATACAAATCTGCTGGATATAGGTTAAGTGTTGATTTTTCCAGCAATAATAATAAATACGGAGAGGTCGGTGGGCGTGGCAAGGAGCGCGCTTCGTTCTCATAAAGGCGAGTTTACAATGGTAAATCCACAAAGAAATAATTGAATGAATGAATGAATGAATTATTTATTTGAGAAATATACACAGTACAAAGTAAAATTTAAGAAAGGAATGTACATTATCCTTATCCTTATCCTTACTTCCTTACTTCCTTACTTATATTATAAATGCGAAAGTGAGTTTGTTTGTTTGTTTGTTTATTTGTTTGTTTGTTTGTTTGTTTGTTACGATTTCACGCCGTAACTACTGAACCGATCATCATGAAATTTTGCATACAAGTTCTCTGGAGTACGGAGAAGGACATAGGCTACCTTTTATCCCGGGAAAAAGTACTATTCCCGAGGGATCGACATTGACGCGGGCGGAGCCGCGGGCGAAAGCTAATATTAAATAAAACTTAGGTGCAAATTTTAATTACTCCAAGCGTGGCCAACACATTTAAGAAGTATGCTTATTGACATGATAACCTCTTATAAATTGATGAACGCCCGCACACACGAAAAAGAGTCACGTTCCGTGTGCAAGCAGGAGCGCGAAACAAGCGATAAAGAGGCACAATCGGCCTAAGCGTTCGACTTGTGACGTTTTACAGACAAGCAATTCTTTGAAGGAGCGTTGAATTTATGTGTGGTGTGTGTCTAAACCTTAATAACGTTAGCGTTTAATCGCATCTTGAAATGAACCTCGGTAGTTAAGAGCTCTGATTGTTTTACTCATAGATTTAAAAAAAAAATTCTTACTAAACGGTTTTTTTAAGTTCTTTTTTTTAATGTAACTTACATACATTTTTTTTTTTCGGTATTTGAATTTAAATAATAATAATAATAATAATATAGCCTTTATTTCATGCAGTAAATAGGTATACTATTACAACACTCGTCGTTTGTCGCCCGTACGTAACACACGCTTACTAATATAGTGTCAAAGTCAAAAGTACCCTACTAGTGTATTAAAATGAATAAATGTGAGAAGTGCTCCAAAAACATTACGAAAAAAATTCCGGGCTTGGAATGCAATAGGTGTGAAAAAATCGTGCACTTCAACACACAATGTTCTGGTCTCACGAATAAACAAATGACTGCTGTGCGTAATACAGAGAACCTAGAATGGACATGTCAAGAATGTCAAAACATGTCTTCAAAACGAGGCTCGCTGATATTTCCTGATGAAGAAGAGGAAGAAGATATTTCGAGCTGTGACAAAATTAATGTAAAAAAACTGTTAAAGGATATTTCGGCAGAAGTAGACAAATGTGTCAACAGAGCAGTAAGAGATATACAGACATCACTACAATACCAAAGTAATAAAGTAGATGAAGTCCTTGAGAACATGGATGCAATTAGACAAACCATACAGGAATTACAACGTAAAAATACTGAACTCACAAACAAGAATAAAAATTTGGAAACTAGGGTGGGAGCTTTAGAACAAAAGTTACTCTTACTGGAACAAGAAAAATTGGCATCCCATATAGAAATTGCCAACATACCACTAAAAGAAAATGATAATATTGAAGATATTGTGAGGAGGGTAGCAACTGTTTTGGATCAACCTGAGAGTGATATTGTATGTGTGAAGAACATTCCAGCGAAAAAAGATGCGTCGAATATTATTAGAGTGCAATTAAAGGAGGAGAAAGTACAGGAAAAGTGGTTGAATGCGGCTAAAACGAAAAAAGTGTTCGTCATTGATATTGTACCCGATGCACCACATTCGATCGCACGTCAATCTGTGTTTATACGAGAATTACTATCACCATACAACAAAAAACTTCTTTGGCACGCTAAGCAGGAGCTAAAAAGTATTTACAAGTTTATCTGGTGCAAGAAGGGAACTATTATGGCCAGGCGACACGAAAACGATAAATCCATTGCTAAAATAAGATCCCTCGACGACATAAAAACCCTGCTATTGTAATATTATTATCTGTACCCACGACCCAAGTCATATATATTTAGATTTTTCTTCTGATATCTACACAGGTAACATTTGTATACCTTCCTAATATGGATTTCAGTCCTAAAAATATATCTGAGTTTTTCGACTGTGCTGATATTAATTGCTTTATAAAATATCTTCCTATGAACAAAATTAATTTATTTTGTATGCACGTAAACATAAGATCAACGATTAAAAATTTTTATATGTTAGTTGAATACCTATTGTCTAGTAAAAGAATTATTGATTTAATTATATTAACAGAGGCTAACATTTCACAGGCCGTGAGTTGTTTGTATAACATTGACGGTTACGAAATGCACTGTGAGTTGCGGAATGGTCGAAAAGGCGGTGGAATAATTATTTATTCTAATCAAAAACACAAAATTTCATTGATCAAAACTAACACTATACACTTTGAGTGTCTAACTGTAAAGATCACAACACCGACGTCTTATTCCGCAACTGTGTGTGCTGTATACCGGCCTCCTAAAGGTGGTAAACACTTGTTTATGGACGAGCTGCAACTCACTTTACAAAAACTTTCTTGTAACGTAAACTCTGATATCTACTTAATGGGCGATACTAATATAGACACTAAAACAGACTCGGCTATAAAACATAAATACCATAACATACTATACAACTTCGGACTTGAGTGTGGAATCTCGTCATATACTAGAATTGAACGTTATAAAGACAAAATTACAAAGTCCTGTATCGACCATATATACGCGCGATCCCATACTCAAGACCTGCACTCCGCGGCACTCGGAACCGTAATGGCTGACCACCGCGTTATAGTGTTGGCTTGCACCGGTATGCAGAATACACAGGGTGTTCCTAACTGTAAAACTATTATCGATAATAAAAAACTTTTTACATTTTTCAACGATGTAGACTGGAATAGTATAAGTAACTCAGAATGTCCTACTCAAATTTATAACAATATTAAAAATATTTTCAATGACTGTTATAACAAATCCAAAATTATAATAAGTAACAATCAAAATTGTAACTGTAACAAAAATACATGGATAACTAGAAAGATCATCAAAGCTCGAGAACATAAAGACAAATTATTTAATATGTGGAAAAATGATACTAATAATATGATACTTAAACTACAATACAATAAAAGTAGAAATTACGTTAATAAACTAATTCAAAAAACAAAAAATGATTATACTATCAAAGAAATTAAAGGCAACAAAAATAATTCAAAGCGATTGTGGCAAATCTTAAATAAATTGACAGGGAGAATTAAAACTTCAGTAGATAATATAATTTTAAATGCATTTGATAACAATATGAAACCAGAAGACATAGCCAACAAATTTGCTAAAAGTTTCGATGCAAATCTAAAATCTATATTGCCTAAATGTACAACTCTTTTGTTAAATAATGATTCTTATAAAAATACGGTAAACGTTTCAATGAGATTTCAAAAAGCAAACCAAGATGAGATAGGTGAAATAATTGGGACATTGCAAAGTAACAAATCATCCGGAATTGACGGCATAAGGCCCATCGATATTAAATTATTATGTCGTAACATAGTTGATGCAATTACTAAACTAATTAACGTCAGTGTTTTAACAGGTGTCTATCCAAAAGAATTAAAAACAGGAATCGTAAGACCTATTCATAAACGAGGTTCACGTAAAAATTGTGATAATTATAGGCCGATAACTATTCTATCAATTATTGACAAAATTGCTGAAAAATATATAAGCAAACAAATATATAAGTTTTATGAGGATAACAGTATCTTAACAAAGAGGCAATTTGGCTTCCAACCAAATAAAAATACCTCACAACTCCTTTCTGATTTTACAAATAAAATTTATAAGAGTTTAGACGATAAAAAACACGTTTTGGTTCTGTTCATAGATTTTAGTAAGGCGTTTGATACTCTTCGACATGATAATCTTCTTGAGAGTCTTAATGATAGCGGTATATCAGGTCCACTACTAAATTGGTGTAAAGATTATTTAAATGACAGATCATATCGTGTTAAGGTTGGTAAAGCATTTAGTAATGAAGTCCCAGTCACAGAAGGGACAGCCCAAGGATCGGTGCTGGGACCTTTGCACTACCTTACCTACGTTAATAATCTCACTAAAGTAGTAAAAAACAGTGAAATTTACCTTTTTGCGGATGATACGTGTCTGATGACTGCAGATTACGACATAAAAAAAGCCCTCGAACGACTCCAAGAGGATTTCATATTGCTCTGTAAATGGGCTCACGATGTTGGATTGGTATTAAACGCAAACAAAACTAAGCTTATGTATATTAGTTCCAACCAAAATAGAACCAATACAATGTTGTCCTTGAAAGCACATATTCATTCTTGCCTTCATACTAATAATATGGACAACTGTAATTGTCCAAAAATAGAACTGGTGGATAGTCATAAATATCTTGGCTTGACTATTGATAGTAGGATCAATTGGCGAGATCATATAAATACTGTATGTAATAAACTGCGTATATTATTGGCTAAATTTGTGTTATTAAAAAATAAAGTACCTTTTTACGTTCGTTTATCTCTATATAAGTCACTGGCAGAACCCATAATTGATTATGGTCTAAGCAGTTATGGGCGTACTTTTAAAACACACATAGATCTTATATATCATCTACAAATAAGATTACTTAAAACAGTTGTACCTTATAAAATAAAACAAAAATATAAAGACAATTACAACGAATTATTCTCCTTTTGCAAAGTAATGCCAGTTCAAAATAAAATAAAATATATATTATTAAAAGAATACTATTTCCATACTGAATTACAAAAACATAAAACTACAAGTAAAACAAGAAATAAAAAACTATTATTACTTCCCTTCTTCCATAACCTTTATGGTAAAAGACGACTAGAATATGTTATACCCCAATTGATTAACGAACTGCCAAATGAATTAAAAAACAAAATTACCTCAAAAAATATTAAGTATAGACTAAAACATTACCTTCTACAATAATCATCCTGTTGTTAGTAACAAAATAACTCGTTTACACACACACACACTATGACAACTTATTGTCACTCACTTGCCATGCTGACTGATGGATGACCGGTTTTGAATTGCACACATCTAAAGTGGTACTACGCTGTGCTAGTGTATATATTCTTTAGCTGTGCCTCGTCTTGATAACCTGTTTTTGATTTACGTACCAATCGGACGATCTAACTCAAGTGAGTTGCAGTTTGTCGAGATGAATCAGATATTGAATACCTGCGATCCTGCGTATGATAAGGTGATGTTTGTATTGATTGGTTCACGTTATGTGGCGACTTATGTAGGTATTATGTAAATGTGTTATATGCGAGTCAAATCGGATGTGCGGACAAATCTTTTAAGGTTTTTGTACATCTTTTATATAATTTAAGATTATGTGTTTGTTTGATGAATAAATAAATAAAAATAAATAAAAAAAAATTTGTTTATGAAAAATTTAAAGTGCTAAATCAGTTTTGCTGCATGCTGCTAAATGCAAAAGGCCTCCCCCAATTTTTCCCATATTTTTCTATCCCAAGTCTTTCTCCACCATTGGCTGGTATATTTCGAGATATCATCTTTCCATCTCGTTCTTGGTCTACCCACTCTACGGGTCCTGTCTCTTGGAGTCCATTCTGTGGTAATTTTTGCCCATTTATTATTTGACATTCTTCCGATGTGTCCTGCCCAGTTCCACTTAAGCCTCTTGGCTACTTTTATAGCGTCTTCTACTCCTGTCATTAATCTGAGGTGTGTATTCCTGATTTTATCTTTTCTTCTAGCTCCTATCATGGATCTCTCCATCGCTCTTTGACAGATTTTTAATTTATTTTCTAGATCACTGGTCAGGCTCCAGGTCTGGGCTCCATAGGTGAGTGTCGAGAGTATAGAAGAGTTAAAAACTTCTTTTTTGATTTTTATAGATAATTCGCTCTTCATTATAAATTTAAGACTCCAATATTTACGCCATGTTTTACTAATTCTGTGTTCAATCTCTTTAGTCTGTCGATCTTCAAAAGATATAATCTGTCCCAAATAAATATAGTCTCTGACGTATTCTAAACCCTCTCCATCTATAAAAAATTGTTTCTTGTGTCCATTCGTCATTATTTTGCACTTGTTTTTGTTCATAACTAGGCCGGCGGGTTTACATGCTGTGCAAAATTGGTCTATCATTAGCTGTAGTTCTTCGGGGGTTTCAGAGAATATAATGACGTCATCAGCGAACCTCAAGTTGCTTAGATATCTCCCATTTATTTTTATGCCTTTTTTCTCCCACTCGAGTCTTCGGAAAATCGTTTCTAACACGGCATTAAAAAGCAGTGGTGAGACTGGATCACCTTGTTTGACACCTTTTTGTAGAGGGAATGGTAGGCCTGTTCTGTCTGTTTTGATAGTCGCTGTACTGTTCTTGTATATGACCTTGAGTATATTAATAATTTTTTGATCAACACCCTGTGATTCTAAGCTAGCAAAAAGGAATTCGTGGTCTACTGAGTCGAAAGCTTTAGAAAAATCTATAAAAGCTAAGTAAATGTAATATTTATATTCGTTTGCTTTCTCTACTATTTGATTGACAGTGTGTAGGTGATCAGTTGTACTGTAGTGAGATCGAAAACCGGCCTGCTCTGGCGGTTGTTCCTCTTCTAAATTGTTTTGAATTCTTCCTCTTATTATAGTCTGTAGATAATAAAGTAAATATTTTAAATAGATTACTCATTGAGTTATACGATTGCCATGCACCGATTCAACCTGTTCGCATTAAACACCTTCCTGCCCCCTGGCTGACGGAAGATATTAAGTTGCTACAAAATAAAAAAAATAACGCTAAGCGGAAATTTCGAGCCGACCCTGGGAAATACCGTGAACAATACGTTCGTGCGCGGAACCGCTGCAACAAGGTGTGTAGAGAGGCTCAACGCCACCACATCCATAAATCTGTCGAGAACGGAGATCCAGCAAAGGTTTGGAAGTTCCTCAAGTCCCTTGGAGTTGGCAAAACCCAGTCAAATTGTCCCAAAAATTTTGATATTGATGGTATTAATAGCCATTTCTCTTCTTCTTCTGTTATTGATGATAACATTAAAAATATTACCCTCAAATCAATTTCAGAACGTCCAACTCCGGACCACCCTCAATTTCTTTTTGGTCAAATTGCTGATTGTGATGTTGAGAATGCAATTCTATCGATATCATCGAATGCCGTGGGAAACGACGGTGTTAGTCGTAATATGATCCTTCCTATCCTCGATATCCTGCTTCCTACTATCACATCAATCCTAAATTTCTCTCTATCCTCCAGTGTATTCCCAACAACTTGGAAAGATGCTCATGTGATCCCCTTACCCAAAAATAATAATCCTAACTCGTTTTCTGACCTTCGACCTATATCCATTCTCCCATTCCTATCCAAAGTTCTTGAAAGAATTGTCCAAGATCAACTTAATCGGTTCCTAGTTAAAAATAATCTTTTAAATCCTTTACAATCTGGCTTCCGTCCTGGTCATAGTACGACTACTGCTTTGCTTAAGATTTCTGACGACATTCGTTGGGCTATGGACGACAGACGAGTAACGGTGTTGACATTGCTAGATTTTAGCAATGCATTCAACACCGTGGACTTTGATATTCTGTTAATGGTTTTGCGTTCACTCAACATATCTCCTGCAGCAATTGACTGGTTTCATACTTATCTGTATGGTCGCCGACAACGTGTATGCGTGGAGGAGTCTTACTCTTCCTGGCATCGCACTTCCGTTGGTGTACCACAGGGTGGCGTGCTATCTCCTCTTCTTTTTGCCCTCTTCATAAATTCTATCACGTTACAACTTTGCACCTCCTACCACCTATACGCAGATGATCTTCAGTTGTATGCGCATTCAAAAATCAATGATCTTCCTCTAACTATTAATTATTTAAATGAACAACTGAACCGTATTTCAGCCTGGAGTAAATATCACGGTCTTATCATCAACCCGAAAAAAACGCAGGCTATTATTATAGGCAGCTCACGTCTTATTTCTCTGATTCCCATGGCTAGTCTCCCTAGTATAATTTTTGATGGGACAATAATCGATTGGAGTGACAGAGTAAAAAATCTCGGGATTCATTTTGACTCAACATTCTCTTGGTCACCACAAATCTCTGAAATGAGTAGACGTACGTTTGCGGCAGTGGCATCCTTAAGACGACTAAAAAACTTCTTGCCCCTAGCAACCAAAATTACGCTTGCACAGACTTTAATACTTCCCATTTTAGATTATGCTGATTCCTGCTATTTAGACATTACTGAGGAGCAATTAAATAAGCTTGAGCGTCTTCAAAATCTCTGTATTAGTTTTATATATGGTTTGCGTAAGTATGACCACGTCTCTCAATTTCGTACGCAACTCCAGTGGCTCCCTATTCGCCTTCGCCGAGACTGGCATATTCTCACTCTTCTTTACTCCGTCCTTTTCAACCCTAGGTATCCTGCCTACTTGAAAGAACGTTTTGTTTTTGTCAGCGATGTAAATGACCGTCCTCAACGCGTCTCGAGAAATCTTCGTTTACAAATTCCACGACATACTACAGAAATGTATTCCCGATCTTTTACAGTAAAAGCTACTCGACTTTGGAATGCACTCCCTATTTCTATTCGATGTGCTCAGACTCTTGGAAGTTTCAAAAATCAGGTGAAATCACATTTCCTTTCATTATAATGTTTCCTCAAAATTGTCCTCCTTTATTCGTCCCTCGGACATTACGCTCTCCACATTAATGTGTATGTAATTTGTGTATATATAGTTATATATATTTATATGTGTATGTATTTATTATTATTTATTAGTCCCTTTCTTTCTTTCTCTTCTTTATTTTTAGATTTTACTGTTATATCGTATTTTTGATCTGTTAATTAATTTCCTATTATTAGCACCACTATCTTCTATCAATATTTATTATCCAAATCCTATGGTTGCCTGTAAGAGATTGCATTAGCGATAAGGCCGCCTATTGTGCATCTTTTATTCCATTATGTAATGTTATATGTTTTTTCTGGTGCAATAAAGTGATATTATTATTATTATTTGTATCTCTCTTAATTCACGGGTGTTACCCCGGTTCTTTGAGAGGCTTGCGTGGGGATATAGATCCAACACGTAGAGGCCCTTTGGAGAAGTTGATGTAATGTTGGTCTCTAGCCAGAACCCGTTCCTAGAAATACCAATGTGTGATATGCCCTTGAACAGGTCTTGGCCGGAGGAGGAACTATTGCATTTTAAAAAGGAAATTAATGGGTTTATGGGATTGAGAGTTGGGTGGACTTATTGCAAAGGGACGTGCACCTGCCATAATCATGATAACTGACTACAATTGGCAGGTGGTGGCTTGCCGCCCACTAGATGGGCCCCTCAAAATAGCCAACGATTAATGCCGGCAATAGGGGCAACACCGGTGCGGGCGACTCAGGGGTGTCGAGAGGTGTGCTGCGCTTTCTCCGAAGTTACTCGCGGCGTTATGCCCTTTAACACTTCCACCCCTGGAGCAACAGCTCTCACGACTCCTCTCTGGACGGCCAACTAAGGCAAGCCAGAGTCGAGAGCCCTGCGAGCCCTCTTAGGTTTCCACCCCGACCGATGAAGACACGTCGGGGCGAGGGCTCTGACCGACTCTCTGGAGCACTCGGGTCCGTGGTGTCGTTACTCACCAACAGCTCGCCACAAGCTGCCCTGCGGCCCCACAAGCTGCCCTGCGGCCCCACAAGCTGCCCTGCGGCCCCACAAGCTGCCCTGCGGCCTATTATTATTATTATTATTCTCTTTATTTATTTAATTTCTTAGTTCTAGGTTTTTATAAAACTTATATAAAAAGTAAAATATAAAAAAATATCATACAAAAAATACAACTTTTATAAAAACCTAATCCTAGAGGTCTGCCAGCAGCGGGGCAGGGCTCAAGCTACCGACAGTTAAGGCTACAGAGAGAGAAACCTCCTGACGATGCGCGCAGTGTCCAGGAGTACTGCCTTCTGTATCTGACCCTTGATCCAGCCATCTAGCGAGAGCCTCTTGAGGTGTTGATCGAGGCTCTTCGCTATAAGACCGTTCACTGAAACGACTATCGGGACAATGATCGTCGAATCCACATCCCACATAGCGGTCACCTCGTGGGCCAAGTCTAGGTACTTAGTAAGTTTGTCCTTCTCGGCCTTCACAAGGTTCTCGTCATGCGGGATGGTGATATCGATGAGCATTGCCTGGCGCGTCGATCGATCTGTTAGCACGATGTCAGGCTTATTGGCAACAATAGTCCTATCCGTGATTACAGATCGATCCCAATAGAGCGTGGCACGACCATTTTCGAGAACCGGCATTGGTGTGTACTTATAGTACGGCACCTCGGAATCCACAAGCTCATAACGAAGAGCAAGTTGCTGGTGGATAATTCTGGCTACAAGGTTATGTCTGTGCAAGTACTCTCCGTTAGCCAGATGAGAACAACCGGAGATAATATGCCTGAGTGATTCGCCAGGACGGCGGCATGCTCGACAAATGTCGACCGTACCGTCCTTCAGGATATATCTCCGATAGTTGTTCGTCATCATGACTTCGTCTGCAATTGCACAAGCAAAACCCTCGGTTTCTCCAAAGAGGTCACCAAAGCGTAGCCAGTTTACCGACGCGAGCAGATCTACATCAGGCCCTGTTAAGGCCCGGTAGAACCGCCCGTGCAGCTCCTTGCTCTTCCATATGTCCCTGCGGTCTTCGGTGCTCAGCACCGTTGGTCTGTGCCAGTTCTCGCTTGCTAAGGAGAGCGGTGTAAAGCTCCTATCTACTGCAACAACGTCGCGATGCATCCCACACTCATTTTTAAGGAAATAATCCCTAAGACTGTACACCTCGCGGTTATGGAGAGTCTTGGCGTTCAAAAATCCACGACCTCCACACTTACGTGGGATGTACAGTCTCATAACGGATGAGCATGGGTGAAGCATGCGATGCGCTGTCAGCTGTTGACGGACCTTCCTATCCAGGGCATCTAACTCAGTTTGGGTCCATCTTAGTATGCCAAAGGAGTAAGTGAGTAGGGGCATTACCCAGGCATTGAAAGCGCGTACCTTATTACCACCTGACAAAAGACTTTTAAGTACTTTTGTCAGTCGACAAAAGAAACGCTCTTTCATCGCCTGCTTTATGTCCCCATCCACAATACTCAAAGACTGTGACATACCAAGATATTTGTAAGTTTCCTCCTCCGCGAGAGATCTGAGGGACATTATCTCAGAAAGTTGTAAATTTGTTGTTATTATTATTATTTGCTTTTAGATTTTTTAAATCTCAGCCTAAGCTGGTATTATTACACCATTTACGGGCTTCAGCCAAGTAAATGGTATATTTATAGAGGTCCTTGGTCTGTCGGTCCGTTTTCATCTATTTGGAGAAATTTTCTAACAATACGACATGTGTTTAATATAGCAGCTTTTTGCATAGCTATGTAAGTTGTGGGTTTCAGATCAAGGAGTTTGAGGCTATGGTGTAGATATTTAGGGATGATTCCTGTAGTCGATAAAACTATGGGCACAATAAATACTTTTTCCTGTTTCCAGATTCTGGTGACTTCATCCTGTAGATCAGTATATTTGTGAATTTTTTCAGCTATGGTTTTCTGTATATTGTGGGTGTTTGGAACAGCGATATCAATAAGGTACGTAATTCTATTTTTTTTATCTTGTAGGGTTATGTCTGGTCGGTTGTAGGGAATAGTGCGGTCAGTAAGTATTGCTCGGTCATAATATATCTTGTGTAAGTCATTTTCCAGGATGGGTTCTGGTTTATACTTATAATATGGTGTGTGAGTGTTAGGGATTAGTTTGTGTTTGAGTGCTAGTGATTGATGAATAATGTTTGCTATTTGATTGTGTCGGTGTGTATAGTCTGTCTGAGCAAGGTTAGGGCATGCTCCGGTTATGTGCTGTATATTTTCAGAATGACTATGACATTTACGGCATCGGTCATCATTTATTGTTACGTCTTTGATGATGTGTTTCCTGTAGTTTCTTGTGTTTATAATTTGATCTTGAATAGCTATCATGAAGCCTTCAGTTTCTGGAAACAGGGACCCAATAGAAAGCCATTTGTTGGAAGCAGAAGCATCAATGTGTGGTTGGTCTAGGTCATATGGATGCCGACCATGAAGTACTTTTTTCTTCCACTGCTCTATCCTATCTTTATCAATATTACCTATATCTGTGACTCTATTTCCTTCACAAAAGTTTAAAGGTGTGTAATTGAAATCATTTTTAACTACTGCTCTATGAATATTACTATTAGAAGATTTATGGTAAAAGAATTTACTAAGGCTAGAGATTTGCTTCTTCCAGAGAGAAACTATGTTAATTAATCCTCTGCCTCCATCTTGCCTTTTTACGGTCATCCTTTCTATTGCCGATTTGGGGTGTAAACAATTATTTTTTGTTAGAATTGTCCTGGTACTTATTTCTATTTGATTGATATTGGTTTTACTCCATTTAATGATACCGAAAGAGTAGGTCAATATAGGAATTGCAAACGTATTTATGGCTTTGATTAGGCTTTTACTCGTTAATTGACTCTTACATAAAGCGGTAACTCTTTTTTTGTATTCCTTTGTTAATGATGCCTTAATTGCAGTGTGGTCTAAACCCTTGCCTTGGTGGTATCCAAGATATTTGTATAACTCATTCGGTTCCATTGCGGTAATATTATCTTCATCACCTACTGCGTAATCACCAGGTTGGATTTTGCCCTTAACTATATGAACTGTTTTACATTTATCCAGGCCAAATTGCATATTAATATCTTTACTAAATTCATTTGTGATGTTAACAAGTTTTTTCATTTCTGTTTGGGTCTGAGCATAAAGTTTAATGTCATCCATATAAATTAAATGTGATATAGAAGTTTTAGAAGTGTCATGTTTTAATTGATATCCAACCCCGCTTTCACGCAGCAAGTGTGATATTGGGTTTAAGGCGAGGCAAAACCACAAAGGACTCAAGGAATCTCCTTGGTAAATGCCTTTTTTAATTGATATTTCTCTAGTTTTCAAATTTTTCAGATATAGTTTGGTTTTCCACAATTTCATTGTGTTCTCGAGAAAACTTATAATTATGGGATTAATTTTATAAATTTTTAAAATATGTATAAGCCATGAGTGAGGGATACTATCAAATGCTTTCCGGTAATCTATGTATGTACAGTGTAAATTTCTTCTATTTGCTGCAGCATGTCTGTGAATAAGTGAGTCTATGACTAGTTGTTCCTTGCATCCCATGTGGCCTCGCCTACAGCCCTTCTGTTCTTCAGCTATTATTTTATTTTCTTCTAAATGTTTATTTATCTTGTTTGTAATTGTAGACGTAAGGATTTTGTAAATAGTAGGTAAGCAAGTTATTGGTCGATACTGTGATGGTAGAGAAGAATGTTTACCTTTTGGAATCATATAAGTCATGCCTTCTGCTAGAAAATGTGGAGGATTTTGTTTACCTTGAATAATTTGAGTTAAATTTTTTGCTAAAATTTTATGCAGGACATTTAATTTTTTAAACCAAAAGTTATGTATTTTATCTATACCAGGACTTTTCCAATTGTGCAGGCGAGATGTGACATTTGATATATCTACTTCAGTTATTTCAGTAAAAATCATTTCTTCTAAAGTTTCCCATCTTTTCTCTTCATCTGCTATCCATGTTGCAGCTGCATTATGTTGGGTATCTTTCTCCCATATTCCCGCCCAGAATTCTTCTAGATTTTTCACTTCCGGTACTCTATTATCGACATCAGTGCTACCTTTGTTTGCAAATAAATTTCTATAAAATAACTTTTCATTATTATTAAATAACTTATTATCTTTTTTCCGTTTGTACGATTTTTTATACCTTGATAGTCTATTTGCTTTTAAAGAGAGTTTTTGCTTCAATGTGTCTAAATATTCTTCCGGTTTTTTATTATTTCTTTCGTGCCTGCTATGAATCTGAGTATTTCTAAAAATTCTATTTACTTCATTTATTACATGTCGGGATCTATTATTGTTTATATATTGAGTTAATCTACCTATATCTCCTCTAAGTTGCGTTATATCTTTTTCTAATCTATTAAGCCATGCTGGTTTTCTTTCTCTTTGTTGCTGTGGATGATAGTCTTCTCCTATTTTATAACCCAGTTCTCGGGTAATGACAACAGCAGTACAATATATTAGGGTATGGATATCAGATAATTGTGAATCTTCTGTGAAAAAATGTGGAAGTATATTGTTATTGAATGCTTCTATCATTTGTGTTAGGTGTAAACTATATTTTAATTTCGGTAATTTTGGCCTTAACGTTGGGTCCATTCCTGCGTATTCGACAATAGCTGTTTGTAGATTTTCATGTAAGCTATGTGCGGATTGATTTAAGGCAATAGGCGGTTGTAAAGCTTCGATTTCATTTTCAGCTAGTATGCTAAAACTCTCAGTTTGTGTGGCTATATGTAAGTTGGATGTAAGTGAATTATCGAAATTCAAATTTGAATGGGAGTTTACTGGTAAGTTTGTAGTTGTTGACGTATGTAGAGGTATCTCTTCCAAGTTTGGTGAAATCGGGGGATTTGAATCTATATTATGGAATAGCTGGGTTTGTAAGTTTGTACCTGGTAAAGTGTTTGAAAGTATGTTCGATGTTGTATTAGAACTTTGTCTATTCCTACTCGATGAAACACGCGATTGAGGAAAAGGGTCGGGGAATGGTAGTGAAGGTGTTAGTGAGTCTGTCTTTTCAAGTTCCTGTCTAACTTCCTCTTTAATCTGCGATAATACTTCTTCGGTAATCATTTTATTTCTAATTATAACGCGTTTTTGGTCTGAAACCCTTTGTTCTGAGACGCTTACACCTGGGTACTGTTTTATGAATTCTTGATGCAATAATTTTCTATATACTGTCAAATCTGTCTCTAATTTAGTAATTCGATAATATGTACGCATGATGAATATATTAACATCATTTGTCCATCTCATGCGTACGCGAGGTTTACCAGCCTTCGTGGACGCAGGTTGAAAAGCTTGAGCTTCCTGCGTAACACGTAAGGTTGGATTAGAAACTATAGGATCGCTGGGATCTTCGTCCACAGAGCTAAGGGATGGTGCATATGATGCTGTACTTGGGCTATATGGCTCAAATATGTCTGAGGTGGATTGAGGGGATAGACTCCTGTATCTGTTACAGGTCCGTCTAGTACTTCTTCTTAAAGAGATTGTTTGTGTTGTATCGTTCCTATCTATTGAACTCTGTGGGCGACTATATAGAGGCGTATCTGAAGTGTGTTCACTTTCTACAACAGTTGGATACTGGGTAGACGATAAAGGTTTTCTTTTTGATTCCATGGTGGTCCCACGAGCAGCAAGGGATTTAGAAGGTCAACTACGGCATTGCCCCGCTTACCGTAGCAAGGGTACTTTAAACTGGAGGGCCCCCGGTATCCAGAGTCCGCATATTTAATACTGTGCACTCCCACAGTCATGCAGCCCTCGGCATATGCTGTTCCGCCTTGGCTTGGATTGACCTTTGCCTTGTTGGCCGCGTAGGTTTCGATAGTACGCGTGTCCGCCCCCCACGTGGCTAGATGTTCGGCGCGGACGTAAGGTAGGGTTTTAGGGGGCTTATTATTATTATTATTATTATTATTATTATAGTCATAAAGAGCTTATATGTGCATGATGATAGGCTGATAGGTCTGTAGTTGTCAATGTTATCTTTGTTTCCCTTTTTGTGCAGTATAGTTATGTTCGAACTCATCCATTGTGTAGGAATTTTTTCTTCCATTATTATTCTGTTAAATATGTTTTTCATCAGGTCAAGGATTTCATCATTGCAGTATTTTATAAGTTCATTACAGATGCCATCCGGTCCAGACGCTTTCTCGTTTTTTAACTTTCTTGCTGTTGATCGCACTTCGTCTAATAAGAGTGGTATCCATCATTGTACATTCTTTGGGGTTGTATATGGTTGTATTATATTTGTTGTTTTTGTATAGGTTTTTATAAAATTCGGTGGCGGCTTTAACTATATCTTTCCTATTATTTATTGTTTTTCCCTTTTTATTCATATTCAAAATTAGCTCTTTTCCTAATGTTTTAAATTTTTCTGCTTTCTTTACAGAGCAATTTTGGATAAGGAGCTGCTCTATTTTCTCCATTTTGTTGTGCTCTATATCTTCTTTTTTCAGTTTTCTTAGTCTTCTATTCGCCGCATATAGCCTGTTTTTGTCAATTCTGGTTTTATTTTCCTTGCATTCTAATTCAAGCTTTAGGTTTATAAGTCTCTTTGTTTGTTCACTATATATGTTGTCTTCGTTTTGTTTGTCTGGTAATGTCACTTGGCATGATGATTTAAGAATGCTCTCCAATTTGTCGTATTGTATTTGTAGCGTGTCTGATACCTGAAGGTTGGCAATTAGTGCTTGTGTTGTAGTGTTTGTATTTTTAGGGATTGATTTATTAATATTAATTTTTAGTGATTTTGTAAGGTGATTGAATCTTTTTCTCTTTTTTGGTATTTTCAGTATCATCTCTATTGGTCTGTGGTCTGAATTAAATTGTATTTTCCTTATAGTAGTTATATTTTGCACGTTCGTTTTATTAGGTATAAGGAAATAGTCGATTTGTGTTTTGTCTTTATTATTTGGGTGATTCCAAGTCCATCGTCTATTCAAATTGCATTTGTAGAGGGTGTTTCCTATCTTAAGGTTTAGTGACTGTGCTAGCTTTATAAATTGTTCTCCTCTAGGATTCCTTTTCCCATAGTTGTATTTTCCAATATTGTATTCTTCACCAAGTTTTCTTTTTCCTATTTGGCTATTAAAATCTCCCATTATGTATTTATAATCCGTTTTGCAATCTGAATATGTATTTTCTATGTCTTTCAAACAGCGTAGTACTTCTGGGTCTTCCGTATTTTTATTACTTGGAGCATAAACTTGGATAAATGTATATGAAATCTTGTTTATTATAAGCTCCAAACTAATCACTTTTTCTGAAATGTGTTTTATTTCTGATATATAGTTTTTTATCTCACTGTTGATAAGGAAGCCTACTCCGTGAATACACAGGGTTTTTGCCATAGTAATAAAAAAGATTTCCAGTTTTTAATTCGATAAGGCCTTCTCCTTCTCGGCGAACCTCGGATAGGCCTATAATGTGCCAGTTTAAGTCCTGTAAGCTTATTTCAAGCTCTTGAAGTTTATAGTCTTCCATTAGGGTTCGGACGTTATATGCCCATACATATAAATAGTTTCTTGTTACTGCTGTTTTTTCTTCGATTGGGGGGGTGCGGTCGGTTTTGTGCCCCAGACTGACCAGGTTTCTTGGGGTTTGAATTTAAATACGCGAATATTATTACAATCTAGCCTAAACGTTGGCTAATGAGTAATTTTACATTGACCTAGTTTATAAAGTATAGTACTTACATACATACATAGTATCACGTCTTTCTCAGATGTATGCTGCCCTGCGGAGTAGACAGAGCCTCGGTCTGTAAGACCTCATGGCCATGCCTCATGGCATGTTGGAGGGCGTGTCGATGGAAAACGGAATCAAATAGTGATGGGTTGCTAGCCGCATCGCCTATTGACACGATTCCGCACTTTTAAGCCCAATCCCTCGATCGGCTTTTACGATCTGCGCGGGAAGAGAAGCAGCTGGCAAATTCTACGTTTTTTCTTTTCTCCCAGACCAGCATGGAAGAATTTTAATGTAGATAATTACATTTTACAGAAATAGATATCTCATACACCGGTACGCACTCTGCCAAGCTTAGTTCCAAAAGTCAATGATAGATGGCAGTATTAGTTGACTAAATTAAAGGTTAATAATGTTTATTTCAAAGATAAAAATATAATCTGAATCAATATAACAATCGAATGCTTTTTATAACAATAAAAACTTGTAGTATAAATATTTTCTGTTAAATGTTGCACGTAGCGACCTCTGTGAACAGTTGCAGCGCAACTCTAGTTTGTATGGAACGTCGTCGAAACATCAAATATTGGGTCCTTACCTATGAAATTGCACGTGAGATCCCACCAGCTTAAAGTGCCTTCTGAAGCACGGAATCATCTTTATTATCAGACAATCAGGTAATTCAAGCCTGCAATGTCCTAACCAAACTGGAAACAACTAAACAAAGTATGCTTCCGGTGGGAATCGAACCCACGACCCCCGGGTCAACAGGCATACGCCTTAACCACTGGACCACGAAAACTATCCTCTTCAGACACAATATAATCATTCAGACACAATGAATTTTGTAATTAAATTAAAATTAGGGTTTTCTATAGAGAATTTAGAGTAAATTGAATTTTTCATACTCACGTTTTTAGTATCCTAATATTTATATCCTAATTCAATTTAAATTTTTATTTTGTTTAATTGGTGTCCTCGGAAGACCAGCTTTGTGGTCAGAATGCCACAACATTATGCTGAGAGGAGGCCATTTTGATATAGGCACAAATGTGTTAATTGCTGAGAATTGGTAACATTGTTTCACCGTGTTTGTGATATATTAAATAAATATTTTTTCTTTCTTTCTTTCTTTCTATTTTGTATGTATTTACGAAGAACAGTAAGTTTAACGCATTATAAAATTTACAAACAGTTAGAATAAGAATAGAAAACAGACGACATTTTTGATCAATACGGACAACATCTGAAGATGTTCCACCACCAGTTCTTTTCATGAGCATTTTTCAATATATAAATATGGAATACCGGGTTACTCACGTACGAAGTCAGCTGCTGGCCGACATGTTTCGACCTCATCCGGAGGTGGAAGACCTCCGGATGATGGGTAGCTCAAAATTCTTTACTTTATATTTTTGATATAGTTAACTTTTTTTCGGCGGTAGGTGAAAAAAAGTGCAACAGCTTCTTCTTGCTCAAAAATTTTAATTAAAATAGTTAAAGTATCTATATCATCAAAATTTTAACTTCATTGTACTGTCATAAGTGTCTTACTTACAAGGAAGTGTTAGCAACTCGTATGAAGTAATCTTAAGTGAGTACCTGCTGCCGGCTACAACACACTCTCACAACACACACCACATTTTCACATATTTTGTCCCATTTCGCAACAAGATGTCTTCAATTTCATCTGTACACAAGTTGCAAAAGTCACTGGAGTCTTCCCTGTTGCAACGGATGGCAGCATTTGAGAACCAGCTGAAGGTAGCATCTACAGCGAATGAGCCCGCTTCAATTGCAAAGCTCTCTGAGGATTTTCACAATTACAAATCTGAGGTGCATGAAATATTGCAGCTTTTGCAACAACAGATTAGGGAGCTTGTGAAAAATACGGACAACATTGAGATGAGGCACCGCCGCAAGTATCTTCTGCTTGGCGGAATCTCTGAGGCAGAAGACAAGAGCTCGGAGGATTTGGCTGCCACAGTCACCTCTATCCTTGTAAATACTATGAATGTTGAAGGAGTCTCCGCTACATCATTTAAAGCATGTCACAGAATGGGTTCAGTGAAAGAAGGTCGTCCCCGGCCTGTACTGATTCGTTTTGCGGATCAGCTTCTTAGGTCTGCAGTATGGCGTAAGAAAACAGCACTGAAAGGATCCCCATACGTCGTGTCGGAATTTCTCACTCGTCATCGCCAAGACCTCTTCATTGAAGCGCGGAAGAAATTTGGGATTACTAAGTGTTGGTCGCTTGATGGCAATATTTTTGTCAAGCCTCCCAGCGGTAAGCCCATTATTTTGAGTTGCATAGAAGACCTGATGCGGGCCACCAAGGCGTTTGAGGCGTCGACAGCATCTTCAACCTCCGAGTCCGGTGACGGAGCTCCAAAAACATTGTCTTCGGCAAGTGATAAAGCGGGCCCAGCGGTGGGTAATAGGCAGCCGCGTCCAAAACGTGGGGCGAAAGTCAAATAATTTATTTGATAACCACCCTCTGTTACCGTGGTTTTATTAACTTTTATCCATAAATTGTAATGGTAGATTCACATTTTTTCAACAGACTTCATTACATTCAGGTTACTTTTACTGACATTACAATGAGTGTGATGTGACAGCTGTGCGGTGACAGCTAATGTCATTTTTGTATTTTTTTTTTTTTATTTCTTAGTGTATGTCTCAGAACAATAACTAAAGGTGTATGTATACAGTCTATAGGTTTATTTACAATACAATCAGAATGTTTACGTTTTGTTTCTACTCATATCATATATTTTTTAGAGTATACCTATAAGTTTTAAATACAGATGTTTGTAAGCCGGCAGACCAAGATGGAATAAGTTTGTTGTGCATTTTTAACTATTGATTATTGATATATATATATATATATATATATATATATATATATATATATATTAGGTTTTTAGTATTATTTTATATTAAGTATTTATTCTTATTATGGATGACTCCTATTATTCAGCGCACAGTGACTCCTTGAGTAATGATGATGTGTCTTTTCATGATGCCGCTACGTTAGGTGATATACTGCGTAACGACCTTACTCCTGTCAAAAAGTTTTTTAATGCATGCCATATTAATGCACAGAGCCTTGCCGCCCACTATACGGATCTTTTGGATCTAGGATCAGTGGAGCACCTTCAAGCCATACTCATATCAGAAACATGGCTTAAGCCTTGTTTGGACTCTGCTGTTGTTTCTCTCCCTGGTTATATTTTAATACGGAACGATCGCACAGGTAAGGGTGCTGGAGGGGTATGCATATATCTTCGCAGCAATATTCCCTATAAAGTTCTATGTAAGTCTCCTTCTGATTATACTGCGTCTGCTGAGTACCTCTTTATTGAGGCAGAGGTGAAGCGTGTTAAAATTGTTCTTGGAGTAGTTTACTCTCCACCTGGCATAAATTACCTTTCCGATTTAGAATCTGCTCTAGAACCTCTTGCCTCTGTATACAATCATTCTCTTATTTTCGGTGATATTAATACCAATCTCTTACTTGATTCCTCCTCCTCTTCCAAGCTGTTAGATCTTGTTCATTCTTTTGACTTTTCCATTCTTACTCTTCATGCTACTCACATTAATAAAGATTCTCCTGACACATGGATAGATCATATAATTACTTCCTCACCTCGTGACATTCTTTTACATGGTCAACATCCTGCCCCTGCTTTCTCGCGTCATGATCTTATATACGCTTCATATAGGATCCATACTAAAAAACAGAAACCTTTAACAGTCATGATGCGCAATTTTGCACGATTGGACGTAGAAGCTCTTCACAGAGACGCGGCTGACGCAGACTGGCTTGCTGTAGTTGTTGCTGATTCGATTGATGCCAAGGTATCACGGCTCAATGAAACTATAGTATCTCTTTTTGATCGTCATGCTCCTGTCCGGCCTGTCAAGCTGAAACGTCCTCCGTGCCCGTGGATTACAAGAGGTGTGCGCATGGCAATGACAAGACGTAACAAGGCTTTCAATAAATATAAACGCGATCGGTGTGAAACTAACTGGATTCAGTATAAAGAAGCTAGAAACCGCTGCAACAAGATGGTGAGAACAGCGAAACGGCACTATTTTTATGCCAATGTCTCTAACTCCTCTCCGGCAGATATTTGGAAGTTCCTTAGAAGTCTAGGTCTAGGCAAGGGTCCTAAAAACTCCATTACATCTTCTTTCTCCTTGGACGATCTTAACGGTCACTTTTCATCTGCTTCTCTCCTTAACTCCACTGCTAGACAACAAACCGTATCTTATATAGCTTCCATGCCCTACCTACTACCTCATTCCTTTACTTTTTCTCCTGTGACTGTTGACGATGTTAAAAAAATTCTCCTTTCTATAAGATCTAAAGCTGTTGGAGTTGATGAGATCGGTCAACGCATGGTGTCTCTTCTCCTCGATTTTATACTCCCCGTCCTTACCCATATTATTAACTTTTCGCTTAGCTCTGGAACGTACCCTTCTTTATGGCGCAAAGCCTTTGTTATCCCACTTCCTAAAATTGATAATCCCAGTAGCCTCAATCACTTTCGACCGATCTCCATACTAACTATCTTTTCTAAAATTCTTGAGGCTGTTGTAAATACTCAATTGTCCTCTCTTATTATAACAAACAAACTTATTAGTGACTTTCAATCAGGTTTCCGCCCAGGACATAGCACTTGCTCTGCGCTGTTGAAAGTTACCGAAGATATTAGGACAGGCATGGAAGAAGGCAAGATAACTGTTATAGTCCTGATTGATTTTTCCAACGCATTTAACACCGTTGATCATGACGTCCTTCTTGCTTTATTGTCCCGTTTCAACCTCTCGTCAACAGTTCAGGATTGGTTTTCTTCGTACCTTCGCGATCGGCATCAAGCCGTTCGCAATGATCAGTCACTGTCAAGCTGGCTTAATCTTTATACTGGAGTTCCACAAGGTGGAATATTATCCCCTCTATTATTCTCTGTCTTTATTAACTCTCTCACTCATCGTCTTTCCACTTCTCACCATCTATATGCTGATGACCTGCAACTATATCATTCATGCAGTCACCGCGATATTGAGTCATCTATTTCTCTATTAAATAATGATCTCCGTCAAATTGCAAAATGGTCTCAAGAATATGGCGTTGCTGTTAACCCAAACAAATGTCAAGCCATTATTGTTGGAAGCTCACGACAGCTCTGTAATATTGACACTGGAGCTATTTCATCAGTTCGGTTTAATAATAACGCTATTCCATTTTGTTCTAGTGTCAAAGATCTCGGGTTGCATCTTGATTCCACTCTTAGTTGGTCCAATCACATCTCTGAAGTCAGTCGTAAAGTTACTGGTACACTGCGCTCTCTGTATAGGTATAAAAATTTCCTCCCTCTCAAAACAAAAATCTCTCTAACCCAATCATTAATAATACCAGTAATTGACTATGCCGATGTTTGTTGCACAAATTTAAATCAGGCTTTTCTTTGCAAATTAGATAAATTAGCTAACAGTTGCATACGTTTCATTTTTGGACTACGGAAGTACGACCACGTTTCAATATTTCGCTCTCAATTATCTTGGCTCCCCATTCCCATGCGTCGAAACGCCAGAATCCTTTCTATGCTTTACTCTATCCTTAACGATCCTAATTCTCCTTCTTACTTAAAATCTAAATTTAATATCCTAAGTTCTACTCACTCTCGCTCTCTTCGCTCATCTAACAGCCTAGCGTTAGCTACTCCTGTTCACCGTACTGTCTTTATGGATAAATCTTTCCAAGTCCAAGCCATTCGGCTCTGGAATGCTCTCCCTGATTCTGTTAGAAGAGCCCCAAGTCGTGGCGCCTTCAAGCGTGCGGTTCACAAGTTATTGCTCCAGGAGGTCACTACTCACCAAAATTTATCAAGTTAAAATAAGTCATCCCATTATATATATAATATATATTGTTATATATGTGTATATGTTGTATTTATATATGTACTTATATTCATATTTTTTATATAATTGTTTATTATTAAAATATTTCTTTATGTACTTGTAAGTAATGTCTGACGCACTCCATCGCACCACCCAAACTTAATTTCTCCGGTTGGTCCTATGGTTGACTGGCAGAGAATGCCATAAGGCATTAAGTCCACCATTTGTACATGATTTTTTTTAAATTTGTGCAATAAAGAATAAATAAAATAAATAAAATAAAATAAACTTGTTACCCAATTCCGAACTTTATAACTATTGAAAGATAATTAAATAAAACGTCAATCTATTAATGATATCTAGATAGATATTACAAGATAAAAAATACTACCTGTGTCACATATCAGTTAGTATCGAATATCTGCTCCGATACTCGATACTTCGTGAAAATCACTAGTGCAGGCGTGTCACGCGATTATGTATACGTTGTGTCTGGTCCAAGCTACGGTAAGAAGCTATGAGTCTTTGATATAAGTACGTACAACTTAAAAAAAAAACTAAACTTCGGGCTATTCTAAAAAATCCGGCCAAGTGCGAGTCGGACTCGCGCACGAAGGGTTCCCTACCGTTATCTATAAAAACGGCAAAAAAAAAACATGTCTGTTGTATAGGGCCCCTTTAATATTATTTTTATTCAATATTTTATTTTTAAACTGAATATATAACTAAATATTCTGTGAATATTTAAAGCGTCTACCTGTTACCGTTAACAATATCGAGCAAATACAAGCAAAAAAAAAATTACGTTTGTTGTATGGGAGCCCCTTGAATCATCATCATCATCATCTTTATCTATTCATCATTATTCTATTTTTATTATTTGTTGTTATAGCGGCAACAGAAACACATCATCTGTGAAAATTTCCACTGTCTAACTATCACGGTTCATGAGATACAGCCTAGTGACAGACTGACAGCGGAGCGATATTAATAGGGTCCCATTTTTACCCTTTGGGTACGGAACCCTAAAAAGAAGTTGTTTTGGTTTTGCTAAATTTAGGCTAACGCCGTCTAGTAACGGATGGAAAGCTTGCACTGCATCGCCCTCGCCGCCGCCCCTGAGTGCCGCCATTGGCGGGCCTTAAGCTGGGCCAAAACACCCACCATCATCATCTTTCTTCGGCCATTTCCCTATTTGGGGTCAGCTCTGTATATACTCCTTCTATTCCTTCCTATCGTTAACCATATTCATTTATATTTTATATTGAGGTATTATAAGCCGTGTGGTACCCAGCAGAGTAGAATAGGACCACTCCAAGTCTTCCCGTGGATGTCGTAGAAGGCGACTTAGGAAATACAAGCTAAACAAAGCTTATAAACATCTGAGAGACCTCTCCAACCCGTCTGGCCAGCGTGGAGAGTGTAGGCCAAGTCCTCTGGCTGCTCTGGCCAAGTATCGCTCTAGTAGTACAGAGAGGGTCGTGCTCCTGTAGTGGAGACTAAAAAGACCTGATTGAGGTATTATGATATAGGACGTAAACGAGCAAGCGAGTCACCTGATGGTAAGTGATCAGCGCTGCCCATGGACAACTGCAACTCCAGGGTGTTACAGGTGCATTGTCGGCCTTTCAAGGAGATGGAGGAAGGAAATGGGGAGGGGAGGGTGAAAGATGGGCCTCCGGCTCTTTCACTCACCGTACTAAGCATAGAAGCGGTAAAGCTTCTAATCAGTTGTCGATCCTTCCCCCTCCCCTCCCCATTTCCTTCCCCCAACTCCTTGAAAGGCCGACAACGCACCTGTCACACCCTGGTGTTGCAGTTGTCCATGGGCAGCGCTGATCACTTACCATCAGGTGACCCGCTTGCTTGTTTGCCGTGCTATAACATAAAAATAAAATAAAAAATAGTACCCCAGATATCCTAAGACTTGCGCCATCCTATCGCCTGCGTTGCGGCGTCACCGGATGAGGCGTAGGACCGTGAAAATACGCTCCAATTTTGCAGTTAATTCTAATCAGAACACCATGTAAATAGTTTGAATCTGGAATTTAGACTGAAAATCAGGTTAAACTCTATCTCTCTCTATCCACCCCGCAACAAAAAAAGAGGTGATATGATAGTATGTGTACTAGTTTTTACCCGTGATTCCGACCACGTTTATCTTTCGAGTATCTAGTTTCGGAAGAAATAAGTATAGTATATCGCGTTAAGTAAAGGGCGACATGAGAATAAAAAAAAACGTACTCTTTCTTTATGTAGAGAAGGATGCGCTTACATTGTATCTGTAGACACTACAGTATAGTTAGAAAAAAGATAAAACACAATTTTATCAAATTGTTTAATTTGTCATCGGTTCTTTGAACAGTCTGCAAATTTTTAATTAAATTTGATTGTTTAAAGTGGGTGAAAATCTAGTTCGTCACTTACCATCAGGTGAGATGGGAGACAAATGCCTAATTCAATATTTAGTAAAAAAAAAAAAAAAAAGTTCAAAGAAGTCTGTTACAAACAAACAAGCAAACATACAGGTAAAACTAATAAAACATCAGAGGCGTAATAATAGGGTTCCTTTTGCCACTTGGATACGGAACCATAAAATTAATAACTATAGTTTCTCATGCTTTAAACTGATTAAGCACAGGTTTACGATAAGAAACTGGCATAATAATAAAACGAAGATAAAAAATCTATTAACAGTATTAAAAGGCTGCAAAATTTCTCGTAACAAAATCTATTTTTCTAAATTAATTTTAGCCTATAAAATCGCGTGTCGTGATTACTCGTGATATGCTACGTCATTTAATTACTCGTGTCGAGTTACCACTGTAACTCGATCGCAACTCGTCGGGAACTCGCGCGGAAAATGTGTTGGGACATCGCGCGGTGCACTTCCGCTGGTAAATCACGCGACGACAGATGTCGTTGGTTACATTGTTAACCAGCATTCTTGTACTATAAACCAACAAAAAGTTTTAATTTTAAAAATAAAAAGCAAAAAAAAATTTGATTATAACCAGCGTGGTATTTTTCCTCGTACAGCAAGATTGTGGAATGGACTCCCTCCCGAGGTTTTCCCTGTGTGCTATGACTTGAGGTCCTTTAAAAGGCGTGTTTACAGATATCTTAAGAGTCGGCAACGCATCAGCACCTTCTCTGGTGTTGCACATGTCCCTGGGCGACGGTGACCACTTTCCATCAAGTGGCTCGTTTGGTCGTTTGCCGTCTAATATACATTAAAAAAAAAACAGATGGAACGATGATTAAGATTCTGATAATTATCATGCATTTAGCAGTAATGAAGCTATATAGACACTCGCATAGGGGTTTATTTATTTATTACATAAGACGATTTAGAGGGGGAGGGGAGTCAACTGTGTTATTTGTTTTTACAAAAGGGTGGGATCTTGGTACTAAGCTCTTTGTGGGTTATCCTCAAAGGGCTTAGCAGACACCCGCTTAAATACTCGCCCGCAGGCGAATTGTACTTTTTGGTAAAATGCGACTAGTTGTTGGCACAATATTCCACTTCCAATCAGACACTCATCATCTATTAAATCTTTTAAAGTTGAACTGAAGAAATATATTTTAAGTGTACAAAAAATAAGAATTACAGCAGTTTAAATATAATAAATAACCATGTACTACGTTGGAATTTAATTATATATTGTTGTAGTGCTGCCGACTTATTTTTATTTTCTTGTTATTACTCGTTTTAATTTTATATGTCATTCATTAATTTTCATTATTGTTTTAAATTAGCATGGTATCCTCGGAAGACCAGCGTCATGGCCAACACCACGGCATTTATGCTGAGTGGGGACCATTTTGGTACAAAATTGATTTGTCATGTGTATATTGTTTGTATTGTTTTACCTATATGTGCCAAATAAACATTTTTTTTTTTACAATTTATTGAATCAGGCATTTGTCTCCCATCTCAGGCATTTTTTTCTTTCAAATGTTATTTCCGTACTCGTCTGATAGTAGGTATTTTTACGACCGGGCCAGTCGCTCTGAAAACAGCTAGGGATCAAGTGTACTATTAATGTTGATTCTTATACTGATACATGATGACATCACGCTCCCTTGCGCCATCATATTACGTCTACGTCACAATTTTGAGTTTTTTATTTTTCGGTCGTCCAGTAAATGCATTTTTAATTTGTTTCTTTTCCATATTTATTTTAAAAATGCTTAAACTTTTTATAATCTGAGTTTCTAAAGTCATTATCTAATTAATTTTCGCCTTCATGGTTGCTCATCATCATTTCGAGTAGAGTCATGTTCAATTGACCATGCACACCCTGGTGTCAGAGTTCTTCGGAACCGCCTCTCGGCCTCTGACGTGGTCCCTTTAACGACTACCAGATACCAGATGGCAGCCGGGACCAACAGCTTAACGTGCCTTCGGAAGCACGGAATCATCTTTATTATCAGACAATCAGGTAATTAACGCCTGCAATGTCCTAAACAAACTGGAAACAACTAAACAAAGTATGCTTCCCATGGGAATCGAACCCACGACCCCCGGGTCTACAGGCAAACGCCTTAACCTGGACGACGGCGGTAGATCCAAGGTTTCTTAACTCTCTCTAATTTTAGCGTTTTCCTGGTCTTCAGACTCCAGAGCTCCACGGCTGCATCCTTAGCCGTGGAGCTCTGGAGCCTGAGGTCCGCGAATGGCTGCAGGGGTTCCTTTACGTAAGCTATTAACAATGAGCTATTGAACAAAGGCCATCAAAGATTTGTAATGAAGAAAAAGGGCGTGAAAAGATTTCTTCAGGGTCGGCAACGCGCGAGGAGAGGAGTCCAGGGTTTGCACCCCTGGTGTTGCAGGCGTCCATAGGCTACGGTAACCACTTTCCATCAGGAGGGCCGTATGCCTGTTTGCCTACTAAGTAGTATAAAAAAAAAAATAACACATTTTCACTTCGTTTTTAATTTTCCTTACAAACATTTTGCATTACTATTTACAATATATTTATATCATCACTAGCTTTCGCCCGCGGCTCCGCCCGCATCAATGTCGATCCCTCGGGAATAGTACTTTTTCCCGGGATAAAACGTAGCCTATGTCCTTCTCCGCACTCCAGAGAACTTGTATGCAAAATTCCATGATAATCGGTTCAGCAGTTACGGCGTGAAAGCGTAACAAACAAACAAATAAACAAACAATTAAACTCACTTTCGCATTTATAATATTAGTAAGGATCATCATCAGGTCTTTTTTAGTCTTCACTACAGGAGCACCACCCTCTCTGTACTACTAGAGCCATACTTGGCCAGAGTAGTCAAAGGACTTGGCCTACACTCTCCACGCTGGCCAAACGGGTATATATTTATATATGTACAATATAAATTGTCTAAACATTTCTCTTGACACAAATAACAAAAACAATTTACATAAATCGTTTATTCAACATCATTTGGCACTATATGGCACTCTTTCAATAGGTTGTCGGAATCGGTGAAAAGCAAAAAAAATTGGCACTCTTGTTAATATTCACACATTAACGCTAGCTGCCAAAAGTTCGTTCATCTTGTGAATGATTCCGGTTACTAAATATGTTCAGTTTAATTTTAATTTTGTAAAAAAAAAACGTATTGGACGGCAAACGAGCAAGCGAGTTACCTGATGGTAAGTGATTAACCCCCATACCCGTGTGGTTTCCGGCAGAGTAGAATAGGACCACTCCAAGTCTTCCCGTGGATGTCGTAGAAGGCGACTTAGGAAATACAAGCTAAACAAAGCTCATAAACATCAATGAGACCTCTCCAACCCGTCTGCCCAGCGAGAGCACCAGAGGCAAAGTTTGGTATTGTAGTATCGAGACATGTCAATGTCAACAATGTGTCAATGTCACGGCCTTCAGAGAAATATGTGTATTCTGTGGATTGTAAGGGCGTCTGGCACATGAACGGAGAGACGGAGCTCATAGGCATCTATTTGTGAAACAATATTAATAAAAGTGTTATCGTGCCATCACTTGGTTTTAATTAAATAAATAACATTACAGGTATATCCGGTAGTACAGAGAGGGTCATGCTCCTGCAGTGAAGACTAAAAACACCTGATGATGATGATGAAGAAGTGATAAACACTGCTCGCATAGACAACTGCAACATCAAGGTATTACAGGAGCGTTGCTTGCCTTGCAAGGAGTTGGGGGAGGGACATGAGGGAGGAAATGGGCAAAGGATGGGCCTCCGGTTCTCTCACTCACTAAAAGCGGTAAAGCTTCTACTTAAACGTCGATTTTCTTTGAGAGTGTAGTACTTCCCCGGACGAACCGGCTTATTCATGCTACTAGCTAAAACGATTTTTGCCGGTAGCGTGGCTCTACCAATACTATTTTTATTTATCGCAAGAATATTTATTTATATTTAATTATCGCAAGAAGCAACAAATATATACTAATATAATATACTAACATTCGCCCGCGGCTCCGCCCGCGTCAATGTCGATCCCTCGGGAATAGTAGCCTATGTCCTTCTCCGCACTCCAGAGAACTTGTATGCAAAATTTCATGATGATCGGTTCAGTAGTTACGGCGTGAAAGCGTAACAAACAAACAAACTCACTTTCGCATTTATAATATTAAGTTAGGATTAGGATATAATATATAAGTACGTCCATCTGTCACAGTATCTTAAGTACCGTGATAGGTAAAGACTTGAAATATTTCAGAATATGCATATCTATTATCGCTTTAAAAAAAGATGATAGAAATAATGTGAAATTGATTATTAAAGAGGTGCTAAACAAGAATCGTATTCTTTTGGCGTTATTTCTCGATTCTGTCAAAGCTGCTGCTAAATAAGCAACAGGTTTAGACTAATATAATACAGTTCGTCCATCTGACACAGGTCTCTATCTCATGAACCGCAATAGGTAGGGTCATGAAATTTAAAAAAATCGACATTCCCATACAAACTGGCCGGGCGGCGGAACTCTTTTGTATGGTAATGAAGAAATTTTTTTTGTGTTCCCAGCGGTCCTATAGACAAAGTTGTTCATATTGATGGTCTGAGTCACTCCAAAACGATCAAAATTTTACCATGTATCAATATCTAACACATATATTTTGCACTTTTGCCAACATGAGTCCAATATAACACGAAGTAGGTACTTATAGTACAGGATAATTAATTCAAATTCAAATTTCCTTTATTGTCGGACAACTTGATCCATTATATTACAAATATGATACGAAAATATATTAAATAGTAAAAATAACAATAGGTAGGTGACCATTAATAAATCATATATGATACGAAAATATATTAAATAGTAAAAATAACAATAGGTAGGTGACCATTAATCTATACATATAATAAAACAGTAAAAATATTTTGTCTGTACATTTAGAATTTTTGACTGAAATGGATAGAGGGACACTTAAAAACAATATTAGAAAGCAAAAAAAATTTTTTCGCATTTTTTGTCTGTCTGTCTGTCTGTCTGTCTGTCTGTCTGTCTGTATGTATGATCACGATTATCTCCGAAAATACTGAACCGATTTACTTCAAATGTTCACCAATATATCTACGAGGCACTCCGTGCGGATGAGACCGAACTTCCAGACGACAATCTTGTCTTTCTTTCATTGTCCGCACGAAGTGCCTCAGTAGAGGTGCGTGTACATCCTCAGCTAACATTTTCATGGTGCTGTTGTCACTCCCTCGCACCCTCCTTACCAAGGACGCTACTTTCTTTCGAAAGATAGCATGAAAACCGTCAGTTTGGGCCTGAGCAAACATTGCGGAGGCGCTACAGAAACGAGGAAGTTTCAACATCATCCTGAAAATGTTGTTGTATTGGATGCGTAGTGTATCTAGCGACGTTTTGGCAAACTTAAACCATAGGCCATAATTAAGCTGGTGAAAAAAATATATGAAAAAAGTGTTCTCGAATTCAGTAATACTATCATCAACATGGTGTACGTAACGAGGAGTGACAGACGCGTTCGAACATGGGTGCGAGTTTGGACACGCGACGTGTAGAGTGGGTAGTGAGGCCTACTATCTGTTCTCGAAAGCATTTCGCATTGGTGAAATTGTGAAGTACCCTTACTAAAATTATAAATGCGAAAGTGCGTTTGTTTGTTTGTTACGCTTTCACTCCGTATCTTCTGAACCGATCATCATGGAATTTTGCATACATGTTCTCTGGAGTACGGAGAAGGATATAAGCTACCTTTTATTCCGGGTAAAAGTACTGTTCCCGAGGTATCGACAATGACGCGGGCGGAGCCGCGGGCGAAAGCTAGTATTAAATAAATTCACAATTTCACATATGCGTACATATTCATAACTTTTTTTCATCATCAATTTCGCATTAGTGAAATTGTGAAGTATATTAAATAAATTCACAATTTCACATATGCGTACATACTCATAGTTTTTTTTTATCATTATTGCAGCCGTATGAAGAGTACTCCTGGATAAAGGCCTCTTTTTCCCAATTCAATCCTTTCATTCGGTGCTTGTCAATCGAATGACCAACATCACTGCCTGAAGATGCCTCGTGTAGAGGCGAAACACGTGTCGCGCGCGAACACAAAGACCGATATTGCTGCAGCCTCAACGGATGCAGCAGTATCGACCAGAGTTGCATGCATCAGCTATTGATGGCGGGCATTAAGGGACGAACAGTAGTAGGTGGGCACTGGCCAGCAATAGTTTGCATGAACCATCTGGAAGATTCTTTTTTAAAGTTTAGCGCTTTTAACACATCATTATTTATGTATAAACGGGAGCTTAGCACGAACCTTTTTTATTTGTTTTCGTTGACATTTCAATGAAGTAACTTCCATAGTCGTCGCAAGGAGACAATCATCTGCAAGTTTCCATCAAAAAAGTTTGTGAGACTGTAAATGTGAATCGTGGCGCGTTCGCAAAATTGTTTCAAACCGCACTTCATGTGATTTAAAAATGTGCAAGAATTTGGTTCGAAATGATTTTGAAGTAACAATGGTAGGGCTAAATCAGCATGTAAACCATTCACGCGTAGCTGAACAAAACGCGCTACCAGCAACGACGACACAAAAAAATATAGAAATAACAGGTAACCTAATATCACAGAGGAAAAAATTATACTGACACCATCTATCATTAATTATAGAGAGGGTGTCAGCAGTGACATGAGAATTTAGACGATTATATATAAATACGTAATATCTATACTAATATTATAAAGCTGAAGAGTTTGTTTGTCTGTTTGTTTGTTTGAACGCGCTAATCTCAGGAACTACTGGTTCAAATTGGAAACTTCTTTGTGTTGGGTAGTCCATTTATTGAGCAAGGCTTTAGGCTATAAAACATCACGTTGCGACCAATAGGAGCGAAGCATCAATAAAAAATGTTTTGAAAACAGGGGAAAATTATTCATCTATACTAATTAATCAGCCGTGTGGTATCCGGCAGAGTAGAATAGGACCACTCCAAGTCTTCCCGTGGATGTCGTAGAAGGCGACTTAGGAAATACAATCTAAACAAAGCTTATAAACATCTGTGAGACCTCTCCAACCCGTCTGGCCAGCGTGGAGAGTGTAGGCCAAGTCCTCTGGCTGCTATGGCCAAGTATGGCTCTAGTAGTACAGAGAGGGTCGTGCTCCTGTAGTGGAGACTTAAAAAAAAAAAGACCTAATGATACTAATCATCATCATTTCGAGTAGGTGTCACGGTCAATCGACCATGCACACCCTGGTGTCAGAGTTCTTCGGAACCGCCTCTCGGCCTCTGACGTGGTTCCTTTAACGACTACCAGATGGCAGCCGGGACCACAGGCTTAACGTGCCTTCTGAAGCACGGAATCATCTTTATTATCAGACAATCAGGTGATTCAAGCCTGCAATGTCCTAACCAAACTGGAAACAACTAAACAAAGTATGCTTCCGGTGGGAATCGAACCCACGACCCCCGGGTCAACAGGCAAACGCCTTAACCACTGGACCACGGAGGCTGTTGTGAATGTGTGAATGATACTAATTAATCATAATAACAGAAATTGGCTAACAGCTTGTCTTTATAATATAAATAATAGGCTAGCTCCGTGGCGCAGCGGTCAACACGCCAGCATGCGACACGAGAGTGCCCGGGTTCCTGGCCAGGTCAAGATGGAAAATGATCTTTTTCAGATTTTTTTTTTTTTTTTTTTACTAAATATTGAATTAGGCATTTGTCTCCCATCTCACCTGATGGTAAGTGACGATGAAGACGAGGATGTTACATGCCTATCCAAGAGATACCCATTTATTCTACTTTTGAATGTCCCGGGACTGTACTTGTCTGGGAATATAGACGCAGGCAGTTCATTCCACACCTAAGCTACTCGAACCAAAAAGGAACTGTCAAAGCGTTTAGTTCGACTCTTTGGTATTCCAACGATAAAAGGGTGAAATTTCTGTCTGCGCCTCGTAGTCCGATGGAGGAATGGTGAGGGTTCAACTAGCTCAAAGAGCGCTTTCGCACACTCTCCAAAATGGATCCTATAAAATACCGATAGGCATGCGACTTTACGGCGATGCTCCAGGGATTGCAATTTCCTATTTGAGACCACGTCGTTGTTTATGAGCCTGCGGGCTCTTCGGTCAACAGAGTCCAATGCTTCAAGCTGGTATTTAGCTGAGCCATCCCAGATTGGACTGGGTCTTGGATGTGTATCTGTATATATTGCAGGCTTGAATAACCTGATTGTCTGAGAATAAAGATGATTCCGTGCTTCGGAAGGCACGTTAAGCCGTTGGTCTTGGCTGCCATCTGGTAGTCGTTAAAGGAACCACCTCAGAGGCCGAGAGTTCCGAAGTACTCTGAAACCAGGGTGTGCATGTGTGCATGGTCGATTGACCGTGACACCTACTCGAAATGATGACGATGACTGAGCCACAGGGGCTTTTTAGGAATGGAAGTTAGGTTCATCATCATCATCATCAGGTCTTTTACGTCTCCACTGCAGGAGCATAACCCTCTCTATACGACCGGAGCCATACTTGGCCAGAGTTAACAGAGGATTTGGCCTACACTCTCCTCGCTGGCCCTACGGGATGGAAGTTAGGTCAGTCAGTTCTGTACTCTCAGTGAAAATTGTTATAAGTCGAAAATTGTTGTTTTGAGATAATCGAGCTTAAAGTTTCAAAAAATTATTACACTAATTCTAAACTATCGAAACGAATTCAAATTTTTAATATTAATAGATAATAATGATATCTACTTTTTAGCGTAAAAAATAATATTGCAAATCACGTAATTTTTCAGAAATAAAAAAAAAATGTAAAGATGTATCGTTTAACACCAAGAAAATAGGTATAAATTTTTGTGTTTATTGCTATAAAATGATTAGTAACTTTTTACACATGCTCAAAATGTTTGGTGCAAAATGATACATTAAAATTAAATTGGAACACATACTCGTACCTACTTAAAAAGCAATAATAAAATAACTTCTAGAAGAAAACTCACTAAGTTCATCATCATTTATTCTCTGGTGAGGTCAATTTTATGATAATGTTAAAAATCATGACTTATAACAGTATACACCATTAAATTCAACAAAACATAATGTGAATATTGATATGTTTTAAGTGTAAAGTGGTACAACTATTATGGCAATGATGTGTAAAATGTTATAATTAGAAAGCATAAATAAAAATAATTTATATTATTCCTCTGGAATTGTGAAATTTATTAAACTTATGCCAGTATCTTTTTTTAATATTATAAGCACATTCTTGATTTATACTAATTCTTTAAGTTTCGTATATCAGGATCCGCTAAAGTGTTAAAAATAAAACAGTTATAGAACAAATGAAATATTTATTTATATTTAAATGACTTAGTAATGAATAAGGCAACAGTTTTCTTTATATTTATGTAAATGCAAATGTTGCACACGATTAATATTCCTAATTATCACGAAGTATTCATATCAAAACTATAACATAATAAATAAAATGACAATAATATCATCATCATATCAGCCGCAAAAAGTCCACTGCTGGACATAGGCCTCCCCCAAGGATTTTCAATACGACTAGTTGGATGCGGCCTGCATCCAGAGTCTTCCTGCGACCTTAGTCAGGTCACCCGACCATCTGGTCGGTGGATGTCCGACGCTGCGCTTGCCGGTACGTGGTCGCCATTTGAGAACACTTCTGCTCCATCGACCATCGCTTTTACGCGCTATGTGAACCGCCCAAATGCCACTATAAAGAGCTAATCCGCTGAGCTATGTCGGTGATCTTTTCTTCTCTTACGAATCTCCTCCTTTTTTGATTCAATCTCGCAGAGAAACACCGAGCACATCTCCCTCCATATCTCTTTGAGCGACTTTGAGCTTTCTTATGAGGTCCATAGTAAGGAATCACGTTTCGGACCCGTAAGTCATTACTGGTAACACACATTCATAGACTTGTCTTTAGGCACTGAGGTATTTTGGATGAGAAGACACTGCGGAGCTTCCCGAACGCTGCCCAGCCGAGTCGGATTCGTCGAAAGACCTCGTCCTCAAAGCTGGAAGTTCCAACCTGGATCAATTGACCCAAGTAGACATATTGGCCCACAGCTTCAAGGATGGAGTTCCCAAAAGATACTGGTGAAGGCACAACATGGACATTCGACATTTTTTTCGTCTTGTCCATGTTTAAGGCCCATTGTTTAGAAACTCCATTGAGGTCATTTAGCATATTACTTAAGTCCTCCAGCATCTCCGCCATAACAACGATGTCATCAGCAAATCTGAGATTTTGAGCCTTTGATGTTAATGCTAAGTCCTTCCCATTTCAGGAGCATCCTCCAGAGCAGCGGTGAACAGTTTTGGAGATATCACGTCTCCCTGTCTCACGCCTCTCTGTAATAGTATAGCCTTCGTGCTCTGCTCCTGTACTCGAACTGACATGGTGGTGTTTCTGTATAAGCACTTCAACACTTCGATATACCAATGGTCGATGCGGTATCGCTGGAGGGACTGAACACGGTCCATGTTTTGATCGAATCAATGGCTTTCTCATAGACCACAAACGATAAGCATAATGACCGGTTATACTCTCTGGTCTTCTGTATAATCTGCCGCAGTATAAATGTGGTCTATAATGCCTTTTCGGCAACCGGCTTGTTTATGAGGCTAGAAAGCATCGAGCCTGTTCGTGAGACGATTTGTAATCACCCTCGAAAACAGCTTATAGACCTGGCTGGAGTGTAAGGGATCTGCAGTTCTTCAGTAGAGTATTTTTCACCCTTTTTGAAGAACAAAACCACCACACCCCTGTTCCACACCTCTGGCTTAAAACCCTCGAGCAAAACGGAATTAAAAAGCTTCTGAAACTTTCCGTACCAGCGTTGCGCTCTCTTTCAAAAGCTCTGCTATGATTCCGTCTTCGCCCGACACCTTGTTGTTTTTGAGCTGTTTAAGGGCAATCCTAATCTCGTACAGGCTGATGTCCAGGATATCTTCGGTATAGTGTCGGGTTAGCTTGGCTCTCGGATCTTTGGCCATGCTGACAATAAGTTTGGCTAATGAGGTATAAAGCTGCATAAAACCTCTCAATCTCTCCCAGCACCTCGGCCTTGGTCGACGCCACACTGCCGTCCTCCGTCTTCAGACGGAGGACGGCACTGAGTGGCTTTGTTAATCGACCTTACCGAATAGACTCCACCCTTGCAAACACTTTGGAGCCCTTATTCTGGTCTATCGTCTCCTTAATACGCTCGGTATTAAAGGAGCGCAGGTCGTGTTGCAAGGATTTTTGGTTTTGTCTATTGAGCTGCCGTTGCACGTTTGCAACTTCGGAGGTCTGCAGCGGCGTGGACTGTCGCGCAGCCATCAACTTTTGGGTCTGTGGCGAGATCTTTTGAGGTTTGTGTTTCGGGCGGGACCTCAAAAACTTTGATACAACCGCTTGGACAGTTTCTACGAACCGATTGTTTAACTCGTCAACTGTACCGCATTCCTTCAGACAATGGAAGCGATTTGAGAGTTCCAGTTGAAAACTGTCGACATTTTGGATATGGGCCGGTGACGGTCGGAGCGTAAACTTCATCAAGCGAGTCCTCTCTCGTCTGAGATTTATAGTCATGATGCCTCTGACGATTCAGTGATCACTACCAATTTTAATCCTATTGATCACAGAGACATCGTTCAATATCTCCCTCCTCGTCAAAGTTTATATGTAGATTTATAATAAAGCTTTAAGTATCAAACAAAACAGTTTACAAAATAGTGATCGGTTGCTATTGAAGTTTTTTAGGATTTCGACCATTCCCTCTATCGGCTTTTAAGGTCACAGGATTACACATGATGAAGATAATTTATATGGAGGATTATTTTTCCATGATCACAAACCAACAGGAAAAAAGAACAATTTATTTTCTTTACGATACAGTACCTAATTCTATTGAAAAATGATACTTATTATAATTCAATTGGTATCGACATTTTATAACATTATTTACTGTTTTGTAAATAACGTTACAAAATGTCACATAGCTTTGTGTAAAATGTTACAAATCGATACTTACGCGAGACATTTTTATGTAGTTCGGTACACGCTGCCCTGACGGATGGCTCTTCTACACTAAATCCAAGGACGCGGGTGTGCGAGGTTTACCACTCTATGTTCTCTTTCACGCATTGCAGGAATCTAATCGCCCTATCTTCTTCTAATGAGCGATGATCACGAAGTCAGGAAAAAATGTTGATACAAGTCATACTTAGTAATTTGATTTTAGCGAAAAATTAGGTGATTAATGGTACAACTTGACGAATATCATTTGCCACAAATATCATAAAATAAAAATTGTTCGTGTAAATTGATATAAATGGAATAATATCATTTTACACAATGATTCAGTGTATGCAAATTTTCTAATTCATGTTATTAGTTGAGATGTACCCTTTTTCACCACTTTATTCTACAAAAAAAGCAACGTGTCAAGTACTTTATGTAAACTTAGATCACTATTCACGAATTTACATCAAATTTTTATCATTGTGTAAAATAAGTCAAAATAAGTTACATCATTTTACACGTCCAAAAATAAAATTACAGGTCAGTTCATTTTGTTTCAAATACAATTATATCAAAAAACACAAAAAATTGCATCGAAAATCCGAAAAAACAGTCACTTATAACATTATGCACACAAAAAAACTTTGGCATTTTAAGCCCTAGGAACATGGCGATAAGACAGAAAAATAGCATTTTTTTTGCTGAATCTAGCAATGTAAAATTATCAAAAGCGATGTATATCGACTTATAACAATTTTCACTGAAGGCACAGAGTTATTACTCAACATAACCTAGATTTCTATAACCAGACAAAAAATACTGCTACAATACCTCTATTCTATCATTCTATTCCCAGACACCTGGCTATTGTCACTATAATCAAATTTCACTCGAATTACACACACAATAATTAAAAGTTGAAATCGTGCGTCCTACTTTATGAGCATAATAGTGACAGACAGACTGACCGTGACCGTACGTGGACAATTGTTGCGGAGATATTTCGCAATAGACAAACAACTAGATGTAAGTAACAATTTTATTAGGTGACTTGTTATGCTATGGAGTTGAGACATTTTTGATTTATTACAACACTCTCTTACACGTTCGCTGCCGGATATTATAAAAGTATGCATTTATCATTAAACTAGCTTTCGCCCGCAGTCAATGTCGATCCCTCGGGAATAGTACTTTTTCCCGGGATAAAAGGTAGCCTATGTCCTTCTCGGTACTCCAGAGAACTTGTATGCAAAATTTCATGATGATCGGTTCAGTAGTTACGGCGTGAAAGCGTAACAAACAAACAAACAAACAAACTCACTTTCGCATTTATAATATTAGTAAGGATGATGTATACTTGTAGTTGGCAGTGAACGTGTTAAGTGTTTGTAGCCAACACTGGGAATAGATTTTGGCAAGCAATGGCTGCAATGTAAAGATGAAATCTGGGATCAACGGCTTTCCATGCCTTTCGAAGCACAGAAAGGGACTTAATAGTCCTAGCTGAGCAGTCGCGGCTCGTGCCGGATATTTTATAACAATGCATAATCATTCTATGATGCATATGTGTGGTTGGCAGCGAACGTGTAAGTGTTAGTAGCCAACACTGGGAATATATTTTGTTTATATACTACGGCTGTCATTTAATTATGACATCTGGGATCAACTACATATCGTGCCTTTCGAAGCACAGAAAAGACCACAAAAATCGTCGCTGAGAAGCTGCTAGTAATTAGAGATTGTCTATTTCTACACTAATATTATAAAGCACTCGACAACCTGCAAACTAAGCTTGGTGAGTGCCATACTCACCATATACTCCCATGGAACAAAGAATCCTTGCGAGATGCCTTTGTCCACGCTGGACAAAGGCATCTCGCCTTTGATTCGCAAAGAGGCTGAAATGAAGATAATACACATAGTCACGTCTTTATCCCTGACGAGGTAGAGCCTATAGTCATAAGACCAAAAAGCCACGTTTAGCGTGTTGGTGCGCGTAAGGGTGGAAAACCTGGGGTGGTTGTTAGCCGCATCGCCTATTGTCATGATTCTTTTGATGTTCGCCCATTCCCTTGACCGGCTTCTACAGTCTGCGCGGGAAGAGAAGCAGCTGGCATATTCTACGCTTTTTCTTATCTCCCAGACCAGCATGGAAGAAGGAAGATGATGAAGCTTTATATATATATAAAAATCGCTACTCATAGCAAGTCTATAGTCACAGTGGTATCTTTGTTTACAAGCAGCACTTATCGAGAACGACAGCGATCATATTGTACAGATTATTGCAATATTGCCGCAGTTAAGGCCATGTGTGTCTCCATATCCATTCAAATCTTTACATAGTATAAAATAAAGTCAATTCCGTAGTCTGTTCGCTTAGATCTTTTTAACTACTCAACGGATTTTAATGCAGTTTTCAGCAATAGATAGAGTAATTCAAGAGGAGGGTTTATATTAGTATCTACATTGCAACCATGCGAAGCCGGGTGGGTTGCTAGTAATACATATAATACATACATTAATTAAAATAGTTGTCATATTAACGTAGTGGGATTTATTTACGCTCGTTTATACAGAGCGTTGAATTAGAAAAACTATGGAAGCAGCATTAATAAATAATAAATATATACGGACAAATCACACAGATTGAGCTAGCTCCAAAGTAAGTTCGAGACATGTGTTATAAGATACTAACTCAACGATACTATATTATATAACAAATACATATATAGATACACACCCAAGACCCAGGCCAAATTGAAAAAGATCATTTTCCATCTTGACCTGGCCGGGGATCGAACCCGGTCACTCCGTGTCGCAGGCAGGCGTGTTGACCGCTGCGCCACGGAGCTAGTTAGCTAGCATTGCGCTCTAACTTGCTTCAAACTAGCTTTGCCTATGATTTCGTAAGTTTTTCGTTGTGATTTGAGTTGAGTTTGTTTGCGTAAATGGGACTGATATTGAATCGTTACTTGCTTGTATGAGAGTTACGCTTCCATATTTTTTTCTAATTCAATGATACAGAGTGTAAATTTTACCTACCTGCTCGTAAGTGTATAAATATACTTATTTAATTTCTTTGATCGATATCAACACGTTGTAGAACAGGGTTTTAGGTGGAGTTGAGTAAGATTATTTTCAAGGCAAATCCACACACTAAATACTAAACGTTTCTATTCCAAAAGCTTTAGTGTAAGTCCTAGAATAATTTTGTTGTAGATTAAAATGACTAAAAGAAAAAGTTGATGTTAAGAAAATAATTAGTTTTTTGCTATTCCTATAATTTTAGTCTAAATTTATACCCAAAATAGACACTAAGTAATATTGTAGTACTATAAATAGTAAAATAGTCACTGGCATGAATATGGACATTCTAGGATCTGGACATTTTGCTATTTAAACATTCTGAGATATGGCTGGAATTTGGATATTTTGAAAACGGATTCCAAAACGGAATCAGGTTCGTAGGCGATGCGGCTAGCAACCCATAACTATTTTGATTCCGTATTCCATTAACCACATGCTTTTATGTCTAAAAGACCTGGGCTCTGTCTCTATGATAGTATGTAAAAAGGCAATTCTGGCAATGTTTTCCAGAAAATTCATTAGCCTGAGCTTCAAACAATTAACTTCGTTGAAAATACTAAAAAGAAAGGTCTATGTTACAAAATCGTTTTAACGCATTTCCTACGCCTATGTTTCGGATCAAGCGACATTTCAAGGTATGCTGCGCCTTAACACGGTCAAATTTAGCCTCACGAACTGACCACGCCGCCAGTTTGATTACGACATTGCTGTGACAGAGTTGCTGGACCTAATAATTGGTAACCTACCCGTTTAAGAGGAAATAGAAGGGGCCTATTTCCATACTAGCGTAGTCCCCTGATTACTCGCCGGATAGTAGCAGTAGAGCAATGATTTTTTACAATAAAAATCTATGGATATTAGCATGATTAAATTTTTTTCATAATTTAATTATTTAAAGAGATATGAACCTGAATAATTGGTTAGAATTTCCCTTATTTTTAACATCTAGTAAACAAATTTGATGCGATTATATTAGAAAAAGAAAACATGGAAACACAGCCATAGTTTTTTTTTAAAGTTTTAATTGTAAAAATAAATTATTTTGGTTAAGTTTTGGAGAAGAAGTCAGAGAACTACGAAGCGTTAATTTTGTGTACTTTTCATAAGTATTTTCGAACCGAGCTGTAGTTGTCTCTATCACACTCTACGGTAGGAGGCTTGACAGCAATAACAACAAAAAGGTGCTAAAAACAGAATAAAATTAATATTCAAGGGGCTCTCATACAACAAACGGGAGTTTTTTGCTCGATATTAATAACGGCAATATGTTGTCTACGTTGTAGATGGTACGGAACCCGTCAAGCGCGAGTCCGATTCGCACTTGGCTGGCTTATTTCTTCCTCCTAGACCAACATGGAAGATGCATGGAAGAATATTCTTTGAAATGCTGGAATAATGCCGCAAGAAGGTAACTAACTTATAGGTACTGGCCTCAAACGCCCGGTGAAGTAACAAAAGCTCACTTGGAGTTAACTACTAGCTCCGTGGCGCAGCGGTCAACACGCCAGCCTGCAACACGGAGTGACCGGGTTCGATCCCCGGCCAGGTCAAGATGGAAAATGATCTTTTTCAGATTGGCCTGGGTCTTGGATGTGTATCTAAATATGTATTTGTTATAAAATATAGTATCGTTGAGTTAGTATCCCATAACACAAGTCTCGAACTTACTTTGGGGTTAGCTCAATCTGTGTGATTTGTCCGTATATATTTATTTATTATTTACTACATAGTCAATTCGACTGTACATACAGCCACCTGATAACGAGCGAAACCACAGGCAAAGACCTAGCAACCGAAAAATAAACCACTGTCCGGCATCTGTGGCATGCGTCAGGTATCTTTTGTTTTTAGCGTGTGACGTCATCGTCTCGTACTACGATGGAACGGTGCCAAAGTTTGAATTTCGAATACAGGGCTGTCTCTTTCTCAATAATAATTGGTTTTCGCTACTTTCAGGCCTGTAGACCCGGGGGTCGTGGGTTCGATTCCCACGGGAAGCATACTTTGTTTAGTTGTTTCCAGTTTGGTTAGGACATTGCAGGCTTGAATCACCAGTCTGATAATTCATAAAAATGATCCCGTGCTTCGGAAGGCACGTTAAGCCGTTGCCATCTGCCATCCGGTTGCCATCTGGTAGTCGTTAAAGGAACCACGTCAGAGGCCGAGACGTGGTTCCGAAGATCTCTGACACCAATGTGTGCATGGTCGATTGACCATGACATCTACTCGAAATGATGATGATGACTACTTTCATCTTTGATTTTATGGTGGTAGAATAGCTAGCGACTGGCAAAATTCATTTTTGCTAGTAGCATGAATAAGCCGGCACGTCCGGGGAAGCATCACACTCTCAGTAAAAATCGACGTTCGAGTAGAAGTTTTACCGTTCTATGCTCTATTGTAGGAGCGGTGCCGGCCTTTTAAGTTGGGGCTCTCCCCAACTCCTTAAAAGGCCGGCACCGCTCCTGTCACACCCTGGTGTTACAGTTGTCCATGGGCAGCGGTGATCACTTACCATCAGGTGACTCGCTTACTCGTTTGCCGTCATATATAATAAAAAAAATTAGAGATTTTCGAAAAAAAAACAGTACTTTGCTCCAAAATTTTGTGTTTCCCACCATATCGACAAGACTAGATCCCCATTCCCCCATATCAGATTTCACACATTTCTTCCATAACATTCTTAAAGGGCCCTTAGGTCACCTTATTTTGTAGAGCATGCTTATACACCCTTTTATGCAAACGTCGTACGTACTGCCTCTTCTGGGTAGTCGGATAAAAAGAAGCCTTTATAAATAAATAATCCTTACTAATATTATAAATGCGAAAGTGAGTTTGTTTGTTTATTTGTTTGTTTGTTTGTTTGTAACGCTTTCACGCCGTAACTACCGAACCGATCATCATGAAATTTTGCATATAAGTTCTCTGGAGTACGGAGAAGGACATAAGCTACCTTTTATCCCGAGAAAAAGTACTATTCCCGAGGGATCGACATTGACGCGGGCGGAGCCGCGGGCGAAAGCTAGTTAAATATAAATAAAATTAATATTAAAAGGGACTCCCATACAACAGACACGATTTTTTTGCCGTTTTTATAGATAACGGTACGGAACCCTTCGACTGCGAGTCCGACTCGCGCTTGGCCATTTTTTTTGATTTCTTGTGCTTTAGGTGCTGCTGCCCATCGGAAGCATATTAAGGGCCCGCCATATGCCAGGCGGCGTGGCGATACAAACGCGGATGGTCTAAACGCGTTGGCTACTTTGGATATTTTAGTTTTTTAGGAATATTCAAGGGTTATTCGAAAAAGAAAAACATATGATGGCTGCCTTATCTGTAATGCAATAATAATCAAAAGTTTCAAGGTAAATTTTAATGTATTTGGTGAATAATGCTATATACCGAGTAAATTAGACGTGATTTGGAGGCAACTTTGCAATTTTTTTCTATCGAGAAAATTTTACGCAATCGTGTTTTTGAGTCATATAGTTACCAGAGTTAGTCCTGAACTTTGCTGCATTTTTATTTCAACTTGAGTATTTAATTATTATTGATATAACAGTCAATCATGCAAAGCAGTGTGAGGTAGTACGGGCCCTTAAAGCTAGAAAGAAATTTGTTGGATCTGGGGGAGAAACGGAAAGTACTGGGATACTCTACTCACACTCACTTGGATCCAGAGTAAAAATTTCATCAAAATATGTCCAGCCGTTCTTGAATTATAAATTTAACTAAACCGACTTTGTTATCTTTTACAAAAAAAGTTATTTTAAAAGTTACTTACAAAAAAGGCGTTCTAAAACGTCTTTGGTAAACTTGCCTCATTATTTTATATAGGCGCACTATATAAAAATATCTCGAGTTCCTCCGTGCTTCAGAAGGCACGTTAGGCCTTTGTTCCCGGCTGTCAACATTGATGGTAGTCGTCATGCTGTCAGATGCCTTTAGGCAGCTTTAAAATAGACACCAGTGTTGGCCACTTACTATACAAGAACAACAGCATAATAAAGCCGGCGCGGACCTCTTCGGTTGCCCGGCTTCGCACGGATAGTTATAGGTATTTTATTCTGTAGCCTATGTTCATCAGGGGTAATGTAGAGTTCTAATGGTAAAATAATATTTCAAATCAGCCCAGTTGTTTCGGAGCCTGTTAAATGCAAGGATATGGGTAAAAAGATGGTAAATTTCGTTACCATATTTTTACCCATATCTCCTTCACACGCTCAATCCATCTTTTCTTTGGCCTGCCTCTATTTTGATTCCCAATTACTTTCATATTCAACACCTTCCTAGTTATATGGCTTTCTTTTCTTCGCAAAACATGTCACCATCCCAATCTACAGCTTCTCAGTTTTTCCGTTATGGGGGCTACTTTCGTACTTCCTCTTATATACTCATTCCTTATCCTATCTTTTTGAGTCACTCCACTTATCCATCTCAACATTCTCATCTCCGCTGCATGCAATCGACTTTATCCGTCACCTTGGTGGCCCAACACTCTGAACCATACAAAACTACTGGTCTTATCACGCTTTTATAAATTTTACCTTTGAGCTTAAGGGGCATACGCGAGTCACAAATTACCCCAGTCACTTGTCGCTATTTTACCCAAACGGCGTTTATACCTACCTACGACTATTAAGTCCTGGTCTATATTACCGTCACCTTTAATAAATGAAAGCAGTAAATTTATTGATGGGGTTATACAGACAATCCTAATCCCAATTATTATTATAAATGCGAAAGTTATTTATTTAATCATTTATTTTTTAAGTACCTAAATACAAGTATAATTATTTTTAAAATAACAGTGATTAAAACGAATTATGTACAATATAAACATGAAGTGAAAAAAAAGGAGCACTAGAAAGAAAATTTCTTCGAAATCTTCCCCGTGTGGCATGGTGGCAAGAACGCTGGCTGCGTTCCCCCGTTGGATAGCTATGCTAATCCGTTGGGCGAAAAAGCAGCCAGCCCTCTTATCACCGGCAGCCGACATGAGCCGTGGGGCAATCTCTTTTCAGAAACCCCTCGCTCTGGGTCCCCAAGGTCCTAAAGTCTCTACGCCAAACGGCACAAATATATAATCCTCAGCTAAGGTTGCCTCAGCGCCTTCGGCAGCAGTTTATTAATGCGAAAGTGAGTTTGTTTGTTACGCTTTCACGTTGTAACTACTGAATCGATCATCATGAAATTTTGCATACACGTTATCTGAGGTACGGAGAAGGACATAGGGTACATTTTATCCCGGGAAAAAGTACTGTTGCCGAGGGATCGACATTGACGCGGGCGGAGCCGCGGGCGAAAGCTAGTTTTTAATATAACTTAAGAGTAATAAATAAGAGAAGAAAAAACCGGCAAAGTGCGATTCGGACTCGCGCACGATTTCCGTACATTATATAAAATAAGTTTAAAATTATTAAAAATATTTTTATTATATGATGTAACTGAAAATTAATGCTTTTCGTAATTTTTCCTTTATCTGTGCTATAAGCTTAGTACCAAATTTCAAGATTTTGAGCTCATGGGAAGTTTCCTGTAGGTTTTAATTTCCTTACGAATGTCGAAAAAAACACGACATAACCAGCTGTATCTTTGATTGCGTTGGCTTAGAAGTTTGATTTTTTCACAGCTCCAAGGGCTTTCACTACTCAAATCTACTGTAGATTTGAGTATTTGATATGAATTTCCGCTTGATTGAGGGAAATTCCCTACATTTTCTCCCATTCTCTTCACTACTACGATCAGCGCGGGAAGGAAAGCAGCTGGAACTAACATCATACGTTTTTTAGGGTTCCGTACCTCAAAAGGAAAAAAACGGAACCCTATAGGATCACTTGGTTGTCTGTCTGTTTGTCAAGACTCTTTTTCTCAGAAACGCATAGAGGTATCAAGCTGAATTGGCGTACAGGTAGAAAACTGAATCAAAACTGATATCGTTTTGATTCAGTTTTCCGACTCTACGTCCACCTACTCGCTAAACTTGACCTTTGTGCCTTGGGTCTCATGGTGTTCGGGTATGTCCCGTAAGGGTTTAAGACGTGACTAATATCTATACAGCGTGATTTTGAACCCCCTAGCTATATTGAAATCTGGGAATCAGAATCCCTAATGGAATACAGAATTGTAAGAAAAAAACGTAAAAAACGAAAAAATTAATTTAACCTTTCATAGAAATTCGTCCAGTTGATCGGCGACTTTGTATGGAAACCTAAATTTATTTTTCGTTCTTGACCCTTTTTTCTTGCAATTCTGTGTTCCATTAGGGATTCTGATTCCCAGATTTCAATATAGCTAGGGGGTTCAAAATCACGTTTTATTATAGAGATTGGAAACCCTATAATACAAATTCGCTACACACAATAAAATCGAACGAAACAAAATGTCCGTCGCATTATTCTCTCGTGTTATTTTGTACTAATTATCCGGTGTTGTCTGCCAACTATCAGAACGATGCGATGTCTTATTTAGCTTAGACAACGTCTAGACTTAGGTGCCGCTCTCTATGGCCTAATTGACAACATTACATTTTACGTGCCTTGAACTTAAAACCATTTCGAGTTTGGTATGTATTTCAATGAAACAACGTCTGTGGTGGATCGCGTTTATTTCGAGACTGCGGGTACTACGCCCCGTCCTATCTGTCACATATGTACTCGTAGCCGCATATACGTACATAACACCTCACCACTTAAACAACAATATAAATACAAATAAAATAAAAGAAAAAAAATAACAAATCTTTAAGTACAATAGGTAAACGTAATCTTACTCTTAAAGAAAAATAGAACATATGTAAAAATACAATATGTCTTACATATTATAATTCCACTAGGGTAGTTTATCTGAGATGTTATTATTTAATCAATATCTAACACAAATGGTACCATTTTATTTAATTTTTAATCTATTTCTAAACCGTAACGTTTAGCCGGGTATCTTACACGTTTACTTGGCAGAGTCTGTAGTTCAGTGTGTAACTCTGAACCCTTATCAGTATGGGGCTCGGTGCGGGCGGGCGCGGCTGCAGGCGGAGCGGCGCTTGGAGTAGTTGGTGACGCTGATGCTTTGGAACTACACTGCGGATCCGCTTCCTTGCAACATTCTGTATTAGGCAATGTTTCAAACAACTGCCGGGTTACGGATGAACCTGATGTAATTTCTTCATGACTAACCTGACTTTCTTTTGAAAAAGATGAATCTACAGCTAAGGACCTCCTCTTTAATTGGTCGATATGTCGATGCGTTTCCCTACCTACACTGTCCCTTACTTTATAATTCGTTGAACCTAATTTTTGTAAAATTTTTCCAGGCGTCCAATTTTGTTTTGTATTTGTACTAAAATCCTTCAAGTAAACAGGGTCTCCCACTTGTAATTCACGGTGCGAGCCTTCATTTTTTTCCGCTTGATCCTGTCTTGTTTTTACCACTTTCATATCCCTGTCTGGCTTTAATGCATCTAACCGAGTTCTTAAATTCCTACCTTGTAGAATACGAGCAGGACTGTCACCAGTCGTAGCATGTTCTGTATTTCTATATAGTAATAAGTACCTATGTAATGCGGTCTCGACGTCGACATTGTCTTTGATAGCTTTCTTGATAACAGATTTACATAATTTTACTGCGTTCTCTGCGGCACCATTTGAAGAAGGATGGTGCGGCGCCGAAAAACATTGTTCAATTCTATTACTTTTTAAAAATAGTTTAAAACTATTACTAGAAAAGGGAGGGCCGTTATCCGAAACAATCATTTTTGGCAGGCCAAACTGCGAAAATAAACAACGTAGTTTTTTTATAACTTCTAACGCATTAGTATTAGTCATTTTAAACGCTTCAACCCATTTCGATGTGGCGTCTACCACAATCAGAAATTTGTAATCATATATGGGGCCCAAAAAATCGATATGAAGCCGCCGCCAGGGCTTGCTGCACCAGGGCCAGGGCTGCGGCGCGTGCGCGGGCGGCGCCGCTGCCAGCGCTGCGCACGTATCGCAGCCGCGGCATACCGCCTCGATCTCCTCATCCAGCCCGGCCCACCAAACGTAGCTCCTAGCTAGCCCTTTCATTTTAACAATACCTAAATGAGTCTCATGAAGTTCTTTAAGCACCCGACTACGACACGGTTCCGGTATAACAACCCTATGACCCCACATTAAGCAACCTAATTCTAAGTATAATTCTTTTCTACGATTATAATAAGGTCGAAATTCATTACTATCCAATTGTAATGGCCAACCATCTTGAACATAACTTACTATTCTTCCTAAGATCGGGTCTTTTTTTGTTTCTTTTTTTAATTCTTGATATTCTAGAAGTAACGCGTCCCTAGCAAAATGTAAAAACGTTTGCTCGGGTTCTGATAACTTATTCGTTTTCTCATTCGATGGTAACGGTAAACGCGATAAGGCATCCGCATTATTTTTATCGGTCCTTACATATTCTATATCAAATGAGTATGCTGATAAAATTATTGCCCACCTCTGAAGGCGGCTAGCAACCATACTAGGAATACCGGCCTTTGGGCCTAATATCGTGACTAGTGGTTTGTGATCCGTTTTTAACAAAAATTTCCTACCATACAAGTATTGATGGAACTTCTTTACTGCAAATATAATAGCGAGTGCCTCGCGCTGTATTTGACTGTATTGTCTTTCTGCCGGCGCAAGCGCTCGTGACGCATAACTGATGGGTCGCTCCTGTCCATCGGGCGCGTACTGCGACAGCACTGCGCCGACGCCCAGACCACTCGCGTCGCAAGTCACTATAAGTTGCTCATTAGGATCATAGTGCAAGAGCACGTGTACACTAGTTAACATTTTTTTTACAACGTTAAAAGCATAATCACACTGATCATTCCAGTTCCACCGTGTCGATTTCTTAAGCAAATTGTATAATGGAGCCAAATGGGAACTCAAGTTTTTTATAAATTTAGCATAAAAGTTAACCATACCTAAAAATGATCTAAGTTCAGATACACTACTCGGTCTAGGTAGATCGACAATGGCCTTTATTTTCTCCGGATCAGTATGAATTCCATTTTTATCTATGATGTAACCTAGGTACGAGACTGAGTCTGCAAAAAATACACACTTCTTTTTGTTTAACTTTAAACCATTTTGATGTAATCTTTCAAATACTTTTTCTAGAGTTTTCAAATGATTTACCCTATCCTTAGCCGTTATAAGTAAATCGTCCATAAATATGGCTACACCAGGAATGCCCCTCATTACATTCGTCATTATGCGTTGAAATATCGCTGGGCTGGATGCTAATCCATATACTAAGCGATTATACCTAAATAAACCACGATGCGTATTAATAACAGTATACTTTTTGGATTCATCTAACTCAATTTGATTATATGCTGAAGATAAATCAATTTTTGAAAACTGAGTACCACCATTCAAGTCCGCAAATAACTCTTCCACTCTAGGCAAAGGATACTTATCGACCAACAAAGAGGGGTTCAATGTCACTTTAAAGTCTGCACATATTCGTAATTTACCATTAGGCTTACTTACCGGGACCAAAGGCGTAGCCCACTCAGAAAATTCAACAGGTTCAATCGTACCGTTTTGTAACATGGTGTCAAGCTCCTGGTCTACCTTCTCTTTGAGCGCGTATGGCAGCGGGCGCGCACGACAATAAACCGGTCTCGCGCCCTCCCGCACATGCAACGTCGCCCGTCCGCCCGTGTACCTGCCCAGCTGATTGTCGAACAATTCCTTATACCTATCGAGTAAACAAAATATATCATCATTAGATTTATGTTGTACACTTAAATTATTATTATTGTGGAATTTAGGGATTTTAATACATAGCTCCGATAACCACTGCCGTCCTAATAACGATGTTGTTCCACCATCAATTACATATAAATCCAATATTTTTTTACAATCTCCATACTTAACCGATGGCTTAATAATACCTAATGGTCGGACTTTACTACCATTGTAAAATCGCAAAGTAACTTTACATGATTCTAATGGTAAATGCTTGAAAAACTCATTATAAGTCGTTTTACTTATACATGATAGGGCACTTCCTGTGTCTACTTCCATCAGTAATTCCCTACTTTCTATCAGTACTGGAACGCTTACCGCTGGATAATTTCTCAACGACATTTGATAAATCGCCTCCTCATCGGACGAGTCTCCCTCACTGCTGCTACTACCCTCCTCCGGCTCCGCAAAATGCTGACCTGTGCCCCTGTCTCGGTTCTGGTTAGGCTTGCCTTTATATGCCTTTTTTGGATTTCTGGATGCCTTAAAACTACTTCTCTTATTCGGGCACATCCGCTGAAGGTGACCTGGTTGCTTGCAGGAACTGCATACATATGAACGGAACCGACATTCGCTCATCCTATGAAAGACTGACCCGCACGTTGAGCATCGATCCGAACTTTCATCGTTTCTCCTGTCTCTGCTGCTGTTTATGGACACGCTATTTAACTCCTCACTTGACTTTACTTCTGTTGGTTTTTCAACTGCTGCTGCATCTTTCTCTGCCGATTCTAGGGCAGTAGCTAACGTAATCGCCCTTTTGTATGTTAGCTCCAATTCCGCAAACAGCCTCTGTCGGATAATATCGTTGGCTAAACCACAAACCAATTGGTCTCGCATGTTTTCTTCCAATGTTTTTCCAAATCCACAAAATCGCGATAGCCGTTTAAGCTCTGCCACATAATTTGCCACGCTCTCACCTACCCGCTGTCGCCGTTGACGAAATTTATATCTTTCTGCCATTTCTGATGGCTTAGGCTGTAAATGGTCACCGACAATCTTCACCACTTCATCAAAGGTAAGGGATGCTGGTGCCTTCGGGCTTGTTAAATTCACCATAAGTTCGTACGTTTTATCACCTACGGTTGCTATCAGCGTTGGTAACTGCAATTCTGGCTTAATGTTGTTCACTAAAAAATACATTTTTACACGGTCGCAATACGTTGACCAATTACCTTCCTCTAACTTAAATTCAGTTATCTTTCCGATAGACATTGTTCGTCGTTGCCACAAATATAGTTTAAATAAATACACGCAATGCACTCCGAATTGATTACCGATCGTCGCCACTTGGTATGTATTTCAATGAAACAACGTCTGTGGTGGATCGCGTTTATTTCGAGACTGCGGGTACTACGCCCCGTCCTATCTGTCACATATGTACTCGTAGCCGCATATACGTACATAACAGAGTTGTTTCTTTGATTTACGCAAAACACATTTTTTTTTTTTTTTTAGGTCAATAATAATATCTGTAAAAAACTTGAAGGATTTCAAGAGGAAGGTACAATAACTTATTATTAGTTTACACAAAACTATTAAAAATGAATGACTGGCAGAGTAGCTACGTTTATTACTGATAAGGAATATCCCTCGTGCAGTTCGTTCTCGTCCTCTTTTTGCTGCGTTTACTTGCCGAACAAACTCAGGTTTACGTGCTCCTATACATCGTATGGTTGAGTCCCGCAGTAAATTATTTAATGCACATTTAGATATTTTTGAAAGCATGCCTTATTATTATAAAAAGACACTGTGCAAATTATTGAGTGATCTTGACACGAAGTCTTTATACTCTTAATATTTATGTTTAACTGTTTTTGTTTTTTTTTTTTTTTATGTTTTTATGTAGGTACTGTACTTTAAAAAAAAAAACATATATTCTGTTTTGTGTATTTAACTTTGTTTACAATAATTGTCATGCTGTGTATGCACGTTTTTTGGGTTGCGGTCCAGTTTGTTGTGCTGATTTGTTTTCATTTGTACGATGTTGTGATTGTGACCTGTTGTGTGTACCTTAAATAAATAAAATAAAAATAAAATAAAAAAATAAATAACTATCAATCTACCTTCAGTCTTATTATATAAATAATTTTCTTACTAAGCATTATTATACGCATACTTATATTGTAATGTAATATATGACTTCTTCCTTGTTATCTCTCTATTAACTACAATTATTATTACTTCTCTTTTGTTATCTACATATCTAGTGGCAACAATTTCACATAATATGTATTAAATTAAACTGTGAATAACGTTGTTGGTTGCATAATTAATAAGAAGTGTTATAATATGTTGTTATATATTTAATATATATTATGTAACTGTTTGTTATTCCATAATAAATAAATAGATATACAACGTGATATTGAACCCCCTAGCTATATTGAAATTAAGGAATCAGAACCCCTTTTGCAATTTCGTGTTCCCTAATGGAACACGAAATTGCAAAAAATTTAGGTAAAAAACGAAAAAGAAATGTAGGTTTCCCATACAAAGTCGCCGATCAGCTGGACGAATTTCTATGAAAGGTTAAATTTATTATCTCGTTTTTTACCTTTTTTTCTTAGAATTCTGAATTCTATTAGGGATTCTGATTCCCAGATTTCAATATAGCTAGGGGGTTCAAAATCACGTTGTAGAGTCAACACTGAAAATTTCGATTTTAACGCCATCTAGCGCAATACGGCGTAATTTGCATCCGGGCTTTTAGACTTTAGTATAAGGTTTTCCCCTATTATACATGGTGAAATTTAAATAGTTTTGGGCCCTTAAAGGGATGATTCAGCCAACTTTTCCCATGGGACCTTGCACGGACCTTGCTAAATATACTCATACCATATGGTCCCAAGTGCTCCCAATTCCAACGTCCTCCTCCTCCTCCTTGCTTCGTAATCCTCATTGTTGAGGGTCGTGATCTCTATGGAACACCTTCCTGTGTACTATGCTCCGCCATTCAGTCCTGTACTCTGCAGTTCGGACAGCGTCGCTGACTTTGGTATCTAGTGTCGAGCGAATCTGGTCGGACCAACGCATGGGACTACGTCCTCTGGATCTCTTTCCTTCTACTATGCCTGTCAACAGAAGTTTCTCGAGAGTTCTCCACGTTTCCTGGAAATATGTCCGAAGAATTCCAGTATTCTTCGTAGACATATTGTGGAGAGTCTGGTCTTTATGCTAGTTGTTTGAGAATAGATGCGTTGGTCCGGCGTGCTGTCTATGGTATCTGAAGCATTTTTCTCCAGCACCACATTTCAAAAGAGTCGATTCTGGTTCGGTTTATTTTCTTTAAGGTCCTGAGGACTCTGAGTGAATTTCTTCGACTCTAACAGCTCCTTCACTGTTCATGTATAGAGACTGTAGCAATGCTATGAGATGATTAGGCAAGAGTTCTTCGAGGATGGCCCACAGGGTGTCCCAATCTACACAATCAAACGCTTTGCTGTAATCAATGAAACACATTATCACCGGGGCATTAAATTCATAGGCTTTCTCGATGACTTGCCTGATTCCAACGTGCGCACGTTTTATTTCAGGCTCGTCAAATAGATGGCGCCTGGCAGTGAATTCACGCGCGAGTTCACGCCATCATCATCATCATCATTTCGAGTAGGTGTCACGGTCAATCAACCATGCACACCCTGGTGTCAGAGTTCTTCGGAACCGCCTCTCGGCCTCTAACGTGGTTCCTTTAACGACTACCAAATGGCAGCCGGGACCACCGGCTTAACGTGCCTTCCGAAGCACGGAATCATCTTTATTATCAGACAATCAGGCGATTCAAGCCTGCAATTACTAACCAAACTGGAAACAACTAAACAAAGTATGCTTCCGGTGGGAATCGAACCCACGACCCTCGGTCAACAGGCAAACGCCTTAACCACTGGACCACGGAGGTTGTTACGCCATGAATTCACGGCACAAGTCCTTTACATTTACGGGACGCTCACAGTCGTTCGTGAAACCCGCCGCGAAATGGATGTTGAAGTTGCTGCTGCAATAACTTTGTTTGCGGTGGCAACATATCACTATTTAGAGGTCCAAAACGAGTTATTAGAAAGCGTTAGAAAAAAAGAAGATGGCGGTGACTGAAATACATCGTAACCGATCAAGGTATGATTGCTTGTGTAGTGAATTTATAAATTGAATTAATGATTAGAACTGTCTTTTGCAATAACTTTGTTTGCGGTGGCAACATATCACTATTTAGAGGTCCAAAACAAGTTATTAGAAAGCGTTAGAAAAAAAGAAGATGGCGGATGACTGAAATACATCGTAACCGATCAAGGTATGATTGCTTGTGTAGTGAATTTATAAATTGAATTAATGATTAGAACTGTCTTTTGCAATAACTTTGTTTGCGGTGGCAACATATCACTATTTAGAGGTCCAAAACAAGTTATTAGAAAGCGTTGGAAAAAAAGAAGATGGTGGATGACTGAAATACATCGTAACCGATCAAGGTATGATTGCTTGTGTAGTGAATTTATAAATTGAATTAATGATTAGAACTGTCTTTTGCAATAACTTTGTTTGCGGTGGCAACATATCACTATTTAGAGGTCCAAAACAAGTTATTAGAAAGCGTTGGAAAAAAAGAAGATGGTGGATGACTGAAATACATCGTAACCGATCAAGGTATGTGTTTGCTTGTGTAGTGAATTTATAAATTGAATTAATGATTATAACTGTCTTTATTAATTATATAAAACTAGCTGTTGCCCGCGACTTCGTCCGCGGCAATTTCTGTTATTATGATTAATTAGTTTTTTTTATTATTATTAGTATATATAAAAATATTTTTCCCCCGTTTTCAAAACATTTTTTATTGATGCTTCGCTCCTATTGGTCGCAGCGTGATGTTTAATAGCCTAAAACCTTCCTCAATAAATGGACTATCCAACACAAAAAGAATTTTCCAGTTTGAACCAGTAGTTCCTGAGATTAGCGCGTTCAAACAAACAAACCAACAATCAAACAAAACTCTTCAGCTTAATAATATTAGTATAGATTAATTTCAGACCTTCTATGGAAAAGCAGTTATCAGAATTACATTCTGAACCCAGTGGAGAATTACAATTATTAAAAATAAACTGGCACGTCGCCGTGAGTGTGGATGTGTACGCGTGATCGCCGCGCGAACGGAGCGCGAACCCTTTGTCGCGGGACAAAATACCGACTCTGATCGGGGAACAGGCAAAGAATATATACGCTACACGAAAAGAAACGACACTCAAGCATGTGTGCACGTAAAAGCGCTTGCGGCTATGTGTGGGTGTCTGGATGTGCCCGGGGGCATCGAGAGGCGCGCGGGGCGGTGAACGAGCCAGCACTAAGTGGTTTTACGCTTACACGTTGCGATTCAAGGTCACAGAAACTCGAAGTCACACGTACAGGGAGTGTCACCGCTGTGGAACAGGCGCAAACGCGCGTGAACCCTGTGAAAACCATCCACATTCTCGTTCAAGACTGTTTACAGAGCTTCACGGCACTAGTTTGGAGCCGCAATTTTCAATTGTCTAACTATCACGGTTCATTAGATACAGCTTGGTGACAGACGGACAGACAGACAGACAGACGGACAGCGAAGCGAAATTAATAGGGTCCCGTTTTTACCCTTTGGGTACGGAGCCCTAAAGACGTTGAATGTGGCAGCTGCTTCTCTTCCCGCGCAGACCGTAATAGGCGATCAAGGGAGTGGGCGACAATCTGCGGAATAATGTTAATAGGCGATGCGGCTAGCAACCCATCACTATTTTGATTCCGTTTTCCATCTACACGCCCTCTAACAGGCATTGCAACCAATGTGGCCATAAAGTCTTATAGACCTAGGCTCTGTCTAGCCCGCAAGGGAAAAAGACGTGATACTATGTAAGTATTTTTTTTTTTTTTAGTATGTATCTGAAACTTCTTTAGCGGCGTTGTGCACTTTTTGCGATGGGTAAAAAATTTTAAACTCGCGCCAGGATACAGGACACGTGACCTGATCGATACTTAGACCAAAGGAGGAGTTTCTACTCAATAGGCTAGTTTCCTGGGTCGTAATTATAACATAACAATTAGTCCGTCAGTTAGATAATCAAAAAATATTGGACACGTATTTTAACTTTTGTCAAATAAATAATAAAGATAAAGCGCGTCAAAGTTCAGGAGTGGGGGCTCGTGACGTCAAAGTTTGCTAAAAATTGTAGCAAACTATGACGTCACACGGAACTTCAAAGGGCTATCTTTATCATTTTTTGTTTAATCGACAAAAGAAAAAATACGTTTCCAATATTTTTGAATATCTAACTGACGGACTAATTATATTTTTTTAAGAAACTAGCCTATAGTGTTGCGTTTGTAGTATGAGGCGACGCTAGTATTTATAGAAACCACGCATACACACTATAAAACTTCTTATGTGTTTGTTATTCTGTGGTCGGTATAACCTACGAATAAGTATTACTTCATCATCATCATCATCAAATCTTTTCAATCTCCACTACAGGAGCACGACCCTCTCTGTACTAGAGCCATACTTGGTCAGAGCAGCCAGAGGACTTGGCCTACACTCTGCGCTGGCCAGACGGGTGGGAGAGGTCTCATAGACGTTATGAGCTTTGTTTAGCTTGTATTTTCTAAGTCACCTTCTACGACAGCCACGTTGGAGTGGTCCTATTCTACTCTGCCGGATACCACACGGCGTGAAGTATTACTTATTCGTAGCTTATAACCATAGATTTAAAAAAAACTGCGTCTATGCTTATTACACTGCAGCGCCCTGTCGGCATGTTTGCGTTGGTGTTTGCCTTGAATGCTCTTCTGTGCTTCGGTACACTTACGGTACATTAAGCCATTGGTCTCGGCTGTCATCATTTATGACAGTCGTTAAGCTATGTCAGATGCCTTTAGGCAGCTTGAAAAATCCAACACCTGTGTTAGCAACGACGAACAACACACGGAGTAAGTTACTTTGTTTTCAGATATATCGTGTTTATAAGCTCTAGATACCGAAACTAAAAATGTTTTTTAGAATTTTTCTGTATCTATGTTTGTTCTCCATAACTCTTAAACGAATTAACTGAATTTTATAAAACTTGGTAGATACATTTTTAGACGTACAGGACACAGAATAGGGTACTTTTATTTTACTCTCCAGATATAATAAAACGGGGATCTCCCCTGTGCTAGATCCTCCATACGCGAACGGAGCCGCGGGCACAGCTATTTAGGTAGTAAAATTCTGATTATGAAGACACAAAATACGCGGGAAACAAATAACCATTATTGGCAATCAATTAAAAATTGAGGCAAGGGTATCCTCAAAAATGGAGAAAATAAAAAAAAAAACTCATGTCAAAGTATTTTTTATTATGTAAAACATTATACATTTATTACGAAATCTATTAAAAAAAAAATTACTATAAGATTTTGGTTGTTTCTGTTCACCAATGTTTAGCATCAACCCGCTATCGGGATTATTGAAATCAGAATCTTTTTCTTAAATTTTGCAGTAGTACATACGAATCTGAACGACAATTGCAAGTAAACATACTATGAGGTCCGCATACTGGTTGTATATTTACGTAAGGTTTAATAGTTCGTTTGTCAAGAGGGGGTCTTTTTTTATGAAAATAACTTAGTGGTCTTGAATCATATCTAGCGGATCTACACGTCTCAGTTGAAATATCTTGTGTGTAACAAGGACGCGGACCACATACTTGAGAAACCGATTTTTTGGGTAAACCCAAAAAATCGGTTATTATTTTATTATTATTTTATTATTAGGTTATTAAAGGCATACAAACGTATGGATGTTGCCCTAAAGGGCAACATCCATACGTTTGTATGCCTTTTGAACAACAAGATTTCGGTTGATTCCAAGATTTAGATTTAACAGGGCCACATGCTTGATGTTGAGTACTACATGATCTTGTACTCCAGGCAGAGGGTACTGATGTTTGTGAGTCTCGAAATACACATCCACAGACATCCTTCTTGAATTGTATGCGACAAGATGATGGTGATTTAGGTTTGTGGCTACGACACATTTTGCAGGTACATGTGTTAGTATTTTTATTCATTTTCCGCTTTTTAGCTACATCAGCCAAATATTTAGCAATAGTCAGTTTGAGTTCACATACTTTACATAAAGTATCTGTTGATGATTTTTTTTTAACGCGTAATGCTTTTGAACAAATAAGGCATTCGGATGAAGTTATCTCTCTAGCACGGATTATAGAGTACTCTAATTTATGTCCAGAAGATTGTTCCGAGTTTGAAATATTTTGAGATGATTTTTTCCCCTTTTTAGTATCAACTGCAATAAAGCTACATTTGTGTTTAGATGATGACAATGTATTAGAGTTTAAATTATGAAATACATCCATATTAGATGAGTACTTCTGTTTTAAACCAACTAAACAGTTGCTACTTTTATCTTTCATATTGCGTTGCGATGTATCTCTTGACTCTCTCATCTCTCTCGTTTCTTTTGAAACTGTTTGACAAATTTTTGTCGACATACTAGGTGTACAAACACCACTGTCTTTATTCGAATTGATGCCTCAGCCTCAGCGCCTTCGGCAGCAGTTTATTAATGCGAAAGTGAGTTTGTTTGTTACGCTTTCACGTTGTAACTACTGAATCGATCATCATGAAATTTTGCATACACGTTATCTGAGGTACGGAGAAGGACATAGGGTACATTTTATCCCGGGAAAAAGTACTGTTGCCGAGGGATCGACATTGACGCGGGCGGAGCCGCGGGCGAAAGCTAGTTTTTAATATAACTTAAGAGTAATAAATAAGAGAAGAAAAAACCGGCAAAGTGCGATACGGACTCGCGCACGATTTCCGTACATTATATAAAATAAGTTTAAAATTATTAAAAATATTTTTATTATATGATGTAACTGAAAATTAATGCTTTTCGTAATTTTTCCTTTATCTGTGCTATAAGCTTAGTACCAAATTTCAAGATTTTGAGCTCATGGGAAGTTTCCTGTAGGTTTTAATTTCCTTACGAATGTCGAAAAAAACACGACATAACCAGCTGTATCTTTGATTGCGTTGGCTTAGAAGTTTGATTTTTTCACAGCTCCAAGGGCTTTCACTACTCAAATCTACTGTAGATTTGAGTATTTGATATGAATTTCCGCTTGATGAGGGAAATTCCCTACATTTTCTCCCATTCTCTTCACTACTACGATCAGCGCGGGAAGGAAAGCAGCTGGAACTAACATCATACGTTTTTTAGGGTACCGTACCTCAAAAGGAAAAAAACGGAACCCTATAGGATCACTTGGTTGTCTGTCTGTTTGTCAAGACTCTTTTTCTCAGAAACGCATAGAGGTATCAAGCTGAATTGGCGTACAGGTAGAAAACTGAATCAAAACTGATATCGTTTTGATTCAGTTTTCCGACTCTACGTCCACCTACTCGCTAAACTTGACCTTTGTGCCTTGGGTCTCATGGTGTTCGGGTATGTCCCGTAAGGGTTTAAGACGTGACTAATATCTATACAGCGTGATTTTGAACCCCCTAGCTATATTGAAATCTGGGAATCAGAATCCCTAATGGAATACAGAATTGTAAGAAAAAAACGTAAAAAACGAAAAAATTAATTTAACCTTTCATAGAAATTCGTCCAGTTGATCGGCGACTTTGTATGGAAACCTAAATTTCTTTTTCGTTCTTGACCCTTTTTTCTTGCAATTCTGTGTTCCATTAGGGATTCTGATTCCCAGATTTCAATATAGCTAGGGGGTTCAAAATCACGTTTTATTATAGAGATTGGAAACCCTATAATACAAATTCGCTACACACAATAAAATCGAACGAAACAAAATGTCCGTCGCATTATTCTCTCGTGTTATTTTGTACTAATTATCCGGTGTTGTCTGCCAACTATCAGAACGATGCGATGTCTTATTTAGCTTAGACAACGTCTAGACTTAGGTGCCGCTCTCTATGGCCTAATTGACAACATTACATTTTACGTGCCTTGAACTTAAAACCATTTCGAGTTGTTTCTTTGATTTACGCAAAACACATTTTTTTTTTTTTTTTAGGTCAATAATAATATCTGTAAAAAACTTGAAGGATTTCAAGAGGAAGGTACAATAACTTATTATTAGTTTACACAAAACTATTAAAAATGAATGACTGGCAGAGTAGCTACGTTTATTACTGATAAGGAATATCCCTCGTGCAGTTCGTTCTCGTCCTCTTTTTGCTGCGTTTACTTGCCGAACAAACTCAGGTTTACGTGCTCCTATACATCGTATGGTTGAGTCCCGCAGTAAATTATTTAATGCACATTTAGATATTTTTGAAAGCATGCCTTATTATTATAAAAAGACACTGTGCAAATTATTGAGTGATCTTGACACGAAGTCTTTATACTCTTAATATTTATGTTTAACTGTTTTTATGTTTTTTTTTTTTTATGTTTTTATGTAGGTACTGTACTTTAAAAAAAAAAACATATATTCTGTTTTGTGTATTTAACTTTGTTTACAATAATTGTCATGCTGTGTATGCACGTTTTTTGGGTTGCGGTCCAGTTTGTTGTGCTGATTTGTTTTCATTTGTACGATGTTGTGATTGTGACCTGTTGTGTGTACCTTAAATAAATAAAATAAAAAAATAAATAACTATCAATCTACCTTCAGTCTTATTATATAAATAATTTTCTTACTAAGCATTATTATACGCATACTTATATTGTAATGTAATATATGACTTCTTCCTTGTTATCTCTCTATTAACTACAATTATTATTACTTCTCTTTTGTTATCTACATATCTAGTGGCAACAATTTCACATAATATGTATTAAATTAAACTGTGAATAACGTTGTTGGTTGCATAATTAATAAGAAGTGTTATAATATGTTGTTATATATTTAATATATATTATGTAACTGTTTGTTATTCCATAATAAATAAATAGATATACAACGTGATATTGAACCCCCTAGCTATATTGAAATTAAGGAATCAGAACCCCTTTTGCAATTTCGTGTTCCCTAATGGAACACGAAATTGCAAAAAATTTAGGTAAAAAACGAAAAAGAAATGTAGGTTTCCCATACAAAGTCGCCGATCAGCTGGACGAATTTCTATGAAAGGTTAAATTTATTATCTCGTTTTTTACCTTTTTTTCTTAGAATTCTGAATTCTATTAGGGATTCTGATTCCCAGATTTCAATATAGCTAGGGGGTTCAAAATCACGTTGTAGAGTCAACACTGAAAATTTCGATTTTAACGCCATCTAGCGCAATACGGCGTAATTTGCATCCGGGCTTTTAGACTTTAGTATAAGGTTTTCCCCTATTATACATGGTGAAATTTAAATAGTTTTGGGCCCTTAAAGGGATGATTCAGCCAACTTTTCCCATGGGACCTTGCACGGACCTTGCTAAATATACTCATACCATATGGTCCCAAGTGCTCCCAATTCCAACGTCCTCCTCCTCCTCCTTGCTTCGTAATCCTCATTGTTGAGGGTCGTGATCTCTATGGAACACCTTCCTGTGTACTATGCTCCGCCATTCAGTCCTGTACTCTGCAGTTCGGACAGCGTCGCTGACTTTGGTATCTAGTGTCGAGCGAATCTGGTCGGACCAACGCATGGGACTACGTCCTCTGGATCTCTTTCCTTCTACTATGCCTGTCAACAGAAGTTTCTCGAGAGTTCTCCACGTTTCCTGGAAATATGTCCGAATTTAGGTGTTTGGATACGTACGTGTTGCAATGAAATAAAGAGTAGCGATGCGCAGTCCAATAATTTGGTTTATTGTCCACAAACACACATATAAAACATAAAGAAGGAGTACAGAAAAGTGAAAGATTAAGACAGTAGCACAGTTCAAAGAAATAGCGAGCGAAAGCGATAGATAGGCACAAATCGTAAGCGCGTGAGTATCATGCGTACGCGATCTGGAAGCGAGCGACACGGGCTCCGCAGTGCAAGGCAAAATCTCGACTGGTTTTCTAAAGGCTGCGGCCGAGCGGCGCGCTCGCATCGTGTTGTGTATGCATAGCGTAGTTATACGATGGACTGTGGAATGCGGTCCTCGCTGCATACTACGGGTTTCGCCCGGCTATGCTTATGAATTAAATAAGAATCGTATTTATGCAGTGAAATAATGTTAGTAGAATTTATTTAATTAGTGTATTATGTTGTATACATATATAGGCATAGAATAACGTGTGTTATGTATTTTATTTATATTGAATATATATTTTATTATATTATATACTTATATGTTAGGTATATTATATAGGTATATGTTATTTATGTATTTATTTATAGTTTGTTAGTATTTATGTAGTAAGTTGCCTACATCACTCCCCTCCAGAGACCGTGTCTACGGGCGATAATAATCTGGGAAGCGTACTCGTCTTCCCGAACGCGTTGTTCGTTCGGCAGGAGCATCTGTTGTGTTTTGTGCGTCCTGCGGTCGCGACTGGGGGTAATACGGAGGTTGTACCTCACGTTCTGATGGGGATATGACATCAGACAATATATAGGCTGGCTTTAAGCGGTCTATGCTTACTGTCGTGTCTTTTCCCTTCAGACGTATGCTGAAATATTTGGCACCTCTCTTCAAGACTTCGTGTGGCCCTGTGTATGCGGGTTGAAGTGAGCCACGTAGCATGTCTTCCCTGAGAAATACATGGCTACATGTGGCAAGATCTTTATACACGAAAGTTTTGTGAGTAGAGTGATGCTGAGTAGGGACTGGACGTATATTCTCGGCAAAAGCTTTCATACGAGCTGAGAAGTCGGTAACGTCGGTTGTATAACCGGTAACGTTGTGACCGAAAAATTCGCCGGGGAGGCGAAGCGGCTCACCGTAAACTAGCTCAGCCGATGAAGCTTGGAGGTCTTCTTTAAAGGCGCTCCTAATGCCAAGAAGGACAAACGGTAATGTCTCCGCCCAATTTGCGTCTGCGTGACAAGTTATGGCTGCCTTCAACTGGCGATGAAAGCGCTCAACCAATCCGTTGCATTGTGGGTGGTAGGCTGTCGTTCTTCGATGGTCGAAACCGATTGATTTAGACAGCTGCTGAAATAGTGCTGAGATAAACTGTCTTCCTCGGTCGGTTACGATTTCGATGGGACAGCCGTAGCGAGAAACCCAACAAGATACGAACGCTTTGGCCACTGTTTCAGCGGTAATATCGGTAATCGGCACGACTTCTGGCCATCGCGTAAAGCGATCGACTAGAGTGAGACAGTACCGATACTCACCAGCTGGGGGTAATGGGCCGATCAGGTCCAAATGGACATGTTTGAACCGCGCGGAAGGTAAGTCGAGGTTACCAATAGGTGATGCGACATGCCTATTTACCTTTGAGCGCTGGCAGGCCAAACATGCCTTTGACCATTCTCGGCAGTTTTTACGCATCAGTGGCCAGACGAAACGTTGAGCAACGAGTTTGGCTGTGGCGTTGGCGCCTGGGTGACTCAGTGAGTGAAGGCAGTTAAACACTTGCTGACGCAACTGTTTAGGAACGAATGGTCTGGGGGTTGGTGTACTAACGTCGCAGTACAGTTCGGTACGACTCCCAGGTACGTTCATCTTCCTAAGCCTGAGCGCACTCTCGCCTTGAAGATGCTCAAGCAGTTCCAAGTCTGTGGCTTGGAGCTTGGCCATGACTTCAAGATCAACCGGCATCTCCAGTTCACAAATACGGGAAAGCGTGTCGGCGACGACGTTGTCTTTCCCCGAAATATGACGCACGTCCGTTGTAAACTGGGAGATGAAGTCTAAATGTCTATACTGACGTGGAGAGCAGTTGCTTTTTCTCTCGTGGAAAGCGTAACAGAGAGGTTTGTGGTCAGTATAGACTATGAAGTTGGTGGCCTCCAGCATGTGACGGAAGTATTTAATACTCTCGTATATGGCAAGGAGCTCACGGTCATACGGAGAGTATTTCGTCTGTGATGGGCTCAACTTGCGTGAGAAAAATGCCAGAGGCTGCCAATGACCATCCTTCTGCTGCTGTAGGACTCCACCTATCGCCGTGTCTGAGGCGTCTGTGACAAGTCCTAGCTTGGCTTGAGTATCAGGATGAGCTATAAGAGCTGCGTTGCAAAGGCTCTTTTTGCAATCCTCAAAAGCTTGGAGAGAAGCTCCCGTTATGGCTACGGGGTGAGAGGCTTTAATCGATCCAGTTAATAAGGCATTCAGAGGGGCTTGTATTTGGGCAGCGTTAGGCAAAAATCGCCTATAGAAATTAATCATGCCCAAGAATCGCCTAAGCTCTCTGGCTGTCTTGGGTACTGGGAAGTCGGACATTGCCTGGACCTTACTCTCTAAAGGCTTTGTACCACTTTCAGATATGCGGTACCCGAGGAATGTCACCTCTGAGGCACCGAAGACACACTTTTTAGTATTTATGAGAACGCCGTAGTTTCTCATACGGGTGAAGAGTTGTCGTAGGTGGTCTTCGTGTTCGGCCTGAGATTTGCTGAAGACCAAGAAGTCGTCCAAATATGGATAGCAAAACTCAAGGCCCCGGGTCATTTCATCGACGAATCGCTGAAATGTAGCTCCTGCATTACGTAGGCCGAAGGTCATATATGGGAACTCAAAAAGTCCAAAGGGGGTGCAAATCGCGGTCTTCGAAATATCCTCCTTGGCGACAGGGATAAAATGGTACGCCTTTACCAAGTCAATAACCGAAAAGTACTTGCAACCAGCCAGACAATGTGAAAAGTCATGTATATGACGAATCGGGTATTTATCAGGGATAGTCCTGGCGTTCAGGAGTCTATAATCACCGCACGGGCGCCACCCGTTATCCTTTTTGGAAGCGAGGTGTAGGGGTGAGGCCCACTGACTATCAGACGGGCGCGCGATACCGTTAGCGATCATAATGTCAAACTCTTGTTTAGCTATTTTGAGCTTGTCAGGTGCTAGACGGCGAGGAGAACACGACACTGGGGGGCCTGGTGTAGTTCTAATGTGATGTAAGGTATTATGCTTAATGATATCTGGAATACCGGCGGGCTTTGTTATTTCCGGGAATTCGGTTAATATAGCATGGTACCTACTGTTACCACCAGGCGAGACTTTGACACTAGAGACAAGACAATTGAGTGAAGCTATTGCAGTCACAATGCTGACATTGGTTAGGCTATCGATGAGCTTTTGTTTACTGACGTCCACGATAAGTTGGTAAAATGAAAGAAAATCTACACCTATGATAGCTTTCGTGACGTCAGCAACCACAAATCGCCATGGGAAATTTCGGCGTAGACCTAAATTCAAATTCAGTTGAATGTAACCAAACGTATCGATAGCAGATCCATTGGCAGCACTGAGCTGATAATCAGTCTTACATCTACGTTCTCTAAGTGCAGAAATGGGGTACACACATATGTCACTTCCGGTGTCTATTAAAAAGTCTATGTTCGTCGCGCGATCCGTGATGAAGAGGCGACCGGTGGAATTCTGGCAGTCGTTCGTCGCCATCACTGACTGCCTGGGCTGTTTCCCGATCCTGGCTTGAAGTCGCAGGGTTTCACGCAGTAGTTCGCCTTGGCCCCATGCTTGTGATGATACCAGCAGACAGGAAAACGACGGTAATTTGACTGCGACCTGGTACGTGACGATGATCGACTGCATTGCCTCTGTCGTTGGCCTCGGTTACGCTGTCGTGGCTGTCGGTGGACTTGCGTTGTAAGAGCACTGACTTGCCTGGTCAATTCTGCTACCTGCCGTGTCAGCTGGTCGATTGCTGATGACGATGATGTAGCAGCTACCTGGTGTGTAGGCGTCGCGATGTCGTTGATCCGGTCCGCCAGCTCAGCGAGTGCATCCAAGGTCAACGAAGGTTGCGAAGCTACGATGGGCTGCATTCCTACGGGCAAACGGCTCGTCCAAATGGTCTTCAAGAAGTCCTCAGGTATGGACGGTCCAGCTAGGTGTTGTAGGTGTCGCAGAAATTGCGACGGCTTACGATCTCCTAGTTGCTCGTGCATCAGCTATTGCTTGACTTTATTTTCACGTGACACAGACAAACGTTTTATTAGTTCGGACTTCAAACGCGCGTAGTCAGCTGGACCCGTGAGTATGTCTTCCACTTCTGCCGCATACTGCCTATCCAGCGTTGCCAACACATGATAAAACTTGGTTGCGTCGTCGGTAATTCGCATTATTGCAAATTGGCCTTCCACTTGCGCGAACCAAATGGCTGGTTTTTCCGGCCAAAACGGCGGTATCCGCATATGTACGGGTGGGGTGGGCGTGGAAGTTAATGCCGCTGGCGTAGCCGTGGAATCTTCAAACTCCGGTTCTGACATCTTGTGCGGTTGTTTCTTACGCACGGTTACGTTGTCCTTGCCACTGTTTTTGTCCATTACACTTCTCGACAATTCGCGTCAAACAAGGTCACCAGTTTAGGTGTTTGGATACGTACGTGTTGCAATGAAATAAAGAGTAGCGATGCGCAGTCCAATAATTTGGTTTATTGTCCACAAACACACATATAAAACATAAAGAAGGAGTACAGAAAGTGAAAGATTAAGACAGTAGCACAGTTCAAAGAAATAGCGAGCGAAAGCGATAGATAGGCACAAATCGTAAGCGCGTGAGTATCATGCGTACGCGATCTGGAAGCGAGCGACACGGGCTCCGCAGTGCAAGGCAAAATCTCGACTGGTTTTCTAAAGGCTGCGGCCGAGCGGCGCGCTCGCATCGTGTTGTGTATGCATAGCGTAGTTATACGACGGACTGTGGAATGCGGTCCTCGCTGCATACTACGGGTTTCGCCCGGCTATGCTTATGAATTAAATAAGAATCGTATTTATGCAGTGAAATAATGTTAGTAGAATTTATTTAATTAGTGTATTATGTTGTATACATATATAGGCATAGAATAACGTGTGTTATGTATTTTATTTATATTGAATATATATTTTATTATATTATATACTTATACGTTAGGTATATTATATAGGTATATATTATTTATGTATTTATTTATAGTTTGTTAGTATTTATGTAGTAAGTTGCCTACACCGAAGAATTCCAGTATTCTTCGTAGACATATTGTGGAGAGTCTGGTCTTTATGCTAGTTGTTTGAGAATAGATGCGTTGGTCCGGCGTGCTGTCTATGGTATCTGAAGCATTTTTCTCCAGCACCACATTTCAAAAGAGTCGATTCTGGTTCGGTTTATTTTCTTTAAGGTCCTGAGGACTCTGAGTGAATTTCTTCGACTCTAACAGCTCCTTCACTGTTCATGTATAGAGACTGTAGCAATGCTATGAGATGATTAGGCAAGAGTTCTTCGAGGATGGCCCACAGGGTGTCCCAATCTACACAATCAAACGCTTTGCTGTAATCAATGAAACACATTATCACCGGGGCATTAAATTCATAGGCTTTCTCGATGACTTGCCTGATTCCAACGTGCGCACGTTTTATTTCAGGCTCGTCAAATAGATGGCGCCTGGCAGTGAATTCACGCGCGAGTTCACGCCATCATCATCATCATCATTTCGAGTAGGTGTCACGGTCAATCAACCATGCACACCCTGGTGTCAGAGTTCTTCGGAACCGCCTCTCGGCCTCTAACGTGGTTCCTTTAACGACTACCAAATGGCAGCCGGGACCACCGGCTTAACGTGCCTTCCGAAGCACGGAATCATCTTTATTATCAGACAATCAGGCGATTCAAGCCTGCAATGTACTAACCAAACTGGAAACAACTAAACAAAGTATGCTTCCGGTGGGAATCGAACCCACGACCCTCGGTCAACAGGCAAACGCCTTAACCACTGGACCACGGAGGTTGTTACGCCATGAATTCACGGCACAAGTCCTTTACATTTACGGGACGCTCACAGTCGTTCGTGAAACCCGCCGCGAAATGGATGTTGAAGTTGCTGCTGCAATAACTTTGTTTGCGGTGGCAACATATCACTATTTAGAGGTCCAAAACGAGTTATTAGAAAGCGTTAGAAAAAAAGAAGATGGCGGATGACTGAAATACATCGTAACCGATCAAGGTATGATTGCTTGTGTAGTGAATTTATAAATTGAATTAATGATTAGAACTGTCTTTTGCAATAACTTTGTTTGCGGTGGCAACATATCACTATTTAGAGGTCCAAAACAAGTTATTAGAAAGCGTTAGAAAAAAAGAAGATGGCGGATGACTGAAATACATCGTAACCGATCAAGGTATGATTGCTTGTGTAGTGAATTTATAAATTGAATTAATGATTAGAACTGTCTTTTGCAATAACTTTGTTTGCGGTGGCAACATATCACTATTTAGAGGTCCAAAACAAGTTATTAGAAAGCGTTGGAAAAAAAGAAGATGGTGGATGACTGAAATACATCGTAACCGATCAAGGTATGATTGCTTGTGTAGTGAATTTATAAATTGAATTAATGATTAGAACTGTCTTTTGCAATAACTTTGTTTGCGGTGGCAACATATCACTATTTAGAGGTCCAAAACAAGTTATTAGAAAGCGTTGGAAAAAAAGAAGATGGTGGATGACTGAAATACATCGTAACCGATCAAGGTATGTGTTTGCTTGTGTAGTGAATTTATAAATTGAATTAATGATTATAACTGTCTTTATTAATTATATAAAACTAGCTGTTGCCCGCGACTTCGTCCGCGGCAATTTCTGTTATTATGATTAATTAGTTTTTTTTATTATTATTAGTATATATAAAAATATTTTTCCCCCGTTTTCAAAACATTTTTTATTGATGCTTCGCTCCTATTGGTCGCAGCGTGATGTTTAATAGCCTAAAACCTTGCTCAATAAATGGACTATCCAACACAAAAAGAATTTTCCAGTTTGAACCAGTAGTTCCTGAGATTAGCGCGTTCAAACAAACAAACCAACAATCAAACAAAACTCTTCAGCTTAATAATATTAGTATAGATTAATTTCAGACCTTCTATGGAAAAGCAGTTATCAGAATTACATTCTGAACCCAGTGGAGAATTACAATTATTAAAAATAAACTGGCACGTCGCCGTGAGTGTGGATGTGTACGCGTGATCGCCGCGCGAACGGAGCGCGAACCCTTTGTCGCGGGACAAAATACCGACTCTGATCGGGGAACAGGCAAAGAATATATACGCTACACGAAAAGAAACGACACTCAAGCATGTGTGCACGTAAAAGCGCTTGCGGCTATGTGTGGGTGTCTGGATGTGCCCGGGGGCATCGAGAGGCGCGCGGGGCGGTGAACGAGCCAGCACTAAGTGGTTTTACGCTTACACGTTGCGATTCAAGGTCACAGAAACTCGAAGTCACACGTACAGGGAGTGTCACCGCTGTGGAACAGGCGCAAACGCGCGTGAACCCTGTGAAAACCATCCACATTCTCGTTCAAGACTGTTTACAGAGCTTCACGGCACTAGTTTGGAGCCGCAATTTTCAATTGTCTAACTATCACGGTTCATTAGATACAGCTTGGTGACAGACGGACAGACAGACAGACAGACGGACAGCGAAGCGAAATTAATAGGGTCCCGTTTTTACCCTTTGGGTACGGAGCCCTAAAGACGTTGAATGTGGCAGCTGCTTCTCTTCCCGCGCAGACCGTAATAGGCGATCAAGGGAGTGGGCGACAATCTGCGGAATAATGTTAATAGGCGATGCGGCTAGCAACCCATCACTATTTTGATTCCGTTTTCCATCTACACGCCCTCTAACAGGCATTGCAACCAATGTGGCCATAAAGTCTTATAGACCTAGGCTCTGTCTAGCCCGCAAGGGAAAAAGACGTGATACTATGTAAGTTTTTTTTTTTTTTTAGTATGTATCTGAAACTTCTTTAGCGGCGTTGTGCACTTTTTGCGATGGGTAAAAAATTTTAAACTCGCGCCAGGATACAGGACACGTGACCTGATCGATACTTAGACCAAAGGAGGAGTTTCTACTCAATAGGCTAGTTTCCTGGGTCGTAATTATAACATAACAATTAGTCCGTCAGTTAGATAATCAAAAAATATTGGACACGTATTTTAACTTTTGTCAAATAAACAATAAATAATAAAGATAAAGCGCGTCAAAGTTCAGGAGTGGGGGCTCGTGACGTCAAAGTTTGCTAAAAATTGTAGCAAACTATGACGTCACACGGAACTTCAAAGGGCTATCTTTATCATTTTTTGTTTAATCGACAAAAGAAAAAATACGTTTCCAATATTTTTGAATATCTAACTGACGGACTAATTATATTTTTTTAAGAAACTAGCCTATAGTGTTGCGTTTGTAGTATGAGGCGACGCTAGTATTTATAGAAACCACGCATACACACTATAAAACTTCTTATGTGTTTGTTATTCTGTGGTCGGTATAACCTACGAATAAGTATTACTTCATCATCATCATCATCAAGTCTTTTCAATCTCCACTACAGGAGCACGACCCTCTCTGTACTAGAGCCATACTTGGTCAGAGCAGCCAGAGGACTTGGCCTACACTCTGCGCTGGCCAGACGGGTGGGAGAGGTCTCATAGACGTTATGAGCTTTGTTTAGCTTGTATTTTCTAAGTCACCTTCTACGACAGCCACGTTGGAGTGGTCCTATTCTACTCTGCCGGATACCACACGGCGTGAAGTATTACTTATTCGTAGCTTATAACCATAGATTTAAAAAAAACTGCGTCTATGCTTATTACACTGCAGCGCCCTGTCGGCATGTTTGCGTTGGTGTTTGCCTTGAATGCTCTTCTGTGCTTCGGTACACTTACGGTACATTAAGCCATTGGTCTCGGCTGTCATCATTTATGACAGTCGTTAAGCTATGTCAGATGCCTTTAGGCAGCTTGAAAAATCCAACACCTGTGTTAGCAACGACGAACAACACACGGAGTAAGTTACTTTGTTTTCAGATATATCGTGTTTATAAGCTCTAGATACCGAAACTAAAAATGTTTTTTAGAATTTTTCTGTATCTATGTTTGTTCTCCATAACTCTTAAACGAATTAACTGAATTTTATAAAACTTGGTAGATACATTTTTAGACGTACAGGACACAGAATAGGGTACTTTTATTTTACTCTCCAGATATAATAAAACGGGGATCTCCCCTGTGCTAGATCCTCCATACGCGAACGGAGCCGCGGGCACAGCTATTTAGGTAGTAAAATTCTGATTATGAAAACACAAAATACGCGGGAAACAAATAACCATTATTGGCAATCAATTAAAAATTGAGGCAAGGGTATCCTCAAAAATGGAGAAAATAAAAAAAAAACTCATGTCAAAGTATTTTTTATTATGTAAAACATTATACATTTATTACGAAATCTATTAAAAAAAAAATTACTATAAGATTTTGGTTGTTTCTGTTCACCAATGTTTAGCATCAACCCGCTATCGGGATTATTGAAATCAGAATCTTTTTCTTAAATTTTGCAGTAGTACATACGAATCTGAACGACAATTGCAAGTAAACATACTATGAGGTCCGCATACTGGTTGTATATTTACGTAAGGTTTAATAGTTCGTTTGTCAAGAGGGGGTCTTTTTTTATGAAAATAACTTAGTGGTCTTGAATCATATCTAGCGGATCTACACGTCTCAGTTGAAATATCTTGTGTGTAACAAGGACGCGGACCACATACTTGAGAAACCGATTTTTTGGGTTTAGGGCAACATCCATACGTTTGTATGCCTTTTGAACAACAAGATTTCGGTTGATTCCAAGATTTAGATTTAACAGGGCCACATGCTTGATGTTGAGTACTACATGATCTTGTACTCCAGGCAGAGGGTACTGATGTTTGTGAGTCTCGAAATACACATCCACAGACATCCTTCTTGAATTGTATGCGACAAGATGATGGTGATTTAGGTTTGTGGCTACGACACATTTTGCAGGTACATGTGTTAGTATTTTTATTCATTTTCCGCTTTTTAGCTACATCAGCCAAATATTTAGCAATAGTCAGTTTGAGTTCACATACTTTACATAAAGTATCTGTTGATGATTTTTTTTTAACGCGTAATGCTTTTGAACAAATAAGACATTCGGATGAAGTTATCTCTCTAGCACGGATTATAGAGTACTCTAATTTATGTCCAGAAGATTGTTCCGAGTTTGAAATATTTTGAGATGATTTTTTCCCCTTTTTAGTATCAACTGCAATAAAGCTACATTTGTGTTTAGATGATGACAATGTATTAGAGTTTAAATTATGAAATAGATCCATATTAGATGAGTACTTCTGTTTTAAACCAACTAAACAGTTGCTACTTTTATCTTTCATATTGCGTTGCGATGTATCTCTTGACTCTCTCATCTCTCTCGTTTCTTTTGAAACTGTTTGACAAATTTTTGTCGACATACTAGGTGTACAAACACCACTGTCTTTATTCGAAGTATTACTCGAGGTCAATGCATACATAATTTTCGGTGTATCGTTTGGTGACCATGTTCGGAATGAAATAGATGATATGCTTGTAACTGAAAAATTTGTGTCTAAATCATAGCCAGGTTTCTTTAGTTCAATAAAATCATTTGCCTGTGCGCCTTGACAATCTAAAAAATATTTTTTTATCGGCGCTGATTTTACACCTTCACAATTTCTTTTTGCTTTCGTCCAAATTTTCGTTGGGGAGTAACTAACTAAACCATTATCTTGTTTACTAATCTTTTCAGTTATGCTCATTTTAGTAGATGTTTTTTTACAATAAGAACATTCTTCATTATCTTTACCCTTTTGCTTATAGTAGCCAAATGAACGTTTATCTATATCTTTGCTTTTACAATTAGGACAAACAAAATCTGTCTGAATTTGTTGTTTTGAAGTCATTTCTTTAGCTGCACACATTGGGCATTTAGGAAAACTTTTGTGTGTCTCTAAAGCTTGACAAGTTTGTTTTGAATCAGAACTTTGTATGGAGCACTGTATGGAAATACTGGATATTTGTTTTAAGTTCATTCCTTTAGCTTTACAATAAGGGCAACTGGTAATTTGTTGTAAACTCTTTTTAGACTCTTTTTCTTTGCAAACTGAGCATAGACTAGAAGTTTGTGATTTAATTTCTTTGGCGCTACATTGTACACTCGAAGATACTGATGTAGCCTTGCTTTTCTTGCATTTCGAACACTTGTGTTTGCCTCTTTTGCTTTTTTTCTTACTTTTATTAACTTCATTAGACTCTACACTTGGCTTAAGCATTATTTTGATATTGCAACAACTACGGATCTTTTCTAAGCTTCCATTTGCATGATTTGACTCTGTTTTTTGCATATCTAGAATAAAAGTCTGTTCGCACGGCACAGAGGTTGGAATAGTATTTAAATCTGCCGTAGAAGTACATTTTTCACCTATCGTTTGATCCTCTTTATGCTCCGATGGATCTTTGTTTAATGTATCGTTACTTTCATTTTTATACGGTTCCCGAGCTGTTAGTTCAAAATTTAAATTACGTTTATTTTTTTCGCGGCTGTTTTTTGCTTTAATTTGAAATTCGCTGTCCTGTTTTGTTGATTCAGAAGTTAGAGAGCACAATTCGGGAGAACCACATATACTATAGTCAATAGAAGTAGCACGGTCTTTTTTCTTAGATAAGGCGAGGTGTAATGTTTTGTTAAATAGATTCACATTACGAGCAATAGGGACACGCGATGCTGGCGACCAAGAATTTTCTTTATAATTTTCCATTTTTTCAGTACTAATTACTCTACTAATTGTAGTCTGTGTTTTTATAGTCATTACTTCTTTACCCATAGTCATAGTACCCCTTTCATTCTTTTGTGTTTTGATCTTGCCAACTTTCTTAAATTCTGTTTTTCCTGGAATAATTTCTTCCTTAGAATCCTTGTCACAGATAACCAAATTAGGCACTAACGCATCATTTTGTGAACTAAACTGACACATTTCTTTTTTTAGGACATCAGCAACTCTTGTCGCCTTGTGATTTTTACTTCCAGTCCCTTCAGAATTCGTTTGCATCATAACAATTACTGTTGGCAAGCTATCTCGTGTTCTTACTATATGAACTGTATCTAATAAGCTAAATAAGATGTCATTTGATTGCTTTAGGAATTTAGTGTAATTTTTGTCTTTAAAATACTTGTTACAATCCTTTTTAAGTGCTTTTATGTAATCTCCACTGTTCTGCCAAGCAATAATTTGTTGTTCGATTCTATTTCTTGATGACACAGTAAAAACTTTACGTTGTTTATTAACTCTAGAGAAACAATTGCTTTCTTTAACAACACAAGCTTTTGTATTAGCTAAACTACTACATAACTGAACATCTTTATTTTTCCGTTTCATATTTGATGCCCTAAATTGCTGAAGTGTGACCCTAATTTTTTTACGATCTTGAAGTAAATTTGGTGAATGAGCGATGATAGCAAATTTTTTTATAGAAAATAGGACGTCGATCTTCATACCATTCCTGTAAATTAAAAATCTATTAGTAACAGCTGTCTGTCTGTCCTTATGTATGCTTAGATCTTTAAAACTACGCAACGGATTTTGATGCCGTTTTTTTTAATAGATAGTTATTCAATAAGACAGATTTATATGTACACTAGCTTTCGCCCGCGGCTCCGCCCGCGTCAATATCGAACCCTCAGGAATAGTACTTTTTCCCAGGATAAAAGGAAGCCTATGTCCTTCTCCGCACTCCAGAGAACTTGTATGCAAAATGATGATCGGTTCAGTAGTTACGGCGTAAAAGCGTAACAAACAAACAAACTCACCTTCGCATTTATAATATTATTAGTAAGGATTGTACCCGTGCTAAGCCGGAGTCAGGGGTGTCATGCTCAACTGCATGTCTGGTGGTCGCATGTATGTCATCGGGTACATGCGCCCAGCCTCCCGAGCTGCTACTTGCTGTTCCCCCATCCATCTGAGTGAATAGTACCCCGATAACTTCATTCCCTTGCCAAATCCAACAAAATCCTATCTTTCCTTAGCTTTGAAATGTTTTCGATGAGCAGCGCATTTATGTATGCAAAGAACTCACCATTACGCTTTTTCCATATTTTGACTTCCTACATATTTGAATGTACTCGTATATACATACAGGGTGATTTTGAATTACCTGGCAGTGTATTGGCGTTAGAATTGAAATCCCTAATAATTCTATTAGGGATTTTCACTTTTTTTCCTTGCATGCAGGAAAAAAAGTGAAAATGATGAAAAAAATTGAGCTTCTCATACAAATTCACCGATCAGCTGGTAAAATTTCTATGGAAAATCTAAGTATATTTTTTAATATTTTTTTTTTATGCGGTATTTCTATATATTGGGGATTCTGATACCAACTTTGAAATGTTGCAGGTAATTAAAAATCATCCTGTATATTCATAAGAACAATATTTTTGCGTCCGTTAAAATAGAGACCGAATCTATTTAATTACGTGAAAGTAAATTATTATAATCCTTACTTTAATTAAATTAAGATATAAAATATGGTGATAAAATTCCACGCGGGCGGAGTTCGAACCTGCGACCTTAGGTCTCTGTACGACTTATGCTCTGCCATTTGAGCTAGAGGTTTGAACACGCTATAGCTCGTGAAATTTTTGCACCATATTTCATTTCTTAATTTAATGAGAGTATACGGGGAAGTAGGTAGCTCCCGTCAGAACTCAGCACCTTTTCGTTCAGATACCTACAGAAATCCTTTGCAAGACAATCTTTAGCTTTTTTTTTACTAAATGTTGAGTTAGGCTTTTGTCTCCCATCTCACCTGATGTTTGGACGATGAAGACGAGGATGTTACACGCCTATCCAAAAGATACCCATTTATTCTACTTTTGAACAAACGACTCGTGAACACAAGTGACTGGCCTACTGGGTTTGCCCGGTTTTACCGCTCCGAGGTGGTCGTCATTGTGTAATAAAAGTCCTGACAATACTACAGCTTTGCCCTTTCCAAAGTTTATAAAGGTTACAAAAAATATGTTATTGAAAACAGCTAATTATGGCGTTAATGATTATTTAGTTGAAAAGAATGGAGCCGAGACCTCGTGTGAAATGCAGGACTTTTTTTTATGTATATTTGACGGCGAGCAGACGAGCCGCCTGATGAAAAGTGGTCACCGCCGTCCATGGACATCTGCAATACCAGAGGAGGTGCTGATGCGTTGCCGACTCTTAAGATAATTGTAAACACGCCTTTTGAAGGACCCCAAGTCATAGCACACAGGGAAAACCTCGAGAGGGAGTCCATTCCACAATCCTGCTGTACGAGGAAAAAACCACATGACGCTTTGACATTTTTGGAGACCCAAGTGTCAAGGATGTGGGAATGGACTTTACTCCTGTGTGTGAGCGGTGCGGTGGTACAAAGGTGACGATGGCGCCAATTAAAAAAAGTCTTCAGAACACTCCACATAGTATAGACGGTAAAATACACACAGAGAGCCAAAGACTCTCCGTAGACTAAGGTTGTCTAAATCGTCTGTGAGTGTGGGATCGTCGATAATACGAATTGCCCGGTGTTAGATGGAATCAAGAGGAAGGAGTTGATATTTTTTTGGGACTTCTCTAAATGCTTTTACTTTTATTCTACTAATAATTGGATTTTATTTTTTGATGCTGCTATTTTATTTTGTATAATTATCTAAAATCCCTCAGTTGTAAAATATGTTTGCGGTCAACGAGTGTCGACAGTTAGGTTTTGTATTTTGTGCTTTCGAGATCAGTAAGTCATGCTCACTAAAATGTTGACTGATGGCGGCGTTGTGCCGGGTCGCTGAGTTCCCTCTCTATGGTTGAGCTCAGCGATGGCTTTTTTTTTTTGGAAGGACTATGTAGCTAGCTCCAAGTGAGCTTTCGTTACTTCACCTGGCGTTTGAGGCGCGGGCAAAGTGCCCTCAACCTTTATAGACAACATCACCAAAGGGCCCCCAGGAGGGACGGACCTCGGCTTTGGGCGTTGCCTGTGTGCGCAAGGCTTGGAGAGACAGCAAACTCTCATATTGCCTGTTGGGCCGCGTATACGTGCATGCAAGCCTGAAGGGCCAATCTGAGAATCAATGGCAAAAGCTTTTGGAGAGCAGCAACTCTCATCTTTTGCCTTATGGACCGAAAGCTACGTTGCCAGAAGGGCCTATTCTGGGTGCAAGTCACCCGGGACCGCCGGGCGGTCACCAGTAATCGGAGCTTATCCTTCTCTACGCACTCTGTACCGGTGGCGAGTGCGAGGGGTTCGGATGGTGGGATTCCTCTGGCTATTCGGAGCCGAAGAGGGGTCGGGGCGGGCAGCGATGGCTGTTCCATGCGTCAACTCGTGAAAGGGTGCTGCCGGGGGGGTGGGGGGCTGGGGGGGACGACAGGTTCGCTCAACCTCTTTGAGACTTTTATCTTATCTGTTGTTGTTGCATGCTCGCACCCGCTTGAAATTTTTTCACCATATTGTATTTCTTAATTTAATAAGAATAACATAGTAGCATTGTGAATGCAAAATATAACAAGTTGTTTTTCAATGACTTTGTTCGCGTAAATTGTACCTTTTCCCCCTATGCTACCTACTTATTATGTAGATTAATATATAAGGTCAATTTGAATTAAATAGCGAAATAAAAAAAATCGACACGCTAGTTTTCGAGATATCTGGACCTGGACATTTAGAAAAACAGACGAATAATTTTTTTAACGAACATTTTTTTATTATTACATACTATCGATACTAATTCACGACGTCGACAATTAAAACAGCCGTTTTATTAATTAAAAAAAAATATATATTTTGTATGAAAAAGCTAAAATAAAAACTAACGTATAGATTACTTAAAATTTGCTACTAAAGCATTTCTTTGAAATATTTGCGCATAAGGATGCGCTAATTTTATGTAATAATAAATAAATATTTTAAGGACTTGCACCCATTAGCTAGAAAAATGCTTTAGGAGCAAATTGTAAAAAATCGACACGCTAGTTTTCGAGATATCTTGACTTGAACATTAAGAAAAACAGACGCAAAAAAATTCCCTGGTACAAAAAACATTAGCCGTGTGGTATCCGGCAGAGTAGAATAGGACCACTCCAAGTCTTCCCGTGGATGTCGTGACTTAGGAAATACGAGCTAAACAAAGCTTATAAACATCTAAGACACCTCTCCAACCCGTCTGGCCAGCGTGGAGAGTGTAGGCCAAGTCCTCTGGCTGCTCTGGCCAAGTATGGCCCTAGTAGTACAGAGAGGGTCGTGCTCCTGTAGTGGAGACTAAAAAGGACCTGATGATGATGATGATGACAAAAAACATTATCTTGGCGCACAAGTTTTTAATGTTACCTAATACGGATACAAAATCATTGAAGCCAACCTTCAAAACTGCTTATCGATATTCGTAAAAAAAAATATTTTATTAAAAACTAGCGTATCAATTTTAAAAAAATTGCTACTTTTCTTTGACCTATGGGTTTAAATCTTATAAAATGGGGTTGCCTGAATACTATAACTTGTCAGTCAAGTAAACAAGCCATACAGGAAAATTTATTTATTCAAATATTGTAAAAGCCTATTAAAATTAAAAAAAAGAAGTCTGAAATAGACATAAGCTTGTTGTAGATGACAATTGTGTAGGACTATCCATCCAGAAATTTTGTGACGGAGTTCTAACCAAACATACTTGTGGATTGAAAGACACGCACTGTCTAAAGTGGGGACGAGTCAAAGATGATTCTCTCATTACTTCTTCGGATTTTGATTTTATGGCCAGGTTTCTGAAACCCATTTGGTTTTGTGTAGGAGTAATACACACTCCTACATCGAATGATTCAACTGATTCATAATCTTCACTGTCCATATCTGTCTGATTTGGATCATGTTTCATTTTTTTGATTGTAGTTACTTCTTTTTCTTCTCTGATATCGCCTGTCTCAGTTTTATAGCGAGTTATTTTCGTTATAGTTCTGACTTTCTTTTCAAAGACTCCTAATTCTTCTCCATCGTCTTCGTTCTGTTTATTCTCTGAAGTGGCTTCACTAACACTGGCACAACATTTCTCTGGGTTCACCGGCTCAACTGATCCCACTGGACACACAGGTGCAGCTGGCTGTGCATTACATAAGGTGCATGACATTTCTGACGTTTGCGTTGACGAGGGTTTTGACGTGCATGCCTTGCAAGCTGATTGTTTTGAATCTTGTTTTGGATCTGGAGGGAAGACAGCATTGCAATCGCGGCATGGAGCTTGTTTTCCGTCTTCTGCTATTCCTTGACATGTATTACAAAGAGGAGATAAATCCATGGTTACACTTATGGTATTTTCAGGTTCGTTTGATTCTTTACATTTATCGCATTCTAGTGCATCAGATTGACACGTGCAAAATCCACCACATTCAGGAGATAATATACTTTTACTTTGTGCGCATACGGAACACACACTGTCTAAATCAAGTCTATTTTTGGCGTCCTCACATGTCCTTAAGAAGTTTTCAGTGCTTTCAGTTATTAATCCTTGCGATCGCAAGTTACTTATCAAGTTCAAAACCTCATCATCACTTTTCAGATTAGATAATGGTTTCTGACTTTCTTTACTCTTGGATACCAGACGTGTCTTAAGGCTTTCGCAAGATTTTATAAATTTGTCTACACTGCCTGATACTAAACCTTCTTGTTTAACTGCTTGCGTAGTTTTTAAGGTTGTGTCTATTTGTGAAATTAGTTTGCTTACTTGTTTGCCAACTGGTCGTTCTCGTTTTTTCCCCGTTTTGTATTCTTCTATTTTATCTTTAAAATCTTTGCATGACGCTAAGAATTTTTCTATGCTTGCTGACCTAAGACCTTCCCGTTTTACATCTGTTGTTATTGTTTCTAATGTATCAATATGACTTTTCAAATGTTCCAATTTTAGTTCTTTTTCACTTGGAGCTTCTTTTGTGTAACAATCTATTTTTGATTTCGTTTCTTTGCAAACTTTCGCAAACTCTTCCGCACTTTGTGTGAGTAAGCCTTCGTCTTTGTACGCTGCAATTACTTTTAATACATCATTAATTTCATCTTTCAAATCCAACAAATGAGTTTTAGCACCTTCATTTAATTTTGCTGTTTCTACGTTTATGATAGCAAGTTTCAGTTTTTCATCAACCTGTTCACATGTTTGGATGAAATTTTCCATGCTGGGCGATAAAAACGTTACATTACGAAGTCCTCTAGTAAGGTCTATTACATCACGTACGTGTAACTTTAAATGTTCTAATTCTTCGGCTAATTTATTATCTGTTTCTTGCTCTTTACTTTCATAAAGATCTAATCTTTCTTTGGCTTCTCTACATAACTGAAGAATTTCATCAATTTCTTTTGATTCTGTTTCTGTTTTGGCTACATCCTGCCCTAATGATATAGTATGATCAAGCATTTCTTTCAAATGTTCCAATTTTGAAATCCCAGCATCTCCGAGAGATATATGGGAGATAGGAGAATTAGCTCTTGTAACTTTACATGGTTTATCTGGTTTAAACATTTCTTTTCGTGATCCATATGATGGTTCATGTACTGCAATTAATTCTGATGGTTTGTCCATACATGGCACAGAAACTTTTGGTGGTGGGATGGGTGCAGGAGATGGCGCAGCGGTTGGTTTTGGGGGCGGTGGTACTTTTGATTCTTTTATAGTAGGCATTGGGCTATGACAGGTTTTACAACGTACAGTTTGTTGCTTGCCTTCATCCTTCTTTTTTCTCTTAAACGCTTGTATCTTTTTTATTCTGTGCAATTCCTCTCTTGCAATCTCCTCTAATTCAAGTTGAATGTACTTCATTGATGCCTTCGTTCTTGGTATAACAATTTTCTTTATGACATTCAGCCGCCTGTCAAAAGAAGACATCTTTAGTTTTTTTTTTCTAACCAAGCTGCCACCGAACACCCCAAGCCTTTATGAACTTTACAATTATTTTATTACTTATCATCTCGGCATTGTACGCTATTGTTTTATTTTTTATATATTTCTTCGAGAAATGATGTACTCTTTTTTAGTTTTTTATCATTAGCGTCATTTTTTACCGCAGGTTCTGATGGAAACTTTCGCGATAGTAGTCTCCTTTCTGATTGCGAGAGATCACTAATAAACGATGAAGTATCATCAGTTAAGTCTATTTCACTATTATCATCTACTCTCATTTCTATTGTTAACGTATTATCGTCGCAAGTCATAGAATCACAGATGTCCTCCAAATAGAAGGATTGACATGAAACATCACACACTGAGTCCTCAAAAATATCAATACAGGACAAACAACATCGTTCTTTTGGATCAGACATTGCCTCTACACGTTTAACATAATCTGACTTCATAGATATCATGGAAAGATTATTAGAAATGGCTGTCATGACGTTAGGATTTCTTTTTCCAGAACTTGCGTTGAAGTTAACATTTCTTTGGTTATTAGCGGTTGCAGCGGATTGAGCGGGTGTGTTTGTAACTCTTTTTCTTGTTATTACTCTCCTTTCTTTTGTGATTGTACCGTCTGGGTTTTTTTTCTTTAGTAATCGTGTTATTACTTCTTCTTCTTCTATAAAAGTTCCTAATGCAAAATCTTCTCTTTGAACTGGGTGGGGTCTAGAAGAAGCAATAGACGGCTGTTGTGGGGTTTTTGATGATGCGATGGACGAAGGTTTAGATTGAACTGAAGGCACAGGTCCAGGTATAAGACCCTCCAATATCCCTTTAACTTCTTCGGCTTTCTCTATGAAACTTCCGACGCCTTTTTGCAGCGTCGTTTCAGAGATTTCTTTTGAAAGGTCTAGAATATTACTGACTTTTTCTTTTATTTCTATTAAGACTCCGTAATCTACTTTTTCTTCAGGTGGTTTTTCTTCAGGTATGCATATGCAAGGCACAGACTTCTGGGCCTTTGCTTTTTGCGCTTTTGCTTCTTTTTTACTTTGCAATTTCTTCAATCGGTAGTGTTCTTCTCTATCCGTTTCATCTAATTCGGTATCAATGAATTTAATAGTACCTAGGGTTCTTGGAATGGTTACTTTTCCAAGCACGTTCATTTTCCTGTTGAAATATTGTCTTTTTTAGTTGTATATTACATCCAAACTGCCGATTCCTCTATTTTAAGGACTGTACGGTTTAAAGAGCTGTAGATAAGTAAGTACATCAGATCAAAGATCTTCTTCACTTTCGTCTTCGCGTTATAAAGCATTTTATTTTTTCCTTAACTTAATTTATTTCTCTTGTGCTTCTGTTTCAGTAAACATCTTCTTTTAGTCAGTTGCTGAATAACCCGTGCTGGCGATGAACTCCTTAAATTGCAATATGTCTGACTTCTTTCTCCTGATTTATCCGTTTGCCCCAAAATAAAGTTAATGTATTCAAGCACTTTTTCACGTGTAAAAACGAATTGACCTTAAATATTCGGTTTGTATTTATTAGCTTTTTTTAACGTAAATTGAAGGGAAATAAATTCATATCACGTGGATTAATAAAACTTATATACCTGCGTCTTTTCAGCCATTAAACAAAAATTTGAAAAAGCAAATGTGTTTTAACCTCTTCAGAATACAATTTTATAGAGTCAATGTAATTTATAACATGATTTTTTATTGCCAACCTTCACAATGACGACACTCAAGTCAAAGTTACGACCGACATCTATTAGCAGGGCCGGTCAACAAAGATATTTTTTTATTAAGTATTGAATTAGGTATTTGTCTCCCATCGCAATGTTTATCAAAAGGCGTTTGTATGACTATTGGACAGGTTATAGGTATGTCTAAATCAAGAAGCTTTTAATTCTGATGACAGTCCCCATAACTGGCCTATTTTATTTTTGTATTTTAGGCAGTTTATTTCTATGTATATTTTGTCGTAAATTCTGGTGTAATTTTCATTCTTATTGCAAGTGTATCAAGAGGTAACAAATTATTGATCAATTTTATTAGGACGACGTTCTTGGAGGCAGCGTGTGAGTAATATGACTTGATACGATTCGTCACGTTACAACGTTGTATAATGTAGACACGATTACGCAATATATAGACAGCCAAATCCGTCATTATGGATTCGCTTGCTCATTTTGGCAGACGCAATTCGTATAATTAAGATGTCTTTGTTCAAATATCAAAAAAGCAAAAAAAAATTTTTTTTCTTTTTTTCAATAGAAAATAAAATAGATTCTATTACGAATAATATTCGGAGTTGAATTCAAAATAAGAAACTGCGTTCCTATTCTAGATCCCACGATTTTTTTTTACCATCATAGATTAAAATTTTGTTTCCCCGTTCAGTCCTTAGCGTAAGGGTGAGTTCATCGGCAGCTTGGTCCTATCAGAGTTTATTAAATTAACTACTTTCTAAACTACTAAATCTATTCTAATGTTTCAAATTCTATTGAAAATATTTTTTCATATAAAAAATCCGACTTCAATCAAACTACTGATCCGATTGTGATGAGATTTAAATGGAACCAACTTGAAAGCATACACTTTCAAACAAAAAAATATTTAAATCGTTTCATAAATTACAGGCTTCTGAGGTAACGCACATAAAAAAAACAACCGAATTGATAACCTCTCCTTTTTTGAAGTCGGTTAAAAACAGACTGTGCGCAAAAAGAATGATCGTCGTAGCATTTGGGAACGTCGTAATTTATCTAGTGAAAAACGAATATAAAATTTACTCCTTTTCGAAATGATTTTAAACTAATATCTCAAGAAATAAAACAATACAACATTTCAAAAAAACATGAAGTTATATTCAATCGGAAAAACGTCCAAGTTGGTATGCTATGTAAAACCAGATAAAAACATTGTATTAGTTCTTTTGTATACTGCGACCATTGTTTTTACTCGGAGAGTTTTGCAACTAAGTCATCCCATAAACTTTCAACTCTACAAGAGAATTCTAACACTAACTTTGCTTGCCATATTTTTTACCTATATACAGCGTGTGAATTTACCCTCAACATTTCTTTTTTTTTTTCTGGATGATCCTGGAATTGACTACGACCTCACCTGATGTTAAGTAAAGATGTGGTCTATGGTGGAGCTCGCTGGCTTCATCATCTTAGCCGCAAGAAGTCCACCGCTGGACATAGGCCTCCCCCAAGGATTTCCAAAATGACCGGTTGAAAGCGGCCTTTATTCAGCGTCTTCCTGCGACATTAGTTAGGTCGTCCGACAACCTGGTCGCTGGCTTATTAAAAACCCATTTACTCTAGCCTGAGAGACCCAAATTATGTGTCAGAAAAATATCCGGAGGCAAGAAAAAAAAAATTTACATTTCTCCTTTTTCACATATAAGTAAACTAGCTTTTGCCCGCGGCTTCGCTCGCGTTAAGTTTCATACAAACTTTCATCCCCTATTTTATCCCTTTGGGGGTAGAATTGATCAAAATCCTTTCTTAGCGGATGCCTACGTCATATCATAACATCAACCTGCATGCCAAATTTCAGCCCGATCCGTCCAGCGGTTTGGGCTGTGCGTTGATAGATCATTATGTCAGTCAGTCACCTTTAAGTTATATATATTTAGATATGTCTGTTTGCACGAAACTAGCACCACACCATCAAACTAGGCGTTAACCTATCTCGAGTGGGGGGAAGCATCGTGCAAGTTGCTGCGATGTGCTGAAATAGATGGTACTAGAAGAGACATTTACAAATTTTGAGAACAATGCATAGTAATTTCGAAACTGGTGTTTTCCACTGTAATTTAGGAATTAAAAGATATTAAGATAGTGAAGGGGCGACTCAGCCCATCGAAACAAAGCTAGGAAATAAAAAAAACCGGCCATGTGCGAGTCGGACTCGTGCACGATGGGTTCCGTACTTATCTATAAAAACGGCAAAAGAGTCATGACTGTTATATGGGAGCCCCCTTTAATATTAATTTTATTTTTATTTAATTACATATTTTTAAAGTGAATATATAACTAAATATTCAGTAAATATTTCAAGCGTCTACATGTTGCCGTTATAAATATCGAGCAAAAACAAGCAAATAAGTCACTTTTGTTATATAGGAGCCCCGTTACATATTTATTTTATTCTATTTTTTTGTATTTGTTGCTATAGTGGCAACAGAAATGCATCATCTGTGAAAATTTCAACTGCCTAACTATCACAGCTCATTAGATACAGCCTGGTGACAGACGGACAGACAGACAGACGGACAGCGGAGCGATATTAATAGGGTCCCGTTTTTACCCTTTGGGTACGGAACCCTAAAAATCCCTTTGCAGAAAGTGTCGGACCCAGCCGGTGAGTTGAAGGGAAATGTCAAAATATTTTGAGTCCCTGGTCTCATAGGAAAAGTTGTTCATTTAATTTTAGATGGACTGAGTCACCACTTTAAGGAAATATTAAGGGTAAATATACACGCTATAGAACGCGATTTGGAACTTCCTAGCTATATTGGAATCTCGGAATCAAAATCCCTATGGAATACAGAATTGCAATAAATAAAAACTTATTGCAAAAAACAAATTTTTCCCATACAAAGTCGCCAATCAGCTGTACGAATTACTATGGAAGGTCCATTTTTTTTCTTTTTGTACTACTTATTGAAGTCGGCATTTGTCTCCCATCTCACCTGATGGTAAGTGACAATGAAGACGAGGATGTTACATGCCTATCTAAGAGATACCCATTTATTCTACTTTTGAATGTCCCGGGATTGTACTTGTCTGGGAAAAATTTAATAATATTTTTTCCTATTTTACCTATTTTTCTTGCAATTCTGTATTCCATTAGGGATTCTGATTTTCAGATTTCAATAAAGCTAGGAGGTCCAAAATCTGTATACTATAAACATTGCAACTTAATGTTTTTGCATGTTTCTCACTGATGGAGTAACACGTTTTGCGAATAGGACATTTTGCGCCTAAACTCATCGGCCCCGGGGATTTCAATGGTGTGGCAAGAACAAATAAAGAAAACAGAGTAGGCTTAAGGTTGACATCGGCGCTCTCGCTATTCAACTATGAAATGTATCAACTATGCATAAGGACGAATTTCCATTGTTGCAATATAAATCCGATCCGTTCTGACTTAGTTGGAAAACTTTCATTGTTAATTGATAATCTTTCAGATATAAACCGACAACAACCAAACTACTGAACCGATTCTGATAAAATCAAATTTAAAATGAATGAAAAGTATATCCTTCCAAATGAAAAATGATTTTCTTCTCAAATAGGTTCATTCATGATAATTTACATAAAAATATGTAAGGTCCGTTTAAATTAAGCGCATATATTTTAAGAGCTGGCCCCCATAAGTTAGAAAAATGCTTTTGAAGTAAATTTAAAACACCTACACGCTAGTCAAGACATGTTGACTTAAACATTTAGAAAAACAGAAGCAAACATCTAACTGTAAACAAACAAACACTTCTTGGCGTACGTCTTTTTACTAATAACTACAATGGATTCTATATCACTGATATTGGCAATCGAAACAGCTGGTCTATCTTTTTTTTATATATTTGTTTTACGGCATTTGGCTTTCCACATCTTATACATAAGCCCTTCATATTTTTCAACGTGTTCGTTTCGTTGATTCATTGTAATTCATTTCGTTGATTCAACAATTCTGACAACTCTCCTGGCTTGATGGCCTGACCTGGCATGCTTCCAGGATTGAACTCCTGGCGACAATTACCACGAATCCACTCGTTTGATCATAGACGACGCAGTAAGGCGAGCAACGACCAGCCCGCTATGTAAATTTTACTACAGCCGCACCATGACACTTTATTTTAGTTATTCCACATATTGTTCATAAACATGGGCATTTACAACACCAAATTACACAGATTACACATTATAAACTCCACTAGAAACAATTAGCAAAACAATCCAAAGCAAAAACCGTGCCGTCCGCCGAAATTCTCGCCAAGAACCTCCTGATCTATCGATACACATAATATTTTTTAAAAAGCTAAAAAGAAAGCTACCTTGTCGATATCTTTAAATTCGCTACTAAAGCATTTCTTTGACTTATGGATGCCCTTAAGATATTTGCGCTTAATTTAAAAAGACCGCATCTACTGAAGCATTGAGAACCCCTCCTTTTTGATGTCGGTTGAAAAGGTACACAATTTTGTCACTCACTTGGTAGCAGTCTTGTGTACTTCCTCGACTATCAAGAAGCTCCTCCTGAGTTCCACCATCAGGATTTGTAGTTTCAGCAGCTTTACCCAGGCCTTTTTAGCTTCTTCTATAGTCTCCCCTCCCGTTCCGAGACCTAAGTAGTCGTATGGGGTGTTTGTCTGTAAATTTACATTATACATTAAATTTTTTTAAAAGATTTGTCTATGTCTTTTCATGGACGAGGCGACTTAGGAAATACAAGCTAAACAAAGCTCATAAACATCAACGAGACCTCTCCAACCCGTCTGGCCAGCGAGGAGAGTGTAAGGCAAATCCTCTGTCTGCTCTGGCCAAGTATGGATCTGGTAGTACAGTCAGCCAATCTTGAATTTTTTGATTTCGATTTGATTTGCCAAAGAGTATTTAATTATGACTTTCTGAATATATATTTTCATGTAAATATTACTTTTAGTTTAAGAGAAAATTCAAGATATAGGTAGATGGCGTGGTCAGGTATATCATTGGCTGACTGTACATTGGAGTTTCCTGCACTGGAGACTAAAAAGACCTGAAGATGATGAAAAGATTTGAAGGTTGTAGGTTCAAATTCTAAGGGTGGTGAAAATTCTTCACCACATATGTTCAATTCTAAATTGTCAAAAGTACAAAGCATTTTAGACCTTATTATTTAACAATATTTAAAGCTTTTTTTGCTATCGGCCACCTGTATTTTTATTGTTTTTTTTTTTTTAACGTATAGAACGGCGAACGAGCAAGTGAGTCACCTGATGATAAGGGATCAGCGCTGCCTATCTGCAACTGCAACACCAGGGTGTAATAGGAGCGTTGCCGGCCTTTAAAGGAGTCGGGGGAGGAAATGGGGGAAGATAGGGCCTCCGGCTCTTTCACTCATCAAACGAAGTGTAGAAGCGGGAAAGCTTCAAGTCGATTTTCTATGAGAGTATGGTACTTCCCCGGACGAGCCGGCCCATTCATGCTACTATCAAAAATGAATTTAGCCAGTAGCGTGGCTCTACATACATAGTGAAATATTGATCGTTATGGAGCCTTATAGGGTTGATTTAGCCCGTCGATATGAACAACTTTTCCTAGAGGACCAATGCTGGGAAACTCAAAAAAAGGTCATTTCTATACAAACTAGTTCAGCCGCCCGGTCAATTTGTATGAGAAAGTCAAAAAAATTTTGATCACCCAGCATTGGTCCCATAAAAAAAGTTGTTCATTTCGACGAGCTGAATTTTTTTTATGGTATAGGACGGCAAACGAGCAAGCGGATCACCTGATCAACATCACCAGGGATCTGCAACACCAGGGAGTGACAGTTGCGTTGTCGGCCTTACAAGGAGTTGGGGAAGGAAATGGGGAAGTGAGGGGGAAGGATGGGCCTCCAGCTCTCTCACTCACCGAACGAAGTATAGAAGCGGTAAAGCTTCTAATCAGACGGCGATTTTCTGTGAGAGTGTAGTACTTCCCCGGACGAGCCGGCCCATTCATGCTACTAGCAATTCTATTTGCCGGTAGCGTGGCCACGACTACAAATTTTTTAAGGGTCCGTACTACCTCACACTGCTTTGCATGATTGACTGTAATATCAATAATAATTAAATACTCTAGTTGAAATAAAAATGCAGCAAAGTTCAGGACTAACTCTGGTAACTATATGACTCAAAAACACGATTGCGTTAAATTTTCTCGAAAGAAAAAAAAATGCAAAGTTGCCTCCAAATCACGTCTGATTTACTCGGTATACAGCATTATTCACCAAATACATTAAAATTAACCTTATAACTTTTGATTAGTATTGCATTACAGGTAAGGCAGCCATCATGTGTTTTTCTTTTTCGAATAACCCTTGAATATTCCTAAAAAACGAAAATATCCAAAGTAGCCAACGCGTTTAGACCATCCGCGTTTGTACCGCCACACCGCCTGGCCTATGGCGGGCTCTTAAGGCTCAACGATAAAAATTTTACCATATGTATTGTATTACGGCGAGCACTGATTAGTACTCCCGCAGCTAAAGCTTTCTACCTCGGCATTTACGGTAGGACACACATAACCGGTTCTGCAGAAACTGTCATCATCATCATTTCCAGTAGGTGTCACGGTCAATCGACCATGCACACCCTGGTGTCAGAGTTCTTCGGAACCGCCTCTCGGCCTCTGACGTGGTTCCTTTAACGACTACCAGATGGCAGCCGGGACCACCGGCTTAACGTGCCTTCCGAAGCACGGAATCATCTTTATTATCAGACAATCAGGTGATTCAAGCCTGCAATGTCCTAACCAAACTGGAAACAACTAAACAAAGTATGCTTCCGGTGGGAATCGAACCCACGACCCCCGGGTCAACAGGCAAACGCCTTAACCACTGGACCACGGAGGCTGTTGGAGGCAGAAACTATGTAATCTGACATGATTTTTAAGTCTCCAGGGCCTGTCTAACCCGTAAGCTATAAAGATGTGATTAGCATGATGTTCTTACCTCTACTATTCTGTACTGTATGAGCCTCACACCAGACACAGTTTTGGTGTTGGAAGCCACCGTTACGCTCGCCTGCGGACAATAATATTTTTTAATAATAAAATAAAAATAACAATTATTTATTTTCAGACAATTATAGTCCATAATACAGAAAAAAACCGGCCAAGTGCGAGTCAGAGTCGCGCACGAAGGGTTCCGTACCGCTATCTATAAAAATGGCAAAAAAATAATGTTGTGTGGGAGCCCCCTTTTAATATTAATTCTATTTTTATTTATATTTTTATTTTTAAAATGAATATATAATTAAAGATTCTGTAAATATTTCAAGCGTTTACATGTTGCCGTTATCAATATTGAGCAAAAACAAGCAAAAAAATCACGTTTGTTGTATGAGAGCCCCCTTAAATATTTATTTTTTTCTATTTTTTAGTATTGTTGTTATAGCGGCTACTGAAATGCATCATCTGTGAAAGTTGCAACTGTCTAACAATCACGGTTCATGAGATACAGCCTGGTGACAGACGGACAGACAGACAGAAAGCGGAGCGAAATTAATAGAGTCCCGTTTTTACCCTTTGGGTAGCGAACCCTAAAAACGTTGAATGTGGCAGCTGCTTCTATTCCCGCGCAGACTGTAAAAGCCGATCAATGAAATGGACGAAAATCTGTTAATAGGCGATGCGGTTAGCAACCCATCACTATTTTGATTCCGTTTTCCATCTACACGCCCTCTTACATGCTAAATGTGGCCATAAAGTCTTATAGACCTAGGCTCTGTCTACCCCGCAAGGGAAAAAGACGTGATACTATGTACGTATGTATGTAAAACTACTTAAACGGCGTTATGCAATTTTTGCGATGAGAAAGAAATATTAAACTCGCGCTAGGAGGCAGGACTCAGGACACGTGACCTGATCGAAAATTCGTAAGACTGACAAATGACACGCGGCGTAGGAGAGGAAGTGATATCCCCCTCTCTTTCTACCGCACGGAGTTTTCACTTCTGCTGGTTCCCCCGGAGTACAAGCCCGTTGATTTTTGTCCCGTTTTTAGGGTTCCGTACCCAAAGGGTAAAAACGGGACTCTATTTATGTCGCTCCGCTGTCCGTCTGTCCGTCTGTCACCACGAACGTCGGATAAATCCGACAAACATTTTCATAGAAAATGTATGTCGGATTTATCCGACGTTCGCGGTCAGAGGGCTAATGCAGTTTTCAGCAATAGATACAGTGATTCAAAAGGAAAGTTTGCCTACAAAATGGTATAAAAAAGAAAAAAAAACAAATATAAATGAACACTGAAAACATTATATTCTTTTTAGTCAATCGGCTAAAAATAGTACGTAAAGTTGCGAAACTTAACATGTTATTTTTATAATTAAATCAGATTTTTAAATAATCTTATATTTTAATAATTTTAATATATTAAAAATACTGTCGCCCCCGGGTGGGCTCGAACCACCAACCTTTCGGTTAACAGCCGAACGCGCTAACCAATTGCGCCACGGAGGCAGATGACTTTATATGCTAAAATATAATATATATGTGAGACTCGACCGTCCCGACGCTCTAGCCTAGCTCACATAGAAGAATAGGGAGAACAGAGATTCGACACACAATAGACACAGAGATTCGTTTTATTGTGACAACTTCACAACTATGTAGATATTGTCTTATTAAATTAAGAAATAAGATATGGTGAAAAAATTCCAAGCGGGCGGGTTATGAACCCTTTTTTTTACCATATCTTATTTCTTAATTTAATAAGAGTATATCAAAAATAGCATTGTGAATGCAAAATATGTATAAACACTTAAAAATATGTAGATGTTGACTTCAATATAACATTAATAATGAATATCAGAGACCGTTATGGTCCGAGAGATGATAGTAGAGTCATGACGGAGAGAAATTATCTGAAAATTGAATAAAATGAAATTTGAAATAAAATAAGGAATGAAAGTGGACAGATGAGAAAGAAATGAGGTTGGACGAGATGCAGCATGCAGGTGGCATGCTGCAAAGTTGCAGATATAAGTATCTACCTATTACCTAATAATACTAGTTTGCTTCTTCTACTTCTAGCTCCGTGGCGCAGCGGTCAACACGCCTGCCTGCGACACGGAGTGACCGGGTTCGATCCCCGGCCAGGTCAAGATGGAAAATGATCTTTTTCAGATTGGCCTGGGTCTTCGATGTGTATCTATATATATATTTGTTATAAAATATAGTATCGTTGAGTTAGTATCCCATAACCCATAACACAAGTCTTGAACTTACTTTGGGGCTAGCTCAATCTGTGTGACTTGTCCGTATATATTTATTTATTATTATTATTATTTACTTATCGTATGAACTTTGAGGTGCCCTGCCATAATCATGACGACTAACTATGGCTTGCCCACTAGATGGGCCTTTATTTAAGGGGGCTCCCATACAACAAACGTGATTTTTTTGCTTGTTTTTGCTCGATATTGATAACGGCAACAGGTAGACGCTTGAAATATTCAGCTTTACTTACTTTTTTCTTAGTTTTTATTACTGTAAAAATAAATAATTAAATAAAATAAAAATTAATATTAAGGGAAGCTCTTTTTTTGCCGTTTTTATGGATAACGGTACGGAACCCTTTGTGCCCGATTCCGACTCGCACTTGGCAGGTTTTTAATAGATAGTGTGATTCAACAGGAAGGTTTTTATGTATAATCTACTGCTCTATATTGGTATTTTACATTGCACCCTTGAAAAACCGGGGCGGATCGCTCCCAGCTAATAAATAATAATAATAAATTAATATATACACAAAAACAAACGCGCTAACCAAACTGTGTGGACAAATCACACAGATTGAGCTAGCCCTAAAGTAAGTTCGAGACTTGTGTAATGGGATACTAACTCAACGATGCTATATGTTATAACAAATACATATATAGATACACATCCAAGACCCGGCCAATCTGAAAAAGATAATTTTCCATCTTGACCTGGCCGGGGATCGAACACCCTCGTGTCGCAGGCTGGCGTGTTGACCGCTGCGCCACGGAGCTAGCCTAATAAATATAATATCATTGAGTAAGTATCCTACGACACAAGCTTACAACTTACTGTGGGGCTAGCTCAATTTGTGTGATTAGTCCTGCCTATAGGTATATTTACAACCCATCTGGCCAGCGAGGAGAGTGTGGGCCAAAGCCTCTGTCTGCTCTGGCCATGTATGGTATATCCGGTAGTACAGAGGGTCATGCTCCTGCAGTGGAGACTAAAAAGACCTGATGATGATGATGACATTAAAATTTGTCGAGTAGTTACCAATATATACAGATACACGCACAGGGGAATTTTAATTGTACAGGGTTATAGTTAACTAACGCAAAACTTGCTAAAGACGAGTTAGGTACATCATGACGAACAACGTTTGTTCTATGACTTTTACCTAAACGCAATACATAGTAAGATTTTACATACATTAGTTTTTATGTTGATTTCTATAAAACGTTAAGTCTATGTTTAATTCTATTATAGCTGTGAGCGTAGGTACCTACTATTATTACCTCGTACCGCTGATTGCCATAGAGTTCCTTTTTTTGCATTTTATTTTTTTGTATGAAAAAAGCAAACATCGAATTACACAAAGTCATATAGCAAACGTAGTTAATCTTGATGTACCTAAGTCGTCTTCAGGAGGTTATGCGTTAGATACCAATTACCCTGTATAATCAACAATATTAATGATAAGTCGTTTATCGTCCAATTAATTACTTGATAACAAACGCGATTACTTCTTTTGTCATATTTTTGACAATACTTACCAATTACATCTGTATTATAAGTATTATAAAGACCTACACCGTACAGGTATTTTATATCCAAATAATATTTTTAGGGATCTGCGCGCGAAGGCCTTTTAAAACAATCCTTACCCTTATCCTTACTATCCTTACTAATATTATAAATGCGAAAATTAGTTTAATTGTCTGTTTGTTTCGCTTTCACGTCGTAACTACTGAACCAATCATCATGGAATTTTGCATACAAGTTCTCTGGAGTACGGAGAAGGATATAGGCTACCTTTTATTCCGGGAAAAAGTACTGTTCCCGAGGGATCGACATTGACGCGGGTGGAGCTAGTAATAGATTTATTCTTCTTTAAACTTTCGCGCTTTAAACACATAATAAACGGGTCTTAGCACGAACCTTTTTGTTTGGTGACGTTTAGATGGATGTATGTGTGGATGTCAACGGATTAGATTTAGATTTTCACAATTTGTAACAGGTTAGTGTTATGTAATCAAAAATATTGGACTCGTGTTTTTTTTTCTTTTGTAAATCAAACAAAAAAATATTTATAATATATAGCACGGCCAAATCCCGTGTGACGTCATACGTCACATTCTTTAGCAAATTTTGGGGAGCTTTATCTTCATAATTTATTTTAAAATGAATAAATGAAAAAATACGTGGCCAATATTTTTTGACTATCTAACGGAATAATTTTTATTTCATTATTTTGACCCACAAAGTATATTGCCGTCTCCTTTCGAAAGTAAAATAACCAATAATTTACAACTAAAGGGGATAAAAGGGATGTAACGTTTAAGGGCCCGTACTACCTCACACTGCTTTGTGTGACTGTCTGTAATATCAATAATAATAAAATACTCAAGTTGAAATAAAAATGCAGGAAAAATCAGGACTAACTCTTGTACCTAACTTTCTGATGCAAAAACACGATTGCGTTAAATTTTCTCGATAGAAAAAACTCCAAATCACGTCTAATTTACTCGGTTTACAGCGTTATTCACCAAATACATTAAAATTAACCTTGAAACTTTTGATTATAATTGCATTACAGATAAGGCAGCCGTCATGACTTTTTATTTTTCGAAAAACCCTTGAGTATTCTTTAAAAACGAAAATATCAAAGTAGCCAACGCGTTTATACCATCCGCTTTTGTACCGCCACGCCGCCTGGCCTATAGCGGGCCGTTAAGTGTCTCCCTAAATACACAAAATAGAATTAGATAGACAAAGACCGATACTACGTCACGACGTCATACATAATGCATTCGTGAAATTAATTATAGATTTCTTTAAATAAAAAAGGGTCGGTAATTAGATTGAAAATAATCGATAATATCCGTACTAATATTATAAATGCGAAAGTACGGCGCCTACTAAACCATTCTGAATTTAGAGTCCGATGGGAGGGACGCCGCTATACGTTAGAAACGATACGAGACATCTCCAATCGTATCGCACGTATAGCGGCGTCCCTCTCATCGGATCCGATTCAAGATGGTATAATACACCCTTAACTCTGTCTGCCTGGCTGTCACCTTTTCACGCTTTAACCATTGAACCAATTTGTATGAAATTTGCTATGTAGGTAGTTTGAGGTCCGGAGAAGGACATAGGGTACCTTTCACTCTGGGAAATTCTATTGTTCCCGACGGATACATTAAAGCGGGCGGAGCCGCGGGCAACAGCTAGGACAACATATTTGGATCGGAATTAAAGAAAATCTACATAAAATAAGATAAAATTTTAATATAACAACAGATTTGTATAATTCTACAGGAATATATCTAACATAGTTTTTGCAATAATTTCTTGTACTGAACCATCATAGCGCGAATCCGACTCGTATAGTTTCCTCATACGTATGTGATTACAACATCACAATCCCAACTGTGCATACACATCACTTTTATACGTACCTACCTATATATAACAAATTCTATATTTCGACCTAATGCTCATCTGCCTCCGTGGCGCAATTGGTTAGCGCGTTCGGCTGTTAACCGAAAGGTTGGTGGTTCGAGCCCACCCGGGGGCGACACAGTTTTGCATCCATGTCAAATTTGTTTTTTTTTTACGCCACTACACAAATGACTGACTGAAATGTTTTAAGGAGTCATGTAAGTGTACTTATGTATTTTTAACCGACTTCAAGGAAGGGAGGTTATCAATTTTTGAGTTAAGAAATGTTTGAAGTGATAACTTCTTTAGCGGCGTTGTGCACTTTTTGAGATGTGTAAAAAATGTTAAACTCGCGTCAGGACACGTGACCTGATCGAAAATGCGTAAGACAGACACGTGACCTGAGACCGCCGGCGCGGCGTAGGAGGGGAAGTAATATCCCCCCCTCTCTATTTACCGCGCGGAGTTTCCACTTCCGCCGGCACGGAGTGCAACCCGTGGTTTTTTTTTTGATCATCAATGTAACATAGAATCTGTTTTAGAATAATTTAAGTGTAAATTTTATAAAGGGGGCAAAGTTTGTATTAGACAATGTGATTTTTTGATCCAATTTTCGACTTCTACGCGGATTAAGGCGCTGTGCATCAGAAAAATAGGTACCGTTAAACGTCTTTTTTTTTCGTCGCGCAGTTAGCATTATTTTTCATGGAATACCAGCATGAAAAATATATAAAGTACAGTTCAAAGATCAAAATAAATGATTACATTAAAATATTAAAAAATAAATAATTAAAACCTAGCAAAATAAAATAGCAAAAAGCTATATCCAGAAAAAGTTTCGTCGCGAATTTCTTGATATTTTCAGCGACAACTACCAACTTTTTACGTCTATAAAAAGTATAACAAATGAGCAAGATGGATACCTAAAAAAATACAATATTTGGTTATAGTTATTGAATTATTAAATTAAAAGTGAAAATTAACACGGAAACGGCAGACACGGGTTTGAAATGAGACTAGTGACAGGCCAACCGGTATCGCCACTTTCAACCGCTACAAACGGTTCAGGGATACAGCGCCTTAAGTTGCGGGCAAACGCTAGATATATAGCTTACCCCCTTTTGTATGTCATTGACCACCATCTTGTTGAGATCAGGGAAAAAATATCGGCTCCTAGCTAGCAGGATAAAGGCCTCCTTCATATCTTCTGCGAAGGTCTTGTACACGCTGAAAAATGAAAAAATGTAAATAGTGACATCTAGTGAAAAAAAAAAGAATTATTTATAAGAGTGCTTTTCGTAAGGTACAAGATCGAGATTGGCGAGCTTTGAGAGAGGCCTATACCAAGCAGTGGGATGTGGAAGGCCGTCAATGATGATGATGATGAAGAGTACTTTTCACTGTCATATAAATATTAGCCTCGGGGGAAAAGTCTTCTCGTATTTTACTTTTGGTAAAGCCACGCTACCGGCAAAATTCATTTCTTTTAGTAGCATGAAGGGACAGGCCCTATCAAAAAAAAATTGAAAAATTCGACATTCCCATAAAAACTGGCCGGGTGGCGGAACTCTTGTGTGGAAATGACGAGATTTTTTTGATTTCCCAGCGTTGGTCCATGGTAAAAGTTGTTCATTTTGATGGTCTGAGTCACCCCTATAAGGGTCTAAAACGATATAAATTTCACCATGTATAATTAAGTATAAATTATACTTTCAAAACACACTTATCAAACGTCAAAATATTCAATTTATTTTATTTTATTTGTAAGCTACTTTGAATTTTAAATAAAACCTTTTAAAAGTCACCTCCGTGGTAGCATTATTTCAATGGGTTTAAAGGGGGTGACTCAGCCCGTCGAAATGAACAACCTTTCCTACCAACAGTCACTTTATGAAACTAAGATTAGTCAAGATTTTGTAATTTTCAGTCGTTGCGATTAGTCGCTGCGATTAATCGCATAAAATGTGGAAACGCTTCTAGTTCAGAAGCAACCCTGCAAAATTCCGCGGCCAATCGCTGTGATTAGTCGTTGCGATTAGTCGCATTTAAGTTTCACACTTCTAGTTAAGCAGAGATTCTCCAGTGATCAGCGACTTATCGCTGCGATCAATCGTTGCGATTGATCTGCGATTTGTCGTACTTACGACTGCAAATCCGCTGAAATTCTCCTGAGCTCAGCGGCGGCGGCTACGCTGGTCCATTTCATCAACTTACGTCCCAGCTGTGCCATATGTAACCTGGTTCGCATCTGCTGAAGCGCGACCAGAGATGGCATGACCGGGTACCGGGTGGCACCCGTCGCTGATTCTTCCGCTTCTGTGAGAGAAATTCATTTGTATATTATAATAAATAAATAATAAATATATACGGACAAATCACACAGGTTGAGCTAGCCCCAAACTAAGTTCGAGACTTGTGTTATGGGATACTAACTCAACGATACTATATTTTATAACAAATACATATAAAGATACACATCCAAGACCCAGGCCAATCTGAAAAAGATCATTTTCCATCTTGACCTGGCCGGGGATCGAACCCGGTCACTTCGTGTCGCAGGCAGGCGTGTTGACCGCTGCGCCACGGAGCTAGTCATTCTATATGTATACTAGCTGTTGCCAGCGACTTCGTCCGCGAAAGCTATCCTATCTTTCAAGTTGGATCGAACTGCACATGGTGTGCGAATTTTATTATAATCGGTTAAGTGGTTTAGGAGTCCATTGAGGACAAACATTGTGACACGAGATTTATATATATTAAGATTATCAAAGACAATACGTTTTATATACGTTTTACTAGCTGTTGCCGACATCGTCCGCGGCAATTTCTGTTATTATGATTAATTAGTATAGATGAATACTTTTTCCCAGTTTTTAAAACATTTTTTATTGATGCTTTGCTCCTATTGCTCGCAGCGTGATGCTTTATAGCCTAAAGCCTTCCTCAATAAATGGACTATCCAACACAAAAAGAATTTTCCAATTTGAACCAGAAGTTCCTGAGAATAGCGCGTTCAAACAAACAAACAAACAATCAAACAAACAAACTCTTCAGCTTTATAATATTAGTATAGAATATGTATAGAATGCTTATTAATTTTTAACTTCTGTAGCAAGAGAAGGTAAGGAACGTCCCTAACTTAGGGCGAAACCCCCAAATTCTAACCTAAAATAATGCTACACATACATACATAGTACCACGTCTTTTTCCCTTGCGGGGTAGACAGAGCCTAGGTCTATAAGACCTAAAGGCCACGTTTAGCATGTTGGTTGGCATTAAATGGAAAACGGAATCAAAATAGTGATGGGTTTCTAGCCGCATCGCCTGCCACATGATTCCTCAGATTTTACCCATTCCCTCGATCGGCTTCAACGATCTGCGCGGGAAGAGAAGCAGCTGGTACATTCTACGTTTTTTCTTTTCTCCCAGACCAGCGTGGAAGGGAATGCTAATAATAAATTATGAAAATAATGCTATTTAAGTCCTATTTTGTATGAAAAAATAAATTTCGGCTCCACGCTTTAAAAATCGTATTATGAAGAAGAGCAAAGCGAACACTAGATTGACTAGCTCCGTGGCGCAGCGGTCAACACGCCAGCCTGCGACACGGAGTGACCGGGTTCGATCCCCGGCTAGGTCAAGATGGAAAATGATCTTTTTCAGGTTAGCCTGGGTCTTGAATGTTTATCTATATAAGTATTTGTTATAAAATATAGTATCGTTGAGTTAGTATCCCATAACACAAGTCTCGAACTTACTTTGGGGCTAGCTCAATCTGTGTGATTTGTCCGTATATATATTTATATTTATTTAGATAGGCGGAAAGCGGAGCCATATGAATAGGGTCCCGTTTTTACCCTTTGGGTACAGAACCTAGAAGGTATGAAGAAGACACTTACCATCATCATCAGCAAACATTCTCAGTCAAATACACACAATAAATAAATTTTGTTTCTTGATATTTAGAATTCAAGCCGTATTCTTTCGCTACATCGTACTATTTATAGTTACTATATATTCGTATACATCTATCGATAAGGAAATTTTGTCTGTGTTTTTATATCGTTCATCGCCACACACTTTTGTTAAACCACTATCATTTTGTTGTATTTTTATTACACTTATAGTAAAAATCACAATGTTTCTCCATTTTTCTGTTTTGTAAGTGACATTTTTGATAGCTGTCTTCTTGGATGTCAAGTTTTTGTGAAAAGAGTTTTCTTCTGCTTACAGAGCTGAGTGCTCTATGCCGGTGGCCATATTAGGTACTACGAAAAGGTATTTTGCTATGGTATTTTGTTCGTCGGAAAGGTACGTCGTGGAATAGCCACGTTACCGGCAAAATGAATTGCTAGTAGCATGAATGGGCCGGCTCGTCCGGGGAAGTACCACACTCTCACAGAAAATTGACGAGTAGAAGCTTTACCGCTTCTATGCTTCGTTCGGTGAGTGAAAGAGCTGGAGCCTCATCCTTCCCCCTTCCCTCCCCAAGTCCTTCCCCCAACTCCTTGAAAGGCCGACAACGCACCTGTCACACCCTGGTGTTGCAGTTGTCCATGGGCAGCGGTGATCAATTATCAGGTGTCCCGCTTGCTAGTTTGCAGTACTATAACACAAAAAAAGGTACCCATGCCTTAAAGTATATCATATCAAATTTCATCGCAATAGGTTTAATAGTTGAAGCGTGAACTGGTACCAGACACATAATTATGTATATAAACGGGACTTAGCACGAACCTTTTTATTATTTGTTTCCGTTGACGTTTCAATGGAGTTACATCCATCGTGGTCGCAACGAGACTGAAAAAAGGTTCGTGCTAAGTCCCGTTTATATACATAATTATGTGTTTAAAGCGCGAAAGTTTAAAAAAGAATGGTACCAGACAGACAAAGTTACTGACGCATTTATAATATTAATATGGATAGTAGCCGTTTCTTTTCTTCTTCATTTTAAACTTGTATCAATATACATAACTTCTATTGCTGGTCTGGGAGAATAAAACTGGCTAAGTGCGAGTCGAACTCGCGCACCAAGGGCCCCGTACATTATCTAAAAAAAACGACAAAAATCATGTCTGTTGTATGGGAGCCGCCTTAAATATAGTTTTATACATATTCATTTATTTCTTTTATTTTTAAAGTGAATCAACTAAATATTTTGTGATTGTTTCAAATGTCGTAATAGCTGATGCGGCTAGCAACCCATCACTATATTGATTCCGTTTTCCACCTTCACACCTGCCAACATGCTAAACGTGGCCTCATACACCTAAGCTCTGTCCACTCCGTAAGGGAAAGGACGTGATTATGTATCAATATGATTTCTTATCTTGCTGTTTACGACGTTATTTCGTCTGGTTAGAGGGTGAGTGCGATCTAAATCAAGGTACAACACCCATCTTTTTTGTCGGCGATTAAAAATGTCGCGTTTAGATTATGGTTAGATAATTTTTGCCCTAACTGAACTAAATTTTACGAAGTCATCCAGTCTGGTGAGAGCGCCCTAAATCGAGTTAACTCGCAATTTTGAGTAATTACTACCTGGGAACTTAATCTTGAGTTAAGAGCTAAGTCTTAGGTTAAGTAGCAACCTGAATTTCGAGCGAGCGTGCAGCATCCTCCGGCCTTGAGTTCCGTTGGCAGTATAAATTTAGGTCTCAAACATCAAAATAATCTTTATAAAAACGATTTTAATCAACTACTAAACCGTTTTTGATGAAATACAAATGGGAACAATTTTAAAGCATAACTTTTCAATAAAAAAAGAAGTTTTTAAATTAGTTAATGAATGACGAAGTTCTGTGATAAAAAAAATAAAATAAAAAAACAAACAATCCGAATTGATTACCTCTTCCCTCTTTTTAAAGTCGGTTAAAAGTATCTGCTTTAATTTTTAGGGCGAAATCATATAGAAGTAAAAGACGCCATTTTTTTAATCTATGGAATCTTAATTTAAATTTAAAATTATTAGCTGTGTGTGAGACTCGTGAGACTCAGGCTCCGAACAAGGACATGTTCTAAGGACTTAGGTACTCAGCTCAGGTGTGAGATAAAAAAATTACAGATTTAGTTTATTTTTCTTTTATTGTATTTGGCCATCAAACTCATTCAGAAGCTTATATTAGCCAGTGTCTAGTTATTCTTTATTCTTGTGTATCAACGAAATGATGGTGTAATTGATTTTGCTGATTCTACGGAGCCCTTGGTGACAATTTCTACGAATCCACTGGTTTGATCATAAACGACGCAGCAAGGCGAGCAAACATCAGCCCGCTAAGTAAATCTCACTACAGCCACCGCACCATAATACTTTATTTTAGTTATTCTACACATTTTTCATAAACATGGACATCTATAACACCAAATTACACCGATTTCACATTAAAAACTCCACTAGAAACAAATAACAAAACAATTCAAAACAAAAACCGTGCAGTCCGCCGAAATTCCTGCCAAGAACTACAAACTATAATTTAAATACTTTCAAAATTTTCTAAAATGTAACTTAACCGACAATTCTACAAGATATTCCAGAATTTATCTTTATTACATGGAAATCCTAGCAAACAAATGGTACCTTTCGATTCCAACTAAGCTAGAAATATTACGAATACCAAAGTCTTGCTTTGGTATTCGTAATATTCAGTATTCGTAATTATCAGACAATCAGGTGATTCAAGCCTGCAATGTCCTAACCAAACTGGAAACAACTAAACAAAGTATGCTTCCGGTGGGAATCGAACCCACGACCCCCGGGTCAACAGGCAAACGCCTTAACCATTGGACCACGGAGGCTGTTACGGCACGACCCTCAGACATGAGGATACGATTATGAAGAGAGCCTTCTCAGGATTATACTCAGAACAATTATCTCTATAGTCCTAACTAAACTATAATAGGTTTTGTCTATTGTGGTCAGTGGTGTCACCCTCAACTATCTGTCCGGTAGATGCAGGTATGTCATCAGGTACGCGGGCCCAGCCTCCCGAGCTGCTGCTTGCTTTTCCTCCATTCACCCGAATGAGTAGTATCCCAATACCATCATTTTCTTCCTAAATCTAACAAAATCCTGTCCTTTTCCAGCTTAAGAATGCTTAAGATGGGCAGCAGCGTCGGAAGCACAAGAAGCTAAAGAAACTGCGCTCGCCAACCCGCCGGAAAAATTACGAAAAGCATAAAATTTTTGTTACATCATATAACTAAAAATATATCATATAATTAATAATCGTAATTTTTCCTTCATTTGTGCTTTAAGACGTTGCTTCGTACCAAATTTCAATATTCTGAGTTCATGGGAAGTAAAGTCAGCCAACGAGTTACCTGACCCTGCCATCTACCTACATCATGAATGATCTCTTAAACTATAACAGCCCCCTTATAGAGTCCCTAGTGAACCCCCCCATAGTTCTCCCCCCATACTTCATTATCATTTCGAGTAGGTGTCACGGTCAATCGGCCATGAACACCCTGGCGTCAGAGTTCTTCAGGAAGTACCCTGTAGGTTTTGATTCTCTGGCGATGCGATGTCGAAAATTTGCGGTATAAACGGATAATTTTTTTTGTAGAAATTCATTTTTTTTTTGTTCTCACTAGCTCCGTGGAACAATTTGCCTATGGAACTAATGGCATTGATCCGTATAAACGGCTGTACCTATCTTTTGATTGCGTTGGCTAAGAAGTTTGATTATTTCACAGCTCCAAGGGACAGTAGATCCGAATATTTGATATGAATTTCAGCTTAAGAGCCCGCCATATGCCAGGCGGCGTGGCGATACAAACGCGGATGGTCTAAACGCGTTGGCTACTTTGGATATTTTCGTTTTTTAGGAATATTCAAGGGTTATTCGAAAAAGAAAAACATATGATGGCTGCCTTATCTGTAATGCAATAATAATCAAAAGTTTTAAGGATAATTTTAATCAATTTGGTGTATAATGCTATATACCGAGTAAATTAGACGTGATTTGGAGGCAACTTTGCAATTTTTTTCTATCGAGAAAATTTAACGCAATCTTGTTTTTGAGTCAGATAGTTACCAGAGTTAGTCCTGAACTTTGCTGCTTTTGTATTTCAACTTGAGTATTGAATTATTATTGATATAACAGTCAATCATGCAAAGCAGTGTGAGGTAGTACGGGCCCTTAATACCTCTAGGCGTTACCCCGGAAAAATGGTCTTAACAGACAGACGGACAACAAAGTGATCCTATAAGGGTTCCGTTTCTTTCCTTTTGAGGTACGGAACCCTAAAAAGTTATACATATTCATCCATTAAAAAAAAACTGCTTTGTTAGTCACTGCAGTCCGAATTGACTCATTCAAAAACGTTTTAGGCTATTCACGCCGTGGTGCGAAAGAAACTATTCAAAAAGAGCTCTTGGTCGATTCGCACTGCGGCTCGAATCGCTTATAGTGCGAAACGACAAAAAACCCTAGGTACCTGCAATCACCGACTTTAGTTCAGGGATGACACCCCTGAACTTCGTTTTCGCAGTCGTGTAAAAGGCTTAAACATCATCATCATCAGGTCCTTTTTAATCTCCACTACAGGACCACGACCCTCTCTGTACTACGAGAGCCATACTTGGCCAGAGCAGCCAGAAGACTTGCCTACACTCTCCACGCTGGCCAGACGGGTTGGAGAGGTCTCTTAGATGTTTATAAGCTTTGTTTAGCTTGTATTTCCTAAGTCGCCTTCTACGACATCCACGGGAAGACTTGGAGTGGTCCTATTCTACTCTGCCGGATACCACACGGCTAGAGGCTTTAACAACACAGGTGTAAACCCAGCCTTAGCTGACAATTAAAATCCAGAAACCCTATATCACGACTTGTCTACACGAAACCCGTCATTTTCACACACGCCCCACCACTCAGAAACAATCAGAGAATTCTTAAAAGCGATATTACTTCGAAAATAATAAACCCTTCTGAATAACGACCAATTTAAATTGACACCTTTATAGGGTGAATGGCCCTGTATGGTGCAGCTATTAAAATAAGACGCGGTGAAATTGGGGTTCTGCGTGGTTGGTTTTAGCGTTGCGTACGTGTCAGATGGGGACAATACCTATTATGTGGACACAATAAGGTAAGGTACCCTCTTTCACACCTCTTACCTTTTGATTTCGGATGCGGTTGCATGATTTAATATACGACCTTTGGAATCAGAAATTCTATTTGCGAGTACAAATAGTTTTTTTTAGCCTTGTATTGTATCCCACTGCAGGGCAAAAGCCCTTACTTTCACATATAGTTTACATAATAATAAATACGTTGTAGTTTTTTTATTAACGTCCTAATCCTATTCTAATATCTATCTGTTGTTGTTGCACGCTCGATCGCTAACATAACGTGTTCCACATCATCATCATCATCATCAGGTCCTTTTTAGTCTCCACTACAGGAGCACGACCCTCTCTGTACTACTAGGGTCATACTTGGCCAGAGCAGCCAGAGGACTTGGCCTACACTCTCCACGCTGGCCAGACGTGTTGAAGAGTGATCCACATAATTATGGAAATTGAAATTGTATATAACATGAAATCATTTGTTTATTTCCAATTCCATTTGTTTATTTCATATAATTACTATACACTATCCTTACGGGTTTCCCCAATGCAATAGCGTATTACAATTAGTGATTACCACCACCATCACCGTTACAAATTACAAACATTGTAGCCTTTGTAAACGCAGCCAATGAGCAATTGAATACGTCGATTTTGTTTGCAACCCCGTTTAGAGTTCAGATCAGAAACCCCTTCAGGCGAGTAGGCGACCAATACTGTTAAAAAGAGTTTCTTTCGGCGTCTTCTTCTCTGTAGTGGTCGGTTCCGAAACGCTAGTAGTTTGTAGCTTTTGAACATTAAATAATAATTTAAATATAATTTATTACGTATTATTTAAAATGTGAATTGACGTGATAAAGTGCCTGTAAAGGCCTATTTTCTGAATAAATATTTGAATCCTAACTAATGTTATAAATGCGAAAGTTAGTTTGTTTGTTACGCTTTCACGCCTTTACTTCTGAACCAAACATTATGAAATTTTGCATACACGTTGTCTGGGTTACGGAGAAAGGCATAAGGTACATTTTATCCAGGGAAAAAGCACTGACATTGACGCGAAGGGAGCCACGGACAAAAGTAGATATTACATACTATCACGTCTTTTCCCTTACGGAGCAGACAAAACCCAGGTTATGACCTTGTTTGTTTAATGTGTGTGTAAGTGGCCAACCCTTAGAGTCAGATTTACAAGCTGCCTAAAGGCATCTGACATAGCTTAACGACTGACATCAATTATGATAGCCGGGAACAACGGCTAAACGTGCTTTCCGAAGCACGGAGGAGCCCGAGATATTTTTATGCCACTTGCGGTCACCCATCCCAGTAGGGAGAACCACGGAGGCAGTTGAGACTACCGATAGATGGCGCTGAGATCAAGTTAAACCGCGCTATGGTTGTTTTTTCATGGAAATTTGGTATTCGTTTACAGGCGTCTTTATTTATCTGTACAATCATATTTTAATGTTTTTTGAGTCCTAGCAACTCCTTTAAGTATGAAGTTTGCTGGGTTATTGAGGATATTTTACTTACTAAACGATCACCCGGTCTATTTGCAAACTCAGTGACAACCTTTTTTGTATTGTAACCATTTCAAAATACATTGCGGCTTTTGTATAATTGACTATTTTGTTTTTTTTTTGTGATGTACACGGTGAAATTTTGATCGTTTTGGCCCTTATAGGGGTGACTCAGATCATCAAAATGAACAACTTTTCCTATGGGAACAATGCTGGGAACTCAAAAATAAAATTATATTCCCATACACACTGAATGTGCGGCGGAACTTATTTATAAGGAAATGACGAAATTTTTTTTTTAAGTGCCCAGCGTTGGTCCTTTAGTAAAAGTTGTTCATATTGATGGTCTGAGTAATCTCTTTAACGGACCAAAACGATAAATGTTTCACCACGTATAAAACGTGATGTATTTTGAAGTGACTATCAAAACGTTGTACACTTAATTATAAAATAGGCCGGCAGGTCTTTAGAAATATTAGAATTTAACAAATTCAGTATAACGAACGAATAAAAAAACAAATTGGGACTACTTTAGCAGTAACGTCAGTCTATATAAATGTCCAGGCCCCATAAGCTATTACAATGTTTAAGCTAATTTAAAATTTAAGCGCTAGTTTTCGAGATATGAGCCTTGAACATTTAGAAAAACAGGCACAAAAAACATTCTGTGTACAAAAAAAACACTTTCTTGGCGGCCAAATTGTCACTATACCTTCTATGGATACCAAGTCCAGTGACTTGGTATATAATAGCTCTTTTGACTGTCGACTACTGAGTCGCGAGCTATTTAACGATTTTAGTCATCATCATCATCATCAAAATTGTTTGAGTCCCTTATATGGCAAACCAGCGTGTCTATTTTTTTAAATTTGCTTCTAAAGCATTTCTTTGACCTTTGAGATCCAGTCCTTAAAATTTTTTCCCCAAAATAAATAGACCTTTTAAATTAAAGTCTAGGTAATAGTTTTGGTCAACTACATAGTAATTATTTAATTGATCAATACGCTTAACTAGCAATTTTTTTTTTATTAGCCTGTTGTTTCCCACTGCTGGGCAAAGGCCTCCTCTTTCTGTCCACACTTCCCGATCCGGGGCTATTTGCTGCCAACCAGTTAAAAAGCCTTCTATATCGTCTCGCCATCTTCTCCTTGGTCTGCCTCTCTTCCTTTGCCCCTCTGATTCCCATAACGTAGCCTCTCGGGGGCCATCTGCTTGGATTCATCCGAATAATAAATATAATAATAAATTAGCATACAAAAATTAAAGTGATAAAATACCATAAAAAATGTGATAATATGTAATGAAATAAAATCACTTTCGCATTTACAGTTACATACCTACTTCTAAAAATACTTCTTAAAATGTCTGATGATTTACACAGACTACCGATAGATGGCGCTGAGATCAAGTTAAACCGCGCTATGGTTGTTTTTGCACGGAAACTCAAACCTGTCACTTCATAATTTTGTGTTATGTTTATCTATATATTGTATTTTATGTTTTTTTGGATCCTAGCAGCTCTATGAGTATGCTGGGATAGTAAACAAGAAAATAGAATATGATGGGAAAATAGTTAATAAGTGTTTATCAAAATAATAGCATTGTATTGTAAATGCACTCACACTAAAATGTTCAAGAAATCTTTAGAAGTATCATTTTATTTTTATTTATTAGGTTTTTCAATAACTGTTACAATAATTCATGATACATACATCCTTACGCATGATCTAATTGTACAGTCAATTATAGACAAACACTACGTGCATGAAACAACAAAACTACAAAAACAGCTCAACATAAAAAAAAAATAATTAAATTATTAATTATAAAACAACTTGACAGTGTGAATAGCAATGTTACACTCACAAGAAATAGCAATAGGTAGTAAATCCATTCTAAATCCAAGAACGAGAAGAGGAGATATATACTAGTATACTTACTATAGAAACTTAGGTAGGATGAAAAATTTTACGAATTCTTTAAATTTTTCATCTTTATCTAACTTAAACATAATCAATGTTATTATAAAACGAGGACTAAAACTAGGTTTAGACCGGGGTTCAAGTCAAGTACTAAGGAAAATCGTATTATAAAACAAGGTTTATCGTTTAAGCCTTAGATAATCCTAGGCCTAAAGATAAACCAACAATTCCTTAGCTTAACTTTAGTACTAACTTAATTTGTTACTTACAAAGAGGTTTAATTTAATAAAATGTATTTTGATGCTAAAATCTAAAATTCCAAAACCATATTCGCAATAAGCAAAAACCTAGATAATGCGAAGAAATTAGTAAAACCAATACAAAATATATTATATTGTTGTCTTGCCCTGCATGTCCTACCACCTGCACACGCGAGGATCTATACAATGCCACTGATAACGCTGTGTCAGTGGCAGAGTTCTGGTCAACACAAATTTAAAACGCCCGAGTCGACACGATAAGAAGAAGAAGATATATTATGAAAAATGTCAACAACATTGAATTAGGTCTATTTCAACGTTTTTATCGTCATTTGTATTTTCCAATAACCACAATACAATTACTTTATTGTTACTAACCCCTATGGATCAAGTTATCTGAATTAAACTATTATTATTATTATTATTTATACATTCGGCGCCTTCATTTCATATTAGCAAAAAATATTTTTTACAATATAAACATTTTTTACTATATATTCACGTCAATTTTATCTCACAGCAACTACTAAACAATTTCTTTCGACACATTAACTTAATTTTGACACAATTACTTTCGACATAATTTTATCTCACAGAAACCACTAAACAATAACTTTCGACACATTAACTTAATTTCGACACAATTACTTTCGATATAATTTTATCTCACAGCAACTACTAAACAATTACTTTCGACAGATTTACTTAATTTCGACACAATTACTTTCGACATAATAATATCTCACAGCAACTACTAAATAATTACTTTCGACACATTTACTTAATTTTGACACAATTACTTTTGACATAATTTTATCTCACAGCAACTACTAAACAATTACATTCGACACATTAACTTAATTTCGACACAATTACTTTCGACATAATTTTATCTCACAGCAACTACTAAACAATTACTTACGACACATTTACTTAGTTTTGACACAATTACTTTCGACATAATTTTATCTCACAGCAACTACTAAACAATTACATTCGACACATTTACTTAATTTCGACACAATTACTTTCGACATAATTTTATCTCACAGCAACTACTAAATAATTACTTCCGACACATTTACTTAATTTCGACACAATTACTTTCGACATAATTTTATCTCACAGCAACTAAACAATTTCTTCGACACGTTAATTCATTAAATAAAAATATTTTTTCCAATCATATTTATAAAAAAACTTTGGGGTTAATTCGGAAAAAATAAACATGATTCTCCATTTCAATTTTATTTACCTATTTTATTTACCTATTTTTAGTTTTATACTAGTTTCAAACAACAATTTTATAATTCATTGAAGGTCGGAACGATGTAGTAGCATACTGAACGAACGATTGAATGAATCCTGCTTCCAGGTTAGATCATCCATAGATCTTCTCATACCACCTTCTTAGGTGGGCGTAGTATACAAATTATAAACCTACATAAAATAAATTTAGATAATTAATAGATAAACTTAGATAAATACAGTCAATAAAGTAGAATAACTATATTATTAAACTAAATATAGTACTCATAAATATTAATAATACATTAGCTAATATTTGAATTCGAATGAATGTTTTTTTTAATATTGATTAAGTGCTGTTAACCCCCAAAGTAATGCCGTTTTATGCATGTGTGTCGTCTGACTGTCTTTTTTAGGATTCCGTAATGTTAAAAAAACCTAACCTCCGCTCGCGGCTTTTCTCGTGTTAAATTTGATCCCACAGAAACAGATATGCTTATCTTATCTTCGATGGGGCCGATTCAGAGTCGGTAGCACGTCTAACCTTTGGGTTATTTTGTACAATATGCTTAGCAATAATGTTACTTTTATATAAAATTTACGATCATTTTTAACAAGTTCATAAATTCCAAAGAGAAAATATACCTACTACGTACAAAATTATAAAGTATAAATTGTTACACAAAATCTACCGATAGATGGCGCTGGGGTCAAGTTAAACCGCGCTATGGTTATTTTTTCACAGAAACTTAAGCCTGTTACTTAATATTTACGAGTCATGTTTATCTATATAATTGTATTTATATTGTGTTTTTGGAACCTAACAACTCTTTATTGGAGTTTGTTGGGATATAATCAATAATCATACAAATGGTATAAAATCAAAACCAAAAAAGATTATATGTTATGTTTGTTTAACTATATAATTGTATAATATTGTTTTTTGGGACCTAGCATCTGCATAACGGAGTTTGTTGGGATATATTATCATGCAAAAGGTGTAAATTAAAACTCTATATGTATAATCCATGAAACATGAAATAATACCAATTTTATTAAGCTTAGCTAGACTTCATAGTTTCCACGATACAGCTCTTAAAAATGATTTGCTATATTATAAAAAAATATATTGCTATAAAATATTTATAATATACATGGTGAAACTTTGATCGTTTTGGACCCTTAAAGGGGTGACTCAGACCATCAATATGAACAACTTTTCCTTTGTACACAAAGCTGGAAACTAAAAAAAAAATTCGACATTCCCATACAAACTGGCCGGGCGGCGGAACACTTTTGTATGGAAATGACAAAATTTTTTTTGAGTTCTCAGCATTGGTCCCATAGAAAAAGTTGATCATATTGATGGTCTGAGTCACCCCTTTAAGGGTCCAAAACGATCAAAATTACACCATGTATATATGCGTACGTACTACATACGTAGTATATATATATTATTAAATATTTATTGCTAGCTATTAAAACTTACCTGAAGTTTCAATAACTTTTTGTAATAGTTTTAGTTAATTTTAACCCCCGAAGTATTTTTTCAGCCACAGAGTTAATAAGTGAATAAAACTACAATAAATTCAAATAATGGCATCCATCTTTCATAATGGCATCATCTCTATACATATAAACCACATGCGTTTTTTTTACGGCTTGGTGTCGAAAGATTAGGTCCATGGGATCCTAGCACCAAAAGTTCTTCAAAGGTTTAGCTCCCAGGCTTGTTGACGCTGCAGGTAAGAGGGCTTGCTCATTTCTAGCACAGAGAATTGGAATTGCTATTCAGTGCGGGAATGCAACCAGTGTTCTTGGCACTATGCAAAGAGGGCAAAGACTATAATTAGAATTTTTGCTATAATTAAACAAGTTACAAAAAAAATTTGTTAAGTAACCTTTATCCATGGAGTTACTAACTATGATAAGCAATGTTATAAATTGCGAAATGTGCAATAGGTAACTCATTTAAATAGTAAACGGTGCTTACGGTTCCCAAGATACAGGGTCTCCTTAGTTTGGGAATCGATGTCAATTTTATGACTGTATTTTATTTGTCTGGCAATAAATGCATTTTTATTTATTTATTTTTATATTATAAAACTTTTTAAATTTTGTATTATTTTTGACTAGATTGTATTGAGTGAAAATTAGAACTCTCTATCATATTTTTTATTTCAAACTTTACATGTATATTTGCGTTTGCAATGTTTCGCGGTCCATCAGGCAATATGAGAGTTTGCTGTCTCTCCATGCTTTGTGCGCACAGGCAACGCCCAAAGCCGAGGTCCGTCCCTCCTGGGGGCCCTTTGGTGATGTTGTCTATAAAGGTTGAGGGCATTCTGCCCTCGCCTCAAACGCCCGATGAAGGAGCAAAACCTCACTTGGAGCTAGCTTAAGTATGTTAATTAAAAAAAAACCGGCCAAGTGCGAGTCGGACTCGCGCACGAAGGGTTCCGTACCGTTATCTATAAAATGGCAATAAAAGCATGTTTGTTGTATATTGTTTAATATTAATTTTATTTTATTTTTAAAGTAAATATATAACAAAATATTCTATATTTCAGGCATCTACGTGTTGCCGTTATCAATATTTAATTATTTATTTTTAAAGTGAATATATATTTAAATATCTGTTGCCGTTAACAAAATCGGGCGAGAAATATATGAGGTTAGCAATATGACGTGGTTGAAAGGAATCTCAGCGGAGCACTCGAGGCTTTAAGTTGCTACTATACGCGGAATTCCTTAAAACCGAATCCTTCGAAGACCCAATCCTGCGCATTTCGTTCACGCAATCGAGAAGCCCGTCGGACGCTTAACATCAAATGGGGAGACGTACCCATAACTCATTGTTCCACACCAAGGTATCTCGATGTTGCCTTGGACAGAACATTGAGTTTTAAACAACACTGTCATAATACCAGGCAAAAAGTGGGTACGCGAAACAATCTCCTGCGGCGCCTCACGTCCACCGAATGGGGGGCGTCACCACAAGTTCTACGGACGACCGGACTAGCTCTTTCGTTTTCGGCAGGCGAATACGCCAGCCCAGTTTGGGGGCGATCGGCACATACACAGCTGGTGGATACAGCTCTAAATGACACATGTCGAATCATAACTGGCTGTCTGAAACCAACACCAGTGGGAAAGCTGTATCCACTGGCCGGTATAGCTCCTCCGGACGTTCGTAGAGACGTGGCCAGCTCCCTTGAAAGGGCCAAAAAGGAAACTGACCGACGACACCCTTTACAACATCACGTGCCGGTTCCTCAAAAATTGAAGAGCCGGCATAGCTTTGTAAAAGAAGTGCCCCCTTTGTCTGCCGAAGTCTCTAAATCAAGGCTTAATATCTGGAAGGAGAGATATCCAACAGCGTCTATCATCCCGTTAATGGAGCATCTCCCCCCTGGTCATGATCTACCTTGGGCTACATGGAAGTCCTTGAACAGACTCCGGACTCAAGTCGGCCGAAGCAAGGAGAACATGAATAGTTGGGGTTACAGCTCTGATATTTCCTGTCCATGTGGTGCAACTCCTCAGACCATGGCACACCTGTTGTCTTGCCCTGCGTGTCCTACGACCTGCACACGCGAGGACCTATACAATGCCACTGATAACGCTGTCTCAGTGGCAGAGTTCTGGTCAACACAAATTTAATTCGCCCGAGTCGACACGATAAGAAGAAGAAGCAATAAGACGACCGTTAGCTATGTACCATTTATTGGACGGACAATACAAAACACAAATACCTTTAATATAGGTAAATATTGAGCTAACAAGTATGCCCTGTGAGACCTCGACCTGTCCCGGCGCTCTAGTCGAGTTCCCAACATATAAGGAAGTAGAGAACAGAAAACTCGACAGAACAGAAGATTAAATTTATTTGTCACAACTTAACTTCTATAAATATAATAATGTATTACAGATCAGAGACCGTAGGAACCAAGTAAACAGTGCGAGAGATGATGGTAGAATGAGCCATGACCGAGAGAGAAAACGATCTAAAAATGGAATGAAATGAAATTTGAAATAAAATGAGGAATGGAACGTGGACAGGATGAGAAAGAAATGAGGTTGGAAGAGATGCAGCATGCAGGTGGCATGGCAACGTTACAGCCCTACAATCCTCCACCCTTATTTACTAAAATTCTTTACTTATTAAATTAACGTTTAAGTCAACTACAAACAATCAAACTTTAATAAATATTTAATTATTTATTTTTAAAGTAAAAAAATATACAATTAATTATCCTGCGAATATTTCAAACCTGTTATCAAAATCGAGCAAAAAATAACGTTTGTTGTGTGGGAGCCCATTTTTAGTATTTGTTCTGTTTTTTAGTATTATATTGGCAATAGAAATCTGTGAAAATTTCTACGTTTCATGGGATACAGCCTGGTGATAGACGGATGGATAGCGGAACCATATTAATAGGGTCCCGTTTTTATTCTTTGGATACGGAACGCTAATAAAATGGATTCAATCGGATCAGCCTGATTAATCTATAATTTACAAATCTACTCGATGTACGTACCCAAGGATTAAAAGAAACAGGTAGCATATCCTAAATACTTTGCAAAATCATTGTAATTGCAGCTGAGAATGTAACCAGGAACAAACCCGAATAAAGAGGAATTCCATTCAACCAATCCACGATTCAAAAGTAGAAAATCCCAAATACCAACTGCCAAAATAACGTTTCAAATCGACCGCGGCTCACCACGTTCGGCGTTCGAAAATTCCAAATTTAAATGTTTTATTTTAAATGGAACGTTGTGATTGGCCGACACAATGGCGTCAGCTGCGTAGCGTACGTTCGAAATACGGTTTTTGTATTTGCACTAATAGTTGAGCGGTCCTGAATTTTTGATGGGTAACCGTCTGGCTTGGTGAACTATTTTCGTACAGTGTTTAGGCTGGATTTACTCCGAGATAAGCCCTGTTTAAATTGGTCATAAAACGCGGTGGATGAAATTTAGATATCGAGAGAGCCATTATTGGGATTTCGAATCCTTATCCTTACTTCCTTACTAATATTATAAATGCGAAAGTAAGTTTATTTGTTAGTTTGTTACGCTTTCACGCCATAACTACTGAACCGATCATAATAAAATTTTGCATACAAGTTCTCTGGAGTGCGGAGAAGGACATAGGCTACCTTTTATCCCGGGAAAAGGTACTATTCCCGAGGGATCGACATTGACGCGGGCGGAGCCAGCGAAAACTAGTAATAATATACAGAGTGATTTTAAACTTAACTGCTTGGCACTTCGATCAAATATAATGGTAGATACACGATTAGCGCTCGAAAGTGGCACTGGCACCGGCATGTGAGCGCCCTAATCGAGTGTCGGAGCTGTTTTGTACACAGTTTCAATAAACCGCGCTGGCATTCACACGTCTCGCGATGACGAAGGTATAGTGAAAAGATGCAAAAATTACGCATCAAAAGTAAAAAAAAGAAAGAGTTATACTTTCAGTATGTACCTACCGTTTCTTGTCGTTGCTTGTAAGCATGCATGATTTTTTGACTCGGGGATATCGTTAAGGCTTCATTTTGTATGAGACTGTGTATCTACCATTATATGTATTGGTCGAAACCTTGGCAATATTTGACGACAGAAGAAGACTCATATAGAATATAAAAAAGTTATTTATGATAAAAATACATTTAGTATAATTATCTATCTATATATATAAAAGGAGAAGCTGACTGACTGACATATCAACGCAGGGCCTAAACCATAAGAGTTAGAAACTTGAAATTTTGCACAGGGGTTCCTTTTATAACGTAGGGGAGCACTAAGAAAGGATTTTTGGAAAATCATCCCCTAAGGGGGTAAAACGGGGGTGTAAAGTTAGTATGAAACTTTGCCGTTTTTGAAGTTATTCGAATGAAATTCAGCATGAAGGTTTTTTACTACAAGGCACGAAACATGTTTAAAATACTTTTTTCAAAATTCATCCCTTAGGAGGTTAAAAGGGGATTCAAAGTTAGTATGAAACTTTGCTGTTTTTAAAGTTATTCGAATGAAATTCAGCATGAAGGGTTTTTTACTGAAAGGCATGAAACGTGATTAAAATATATTTTTTTAAAATGCACCCCTTAGGGTGTTAAACAGGGGCGCAAAGTTAGTATGAAACTTTGCCGTTTTTCAATGAAGATACTTTATTGAAAGACATGAAACACGAATAAAATATTTTTCTCAAAAACCATCTTTTAAGGGGGTAAAACGGGGATGCAAAGTTAGTATGAAACTTTCCGTTTTTTAAGTTATTCGATTGAAATTCAATATTAAGATGTTTCATTGGAAGTCATAAACCAAATCCATACTCATATTATAAATGCGAAAGTAACTCTGTCTGTCTGTCTGTCTTCTTTTCACGCTTCAACCATTGAACCAATTTAGATAAAATTTGGTATGGAGGTAGTTTGAGGCCCGGAAAAGGATATAGGGTACCTTTCATTCCGGGAAATTCTACTGTTCCCGAGGGATCCATACTAACGCGGGTGGAGCCGCGAGCAAAAAGCAAACCTGACTTATATATCAACGCGCAGCCGAAACTGAACCGAAATTAGGTAAGGGAATTTTTATGATGTGAATGAACACTAAGAAAGTATTTTTAGAAATTCAACCACTAAGAGGGTGAAATAAGGGGGTGAAGTTTATATGGAAATATTCTCATTTCCAGACTTAGAAGTATAAAAATAGATATATACGTTCTCGATTACAATTAAAAAGATCTGCGTAGGTGAAATGTACAAAATTCCTTCCTGAAGGGGTAAAATAGGGGGTAAAATTAGTATGGAATTTTTCTCATATCTAGACTTGGAAGTATAAAAATAGGTAAATAATTTCTCGATTACAATGAAAAAAAAATCTATGTTGGTAAAATAGACAAAATTGCCCCCTGAAGGAGTAAAATAGGAGGTAAAATTTGTAAGGAAATTTTCTCATTTCTAGACTAAGAAGTATAAAAATAGGTATATAAGTTCACAGTTACAATTAAAAACCGGCCAAGTGCGAGTCGGCCTCGCGCACGAAGGCTTCCGTACCGTTATCTATAAAAGCGGCAAAAAAATCATGTCTGTTGTATGGGAGCTCCCCTTTAATATTAATTTTATTTTTATTTAATTATTTATTTTTAAAGTGAATATATAACTATATATCCTGTGAATTTTCAAGCGCCTATCTGTTGCCGTTATCAATATCGAGCAAAAAAAAGCAAAACAAAATCACGTTTGTTGTATGGAAGCCCCCTTAAATATTTATTTGATCCTAATTTTTAGTACGTGTTGTTATAGCGGCAACAGAAATACATCATCTGTAAAAATATCAACTGTCTAATTATCACGGTTCATGAGATACAGCCTGGTGACAGACGGACAGACAGACAGACAGACAGACAGACAGATAAACAGACAGACAGACAGACAGACGGACAGCGGAGCGAAATTAATAGGGTCCCGTTTTTACCCTTTGGGTACGGAACCCTAAAAAGATCAATGTCGGTAAAACGGGCAAAATTCTTCCCTTATAGGGTAAAATAGGGGGGTAAAATTTGTATGGAAATTTTCTCATTTCTAGACTTAGATGTATAAAAAAAGGTATGTAAGTTTTCGATTACAATTAAAAAGATCTGGGTAGGTGAAATGTATAAAATTCCCCCCTAAAGGACAAAAATAGGGGGGTAAAGTTTGTATGGTTTTTTTTTTTTCATTTATTGACTTAAGAAGTATAAAAAACTGGTTAAGTGCGAGTCGGATTCGTGCACGTTCCGTACCGTTAATAAGTTTCCGGAATGAATATGAAAAAATACTATTAAAGGTACAAAATTAATTTATTGTTTTTCAAAATAATCTCCCTTGGCGTCTATGCACTTTTTCATTCGATGAAACCAGTTTTGAAAACTTTTGTGCCACTCCTCTGTGGTGACCTCTGAAACGTGTTTTTCATACTCCTCGACAGCCTCTTCTGGTGATGAAAATCGTTGACCGCGTAATTGATTCTTAATTTTTGGGAACAGAAAAAAGTCACAAGGTGCCAGGTAGGGACTGTATGCAGGATGACTCATGAGTTATACATTTTTCGCCTTCAAAAAGTCGTTTGTCTGTCTGGCCGTGTGAGAACTAGCATTGTCGTGGTGCAGGATGATACGGCGTTTACGGTTATTTTTACGGAGTTCGTCAATAACTTCCGGCAAACAAATGGTCGTGTACCAGTCACTATTCACTGTACGACGATTCTCTAAAGCAACAGTAGCCACGTGTCCAGTTTTATTAAAAAAAGAAGCAATCATCCGCTTAGATGCACTTTTCACGCGCGCCACTTTGGTTGGTTTCGGCTCATCTTGAAAGACTCATACGCTCGATTGCTGCTTTGTTTTGGGATCGTAGCAATAAATCCATGTTTCGTCACCTGTTACTATGTCCCACACCAAATTTGACGCACCTTCGTTGAATCTGGTAAGCATGGCACTGCACCAAGTGACGCGGTCCGTTTTTTGAGCCTCGGTCAAGTTGTGTGGGATCCACCGCGAGCACAGCTTTCTCACCCCCAAATGTTTGTGTAGGATTAATTGTATTTGACTCATGCCTATTTCTAAGGATGCGCGAATTTCATGGTAGGTCACATGCCTGTCTGTTTCAATCATACGGCGCACAGCATCGATGTTTTTGTTGGTCACAGCGGTGGACGGCCGACCATCGCGAGATTCGTCACTGAGATTGATACGACCACGCTTGAATTCTGCAAACCAGCTATAAACAGTTGTCTTGCATGGTGCTTCATTGCCAAAAGCTGTTTCAAGCCGAGCGATGCTCTGTTGAGCTGTGAATTACACTTAAAATCGTAGAAAATCATACTACGAAAATTTTCCCGAGTTAAATCCATGGTGATGCAGACACACAATTTTTTAAATGGCGCCACAAGGTAAAAACAAAAGACAGTCAAATGAAACAAACTGCATTCTACAGCCAAAGAGTTCTATTTTCAAATGTTGCAATAAATTTTTAAATATTGTTTATTTAAGTGGCCAGTTCCGGAAACTTACAGTGCGCCCTATGTATCTATAAAAACGGCAAACAAATCATGTCTGTTGTATGGGAGCCCCCCTTAAATATTAATTTTATTTTTATTTAATTATTTATTTTTAAAGTGAAGAAATAAATAAATATTCTATGTATATTTTAAGCGTCTACCTGTTGCCGTTATCAATATCGAGCAAAAACAAGCAAAAAAATACAGGATTGTTGTATGGGAGCCCCCTTATATATTTATTTTATTCTATTTTTTTGTATTTGTTGTTATAGCGGCAACAGAAATACATAATCTGTGAAAATTTCAACTGTCTTCTATCACCGTTCATGAGATACAGCCTGGTGACAAACGGCCAGACAGCAGACAGACAGACGGACAGCGGAGCGAGGGTCCCGTTTTTACCCTTTGGGTACGGAGCCCTAAAAAGGGTATATAATAGGATATATAATAGGTAGTAATAAGGTCATGATTACAATTAAAAAATCTGTGTAGGTGATCTCTGTTTGTCTTTATGTCGTCTTTTCACGCTTCAACTATTGAACAGATATTTGGTATGGAGGTAGTTTGAGGCCCATAGAAGGATGCCGCGGGTAACAGCTAGTATTATTATAAATAAGGAGCGCGACCTTCTCTGTACTACTAGAGCCATACTTGGCCAGAGCAGCCAGAGGTCTTGGCCTACACTCTCCACGCTGGCCAGACGTGTTGGAGAGGTCTCTCAGATGTTTATAAGCTTTGTTTAGCTTGTATTACCTAAGTAGCTTTCTACGTCATCCACGGGAAGAATTGGAGTGGTCTTATTCTACTCTGGGTACCACACGGCGAATAAACATAGTTATGTTTATTCGCCGTGTGGTACCATACATGGCAAGTTAAATAAACGCTTGTGAAAAACCATGCCTGTTATATTTAAAAAAAATCATTAGCCAACCTACCTACTCGAGTACTACTTTTTCCGTGCCGTGGCATAAATAAAAAAGCTCTATCCGCACATGAGTCTAGGCACATAGTATGTACTTATCTAAGGGGCCCACCCCTATGTACACCAGCCTTTGATCTAACTGAATAGAAATATGTCAAGCACGCCATCTTGCGAGGGTGCGTAGAAAGGTCTCGCACCCTTTCAGCCTCCGCGTTCGACTCACACCATAATGAATTCGTAACTTCTCATCTATACACTTTTCTAGCATCACTTTAAGTACTTTATTAAATTTTATTATAACTAAAACATACGAACTAAAAATAAAACTAATAAGCTAACCTACCAGAAAATTACATACTAGAATAATACTGTAATCAATACACTTATATAACTTTTTATAGATACGGTCAGAAGTGTTATCCTCAACTGCTTATTCGATGGTTGCAGGCCCGGCCTCTGGAGCTGCTACTTGCTTTTCCCCCATTCATCTGAGTAAATAGTATCCCAATACCTCCATTCCCTTCTCAAATCCAATAAATTCCTTTCCCAGCTTCAAAATGTTTCCGATGGGCAGCATCATCGGAAACGCAGGAAGCCAAAAAAACTGCGCTCGCCAACCCGCCTGCCAAGCGTGGTGATTATGGCAATTTCCTCCCACGGAACAAAGAATCCTTAGGAGTGGCTTTTGTCCAACATTGGACTTCTAACGGATGTAATGATGATGATGACTTTTTATTAATGTATCGTAGTAAACCCTTATAGATTCGCCTTGTCCCTCTGCCTGTCCGTGGTTTAGTTCAGAAACGATTAGTATTAGAAAACTGTACTATTGGCATGAATATACACATACATATATTAATCACGCTGACACAGCAGTGATATAGATTTAAAAAAAATTGGTACTCCAGGGGTTCTGACAGAAGTGAAACCTTAAACATTCGGTTACCGATTGCATGCAATTGCATGCATGCAATTGCATGCATGCAATTGCATGCATGCAAATGCTTATTCTTCCGCCTGGGGCAATTGTCGAAGCTAAGTACTCCTTCTACGCTGCAAATAAGACCACGAGACCTAACCCTCGAAACCTCGGCATCTGTGACCCTTAGTGTTATAGTGCCTATTATTATATTCGGCTTATATTGCCTGTAAATTATATTCAGCTACCTATTTGTTTCCTTGCATCGCCTTAACGTCACAGTGGATTGGGCAAAACTTAAAAAATATGTAAAAGGTATAGTTTCCTCCTAATATGCGATTTTTTTTGTTACCTACACATCTAGGTGCATTGGACATTTTTAAGATGGGAAAAATCATTTAACTCGCGCCACTTTTACCGTTACCGTAATACCTACTACCTAAGAATTGTTAAGGTTACACTATAACACTTCCATAAATACATAATGCAATTTTAATCGTTCTGGACCCTTTAAGGGATAATTCAGCTCGTCGATATGAACAACTTTTCGTATAGGACAAATACTGAGAACTCAAAAAATTCTGACACCTCCATACATATTGACCGGCCGGCCGAAAATTTTTGTATGGAACTGCCCATTTATTTTTGTTCCTAGCATCCCTCAACGGGTCCAGAACAATCAAAATTTCACCGTGTATAAACTATTATGGAAGAGCAAAATCTCCTACAGGCATTGTTTGCCTAAAAGGAGATTTCAAACACTAATTTATGTAACTTGTATTTGACGAAATTAACATTAATTATTATTCTCTTTATTTATTTTTAATCTTACGTCTAGGTCCTCTAGGTTTTTACAGTATTTATATGTAAAGTAAAATATAAAAATATAATACAAAACAAAAAAAAACATTATAGAAACCTAAACCTAGCTCTTTGTAATTTTATTTTGATGTTAACATTTCACATTATTTAATTCATGATTAATTAATTTGATTTTAAATGAGCGAGTAAAATTGCATAATTCAGTAGGACATATGTAAATAGTATACAATCAGACTATGGTGGAAAATCGTAAATTTTATATCAAATTAGTAAACAATGGTGTGGAGATAAAAAAAAAGAATGTTTTAAATTCAGTTATATCTATGAATTGGAAATAAACGGCTTTATTATTATTATTAAACCTAGCTTGTCGCCAGCAGCGTGGCAAGGCTCAAGCTACCGGCGGTTAAGGCTGCATAGGAAGAAACCTCCTGACTATGCGTGACGTGTCCAGGAGAGCTGCCTTCTGTATCTGGCCCTTGATCCAGCCATCAGCGAGAGTCATTATCCAGTAATTATTATTATTATATTATTATACGCCACGGAGCATAGACCTTCTAAGAGTTGAAGCACAAAAGGTGAATGGGTGTAAAGCCACATAGAAATAGGGGCTTACATTCCTAGGATATTATTAAAAACTAGTTTTTTACAGAGCACTTTTGCAGTACACAGAATAGGATAACATGAGCTTTTATGAAGAGCGTACTCGTAACTGCTTTAACCGGACTGCAGGAGAAGGAGGGTTTTGTTTCTCGAGTGTAGGTACATGTCTATTTCTTTGACAGGCTCCAGAGCTAACGGGTGATTAAAAAAATTATTTCTAGTAATGTATTTCTCTATTTTTAGGATTCCGTACCTCAAAAGGTAAAACTAAACCCATATAGGATCACAGTTATGTCTGTGTCAAGAGCTTTTTCTCAGAAAGTGTGTATATATTAAGTAACATAGTATCACGTCTTTTCCCTTGCGGTGTAGACAAAGCCTAGGTCTATAAGACCTGAAGGCCACATTTGGTGGGCATTAGATGGAAAACGGAATCAAAATAGTGATGGGTTGCTAGCTGCATCGCCTATTAACATGATTCCTCAGGTTTTTGCCCCTTCCCCCGACAGGCTTTTACAATCTGCGCGGGAAGAGAAGCAGCTGGTAATTCAACTTTTTTTCTTTTCTTCCAGACCAAAATGGAAGAACATAAGGTCACGATCCTCAGTATTGAGGCACCGATGAAGAAGAAGAAAAATTTGTTTGTGTAATCAGTTATCAGTGAAATTAAATCCTTTTTATTGTTGTTCCTATTTGTTTGAATTTCCTGCCTGCCTCTCCTTCCCTCTCTGCTGAGCTGCCAGCTGCATCATCTACTTTATGTGAGGTCCGCTTAATCAGAGCTGGGGGAGGTGTGACTTCACAACCTAGTAAATTTTTTTATAGGGAAATCATTCGAAAATAAATTGATGCGCTAGTCAAAGCCGAGGTTGAGTTGCTCTCTCAGACAGATTTGGAAAATATAATGAGCTTAGGGGTACTTTTCCTATATACCTTACTAGCGACCCGGACCGCAGCTTCGCACGGGTGCAATTTACATATAAACCTTCCTCTTGAATTACTCTATCTATTTAAAAAAACCGCATCAATATCCGTTGCGTAGTTTTAAAGATCTAAGCATGCTTTGGGACATAAAGAGACTTTGTTTTATACTATACTAGCTGCCCCGGCGAACTTCGTTTCGCCATAAGTTAAAAACTATCCTATCTCTCAAGTTGGATCGAACTGCACATGGTGTGCGAATTTTATTATAATCGGTTAAGTGGTTTAGGAGTCCATTGAGGACAAACATTGTGACACGAGATTTATATATATTTAGACTAGCGACCCGGACCGCAGCTTCGCACGGGTGCAATTTACATATAAACCTTCCTCTTGAATTACTCTATCTATTTAAAAAAACCGCATCAATATCCGTTGCGTAGTTTTAAAGATCTAAGCATGCTTTGGGACATAAAGAGACTTTGTTTTATACTATACTAGCTGCCCCGGCGAACTTCGTTTCGCCATAAGTTAAAAACTATCCTATCTCTCAAGTTGGATCGAACTGCATATGGTGTGCGAATTTTATTATAATCGGTTAAGTGGTTTAGGAGTCCATTGAGGACAAACATTGTGACACGAGATTTATATATATTAAGATAGTGATAACTATACTTCTTTCTTTCGAAGAAAAACTTAATTTTGACAATAATTCTGATGACAATGAAATTTGAAATGCCAAGAATAAATTTAAAATGTAAACAAACCTTAGAAAATTTTAATACAAGACCAAACATATCATGTAAAAGTGAAGATTTATTAAATTTGTCGAAAACTGTTTATTGCATTGACAGTATTATATAATGTTGCGGAAAAATACTGTGACAATAATATAGTTGTGACGAAATAAAAGTTTAGTCAATCATGGAAGAAGGTACGCCTACCTATATTTATATAATTTCATATTCATATTTATATCATCTGATATTCATATATAATTGAGCGGGTCATGTGTGCCATATACACCAGAACAGATGGGCCCATATAGCTACCTTATGGACTCCGACAAACGGAAAAAGAAAGAGAGGAAGACCCAGAACAAGCTGGTTGGATGAATTAAATTAATTTATTGTGAGAAAATCTAACTACCTACCTCCGTGGTCCAGTGGTTAGCAGACAATCAGGTGATTCAAGCCTGCAATGTCCTAACCAAACTGGAAACGACTAAACAAAGTATCCTTTCGGTGGAAATCGAACCCACGAACCCCGGGTCAACAGGCAAACGCCTAAACCACTGGACCACGGAGGCTGTCAATGGCAATGGCTGGCTGAAATATGACATACATAAATATTATATTCTGTACAATTGCATGCCACAAATTTGCTACAATACAGTACAGATTTCTAAAATTATTACAAGCGCGTGTAAATATTAAAATAGGTGATAAGAATCTATTAATTAATTACTTAATAATAAATATTTCATCAAATACAATAAAATAAGATATTGAGTGGTCCCGTAGTAAAAATTAAAACAAAGTAAACAATAATACTACAATTAATCTAAATAATCAATTACTCTACAATAATTATAATTTTATGCCACAAATTGGTAAAGTACGAGTATGTGCGCTTCTTTATTATATAACATCTTTATGTACCACTAGCTTTCGCCCGCGGCTCCGTCCGCGTCAATGTCGATCCCTCGGGAATAGTCCTTTTTCTTGGGATAAATGGTAGCCTATGTCCTTCTCCGTACTCCAGACAACTTGTATGCAAAATTTCATGATGATCGGTTCAGTAGTTACGGCGTGAAAGCGTAACAAAGAAACAAACTCACTTTCGCATTTATAATATTAGTAAGGAAATTTTTTGCAAATAAATCATTCTTATTCTTCTTGTCATCATATTTTCTTCAATGTGTCATCATATTTTATTTTTATCTATACTAATATTATAAAGCTGAAGAATTTGTTTGTTTGTTTGAACGCGCTAATCTCAGGAACTACTGGTTCAAATCGGATAATTCTTTTTGTGTTGGATAGTCCATACTAATTAATCGTAATAACAGAAATTGCCGCGGACGAAGTCGCGGGCAACAGCTAGTATTTGATATGTCTATTTGTGGTGTGTAATTGTAGTGTGTTACTTAGTTTGTTACAAATAAAACTAGATTTATTCTATTCTGTTTTATTCTATTCTACCTACTCTTGGTAACCCTAAAAATTAATCCCTATTGCCTTGATCATGGCATCACGAGTGAACAGCAGAACCAATATGGCTTAAATAATTTTTATGGAGAAAGAACCACTGAATACTTATTGCCTAAAATATATAACAACTAGCTTTCGCCCGCGGCACCGCCCGCGTCAATGTCGATCCCTCGGGAATAGTACTTTTTCCCGGGATAAAAGGTAGCCTAAGTCCTTCTCCGCTCTCCAGAGAACTTGTATGCAAAATTTCATGATGATCGGTTCAGTAGTTACGGCGTGAAAGCGTAACAAACAAACAAACAAACTCACTTTCGCATTTATAATATTAGTTAGGATTAGGATTAGGATTAGGATTAGGATTAGGATTAGGATTAGGATTAGGATAACCTATTAAAAATAGAAGACTATAATAATGTTAAAACATTCAAAAAGAAACTTAAAGACATCTTGATAGAAAATTTGAGTTAAAATTATAATTAGAACGTAAACTTTCAATCAGCAATCAATCTGTATGTCTGCATAATTGATATAATTAGATATACAATTAGATAAGTTAATTAAGGTTAGAGTTAAAAGTGAGTGTGTTGTCTTCGCCAACAAACTGTTTTACAGTTTGGCGATAATGAAATTATAAAAACCTGTATGTGATTTACGGATAAATAAATTAAAAAAAAAAAAAAAACATTTTTTTAGTCGTGTTTAAAGAAGTTCTTTTTTCAGATGAAGAAGAAGTCTGCAACTGTACCGCTCAGCCATACTCCACCATACCAACTGAGTTAGAACTACAACAGATGATGAATAGGCTGAACGTAGCTCAAGCAGGCAAGGAGTTGTTGAAGTGGAACACCGGTACCACTGGGGTTGAGTTGAAGAAAATATCTTCAGAATTACGAAAGTAAGTTATACGCCAATAGCTGCGAAGTGGAAACTTTTAGCAGCGCTTTGCACTTTTTGGGATGGGTAAAAATGTTAAAGTCGCGTTAGGATTAGTGAGATGATTAACAGTCTCCGTGGTCCAGTGGTTAAGGCGTTTGCCTGTTGACCCAGAGGTCGTGTGTTCGATTCCCACCGGAAGCATACTTTGTTTAGTTGTTTCCAGATTGGTTAGAACATTGTAGGCTTGAATCACCTGATTGTCTGATAATAAAGATGATTCCGTGCTTCGGAACGCACGTTAAGCCGGTGGTCCCGGCTGCCATCTGGTAGTCGTTAAAGGAACCACGTCAGAGGCCGAGAGGCGGTTCCGAAGAACTCTGACACCAGGGTGTGCATGGTCGATTGACCGTGACACCTACTCGAAATGAATGATGAGTGACATGATTGAAAATACGTAAGACGGACACGTGAGCTGACACTTCCGGTGCGGCGTAGAGCAAGAAACTAACAGATGCAGTGCGCGGGGCGCGCCACAAGCGGCGCAGAGTCAAAACAACAGAAAAGAATATGCGGCGCCGGGCGCACTACAAAAATCGACTTTATGCTACATACTATTAAGGTGAAATATGTTAAACTTTATTCATCACAAAAATTTAAATATTTACATAAAATGCCAGACAATTTAAAACCATAAATATATAATAATTTAACTTAAATAAAATAAATCTTCCAACTCGTCGCATCGAGGCAAAGTGCCCAATATACTGGCAGCATTTCCGCGCTGTACAGCAATACTAATTCGCTGAGCGAAATAGCTGCCAGCTCTAGGGTCTCCTGTTGACTCAATGAGACGAGTTGTGATGTCCTTGTAAAAACATTTAGCTTCCGGGCCCCAAGGGCCCATCGTATCTACTGCGAAGGGAAGAAAAATAAAATTGTCTCCCAGACCCACAAATTTTCGCCTCTTACCAGCCTCAGCAACACCGGCAGCCGCCCCACCATGGGTAGACGAAACGTTTAAATGCGAAGGTGCTAACTTTTACGCTAACTATTAAGGTTAATATTCTGTTGTTTTGACTCTGCGCCGCTTGTGGCGCGCCTCCGCTGCACTGCATCTGTTAGTTTCTTGCTTAAGAGAGGAAGTAATATCACCCATCTCTTTCTACGGCAACCCTGTCCTGCTGTAACGTTGAATGATTTCACTTCTGCCGGCACTCCCAGAGTACTTCCCGTTGTTTTTTTACTAACATGCTGTTTTTAGGGTTCCGTAGCGGAAGGACAAGCAAAGGAACCTTTATAGATTCTTCATGTCTGGCTGTCTGTCCGTCCGTATGTCACAGTCATTGTATTCCGAAACTACGGCGTTTTTACAGGTATCTTAAGAGTCGGCAACGCTTCAGCACCTCCACTTTTTTTTTTTATATATGTACGGACAAATAACACAAATTGAGCTAGCCACAAAGTAAGTTCGAGACTTGTGTTATGGGATACTAACTCAACGATACTATATTATATAACAAATACATATATAGATAAACATCCAAGACCCAGGCCAATCTGTAAAAGATCATTTTCCATCTTGACCTGGCCGGGGTTCGAACCCGGTCACTCCGTGTCGCAGGCTGACGTGTCGACCGCTGCGCCACGGAGCCAGTCGTCAATCATCGTAATTATTAATCGATATGACGCTATTTATTTCTATGCATGTCACATTACTATTTCGCTAGTAATGACGTCAAAGAGGGCGCGGCTTATGCTAAAACTGACACGCGCGTTTCCTTAACAAAATCCTGGCATTGCCGTTCTATCTTGATTCATTTCTGTGGTGATCACTTTCCAATAGGTGGCTCGTCTGCTCGTTTGCCTACAAATATACATAAAAATCTAGGACTACAAAGTTGAAACTTGGTACAGCAGGGCAACATTAGTCTTCCCATGGAGGTCGTAAGAGGCGACTTAGGCAATACAAGCTAAATAAAGCTCATAAACATCAATGAGACCTCTCCAACCCGTCTGGCCAGCGAGGAGAGTGTAGACCAAATCTCTGTCTGCTCTGGCCAAGTATGGCTCCGATAGTACAGAGAGGGTCATGCTCCTGCAGTGGAGACTAAAAAGACCTGATGATGATGATGGACCTCCGACTCTCGCATTCACCGAAGGAAGCGTAGAAGCGGTAAAGCTTCTATTATCAAACGTCGTTTTCTGTGAGTGTGTGGTACTTCCCCGGACGAGCCAGACCATTGCTACTAGCCAAAATGACTCAGAGTCATTTTGGCTAGTAGCAATGGTCTGGCTAGTAGCAATGGAGCCTTGCTAACGTCAAGACGTTAGCAAGGCTCTTTCACAACTAATTACCTATGTTTCAGCGTGTACACTAATTTCGGACGTGACATGAGGCAGGCGTTCCTCTTGTTGGCACGCTGCAGATACTTCAATCAGGACTTCTATAGGAATGTTACTGAAGGTGTGAAAACAGTAAGTAGCTTTTTAGCAGGAAGACTTCATGCTAAAGTCGCCTGTACTTGGTCTTTACTCTTGCATATTCTTTGAATTTAAAACCTACTCAAGACGCCTGCACGCGTGGTCTTTACTCTCGTATATTTTTTGAGTTTAACTTTAAAAAATATGCGAGAGTAAATTATATAAAGTTCTCGCATATTTTTAAAGTTAAAACCTGCTAAAGACGAATACATGTGGTCTTTACTCTCGCATATTATTTAAATTTAAAACCTGCTAACGACGACTACATGTGGTCTTTACTCTCGCATATTATTTAAATTTAAAACCTGCTAAAGACGACTACATGTGGTCTTTACTCTCGCATATTATTTAAATTTAAAACCTGCTAATGACTAATACATGTGGTCTTTACTCTCGCATATTATTTAAATTTAAAACCTGCTAAAGACGATTACAAGTGGTCATTACTCTCGCATATTATTTAAATTTAAAACCTGCTAAAGAGTAGTAAAAGGTTGCTAGCCGCATTGCCTACTAATAGGATTCTTCATATTTTCGCTTATTTCCTCGATCGATCTGCGAGGTAGGAGAATTCTCGCATATTATTTAAATTTAAAACCTACTTTAGACGCCTAGGTAAAATTGACAACTTGCCGAAAGTGATGGTTTTTATTTATGCAATCGAAAGAGTCTTAATGTAAATAATACTAGTTTTTTCATTGTTTTATGAATTTAAAAAAAAAACCAATTCTAGGATTTATAAAGCAATATTCCCATGCTTAACAACTTATAAGACTTGGCAGTCGACGGCATCATTTTTTGCCAGATTGACAATAACATTGTCATTGTCATGTGACTAAGCATGGGAATATTGCTTATAAATCCTACATTTGGTTTATTTTTAAAAACTTCATAAAAAAAATATTTAGGATTTAAAAATATTTACATTTTAAGGTACTTTCGATTGCGTAAATAAAAACCATCACTTGCGGTTTGTCGCAAATTGTCAATTGTATACAATCAAATGAGTTGTCTGCTTAAGAGCTCGCACCTATAAAGTAGAATAAATACTAGTATAATATAACATTTAAAAACAAAATTAAAAAAAATCGATACGCTAGATTTAGAGATATTTTGAGAAAAAAACCGGCCAGCTGCGACTCGCAGCCTGCGAGTCGGACTCGCGCACTAAGGGTTCCATACCGTTATCTATAAAAACGGCAAAAAAAAAGTCGAATGTTGTACGAGTATATACAAATTTCATTTTGCGGTTCACTCCATACATTTACTTCGGCCGACTATAACTACATAAGTTGGTCGAGTTGTAAAGAATAACTATCTATGATACCGAGACCCCTATAGTTTTAATTTAAAGTACGTACTTTGAGGTATATATCACATTTTTTTCAGAATTATTTTATTAATATTTCAAAAGTTACGGTTATATCAAGAGGGGTTTGATCTACATAGTCAAAGCAGTTTTAGTTGCATTTTAAAATACCTTTTCAACGATACCCCACACGTTGGAGTTAGTACAATTTAATTTTTTAAATTCGCTTTTGGGTGTATAGGAAAAAAATCATTTGTTCATAATTTAAAAAACCAACTTTTTTTTTATTAATTATTGAAGTAGGCATTTGTCTCCCATTTTGGAACTTCAATATCTATCCCTCCCTATTTTCGTTACAATCTAAAAATGTACTCCCCTTTTTCTTTGCACGGGAGACAATATGAAAAAAAAGTTTTTTAAAATTTTTATTTTACTATTTTTCGGCATGATCAATATACATATCCATACTAAATTACAGCTCTCTAGTACTTATAGTATCTGAGTAAAACCGCGAACGGACAGACATGGCGAAACTATAAGGGTTCCTTGTTCGGAATCCTAAAAACGTAGAATGTGCCAGCTGCTTCTTTTCCCGCGCAAACCGTAAAAGCCGATCGAGGGAATGGGTGAAAATCTGCAGAATCATGTCAATAAGCGATGCGGCTGGCAACCCATTAATACTTAATTCCGATTTCCACCTACACGCCCTCCAATATGCTAAATGTGGCCATAAGGTCTCATAGACCTGGGCTCTGTCTACCCCGCAAGGCCAAAAGACATGATAGTACGTATATATGATCAAAATCTATATATATATTTTATTTATACGTTGGCTACTTAATAACGTATCTACGTAACGGACGCATGTAGGTACATACGTACATGATAAGATTATTGCGAGCAAAGTAACGAAAAAAATTATAAACATCATAAAAATAAAAAATAAAATACGACTATTACTTAAAAAAGTGCAAAAATGATCGCCCCCGGGTGGGCTCGAACCACCAACCTTTCGGTTAACAGCCGAACGCGCTAACCAATTGCGCCACGGAGGCGGATGAGCGAAGTGCCGAAAAATAGCATTGCTTTACATACATACATATAAGTAATGATAAGGTATGAATACCTACATAAACATTGTTTATATACATAATTGTACTGTATGCTGTTGCTTATTAACTTTGTCCGCGATAAAAACTGTCTACGTCTCCTTTTACAATAGTTTATGAAAACTATTATAGATGGCAAAATAGAGGGGAGAAGAGGGAGAGGAAAGCCCAGTCACAGACACAATTATTATATAAATATAATACTTTTATTTCTGAGCTGGATAAATTTAAGAATGATTGGAAGGAAATAACGCAGGACCGGACTGAATGGAAGAAGTGGAGGAAGGCCTTTCCCCAGCAGTGGGACACATGATAGCTCGAAATAAATAATAATAATATAATGTAACTAAAAATGTATGCTTTTCGCTATTTTTCTTATAACTGTGCTATAAGACGTTGCTTCGTAAATTTCGACGTACAGCACGCAGGATAGGCTATTTAATTTTTTTTCCTGATAGATAGATAACTAGCTCCGTGGCGCAGCGGTCAACACGCCAGCCTGCGACACGGAGTGACCGGGTTCGATCCCCGGCCAGGTCAAGATGGAAAATGATCTTTTTCACATTGGCCTGGGTCTTGGATGTGCATCTATATATGTATTTGTTATAAAATATAGTATCGTTGAGTTAGTATCCCATAACACAAGTCTCGAACTTACTTTGGGGCTAGCTCCATCTGTGTGATATGTCCGTATATATTTATTTATTTATAATATCTATCAGGATTTTATCAAATAATTTGATGAAAGTGTGTTTTTTAGTTTTTCCTTTAAGCAATGTGGTCCAGTGGTTAAAGCGATTCCCACGGGAAGTATAGGTACTTTGTTTAGTTGGTTGGATGTTCCAGTTTTGTTATGACCACGGTGCAGGCTTGAATCACCTGATTGTCTGATAATAAAGATGGTTCCGTGCTTCGGAAGGCAGGTTAAGCCGTTGGTCCCGGCTGCCATCTGGTTGTCGTTAAAGGAACACGTCAGAGGCCGAGAGGCGGTTCCGAAGAACTCTGACACCAGGGTGTGCATGGTCGATTGACCGTGTCACCTACACGAAATTATGATGATTATAATGTCCCCAAAAATTATGTTTCGGTTTGTTTGAAGTGTACAGCTGTTTATACAACAATTACTTTTACTTCATTCGTTTAATTTGTTAAATCCATCATTATTTGTTTTATTACAATGCCTATACGTCTTTATGTACAGTCATGGGCATTAGTATGTATACACATCAGTTCTTAAGTCAATATGATAAGGTTTAAAATGGAATATAATTTTCATCTATATATATATATATATAGGTACTAATGCTTGTAAGTGACTGTACATTACGTAGGAACTCATTATTCATGCAACTGTTAATGACGTCATCAAATTATCCATAGGGTTCATGGACGTCAACAACACTAGTACTAATACTAACATCTATTGACGTAAACTGTACGCAGCATAACCTTATTAACACTTTAACTGCCGGAATCGCAAACACAATAGTTATTCAATTGTTCGAGTACACGGCGCCGAGTGCTTGGCGTTCAAGGTGTTAAACCAGACATCAAACTAGATTTCTAAAGAAGTTAGTAGCTTATATTATTCCCAAATAGGCATAGATCGTAAAAGTCGGTCACAGAGAAGGGCTTACGTCATCATTATTTCGGGTGACACGGTCAATCGACCATGCACTGGTGTCAGAGTTCTTCGGAACCGCCTCTCGGCTCTCGGTTGCCTCAGACGTGGTTCCTTTAACGACTACCAGATGGCAGGGTCAGGTATCTCGTTGGCTGACTGTACTTCCCATGAACTCAGAATCTTGAAATTTGGTACGAAGCAACGTCTTATAGCACAGATAAAGGAAAAATTGCAAAAAGCATACATTTTTGTTACTTCATACATATAATAAAGATTTTAATAATTTTAAACATGTTATAGATAATGGTACGGAACCTTTCGTGCGCGAGTCCGACTCGCGGTTTTTTTCTTTCAGTTCTGAATTCCAATGGAAATTCTGATTCCGAGATTTCTATATTAGTTTAGAGGTAAAAATCGCTTTTTTAGCTATATTGTGTATAGTTTTAGTACATTACTGCAGAGGCCGGGAAATAAAGGATTGCCGGACGAGTAGAGTTTTCAAGGCCGAGCGTCAGCGAGGCCTTGGCAATGAATACGAGTCCGGCAAGCCGATTCCCGGCAAAGGCAAGTATTGTGCTTTTCTCAATAAATGCGAGGAAATAATAAAAGACGTACTACTGGGTATAAATGAGTATAATATAAAAAACGATAATAGTATGTACATTTTTATTTTCATATTTGTTTTACGGCATTTGGTGTTCTACGCCTTTTAGCCCTTCATATTTTTCAACGTTTTATCAAAGAAATGAATCGACGGAGCTCCTGGCGACAATTCCCACGAATCCTCTGGTTTGATCATAGACGACGCAGTAAAGCGAGCGACCACTAGCCCTCTATGTAAATCTGTAAATCTGCATCACAGCCGCACCATGACACTTTATTTTAGTTATTCCACACACATAGGCATTTATAACACCAAATTACACCGATTTTACATTATAAAGTCCACTAGAAGCAATCTGCAAAACAATCCAAAACAACAACCTTGCAGTCCGCCGAAACTCTAATAGCATATTCCCGCGTTATTTTCTTTTTTAATTTTCAAATGTCATTTAGTGCTAAGGAAATATAGCCCATACAGCCCAGTCATATTTTACCCAAAAAATGTAATACCGTAAAAATCTGTTTACCCACGTTTTTTCTTTTTATTATTGGCATGTTTTTGTGTGATTTTATACCAACATTTTATTTAAATTATTTTCATATTCATATACTTATGCTCGATGAGTGATTTTTTTTTTATAATGTGGTAGCCATTGTCTGTATGAGAAGTTAAATAGTACAAGTTACATAGATTAATTAAAAAGTTTTGAGCAGCGGCCAGGAATTAATTTTCATACTTACTTTCCTGGCCTAGGCCGGTAAAGTAATGCACCAGCCAAGAATTACAAACTTCGTGTCTTCTTTTTACTACAATAATGCCTACATTTCCGAGCATGTTTGAGAAAACTTATATTATGGTCCCAAACTCGCTATATGGGGCCTTGTTGTTAAGACCTTTGGCCCTGTCTTACCTGTCAGATATAAAGACGTAAGCTGTATCTCTTTTATAGGCAAGCATCTACGTGCAATGTAGGTGCACCAGCGTCGCAGGAGTCAATTTGTTGACTTTCAAACCCTTGGAGGTAAGCTTTCGATATAGCTTTGCTGCTTTTTTTTAATTTGATGTGTCTATACCTGGACCTAGACTAAGCCGTGTGGTTTCTGGTAAGCCGTGTGGTTTCTGTGGCAGAGTAGTATTGGACCACTCCAAGTTTTCCCGTGGATGTCGTAAAAGGCGACTTAGGAAATACAAGCTAAACAAAGCTCATAAACATCAATGAGACCTCTTCAACCCGTCTGGCCAGCGAGGAGAGTGAGGCCAAATCCTCTGTCTGCTCTGGACAAGTATGGCTCCGGTAGTACAGAGAGGGTCATGCTCTTGCGGTGGAGACTAAAAAGACCTGATGATGATGATGATACCAGGACCAAGATATTGAAATCTTGCAGCTATGAAAATATTTAACTTCTTAATCAACGCAATCATAAGATACCACTGTTAATGACGCAAATTTTATCAAAATGGCAAGGAATGGACTACTACTTCCTGTCAACTTAGAACCATAATTTGGTAATATGGTCTTTCAGCACAAGTTAAGGATAAATCACAAAAACAGATGTACATAGATGACGCAAGTTTAACGATTTGTATGGAAACAAAGCGTGCTGACTTTTTAACACCTACTGTGACGTCACGAAATTTAATGGTGGGAAATGGAAAAATAGAATTTATGGGAATATTGCAGTTGATTATCAGGCAACGAAGCATTTTTTAGTTTTCGCAACCAAAAAGTTTCAGACTGCAGCAACAGACGCGCGCGGACTGTCAGCAGCCGCGGCTAACCTTGACAATTGGTCGGGGTTCATACACGCTGGTGCATTTACGTCATCCATATAGAAGTTGCGTAAAAAGTCGTGTGTAGCTACGGATACTTTTTAAAATAACAGCATTTCAACCTTATACATGTAGGATAAGGTACACGATATTGTTAAATATATTGCCTCCCTAATCAGTGCAATCGATTTTCAGGCTTTCATTTAGGCTATGTATGGACTTTTGCAGGTGCAGGTGCATTCATATATGTGGAAAAAATCTTAAAGTAGTAAGTTTATAGAACAAAGTACAAAAAGCCTATAGGAATACCAAACTTCTTGGTAAAAAATTGGCTTGGTGATTTCCTTCGGTCGTATCGATTGACGAATAAACCATTCTCCATGAATGTTTTGTAGAGGTTAAAGGTTTTTTTTCTCTTTTAGATACCAAATAAGAAAGTCTGCAAATGCCCCTTCCTATGCAGAGGAGGCCAAGCAATCCAAGAGGCTACGAAAGCGTGGTCCAATCTCCTGATGTCTCACATCAAGATGGTGGAGCTCAGGACGAATTTCCATGCAATCGAGGCTGCCTACAAGGACTCTTCTAAGTAGATATTTCTACACTTATTATAAAGAGAAAAGATTTGATTATTTATTTGCATTATAATTCTTTCACCATTAGAATACTACATTATCCCTAATGAACATAAGCAATAGAATTAATACCTTTATCTACCCGTGCAAAGCTGTCGAATTATGGAAAGTAGTTTTTGACATCTACAAATTTCAATAGCATAAATTATTCGGAGCCTTTCTATGATTCAATAAAGGTTAGGTACCAGTAATATCAGTGTCACTTTTTCAAGTTACTTAAATATTGTTAATATTTGAATGTGTAAAATTAAGTTTATCTTTTTTTAACAGGCGGTTGAATATCATAAACCAGATAGTGCTGCCAAAGACAAAAGCAACCATAAATTTTATCTTAGTCCAATTAGAAGAGATAACTAGAGAAGAATCAAACAGGATCAAAGTGAAATCAACTAAAATCAGGAATAATTCCAACATCAGTTATGTTTGTTCTGGTTCCATCTTACATTATTTCAGATCAATAAAAGAAAATCAGGATGAAAGGCGAAAACAAGAATTAGCACCAAATGTTAAGTCCATATGTGATATATTGCCCCCAGTAAGTCTCTTTGACATACAATCAGAACCAATTAAACAAAAAGACCAACCAATATCCAAAGATATTTCTCAGACAGTAGATATGCATAAACCGATTACCAAACAAAAATCAAGGCACAAAATTGATTCTCTTATGCACTTCTACAATTACGTATCAACAACGGGTACAGAATCGTTATTAATGGATATCTCTCACCAGCGTATGTCCGTTGGAGATTTTGAATCTAGAAAAGATCTACCAAAGATTGATAAAGCAACGTATGCAATGGGTGGACTTTTAGAAGCATGTAAAGTTACTAGAAATCGGTTAAGCACATTCGCAGGTAATGAGAAGCCATGTCAAGTAGATTCTAAATTGACAGTACCACTAGGCCAACTAAAAAGTCATATTGATGTTGTTGTTCAAGCAAATTGTAAGCTGAAAGGTTGTGCTGTTATGTCAAAGGGTGTCAAAAACTTCGTTAAAAGCTGTAAAGATATAGACGATGACCTTAAATATGCAATGAATGATATAAATACTACACTATCGGACAAAAATGGTAAAAAACGAGTACAGCATCTGATGAGCAATATCGATGAAGTAGTTAAAATTATAACAGACTACAAAAGCGAAGGCATACTCTCTACAAGTCTTGAAGAGTTTTCTAAAATCTGCACTGAGACCAAAGCCAAAATAGGCTTTTACAATATCAAACATGAATTGCAAAAAATTGACTATTTGGAGAGTTATATATCTAACTTAGAATCAATAACTACAGATATTACTCGAGTCGGTATTAAGACACCCAGTATACAAAATTTTCTTTCGTCTTGCAAAGGTTTTAGAGAAAAACTGGAAGAGCATAAACGACGTAAAAAGCACCATATCACTGAACAAAAAGTAAACAAATCAACAAAACAAAAGCAGGAAGCACAGACAGAAGAAGTTACGCTAACAAAAAGCATGCAACAATTTATTACATCTTGTGAAGCTATTATAAAGCGATTCCAAAGAAATGAAGGTACTAGTAAAATTATTGACAGTATGAACGACAAAAATGTATACATCGCAAAACTAATGACAAATTTGCAAAACCAAGGTCTTGTATCAAAAAGTACTATAGCATTTTTGACGGCAAAAAGTAAAACTTGTAAAATAGATGAAAGTAATGATGAAAATCACGATGGTGATTTGCCTTCATGTCAATCTGATAATAGTAACGTACACAGCGAATTGTATAATAATTCACCTGCTAAAAATTTACAATTCTTCTCTGCCGCCGCAAAAAAAGAAGTGGAACAAAAAGACATAAAACTCAACGTGAAGGAAGATACATTTAAAGAACAGATACCCAAAATTGAAGTTAAAAATGTGGAAAACGTTGAGACCTTGGTTGCAAAAGTTAAAGAAAATGTACCGCAATTTATAGGAAATGTAGCAAACTTTAAAGAAAATATAATGCAAGCTGAAGAAAAAACTGAAATTGATCGTTTGAAACCTACTTGTAAAGTACCAGAAGACGAGGGACTTTCCTGCTCTTTAGCACTGTCTGAAACTTCAGAGACACGCTGTTCTGATTCTTCTTGCATGCAGTCTGATGTAATAGTAGCAGAAATAAACACATACGATAGCTGCCCGCTTTTTGGAACAAAGGATTCAACTTTATGGGAGTCAAAAAGCTCTGATAGTTGGACGCAGCCATTGTTACCAAAGGAACAATATTGTTTGATGTGCTCTTCGCAATTTTCTTCAGATTCTTCGGATAAACAAGTTTGTGAGGCATGTGAGAAAATATATGGAATGGAAGAAATAGTTAGAGCTATGACAAAGACTTATACTATATAGAATTTATAAATTATATCTTGATTGGAAAAAAGGGACTATAAGTCTTAATATAATACAATGTTAAACTAAGAAGGTGCCCAGATTAGGCAATTTTGATTCGAGTAGCACTTTCACACAAAAATTTAAGATATTTTATGCTAAATAAAATTATTTCACTTACGTATACTTATTCAGAAATAGCGAGTTTCAATAGCACTAATTACTTATTGCTATTGAAACTGTCGGTGTTTCGGGCCGGTGACGTATGTTTCTTTGGTAGATATTTCTAGGTATTTTATTTTTTTCTTGCTATGACCTGTAATATTAGTTGATCCAGCAATTTGAAATATAATCTCAAATTAAATTACTGGTTCAACCAATTCAGTTGATCCAGCAATTTGAAATATTATCTCAAATTACTGGATTAAATAATTCTCGTGTCGAAATGTCTCATCTGGGCAAGAAACTACTTACAAAATGGTTTGTGTTTATTTTTTTTTATAGAAATTATTTGTTGGTATTTTAAACATTTAGGTATTTTGATGTATCACGACAGATTTTGTACAAAGTTTTTGTTTGTTAAGGTTTATAAATATTTTACACTGATATTTTTATTTTTTATTATTACCGTTTTTCCTGCAGGCCTACTGGGTAACTTATGACAATTATGGTGTATTATTAAAATTGAAAATATGTGATGAAAAAGAACTCGGCCACAGGTAGGATTCGAACCCACGTCCCTTAGGTTAATGCCCTAAGTGTGATACCATTACACCACCGTGACTTCGAATCACCGCGTCGAATTCTCTCATCACATATTACCCCGTAGGGTATACGCATTTCAAGCATGCGTACTTCTTCAATACTGCCCACTATTTAGTAGTGTGGTATTGTACTTCATTAATATCCGATGAATAGTCTATTCATCACATAATTTCAATTTTAATAATATACCAAGCATTGTAATGCTATTTCAAAATCAATTTAAATAATTATGGTGTAGTTTTTAGAGTTCCGTACCCAAAAAATCTCCTTAAAAAACGGGACCCAATAATATCGCTCCGCTGTCCGTCTGTTTGTATCTCATGAACCATGATAGTTAGACAGTTGAATTTTTTACAGATGATGTATTTCTATTGCCGCTATAACAACAAATACGAAAAATAGAATAAAATAAATATTTAAGGGGCTCCCATACAACAAATGTGATTTTTGTTTGCTTGTAATTACTCTATAAAATATAGTATCGTTTAGTTAGTATCCCATAACACAAGTCTCGAACTTACCTTGGGGCTAGCTCAATCTGTGTGTGATATTGATAACGGCAACAGGTAGACTCTTGAAATATTCACATAAGATTTAGTTATATATTTACTTTAAAAATTAAATAAAAATAAAATTAATATATTAGCCGTGTGGTATCCGGCAGATAGCCGTGTAGTATCCGGCAGAGTAGAATAGGACCACTCCAAGTGTTCTCGTGGAAGTCATAGAAGGCGACTTAGGACATACAAGTACAAGCTAAACAAAGCTTTTAAACATCTGTGAGACCTCTCCAACCCGTCTGGCCAGCGTGGAGAGTGTAGGCCAAGTCCTCTGGCTGCTCTGGCCAAGTATGGCTCTAGTAGTACAGAGAGGGTCGTGCTCCTGTAGTGGAGACTAAAAAGGACCTGATGATGATGATGATGAAAATTAATATTCAAGGGGGCTCCCATACAACAGACATGTTTCTTTTTCGTTTTTATGTCTATAAACTAACTCGCGCACGAAGTGTTCCGTACCGTTAGACAACGGTACGGAACACTTCGTGCGCGAGTCCGACTCGCACTTGGCCGGTTATTTATGTTCACTTCAACATCGATTACGGTTTATGACATAGTTCATCTCCAGCCGTAAAGAGCTGGACAAGGCCTCTCCCAATGAAGATACTTAGTTCCATGGAACTAAGTATCTATGGGAGGATATTGCCTCACTACGCTTGGCAGTTGGGTTGGCGAGCGCAGTTTTTTTTGGTTTCTTGTGCTTCCGACGCTGCTCATATGAAGCATTTTTTTAGCTGGGAAGCCGGGAACGACGGGAATTTGTTGGATTTGGAAAGGAAATGAAGGTATTGGGATACTACTCACTGGTATGAATGAGGGAAAAGCCAACAGCAGCTCGGGAATCTAAGTTATCTATCGTGTTAGAAGCAATTTCGGCTGGATTGCGTGTGATGAGCAAACACACGAACCTACACTTTGTGCACAACTGTTAATAAAATTTATACGTAGAATAAATATAAATAAATATATACGGACAAATCACACAGATTGAGCTAGCTCCAAAGTAAGTTCGAGACTTGTGTAATGGGATACTAACTCAACGATACTATATTTTATAACAAATACATATATAGATACATATCCAAGAGCCAGGCCAATCTGATTAAGATCATTTTCCATCTTGACCTGGCCGGGGATCGAACCCGGTCACTCTGTGCGACACAGGCTGCGTGTTGACCGCTGCGCCACGGAGCAAGTCTGCGCCACGGAGCTAGTCAAAATATACAAACTTCAGGTAAAATAAGAAAATATACAAACTTCAGGTATTAATGCATGTAACTCCAAAAATGTGTCGCCCCCGGGTGGGCTCGAACCACCAACCTTTCGGTTAACAGCCGAACGCGCTAACCAATTGCGCCACGGAGGCAATGAGCTCATAAGCCAAAATATTCTATTTTTTCTAGTAATGCCATTTTTTTTATTCAGCTGTAATGACTTGTTTTTAAATTATTTACTGCTTGTTCATCAACTCTCAATTGTTCTTTTAGCCTCGATGTAGGTACATATGTTCCGTTTGTATAAAATTTGCGGTTTATTCTCAACTAGCTTTCGCCCGCGGCTCCACCCGCGTCAATGTCGATCCCTCGGGAATAGTACTTATTCCCGGGATAAAAGCCTATGTCCTTTTCCATACTCCAGAGAACTTGTATGCAAAATTTCATGATGATCGGTTCAGTAGTTACGGCGTGAAAGCGTAACAAACAAACAAACAAATAAACAAACTGACTTTCGCATTTATAATATTAAGTAAGGTTTATAATATAAATGTGCATTCAATGGGCAGCAGCATTGGAAGAACAAGAAGCAAAGAAACTGCGCTCGCCAACCCGCCTGCCAAGCGTGGTGAGTATGGCAATATCCTCCCATGGAACGAAGAATCATTGGGAGAGGTTTTTATCCAGCTGTGGACTTCATACGGCAAAAATGATGGTGATGATGATTCTGTGGTAATTTCAAGGAAAATAAATAAAAAATAGTGATGAATTGCGGCTAGCAATTCATCATTATTTTAATTCCGTTTTCCACCCACCAACATGCAAAACGTTTTTTTTTTATACTATTTATTGAAGTAGGCATTTGTCTCCCAACTCACCTGATGGTAAGTGACGATGAAGACGAGGATGTTACATGCCTATTCAAGAGATACCCATTTCTATACATCATTGTGTCTAATATCGATTTCACTAGCTCCGTGGCGCAGCGGTCAACACGCCAGCCTGCGACACGGAGTGACCGGGTTCGATCCCCGGCCGGCCAGGTCAAGATGGAAAATGATCCTTTTCAGATTGGCCTGGGTCTTGGATGTATATCTATTATATGTATTTGTTATAAAATATAGTTAATATAGTTAGCATCCCATAACACAAGTCTCGAACTTACTTTGGGGCTAGCTCAATCTGTGTGATTTTTCCGTATATATTTAAAAAAAAAAAAAATCTTTTGAATGTCCCGGGATTGTCCTTGGCCTTTGGTCTTACAAACCTATGCTTTGTCTACCCCGCAAGGCAAAAAGACGTGACAATATGTATGAATGTATGTATAAAACGAGATATACAAAACAATCTCCGCGTCTTCCGCAATATTTTTATGCACAGCTCATTTTGATGTGAATCTTGCTTTACATAATGCTCAGTATTGCAATAATATGCCATAGAGATATACAGGCTGCTTGTGATGAGTATGTAGTGGGGACACTTTGTGCCTTAGTTTTACATAGGGATATACAGATTGTCTTATCGAGATGAATATCTAATCTCGAGACTTTATATATACAGGAGATAGAGCTAGTCAAAGGAATCGTTATCAGTCGGTTTTCATCGTCAATGAGACCTCATGCAAGATACTCAACCCTTAATGTGTAAATTTTTCATTGTTTTGAACCTTATGTGAAGGACAGAAGGTTAAATTTAATGTGGGAGCTATGCTCCCGTTATTTTAATAAGGGACAGAAAAGTTCAAATCAATGAACCAGTCACATATGAGAAAATTTTGTCAATCGGTCAAGCGATTTTTTACCGGTCCTAAAATGGTTTATTCGTGAAGCCGTTTTATTGGTCCATTGGTGAAGCCTACATTTTTCTCTTCAAAATAACTTAACTGGTGCCTAGCTCTAAAATTGATTTATATCGAATACTAGCTTTCGCCCGCGGCTCCGCCCGCGTCAATGTCGATCCCTCGGGAATAGTTATTTTTCCCTGGATAAAAGGAAGCCTATGTCCTTCTCCGCACTCCAGAGAACTTGTATGCAAAGTTTCATGATGATCGGTTCAGTAGTTACGGCGTGAAAGCGTAACAAACAAACAAACTCACTTTCGCATTTATAATATTAGTAAGGAAAGGTGGTTTACGGCAGATTAGAATAGGACCACTCCAAGCTCATAAACATCAATGAGACCTCTCCAACCCGTCTGGCCAGCGAGGAGAGTGTAGGCCAAATCCTCTGTCTGCTCTGGCCAAGTATGGCTCCGGTAGTACAGAGAAGGTTACGCTCCTGCAGTGAAGACTAAAAAGACCTGATGATGATGATGATATTTTCAAAAAACTTATATTTGAAAATTTAAATATACCTACATTACACATGACACAAAAGGCACACCGCAATATTTTTGACGTTGAATCTCACAGCTTTACATAATGCTCGGGAATTGCAATAACATGCCTCAGTAAGTTTAACATAAACATTTCTGTTATATTTTCTTTTCATATACTTACCTTTGTGACATACGTAGAGACAATTTACTGACTTTGAAAAATAACTTCGCATGCGGACATCTCAGCGGTTCACTATCTACTTGACTATCTCCGTGGCGCAGCGGTCAACACGCCAGCCTGCGACACGGAGTGCCCGGGTTCGATCCCCGGCCAGGTCAAGATGGAAAATGATCTTTTTCAAATTGGCCTGGGTCTTGGATGTGTATCTATATATGTATTTGTTACTTGAACTTACTTTGGGTCTAGCTCAATTGTGTGATTTGTCCGTATATAAAAAAAAAAAACTATCTATTCGCATAAAATTTTATGAGAGAACTAGCTTTTGCCCGCGGCTTCGCTCGCGTTAAGAAGTAGTAGTCATAGTAGCTTAATGCATGCAAAGTCTCAGCCCGATCGCTTTAAAATTGACAAAGTTTCATACAAACTTTCATCCCCTATTTTATTCCCTTGGGGGTAGAGTTGATCAAAATCCTTTCTTAGCGGATGCCTTCGTCATTTCAGCCCCATCTGTCCAGTGGTTTGGGCTGTGCGTTGATCATGAAGCTATAATATACCTTTAACTATAACTTCATGGCGTTGATAGATCACTATGTCAGTCAGTCAGTCCCCTTTGAGTTATATATGTTACGGTAAATTTGATTAATCGAACATTATTAATAATTTTATAACATTATTAATAATAACCTCGTGTTTTGTTAAATGTGAATAAAAAACTGAAATTAATTACTTTTGGTAGTTATTATTAATAATTCACTACACACATTGGTAAAAGTTATAAAAAACCCAAAGTTATAGTCCAGCAGGTATTTATTTAGAATATGATATGACGACGATACTACTTATTCGTAAGATATGACACATATAACAATGCTTATCTCAATTCACAGAAACTAGGGTAGGTACTTGTTTTAAAGAAACTGACAACAATAATCACCTCTTAATCTGTACTCTTAATAAACAAAGTTAAAAGAGTGAGAGAACAGCCTCTCGGCAGCGAAAGGGAGTCGCTATTGCTGCCCTATCTTGAGCTACTGGAACAGAGTCCACGTTGACTCGAGACTTGCTCGTGTCAATGTAAAATAACTTTAGTTTTTTTAATATTTTTATTTGGCTCACTTTACAAACCCTAGTTTATAAGCTTATTTTTGGTACTAACCTAAGTTATAGAAATGTATTTCTAAAATAAAACGTTATTAGTAATATTATTTGTATCTACTTTGGTTTCACGGGTGTTACCCCGGTCCTTTGGAGGCTTGCGTGGAGATATATATCCAACATGAAGAGGCCCTTTGGAGAAGTTGATGTAAAGTTGGTCTCCAGCCAGAACTTGTTTCTGGAAATACCAATGTATGATATGTCCTTGAATAGGTCTAGGCTGGAGCAGAAACTATTGCATAATGAAAGACAAATTTATGGGATTGAAATGTGGCTGGACTTGTGCTAGGTTATTGCCAAGGATAAGACACCTGCTATTATTATAAAATGGCAAAATTATAGACTCGTCATCACCATCAAGAAGGCCTCTTGTGATCAAAGTATTAAAAAGGCCTCGAGATTACCACCATGGGAACAGGCATGAAAATATGTAAGTGTCTATTTTAGGGTAAAGATCTTGAAAATGATGTAATTTTTGGAATCCAAGATGGCGGACGCGACTTTTCATGAAAAACCTGCAATCTGCAAAGGGGTCGTTTCTTGAGTTTTTACCTTAGTTATGTAATCCAAGATGGCGGGCGCGACTTTTCATGATAAACCAACATGAGTGTCGTTTTCTAGGTTCTTGGGGTGTAGAGGTGCTTATCTCGAAAATGACGTCAGTTATATAATCTAAGATGTCGGACGTGACTTTTCATTATAAATCGACGTGAGTGTCAATTTCTAGGTTTTTTTCGGTGTAGTTTTGGAAAATTACATCAGTTTAAGTATCCAAGAAGGCAAATCTTCGCGTGGCCTCTCGCACATCCCGCACGCCGCCTCGCCATCCCTGCCCGCACCTCTGTTGCCCGATCGAGAAAAAAATCGCCAGTGTACATTTATTTTTATCGGTAGTTATTACATTTATCGGTACTAAGGTTACATTATTAATAATCACCAACAAATGTGATTAATTTCTCACTTTTACCTGTACTTTCGGTAATTATTAATATTGATAGACAATTATTAATAATCTTTAATTAATCACTCTAACCGTAACATATATATTAACATACATATACATATAACATAAGACATAAGTACTTTTGTTTATCTACGCATAACAGTAAGCGCATATAAAACTATTTCCTCAACCTTAATAATTTCGCATATTTATATTAAATAATAATTTCTATAGGCATACATATTTATATTTTAAAATCTGGAGGAGCACAAGTTTTGGCTAAAAGTAATCTAATTCAAGGATTTTACTATGTTGCTGTCGCTAGCTCGCTTCGCTCGCTCGCTGTAAATATTCCAGAAAATCCAATAAATACGCTCTATAATGCTCCTTTCGATATTTTCCGATTTCTAATTGTTGATCTTCCGCGAAAATGGAGGCGGGTAGCAATCCAACTCTAGATTCCGTTTTCCACAACACCAACAAGATAAACGAGGCCATTGAGTCTTATGGCCTTAGGCTCTGTCTAGTAAGAAATAAAGACGTGATAATATATTAATAATAAATGAATAGGGACATATCACACAAAATAAACATCAATGAGCATAAACATCCAACCCGTTGGCCAGCGAGGAGAGTGCAGGCCAAATCCTCTATCTGCTCTGGCCAAGTATAGCTCCGGTAGTACAGAGAGGGTCATACTCCTGCAGTGGAGACTAAAAAGACCTGATGATGATGATGATGATATCACACAAATTGAGCTAGCCCTACAGTAAGTTGTGAACTTGTTTCGTAGGATAGGTATATAAGACCCAGGTCAATTTGAAAAAGTTCGTTTCCCATCTTGACCTGGCCGGGGATCGAACCTTCGTGTCGCAGGCTAGCCTGTTAATCACTGCGCCACGGAGCTCACCGTCCTCCCCTCAACACCTCTTCATATGTATGTAGTCTTCTTTATCAGCATACCTTATTTTCATCATGACTTCGGCATGGGTAAAAACAACAACGTGAAAATGAAACGTGTAGTTTCGTTAGTAGGACAAGCGCTAGATGGGACATTATGCGCGCTCGTGCCGTTAAACACCTATTACTGTACGCAGCCCTCAGCAGGCCGTAGACCTCGCACCGCAATAGAGTTAGAAAGATAAAGACACGGCAAAAATCATAAAAGTTGATAGGCATTAAACTACTTTTAATAAACGCAGCCCTCATCAGGCTATACCTACATTTCACACAAAAATAAAGACGCGGAAAATAACTGAAAAGTAAGCTGATAGCAGTTATACACCTATTACTGTACGCAGCCCTCAGCAGGCCGTAGACCTCGCACCGCAATAGAGTTAGAAAGATAAAGACACGGCAAAAAAGAAATAAAAAGTGACCTGATAGCTATTAAACACGACAATGTAATATGGTACCGAACACGGAGTACATACAGAGAGGAGTTGCCCTAAGGAATATTTTCTATGAAACAATGCGTGGCACTTACAGGGGGTGAGGGGAGTATTATCTGTCTCACTCTACTTGCTCTGTCTCACTCCCTCCTTTATATCCATCTAGCGGCGAATAGCCCAACTACTTAATAAGTTCGATGTTGATCTTTCTTTTTAGTTTATCTATCCGTCACTAGATGTCCCTAACACCTACTGACATCTAGTGTCAGATAGCTGAGTAATTAGGGTTGCCAACCAGACTGTTAAAAACAGTATAATACTGTTTTTGCTAGTTAATGCTTTTTACTGTTCTATTATAAGAGAGTTTGCAAAACACTGTTTTCACGACTGCTGGTAAAACTATGGTTAGAAACATATAATTTAAAATTTTCCAATAACATAATATTGTTGTATATAGTATAGTTATGTACCTGTTCAAAGCAATCGTTTATTTGGAGACTACATCTTCACAGCCACAAAAACAAAGAATCAATATGTTTTATGTAAATTATTTCCTTTCTGTTTTTTTTCATAGATAATTAATCAAATTCCATAATAAAACCATAGTGTCAGTGACCATATAATGTAAAAGAGTAGTCAAAATCCAGGCAGCATACGAGTTGACGCACGGGCCACCCAAAACTTAGCCATACTAGAGGTGACTTGAGCTAGTAGTAGTACTAGCCTGCCTTCGACGCCGCCACAAGTTTGTATATTTTTTTGACCCACATGCTCGACCCACATGTCAAAAAAATATACAAACTGGTGGATTGATCTTTTGTTGATCGTTGATCTTATCAAGAAATTACATCGATCGCATGACATTTTTCCATCATTAATAATAAAGGACATAGTAAAAATAAAATACTATTATGCTTCGATCATATATTTCTTGAAGTATTATGATTTAATAATCATAGCATGGAGTGTAAATAAGCTTAAGAATATCCATTATTTTTTTTCTTACCATGAAAAATCTACATTAACAGACATAATCTCAATCAATTGAAAAAGTATCACGTAACGCCGAAGTGCAATATTCGATTTGTATGAATGTCAAAAAATTATACAACATGTACAAAAGTTTTATTTACAACTAACTTAACTAACAAGCGGGATCAGAAAAGGAATGGGATGTACAGATCAGCCGGCCTATTTGCTAACTCGGTGTACAACGTTTTGATAGACAGTTCAAAATGCATTGCGGCTTTCGTATGATATTGTTAATTTTTATATAAGATGTATTTGATGTGACCATCAAAATGTATTTTGAAGTGACCATCAAAACGTTGTACACTAAGTTAGCAAATAGACTGGCAGGTCTTTTCCATGTCTTTTTCATTTTGGAGAAATTTTTGGCCAAAGGTCAAAAAATGTACTGCGTATTCGTAGATTTGGAAAAAACCTATGAAAGAATTGTGGTCGATGCTGTCTGCATATGGGGTGAGCACTCACTGAAAGTAGGTTTCTTTGATGAAAAATGCTCTCGGTGTGCTCAGAAACATCATTATTCCCTCATCTTCCATGTAACTTTTTATAAAATTTCAAAATCCAATCGTAGTTTTATCAGCGGTTGAGAAAACAGTATTTTGTATACTGTCTTTTGATAAAACAGTAAAAAGTATTAACTAGCGAAAACTAGGTGGTTGGCAACCCTAGACATTTTGCCATGTATGGCTATTATTCGTGAACGTCAAGATGACGGGACCCCGCCCGGTTTTGTGAATATGATGTAACTATGATGTAGTACCATTACGTACGTAGTAATATTAGTGCTATTTTATACTTACATACGTGCTATAATAAAATTGTACACTCAAATGATTTCAAGATATTCAACAAAGAAAGTGGTCCCGCTATTATAATATCAAAATGGCGGGACCACAATTCAGTTCTTAAAAAACACTTCAATTGTAAAAATAAAAAATATTTTCAACGATTTTTCTGGGGAAATTCTACAGATAAAAAATTGGTTTTTAAAATTCAAAAACGGTGTATCCGCTGTATGTTTGGTCTACAAAGCACTGATAGCTGTCAATCTTATTTTAAACAATATAAAATACTAACACTGCCATCACTGTATATATTTGAGATAGCTGTATTTGTTCAAAATAATCCCCATTTATTCAAACGTATATCGGATGTGTGTGCAAGAAACAGAAGAAATGGCGATAAATTTGTCTACATCAATCAAAACAGCTCTGTTCCGAAAATTTATAATAAAATCCCTAAGGAATATAAAACATTAAATATAAATTTATTTAAGAAAAAACTGAAATCATTCCTAAACCAGAAGTGTTGCTATGATATTAGTGCGTTTTTTAATGATAAAATTTAGTGGTTTTTTTTTATCTCTCTATTTATGTTTTTTGTGCTTATTGTACATATATTGACTTATTTTGTAATTTAATATTATTTATTGTTTATTTTATGTGGTACTAACAGTAGCTCATCTGATTCAATATTTGTACACCCTAACGGTAAGCATGTTGATTCCTACTTTTATATTATTTAACACATTGTAACACATGTTTGACAAATAAATAAACGAATAAGCTCCTGAGGAAAAAGTGAATTTCAAAGCCAAGTAGCATTATACTGCTCTTACAATTTGCTTAGGCGTTTGTTTGACAGTTTTATTATGGAGGTTATTCTACACTGAATTTGTTTTAATTTACCTTTGCCTAAAAATTATGTGCAAAACCAAAATGTTAAAACATACATACATATTATCACGTCTATTTCCCTTACGGGGTAGAGAGAGCCTAACCTCCATAATAAAACTGTCTCCATAATAAAATTTTATTATGTAAGTATAAAATAGCACTAATATGGTACTACATCCTAATCACATCATATTCGCAAAACCGGGCGGAGTCCCGTCATCTTGACATTCACTATTATTCAACGTTGACGACAGGTGGCGCATTGCTGAAAAGAGAATTATGAAACAACATAAACATAATCTTTTTGTCAAGGTAAAAGTCTTTAGGTATAAATTTAGAACAAATTTCAGTACTTATGGTTATTATTTATTACGATAATTAGCTTTAATATATTTTTATAGTTCATACGTCCCATTACGCAAAGTGGTGCCATCTAACGATGAGTAGCACGGAACGTCGCCAAAAGATTTTTCTAGAATAATTTAAGTAAATTACGAATAAATATACTTACAAATGAAATGTGATTCCTTCCATAGCATCTGAACGTTTATCTGAGTAGTTTTTACATGATATAATGCAACACTTCATGATTTTCTCCGCAAAAAACAAGATAAGTCCGAAAATCTCACTGTGTGCACAGAACGAACCACGTACGAACATTGACAGCTACAACAGCAGACTAATAGGCCACGCCTACTCTCGATGTTAACGTGATGACGTCAGGACCTAGTTGGAATCACAGTGCACAGTAGCTAACGCCGTCTCCACTCTGTATGTACTCCGTGGTACCGAAGGGCTGCCGGCCTATTTGTTAACTCAGTGTATAACGTTTTGATAGTCATTTCAAAATACAATGCGGCTTTCGTACGATTAAATATTTTTAATTAAGATATATAATAACGTAATGTATTTTGAAGTTATTATCAAAACGTTGTACACTGGGTTAGAAAATAGGCCGGCTGGTCTGATGATGAAGTTGACGGTGACCAAAGATACTTGTAAATTGAGGAAGATAAACCCATTGCGTTGAGCTTGTTTGGTTTGTCTTGGCATGCACTTTACGATACGAATTGCTCATAATGGCTAGCTCCGTGGCGCAGCGGTCAACACGCCAGCCTGCGACACGAGAGTGCCCGGGTTCGATCCCCGGCCAGGTCAAGATGGAAAATGATCTTTTTCAGATTGGCCTGGGTCTTGGATGTTTATCTATATATGTATTTGTTATAGAATATAGTATCGTTGAGTTAGTATCCCATAACACAAGTCTCGAACTTACTTTGGGACTAGCTCAATCTGTGTTATTTGTCCGTATATATTTATTTATAATAAAAGCTCACAAAAATGTATTTTTTTTGAGAAGAAAATCATTGGTTCTCTATGAAGTCGGTTTACGGACAATAATTTTACGTGATAACGGTGGAAGAGAGATAGATGCGATACAAGCCGAACGCTTAGGCCGATCGTGCCTCTCTATTGCTTGTTCCGCACTCTCGATTGCACGCGGAATGTGACAATTTTACGTGCGTGCAACCAGCGATCATCGATACGTTATCACGTCAAAAAAAAATTGGTTGTTGTAAAGACGGTTTACGGGCGATAACGTTGGAACAGAGATAGATGCGTTGCGATCGATGCAAGCCGAACGCTTAGGCCGATTGTGCCCCTCTATCGGTTGTTCCGCGCTCTAGCTTGCACACGGAACGTGACTTTTTTCGTGAGTGCTGCCGGCGTTAATCAATTTATAATTCGAAAGCACGTCAAAAAAACATAAAAAGTGACCTGATAGCCATTAAACACGACATTGTACTATGGTACCAATGAGTGGTCTGATGATGGAGTTGACGGTGGCCATAAGAACTTCTAAACTAGTGGTTCTGTGAGAACAGTAGACCTCGCGAGCCCTTACAACCAACATCCACATTTGCCATCCAGTGGTCTAAAATATATCTGTTACTTTTATGCTAATTGACCAAATTATGATTTCCTTGAGTTACTATTTCCCAATTCCCGCTGCTCTTAACTATCGCGTGAAGCTTATTTGATTTGTCTTGGCAAGCACTTTACAGTACGAATCCCTTATAATAGAACTAGTGACCCGGACCCCGGCTTCGCACGGGTGTAATATACATATACGTAAACCTTCCTCTTGAATCACTCTATATAATAAAAAACCCGCATCAAAATCTGTTGCGTAGTTTCAAAGATCTAAGCATACATAGGGACAGACAGCGGGAAGCGACTTTGTTTATATGTTGTGATCTCACAAAAATGAAATTTTTTAGAAAAAAATATATTTGTCGCCTCTAAACCTTCCTAAGCCCGCCATCCCCTTTGATCGCACCGGAGGCTGTGGTAAGCACACTTTTATAGTTAAATTAGACACACGCGTGCATTAATGTCTAACGCATGTTGTGTAAGTGGCAAACATATTTATAATGTTCATCATGGACTAAGTTTCAGTTTTTTGCCGTTAAATAGTGATGATTTGAAGCCCTATCTACTAACCGTACATAATGAAATTTTGCATACATGTTCTCTGGAGTACGAAGAAGCACATAGGCTAACTTTTATCCCGGGAAAAAGTACTATTCCCGAGGGATCGACTCCCTTTCGCAAATTGTTCCCTAGTCGCAAAAAGTCCCTTTCTCAAAATGTCCTTTTCTCAAAATGTCCCTTTCTCAAAATGTCCCTTTTGCAAACGTCCCTTTTGCAAAATGTCCCCGAGTAGCAAAATATCCCCTGGTAGCAATACGTCCCAAAATTTAATTTTTTTTAAAAATTACAGAAAATGTTCTGTAAATCGAAAAGTTATGATTAACTATGTAAAAAGTCATTGGCTGTAAAAATACCTAATGAAATTATAGCATAAATGCAGTCATAATAGCGGACTCCGATGCACTATAGCTCAGGATGCAACAGAGGAATACGCTCAGATGGTGATGAAGATGTAGTATAGTCATAGTAGTTTTATATTTGGACTTATTTTTACTTTTTATTAACAAGAAATCCAGAATTTGATGATTTTGTCCATTATTACGAACAATTATTACTGTGGAGAAGATTAACGTGTTTTTGAGAGGTCGCCATAATCAAAAACTGTAGTATATTATAAAAATAACTTAGGTATAAAATTAAAGACCTGACTATTTACTAATAATATCTGCTTTATTTAAATAATAACTCTAATTAAAATTTTGAAAGAAATACAAATAAGCAAATCGGTAACCTACCTACCCTATAACCTATTTCCGTGCTCACAGACAACGTGTATGTACAATCCTACAATCTTATCCTACTAATATTATAAGTGCAAAAGTTTGTAAGTTTGTTACTCAATCACGTCTAAACGGCTTATGGGATTTAGATGAAATTTTGCACAAAGATAGTTTTTTACCCAGATTAACACATAGGCTACTTTTTATATTGTATTGATATTAACGCGAGCGGAGCCACGGAAGCTTGTTCCGTGATAATTAGTTCAGAAGTAATGGCGTGGAGGCGTAACAAACAAAGAAACATCAAATAAACTCACTTCTTAGTAATTTTATATACCTAATTAATGTAATTTTGCAAAAAGGACGTTTTGCTACCAGGGGACATTTTGCTACCAGGGGCGAAAGTGACGTTTTGCGCAAGGGACATTTTGAGAAAGGGACATTTTGCGAAAGGGAAATTTTGCAACTAGGGGACATTTTGCGAAAGGGATATGTTGCGACGAAGCGCTGACGCGGGCGGCGCGGGCAAAAGCTAGTCCAATATTATAAATGCGAAAGTGAGTTTTTTTGTTTGTAACGCGTCAACATAAAATTTTGCATACCTGTTCTCTGGTGTACAGAGGACATAGTGTACATTTTATTCCTGGTAAAAGTACTGTTCCCTATGGATCGACATTGACGCGGGCGGAGCCACGGGTAAAAGCCCGTTTGTAGCGGACATCGCGCGATATATTATAAACTATTTAGTTTAGTTCAGATTCTTTGTATAAATCTAATTTTAAATGCACAATTAAGTCATAAGTTTATATAATTAAGGTATTTAAGTGAAATTGTGGCGTATATCGACGCTAAAAACTAAATAACCAGTGCCGGCAGTTGGATGGTGGTTTAGCTGTCAAACAAACATCAAAGGATTTAATTGTGAATCTGCATCACATTTACCGGGAGAGTATACTGTTTTATTCTTTCACTATAGGCAGTGTTCGTCCAAATACGAGTATTCCTCTTTTAATTTTGTTTACACAGAATATTGACCTGTATTATACCTACCGGGCTCAGTTTGTATCTCGCTCCGTTTACCTAGTGAAATCGGAGTTGATGAAATAAAACTTAAGTCGTCAGGCATAATATTCCTTCATAGAAGTTAATTTTATAAAGCACGACATTAATTTCGAAGTATTTACTTTGTTTCTTTGTCCCATTTTGTTAAGAAAAAACTACCTACTTATAAAAATAATCTGCAATAAGTGATCAGATTTTACTTCAATTGACAAATATATGTTTTTAAATTACAGTTAGCAATACAAATAAGATTGATTATTCATTTCTTATTGATTGTCTAAAGTTTTAACCTACATCTGGCTTTGTATTTTTGTGATATCGCTATGCTTACCCGGTGGCAAGCTTAGTTGATGTTTAGAAAACAAAAGCCGGTGACAGGAGCACAATATAGGTAGTTTAGGACCAAAGTATAATTCTATTGTATTGATTCAATATTCCTATGCCCTACCCTAGTTATACCTGCAACCTATAATATTTATAAAGATTAAGTTAATAAGCTATTATTGTTTCATTTCCTTCTTCTTTTATTGTTTAAAAATTAATACTAGATACCTCATTTTGATTTGTTATGATCCCCTGCCATTTTGGCATTTTTGTTTTTATCAATTAACAGTAATAATTAAAATAGTCCCACAGAACCCAAAATATTATTAAATATACATATATATATATATATTAAATTATAATACATATTTTCAGTTGCGGATAACACCTCCTGCACTATGATGACTCGGAAGGCCACTCTAAAAGACCTTAACATGAAGTTGAAGCTGGCGCTAAACGAGCTCAAAACCTGCAGAGAGGAAAACTCCCAACTGTTATGTGAAAGGGAGGAAAATGAGGAAGAATTTGACAAAATCAATAATAAAAATATGATTTTAAAAAATGAATGCACTAGCCTTCATGTACAAAACACTCAATTATTAGATGAAAACATTAAATTGAAAGATTGTTTAGCGCAAACTACTGAATGCAGTATGGTACACGAACGAGCCCTTAGTCGCATTACTGAGTTGGAACAATGCCTACATGAGGCACAGAGATCTGCCTTAGAAATTGAAAAACAAAAAGAGATTGAATTATGCAACAACACCTTGCATTTGTACAGTGAACTCATGGAGTGTGGCTCGGGACCGGTCGTGGAAATACCTGCAAGTACTCCACAGTCTCAATACTTCATATTAAACACACATAATAAAATAAAAAAGTATGTAAAAATAAATAGGATGATAAAGCGCACCAAGAAATTAATTTCAAAACAAAAAAATTGTAAAAGCCTGACTCAGCTACGTAAAGAAAAATTAAATCTATTTAACCAATTTAAATCATGCAAAGATGACCTTTATATGGCTAGCCGAATTTATGACACGGAGATTCATGAGTTGCAATCACAAATATCAAAACAACATGAGTCTTTAAAAAAATTGACTAATAATTATGAAATATGCCAAAAACAATTGTATGAAAATATGATGGTGGTTAAAAAACACACTGAGTCATCTCACTGTAATAATGAGCAACATAGTACACAGGTGGCAATTACAATGTCATCTGAAATTGCTCAAGAACTTGATACACGTACAAAATGCGACTTGCAAATGAAGATAGGTACTATTGATAACAGTATTAATAAGAAATTTTCCTCTAACAAATTATTAGTTTATTCAGACGAGCTGGGTCAAGGCTTTAGTAGTATTTTTTCGAAATGTATAAATCATGATTGTACTGTACTAAACACATGTACACCCGGGGTATCTTTTTCAAATTTAATTGATAGCATTGACAGTAGTAATATAGATGAAAACACAACAATATTAATATTGTTTGGTGACAGTTCCTCTGTTACAAAAAGGAACATAAAGCAAAGTATTGACATTTTAAATAATTTGAATTTAAAAACTAGGTGTAAGTTTATGATAAGTGCTTTTCCGTATTCGGAATCACTTGATAAAGACAGAAATATACACATACATAATTTAAATGTACATATGTACAACATGGCCCGTTGTCATGGCGATTTTATTTTCTATTTAGATTTAAATAAGTTTATATCTAGGTTTAAGTTGACACAAGATACTATGTATCTTCCATTACATTTTAAGCGAAAAATAGCTTCACTTGTAGCTTTTAATTTACTTAGTCCTGTAAAAAGTAGTAAAACTGCTATGTCTTTTGACATAGGTAAATCTAATAGTAACGTTCAAGGTAGTATTATAGCTGTAATATATAACTCTCACTCTGATTTAAACTGAGTGATAAGACAACAGTCAAGGCCAAAGAATTAAATATCATTCACCAGAACATTCAAGGCTTGACTAGCAAATTATTACAATTAGAATTATTCATAAATCATATAGATTTACATGTAGTATGCCTTACTGATCATTTTCTACAGCCCCATCAGCAACAATTTAATATAGATAATTATTCAGTGGCAAGCTCATATAGCAGAAAGACTAAAGAGAAAGGAGGCAGTTTAATTTTAACGCGAAACAATGTCAAATGTAGAGAACGCAAAGATATCGTCAGTCTTTCGGTAGAATGTAATGTTGAATTGTCATGTATTGAACTTGAGGAATCTATTATAGTATGCGTATACAGACCCCCTAAGTCAAATTATAATACTTTGGAATTAGTAATTGAAGATATTTTGAGGAAACTATCCTGTAGTCCCAAAAATATCATAGTGTGCGGTGACTTTAATGTTGATTTATTAGTAACTACAACTGAAAGTGTTGGCTTGTTGAATGTATTTAAGTCGTTTAATTTATTTAATTTATTTTTAGAACCAACTAGAGTTAATGGTGATTCTGCAACATGTATAGATAATATTTTCTGCAATTGTAGTGCTCTTGATAAATACATAATTAAAAATCTCACTTCTGATCATTTTGGTCAGTTTGTCAAATTAGTAAATCAAGTAGAGGTAGACTTACCAAAGATAACGTATAGACCTATAACCAAAGGCAAAACCAAGGTATTCAAGGAAAATATATCAGAAAAAATGCCCCTAATCGAAGAAACGAGAGATGATCCGGATGCCCTTTACAATAAAATGTTTAATGTCATAGAAACTGAATTCAATAATGCCTTCCAAGTTAAAACTTGTACCAGACGTAATCGTAAAAAAATTAGTGAATGGGCTACTACAGGTATCTACATCAGTAGAAATAGGATATACGAATTACTGGCTATGAAGGCATATAACCAGGATCCTGAATTTATTAACTATGTTAGAAATTATTCAAAAGTTTTTAAAAAGGTATGTATGCATGCCAAATCATTATATACTAGAAATACTATCTTAAATTCTCAAGATAAAATAAAGACAACATGGAAAATTATTAACACAGAAACTGGTAAGAATAAACAGCGTGACAATAAAGTAGAATTAAAAATAAATAATAATGTTCTCAGCAGTAAGGCAGACGTTGCCCAATATTTTGAGGACTTTTTCACTAACATTCCCATAAACACCACTGCCTCCTTATGTTCATCGACAGATGAATCTAAAAAATTATTAACAAGTTGTATACCCGTATGTAAAAATAATTTAATATTTCAACATGTGACTCCGCTCACAATCATTGATACATTTAAAAGCTTAAATAATAAAAAAACTGGAGATTTGTGGGACATCTCGGTATCCGTCATAAGTAATATCATTAATGTAATAGCACCTTACTTAGCTTCTATTTTTAATAAATGTTTAGATACCGGTACTTTTCCAGCCTTGATGAAGCTGAGTAAAGTTATACCATTATATAAATCAGGGGATAAAAGTAATCCCACAAACTACCGGCCTATTTCCATTCTACCAGTTCTCAGTAAAATATTTGAAAAATTGATTTTCAATCAATTATTGTCTTTTTTTAATAAAAATGATCATTTTCATAGTGAACAGTATGGATTTACTAAGGGTCGGTCAACAACTGACGCGGGTGTAGCTCTTTTAAAACATATCTATGAAGCTTGGGAGGGAAAACAGAATGCTATTGGTGCTTTTTGTGATCTTTCTAAAGCATTTGACTGCGTAGATCACAATACCCTTATATCCAAGCTGAAACACTATGGAATCAAAGGTAAATCTCTCGACTTAATCAAATCGTACTTGAGTAGCCGAATTCAAAAAGTTAGTTTAGATGGGGTTCAATCTTCCGGATCATGTATTAGGATGGGTGTACCTCAGGGCTCTATCCTAGGGCCTCTTCTGTTCCTTATATACATTAATGATTTACCGTACTATATTAACACATGCAAGGCTGTACTATTTGCCGATGATACATCTCTCATCTTCCGAGTAGATAGGAATACTGACTCTTCTGACGAGGTTAATAGTACATTAGCTCAAGTGTTGGACTGGTTTACTGCGAACAATCTTTTGTTGAACGCTAGTAAAACTAAATGTATTAAATTTTGCTTACCAAATGTTGCAAAAGTTTCAACAAGTATAGTCGTCAATAATGAAACAGTAGGATTGGTAGACAAAGCAACTTTTCTTGGAATAACTGTTGATGCTGGGCTTCAATGGGGTGCCCATATTGAAAAATTGGCAGGGAAACTTAGCTCTGCGGCTTACGCGGTTAGGAGGATAAGACAACTAACTGATGTTGATACTGCGCGTTTGGTATATTTTAGTTACTTTCATAGTCTTATGTCGTATGGAATATTACTATGGGGAAACGCTGCAGATGTAAATACCATATTTGTTCTACAGAAACGCGCTATTAGATCAATATATAAATTAGGCGCCAGAGAATCTCTTAGAGAGTTATTCAAAAATATTAATATTCTGACACTCCCTTCACAGTATATCTTTTCTAATATTATGTTTGTGCGCCATAACATTCATTTATATAAAAAAAACTGTGATATACATAGCAGAAACACTAGAAATAAAAATAAATTATTTACACCAGCATTGCGATTGCAGAAAACTATGGATTCTTTTTTGGGTCTTGGAGTACGCTTCTATAATAGAATTCCCGCAGAAATATTAGGTCTGCCATTAATTCAATTTAAAACGGTTGTAAAAAATCATTTACTTAAAAGGGCTTATTATTGTATAAAAGATTATTTATTCGATAAAAATGCTTGGTAATAATTTAAATGTATATTTTAATGTAGTTAAATTTAATTTTTGTAAAATATATTGTTATATTCGAGCCCTTCAGGCACTTAGAGACCAAGACTGGACTGAGTTTCTTTCGGCGTATTCTTCTCAGCAGTGGTCATTCCGAAACGCTAGTAGTTTTTCGATTTTACAAACAAAAGAAAGAAAAATAAACAACAGAAACATATGACGTTCAAAAAGCGATACATGTATCCTACTTTGAATAAAAATTATTCATTTTCATTCATTTTCATTTTCATTTTCACTAGTAGTGAAATAAGGTTGAAAGTGGCGATACCGGTTGATCTGTCACCAGTCTCATTTCAATCCCGTGTCTGCCATTTCCGTGTTAATTTTCACTTTTAATTTAATCCTTACTAATATTATAAATGCGAAATTGAGTTTGTTTGTTTGTTACGCTTTCACGCCGTAACTACTAAACTGATGATCATGAAATTTTGCATACAAGTTCTCTGGAATACGGAGAAGGACATAAGCTTCCTTTTATCCCGGGAAAAAGTACTATTCCCGAGGGATCGGCATTGACGCGGACGGAGCCGCGGGCGAAAGCTAGTAATTTAATAATTATAACCAAAGATTGTATTTTTTTAGGTATCCATCTTGCTCATTTAGTTATACTTTTTATAGACGTAAAAAAGTTGGTAGTTGTCGCTGAAAATATCAAGTAATTTGCGTAGAAACTTTTTTAAAGTTTCTACGCAAATTAAAAAAGCAAAAAAGCTATATCTATAGCTTTTTTGCTTTTTTATTTTGCTGTTTTAAATATTTTTTTGAAATATTTCGATGTAATCATTTATTTTGATCTTTGAACTATATTCATATTTTTTTTCATGCTCGTATTCCATAAAAAATTAGGCTAACTGCGCGACGAAAAAATAGACGTTTTACGGTATTCTTCTGATGCCAGGGGAAGAAGAGAGTACGAAATAATTCCATCTTGATTCGTGAAATATCTCGCTACGCCTTCTTCAGACAAAGAAACTTAAATCAGCTGTTTATATTCATGATATTGCATTTTTATTATTGCTATGGAGTTCCTGGCTTCGTGTACTGTGTCGAAGGCTGTTTAACTTTTTTTCTGATGTTTTCTTTTATGGATTAGATTACCACAGGAAGGGGTGACACAGTCAGTCAAAATAAACAACTTTTTCTATGGGACCAATGCTGGAAACTCGAAAAAGAATCTACATAACCATGATGATGATGTCCTCCCAGACGTATCCGTCGACGGCGACACCCTTAGCTCGTCTTCGCCTGGGCTCTTGCATGAGCGCGAGCATGACTCGCAAAACCAAATTTTGTTTTGAAGGTCCTATTGCAAGAAGCGCAGTAAAGAGACCCACTTGAATTTCGAGTATAGTTGTAGGAGGGCTTGGGTCGAGTTTTTCGGATCAAGCGTTTGGCGTCAAGGTCTTCAAGACGGGAACGCCCAAAGTTTTCTATGCCCGTGTTGACAGCAGTTCGCCACTCCGACCTCTGCGTAGCAAGCTCCTCCCATGATTCACTAGACATGCCGATTGCAGTCAAGTGGCGTTTTAAGACATCCCTGTAACGCAGAAACTGTCCACCAGGCTTTCGTTTACCTGAGCTTAGCTCAGAGTAAAATACCTTTTTTGGTAATCTGGAAGACTCCATGCGTACAAGGTGTCCACACCAGCGTAGTTGGCCTTTCATTAGCATACACTGCATTCCAGCGATCTTAGCTCGACGTAGAACCTCCGAGTTTGGCACACGATCCTGCCATCTCACCCGAAGAATCGCCCGAAGACACTTCATGTGGAAGGTATCAAGGCGTTTGATATCTCCCTTGTAAAGACACCAGGTCTCCGAGGCATAGAGCAACAATGGTAAGATTATGGCCCTGTAGACAGCGAGTTTTGTGTGGAGTTTCAGGTCATGTGATTTCCAGACTCGTCGGTTAAGACCACCGAAAGCTGCAGCAGCTTTGGCGACCCGCGCAGAGATCTCAGACTCAAGACGATTATCACTGCGCAAAATAGTTCCAAGGTACCGGAAGGTACCCACTTCTGGCAGTGGTTTTCCTCGTAGGTAAACATCACCATCGTCCGCAGATTTACCTTTCGCAGGTTGTTTTAGAATCTGGGTCTTAGAAGCACTGATTACTTAGCCGAATTTACGACAGGACTCATCTAATTTGTCCAAAAAACTCTGTAGGTCGTCCAAACTGTCAGCCATAAGGCAGACATCGTCGGCATACAGAACATCTATTACTGAAACAGAGTCTATTTTGCGTTTTGCTCTGAGACGTGCGAGGTCGAAAACGCTTTTGTCCATGCGGACATTTATGGTAATCTTGTCATTACAGCTTTTAAGAGCGTCATTCATTACTGCAGCGAAGTAGATAGCGAAAAGGGTCGGAGCCATTACACAGCCTTGCTTGACACCGCTAGTGACCGGGAACTGGTCTGTAAAGTCGTTTTCGTGACGCACACGGGCTGTCATGCCTTCGTGGAACTGGCGCACTAAATTAACGAACTTTGCAGGACAGCCACATTTTTCTAGAACAATCCAGAGGGCGGTTCTAGAAACACGGTCAAAGGCCTTTTCCAGGTCCACAAAACATAAAAAGAGGTCGCGGTGTTGTTCAAAACATTTTTTTTTGAAGTTGCTTGACTACAAAGATGGCATCAACCGTACCTCTTTTAGGTCTGAAACAGCACGGTCTCCGGAAGGAAGCTTTCAGCTAAATTACTAAGGCGACTATTGATGATGTGCGCCAGGATTTTGCCAGCTGTGGAAAGCAATGCAATGCCTCTAAACGAGCCACAATGGGAGAGGTCCCCTTTGCCTTTATATAGCTTGCTAATAGAAGCATCCTTCCAGTCCTGTGGAACCATCTCAACATCCCAAATCAGTTTGATAAGTTCAAAATGTCTAGACCTGATACTCGGTCCACCGTATTTGAAAATTTCAGAAGACAGACTGTCCGAACCAGGTGATTTACCATTTTTTAAACGGTTGTTCGCAGTAACGAACTCGGCGTACGAAGGCGGGTCATCCAAGCCCGAAGCAGATGGCAAGCTCTCAAGTGAATTAATGTGAGACAGATCTGCTCCTTGACTACCGGGATTGAGCACTTCATTAAAGTGTTCAGCCCAACGAAGAAGAACCTCTTTTGGATCTGTCAACTTCTTAGCTTTATCTCGCGAGTAAACAGGGGCAGTGTTTTTAGCACGGGGTCCGTAAACGGATTTAAGCCCTTCGAAAAATTTTGCTGTTTGGCTAGTGTCAACTAACCATTGCAGTTCTTCGGCTTTACGGCGCCACCAACTATCCTTTTGTTCTCGGATCTTTGCTTTAAGATCCTGCTGAAGAGACTTGCGTTGCCCTGCACCGATGACTCCTCTTAGAGCGAGACGATAGTTTTCAACAAGCTGCCGTATTTCCACATCAGAATCATCGAACCAGTCTTGATGTTTTTTATGTGGTGTGCCAATAACTCGCTGAGAAACATTATAGAGAGCCTTGGAATATGTACGCCACCTGGCATCTACTGAGGTATCGTCATCAGTGCTGGGCATCGCTGCCTCAAATTCTGCATCTAGCTCACGACACAGTCCTTCATCACGCACCAAACGCGCACAAGCAAGTCGAGCTGGAATCCTGTGTTCTGCTCTACGCGGAGGCTTGTAGTAAAGCCTCATCCTGGATCTAATAAGACGATGGTCAGTCCAGCCTTGGGCACCACGCATTGCTCTTGTAATAAGTACATCTCTCAGGTCTCGCCTGCGTACAATGATGTAATCAAGAAGATGCCAGTGCCCAGAGCGTGGGTGCATCCAAGATGCCTTGTATTTATCGGGTAGCCTGAAGAATGTGTTTGTTATGCTGAGGTTGAATTCGGAGCATAACGTCAGGAGAGCAACACCGTTGGTGTTGCACTTACCTACTCCATGTCTTCCCAGTACGTTCTTCCAGGCAATATATTCTGTGCCAACACGCGCATTAAAGTCACCCAGCAGAATCAACTTGTCACAATCTGGAATCCCCAGCAAAACATCACGCAGATTCTCATAAAATTGACGTTTGTCCTCATCAGGTGTTGTCATAGTAGGCGCATACACGCTTACAAGATGTAGGTATTTCCTGGGAGCCATGTGGAGTCGTAGTGTCATGAGCCTGTCATTGATCCCTTTTGGAGGCTCCACTAGCGATCTAGCGATGTTGTTTCGGATCACAAATCCAACACCATTTGCGGCTCGTTCACTTGCAGGTTTACCCTCCCAGTAATACGTATATCCACCCAATTCCTCACAGAGCTCACCGCTATCCGCTAAATGTGTCTCGCTGATTGCGGCTATGTCGATGTTATAGCGGGACAATTCACGCGCTATGAGTGCAGTTTTCCTCTCAGGACAAAGGTTGTTTTCATTGTCCAGTAACGTTCTTACGTTACACGCAGCTAAATTTAAGAATGCATTTAATTTATTATGTTTCTTTCGACCGCTTTTAATTGGTGACCAGATGACCGCGGTTAGCCACCTGGGTTGCATTGAGGCGAGCTTTGTTTAGGCCACCTTTTCTAGGCCCCTCCCCGGATTGGGGAAAGCAGTGCGATCCCTAAATAGGGCTACTTTGTCGTCGGGTGAGCTGCCGTACCAGTTCTCTCGCCTCTAGTGAGTTCCAATACGACCATCACCACCCAACCGCCGTACGTGCAAAGATCTAGCTAGGGACCAAACTCACCTGCTCAGTCCCCACCGCCAGTCCTCATCGCCGCAGGACTTGCACTCTCCGTCCAGTAATGAGCCAGGGGTCATCAGCGCGGGAATATATTAAAGTGGGTAAGCATTTGCGCATACACGAACCCACTCTCTCGTCTTCCAGTCCTTGTTACCAGTGGGGCGGAAAACCGCTACGACTGATTAGCACTAGAAGATGCAGTGACTGGCCGCATATCTCTTGGATCCCTACATACGCCCTATCAAGCATGTCACAGGTGCCCTGCTGCAGCGCCACGGTCGCCGGGTTTGAAGCCATACTGACGGTGTCCGCCTTCCGAGCCGCTGCAGACTTTATGCAATTTATGGGGGAATCAGCCCATTAAAACTGAATTTGTGAAACTCAGTCCCCTTCACTGGATTTAGCCCGTGGATCGACACGGTTTACCAGGATACGGCCGCTGCATGCACAACAGCTACTTGGAGCCACCAGTGAAGAGATTTATGGAATGTTTACAATGTAGACAGAATCCACTATCTGCGATGCAGATCGATCGGCAGTATTCTGCAAGATTCCACTGCAAAACATCCCACTTATACCCCAAAACATAACCATAGAAAAGTATACACAGTACCATTACTATTTATTGTAATATGGTGGTGTTTAGGTGATAATCTACATGAACTTAAAAAGTAAACTGTGAACTGACAATTATTATTATTTACAATCGATTTCTGTGTAGATCAGGCGTTTGATTTCAGTGATCCTAATGAGAAATATATATTGTTATTTCAAACATTCACTACATTTTTTTAAACTTGTCTAAAAACAATAAAAATTAAAATAAATATATAAACTTGAATATAAAAAAAGTAAATCTCCGACCGGGGTTCGAACCCGTAACAGTGGCCGGTAGGACGAAATTAACGGCCATATTCTGCGTGGAAAGAAAAACGCATGAATATAATACAGATGTCATAAAAAAAATATGACATAAGACGGCAAATTATGCACCTGATGGTAAGTGATCATCACTACCCATTGATAACGGCAACACCCAGGGTATTACAAGAACATTGCCGGCCATTCAAGAAAACATAGACATTTTTTGAAGGTTACAATGTCAAATCGACAGATATTGCAAGAAATGTTACTGTAAGATATTTAGAGACGAAATTTTTTTTTTAAATCTATGGATATTTGTAACAACAAATATGATTGTATTGACATAACAAGTAGTTTAAGTATTCGTGTGCCAACAGACCGCGTATGCGAGCATGCCGTACTATACCGCTTTTTAATTTAAAACCAACCCGCACTAATGCTGGGAAGCGTGCACCCATGTGCCGTCTGTTTGACATACACAATGAACTTTTTAACAAATTAGATATTTTCTCGACACCGATTGGGGCCTATAAAAGGTTACTTAAGGCGATACCACTGTAAATAAGGTCGTTATGAACCTTATTTATCTCGCAAAATACTTAAATTAGGAGTTTCAAATCTAAGTTATATGATTTTTGACTATTTCATCTCCAAAAGTGTAAGATGAAAAAACGTTTTGATAAAATTTTCTCGATAGAAATATTTTTTGAATAATGGTCTTCGTTCGCAGAGTTTTTGTTATTGTAGCTTAAATGCGACGAATGAAATAATGATTTTTAGACTAAAAGATAGGTTATTAGTAATTCATCAAAATGTAAATATGAAAATACAATTAACCGGTCTGATTTTATATAAAATAGAAATAACGAATTTGGCGCTTACGTTTTTTTCTTTGAGCGACTCGAGACTATCTCCTATCTCATCATTCACGGGCTAAACCGCCAAGCGCTATCCCTTGCGCGCACTTGATCAGTCTGGAGTCGCAACAGATACAATTACTGATAGAAGAAAAAGATTATTTATACATACATAAATCCTTTGATAGATAATATTTGTTATTCAGTGATTTATTTGTATTGCTTGGTACCATCGCTCGGCAAAGGCGTACGCCTTTGCCGAGCGATGGTACCAAACATTTGAGGCCTCGTCTTAATGAGCAATACAAATAAATCACTGAATAACAAACATTATCTATCAAAGGATTTATGTATGTATAAATAATCTTTATCTTCTATCAGTAATTGTATCTGTTGCGACTTCCTGGAAGAGTCACTGCATTCTCCGATCAACCCCAGAATCACAGCAAGGGAAAATTCAGTAAACACTCACCTGGATTCAATCTTGAACAGGAGTCTGGATAAGGATTCGCCTTCGACGGGGCCTCGTGTCGGCCGGCTCACGAACCTTGTGTTTGAACTTTATTATTTTCTTACTGCTTACACTGGTGGTACACCATCACACACGCGCGATGAGATTTAGGGTTGTTTTCGGCCAGCGAAGCCCTTAGGAGTCGTTATTTTTAGAAATTATATCAGCACACACGGCGCGCTCAACAAGACTCGAACGCCATATTTTTTTGACTGTCCAGGCGACCAATCAGAGGCCGTCATGGCGAAATAGGAGGGATGTATGGGAGAAAGGGAAGCAAGAACATAGATAGGGAATTTTATTAGGGTTTTAAAGTTAATGCTTACACAGTATCTGTATCCGCTCTTCTCTCAACATAAGTACTCTAGATGTAAATTGTGGTCAGCGGTGTTGGTCTCGCATTTATTTATTTGTAAATGTTAAAACCTGTTGTTTATAATCGCTTAGTGTGAAACTGTTTGTTGATCCAAATAAATAAAAAAAAAAAAAAAAGATTTGGAAAACCGCCGCTGGAAGTTCACTCACAGTTTGGTCGTACGTGGCAAGAATTGTACCTATGAAATGTCGATTAATTTTGAAGTTTAAAGAATTGACATACATAGAATCACGTCTTTTTCCCTTGCGGGTTAGACAGAGCCAAGGTCCTTATGGCCACATTTAACATGTTGGAGGGCGTGTAGATGGAAAACGGAATCAAAATAGTGATGGGTTGCTAGCCGCATCGCCTATTGATACAATTCCGCAGATTTTCGCCCATTCCCTCGATCGGCTTTTACGATCTGCGCGGAAAGAGAAGCGGCTGGCACATTCTACGTTTTCTTCTTTTCTCCAAGATCAGCATGGAAGGATAAATAATAACACAATAACACGTAGTGAAATGCTTTTCATTTTAATACAGTCCTTATTATTCAGCCTCGGCCCCCAATTCTCTATGGCATAGAATTAAAACACTGTCCATCCAACCATAAACTATTGCACTACGCATTTTGAAATGACACTCGAAAAAAGAAAAACATGTTCGCGCGCTTTTTATAAACGAGTGCGCGGGAAAAGTATCGTATAGTACGAATATGTATTTTTAAAAATATTTACACTTTTTTTTAATTTATTCAAATATATATACAATATATTTTTTTATTTTTGTTCATTTTTTTTAGTTTATTATCTATACTATATATTAATATTATAAAGCTGAAGAGTTTGTTTGTATGTTTGTTTGAACGTGCTTATCTCAGGAACTACTAGTACAAATTGGAATTTTTGTGTTGGATAGTCCATTTATTGAGGAAGGCTTTAGGCTATACAACATCACGCTGCGACCAATAGGAGCAAAGCATCAATAAAAAATGTTTTGAAATCGGGGAAAAATTATTCATCTATACTAATTAATCATAATAACAGAAATTGCCGCGGACGAAGTCGCGGGCAACAGCTAGTATATATTATAGTTAGGTGATGAAAATTGAAAACGATATGCGCACTCAATAAATTCGCTACGTTGACAAAATTAAATACTTTCAATTATTTTTCTTCCGAAGTGATATTGACACGTCGGCCTTTTCACAAACAATGGGAATTGCGTAAAAGTGTCCGTGTTAATAGAAGACCGTAGTTCAGAAGCCTGTAGGTGTAAATACAGCGTGATTTTGAACTTCTGTGCTATATTGAAAGGACAGCTTCGTGGCGCAGTGGTTAACACGCCAGCCTGCGACATGGAGTGCCCGGGTTCGATCCCCGGCCAGGTCAAAATGGAAAATGATCATTTTCAGATTGGCCTGGGTCTTGGATGTTTATCTTTATATGTATATGTTATAAAATATAGTATCGTTGAGCTAGTATCCCATAACACAAGTCTCGAACTCACCTTGGGGCAAGCTCAATCTGTGTGATTTGTCCGTATATATTTATTATTGAAGTCTCGGAATCAGAATCCATAATAAAATACAGAATTGCAAGGTAAATATGTGAAAAACGAAAAACAAAATTAAGCCTCCCAAACAAAGCCACCGAGTAGTTGGGCGAATTTCTATTTCTAATTCTTGATTCAAAATCAGTTGATAGGTAGGTAAAAGAATATTTTTTTTTATGACGTAATTCGGCAACCGAGAAAGCTTGTCACTTGAATGTAAGTGATCACCTGCCCATGGACAACTGCAAAACCGGGGGTGTTATAAGAGTGTTGCCGGCCTTTCAAGAAAACAGCCCGCCCCGACCCCTCTTCGGCTCCGAATAGCCAGAGGAATCCCACTATCCGACCCCGTCGCACTCGCCACCAGAATAGAGTGCGTAGAGTAGGCTCCGTTTGCTGGTGACCGCCCGGTGGTCCCGGGTGACTTGCACCCAGGATAGGCCCTTCTGACAACGTAGCTTTCGGCCCATAAGGCAAAAGATAAGAGTTGCTGCTCTCCAAAGGCTTTTGCCATTGTTTCTCAGATTGGCCCTTCAGGCTTGCTTGCACGTATACGCGGCCCATCAGGCAATATGAGAGTTTGCTGTCTCTCCAAGCCTTGCGCAAACAGGCAACGCCCAAAGCCGAGGTCCGTCCCTCCTGGGGGATGTTGTCTATGAAGGTTGAGGGCACTCTGCCCTCGCCTCAAACGCCCGGTGAAGTAGCGAAAGCTCACTTGGAGCTAGCTACATAGTCAGTTCAAAAAAAAAACAAGAACACATAGATAGACTAGTTTCTTGAAGGTTCCATTCACAGAGTTTACCGTTAATTTTACACTCAAAATAAGCTCTGTCCCATCAGTCATTCTCTTTACAGTTTACATCAACAGTTAACTTTGTTTGAAGTATAGCAATTAGAGCTTTTATATATTAACAACGTATTTAATATTAGTTGCATTGAATTTTAATATCGTATGGAGACGACATGTAATACGAGGGGTATTGCATTGTATTGTATCATCGAGAATCGAGGTGCTATATCAACCCTTATTTATGAACAACTTTTTCAATGGGGATGGGGCCAATGCTGGTAACCTGAAAAAATAAACATTAACATACCGGCTGGGCAATTTGTATGGGGATGCGGATTTTTTTTCGAGTTTTCAACATAGATCCTATGGGATAAGTTGTTTATATTAGCGGGCTGACTCACCCATTCGAAGCTTTGTGGCGAATTCATCTACATCCCATATATAGCAGATGTGCTGGGAATAGCGTTCTGACCGCAAAGGGCATGCCATTAGCAAACTGCTAACGTGAAACCGAAGAAAATAAGAGTGAAACAAAAAAAATACGAAACGAGGTTTGTAAATCACCCCCACCAATTCTCTATAGTATGGATTGAAACACTGACCCCACTGACCTATCTATCAATATATATCTATCTATATTATGGGTAGCTCTGTGGCGCAGCGGTCAACACGCCAACCTGCGACACGAGAGTGCCCGGGTTCGATCCCCGGCCAGGTCAAGATGGACAATGATCTTTTTCAGATTGGCTGGGTCTTGGATGTGTATCTATATAAGTATTTGTCATAAAATATAGTATCGTTGAGTTAGTATCCCATGACACAAGTCTCGAACTTACTTTGGGGCTAGCTCAATCTGTCTGATTTGTCCGTATATATTTATTTTATTATTTTATTTATTGATATTTAAGAACTGTGTTCTTGTCGGTTTAGTATTCTCCATATCGCCACTGACCATCTAACCATAAACTGTTGCAACGTGCATTCTGTATTGACACTCGAATTATAAGAAAAACATGTTCGCGCGCTCTTTATAAATGAGAGCGCGGGAAAAGTAACATACTGTACGAGTATTGTATGTATTTTTTTAATAATCTTTACTTAAAATTTATGTGTAAAATTGTGCCTAAAACCTTCCCGAAAATGGAAAAGGTTTTGTTTTTGACAGATCGCAAAATCCCTGGTTCAAGTTAGTTTTAGTCAAATTTCATTGTCTTCTCTATAAACTTTACCTCAATGTTCTCAACCCTATTCTGTTTGCCAATGGTCAAGCTCCATACAATATTAACCATATTGTCAAAGACCAAACAATATGCATCCGTTCCATAATCACCCTTATTTGTATAAGCATAACATCTACATTATTCGAAGTAAGTCAATCTCTTTAATTTAAAATGACCCATACACGGCCCCTGGTAAGCATAGACAACAATTACTTTTTTTATAATAATTCCCACTTAGGCGTTCAACAGAAACAATTATTCTTATGAAAAAACACCATATAGGAGTATGGTTCACCACGAGTGAAAAATATATTATAAGAAATAAAAATATGACGTCCAAAAAGGGATACATGTACTTATACGATTTTGCAAATATCAACAATAATAATATGACGTTCAAAAGAGATACATGATACCCAAATTTGAATAAAATTCTATTTCATTTTATTTCCAATTTTGAATAAAAATCTTTGACTTTTGACTTTCTTTTATAGGTAAAAGGGTTCCATATTTTTCGTGTGTGTGAGTGGCCAACACAGGTGTCAGATTTTTCAAGCTGCGTTACGGCGTCTGGTATAGCTTTACGACTGCCATCAATGATGACCAGGGCCAACGGCTTAGCGTGCCTTCCGAAGCACGGTCGGTCCATAGTCCATTGCTGCATCAATCGCGAAAATTGCAAAATTTGCATAAATCATGTTATTTTATGAAATTGAAATAAAAAATGCGCCCTGTCAATTCCGTCCACAAAAACAAAATGGCGGCCATTTAATCCAGGGCCGGACGCAAACGGCAAATTAATTATTAAACTCAATTCATTGAAGTATGCGTGAGGGCACTCATGCTCGCTGCTCGCTGACCCAGCTGCTTTTGAAAATAATAGTTTTTTAAGGCCCTACGCGCATGGACGTTCTATGAATTGAAAAACTATTGAAGTGAAATATTCTTGTTTGTGAAGTCTAAGTTACGTTCACAATAGGCTAGTTTCCTAAAAAAAAAAAATTGTCTGTCAGTTAGATATTCAAAAAATATTGGACTCGTATTTTTACTTTTGTCGATTAAACAAAAAATTATAAAGATAAAGCTCTTTGAAGTTCCGTGTGACGTCATAGTTTGCTACAATTTTTAGCAAACTTTGACGTCACGAGCCCCCACTCCTGAACTTTGACGCGCTTTATCTTTATTATTTATTGATTATTTGACAAAAGAAAAAATACGTGCCCAATATTTTTTGATTATCTAACTGACTAATTGTTATGTTATTATTACGACCCAGGAAACTAGCCTATTGGCCGTACATAAATCAGTTTTTATTGTTTAATTATGACTAGCTCCGTGGCGCAGCGGTCAACACACCAGCCTGCGACACGGAGTGACCGGGTTCGATCCCCGGCCAGGTCAAGATGGAAAATGATCTTTTTCAGATTGGCCTGGGTCTTAGATGTGTATCTATATATGTATTTGTTATAAAATATAGTATCGTTGAGTTAGTATCCCATAACTAAAGTCTCGAACTTGCTTTGGGGCTAGCTTAATCTGTGTGATTTGAATTATATATTTATTTATTTATTTAATTTTTAAGTTATTATTAAAACCCTGTAGGTCAGCCGTGTGGTATCCGGCAGAGTACAATAGGACCACTCCAAGTCTTCCCGTGGATGTCGTAGAAGGCGAACTAGGAAATTACAAGCTAAACAAAGCTCATAAACATCTAAGAGACCTCTCCAACCCGTCTGGCCAGCGTGGAGAGTGTAGGCCAAGTCCTCTGGCTGCTCTGGCCAAGTATGGCCCTAGTAGTACAGAGAGGGTCGTGCTCCTATAGTGGAGACTAAAAAGGACCTGATGATGATGTAGGTGTTTTTTAATAGTTAATGATATTGTTTTCGATATTTTTTTTCTTGATTGTTTTTTAGTTACTTGCTTTTAAGTTTGACGTTTTAACTAAGTTTCGGTACTGTTTTTTTTCGCCGACAAGCTGTCTGTAGCTTGGCGATGTTAAAATGTGGACAATGCTTGTAATTAATAATTGGATAAAAAAATAAAAAAAAAGTCTGTGTCCCCCTGTCCAAAAACATCTCTGTATCAGAATAGTAGTTTGGCTATGTGTGGAAAGGTGTATAATGCCATTCCCAGAAATATGCAATCGTTGCCGCTACACAAATTTATAAAAAAAACTGAAATCTTGGTTACTTGAGAGAAATTTTTATTCAGTAATGGAATTGTTCAATATGACGCAACCTAGACAACTTTGACATGTATAATTGTATTTTTATTTTATTAAGTGACAAATTATGATGCATTAATGTAGTGTTTAAGTAACAATATATAAAGAAATTAATTTAATTTGACTGGATAACAAGTAAGTATAGGAAATTAGTAATAATTGAAAATATTTGCATGCCTCGCAGAAGGTAATGTGACGGGACTAATGAACATGTAACATCTGTATACCCACATTATGCAAATAAATGAATTGAAATTGAATTGAATTGAAATTGAAATAGATGTTACACGACTCTTTTTAGCATAAAAAGAGGTGTATTTATTACAAAGTTCATGTTTTCATGTGGGTTTTGACCATACAGCTTGTAACATAACCAACAACGTTCCCTTGAAGGGGTGACTCAGCCCATCAAACTGAACAACTTTTCCTTTGGGACCAATGCTAGGTACTCAATTTTTTTGACATTTTCATACTAATTGCCGGGCCGGCCGATCACTTTTGTATGAAAATGTAATTTTTTTTTGAGTTCCTTTCTTTGTTCCCTTAAGAAAAGTTGTTCATTTTAACGAGCTGAGTCACTCCTTCATGGGGATGTCGTTGGTTATTTATACACGCTGTACATTCTACATCCTTACTAATATTATAAATGCGAAAGTGAATTTGTTTGTGACGCCTTCACGCCCTATCTACTGAACCGATCGTCATTAAATTTTGCATACCCGTTGTCTAGGGTACGGAGAAGGACATAGTGTACATTTTATCCCGGGAAAATAACGGTTCTCGAGATAGCCCCAAGGTAAGTTCGAGACTTGTTGTTCGCGTAGTGTATATATATTCTTTGGTTTGGGATAATAACTCAACGATACTATATTTTACATAGATTTAAAAAAAAATTGCGTCTCGATGATATTTAATCTATACATATAATAAAACAGTAAAAATATTTTGTCTGTACATTTAGAATTTTTGACTGAAATGGACAGAGGGACACTTAAAAAGAACAATAGAAAGCTAAAAAAAATTTTTCGAATTTCTTGTCTGTCTGTCTGTCTGTCTGTCTGTATGTATGATCACGATTATCTCCGAAAATACTAAACCGATTTACTTCAAACTTTCACCAATTGCTTTGTTGTAACTCAGCAAAACATTTAAAGTTTGTTTCATCAAAATCGGTTCATTAAAAAAAAAGTTATCGTCATTTGAATGAACTCAAGGCATGAGTTTGCCTGCAAACATATAGCAAAAATGAAATAAAATAATAAGTGACATAAGAAACTTAAAATCCAAAGTCAATTCATCATCATTATACGACAGCATTATACCTATCCATACTATCCATAGTAATCCATACTAAAAAAAAGGAGAAGCTGACTGACTGACTGACATATCAACACAGGGCGTAAACTATAAGGGTTAGGAACTTGAAATTTTGCACAGGGGTTCCTTTTATAACGTAGGGGAGCGCTAAGAAAGGATTTTTGGAAATTCATCTCATCATCATCATCAGGTCCTTTTTAGTCTCCACTACAGGAGCACGACCCTCTCTGTACTACTAGGGCCATACTTGGCCAGAGCAGCCAGAGGACTTGGCCTACACTCTCCACGCTGGCCAGACGGGTTGGAGAGGTCTCTTAGATGTTTATAAGCTTTGTTTAGCTTGTATTTCCTAAGTCGCCTTCTACGACATCCATGGGAAGACTTGGAGTGGTCCTATTCTACTCTGCCGGATACCACACGGCTAAAATTCATCTCCTAAGGGGGTAAAACGGGTTGCAAAGTATGATACTTTGTCGTTTTTGAAGTAATTCGAATGAAATTCAGCATGAAGGTTCTTTACTGAAAGGCATGAAACGAGTAAAATATTTTTCGTAGTTTTTAGGTAAAACGAAATTTTCGCCTGAAGGGATAAAATAGGGGAGTAAAGTTAGTATGGATTATTTTTCATTTCTAGACTTAGAAGTATGAAAATAAGTATATACGTTCTAGATTACAATTAAAAAAGATCTGTGTAGGTGAAATGTACAAAATTCCTCCCTTAAGGGATGAAGGGGGGGGGGGGGGGGGTGTATGGAATTTTTCTCATTTCTGGACATAGAAGTAAAAAAATAAGTATATATGTTAACATTACAATTAAAAAGATCGTTGTAGTTAAAATGGACGAAATTTAATTGTAAAATAGGTGGGGTAAAGTTTGTATGGATTTTTTTATTTACTTAGAAATATGACAATAAGAAGTTCTCCATTACAATAAAAAAATATCTGTGTAGGTGAAATGGGCAAAATCCCCTCCTTAAGGGCTAAAGATCTATGCAGGTGAAATGTATTAAATTCCCCCTTAAGGGGAAAAAGCAGAGGGGGTCGGGTTTGTATGGAATTTTTATCATTTCTCCTGTTCCCCCAGGAACGACATTAACGCGGGCGGAGCCGCGGGCAACAGCTAGTAACAAATATATGTATAGATAATGGATTGGATCCCCGGTCAGCTTAAGATGGAAATAATCTTTTTCAGATTGAGCTGAGTCTTGGATGTTTATATATGTATGTTTTTGTTATAAAATAACGGTGAAATTTTTATCGTTTTGGACCCTTAAAGAGGCGATTCAGCCCGCCGATATATTTTTTTTTCTTTCATAACGTACCTAACTAGTTATAATTAAATACGCTAATATTATTACAGTATATTTAGCCGTGTGGTATCCGGCAGAGTAGAATATAGGACCACTCCAAGTCTTCCCGTGGATGTCGTAGAAGGCGATTAGGAAATACAAGCTAAACAAAGCTTATAAACATCTAAGACACCTCTCCAACACGTCTGGCCAGCGTGGAGAGTGTAGGCCAAGTCCTCTGGCTGCTCTAGCCAAGTATGGCCCTAGTAGTACAGAGAGGGTCGTGCTCCTGTAGTGGAGACTAAAAAGGACCTGATGATGATGATGATGATGATGATATTATTACAATCTAGCCTAAACTCAGGCTAATGAGTAATATTACATTGACCTAGTTTTATAAATTATTGAATAAGAATGTGTCCATCGGCACTTTTCTTACTGTCTCTATTAAGGGGAAGGCACTTTGTTCATGTGTCTTTATTCGCACTATCACAATACTTGTTTTTATTTATTCATTTTGCACTACACTACACTAATTCAAAAGGTTTTGTTCTTTTGAGACGTCGCACTAGATGTGTGTTGTCTATATGAACAACTTTTCTTAGGGGACCACCTTGCCTGGCACGATGACCACTGTACCATAGAGCTCGTCGAAAAAACTTGTTATTCTTTACGAATGAATAGTATCTATCAAACATAAAGCAGTCCTTTAAAATTGTGGAGCATTATTGATTTTCTATTAGGAGACTTATTGGAAAAGAGGATATTAAGACGTGTACAGACGTTATATAAACAAGTTCTTCTTAGAAATACTGTTAAGGGTCCGTACTACCTCACACTGCTTTGCATGATTGACTGTTATATCAATAATAATTAAATACTCAAGTTGAAATAAAAATGCAGCAAAGTTCAGGACTAACTCTGGTAACTATATGACTCAAAAACACGATTGCGTTAAATTTTCTCGATAGAAAAAAATTGCAAAGTTGCCTCCAAATCACGTCTAATTTACTCGGTATATAGTATTATTCACCAAATACATTAAAATTAACCTTGAAACTTTTGATTATTATTGCATTACAGATAAGGCAGCCATCATATGTTTTTCTTTTTCGAATAACCCTTGAATATTCCTAAAAAACGAAAATATCCAAAGTAGCCAACGCGTTTAGACCATCCGCGTTTGTATCGCCACGCCGCCTGGCATATGGCGGACTCTTAAAGTAGAATATTTTCTCAGCAAATAATACTGGCTTTCGTTTTAAGACGGTGCTGCACGAAATTGTGAAAATTGACGTGTTTTCAAATCACTAGTACTATGCGCTGAATTAATTAATTACATCAAAAGTATTTGTATAATTTAGGTCGATCCGTGAACAAGATCGCCCCCTTGTTGGAATTTGAAACAGATACATATAAAATTTAAAAATGATATATTTAAGTTGTGATATCTAAAAACATTTTTCTTCGAAAATTTTGTAAATTTTGCGTTTAATCAATAATTCTCACATGACAATATTTATATTTACTTCTCAGAGGTCGTCCTCTTTTTTATTTTTTTTTTATAAAAATTAAAATATTAAGTCGTTTCATCTTTTTTCTTAATCGCCTGGTTCTGCGCGGTAGCGACGTTTCTCGTTCGCGCGGCACTCGCTTAACATCGCTGACACTGCCCGCCTGTAGACGTAATTCTATTGTTATTTGTTTGTGTCTGGTTCAGTGTCAGCGAAAGTATTAAATATATTTTTTTAATTAAAAACTTCTTAAGCGGCGTTGTGCTCTTTTTGGGATGAGTAAAAAATGTTAAACTCACGTCAGGACTCAGGACACGCGTGACTTCCGTAGCACGGAGGAGCCCGAGATTTTTTAATGCCACTTGCCAGTGACCCATACCAGGACCGTGTCTAGCGTTGCTTAACATTCGTAAGCACGGATAATGCTGGAATACCAAAGAGTCGAACTAAAGGTTTTGACAGTTCCTTTTTGGTTCGAGTAGCTAAGGTGTGGAATGAATTGCCTGCGTTTATATTCCCAGACAAGTACAATCCCGGGACATTCAAAAGTAGAATAAATGGGTATCTCTTGGATAGGCATGTAACATCCTCGTCTTCATCGTCACTTACCATCAGGTGAGATGGGAGACAAATGTCTACTTCAATAATTAATAAAAAAAATGCTCAGAATCACTGGATCGGGCTTCTTATGGACCATGATCATCCTTCAATGACCAGTGAATCGACTATATTGTATTGTCATCCAACTAGCATAATTACTTATGCAAAGTTTCAGCTCAATTGGATACGGGAAAGCAGGTCAAATTTAACTAGACGGCCAACACGGCACCTCAACTGCCTGTCCGGTTTGCAGGTATCAGCGGGTACGCGCACCCAGCTTTCCGAACTGCTACTTGCTTTCACACAAACGAGAAGTATTCCAATACCTTTATTCCCCTCTCAGCCCAAGAAATTCCTATCATTCCTAGACTAACTCGTGGCGCAGCGGTCAACACGCCAGACTGCGACACGGAGTGACCGTCGATCCCCGGCCAGGTCAAGATGGAAATTGATCTTTTTCAGATTGGCCTGGGTCTTGGATGTGTATATATGTATTTGTTATAAAATATAGTATCGTTGAGTCAGTATCCCATAACACAAGTCTCGATCTTACTTTGGGGCTAGCTCAATCTGTGTGATTTGTCCGTATATATTTATTTATTATTATAATTATTCTCCAGCCGATGGGCAGCAGCGCTGGAATCACAAAATAAAAAACAATATCCAAAAAGCAATATCCTCCCGTGGAACGAAGAATTCTTGGGAAAGGCCTTTGTCCAGCAGTGGACTTCTTACGGCTGCAGTGATGATGATGATTAGCAAGGGATAAGTGAAACTTAGTAGTCTTAGATCTGAAGTGGGATCATCCTTCCCATCTATTTAAAGAAAGTGAAACGCGAGAGACATGGAGCGGTCACTGACGATCAGGATTTTATAATAAAACAAAGCAGCTGGCGCATAACAATGCGCATTTTAATCCACTAGGGACAATATCAGCACAATGCATCACAATATGAAGCTACGCTTATGTTGGTCGGTCGGCTGCTCAGCAAGAAGTGTGGCTGTGAACGCAACGGCGATATGGCGGGCAGGGTGGGGCGAGATGTGACGTCACGCCAGCATTGCAGTTTGCGTTAGAATAAAATAAAGAAAAATATTTTTTTAGGAGCCAAAAAACTTATTTCTAAGACAAAACGATTAGGAGCGGAGCCTCCTAACGCAGACTACATTATAAAAGTCTAAAAGGAGGTTCCTGCCACTATTACTAACAAAAATGTTCTAGATTTTTTTTTTAACAATTCAGAAAATAAGACACAAAAAGTGGTCACTCAGCCTTAGGGGGGGATATACCTGTAACATCACGCCGCTGGAGTGCTATTCGTATTTTTGAAATGACGCCGTTCTTAAACGAGCGATTGTTCCATACAGAAATCGCTCGAAGACGTGTGTCACACTTTCAAAAATAGAACTCCTGGTTTTCCGTGAATAAATTTCCATAAATAAATAAGTAAGTAAAAAACAAAATAAAATAAGTAAAAAACAAAATAAAATAAGTAAAAAGCAAAAAATAAATAAGTAGAAAATTAAAAAAGAAAGATAACGCTGCTGGATATCGATTGGTGGTGGGAGATCATGGCTTTACAAATTGTAGCTTAAAATGAATATATATTAAATTAAATAGGTACGTAAAAAAATACGAATAGGTATACCTATAACTTCATGGTCCTACCAAGGATATGAGAAATTAAAATCTGTCTGCTTGCAGACTGAATACATTGACATAATAAAGTTTAAATTATGTATTCTGGCAAATAAACGTTTCTGATTCTGATAAAAATATAAAATAGAAATATGAAAATATAATATCTTCATATTTCTATACTTTTTTGAGTGGTTTTTGCTGTATCTCCTACTTATGACTGCGGCTTTTCAAATAGCTGTACTAATAGTAAATCAATAGTACTCCAAAATCTCAAGTTACTGTCTCAAGTGAGATATTCGCCATGGAAATTATAAAGGGCTTGTAAAGAAAAAACAAGTAGCATGTCGATTTCTTAAATTTTGCTACTAAAGCATTTTTTAGGGTTCCGTACCCAAATGGTAAAAACGGGACCCTATTAATATCGATCCGCTGTCCGTCTGTCACCAGGCTGTATGACATGATCACATGATCCGTGATAGTTAGACAGTTGAAATTTTCATAGATGATGTATTTCTGTTGCCGCTATAATAACAAATCCTAAAAAATGAATAAAATAAATATTTAAATGCGCTGCCATACAACAAACGTGACTTTTTTTGCTTGTTTTTGCCCGATAATAATAACGGCAACAGGTAGACGCTTGAAATATTCACAGAATATTTAATTATATATTCACATCAAATATAAATAATTAAATAAAAATAATATTAAAGGGGGTATCCCATAAAACAGTCATGATTTTATGCCGTTTTTATAGATAACGGTACGGAACATTTCGTGCGCGAGTCAGACTTGCTTGTTTTTTTACAAACGGGTGCCAACTCTTTAAATATTTAAATGGACCTTATATGCCTTTTAGATTGTACTGTGAAGTATGCGTTTAATTTTTTCTTCCTAAAATGCCGTACGTAGCAGCTAAAATACATACATAGTACTTTTATCCCCGAAGCAATTTTTTGGGTTTTTGGCTAAAAATCAGGTTGAGACAGATATGGCTGACTCTACCAGATACTAAAAGCCCACAGCGGGGTATTTTTATCAGTGCGTCCATTTCAGAGTGTCTGCTGAAAGGTAATTAATTGGTGAAACCACTCCTAAAGTGGAAACGCGATAGAGTACGCGGCCGAGTTACAAGCGACAGCGATTTTTTTAACCTGTCTATGCTACCTGCTATACGCAATCGCGGCCCATCAGGCAATATGAGAGTTTGCTGTCTCTCCAAGCCTTGCGTACGCAGACAACGCCCAAAGCCGAGGTCCGTCCCTCCTAGGGCCCTTTGGTGAAATTGTCTATAAAGGCTCAGGGCACTCTGTCCTCGCCTCAAACGCCCGGTGAAGTAGCAAAAGCTCACTTGGAACTAGTTACATAGTCAAATAAAAGAAATGCTATATTGTTTTTAGCTTATCATCATCATTTCGTGTAGGCGACACGGTCAATCGACCATGCACACCCTGGTGCCAGCGTTCTTCGGAACCGCCCATCGGCCTCTCACTGGTAGTAAGACGACTCCGTCCTCCGTAAAGCACCAGGACCGAGATGGAGGGCTTTCCAGAGAGGCCTATACGTAGTAACTATTTAGTAATCTGTGCCTATACCTAGCAGTGGGATATAGAAGGTTGTCGATGATGATGATGATGAATAAATAAATGGCGCCCGTAAATGGCGGAAGTAGAATAGGACCACTCCAAGTCTTCCCGTGGATGTTATAGAAGGCGACTTAGGAAATACAAGCTCGTCGGATATAAATAAAAAAAAAAAAAACAAAGCTTATAAACATCTAAGAGACCAGCCTGGAGTCTGGCCAGCGTGGAGAGTTTAGGCCAAGTCCTCTGGTTGCTCTGGCCAAGTATAGCCCTAGTAGTACAAAGAGGGTCGTGCTCCTGTAGTGAAGACTAAAAAAGACTTGATGATGATGATGATACCACAAAGGCCGTGTCGTATTGTTAGTATAAACATATAAATCAGCCTAATTGCAGTCCACTGCTGGACGTAGATCTCCCCAAGGGCAAGTCACAGTGCACGATCTCCCGCTTTCCTCATCCAGCCACTACTAGCGACCCTTCTCAGGTCATATATAAACATATACTTATGATAAATTGGTAAAAGCGCAATAGCGTGTTCGATCAAAGCATAGGCGATAGCAGTTTTGTGTGTTTACCCATCGTAACAAAATGAAAGATATAGCGGATTTTTCACGTGATTTCGTTTTATCATCTTATACTTAAATTCTCTCCAAAATTGGCCTTATGGTAGCGTCTTCCTATGATTTATTTATTTACGAATATCAATGTACAACCTGTCTGGCCAGCGAGGAGAGTGTAGGTCAAATCCTCTGTCTGCTCCGGCCACGTATGGTATATCCGGTAGTACAGAGAGGGTCATGCTCCTGCAGTGGAGAGTAAAAAGTGATGGTGATTATCTGACGTTAGTTCTCGATGTCCCAATTACACGAACTATCTTATCCAATTTTAGTAGTAGGTGGGCCTATGAAAGCAATTCATCTACATTTTAGTAAGTAGGTATGATCTGCCGTGAATATACCTAGGCTATACCTAGATTATTTGAAAGAGAATTCAAGTAAGTAGTATTTGAGTACACGTATTAGTATTCTCTATTAAAGTATTTTGGTACGTAAGTTTACTATGTGATTTTATTCATAGATTCTTTACCTTAGCTTTTGATTTTGCACTTACTTCAACATTTTGTTCTTGGCATATCACCTGCTCATGCTCCTGCAGTGGAGACTAAAAAGACCTGATGATGATGATATCACCTGTTTGTTGACTGGTAGATAAAGCTAATGCCTTTAAATCTACCATTTAATTGTTACGAAGTTTTTAAATAGATAAATAATCTTTTACATACCTCTCTTTTAGATTTTAAGAGCTAGAATCTTGTAAGTCATTGCGTTGGAAAAAACGTGCTTAATTAATCTCTTTGGCGGAAAATAATGGAGTAGTTTTCCATTACTTCCTTCATTATAACTACAATAGTTAATGTGGTAAGTCAACAATTTGACCACGGTTTTCTAACTTGCCGCTTTTCCGCTTGCTCTCATATCTTGTGGCGTGCTAACGAACATATCAAGTACCGATATATTAACTGCTCGGGTTAAATGGCAGACGAAGATTTTTGCTTTTTTAAATCGCCGTTGTCCATTCAGCGGTTTTGAGTTCATTTCGATGTCCATTTTTTTTTATTTTATAATCATTATACCATTCTAGTTCTAAGTGTCATGTCGCCATTGGAGATGATTAATATCAAATCGTCTAAACAGTATATAATTCCTTAAAAAAGAATTAAAATAATAAATAATAAATATAATAAATATATACGGACAAATCACACAGATTGAGCTAGCCCCAAGGTAAGTTCGAGACTTGTGTTATGGGATACTAACTCAACGATACTATATTTTATAACAAATACATATATAGATAAACATCCAAGACCCAGGCCAATCTGAAAAAGATCATTTTCCATCTTAACCTGGCCGGGGATCGAACCTGGTCACTCCGTGTCGCAGGCTGGCGTGTTGACCGCTGCGCCACGGAGCTAGTCGAATTGGTCCGTTAGTCAGGTAATCAAAAAATATGAGAGCTGTGATCACCTCTGCCTATGGAGAACTGCAACCCCAGGGTGTGATAAGAGCGTTGCTATAGGATATAGGGGAGAGGGAATGAAGGGGGGGGGGGGGGGGGGGAGGATGGGCCTCCGGCCTCTCACTCACCGAACGAAGCATAGAAAGGGTAGAGCTTCTACTCAAACGTTGTTTTCCTGTGAGAGTGTGGTACTTCCCCGGACAAGCCGGTCCATTCATATCTTGTAGTGATACTTACGTCATTATGTACTATATATGTACTTCTAACGGCTCTAAAAACCGCACAATTATAAGTAAATAGGAAGCAGAGATTACATAACATTTTTACAAAGCGCCATGGGGGTCCTCTGTCTAGAGGCGTCGGAGCATAGACTAAAATCTATTGTCTATGCGCGCTATTAAGTCTTTCTGATGCGGAAATTATTTCAAGAGCACTTAGTCGCACCCGCAGCTAGATCAAATAGAAGAATTGGTATCGAAATCAAATAAATAAGTTTTATCGTGCTGTATTATTTCCTATAGTTCTAAGTATGTCGTAGATTTTAAGTTGATATTATTTGGAGAAAATGCGCTGTGCAGTTTGTTGCCGCTTCTTCTGCACTTCGCCTTGGAAGCGGCGTAAACTTAGCTCTAAGTTATTGACGTAAACAATAATATTGTTGTAAAGTATAATGTGTAATTTAAGTTAACGTTCATCATCATCATCAGGTCTTTTTAGTCGCCACTGCAGGAGCATGACCCTCTCTGTACTACCGGAGCCATACTTGGCCAGAGCAGACAGAGGATTTGGCATACACTCTCCTCGCTGGCCAGACGGGTTGGAGAGGTCTTATTGATGTTTATGAGCTTTGTTTAGTAAACGTTCACCAAGTAGTATTTAAAATATCTTACGATGAATAAAATAGTTGCCTATTGACTATTAAGTACTAGGAAAATCTGATTTAGGTTCCCGAAAAAAAAAACATTTTCTTGGCGAACAACTTTTTTAAATAGTATGTGCTATGGATACTAAGTCGGACTTAGTATCCATAGTAGATAGTATTAATAAGTTTATCAATAAATATATTTAAAATTTTTTATCCATTTGGCAAGCTCTGTGGTGCAGTGATTAATACGCCAGCCTGCGACACGAGGACCCCGGGTTCGATCCCCCGTCAGGTCAAGATGAAAAATGATCTTTTTCAGATTGACCTGGGTCTTGGATGTTTATCTATATATGTATTTGTTATAAAATATAGTATCGTTGAGTTAGTACCCATAACACAAGTCTCGAACTTACTTTGGGGCTAGCTCAATCTGTATGATTTGTCCATATATATTTAAATTTATCCATTGTAGATTATTAAAAGAGCTGATTAACGATTTTAATAAAAAAAAAGAATTATTATGAATGAAGACACATACACAAAAACTAGTGTGTCGATTTCTTGAAATTTGCAACTACTTAAAGCATTTATTTGACCTATGAGGGGATGAGGCAAGGATGAGGATGAGGATGAATTTACACCCAGTAAAGTCGAACAAAAGTAAAACCCCAAGTAATAATCCTAACTAATATTATAAATGCGAAAGTGAATGTTTGTTTGTTTGTTACGGTTTCACGTTATAACTACTGAACCGATCATCATGAAATTTTGCATACACGTTATCTGGGGTACCGAGAAGGACAAAGGGTACATTTTATCCCGAAAAAAGTACTGTTCCCGAGGGATCGATACTGTCGCGGGCGGAGCCGCGGGCGAAAGCTAGTCTTTCATATAAAAAAAAGCCTTCAATGAAACTACTAAACTGATTGCGATTAAATTTACAAACTTGAAAGCATACTTACCCTTTAAATATTTTTTTTAAATCGCTTTATAAATAACGTAGATACGAGGTATCAAACATTTATCCTTTTTTAAAAAATCCTCCTTTTTTAAGACTGTTATAAATAAGAAACCAAATAAAAGAAAGCGAATTATAAAAGATATCTGTCTTCGCCGTTAACTTTGCTCTGAGTTAAAAACAGTATTTCATTACAGGAAATAAAAAAGCATATTTTTTCTAATGCCCTTCCAAGTACTCATTCGTCCTTTAAAGATCCTATCTTGACCTTTTTTACTCTGTCTCCGGGAACATTAAAAAAATATAAAGAGTTCTTGAGAAGTTAAGGATTTTCCTCCAAGGAGTTATAATATATACGTGCTATGTGGATATGGTATTTTAAAATTGGCCAAGTGTGAGTCGCATTAGTACACACACTAAGAGTCCCTTATCACATTACAGTATTTAATTATAAGATTAAGTGTCTTGTATGGGTACTCTGATGTTTATGTACGCCTAAAACCTTCTAAGCGACCTCTCTTATGAAGTTAACCAAGCTCTTTCTTTGACCAACATATTGTTTGATATAAGAACGTAATTTTCCCTTTAATTTCGCATAAACACGTAGCAGGACTAAAAAAAATCTATAACGTTTAATAAAATAAAATAGTTTAATAAATCCAAGCCGCCTTCTGCCTAAACTCAACTAATTGCTAAATAATTAATGAATGAAAAAGCCAGTGCAGCCAATTTTTCGGCAGTGACAGTTTTTTTTCTCTTTTATTTGGCCATCAAACTTCATTCAGAAGCTTATTTTAGCCAGTGTCTAGTTATTCTTTATTCTTGTGTATCAACGAAATGATGGTGTAATTCAATTCGCTGATTCTAAGGAGCCCTTGGTGACCATTTCCACGAATCCACTTGTATGATCATAAACGATGGAGCAAGGCGAGCAAACAGCACACCGCTATGTAAATCTCACCACAGCCGTTCTATACCACTTTATTTTAGTTATTCCACACATTTTTCATAAACAAGGGCATCTATAACACCAAATTACACCGACTTCACATTGTAAACTCCACTAGAAACAATTTGCGAAACAATTTAAAGCAAAAGCCGTGCAGTCCGCCAAAATTCCCGCCAATAACTCCATACAAACTTTGCTGGCGTGTACATACAGAATTTTTTCTTTGTGTTTTTAAAGACAACTTAATACCAACTTTTACTTTCCGTCGCAAATTCAATATTAATGAAGAGATATTTTTGTGGGTCATATCCCATCAGAATATTTCTTCCTTCATCCACGTGCCAAGAACCATTCAAAGCACTGAAATATTATGTATTGCATATTCAGTGAAAATAAAACTGGCGGGAAGTCGGCCATCTTGTTTTTTGTTTACTGCGCGCCCGATACTTCGCGGTACTTCCAACTTTTCATACGAACATTCGAGTGGCGAAAATTGAAACTCCTGAAGCGAGGTAACTGGAAATGTGTTTCTAAAATTGCCATTTTTTATTATGAAATAATGTTTTATAGTTTAGAATGTTTATATTTTGAAATTCCTCGTAGTACAAAGTGAAGTGCAAATCGATTTCGTAAACGAAATGTTTGACATTTTTCAAAAAACTGAATGATGATGAATGATTAAGCCGTGTGGTTTCCGGCAGAGTAGAATAGGGCCACTCCTAGTCTTCCCATGAAGGTCGTAAGAGGAAATACAAGCTAAACAAAGCTCATAAACATCAATGAGACCTGTCCAACCCGTGTGGCCAGCGAGGTGAGTGTAGGCCAAATCCTCTGTCTGCTCTGGCCAAGTATGGCTCCGGTAGTACAGACTTAACAACCTCCGTGGTCCAGTGGTTAAGGCGTTTGCCTGTTGACCCGGGGGTCCCTTTAACGACTACCAGATGGCAGCCGGGACCACCCGCTTAACGTGCCTTCCGAAGCACGGAATCATCTTTATTATCAGACAATCAGGTGATTCAAGCCTGCAATGTCCTAACCAAACTGGAAAAAACTAAACAAAATATGCTTCCGGTGGGAATCGAACCCACGACCCCCGGGTCAACAGGCAAACGCCTTAACTACTGGACCACGGAGGCTGATACTGTATTATATATATCACTGTATGTGATGCTTCAAGACATGAAGGGCCGCTTTGTTTGTTTTTCGTATGTGTAAGTAGCCAACGGTCAGATTTTCCACGCTGCCTAACGAGTTCCATTTTAAAACATACTCGTATCTAGTAGTATCAGTTTATTTCATTCATACACCAACCTTCTTTAAGTATGACTACTGATTTTTCATGCACTCTATCTTCTCTTGTGGTAACTTATTTTTTCAATAAAACTTTTCTCAGCATGTTTTCTTTGATACTACCAAACCTGAATGACAATACAGCTGCAACTTAAGATAATATTTTTCCTAAATCCATCATATCAGGCGCTTTATTAATTAACCTTTAAATTTTATTTAAAATTTCCGGTCTCTCCAAGCTCTCAACTGACTGAAAAACATCATCACGCATTTTTAATATTTTTAATGCACAGTAATTAATCATCAGATGAGCCGAACGGCATGCGCGTATATTTATAAGTACCGACATGCGTCATAAAAGTGGTTCGCGTGAAACTTCACGCCCAGGCGGGGGTTTTCGCGATATTTTTTAATTACAACCCTACGGCGCTATTGTTGTTACCCTAGGAGGGGAATCTAGCTTTAGGGCTGGCGATGTGTAAAAATGTGGGTTTGAAGAGCGAGAGGGATGGAAGATGGGACTGGAAAGAGATAGGACAAAGCTTTTAATATTAGCTGGAGGTGTTTGATTGAAATGACACGGGTTTTTAATTTTTCAATGTAAACTGGAAACAACCATAGTAGGAAAATGTAAGAAAAAAAATTGCTATAAGCACATAACGAACATTTTCATAACATTATCGACTAATATCATCGATTATTCACATCGTTAATGTGAATAACTTTTCCTATAGGAACAATGTTGGAATTTCAAAAAATTAAGAAGATATGACGCATACAAAAGCTTTCAGCTAATCGGACAAATTGTATGGAAATTTCGATTTTCTTTCAAGTATGAGACATAAGCTTAACTCTCCAAAAATGTTTTAGTTATATTAATTTACGGTATTAGGTGGCAACCCTGAGATTTTATCGAACTAGGGTTCGTCAAAGAGCAGGCCCTGCTACCACGGTAATATAGAAATACATGTAATGGTCTAGTTTATAGTCTGGCTCTAAATTTAGGTAGGTTTGTCAAATGCTGTCATATTTTTATTAAGTTGCTTTATGATTCTCCGACAAAAAGACTGATGTTGTTTCACGCTTTAGTAGGTATGTCTTGGTGTCTGTTTAACGCATCGTAGCTAGGGTACGCAGTTTTTCGCCCCGTAGTTCGAACTGTTCCAAAAGGTACCTAGGACTGGTACCTTTTGGAACAGTTCGATTTGGGTTGGGGGAAGAGCTCTACTTCCACTTTGGTGGGTAAAATAGTTCAGACGGGTTGTTAGTCGTAGAGACAACTCGACTCGAATTGGCTGCTGCAAAATGGTCACTTACGAAACTTACTCGGCCAATGCAATCAATCGCTGGGCAGCGAGTATTTTAGTACACTTTATACTTCTTAACGGGAGCGAAGAATACTAGCTACTCGATAAAAATAATATCGATATGCATAGCTTGACTGACTTACTAATCTACTAGATTAAAATGGCTTCGCATAGCCATATCTAAATATATATAACGCAAAGGTGACTGACTGACATAGTGAGTGATCTATCAACGCACAGCTCAAACCACTAGACGGATAGGGCTGAAATTTGGCATGCAGGTAGATGTTAGGATTTTAAGAAAGAACGCTAAAAAAGGATTTTGATCAATTCTACCCCCAAGGGGATAAAGTATGTATGAAACTTTGTCAATTTTAAACCGATCGGGCTGAGACTTTATACTTCTTAACGGGAGCGAAGCCGAGGGCAAAAGCTAGTGTAACTATATACTCGCTTCTGAACTTTATGCTAGTCTAGTGCTAGTGCTTGCGTGCACTTTATGTGCGAACTAGACTTACTAGGTAAAATCTCAAAATTAAAGCAAGTAAAAATCATTTTTTTTTCTATATTCTTCTCAGTTTATCTTTTCATAGTATAAAAAGAATTCCCTTTCGCTGTCTGTTCGCTTAGATCTTTTAAACTACTCTACAGATTCTAATGCAGTTTTCATCAATAGATAGAGTGATTAAAGACGAAGGTTTTTATATGACATATAATTTTCTACCCTACATTAGTATACATTGCACCGTCGCTAGTTCTAAATAAATGGCTATTGCTGAATTAGGATTCAAAAGACTTATACAGATTTGCATCAAATCTGAAGACACGATGACACAACCGGAAAAGCACTCGAAGGAAGAAGAAAAACATTCACTTGTGATTTGTACTCGACCAGTGCACGATTTTTGAGCAGTGGCGAGTATTTTAGTACTAAAATAGTCGCTACTCGACTTGTATAAATAGGCTAGTTTCCTAAAAAAAAATAATTAGTCCGTTTTTTTTTGGCGGCGCCACTGTCCGCCTTTACACTTCGGCTCCGAATAAAGTTATTATTAAAAATATAATTAAGCGTCCAGTTTACATAATGTTTTTAAATAAGTGAATTATGGCATTAATTATTCGAAAGTTATATTTGTTCCCATCGAAAGAACCCTGGAAGTCGAAATAATGTAATTATCTTTGTGGCGGAGTATAAAGTTTTCACAGCTACCCAAAGTGCAGTGTGTTACTAATGTTTCTGTGCTATGTTGAGTGCTGTCTAGTTGTAGTTGCATACCGTTTGCTGCGCCTGTGTATATGCAGTTGATATATTATACAGTGGAAAAGTGATAATAATTAGTAAAGGAAGGTAAATACCGTATTCGTAAAATTCATTCACCTTCATGTCAACAAAAATATAATAATCAAGATCGTCTACAAGTTGCTAAATTCGTCGACTATGATGCATATCCAGTAGCTCAGTGGTCAGCGCGGTGTAATTAACTGGCATACTCGGATAGTGCTTCTGCAGAGTAACGGGTTCGATTCATGGACGGTGTGAGAATTGTTTTTTTTTTTTTTATTTTGTTTTAATTTATATTTTTTATTTAGGATTTTAACTGTTATTATTTTTTTTTTTTTTTTGTTACTATATTTTATTTTGTTTTGTTGTTTTTTTTTTCTTTACGAAATTGTGGTGGATATTTATTTCGCTTTAAGTTGGTATTATTTTATATTATAGATAATATTTTGTTTTTATTGCACTGACTGACATGGTGATAGTTATTTATTAATTTTAATAATAATATTACATGACTTATTAATTTATTATTGCATTTAATGATTCAAATTTGTTTAATTTATTATGTAAATCTTTTTCAATTGGAATTTAATAATACTTACTTAAATAGGCGATGATTTATTTAAAATGAGTGGATCGCAAAGGTCTACCTGTCCACATTGCCCCGATTCCACTAGATTATTTGTAGCTCCCCGTGGTCTCAATGTGCACATTGGTCGTGTTCACCGAACACAGTCTCAGCAGCCTATTCCAGCTGCTGGGTCATCCGGGCAGTTGCAAGCGGCTACAGCCGCTCCCAACTTTGAAAACCTTTCATTGTTGAAAAAAAACGTACGAGTTCTCAAACATATACCTAAGGGTGCTAGGTGCGTGGCGGCTGGAAAATTCTCAGAAATTATTGAACAATGTCTTTTGACGAACAGGGCTGATGACTGGTATACATTAATGACTTTTGCTTATTCTGCTTTAAGAGTACCAGACGGAAATGATAAGAGGTCTCTTACTACAAAGGTAAAACAAAATATTTGCCAACCTATTTACGAAACTGGCAAAGAGAACATAGACTACAGTATCGATCAAAGTAAAACTGGTGCCCAGCATAAGCGCATAGAGGCTAAGGTGTATGACGGTGACCTGCGAGGTGCGGTAAGGATATTAACGTCAGATTTCGGTTTAGCCCCAAATGACGTTAATACTTTTGACGCCCTCAAAATTAAACATCCTTCACCATCCCGTCCTTTGTCGCTGCCCCCAGACCCAAATAATACATGCCCTGTGCTTGTGGTCTCCGCTAATGATGTATTGGAGGCTATAAGTTCTTTTTATACGGGCTCGGCGGCAGGCTTAGATGGCCTTCGACCTGTTCATATGAAGGAGCTTACATCATCATTGGCCGGAGACAATGGAGTTCGTTTACTGGAAAGCATTACCAAGCTTTGCAACTTTTTGTTGAAGGGTCTTCTTAATATTGAAGTGTGCCGTTTTTTATATGGGGCATCATTGTGTGCGCTGGGGAAAAAGGATGGCGGGGTTAGGCCGATTGCAGTGGGAAATGTCATACGTCGCCTGGTTGCTAGACTTGGATGTCGGGCTGTAAAAGCGGATGCATCTACCTTATTACAACCTCACCAGTTAGGATTTGGGACGCAGTTGGGTTGCGAGGCCGCCATACATGCAACTAGAGCATTTTGTATGTCGAGAATGGGAACTAATGACGTTGTTATTAAATTGGACATACAAAATGCTTTCAATAGTATAGAGAGAGATATTGTTTTGGCCGAAATATTACAGAATGTTCCTAGTTTGTATCCGTTTTTGCACCAGTGCTATGTTCGCCCCAGTCGATTATACTTTGGCTCGTCTTGTGTATATTCACAAGTGGGGGTGCAACAGGGAGACCCTTTAGGCCCTTTGATTTTTAGTCTGGCAATACAAAGGATTATTTCCTCTCTTAAATCGCCACTTAACATTTGGTACCTCGACGATGGTACAATTGGGGGTAGTTCTGAGGTTGTACGAGATGACCTTCAAGTGCTAATGGCTAAGTTGAGTGATCTCGGCCTCGCTGTTAATTCAAGCAAAAGTGAGGTTTTCCTTTGTAATCCCAATGCGTCTGGCACTGATGTCATTTTGTCCCTGCTTCCAGGTATAAAGGTAGTAGGAAAATCAGAATTTAATTTACTCGGAGCTCCAATATTTTCAGAGGGAGTGCCGTTTGCAATTGCTCAGAAAAATGATATTATTCAGAAATCAGGGGACACTTTAAAAGAACTGCCTGCTCATGTCGCACTGACCCTCTTTGTTAGCTGCCTGTCCATGCCGAAATTAACGTATTTTCTGCGGACGGCTCCCGTGTGGTTATTTCCTAGCGATATTTTATCTATAGATACCTCATTAAAAACATACTTGAGGACATCTTGAATATAAGCCTTGACGAAAATCAGTGGCGACAGGCATCGCTACCGGTCAGGCATGGGGGTTTGGGCGCTCGTCGGGTACAAGACACTTGCCTGCCGGCTTTTTTAGCTTCTTCACACGGGGTGATTGAGCTCGTCACTCATGTTTTGTCTCTTCACGGTGACGGCTTTACTTTGCCCTTTATGAATGAGGCTCTTGCTGAATGGCAAGCTAGATTAGGTCAAAATATACCCGACCAGCCCAGGATTCAGAGGAAGTGGGACGATATTCTTGCCAAAGCCGTTGTCGACGATATGCTATCGAAGAGTTCGGGAGTGGAATTGGCCAGAATTAAATCTGTTTTATTGCCAGAATCTGGTGCCTGGCTCCACGCGTTGCCATCTCCTCAACTAGGTACTTTAATGGACAACAATTCTATACGCATAGCGGCAGCTCTCAGGATTGGCTGTAACCTTTGCGAGCAGCATCAGTGTATTTGCGGAGCCTTGGTAGATATCAAGGGTCATCATGGCCTTAGCTGCTTAAGGTGTGCCGGGAGGTTCCCTAGACATCATGCGCTTAACGATATTATCCGAAGAGCCATGGTAAGCGCTAACATTCCTTGTGTATTGGAACCCCCCGGATTAAATCGCTCTGATGGGAAAAGGCCTGATGGCTTAACATTAATACCTTGGAAAAAGGGTCGTTGCTTGATCTGGGATGCCACCTGTGTGAGCACATTTGCGTCGTCACATTTAAAAGACACGATGAGAATAGCAGGCTCAGCTGCCGAAAATGCAGCTAAACAAAAACATGTAAAGTACGCTTGCTTAGAGTCGGCCTACATATTTGTACCGGTAGCTTTTGAGACCACGGGTGCTTGGGGTTCAGAAACTAAAGTTTTTGTCAAAGAATTGGGTCGCCGTATTGCTGAACAGACAAAGGATAATCGCTCCGTATCGTATCTTGCTCAAAGGCTGTCCATTGCAATTCAGCGAGGTAATGCGGCCAGTTTAATGGGAACCTTTGGGCCAGGAACGACCCGGGGCGGCCTTTTAGACTAAAAATTTTGACGAAGCATGTTGCGGATATATATTTATCTATGCACCTTTTGACGAAACGTTCCGTGGATACGTTCTCTATGTTTTTGACAAAGCAAATTGCTGATGATTCATTGTGAACACTTGACGAAGCATGTTGCTGATGACTCTCTGTAACCATTTGACGAAGCATGCTGCTGATGATCCTCTGTGACATTTTGACGAAGCCTGTTGTGGATAACCGTATGTATCTTTTACTTTTATGGAGCATGAATAAATGACTTTTTATTAGTCCGTCAGTTAGATATTCAAAAAATATCGGACACGTTTTTTTTTTGTCGATTAAACAAAAAACGATAAAGATATAGCCCTTTGAAATTCCGTGTGACGTCATAGTTTGCTACAATTTTTAGCAAACTTTGACGTCACGAGCCCCCACTCCTGAACTTTGACGCGCTTTATCTTTATTGTTTATTTGACAAAAGAAAAAATACGTGTCCAATATTATTTAATAACTAACTGACGGACTAATTGTTATGTTATTATTACGACCTAGGAAACTAGCCTATTGTCAAACTAGTTTGTACAACACTATGGATACGACCCGGGGCATCTACAACCCCATAATTAGAAGAGAAACAATCAAGTGCGAGTCATACACGAATCCTTAATTCAGCACTAACGAGGTAAAATTAATTTGTCATATATAATATTGTAAAAGTTATATATGACAAATATAAATATACAGGGCGAATTGAATTAATTGGCAAACGTTTAAGGCGTGACTCAGACCAAGAATTTGAACAACTTTCATTATGGGACCAACTTCGACATCGTAAAAAAATTATCTGCTCTTTCATACAAAAGTGGAATATCTACGTCGCCAAAATCTACGGAACAGCTGATTTTTTTTTGCTATTTCGGACTTGGTCCCATAATGAAATATGTTCAGATTCGTGGTATGAGTCACTCCTTACAAGTTTGCTAATGAATTCAATTTCATCCTGTATAAATTATTTTGCAGGGACTATATAATTTGTAAATAATTATATTTCTTTTAAGTAGTTTTAATTATTATTAATCTCAATTAATTAATCAATCGGAAAATTGACATTGACATCGTCAGATGAAATCAATTTGTCATATTGTTTAAATTTATACATACATACATAATTATCATGTCGTTATCCCCCGACACGCTAAACGAGCCCATCGGGTCTTATAGCCTTAGGCTCTGTCTACCCCATCCTTACGTGGTAGACAGAGGCTAAAGCCATAAGACTTGAGGGCCTCGTTTAGCGTGTTGGTGGGCGTTTAAGTGGAAACTTAAATCTAAATAATGATGGGTTGCTAATCGTATCGCATAGTGACCATTGCGTAGTTTTAAAGATCTAAGCGCCGTGTGGTTTCCGGTAGAGTAGAATAGGACCACTCCAAGTCTTACCATGGAGGTCATAAGAGGTGACTTAGGAAATACAAGCTAAACAAAGCTCATAAACATCAATGAGACGTCTCCAATTCGTCTGGCCAGTGAGGAGAGTGTAGGGCAAATCCTCTGTCTGCGCTAGTCAAGTATGGTTCCGGTAGTACAGAGAGGGTCATGCTCCTGCAGTGGCGACTAGAAAGACCTGATGATGATGAAAGATCTAAGCATACATAAGGACAGACAGGCAGACTTACATTTTACTGCCTCTTCTACGCCGAGCTGGAAAAATCAGGTCACGTGTCCGTCTTACGAATTTTCGATCAGGTCACGTGTGCTGACGCGAGTTTCACATTTTTTACCCATCCCAAAAAGTGCAAAACGCCCACAAACTATATTGTCTGTGACAACGTCGCTAAAGAAGCTTTCGCTTCAACAAAAGTTCCTTTTTAATAGAAATTATTTTTTTCTTTTCTTTTTTTTAATAGAGAGTTGTTTGTGATCGTGAAAAGAATAGGATCGTTTTTGTAGTGGAAATCATCATAAAAAGGTGAAATTAGTTTTATATGTTTTTATAATTCATGTTCGAAACAAATAACAATTTTCTTAAATTTCCCAGACCACGCCATGCGTAGGTGGCATGGAGGGGTGTGGGATGACTGTGAATTTTTGTCCGTTAAAACTAAGGTGACCATACGTCCCGCTTTCAGAGGGACAGTAAAATCTGAAATCAAATCAAATCTGTGGAACGTGTCAATAGGCGAAGCTAACAACCTATCACTATTTTGATTCCGTTTTCCATAAGCCGTGTGGTATCCGGCAGAGTAGAATAGGACCACTCCAATTCTTTCCGTGGATGTCGTAGAAGGCGACTTAGGAAATACAAGCGAAACAAAGCTAGCTATAAACATCTGTGAGACCTCTCCAACCCGTCTGGCCAGCGTGGAGAGTGTAGGCCAAGTCCTCTGACTGCTCTGGCCAAGTATAGCTCTAGTAGTACAGAGAGGGTCGCGCTCGCGTCGATTTCCATATACACTCCCTTCAATATGCTAAATGTGGCCTTGTAGACCTAGGCTCTGTCTACCCCGCAAAGAACCTAAAATGTACCAGCTGCTTGTCTTCCCGCACAGACCGTAGAAGCCAGCCGAGGGAAACGGCGCATATCTAAGGAATTATGTCAATAATCAATGCGGCTAGCAACAAATAATTATTTTAATTCCATTTTTAGCTACACGCCCCACTGACACGCTAAACGTGGCCTTAGTGGGCTCTGTCTATACCTTAAGGGATAAAGACGTGATAATATTTATGTACCTACTAGCTTTCGCCCGCGGCTCCGCCCGCGTCTATGTCGATCCCTCGGGAATAGTACTTTTTCCCGGGATAAAAGGTAGCCTATGTCCTTCTCCGTACTCCAGAAAACTTGTATGCAAAATTTCATGATGATCGGTTCAGTAGTTACGGCGTGAAAGCGTAACAAACAAACAAACAAATAAACTCACTTTCGCATTTATAATATTAGTTAGGATAGGATGTATGTTTATTTAATTAAACTGGTCAAAATAATTTAATCTATCTGGATATTCACTTGTTGCAGGCACCACATCATCAATAGTAATTAAAAATCTGTAAGGGTTGGTCATGGAGTAAGTTAGTTTGTTTCAGATACATCGTGTTTATAAGCTTTATATAAGTATGATACTGAAACAAAGTTGACGAGTTTTTGATTTTTTCTCTATGTATGTATGTTCTTCCATAACTCTTAGACGAATTAACTTAATTTTATGAAACTTGGTAGATATACATTTAAACGTACAGGACACAGGATAGGCTACATATTTTTTTTTCTACAGTTATGATAAGACGTGGCCCCCATTCAAATGTACGCGAACGGAGTCGCGGGCACAGCTAGTACATAAGTAAATGTCCCATTAAGGCACAACAAATATGGTCACGTTAGTATAAACCTCAAAAATGTGTCACAAAACCGTACATTTTAATCAAATCGGGTGACGTGATTTTCCAGCTATAAAATGAAAAGGGGAGCAGATTGGAAACGAATGGTAGGTATTGAAAAAAAAAACAAAATTTTTGCGAAACGTGTTGGTTGAGAAGTGCGTACTGTTGAATGTGTGCGTCGAGGGTGGGTTGTTAAGAACGAGTGTGGCGCGTTTTCATTGTGAAACGACACGACTTTCTCCGTTTTTGACGTGATAATGTTAAACCATTGAACGCTGGCTGTAAGCACAAAGAAGTGTCATGTATCGTGTGCAAGCGAGAGCGCGGAACAAGTGATAGAGAGGCACGATCGGCCTAAGCGTTTTTAGTGAAGCATCTGTCTCTTTTCCATCATTATTACGTAAAATTATCGTAAGACTTTAGAGATAAGCAATTTTTTTATTCTCTAAACGATGTCTATCTTTGTGCCTCCGCGGGGATGCCAATGCCAGCGGTGCTTAAACTCGCTGGTATCAGGGATGTTGCGGATGCCGATGTTTGCACATGCAGTGAATGCAGATGCAAATTTTTGAATGCGGATGTTTAATCCTATATACATGAAGAATTAAAACAATGAAAAAGTAATAATCATCATTTTTATTAATGAAAATTTGTGACAACATCCCATTGAAAAACGGGTGGTCTCTTATATGGGATGCCACTAGCGTGGATACTGTGGCCCCATCCCATTTACAAGCTACTGTTTAATAGGATAGCCGTGTTGTTTCCGGCAGAGTAGAATTGGACCATTCCAAGTCTTTCCATGGATGTCGTAAAAGGCGACTTGGGAAATACAGGCTAAACACAGCTCATAAACATCGATGAGACCTATCCAGAGGTCGTAAGAGGTGACTTAGGGAATAAAAGCTAGACAAAGCTCATAAACATCAATGAGACCTCTCCAATCCGTCTGACCAGTGAGGAGAGTGTAGGCCAAATCTTCCGTCTGCTCTGGCCGAGTCTGGCTCCGGTAGTACAGGGAGAGTCATGCTCCTGCAGTGGAGACTAAAAAGACCAGATGATGATGATGATCTTTAATAGGCGCTGTGCATCAGAAGAATACTGTAAAAAGTCTAGTTTTTCGTCGCTCAGTTACGCTTATTTTTCATGGAATACTAGCATGAAAAAAATATGAAGTACAGTTCAAAGATCAACATAAATGGATACATAAAAATATTTTCAAAAATATATTTAAAACCTAGAAAAATAAAATAGCAAAAAGGCATATCCAGAAAAAGTTTCGTCGCGTATTACTCGATATTTTCAGCGACAACAACCAACTTTTTTACGTCTATAAAAAGTTTAACTAAATGAGCCAGATGGATACCTAAATAAAATTCAATATTTGGTAATAATAATTGAATTATTAAATTAAAATAGAAAATTATCACGGAAATGGCAGACGGGGGTTTGAAATGAGACTAGTGACAGGCCAACCAGTATCGCCACTTTCAACCGCTACAAACGGTTAAGGGATACAGCGCCTTAAGACGCAATGGAAACGCACACTGTCTTGAAAAGTGCGTAGGTAAAAAAGGCGTAAGTGTGCGTGCGTCGTTTTCAAAACGTCTACATGCATAGCTGGTGCTCGTTATAATGTTATAAAAGTGGATTTCTAATGCTGTGAAACAAGCGTCCCCAAGCCCTTTACGGTAATGTACTAGTCTACCATTTTGAAGCCTCTCAGGGTCGATTCGTGGCGCGGATATATAGGTATATGTACTTAATGTTTAATAGGTATTTGCTAAATAAATAAAAAAATAAAAAAGTCATTTATTGCCTTTGCTTACAGTAAACATAAACATTGCAAACTTCTAAAAATAAATGGCAAAGGAATACCTCAGCTTGCCACGTAGGTACCTACGTTGTGGTAACGCTGTTTTTCAGGCACCCCCTCTCCCTGAGATCTCATGCGGGAGTTTATATAGTATGAGGGCTTCACAATTAAAAAAATAAGTGAAAAAACAAAAAATATAAAAAACGAAATGGAAAAAGTATGTAAATCCTTATCCTTATCCTTACTAATAATACTGTAATATTATTTATAATTTATAAAATATTATAAATGCGAAAGTGAGTTTGTTTGTTTTTTTATTTGTTTGTTTGCTTGTTACGCTTTCACGCCGTAACTACTGAACCGATCATCATGAAATTTTGCATACAAGTTCTCTGGAGTGCGGAGAAGGACATAGGCTACGTTTTATCCCGGGAAAAAGTACTATTCCCGAGGGATCAACATTGACGCGGGCGGAGCCGCGGGCGAAAGCTAGTAAGCAAACAAAGAAACAAACTCACTTTCGCATTTATAATATTAGTAAGGATGCTCAAGCTCCCGTAATAGAAGAATGCCATAACCTATAAAACTTCTAAACATCATAACTCAAAAACCTGGCCTCCTAGAATTATCATTCCCAAATTCAATATGAGGTATATTTTATTCATTGCCGCTAATATTAACCAAAAATCTCTAGCTCTTTCAACTCTTTCAGCACAAGTGAATCAAATTTAACTTAGGTAACTACAAGATTTGATTACAGACAAACATTGGCGCAAGTAAAACAACATAAAAGCTTGTAAAAATAGAATATTCTAAGCTTTTCCTTTTCTCTCAGACCAGCATAGAAGTAAACCTGAAAATAGACTGAGCAGAGTCTATGCAGGGTATCGACACTGCATAAACACAGCACAAATTGCGTTTGGAGTCGCGCGAGCTTCCTGCACTTAGTTGCGACTAACGGGCTGCATTTACACCGTACTGTAACGAACGGAACCACAGAAATATATCGAGATAGAACGGGGATGCCAGGATTTTGCCAAGGAAATGCGCGTGTCAGATTTTGCATAAGCCGCGCCCTCAATTGGACGTGATTACTAGCGAAATAGTAATGTGATATGCACAGAAATAAATCGCGTCATATCGATAAACAGTTTTTACAGTTAAAAACCGCAGAATAAAACATGTGTTCATGTCGGGACGTGCGCGCTGACTGATAAACGTTTAACGAATCCTGCACAGTCGTGCAAGATTGAGACACGCGTTTAACGCCCACTTGGCCATTCTATCTTTGATTTATTTCTGTGGTATCTACCCTAACTAGAAAAACAGAATTTAAGTGACTCCCTATTAGTCGTCACCGTGACGGGCATATCCTTAAAATGTTATATATAAAATCTATACTAATATTATAAAGCTGAAGAGTTTGTTTATTTGTTTGTTGATTTAATCGCTAATCTTAGGATCTACTGGTTGGTTTGTGTTGGATAGTCCAATTATTGAGGAAGGCTTTAGGCTATAAAACATCACGCCGTGACCAATAGGAGCGAAGCATCAATAAAAAATGATTTGAAAACAGGGAAAAATTTTTCATCTATACTAATTAATCATAATAACAGAAATTGCCGCGGACGAAGTCGCGGGCAACAGTTAGTCCATTTATATAAGCACAAATATTTCAGGCCGTACCTATTTGGAACACACTTCTACTTTACTATTAGGTGCGCTTAAATGCCAGCCAGCTTCAAATCCCAATTAAAGGCATATTAATTTGCTAAACAATTGACTTGGATGATATTTTGTGCTTTTTTTACGTTTATTTGACGGCAAACGAGCAGACGAGCCACCTGATCGAAAGTGGTCACCGCCGCCCATAGACATCTGCAACACCAGAGAAGGTGCTGATACGTTGCCGACTCTTAAGATACCTTTAAACACGCCTTTTGAAGGACCCCCAAGTCATAGCACACAGGGAAAACCTCAGGAGAGTCCATTCCACAATCCTGCCGTACGAGGAAAAAAACCACGTGACGCTCTGGCGGTTCCGGAACCTTTCGTGTTCCATTTCGAAACGTACTTGGCCTTTTATAACATAAAAGGCCAAGTACATTATAACCAGCCGAAGCAAACGCTTCGGCTAGTTGTAATGTAATGTATGTGTTAAAAAATATAGTTGATAATCTTAAATCAATACTGCCAGACCGTGGGCGGTTTTTCAGTCAGACGCTTCAATCCTTAAAGTAGACGCCTACACTAAGTATCATAGCAATGTGACCTTGAGTACCTCCAGAATCACAGACAAACATGTGAACTACAATTATCTTTAAGTATTTTTATAAGTGTTTTGGTGAAAAAATTTCATGCGGGCAGTCTTGACCCAGCGACTTAGGTCTACGTACGACCTACGCTCTGACATCTGAGCTACCGCATGATTCAATCTCGGCGACGGCGGATATGGTGGAGAATTTCTGCGCCGAGATTAGGACTACATGGAGGATGGAGGAAGCGGTGCTGTTCAGTTATCAAGATGATATTCTGGCTAGCGGTCGCGGCCTGAATTTTTAGAGTGGATTCGATCTAAAAATTCAGGCTGCGACCATCTTAGAGAGAGTCATTTGTGGAACCCTGAGTGAAGTTCTACCGCCTATGCAATCGAGCATCTGACATTTGCTGCCTCTACCGGACCCCACTTGGCTGTCACGCATCGTCGTCGTCAGTAGGTCCTTTTAGTCTCCACTGCAGGAGCATGACCCTCTCTGTACTACCGGAGCCATACTTGGCCAGAGCAGCTAGAGGATTTGGCCTACACTCTCCTCGCTGGCCAGACGGGTTGGAGAGGTGTCATTGATGTTTATGACGCGTCACGCATGATCATCATCATATCGTGTAGGTGACGCGGTCAATCGACCATGCACACCCTGGTGTCAAAGTTCTTCGGAACCACCTCTCGGCCTCTGACGTGGTTCTTTTAACGACTACCAGATGGCAGCCGGGACCAACGGTTTAACGTGCCTTCCGAAGCACGGAATCATCTTCATTATCAGACAATCAGGTGATTCAAGCCTACAATGTCCTAACCAAACTGGATACAACTAAACAAAGTATGCTTCCCATGGGAATCGAACCCACGACCCCCGGGTCTACAGGCAAACGCCTTAGCCATCGTACCACGGAGGCAATCACGCACGATTTGAATATTAATTGCATCGTGGCTAGAGCCAGTTTGTTTTTATAATTTTTCAATTTGACATGTACTATTTTGGGGAGGGATTATGTTTCCTGTGACACGACGGTGGACCTCGCCTGGTTCTAGTTAAGTTTCCTAAGTGAAAAATGTATTAATTAGTGGGTAACCCTACTCGTATGTGGAAGGTTTTAATTGATAGTTAGTGTGCGAAGATTTTGAAAGAAAGTAAGAAAAATTGTTTATTAGCGTCAAATATAATGTTAACATATAAAAATTTGTTTATTAGCATCAAATATCATGCTAAAATATAACATTTTTGTAAATTAAGTAGGTATTCTAAACATAACGCTAAACCGATGTCCACTCAGCATGAGTCTAGGCATCTTGCAATACCCCGACGCTGGTCTTCCGGAGACACCGGCCAGTCGAGAAGTACTACTGCGCGCTGCATCGACACGCCGAACCGTGCATATATTAATTTAACAATTATGAATTCAACATATAGATAAAAATGATGATTAATTAAATGGTAAAAATGTAAATATATTGTTTTTAAAAGATGGTTTGCAGTAGGGATTTACTGAAAAGAATGCTCAAGAAAAAGAAGAAAAGAAATTGAGTAAATTATACCTATTTAGTAAATTTTAAATTACCTATATCTATACAACACAGCACAAGTTAAGTTAATTTCTGCATATTCAAAAGATATTCCATAAATTTAAATTTAAAATATTTGATTGTGGTACCACTGGGTCACAGAGGTCGTCAACTTGGGCGAATTACTCGAAAATGAACCGTTTGACGAGATGACCATTTTCAGAGACATGACGAGTTGACAAAAAACTTACCTAGACTTGACCAATGGACCATATGAACGGCTTGACGAATAAACCATTTTAGGAGCGGTTAAAAAACGCAAAATTTTCTTGCTTGACCAATTATACACTACATCTTCAATTTTGCACTCACTTCGGTGTAACAGCGTGCCTACTCTGTGTGCCGTGTACACTATGTTTGTGCTGGATGCACTCTTTGTCTCCGCGTCCGCCCTTTGATCTATTTCCTATAACAGCACGAATATTAAAATCATTTTTATATCATAAAATTGAAGAGTAGAATATTTTAAACTAAATTTCATCGTATTTTTTTTCCACTTTTTTTCTCCTTTCTGAGCATGTTCTCGTTTGCATCATCAGCAATTTGTAATGTTTTGAGGATCCCATACCCAAAGGGACTATTACTAAGGCACTGGTGTCCGTCTGTCAAAAGGCAGCTGTGCTGCGATGCGTCGTAAACCGCACTATGACAGCTGAATAGCAGCTGTCATAGTAGCGGACACCGTAGGTCCGCGAATCATCATTGTATTGTGATTTGACAAAGTGTATCTATGACGTTGAGCTATGACCGGTGGCCTAATTAAATCCAAACTTCTTTGAGTTCCTCCAGAACCGCAAATAAATATCTGTAAAATGAAGTATACTGTACAAGTATTTGTCAGCACTGGAAATGTCCCCTAAAGTAGCAGGCAAGCTGGCGTTTAACAAAAGATTACGGGCATTAAGACGCAATAAATGCACGTTTATTAAAAAACTACAATGATACAGACAAACAATATTAGATACGTAGAAAAGAAAACATAAACCTCTCTTTTTTGGTTCGTGCGACGGCTTTATTTTAACTAATATTTCTTTTGCTGCACCTCTTGGCTGCATAAAATTGTATGCCAAAGTCACACAATCTTTTTATAAAAACATTAAAACGTCAAAATTTCAACACGTCAACATTGTCAATGTCACTGTCAGATAACAAAACACGTCAACCACTTTTGTTTCCCATTTTGCGGGCATTATTGCATGTTTTTAATGAAATTATTGCTTTAAATAGCAAATTTATCGATCGTATAGCATAAAATGGTCCACACAAACACGATGGAGGGATCGCTATTTGTAAGTAAACCAATTTTTATTGTATTTGTACTAGTACGTCTGTATCGAATCGGCGTCACATTTTTATTTTTTTACCTTTTTTTACACTGAACAATTGTTTTTTTTTAACGTTAATTGATCAAATAGAATTAATGAAATAGAACTCTTTAGACAGCTATTGTGCTGCTCATTTAAAACGTGAAAATCGTTAATTTTTGTTTAGCGTATTCGCGTATTCATGAAGCTTGCGGAGTACTACTAACTAACCTGTTCAATATAATGAATGACTATTCTTACTTTTTTTTTACTAAATGTTGGATCATTTGTCTCCCATCTCACCTGATGGTAAGTGACGATGAAGACGAGGATGTTACATGCCTATCCCGTAAGAGATACCTGTTTATTCTACTTTTGAATGCCCCGGGACTGTACTTGTCTGGGAATAGACGCAGGCAGTTCAACTATCTTTTACCCCCGGCGCCATTGGGCACCTCGCGTGTATATAGATCCCTCGAGAAAACAAATCTTAACTGGGTGTCAAAATAGCTCTATTCTATCCCAAATTTCATCTTTATCGGTTCAGTGGTTGAAGCGTGAAGATATTACAAACAGATAATACTATCATATATTTTAACTAGCTTTAACCTGCAGCTCTGCCTGCGTCATTGTTGAATGGCCCAGTACTTTTTCCCGGGATAAAATGTACCCTATGTCCTTCTCCGTACCCCTGGCAACAGGTTTGCAAAAATTCATGACAATCCAGTCAGAAGATAACGTGTGAAGGTGTCACAAACAAACTCACTTTCGCATTTATAATATTAGTATAGTTAGGATATGAAGTAGAATGGATTTGGAGAATTTTCTAAGGTGTAAATCCTTACTAATATTATATGTGAAAGTAAGTTTGTTTATTTGTTTGTTTGTTACACTTCCACACTGTAACTACTGAACCGATCATCATGAAATTTTGCATACAAGTTCTCTGCAGTACGGAGAAGGACATAGGTTACCTCTTATCCCGGGAAAATACTATTCCTAAGGGATCGACATTGACGGGGGCGGAGCTGCGGGCGAAGCTAACTAGTTAGTTATAAATCATTTTGATTTCAAACATTTAGTGCTTTCCTTACCCAATGAAGAGGTAGTATATGCATCAAGTACAATGAGATTCGACACTGTGCCTTCCAGGAGTGGGTTGAGCTCTGACCAGCAGAGGTGGTAACTGAAGTGTCATTGTTTACAAAGAGGGTTTCCTGAAAGGCAATGCTGGTGGTAAACCAGAGTCATATGGTCCGATAAGATTATTGACTTGCTGTCATGAGATAATATTTTCTTTCTTTCTTCTTTTATGATATGGCTTTCACTGATATTCCAATGATTCTGCCAACATCATTTCATTTCAAGCGGTTAACTGTCTCACTGCTGGGCAAAGGCCTCCCTCCATTTCTTCCATTCTGGGTCGGTCTTCGGCTAGATTATTCCAGTTCTTTTGGAATTTGTCGAGTTTGTGTCACCATTGTGTTCTCGGCTCACCAGGTCTTCTTTTCGAAGTTAGGACCCAGCAAGTGGTGGTCTTTGCCCAGGAGTCGTTTGGCTGACGTTGTATGTGTCCAGCCCAGTCCCACAACATCATGTGACCAAAATTTGTGAATTTTACTACCGAAGTAGGTATTTATATTAGTGAGTTTTTGAAGTACTGACATGCTTATTAGAGAAATAATAACAAGGATATTTTTATAGATTACTAGCTTTCGCCCGCGGCTCCGCCCGCGTCAATGTCGATCCCTCGGGAACAGTACTTTTTCCCGGGATAAAAGGTAGCCTATGTCCTTCTCCGTACCCCAGGCAACAGGTTTGCAAAATTTCATGATGATCGGTTCAGAAGATAACGTGTGAAGGTGTCACAAACAAACTCACTTTCGCATTTATAATATTAGTAAAGAATTTTGAAAAATGTTATATATCTTTGGGACCTTCAAGTATTACGTAAGCAATATATCAGCTATTTTTAACCCATCCTCCCCCTTATCAGCAAATTCAGTTCAATTTATTTGCTTTAAATAGGGTTCAAAAGTAAGAAAAGCTCTTTCCCCCTCCCCCCAAGCTTACGTGAACATTGTCATAATTTTAACAAAATATATACCTATGTATGGGTCGTGCTCCTGTAGTGGAGACTAAAAAGGACCTGATGATATATATATACCTATGTATATTTCGCAAATTGTTGCTGAAGTCATCACCGTGCAAACCCTCCCGTCCCCCATGTAAGCAAAAATAAGCCTAGCCTCGACCCCCCGGCCCCCATTCGCTGCTTACGTAAAATGACCCCTTTTGTAAAGAGATTAAGAGTGTAATACATGTTCGAGCAAGTAAGATTAGCAGCTCAGGAGGTCGAGCGCGCTTACCTGACGCCATACCTGTAATCACAGGCCCAACAGGATGTCCCCCCTGACCTTGAATAACTTACAATGAAATATGCATTGTAATAAAATTCAGCAACTAATATCTTATTTATTTATAAATCACACATAGGGTATATCCAAAACATCTGCATGGATTCAAACAGATAACATGTAAAAGATAATTTCAATAATATAAATAAAAAAAAAAAAGAAAACTGAAATGTCAAAAGTTAAATAATAAAATTAAATGAATTCAAATAAGTAAACAAATTGTGTAGAAATGCATGAATTGAGTCATTAAAAATGTCTGCTTCAGTTAACGAGCATATCTCCAAGCATCTGCAGGGCTCGCAAAGTTGGAGCATTTGCGCGGGCGTCGACGTCGTCTTAATTTAATAAACAGCCTCCGTGGTCCAGTGGTTAAGGCGTTTGCCTGTTGACCCGGAGGTCGTGGGTTCGATTCCCACCGGAAGCATACTTTGTTTAGTTGTTTCCAGTTTGGCAAGGTCATTGCAGGCTTGAATCACCTGATTGTCTGATAATAAAGATGATTCCGTGCTTCGGAAGGCACGATAAGCCGGTGGTCCCGGCTGACATCTGGTAGTCGTTAAAGTAACCACGTCAGAGGCCAAGAGGCGGTTCCGAAGAACTCTGACACCAGGGTGTGCATATACGGATCCATTGACCGTGACACCTACTCGAAATGATGATAATGATATTTTTCTGTACTCATTTCAGGAACCAACCCTATACATTGTCAAAGGTATGTGCATATTAGATTCGGACGGCAACAGGATCCTCGCCAAGTACTATGACAAAGACATACTGCCAACCGCTAAAGAACAAAAGGCGTTTGAGAAGAATCTCTTCAATAAGACACACAGGTACGCTTTTTGGTTTGCTTGTTGGTTAGTATTTATGTATAATGACATAGTTATTAAATAAATAAACCGTTATTGAACTGTCTCCATGGTCCAGTGGTTAAGGTGTTTACCTGTAGACCCGGGGGTCGTGGTTCGATTCCCATGGGAAACATACTTTGTTTAGTTGTTTCCAGTTTGGTTAGGACATTGCAGGCTTGAATCACCTGATTGTCTGATAATTAAGACGATTTCGTGCTTCGGAAGGCATTTAAGCCGTTGGTCCCGGCTGCCATCTGGTAGTCGTTAAAGGAACCACGTCAGAGGCCGAGAGGCGGTTCCGAAGAACGCTGACACCAGGGTGTGCATGGTCGATTGACCGTGTCACCTACACGAAATGATGAGTGTCTATCGTATAAGCCTAGAATCTCCTTAGTGTTCCAAGCCTAGATCTTCTGTATTCTATGATACTGAAAGCTTTCCTTTTTAAATTTCAGGGCAAACGCAGAAATTATAATGCTGGACGGTCTGACCTGTGTCTACAAGAGCAACCTCAACCTCATGTTCTACGTCATGGGCAGTTCACATGAGAATGAGGTAATCAATACTCCTCTCTAGCCATCTCTGTAGCCGTGTGGTATCCGGCAGAGTAGAATAGGACCACTCCTAGTCTTCCCATGGAGGTCGTAAAAGGCGACTTAGGAAATACAAGCTAAACAAAGCTCATAAACATCAATGAGACCTCTCCAACCCAGCCAGCGAGGAGAGGCCAAATCCTCTGTCTGCTCTGGCTAAGTATGGCTCTAGTAGTACAGAGAGGGTCATGCTCCTGCAGTGGAGACTAAAAAGACCGGATGATAATGATGAATACTTCTCTCTGGCCTCTCTGGCCTAGTGGTCATCATGCCAGGCTGTCACAGCGTAGGTCCTGGGTTCGATTCCCGGTCAGGTCAATATGGAAAATGATTTTTTTCAGATTCACCTGGGTCTTGGATGTTTATCTATATATGTAGTTATTTGTTATAAAATATAGTAGTTATGGTTTAGTTGGTATAGCGCCTTAAAAAGCCCATCCTGAATATCGGATACGATGGGAGGGACGCCGCTATACGTGAGACACGATACGAGATATCTCCAATCGTATCGCACGTATTGCGGCATCCCTCTCATCGGATCACGGAATCAGGATGGTATAATAACCCCTTATCCCATAAGTCTCGAAATTACTTTGGGGCTAGCTTAATCTGTGTGATTTGTGTGTGACTGTATTTATTAATATTATTATTTACCTTTTTTATACCACTTAGTAGGCAAACAGGCATACGGCCCACCTATATACCATTGGAATCCCCACATCACCCCGAATAATAATTTATTGGCAACATCAAAACTGCGACGCGACACGAGAAATCGTTATGATGGTTTTTAAGTTCAAGTATGTATGTGTTTCTTTATTCCATCATAACTCCTTAATGCCTGAACAGATTTGAATGTATGGTGTACCATTTAGAATCCTCACATCGCCCCGAGTTTTTTGCAACAACAAAACTGCGTCACGACACGAGAAAATAGCTGTTAATGCTTTGTATTGTTTCAGCTCATCCTACAATCAGTATTGAATGCCCTCTACGAGTCAGTCAGCATCTTGCTCAGAAGAAATGTAGATTGGAGAACACTTATTGATAACCTTGACGCAGTCATGTTGGCGTTTGACGAGATCTGCGATGGCGGGTGAGTGTTATTTACATCATCATCATCATCTTAGCCCGTCTTCCGTCCACTGCTGAGCATAGGCCTCTGTTCGTTTCCGCCATCCGTCTCGATCCTGTGCTGATCTCATCCAGGAGCGACCCGCGATTTTGACTATATCGTCAACCCATCTCATCGGAGGACGTCCGACGCTTCTTTCCCCGTTTCTAGGCCACCACTCGGTTACGTTCTTGCTCCATCTTCCATCACTCCGTCTGGCCAGGTGTCCTGCCCAGTTCCATTTAAGGTTCATGACCGTTTCTCCGATATCCCGTAGTTAGTACGTTGTCGAATTACGGTGTTTGGAACACGATCTAGTAACTTGATGCCGAGCATGGCTCGCTCCATGGCTCTCTGTGCGACTTAATTTGTACACAGTCTCCTTCGTGAGCGGTGTTATTTACATTTTTGAGTAATTTAATTTATACCCTTCAATCAAGCACCTGCCAAGGGTGATGAGTATGGCAATATTCTTCTATAGAACGAAGAGTCCTTGGGTGAGGCCTTTGTCCAGCAGTGGTGTTGTAAGAACTGAATGGAAAAAAGGCTGAAATGATGATGAATCAAGTATACCATGCGCCTGATGCGCCTTATCACCGGATGCTTACTTAAGTAGTAAATCTTTTACTTATACTATAGAACTGCCTCCGTGGTCCAGTTGTTAAAGCGTTTGCCTGTAGACCCAGGTCTCGTGGGTTCGATTCCCACGGGAAGCAAGCATACTTTGTTTAGTTGTTCCCAGTTTGGTTAGGACATTGCAGGCTTGATTCACCTGATTGTCTGATAACGAAAATGATTCCGTGCTTCGGAAGGCATGTTAAGCCGTTTTTCTCGGCTGCCATCTGGTAATCGTCAATGGAACCACGTCAGAGGCCAAGAGGCGGTTCCGAAGAACTTTGACAGCATGGTCGATTGACCATGCACCTACTCGAAATGATGATGATGACACAAATTGAGCTAGCCCCACAGTAAGTTGTGAACTTGTGTCGTAGGATGCTAACTCAACGATACTATATTTTATAATAGATACTTATATTGATAAACATCCAATACCCAATTCAATCTAAAAAAAATCGTTTTCCATCATGACCTGACCTTGGATCGAACCCGGGCACCCTCGTGTCGCAGGCTGGCGTGTTAACCACTGCGCCACGAAGCTCGCCAATGATGATGAGATGTATGTTTGTATATGACAGCGCCGTGTGGTATCCGGCAGAGTAAAATAGGACCACTCCAAGTCTTCCCGTGGATGTCGTAGAAGGCGACTTAGGAAATACAAGCTAAACAAAGCTTATAAACATCTAAGAGACCTCTTCAACCCGTCTGGCCAGCGTGGAGAGTGTAGGCCAAGTCCTCTGGCTGCTCTGGCCAAGTATGACCCTAGTATAGATTCAGATTCAGATTTTATTGCAAGTCACAAGTAATTACATAGAGGTGTTACATAATAGTTTTAGAATACAAGTGACGCCCTGCAAGGGCACTGCAAACAGTTAAGGCACCTAGTTGCACCACTTTACTTAAATATTAAATACAACGGTGAAGCCGAACATAATTAAAATTAAAATTAGAAATAAATAAATATAGTTAAGAAATTGCTAATAAATAAATAGATTCAAATGTATACAAATTTATATTGCATTTTTTAGCCTGCTGCGTAGAGAAATGGAAGCAATTTTTAAATAAACTAACTTATCATCAAAAATTCTGATAATTTGTAGTAACATTTTTTGATCAGGAATAATTTTAGATGTTTATTGAATAGGAAGGGTTTTTTTATAGTTTTGAAGTTACTGGGGATATGGTTGTAAATTTTTATAGCCATATGGTGAGGGCTAGATGAAACTAATTTCAATGTAGTAGATGGCAATATCAATTTGTTTGAGTCTCTATTGTTTCTTTTATTCTTATTTTCCTTTATTATAGAGAGGGTCGTGCTCCTGTAGTAGAGACTAAAAAGGACCTAATGATGATGATGATGATATTTCAGCGTGATCCTGGACTCTGATCCGATGTCCATCGTGGGCCGCGCGGCGCTGCGTACAGAAGACGTCCCGCTGGGCGAGCAGACTGTGGCGCAGGTAATGGAGAACGTCAACAGGCTCTTCTGGTAGACACAAAAATTTTATAAGGCGTCTGTAAATCACGTGAGGTTTTTAGGATGAGGAGGGGATTGAGTTGAATCACGTGAGGTTTTTAGGGTGGGGAGGAGGTTGAGCCAAATCTTACCCGATCTCATACGAGAGAGGGAGGGGGGTCTCAGCAAATATCACGTGATTATTTTTGGCTTTCCTACGTTAAACTTCAATCTTGGTCACGTCAATTCCAATAGCTATACACGAGACGTCAACAGGCTCTTCTGGTAGACCGTATAATTTTATAAGACGTCTGTAATTACGTGAGGTTTTTAGGGTGGGCAGGGGATTGAGTTGAATCACGTGAGGTTTTTAGGGTGGGGAGGAGGTTGAGCCAAATCTCACTCGATCTCGTACGAGGGAGGGAGAGGGGCCTCAGCAAATATCACGTGATTTTTTCGCTTTCCTACGTTAAACTTCAATTTTGGTCACGCCAATAGCTACACACGAGACGTCTCAGGCTCTATTGGATCCTATAATTTTATAGGGCGGCAATAACCATATCAGTATTTCTTTAATTTAGGCTGATTTTAGTGTCACCCGTTTGATCAGCGCCGACCACACGCGCGCGCTTTCTAATACTAGATAGTAGTTGCGTTTCATAGTCACGCAGTTCAAACGCTCCGTCGGCCAGCGCTGCCGAAGCGCGCGCTAATAATCAATTTGCAATGTTTTAACGACGTCGCTGTTGCACTATTTTCCATCTTCTATCTATCTAAATATATAACTCAAAGGTGACTAACTGACTGACATAGTGATCTATCAACGCACAGCCCAAACCACTGGATGGATCGGGCTGAAATTTGGCATATAGATAGATGTTATGACGTAGGCATCCGCTAAGAAGGGATTTTGATCAATTCTACCTACAAGGGGATAAAATAGGGGATGAAAGTTTGTATGAAACTTAACGCTAGCGAAGCCGCGGGCAATAGCTAGTAGAAAATAAACAGCTAATCCTGTTATTATATTTGTATAATAACAGGATACTAATGTATAAATAATGTATAATAACAGGAACCGATAATAACGACTATACACAGCTGTACATTGCAACGAATTGCGCGATACTAAAACTCGTTTCACAGTGCACGCCGGTCAAGCACGCGCGGGTCAACGGCGCGTCTCGTCGGTATTACTCTGATATCAGCATTAGTCCGACGATCGAACTTAAGAGAGTTTTTAGTCTCATCAGTCCGATGATGCTTTTCAATACAGATCATCGGACAACTGAGCCATTTAGTCCGTTTTTTTTATACAAAAAATAGGTACTCCTAGTTTTCTTTTTCACCATTTAAATCACGTAAGTTTTTAGGGTGGGGAGGGGATTGAGTTGAATCACGTGAGGTTTTTAGGGTGGGGAGGAGGTTGAGCTGAATCTCACTCTATCTCATACGACTATCAGCAAATATCACGTGATTTTTTTTTCTTTTCGCTTTTCCACCAAAAACTTCAATCTTCGTGGTTCGTGATCAATTCCAATAGCTACATGAGTCCTAATAGTCTACTTTTATATAGAGGGTGAGTTAATAATCACGGTCGCCACCGGACTTTGATTGTTAATTAACACATTGACGTGCTCACGAATGTCAAGTTTCGTTTGTAGTATAAGGCATAAATAATACTCCGCTTTTAATAAATTAAGAAATAAAATATGGTGAAAAAATTTAATGCGGGCGGGACTTGAACCGGCGACCTAGGTCTATGTACGACCTATGCTCTGCCATCTGAGCTACCGCACAATTCAATTCTCGGCGCCGAAATTCTCCGCCATATCCCATTTCCCTTATACGTATTAAGGCTTACGTCACCTACACAACTACCCGACTTTTACAAGTGAGATATTTGATTCAACTCATTTTACAATGAATTTGAAAAGCAACTAATATGTCGGAAGCCATGCAATATTTATAACTGTTTTATTTTGCATTCACAATGCTATTTTGATATACTCTTAATAAATTAAGAAATAAATTATGGTGAAAATTTTTCATGCGGGCGGGACTCGAACCGGTGACTTAGGTCTATGTACGACCTAATGCTCTGCCATCTGAGCTACCGCACAATTCAATCTCGGCGCTGACGTAAGCCTTAATACGTATAAGGGAAATGGGACCTAGGTCGCCGGTTCAAGTCTCGCCCGCATGAAATTTTTTCGCGTTATTTTATTTCTTAATTTATTACTCTTAAGAAATAAAATAATGCGAAATAGTATTGTGAATACAAAATAAAACACATAAGTATTACTCCGCTTGTATGAAGCGCCGTGTGCTATTGCTATGCGATATCGAAGCCCAAAGAAGTATAATTGGATGCCCCATTTAGTATATGGAATGTTAATAGTGCGTGAAAAATATATGTGAGAGCGATTACTAAATTTAAATCATAGATATAATAATTCTGTAGGGACATGGCGACGTGTCGCCACGGCTACAGATGTTTACATGTTACCCGTCGCCATTGATGTTTCACATCTAAAACTTGAGTTGTAGCTGGTTAAATTTCTATAGGAAGTAATTTATTTTTTATAAATTACTTTTTGTCTATTAGGGAGACTGATTCCATCATTAAAATATTGCCAGGGAGTTAAAAATCACCCTGTATAGGACATAAACTATCTTGGATGCCATGTTCTTTATGAGTTATGTTTACTTAATTAAACACACAAATATTATATAAGCTTGTATATTATAGGCACTCCAACAAATATTAATATGAGGACCAAAGTTAAGGATTTAAGGTAATTGCAAACTATCTTTAAAATTTTCAATCGAAATTATCATGTCAATGGATGGAGGTGCATTTTTTATACATTCCATTTCACAATGATTCTAAGATATTGTTAAAACATCACCCCTTATAACAAAAGACATTTTCTTATGTATATACTTACTTCAGTTTTGCTAATATTTAAAAAGTTTCGCTAATATTTATAAATATAGAAGACTAGCTTTCGCCCGCGGCTCCGCCCGCGTCAATGTCGATCCCTCGGGATTAGTTCTTTATCCCGGGATATAAGGTAGCCTATGTCCTTCTCCGTACTCCAGAGAACTTGTATGCAAAACTTCATGATGATCGGTTCAGTAGTTACGGCGTGAAAGCGTAACAAACAAACAAACTCACTTTCGCATTTATAATATTAGTAAGGATAATATTGGTGCCATTTTTACGCCAATATTCGTTGTTCTTTTCCCCCGATTTCGTACGCGTAAATTATATATATGTTATGCGTAAATAGCGCGTAATAAAATACGCGTAAATTAGTATATGTAAATAATTTTGGGAATTGGTTATTTAGTTTTTGTGTTGATCGTATACAAACAAACATACAGTGAAATATTTCTTCGTTATAATATGAGTATAGATTAATGGCAATACAGACCTTTCTTCTATGAAGACCTAAAGTGCCATCACAAGAAAAAAAAAAATTTTCTCTTTTAATACTTATTCTAGATGCAACGTATATTATTTAAATTTTTCATTTGAGTTTAATTTATTAATTTAATTAGTGAATATCGAATTTAATTTACTTTCATTGCCCATAATCATAATAATAAAGTGCCACAAAGTTTTAAAATCTGCCGGCCTTTTGTTAACTTTGTGTACAACGTTTTGATAGTCACTTCAATATACATTGCGGGTTTCGTATGATTGACTATTTATATTTAAGATATATAAAACGCATTGTATTTTGAAGTGACTATCAAAACGTTGTACACTAAGTTAGAAAATAGGCCGGCTGATCCGCAACCCGATATCGATAAGGTGTCGATAAAATTTTTATCGCACTAAGGTTTATTTTTCTTTTTTTTTTTTGGTTATTTCCTCAAAAGTTATACTTCGCAATATATTTGTTTATATTATTTTATTATTCATACTGTAAAATGATTTGGCATAGTTTTTATAGCCGGCTACCTGCGTGACGACAAAACTCCTTGAGCATTTTTCATTAAAAAGTTAACTTTATGGCATTATACATACGAGTACTCTTTTTAAGTTTGGTGTTACTGTTTTTTTATTTATATTGTTCTAATAAACTATCATATAAATTTTTTTGGGTTTTCGTACAGACTAACAGTTTTTTTACTAACACGGTGCGATGCGCTTTCACGGATTGGACATTTTGCTAGTTCAACATTGTCATTGGACACCAGTTGCGCCTAGTGGTGTACCACAGTTAAATTCTCTGTTCTCCAAAAATCCTCTTGTAAATTGCGGGAAGGGATGCCCTATGTCTATATCTATGGATCTCTCAAAAAGTCTAACCAAAATTGAACAAAAAAAACGCAGTAAGTACAAAATTTAAATACAAAAAAACAAAAAGTATGTTTTTATTTTGTTGGTTTTTGATAATAACAACGTTAACTCTTAATCGGGCATCGTAGGTATATTTTTTTTATTGGTTTTGAACCTTATGCGAAGAACAGAAGGTTCAATTTAACGTGGGAGCTATGCTCCTATGGTTTGATTATGGGACAAAAGTTACATTTCGAGAGTAGTGTCCACGTTACGTTTGTCCAAACGTAACTGAATAAAAAATATATAATAAAAATAGCAATATCACGTCTTCTTCCTTTGCGGGGTAGACAAGCCCCAAGGCCACGTTTAGCATGTTGGTGGACATTAGGTGAAAAACGGAATCAAAATAGTGATGGGTAGCAGCATCGCCTATTAACATGATTCCACGCAATAGGCTAGTTTCCTGGGTCAAAATAATAACATTACAATTAGTCCGTAATTTAGATAATCAAAAAATATTGGATACGTATTTTTTTTTTGTCAATTAAACAAAGAATTATAAAGATATAGCGCTTCAAAGTTCATGAGTGGGGGCTCGTGACGTCAAAGTTTGCTAAAAAGAGTAGCAAACTATGACGTCACATGGAATTTTAAAGGGCTCTAACTTTACAATTGTTTGTCAAATTGAAAAAAGAAAAAATACGTATCCAAAGATTTTTAATTATCTAACCGACGGACTAATTATATTTTTTTAGGAAACTAGCCTATTTTGCCCGTTCCCTCGTTCGGCTTTTACGATCTGCGCGGGAAGAGAAGCAGCAGCATTTTTTCTCCCAGATCAGCATAGAAGAGTAAAAATTAGAACACGATGATGTAAACATCATTTCTATGTTTTCAAGAAAAAAAATGTTCTCTCTTGTGTTATCATTCTCGCATTTGAGAGAAAATCTCGTTAAGACGAGGACTCAAATGTTTGGTACCTTCGCTCGGCAAAGGACTGATCAAGTGCGCGCAAGGGATAGCGCTTGGCGGTTTAGCCCGTGAATGATGAGATAGGAGATAGTCTCGAGTCGCTCAAAGAAAAAAACGTAAGCGCCAAATTCGTTATTTCTATTTTATATAAAATCAGACCGGTTAATTGTATTTTCATATTTAAATTTTGATAAATTACTAATAACCTATCTTTTAGTCTAAAAATCATTATTTCATTCGTCGCATTTGAGCTACAATAACAAAAACTCTGCGAACGAAGACCATTTTTCAAAATATATTTCTATCGAGAAAATTTTATCAAAACGTGTTTTCATCTTCAATTTTTGGAGATGAAATAGTCAAAAATCATATTACTTAGATTTGAAACTCCTAATTTAAGTATTTTGCGAGATAAATAAGGTTCAGAACGACCTTATTTACAGTGGTATCGCCTTAAAATGTCAGAGTTGATCTCAGACCATTTATTATTTTGCTAATGGCACATCACTTGTTAGACTATCATTCCCGTATGATATAAGAACAGGGTTCATGCGTTATGGATGATATTCGCGTAATGAAAATACAATGGCGTCTGCTCAAATGCCTATTCATTTTGTAGGTTGGTAACGCCACCATAGTATACTAAACCATACGATATATTAAATGTTTTATGGCCTTTATGTAAGGAGTTTAAATATTCGGTTGATTAGAGACCCCGAAATATGGCGTCATTCATTCTTTTTATTCGCCACAAATTAAACTAGATTTTTAACACCTAAGATAACTGTACGAGGAATTTAAGAGGCTTACATGAGGCCAAGTAGCGCCATCCATTATTTTATTTATTTTACTTGTAAATCAGATCAAATAAATAAATAAAAATATTACTTTGCTAAACAACTTGTAGTATTTTCGGTGTTTATAATGAAAAATTATTGCGCATATAAAAGAATTGTTGCAAAACAATGAAAAGTAGGTCTACCAGGTTATCTGACCAGATGGTCGGATGACCTGACTACGGTCGCAGGAAGACGCTGGATGCAGGCCGCTTCCAACCCGTCGTATTGGAAATCCTTGGGGTGAGCCTATGTCCAGCAGTGACTTCTTGCGGCTGATATGATGAAGATGATGATGAATGAAAAGTAATACCAAAAATTCTACAAGTAATCTTCGCTGATCGTTAAAGCCGATCGAGAGGATGGGCGAAATTATGAGGCGATTGGCTAGCAACCAATCACTACTTTGATTTAGTTTTTCATCTAATGCCCACCAACTTAACTTAGTCTTGGAGACCTGGACTCTGTATACCCCGCAAGGGGAAAGATGTGATAATATGTATGTGGTGGCGCTTGTTGGCTTATGTAAACCTCTTCTATAGCAATAGTTTTAGTAGTATTATGTTTAGTGTAACTGAATAAAGAAAAATTGCTATGAATTCCTCGTAAAGTCCAATTATTATGACCAAGGTTTTACTTTTGGGGAAAAATGCCATAATGTGTGGTGTAAACTGCATTGTCCAGAAGTTTAAACAAATAAGAATGGTTTTAAATAATTAAAAAAAAAACAACCTTCAAATTCTAGGACAAATCTTTAAACTTCACGGAATGCACTTTGGTTTTTTTTGTCTTCTAATTTTGTAAATATTTTTTTTTTCACCTTTATTTTATTATATTTTAATTGATATTTCTTTGCAACTTTTCCTGCCTGACTCCAAAATTGCATGATTTTGCATGTTTTTCTTTTTCTATTTTATAGAGCTTAAACATTGCTTTCAGATCCTCAACAACATATTGAATTTTTGAGACCGTCGTCGGCTAGGAAAAATTGTAGAAGTAGAACAATGTAGAGTATTAAAAGTGGTTTTTTTATGCTTTCTTTTTTTATTTCTATTAGCTTATAATAACCTTAATATTGTAGATCAATCGAGGTGCGGGTTGCTAGTTAATTTTTCATACAATTATAATATACAGGGTGACTGGTGGTTGGTCAAATCGGTATTCCATTCAGATTCGAAGTAAAAAAATAGGTTCTAATAATTTGAGTTAATTATCCAGTAAAAACAAAAAGTGTGGACACTCGCGCCGCGAGCGCATTAGCTTTGTGACAAGCCGGTCACATTGTAAGGTACTCTACCTCAGGTTGCCTGGAAGAAATTGCATTTGGCGATAAGGCCACCTTTTGTTGTTCTTTAATATTTTTTTTTGTATTTGTTTTTAATGGTGCATAAAGTGTTGAATAAAATAAATGAAATACCTACTTTATACACCAATCGGTACGTGAGGCCGCGCGGTGTCCACACTTTTTAAGTCATAGCACATTCATTATTTTTTTTATCTGTAGATTATTGATATTTTTTTTTGTATACGTTACATGTGACATATAGTGCCTGTACAGTAACGGGTTGGACATTTTAAAATACTTAAAAGACCTTCAGCACATTGAAACGTGCAACATTCTCCATGGGGCCATCTTTGAAATGAATTTTTCATAAAAAAAAACAATAATACACATTTTTTTGCCATTTCAGAGTTAACCATATGTTGAAAGTTGTACGTTTTGATCTACTGATATTATACTTTTTAAATATCGAACCGGTCACCTTGTATATTAAAAATCTATTCACACTTTAATTTCCTTTGGTATTGTAGTGTAAACAGGTGAGCCATACGCGCATCGCTTGGTCTGAATTCTTACTTAAAAGGCTTTGTCCAGATTAGACGTTTTTAATGTATTTTTTTTTTATTATTTTTTTTTGACAAATCACACAGATTGAGCTAGCCCCAAAGTAAGTTCGAGACTTGTGTTATGGGATACAAACTAAACGATACTATATTTTATAACAAATACATATATAGATAGACATCCAAGACCCAGGCCAATCTGAAAAAGATCATTTTCCATCTTGACCTGGCCGGGGATCGAACCCGGTTACTCCGTGTCGCAGGCAGGCGTGTTGACCGCTGCGCCACGGAGCTAGTCATTTTTATCATTGGAATGATTATTATATTATTTTTATTTAATCGCCTGTTTACCTTTACTCATAGTGCTATATTCTGTAAATACACAAACAAACAAGTACATATGTTTTTCGCGCTTTAATCGCGTTTACTGGACAAAGTTAAAGTGACTCCTACACGAGCGATAGTAATTCGCAATTGGCTAGTAGACCAGTCTTAGGGTTTTACCTCGGAATGAGAAATAAAAATCCACGAAATTAAATACTTGTGTTTTATATTTATTACCTATTCCCTCTCAAAAACGGTTGAGCGCATGAAAAAAATGCTTGGAACAAAATATGTCGTAAATTTTGTGCTTTACAATTTATTTATAGATGTTAACATGATTAGAGCAATAAAATCCTAGATAATTACGAAAACCCCATTTTTGACATGTGACCTTGAATGTCTTTGATAATCCTTTGCTTATGGCGCAGATACGTTATTTTTCGAGACTTTTGAGAAGACCAAAATGAAGGTTTATACGAGTTTCAGCTTATTATCTCTCATTTCGAGGTTGACCCCTTTTTTTTGCTTATTTGTTTGGACTATATGGCTAAAGCCAAACGAGTGCACTTTTGTAAATTAAAACTTTTGTAACTGTCGCGCTTGCAGAACGTTCAGATAGGCCTATTTGGGCCAATGAGATTTGTTTGTCAGTTCCTGTTGAATTTAAATTACGAATCAGATTTTGCGTGTCACATAACAGACAAAAGTGCGACCGCTTGGTTTCAGCCTTATATTATTCCTAAATCGTCATTATAAGGACTCTTTTATTGTTATTTATTATGAACTTAACAGCGTTACAATTTGAACTTATAACTAAGGATGAGATTATAGGTAAGGCCGATTACAGAATTCATCAAGAAAATACCGAAAGTATACAATTTCGAAAGCAAGCGGCTCATCAAACATAAGAGTAATTTGATCAAAGTGTAACAGATTCACGCAAAAATTTAATGATCAATTTTTTCAATTACTGTCTGTCTAAATAGTAAAGATACATCAGGCTTATCACACAAGGCCAGTAGCTGAGCCAAGCCAGTAGTATGTTTATAAGTCTCCTCGGCATTATTCGATGGCGCAGAATAGCACAAGCTACCGTCGACTCAAACCCAATGAAAATTGGGGTTTTTGGAAAATCCGGTCTCGTATTTGGGAAATACGTTTTTCCGTCTAAATCTAGGTATCCTCAGCTACACTAACACCTGTAGCGGAAAATTCACACAGCTCTTTTATATAGCGTGACATTTTTAAACATTCCACTGCTGGACAAAGGCCTGTCCCAAGGATTTGAGTCCATTGAGTCTCAATAGGAAAAAATTCCGTTGTGTAGCAGTGTTACACATTGCAACTATCTTTTTCCCAATGAGTCTGTTACTCATTGGCACTCTGTATTCCCGGTCAGTAACACTTACACTATTCATGATGTAGGGGATAATTAGAATTTTGTCAGCTGGTCAAGCGTTTTTTAACCGTTCCTAAAATGGTTTATTCATTTTCATTTCATTATTTTTCATGGTCATTAAAAATTGTATAAAATTTGTTCACATTTATTTATATTCAATTCTACGCTAATTCGTCGTATATTCTTTTACAATTATTACTTATAAAACAAACATTGGAGATGCTTTTATTAGAACATTTCTTAATTACTGTTACTGAACGGGAATACAGAGTGCCAATATGTAACATGTTACTCATTGGGAAAAAAGATAGTTGCAATGTGTAACACTGCTACACAACGGGATTCTTTCCCATTGAGTAGCTCATCGCGGTGTGACTCAATTGGAACAAACCGACTTTTTGGTCCATTGGAGAATATTGCCATTCTCACTAAGTTTGGCATGCAGGTTGGCGATGGCAGTTCCTGGCTTCTTGTGCTTCCGACGCTGCTTCCCATCGGAAGCATTTTTATGCTAGTGAATTATAAGATTAGTTTCGGAAGGGAATTAAGTTATTAGGAGCACGGTGGAGCTCAAGATTTTTGCGGTCACCTATCCCATTGGGGTCATCATCTGGTCTTTTTAGTCTCCACTGCAGGAGCATGACCCTCTCTGTACTACCGGAGCCATACTTGGCCAGAGCAGACAGAGAATTTGGCCTACACTCTCCTCGCTGGCCAGACTGGTCGGAGAGATCTCATTGATGTTTATGAGCTTTGTTCAGCTTGTATTTCCTAAGTCGTTTCTTACGACGTCCATGGGAAGACTAGGAGTGGTCCTATTCTACTCTGCCGGAAACCACACCAAATCGGGCTCCCGAATAATACTGTTTGGGATGAATGGGGAAAAGTAAGTAGCAGCTCGGAAGACCGGGTGCACATACCCGATGCTATACCTGCAACCACCGGATAGGCAGTTGAGGATGATACCGCTGACCATATAGGTCATCATCATCATCATTTCGAGTAGGTGTCACGGTCAATCGACCATGCACACCCTGGTGTCAGAGTTCTTCGGAACCGCCTCTCGGCCTCTGACGTGGTTCCTTTAACGACTACCAGATGGCAGTCGGGACCACCGGCTTAACGTGCCTTCCGAAGCACGGAATCATCTTTATTATCAGACAATCAGGTGATTCAAGCCTGCAATGTCCTAACCAAACTGGAAACAACTAAACAAAGTATGCTTCCGGTGGGAATCGAACCCACGACCCCCGGGTCAACAGGCAAACGCCTTAACCACTGGACCACAGAGGCTGTTCGACCATATAGGTAATTCCATATTTAAATGGAATAAACAAAACGTGGAAATCATTAACCTAACGTGTTTTTCCTATTTTATGTAGGTATTTGTATAATAAATAAATATATACGGACAAATCACACAGATTGAGCTAGCCCCAAAGTAAGCTCGAGACTTGTGTTATGGGATACTAACTCAACGATACTATATTTTATAACATATACATATATAGATAAACATCCAAGACCCAGGCCAATCTGAAAAAGATCATTTTCCATCTTGACCTGGCCGGGGATCGAACCCGGTCACTCCGTGTCGCAGGCTGGCGTGTTGACCGCTGCGCCACGGAGCTAGTCTAGTCTAGTCTAGTAGATTTTATTATTCAATTAACAGTGCTTTAAAAAAAATAAAGATTACATTTGAATTAGTCAATTCAAATGTAATCTTTAGAAACTGAAATGCTGTCTCAATAGTGAACCCCGAGCTCCAATGCACCGCAGCTGAGAATGCGACTGGGAACGCGCTTGGATGAGGAGGAATAACAGGAGTATACGTACCCTACAGTCAGGGACAGTGATACCTGACCAGGCCCTGTACCTGTATCTTGAATTTTCACTTAAACTATAAATTGAAAGCTCCGTGGCGCAGTGGTTAACACGCTAGCCTGCGACACGGAGTGCCCGGGTTCGATCCCCGGCCAGACCAAGATGGAAAATGAGCTTTTTCAGATTGGCCTGGGTCTTGGATGTTTATCTATATATGTATTTGTTATAAAATATAGTATCGTTGAGTTAGTATCCCATAACACAAGTCTCGAATTTACCTTGGGGCTAGCTCAATATGTGTGATTTGTCCGTATTTATTTATTTATAAATAATAATAATAATAATTCGCCGTGTGGCTTCCGGCAGAGTAGAATAGGACCACTCCAAGTCTTCACGTGGATGTCGTAGAAGGCGACTTAGGAAATACAAGCTAAACAAAGCTTATAAACATCTAAGAGACCTCTCCAACCCGTCTGGCCAGCGTGGAGAGTGTAGGCCAAGTCCTCTGGCTGCTCAGGCCAAGTATGGCTCTGGTAGTACAGAGAGGGTCGTGCTCCTGTAGTGGAGACTAAAAAGGACCTGATGATGATGATGATGATGAATAATAATAATATGATGAAAATGTATATACAGAAAGATTTTAATGAAGTCTTTCGGTATATAAATTTTCATGTTAATATTATTTATAGTTTAAGAGAAAACTCAAGGTACAGGTAGATGGCCTGGTCAGGTATCTCTGTCCCTGACTGTACTTACCAGGACGAAGGACTAGATTGCTAACAATAAAAAAAACAACGTTTGCTCTACGACTTTTGCTAATAAATAAATAGGTATATACGGACATATCACACAGATTGAGCTAGCCCCAAAGTAAGTACCTCTAGATTAGCTTCCTCCTTCATTATGCGAACCACGAAGGAATGGAATTCCCTTCCCGCGTCACTGTTTCCCGACTCGTACAATTTAGGAATTTCCAAGGCAAGAGTGAATAGGCATTATTTGAGTTTGCGTGTACCACCCTAGACCTCATCGTTGCTTCCTATCAGGCAAGATAGAGGTCAAACGCACTTAAACTATAAAAAAAAACAAGATAAATATGACTTTAATGTCCTGTCGTAATATTTATAAGTCTACGTCATATTCACAAATTAAAGGGCGACGCGACGCTCGCGCGCGTAATCTTTATAAATATAAATATATACGGACAAATCACACAGATTGAGCTAGCCCCATGGTAAGTTCGAGACTTGTGTTATGAGATACTAACTCAACGATACTATATTTTATAACAAATACATATATAGGTAACATCCAAGGCCAATCTGAAAAAGAATAATTTTTCATCTTGACCTGACCTGCGACCTGCGACACGAGGGTGCCCCTCGTGTCGCAGGCTGGCGTGTTGACCAATGTTAACAACTCACACTCATTACAAAGATTGACAGCTCCGTGGCGCAGTGGTTAACACGCCAGCCTGCGACACGGAGTGCCCGGGTTCGATCCCCGGCCAGGTCAAGATGGAAAATGATCTTTCTTTAGATTGGCCTGGGTCTTGGATGTTTATCTATATGTGTATTTGTTATAAAATATAGTATCGTTGAGTTAGTATCCCATAACAAGTCTCGAACTTACCATGGGGCTAGCTCAATCTGTGTGATTTGTCCGTATATATTTATATTATATTTATAAAGATTACGCGCGCGAGCGGCGCGTCGCCCTTTAATTTGTGAATATGACATAGACTAACAAATATTACGACAGGACATTAAAGTCCTATTTATCTTGTTTTTTTTTTATAGTTTGAGTGCGTTTGACCTCTATCTTGCCTGATGGGAAGCAACGATGAGGTCTAGGGTGGTTGACGCAAACTCAAATAATGCCTATTAACTCTTACCTTGAAAATTCCTAAATTGTACGAGTCGGGAAACAGTGACGCGGGGAGGGAATTCCATTCCTTCGTGGTTCGCATAATGAAGGAGGAAGCTAATCTAGTGGTACGATGAACCGGAATATCGACCACGTACGGGTGGAATCCCTGCCCACGCCGTGTCGTCCGAAGATGGAATGGTGCAGGGGGATTTAGATCGTGCAGTTCCTGTGCGCACTTACTGAAATGCAGCCTGTATCTATTGCAGCGATCCATTAATGTTTTACAACTAACCCTGTTTCTATTTAATAGATGCACTACGCTGTACAGTACAAACAACGTCAAGTTGACAGTAACGTGCGCGCCGCCACCACAGACAGACGTGTCGTGTACCGTACTTGGTGTGACAGTGAGCAGGTTTTTGTAAGACGTGTTTTACAATACCTACCCACTTAAGGCGATACCACTGTAAATAAGGTCGTTCTGAACCTTATTTATCTCGCAAAATACTTAAATTAGGAGTTTCTAATCTAAGTAATATGATTTTTTACTATTTCATCTCCAAAAGTGTAAGATGAAAACACGTTTTGATAAAATTTTCTCGATAGAAATATTTTTTGAAAAATGGTCTTCGTTCGCAGAGTTTTTGTTATTGTAGCTCAAATGCGACGAATGAAATAATGATTTTTAGACTAAAAGATAGGTTATTAGTAATTCATCAAAATTTAAATATGAAAATACAATTAACCGGTCTGATTTTATATAAAATAGAAATAACGAATTTGGCGCTTACGTTTTTTTCTTTGAGCGACTCGAGACTATACCTATCTCATCATTCACGGGCTAAACCGCCAAGCGCTATCCCTTGCGCGCACTTGATCAGTCTGCGTACGCCTTTGCCGAGCGATGGTACCAATCCTTTGAGGCCTCGTCTTAATTGGAACCAAACAAGATAAATACAATGCGCGGATAGAGTCGGCGCGCAGTATATTGCCATACTCACCACGGTTTGCAGGTGACTTCTTGTGCTTCCAACGCTGCTGCCCATCGGAAGCATTTTTAAGCTAGGAAGGATAGAAATTCATCTGATTTGGGAATGAAACGAAGTTATTGGGATACTACTCACTCGGTCGAATGGGGGAAATGCAAGCAGCTCGGGAGGCCGGGCGTGCGTACCCGATGCCACCGGCAACCACCGGACAGACTGTTGAGGATGACACCCATGACCTGAATAGGCATTATTTAAAAAATACTTTTTTCTTCATTCCAGGTATTACAATCGGCAAAAGAGCAGCTTAAGTGGTCGCTCCTCAAATGAAACATGTTCAAACGGTTATAAACATATGAGTACTATATTATTATTTACATAACATAAAGGCAAATACATGTGTTTCTCAGTCTTAATATTATACATTTATTTTTGATTTAAATAAATATAAGTTAAAATCGATATCGTTTTCATATTTTTTTAGACCCTGAATCTAAAATGTTAAAGGACATTGTTAAAAGTCTTGGGAAAATTTGGTAAAAATATTAGTTCTAGCGATATTTAATATTAGTAATATTTTTAATTTAATTTATAATGTTTATATCACTATTTCTACAAACTGTTTCACTCATGAATTTTCGTCGGTACCGCCGAAAAGACGTCGCGAAACGGCAGTGTCCAATGAAGTGTCGGGTCGCGACATCCTTGCATGAAGTTGGCCTTTTGAAATGGCTGAAACTAGTCGGCGATACCGACTAAAAATACGTGAGTAAAACCGTTTGTTGTAAAAATTGTCTGGCGAACTTGCGTTAACGATTGGCCGCGTCAAGGTCACGGAGCGGAGGCAACATATCTAATGAACGCTATGGTGTCAACATTGGTAGGCTAGCAGCTCGCCTCGCTCGCTATGATAAGTTACTGTGTCACTTTTCCGGCTTTCCTTGCGTTTCAAAATCATTTTTTGTGAAGTAAAGTGGTGCAGGAAACGCAAGGAAAGACGGAAAAGTGACATTGGAGTAACTTATCATCGGTAGGTAGGGTAGCTTGTGGCGAGCCTACCTACTCCGCTATGTTGACACCACAGCGTTCATTAGACATGTTGACATCGCCCCGTGACCTTGACGCGGCCAATCGCAAACTAGCTTCGTCTATGAGTTGTGATTTAAGTTTGTTTGCGTAAATGGGACTTACATTGAATCGTTAGCTGTATGAGAGTAACGCTTCCATATTTTTTTCCAATTCAATGTTATATTGTATATACTTGTAAAACACTAATAACCTTGAAGGGATAGTTAAATAACATCATCAATAACATAGTAAATAAAATAAAAATGTATTTCAAATTTTAAATTATAGTTATCTCATTCAACCGGAAAATTTAATTAATATTTATTTTTGTATGAAAGTAAAATTAAACAATTTATTATTTGTAGAATAAACGTTGTTATTTATGATACTGGCAATCTAGCCCTGCAAGGTTATTAGTGTATTTCTAGTAACCCTGTGTATAATCTAGTTGTTTTCCGTTCCTCCTCTATTACCTTCCTAAGTCTTTACCTTCCAAACATCAAAGTTAACTTTTATTTATATTGTTTCTGTCTAAAGAGTATGCATAGTATATTTGTGTTATATCCTTTCTCTAATATTTGATGTATTGTTTTAGGGTTCTTTCCTAACAATGCTAGCGCCAAACTCGTCAGGCGTGGGAGTCATGTTTAACTTAGAAATCTGTTTGAAGACAGGGTGGTTTTTGTCCTTCATGAGTTTGAAGAGTACGTTCTCCGAGGTACCGATGAAGCAGCCGATGGTTTGGAGACGCTGAAAAGGAATGATTATAAAAATTGAATGTGTATCCTTGTTTAAAAAAAATTAAATGTAATGACGACGGACAGTTTCCGGAATTCCAAATTCAAATTTAAAACTGATAATATGCATCCAAATGTCTATGTAGTTGCTTATTTAAGGTGCGTTTTCACTTTAACGGAGCGGAGCGGAGAGGAACGTAAAAAGTGGTGTTTCCACTGAAGCAGGGCGGAGCGGAGTAGAGTGAAGCGAGGAACGAAGCGAAGAAGGGTGGAGCGTGAAAGGAGTATGAAATTCTCGTCCGTTTTAGTTTGATGACGTTTGCAATATAATGTGATGTTATAATTATATAATATAAATAAATATATACGGACAAAATCTGTGTGATTTTGTCCGTATATATTTATTTATAATTATACTAAAGTGCTATGCGCGTGAGTCCTACTCTACTCCGCACCGCACCGCCCCACCCCGCTCCGCTCCGCCGGGGCTGGCGGAGGCCTTCCTTCATTCCACTCTGATCCTCGCATGCTCCTTAATTTTACATGAAAAACCGCTCTGCGCTTCACTAGTTACATTGAAGCGGGGCGGAGATTTCGCGTATTGTGGTTAGTCAATTCATGCATCGTTAAGCTCCTCTCCGCTCCACTCCGCGTCAGTGGAGAGTGGAGATGCAGACGTTAGGACGCTTTTTTATTGTAGGTTGTGTATCCTTTTAATACTTGATCGAGGATTTATGCTTAGCGTTAGTTTGAAGGCTAGCACCAGTGAACGAAAAACATACAAGTCGCCTCTATACGAAATCTTTATAATTTTTGGCACACGAAAAATGCCAGCACTTGACGGAGCAAACAACTAAAGAGTGACTTAATTACATTCAGTATGCACGGTAATATAAACAGAGAGTCGTGAACATAAAGGTGTTAATTCCCTGCGTCCTTAAGAAGTCTGCGGCACACCATATGTATCTAAATCGGTAGTTCAAGGCGGCTTCTATACTTTTTTTCGTTCACTAGCTAACGCTTAAATGCCCAAAAGCATCTTAAGAAGCCGGCGAACAGGTAATTTCCCATACAAACCTAATACCAAAATGATTTTCAATTCAAGAATATTACAACATATATATGCTGTTATTTGGATTAAGACAGTATTTATCTAGGGTCCCATTAATATTTTTATTTCAAAATATTAAACTACTTAAAAAAAATATATGCGATTACAATTCGTACATTTTAAGGACATTAACGACGTATTTTCCGCTTATTTAAATATCATATTCCGCTTCTTTAATCCTAATGTAATTATAATAGAACCACAGGTTATATTGTCTACTTGTACAATGCCATATAGAAAATGAAAATATAATAAACTTTCATTCATCATTTTCGGTATTCGCACATACAACCGAATTTCTGAACAGACATAGCTGTCCGCTCGCACGGGGGATTGACGATTTGACGGCGCGGGGAGCGCGGGGAGCGAGGGGGGACGGTACGCATTGTTTTGAGTTATTCTTCTGAGGTTTTGAGTGTCCAACGAACTTTGACACTAGCCTCGATGTTTTTTTAACGGGCGCGTCCCCGGCGTCTTAACTAAAAACGTTCTCTAATTTTATTCTCTCACTTGTTTAAACCAGTAGTTCTCAAACTTTTCTCGCGGCGGACTCCTTTAGGAGAGCCTGGTTAAAGTGAGCCATGAACTAAGATATTGTTTAGTTATAGTGTCGGTGGAGGAAAGGATGGTGCAAATGAAGGCATCGCAGAGCCTAACAGAGGCTTTGAGAATAGCTGGTCAAGACAATTACTTAGCAAGACAAAGACAGCACGAGACTTAAGTATATCAATAACTAAGATTATTTTGAGTATTCGGAGTAAAAGGAGAGTATTCGGAGTAAAAGGAAAGGAAAAACCGATTCTCCACTCTTAAAAATAGTATTATAGCAGTATAAGAGAGCAAGAGAACTAAGATTTTAACAAAAAATCGCTCTTATTTAAGTGAAAATCAAGAAATTAGTAATAAACGAAGAAACATTTAATTCATGCAAACTACAATAAGAATTCAATGACCGCTAATTGTCTAGCTGACTGGCAACTACTATAATAAATAAAATAACAAAAGCTTAAAATAATAGACATTATCATGCATAGTTAAATTATATGGGTATACTAAATAGACACACAATGACTCCTGCCCCTTGAATGGTTCTTAATGATACTAGAGCCTAAATGAGCCCGATGGTCCAGTGGGTGTGAACATTATTAGTGTACTAAATAGCTAGCTCCAAGTAAGATTTTGCTACTTCACCGGGTGGGCCCTCTACCTGTATAGGCAACATCACCACCCCACCCCAGCTTTAGGCGTTGCCTATGTGCGCAAATATTATATGCCTATGTGCGCATAGCCGTGTGGTATCGTGTGCGTTACCCCAGCAAAAAAGTACTAAATATCAAAACGTAATATTACTAGATAATCAGTGCGAAACGTCATGTAAATGTGTGTGAAAGTTTGAAATTTGTGCGTCCATTAATTTTTGAGATATTAATTAAAATCTGATTCTGCCTGGATGACATTTCAAACGTTACGCCAGTAAAAAAAATTCTCGGATCCGAGTGAAAGTTAATACAATAATTAGTAGTTGATGTGTAGTAAATGTAGCTGTATAAATAGAATTTGTGCGTCTTCAGAATTTTGTGATATTCAAATTTTTGCTGGGGTAAAACGTTTGGCCGATTGCTAGATCTCAGAATTGGCATGGCGTAGGAGTTTGATTTTTTTTACACACTATGTTATGAATTTGTGGGTCATATCTATGAAAACAGAATTTCTAAAAATGTTACCATTAAAGGATTAAAAATGAAAATATGAAATCAGGTATTTTGATTGCAGTACTTTAAATATGGGACCTAGAGACTAATTGTTGACGTTAGTTTGTACCTTATTATTGCCTACAATGCCTAGGTAAGTATCAATATGATATCTTAAGTATTAAATAAGTTATGAGAAAAGTACCATAACTCGGTCGCCAGGAATTTCGACGGCCGATTTGATCAGTTTTTCTATTAGTTCGAAAGTTGATAGTTATCGCACTATTTGTAAAGGTAAGTTAACTATTAGTTCGCAAAAAATCAGCTCAGTCCACGCAGTAGTTTAAGAAATATCATTAAATATTCAACCGTAGGTGAAATACCATGATAAGCCGACCATTTTCGGGAGTATAGCAAAAAGCGACGGTACCGTATATTTGGTTGTGTTACTGAAATTGGTCGTGTACTCCTTGAATTATTGCGGTACTTGTGAGCACTGAAGTGTTCGCATGCATACCAAATAATATACTATGCACAAGCACATATTGGATTTATGCCACTCAGGAGGCTTGCTGATGCCTGCCACGCAGGATGTATATGACATATATTTTATAATTAGGTACTCAGGTATAAAATATGTGTATCCAATCACCTATTCTTATTTCTTTTGAGTAATACACTAGGCGTTCACAAAATACCTATTACGACGAGTAGGAAAAAATACTTTTTGGAGGCTTCCGGATTTCCCTCTTGTTTAGTTTTTGTTAAATAAGTATATAATATTTATTTCAATTGCAAACTACGAATCAAATCGCATATAGTTTTGGAGATCAAAATCAAAGTTTTAGTTTTTTAATTTAACGCTGTCGATAGTAGAGATCTACATCTATAAAACATCTATGTACTAACTTTAGTCCTTCTTCTGAGATTAAGTGCGATACCGAGACGTCAACACAAAAAAGGTAACTGTCGTGTTATTCATTCTCTAGGCATTTGGTCGACCCCACAGGAACACCTCTCTGCAGGAGTGCCATCTTAATATCTAATTCTGAACTAAACAATTTCAGTTTATCTCACCCATACCCTGTAAAAATATGATATTTTTTTCACTCATTTTTAGGGTTCCGTACCCAAACGGTAAAAACAGAATCCTATTCATAAGGCTTCGCTTTCCGTCTGCCTGTCTGTCCGTCTGTCACCAGGCTGTATCTCATGAACCGTGATTAATAAACAGTTGAAATTTTCACAGTTGATATATTTCTGTTACGGCTATAACAACAAATACTAAAAACAGAATAAATATTTAAGGGTTCTCCCATACAACAAACGTGTTTTTTTTGCTCGATATTGAAAAAGGCAACAGGTAGACGCTTGAAATATTGACAGAATATTTAGTTATATATTAGCTTTAAAAATAAAAATTAAATAAAATTAATATTTAAGGGGGACTCCCATACAAAAAACATGATGTTTTGCCGTTTTTTTAGATAATGGTACGGGACCCTTCGTGCGTGAGTCTGGTTCACAATTCTCCGATTTTTTATTTTAACCTGTCAGCTTCAGCTCCCAAGAAACCCGGGGTACTTTTTTTGAAGGTATGACCATTCGTCTTCGAACGATTTTTGTATGTAAAAATCACTCGTTTACGAACGGCGAAATTTTAAAAAAGGCAATTTCGATTTGGTCTCATTACAATTAAAACTCGATTGTGACTTCGTTTCCGCGATTGACTGGTTAACGACTATTAAGCACATTCCAATTGTGATTGTATCATAAGTGCGACATAAAAAAATGTGGTTGTAAACAAACAACAGTTTTGGATAAGTTAAAATAGCTTGAATTCAATGATGTACACGACTGTACTATTTTACGTTAATACAACTGCTAATTTAGGATGGTTAGCAATATATACGGCAGCGTCGCTTTTTGCTATACTTCCGAAAATGGTCGGCTTATTATGGTATTTCACCTACGGTTGGATATTTAATGATATTTCTTAAACTACTGCGTGGACTGAGCTGATTTTTTGCGAACTAATAGTTAACTTACCCTTACAAATAGTGCGATAACTATCAACTTCCGAACTAATAGAAAAACTGATCAAATCGGCTGTCGAAATTCCTGGCGACCGAGTTATGGTACTTTTTCTCATAACTTATTTAATACTTAAGATATCATATTGATACTTACCTAGGCATTGTAGGCAATAATAAGGTAGAAACTAACGTCAACAATTAGTCTCTAGGTCCCATATTTAAAGTACTGGAATCAAAATACTTGATTTCATATTTTCATTTTTAATCCTTGAATGGTAACATTTTTAGAAATGCTGTTTTCACAGACATGACCTATAAATTCATAACATAGTGTGTAAAAAAAAATCAAACTCCTACGCCATGCCAATTCTGAGATCTAGCAATCGGCCAAACGTTTAACCCCAGCAAAAATTTGAATATCACAAAATTCTGAAGACGCACAATTTCTATTTATACAGCTACATTTACTACACATCAACTACTAATTATTGTATTAACTTTCACTCGGATACGAGAAATTTTTTTGCTGGCGTAACGTTTAAAATGTCATCCTGGCAGAATCAGATTTTAATTAATATCTCAAAAATTAATGGACGCACAAATTTCAAACTTTCACACACATTTACATGACGTTACGCACTGATTATCTAGTAATATTACGTTTTGATATTCAGTACTTTTTTGCTGGGGTAACGCACTCTGTGGTATCCGGCAGAGTAGAATAGGACCACTCCAAGTCTTCCCGAGGATGTCGTAGAAGGCGAATTAGGAAATACAAGCTAAACAAAGCTTATAAACATCTAAGACACCTCTCCAACCCGTCTGGCCAGCGTGGAGAGTGTAAGCCAAGTCCTCTGGCTGCTCTGGCCAAGTATGGCCCTAGTAGTACAGAGAGGGTCGTGCTCCTGTAATGGAGACTAAAAAGGACCTGATGATGATGATGATATGTGCGCAAGTCTTGGAGGTTTGGAGGGACAGCAAACTGTCATATTGCCTGATGGGCCTCGATTAAGGGCATAGCCTGATGAAACTATCTGAGAAACTATAGCAAAAGCCTTTGTAGAGGACATTCGCATCTTATGGTGCGAGTGTCAAAATTTCTAAATCCGGAGCTGTCTAAAGGCAAAGTACTAGGAAAGCATGATTTCCCTAGAGCTTAGATTCGAAATCCAGCGTGTCCAGTCGGCTCGCGGCTCAGGTTGGACACGACTATGAATATCGGGTGTTTCTTGTATTTGAGATCAAAAATAGTTACCTAAAGACTTTCTTAACGTATAATTGTGGGAAAACATTTTGTTTTAAATATGTATAAGCTTATATACAGCGATATGTTTATATTACGAATTTAATATTACTATTGCAACAAAGGGTTTCCGTAGGTACTAACATATTTTTAGTCAGTATCGCCGACAAGACGACGCGACACGGCAGTCTCTCGAGCACATAGTTTGGTGGTCTGCCGTGTCGCAACTTCCTTTACACTCGCCTTCTGAATTGGCTGAAACTGGTCGGAGATACCGTTTGTTGCAATTGTAGTTATGTATCGCGATCCGAGGCTGTCTTAAAGGCAAAGTACCAGGAAAGCATAAGTACCCTAGAGTTTAGATTCGAAACCCAGCGTATCCACAGTCGGCTCGCGGCTCAAGTTGGACACGACTTTGAATACCGGATGTTTCTTGTCTTTGAGCAGCTTGAACAACACGTTTTCGGAAGTGGTGACGAAGCAATTGTTTATAGACTGTAAGCGCTGAAAGGAAGGAGAAGTTAGTAAGGTATAACCCGACCGAATTAACAGTGCACCTCGCTGGAATGCGATATCGCGGGCGCCAGGTGCGCAGTTAACTCGACCAGTTGAAAGTGGTATATGCTGAAGAAGGGGCAGAAGGTACACAATGTATTTGAGTTAGCGCTCCCACCCATAAACACGATACGACGTCGCGTCGTGAAAATATACGACGAGCATCGTAAAAATTTAAGACGCGACATCGTAACGTGCCACGATACACGACACGATGTCGCATACATAGGGCGCACTGTAAGTTTCCGGAACTGGCCACTTACATAAACAATATTTAAAAATTTATTGCAACATTTGAAAATAGAACTCTTTGGCTGTAGAATGCAGTTTGTTTCATTTGACTGTCTTTTGTTTATACCTTGTGGCGCCATTTAAAAAATTGTGTGTCTGCATCAACATGGATTTAACTCGGGAAAATTTTCGTAGTATGATTTTCTACGATTTTAAGTGTAATTTGACAGCTCAACAGAGCATCGCTCGGCTTGAAACAGCTTTTGGCAATGCAGCACCATGCAAGACAACTGCTTATAGCTGGTTTGCAGAATTCAAGCGTGGTCGTATCAATCTCAGTGACGAATCTCGCGATGGTCGGCCGTCCACCGCTGTGACCAACAAAAACATCGATGCTGTGCGCCGTATGATTGAAACAGACAGGCATGTGACCTACCATGAAATTCGCGCATCCTTAGAAATAGGCATGAGTCAAATACAATTAATCCTACACAAACTTTGGGTGTGAGAAAGCTGTGCTCGCGGTGGATCCCACACAACTTGACCGAGGCTCAAAAAACGGACCGCGTCACTTGGTGCAGTGCCATGCTTACCAGATTCAACGAAGGTGCGTCAAATTTGGTGTGGGACATAGTAACAGGTGACGAAATATGGATTTATTGCTACGATCCCAAAACAAAGCAGCAATCGAGCGTATGGGTCTTTCAAGATGAGCCGAAACCAACCAAAGTGGCGCGCGTGAAAAGTGCTTCTAAGCGGATGATTGCTTCTTTTTTTAATAAAACTGGACACGTGGCTACTGTTGCTTTAGAGAATCATCGTACAGTGAATAGTGACTGGTACACGACCATTTGTTTGCCGGAAGTTATTGACGAACTCCGTAAAAATAACCGTAAACGCCGTATCATCCTGCATCACGACAATGCTAGTTCTCACACGGCCAGACAGACAAACGACTTTTTGAAGGCGTAAATGTAGAACTCATGAGTCATCCTGCATCTGTATGCAGGAAAAAAGTCACAAGTTGCCAGGTCGGGACTGTTCCCGACCTGGCAACTTGTGACTTTTTTCTGTTCCCAAAAATTAAGAACCAATTACGCGGTCAACGATTTTCATCACCAGAAGAGGCTGTCGAGGAGTATGAAAAACACATTTCAGAGGTCACCACAGAGGAGTGGCACAAAAGTTTTCAAAACTGGTTTCATCGAATGATAAAGTGCATAGACGCCAAGGGAGATTATTTTGAAAAACAATAAATTAATTTTGTACCTTTAATAGTATTTTTTCATATTCATTCCGGAAACTTATAGTGCGCCCCACGTAGTAGGAACTCACGATGCATTCTACGTCAGTACTTAGTTTAGGCATGCAAGGTAATGGTTACACTTTGATGCACACTACTGTAGTCGTGGGTTCGATTCCCACCGGAAGCATACTTGAATCTCCTGATTGCCTGATAATAAAGATGATTTCGTGCTTCGGAAGGCACGTTTAGCCGTTGGTCCCGGCTGGTAGTCGATAAAGGAACCGCGTCAGACGCCGAGATGCGGTTTCGAAGAACTCTGACACCAGGGTGTGCATGGTCGAGTGACCTTGTCACCTACACAAAATGATGATGATGACTGCAGTTAATGTCATCTCAGTAGCCGTCATAAAATACATTACTATGGGCCTGATAAGAAAGCTCAAGGTCACCCAAAGAGCTATGGAGAGGGCTATGTTCGGAGTTTCCCTACGAGACCGAATCAGAAATGAGGAGATCCGTAGAAGAACAAAAGTCACAGACATAGCTCAGCGGGTTAGTTCTTTGAAGTGGCAGTGGGCGGGGTACATAGCGCTTAGAACCGATGGCCGATGGGGCAGAAAGGTTCTGGAATGGCGACCACGTACCGGCAAGCGCAGCGTCAGACACCCACCGACCAGGTGGTCGGACGACCTGACAAAGGTCGCAGGGAGGCGCTGGATGCAGGCCGCTTCAAACCGGTCATTCTGGAAATCATTGGGGGAGGCCTATGTCCAGCAGTGGACTTCTTGCGGCTGATATGATGATGATGATGATCACATGCAAAACAAAACTCAGTGAGGATCGCCGTCAGACAGGCAGTTTGTCGTAAAACTTTGCCAAAAACACTTAATATCATGTTGATCTGAAGATTTTTTTACTCTTCATAAAGGCTTTTGTTTATAAAACATGCTACTATTATCGTTACCTAAACTATAACTCAAAGCAGTTTCATTCAGTTGCTGTAGCTGCAAGTTCGTATATCATGATTGCTTCATGCGAACATAGCTCTGATAAAAAACATTCGATAAGAATCCTCTTACGAATCTACGTCTAAATAGGCTAGTTCCTGGGTCAAAATAATAACATTACAATTAGTCCGTCAGTTAGATAATCAAAAAATATTTGACACTTATTTTTTCTTTAGTCAATTAAACAATAAATGGAAAAGATAAAGCACGTCAAAGTTCATAAGTGGGGGCTTGTGACGTCAAAGTTTGCTAAAACGTGTAGCAAACTATGACGTCACACGGAATTTATCTTTATCATTTTTAATTAATCTACAAAAAAAAAATACGTATCCAATATTTTTTGACTTACTAACTGACGGACTAATTATATTTTTTTAGGAAACTAGCCTATTGTATACTAACCTGCAAAGCCAATCCTCTATCCATGGTTGACCTTGAGGAAACGCCATCAGCCAACACATGAACGGTCAAGTCTTCATTCAACAAGTCTATGACCGTTTGCTCTATGCACACGTGAGCCTGAAAATATCAAGAACAAAATTATAGTATTACTAGCTGTTCCCCGCGACTTCGTCCGCGGCAATTTCTGTTATTATGATTAATTAGTATAGATGAATCAACATCTATACTACAACAGAAAACTTTCCCCGTTTTCAAAACATATTTTATTGATGCATCGCTCCTATAGGTCGCAGCGTGATTTTTTATAGCCTAAAGCCTTCCTCAATAAATGGACTATCCAACACAAAAATATTTTGCCAATTTGAACCAGTAGTTCCTGAGATTAGCGCGTTCAAACAAACTCTTCAGCTTTATGATATTAGTATAGAAGTATAGATAGATTATGCCGAAGTCAGGCAAGCGTATCTAAGCGAGGACGCCCAAAACAAACGTGTCGCCGCACTGTCATAGCCGCGTAAGTACTAAGTACTAGTACTTACGTACAGAAATCGCACTCTGCAAAGGTATTCAAAGAAATATCAACTCAATGTAGTCAGCGATACGGTGTAACTTAGCTCGCGTCAGAACGCAGCCACTTTTAGTTTAGATAACTACAGCAAGCCAATTTTATACTTATAGCTCTGAACATACGATTCATAATTCGTTGAAGTCGGTGAACACATGACCAAACGCGCGTGGTTCCTATCGGATTTGTTCGGATTCACCTTCGAAGGTATCACCCACCGCGCGTTGGTATGTTTTTGATACCTACACGGGGAGTGAGACAGGCCTGGTCAAATCTTTAAATTTCAGGAAAAATAAAATATATTTTCGGCGAGCTCCGTGGCGCAGTGGTTAACACGACAGCCTGCGACACGAGTGCCACGGGTTCGATCCCCGGTCAGGTTAAGATGGAAAATGATCTTTTTCAGATTGGCCTGGGTCTTGGATGTTTATCTATATATGAACCACGTCAGAGGCCGAGAGGCGGTTCCGAAGAACTCTGACACCAGGGTGTGCATGGTCGATTGACCGTGACACCTACTCGAAATGATGATGATGATCTATATATGTATTTGTTATAAAATATAGTATCGTTGAGTTAGTATCCCATAACACAAGTCTCGAACTTACTTTGGGGCTAGCTTAATCTGTGTGATTTGTCCGTATATATTTATTTACCTCTATTCCAAATAGCACCACAGACTTCAAATTCGGCACGTCTTTCTTCAGCCGTTGCTGTAGTTCCGGAGTGTACATAGAAAACTGTGTTTTCTCGTACACCATGGCTGCATCTTCTACTTTAATATCTTTAGTGGTGTGCCCGAGACCTTTGGGGTACTGCTCCGATATGTAGACGGGTATCTTAAAGTGTTTTGACGCTTCTAACTGGAATTAAATATAACAATATTCATATTAATAATGTCATCCTTGAATTAATTATATTGTGTTAGTTCGTTCAAATCCCTTGCTATAATATATATAGAAAGTGTAGAGACACATAAACATGTGTCTCTACACCTTCCCTTTTGTTCAATTTATAGTATTTTGTGTCCCTTCAAACCATGATATGGGAGAATCACCGGAGCTTTAGTGTAAGTTATAATATAAATAACAATAAGGTTTTATCCCACTAACAACATTTTCAAATAAAATTATGCCAAGACAAGTCCACTTTTTGACAGTGAGAGTCATACTCGCACGGTCAAAAAGTTTTTAGATGTCATTAAGAGCAAGCTTCTGACTCTACATCCTTAACTCTACAAGGACTAACTTCACAAACTCTATGCCTTATTACATTATGTACTACAAAACTAATTGTTGCAAAAAGACTAAATTTATTCATTCATTTCGTGTAGGTGACACATTCAATGCACACCCTGGTGTCAGAGTTCTTCGGAACCGCCTCTCGACCTCTGACGTGGTTCTTTTAACAACCACCAAATGGCAGCCAGGACCAACGGCTTTACGTGCCTTTCAAAGAAATTGACAATAAATACCTTTTTTATTTTATAAATTCATTATCCTAATCCTTACTAATATTATAAATGCGAAAGTGAGTTTGTTTATTTGTTTGTTTGTTACGCTTTTACGTCGTAACTACTAAACCGATCGTCATGAAATTTTGCATACAAGTTCTCTGGAGTATGGAGAAGGACATAGGCTACCTTTTATCCCGGGAAAAAGTACTATTCCCGAGGGATCGACATTGACGCGGGCGGAGCCGCGGGCGAAAGCTAGTATTCTATAAAGTACATTGTAGCTGAAAAGACCTGAATACTTGTGTTATTGAGGGTTTCGTCTTATGAAGTTTTCGTCCAAGTCAGAATGGGAAATTAGCCTAGTTTTAAAGTTCTAAGCATACATAGGGACAGACAGCAGGAACAGACTTAGTTTTATAGTATGCAGTTATAGTGATTATGTTTGATTTGACACTGCAAAATTAATTGAATCAAATACCTACTTTTAATAGTGGGTTACATGTGTAGGTGCCGCAAGCCCTAATATGTGTAAGAGGAATGGGTGGAATATGGTGAGATTTTTAATGTACAGGATCGAAGCCTGGTAGCTCAATTGGCAAAGCTCAGGTTGTATATAAAAGGAGAGTGTAGGCCAAATCCTCTGTCTGCTCTGGCCAAGTATGGCTCCGGTAGGACAGAGAGAGTCATGCTCCTGCAGTGGACACTAAAAAAACCTAATGATGACTAAGTATTGAAGCAGGCATTTGTCTCCCATCTTACCTGATGGTAGGTGACGATGAAGATGAGAATGTTACATGCCTATCCCAGAGAATACCCATTTATTCTACTTGTCTACTGTTTGAATGTCCCGGGGCTGTACTTGTCTGGGAAAATAGACGCAGGCAATTTTATATATCTTATTTCTTTGCATAGGCAAAGTTTTTAAGGTCAACCAACCTCTAACTCTTGGATTTTACTAGGTACATGAAACAGATATATCTGTTTTGTCTCAATAATCGATAAAATATATCAGTTGATAACCTACTGATAGATATTACGTAATAAATACCAACTTACCATCTTATTAGCTACTTTTACCACTTCGCCGAAATGTTTGACATGAGCCCTGAATGTTTCTTGGATATCACATAGTAGGAACGCTGTTTTCGGCGCTTCAAGGGCTCCAAATTTAAAGATGTTTTTGGCCGCCATCGTTAGTAAAATGTTTGCAAACTTTGATCGGCGAATTCACCAAGAAAACAAGAAAATTTATCAATTGATAATGTTATGTCAATGTCAAATTGACTTGATAAACAATGTATAATATTTCTAAATATAAATGTATGATTTTGCGTGAAAGCACTATGTACTTCGAAGATATTTAAAATGGTCGCATTATAGCGACGAGCCGTTCTATGCAACATTAGCTTATTTTTATTTCTCGTCTCCTTATCCCCTCAGCTCAATTCATTTTTAGATACTTTTGACATAATTATGATGCCGGCAATCTGTGTGTATTGTATACTTGTAACGCCTAAACGACAGATTTTGGATAAACGGATGGATTCTAGCTGGCGGCAAGTTTCAAAATTTGAACTTTAAATGATCCTCACGCATCCAGCGTTGAGTTTTAAAACGCCCAAACATTTAAAATTGGAAAATGTTTAGGTATAAACTTACTTCCATAATTATTATAAAAGTAATAAGTATGTCGTAAAAATGTAACCCATTATTAAAAAGAGCCACCGAAATACCTCAAGCTCTTCACCGTATGAAGAGAGACTGCGCGCTCTGCGCCTCACACTACGCTGGAAGAAAGAAGACTTTGTGGTGATCTGAAACCTACAAGATCCATACACACTTATCAACACAACCTACACCTACCTATTAACACTATTATAAGAAGGAAAATATGAAACATACGTTAAATAAGATACATACGTTATCAGGGCATTAAATAAAAATGTAACCTTCCGAACGCCTACAAGCACAGTTCTCTTAACAATTTCTTGCTATTTCACATTTACAGGCGCCCGGACCCTGCAATAATATTTCGGCGCTCGTCTTCGGTTCGGTATCAGCCATATCAATGATACGGAATCCCCGGACTGGGTAGCGGTAGCGTTTTTTTATTTTAATGACTTTATGACGAATGCAGACATTCGCATGCATTTTGTTCTAATATATCATGCCATTACATACTACACCAGACGCTGTAAAGTATGGACGTCTGGACTCGTATGTATTTTGGTCAATTATTTTAAAGCAAAATGTATTAGTTTCAGATTCAGACACTCTCTGAAAAGATATACAGTTTGCTCTTCAACTACAAAGACAAACTGCGATCGAACTCAGAGCAACCCCGGTCTGGGTCAGTATACAGTTTGGCAATACACGCCCGGGTTCGATCCCCGGCAAGGTCAAGATGGAAAATGATCTTTTTCAGATTGGATTGGTCTGGGTCTTGGATGTTTATCTATATATTTATTTGTTATAGGTATCATATAGTATCGTTGAGTTAGTATCCCTTAACACAAGTCTCGAACTAACTCAATCTGTGTGATTTGTCCGTATATATTTATTTGTTTTGATTTGGCTTTTTTTAAAATTAAATAATGAAGTTGGTATTTGTTTATTTATTTCTCCTAATCTCACCTGATGGTAAGTGACTATAAAGACGAAGATGTTACATGCCTATTCAAGATATACCCATTTATTCTACTTTTGAATTTCCCTTGGACTATACTTGTCTGGGAATATAGACGCAGGCAATTCATACCACACCGGCTACTCGAAATAAAAAAGGAACTATCAAAGCGTTTAGTTTGACTTATTGGTATTCCAACGATAAAAGGGTGAAATTTCTGTCTCCGTCTCGTAGTCCGATGGGGGAATGGTGAGAGTTCTACTAGTTCAAAGAGCTTCGCACACTCATAACACTATTAATGAGGCTTTAGGTTTTAGGACCCATAGCTCTCTACCCCTATGGAAATAAAGATGTGATTGATGATGACGTATGTAAGTACTCCGCTTGACTTTCCCCTACGATTACGGGCAGGGAAGATAGTGTTGTCGTAAGATCAGAGGCAACGCTAAGCAAGATGGGACAAAGCGAACCCAAAAAATCAAAAACGGGTAGTTTAAAGCCAAGGAGTTGTAAGCCCTTAGGCTATAGGTGCTATAGGGTCATTCCTTTAAACGGCTTAACGTTAACGATCTGCCCGGGAGGAGAAACAGCTGGCACATTGTATGTTTCTTATTTACCTACTCCCAGGCTTCATATTAGAACTACACTATTGTATGTCACTTTTAACAACATGTTTTTTTTAAACAGCTCCCGAGACTATAGAAAAATAGGTATTTGTAAAATCTATTGCTGTCGCGCTGTGTGCCCAAACAATCCCTACAGAGTGCGATAGAGACAACTGCAGCTCGGACCGAAAATACCTACGAAAATTACACTAAATTAACGCTTCGTAGTCCCCTGATTTTTTCTCCAAAACATAACCGATTTATTTTCTTTTTTTATAAAAACAAATTTAACATTAGCTATGGCTGTGTTTCTATTTTTTTTCTTTTTTGTAATATAATCGCGTCGAATTTGTTTTCTTGATGTTTGAATACAACGGAAATTATTACCAATCTTTCAGATTTTTGAAGATTCATATCTCTTTAAATAATTCTATTAAGAATAAATTTAAACATGGATTTATCTATGAATATATCAGCATAATCCTATTATGCTAATATATCCATAGATATTTATGGTAAAAAAAAACATTGCTCTACTGGTAGTATCCGGCGAGGAATCAGGGTACTACGCTTGTATGGAAATACGGCCCTTCAAACTCCTCATAGTTTCCATCATCATCCTTTTAGGTATTTGCTTATAACACAATGCCGTTGTTCTAATTGAACGTTGGTCCATAGGTGTGCCGGAATACCAGATTCAAAAGTTAAACAACGGATTTTTGCGCAGACATGCGGCCTGTTTGCTTAGTGTATCTACAAAGTTTTGATAGTCACTGCCATAGAAGTACATTTTTTTTTAAATCTAAGGATACTGGTATCTCAGGGTATCTCATTTTGAACGTCATATTTTTATTTCTTATATATTTAAACCCGTCAATCGCGGAAACGCAGACACAATGGAGTTTTAATTGTTATGCGGCCAGATCTGGCCTCTTGGGGGCTGAAGGATATATGCAAAATTGAAATACTACTAGCGTTTCGGAACAACCACTGGTGAGAAGAATACGCCGAAAGAAACTCAATCCAGACTTGGGCCCTACGTGCCTGAAGGGCTCTGAATACATTGTTAACATTAAACACTTTCGACTTGCGACTTTCGTATGATTGACTATTTTTATTTAGATTATGAGTAGATATAAAACGACCCTCTCTATACTACCGGTAACTTATATTAATTCTGTGCTACCGGAGCCATACTTGGCCAGAGTACACAGAGGATTTGGCCTACATTCTCCTCGCTGGCCAGACGGGTTGGAGAGGTCTCATTGATGTTTATGAGCTTTCTATCATCAGGTATTTTTAGTCTCCACTGCAGGAGCATGACCCTCTCTGTACCACCGGAGTCACACTTGGCCAGAGCTGACAGAGGATTTGGCCTACACTCTCCACGCTGGGCAGACGGGTTTGAGAGGTCTCATTGCTGTTTATGAGCTTTGTTTAGCTTGTTTTTCCTAAGTCGCCTCTTACGACATCCATGGGAAGACTTGGAGTGGTCCTATTCTACTCTGCCGGAAACCACACGGCTATTGATATTTATGAGCTTTGTTTAGTTGACCGAGCGAGCGAAGCGAGCGAAGCGTCTCAGTTTCCACTGGCCCAAAATTCTTTTGTCCGTCTGTCTGTCTGTCTGTCTGTCTGTCTGTCTGTCTGTCTGTCTGTCTGTTCTCGCCTACAGGTCGCATTTCCCAACCGATTCTCTTGCAATTTTGTGAGCAGGTTCGGTAATTATATAGAATTTTTTTGTCGTGCCAGATTTTCGAAATTATATAAAATGGCGGATATATGGGCGTCCGAAACTTAAAAAAACTCATAGCACAGCTATTTGGAAAAAAATCAGAAATGTCATTAGACTTTTTTGTTATTCTCATTAAGACGCAACTTTTTTGTCTGAAAAACTTTTTTATACGATAAACTTGAACGTGTTTATAGTCGGCAATTTCCCCAAAAGTTGTCTGAAATCGATTTTCTGTATATTTATAAAAGAAGTTGAAGTACGTGAAGTGGGAGAGGGAGTGAAATTGAACAACTTTCCCTAAGGAACAAAAATCAAAATATGAAAAATATTTTTTTGGCTTAAAGCATGATACTGCGTATTACTTTTATAATTGAAAACACTGAATAAACTTAGAATCCTGAAATAAAAATTAAAAATAAATAAAAAAGATTCACATGCTATCCTGTGACTTGAACCCGGGGCTTATAGATGCCGGCCACTTCTTAACGTAAAGTTCGCATGTTTATCTGACTTAGTTGAAAATTAGCGTCCTATTAAAATTTTGACCAATTGGTAACATAACAAGTATGAAACCGGGTATTTAAACTTTGCCTCCTATTCACCCATGCCAAGTTCGCTATTCCGATATTTCCGATCTTGAAGAGGATCACTCCAACTTAGTTAATGTGTACAAAATCATAATAAACATGGTGCTCAAGGGCCGTGTTTTCATACAATAGCAGTCCCGTGATTCCACACCGGATAGTACCAATAGAGTAATGATTTTTTACTAAAAAAATCCGTATCTTAAAATTTTTTCATAATTGAATTATTTAAAGAGTAATGAACCTTCAAAAACATGAAAAATTGGTACGAATTTCCGTTGTGTTCAAACATCAAGAAAACAAATTTAGGCAATTATATAAGAAAAAGAAACGCAGAAACACATCCATAGCTTATTTTAAATTTTTAATGTAAAAAGAAATTAAATCGGTTAAGTTTTGGAGAAGCAATCAGAGGACTACGAAGCGTTAATTTTGTGTAATTTTTTGTAAGTATTTTCCGGCCGAGCTGCAGTTATCTCTATAGCACTCTGCGGGGTTTGTTTGGGCACGCGGCGCGACAGCAATAGATATTATAAATATCTATTTTTCAATTCTCTCAAGCTTAGTGTTTCCTCTAAAAAAAGGGTCTGGTCGGGTCTTCTGGTAAGGGGAATGTAGTTTTAAATTTCCGTTTTACTCTGGTACCTAATTGAGAGCAGCGGGGATTGGGAAATAGTAACTGAAGGAAATCATCCTTTAATCAATATTATATACAATATTATATATATCTGTTACTGATATGCTATATCAGTAACAGATATATTTTAGAGCACTGGAGGGCAAATGTGGATGTTGGTTGTAAGGGCTCGCGAGGTCTACTGTTCTCGCAGAACCACTAGTATTTTCTAAGTCGCCTCTTACGACCTCCATGGGAAGACTGGGAGTGGTCCTATTCTAGTCTGCCGGAAACCACACGGCACGGCACAATGTGAAATATAGTATGTTCAAAATGAAAAAATCGGACATCACTCACAGGCACCTATTAATTATTATTGTTCCAAATTTCCTTGTCATTCGTTTGTTCCTTGCGCCAATTTCTATTATTACAAAATTATACCACAATACTTTGTTTTAGGCCGACGTCACACAGGTAAAAGTGCATTTTTTACTAAAGCCTACCCGCCGAAACGAGCACGCGAGGCGGCGGGCGCCATGTTTTGTTTTTTTTTTCTGCGGTTGCGCTCAGATAGGATATCGCCCGGAGCCAAAACAGTCAGTCAAAAGTCACGCATTCGACTACACAAGAAAAAATCGAATAGAAAAGGGTCTTGTGAATGATACAGTTTTTTCGGTAAATTAGAGATTTAGTTTTTTAAGAAATTGCGTGCCGGACGCCGGTAATGATACGTCTGCGTCAGGTTTACTTGGAAAGTGCGGTTTTTGATTTTTTTATTCGGGCAGCTTTATGTAAATGGTTTTAGAGGTATCGACAGGTAGGTTGCCTAAGAACATTAGACCTAATTTGATTATGTATATGTCTACCGTTATGAAAAATCCGCTTCTTTGATGTTGTACCGCAAAGATTTACTTAGGAAGTGCCTACTTTAGAAGTGTCATTTGTTGTTCATGCAATGGTGTCAACAGTTGACCCCAGGCCTTGCCCAACATATCGCTAATGCCTTTAAATCGCAGGTGCTTGGGTTCGATCCCCGGCCGGATTGCCCTGGATCTTTGATGTTTATCTATTTTAAAATATAGTAACATTGAGTTAGATGCTATGATACAAGTTCACAACTTATTGTGAGACTAGCATAATCAGGGCCGGATTTAAGAGGAAACACTGCGGACGAGAGAATTGAATAATAGGTATTTATAAAATCTATTGCTGTCACGCTGTGTGCCCAAGCAACCCCCGCAGATACAGACAACTGCAGCTGGTACTGAAAATACCTATGAAAATTACGCAAAATTAACGCTTCCTAGTTGCCTGATTTCTTCTCCAAAACATAACTGATTTAATTTCTTTTTTCATAAAAAAATTTTATTATGCTGCTGTGTTTCTATGTTTTTTTTTTCTAATATAATCGCGTAGAATTTTTATTCATGGTGTTTGAACACAGTGGAAATTGTTACTAATTTTTCAAGTTTTTGAAGGTTCATATCTCGTTAAATAATTCATTTATGAAAAAAAAATAAACATAGGGATATGCTAAAAATATCGATAGATTGTTTTTGTAAAAAATCATTGCTCTACTGGTACTATACGGCGAGGAATCAGGGGACTACGCTTGTATGGAAATAGGTACGGCCCTACGATTTCCTCTTAAGGGACAGCAACCGGGACTGCAGCCCCGTGCCCCTACGAGCCGCAATAACCCCCCCCCCCCCCCCCCCACGCACTAGACTACAGAAAGGAAAAAACAAAAATTTTGATTAAAAAAAAATTTTAAATAAAAAAAAATTCCTTAGATAATTTTTTTTGCGTTTTACCTAGACAGTATTACTTTGTATAAACATGTTTATATTCAATATTAACAAAAATCGATCGTTCAATCCAATCACGCAATCAGTAAAATATTAAAATCTCAAAGGGCCCTCATAAGCACTTGCAATATTTGGGGCCTTCACTACTTTGTTGCCCCGAGGCCTCCAGACCTGTTAATGCGGCATTGAGCTCAATCTGTGTGATTTGTCAATAAATACCTATTTATTTGTGATTTTTTTTTAGTAACTCCCAGACTAACATGGAAGAAGCCTTCTGGTACTATCATATTAAAGTGCGCGACACGAGGGCCCTTAGGTCATGGGTAAGAAGGGTGTAACGAAGGACCAGCAGCGACAGATTAAAGTGGAAGAAACTAACATGCAGTTCTACCTACATAATACTGGGAAATTGTTAAGAAAATATTGGGCGATTTGTACAGAGTTCCTTATTTAGTCTATGCAAAAATCCTTGCGCAGTGGCGCCACCTGTGACTCATTTATTACCGAATCCGACCGCCAGAGGCGCTGCGGCGCGTGCTTTGTAAAACGTTTTGTTTTATTAAAATGGTTTATAATTATGGTGATTAAGGACTTTACGTAGTCCAGAGGTAAGGATAATTGTTGGCGGGAGTTTGAAGGAACGGGCGGCTTGACTTTTGAGGTTATAAAACGCTGTTTTGCTTTTATGGGGTCTACCTAGGAGGATAGGATTACTCATATGCTTTTTAAAAATGTTATTTATTATAAAAAGAACAGCTGAGTGCGAGTTAAGTCACATGGAGAATTCCGTACGATGAATATTCTTCCTTTCCTTCAATTGAACCCATACATACACAGAAATATATCAAGATAGAACGGCCAAGTAGGGCGGCACACGCGTGGCTCAATCTTGCACGATGGAGCAAGATTCGTTCAACGTTCTTCAGTTCTTTTTTTAAATAAATATATAGGGACAAATCACACAGATTGAGCTAGCCCCAAAGTAAGTTCGAGACGTGTGTTATGGGATACTAGCTCAACAATACTATATTTTATAACAAATACATATATAGATACACATCTAAGACCCAGGCCAATCTAAAAAAGATTATTTTCCATCTTGACCTGGCCGGGGATCGAACCCGGGCACTCTCGTGTCGCAGGCTGGCGTGTTGACCGCTGCGCCACGGAGTTAGCCTAAGTTCATTTGTTCATCTTAGTTCATTGCGCACATCCCGACATGAAAACATGCTTAACGATTTGACGCAATATATTTCTGTGTCACATTAATATTTCGCTAGTCATCATCATCATCATCATCCTTTTTAGTAATGACGTCAAATTGGGGGCGCAGCATAAGCAAAAACTGACACGTGCGTTTCCTTGGCAAAATCCTGGCATCCCCGTTCTACCTTTATATCTTTCTGTGCATACATCACTAGGCGAGCTCCGTGGCGCAGTGGTTAACACGCCAGCCTGCGACACGAGGGTTCGATTCCCGGTCAGGTCCAAATGGAAAATTATATCTTTCTGAGAGAGAGATGCCAAGCATCTCGCCAGATGATCGGCATCTCTCCTCTCTACATGGCCATAACAGGTCAAACTATGGCTCTTTGTTTTGTTTACTATGGTGCGACTTTAATCCTTTATCCGGAATGACTATGTAAGAGGAAGCCTCCTCTTACATATTCATTCCGGATCTTGTACATTCTTTATACTTCATACATCCACCGCAACATTCTCATTTCAGCCACATGCATCTTATGTGCCTCCTTTTTTTTGGTTGCCCTCCGATAGATCCAGGAAAAGTTGCCATTTTGTTTTTTTTTTGAAATGACTATGTAGCTAGCTCCAAGTTTCGCTACTTCACCGGGCGTTTGAGGCGAGGGCAGAGTGCCCTCAACCTTTATAGGCAACATCACCAAAGGGCCCCCAGGAGGGACGGACCTCGGCTTTGGGCGTTGCCTGTGTGCGCAAGGCTTGGAGAGACAGTAAACTCTCATATTGCCTGATGGGCCGCGTATGCGTGCATGCAAGCCTGAAGGGCTAATCTGAGAATCAATGGCTAAAGCCTTTGGAGAGCAGCAACTCTCATCTTTTTGGCCGAAAGCTACGTTGCCAGAAGGGCCTATCCTGGGTGCAAGTCACCCGGGACCGCCGGGCGGTCACCAGTGATCGGAGCTAATGTCATTTTGACGTGCCTTCGGTGGTTAAAATACAAGCTATAAGGTATCTATTTAATTCTTCATTTTTACCTAAGTAGGTCTGTTTTAATTGTGGTAGAGCCACGCTACCGGCAAAATTCATTTTTGCTATTAGCATGAATGGGCCAGCTTATCCGGGTCACATTCTCACAGAAAATCGACGTTTGAGTAGAAGCTTTACCGCTTGTATGCTTCGTTCAGTGAGTGAGAGAGTCGGCCCATCCTCTCCCCCCGTTTCTTCCCTCCCTTGTCCTTTCCAACTCCTTGAAAACCCGGCAGCGCTCCTGTTACACCCTGGTGTTTTAGTTGTCCATGGGCAGCCGTGATCACTTACCATCAGGTGAATCTGTTGCTCTTTGCCGTACTTTATCTTAAAAAATTAGAGGTGATGAGCTTCATGGTCTAGTGGGTGTATGCTTTGCTAAGCAATAAAACGCTAATGTAAAATTAAAATGGGAGTGGGCGGGTCACGTCTGCCGCATGCATCCGGAAAGGTGGGCTCATATTCTCACTGACTGGGTCCCATCCGATGGGTATAGAAAAAGAGGAAGACCGAAAACAAGGTGGTCGGATGAAATAAGAGCGTTTGATGGCTTTTGCCCAGCAGTGGGACATGGAAAGCTAGTAAAAAAAAAAAAAAAAAAAAAAAAAACATGTTATATTACGCAAGTTAAGATTGGCTCACTTGAATGAATGAAAATCAGTGACATAAAAATATCGCTGGTGTTTTCTCCGCGCTGGCAATTTAAGCCGTTGGTCCTGGCTGTCATCAATAGATGGCCGTCTAAGATAGGCACCGTAAGGAAACTTCTAAATCGATATCACCAAACTTAAAAGTTTAGTAAACCTAAAGGATAGCTCGGTTAGCGGATCTAGCTCTAGCTAGCGGATAGGATAGGCCTTTACCCGAGAAGGGGTTCTTGTAGAATAATAATAGAAGTAGGAGACAAAAACAAACCTACAACAGGCACTTTACTTACTTAATGTCTAAATATTTAATATCGTCAGTTTATCTATATATAGTGTTCAAAATATTAGCAGTTTTAAATTTTCTTTTTTTTTCTTTTTTGGTGCTTACTTTACTTACATGTATCTTTTACAAGAAATAAAAGGCTTTTTATTTAATTATTTTATTAAAGGATAGCACTTTATTGAAATGAAATGTTTATTTGCAAGGGTCATCATACATATAAATTCCCGCCTTTTACAGTATGCATGCAAAAATTACTTATATTAGAAGGAAGTTAAACACTTATTAACACAATTGCTCATAGAGAAGTATTATGCTTTCAGAGTTCTTGTATGTTTGTATGTGAGTTAGTGTATGGCGAATAAAGATATTCCACCATAGTACTTTCTATTAATTCTGTGACCATAGCAAAGACAATATAATATATTGTCTTTGACCATAGTTAACTTTTAAATGCCTGAACGTGGCCTGAACACTTTAGGAGGAATTGTTAAAATTTTGTTGTAGGTACCATTAGAATCTTGCTGTATCGTTAGAATATTATATCACGACTCATCACTGACATAGGTACTACTACTTAGAATAAGTTCCTATAAAGTTTTTGGCAATGCAGTCATATTTTTGTACACCAATCCAACGATTTCAGTCGTATCTGACCTCCCCAATATTTCTTTATCAATATTTACGCCAAAGTCTGTTTACCTTTCTGGGTGAATTTCCTTGTCGCCATTCCATTCATAAAAATCACGATTAGTCGGCAAAAATCTGTCATTTATTCTAATTAAATTATAATGCCTTACGCCGCGCCAACGCCTATACCGCGGGGTGCACATAAAAAGTTAACAAAAAAAGTAAAAAGTCAAAGGCGGAAAGCCTTGGCGCCAGTCCACTGACACTTCGACGCTAGGAGTAGACACGCCCACGGCGCCGTTCGAATTCGAAATACGAACGAAAGCGCGCTAAGAAATGTTTTATTTTTTTATTTTATTGATGTTAAAATATATTTATCCTATTTTTCTTTCGTTGGAGTTCGCGACGGCGTCCTTAGTTGTGATGTTTTGGACTCCGGGGTCCATGGCTTTGGCTTTTCCATCTCCTTCCTAGTATATGGTCTTTAGCGCAGTTGGACTGATTTTTATGGTTCATGTAGGGTAGGTATATACAACGTGATTTTGAACCCCCTAGCTATATTGAAATCTTGGCAAAGCAAACCTAAAGGATAGCTCGGCTAGCGGATCTAGCTCTAGCTAGCGGATAGGATAGGCCTTTACCCGAGAAGGGGTTCTTGTAGAATAATAATAGAAGTAGGAGACAAAAACAAACCTACAACAGGCACTTTACTTACTTAATGTCTAAATATTTAATATCGTCAGTTTATCTATATATAGTGTTCAAAATATTAGTAGCTTTAAATTTTCTTTTATTTTGTAATAAAATAAGAAAGAAAAAAAATAAGAAGACATTTTGGATAGAAAAGTCGATTCTAACATAAAGTACTTTACAGAAAACGTGAGTGAAACCGCAGGCAACAGCTAGCTACATATATCAGTTTCTCAATAGAAACCCAATATTTATGCAAACAAGAAAAACTAGATGTAGGCCTACGACCTTAGGGTTAAAACTAATTAACATCAAACATCAATAATTCGAAATAAAAAATAATTCATTCGATCATTCGATTACGTTTCTAAGTTCCTATCGCATTGTTACTTGATTCCAATCGAGTCAATCGATAAATCTAATTTATTTTTTGTCTGTGCCTATTGTCCATTGTTTGGCGCGGTTTTCTTAAAGGCCCTTGTACACGTTTGCGAACCGCATTGGATCAGTGTATTGGACCTATATGCAGGTGTATTTGCGATTTATTGAAGGCTATATAATCTACCCATAAAAGAAATCGTCCGTAAAGAAATTTTTATTTTTGCGGCGGACATCAGACGAGGAGCAATCTCTTTGTAGAGAGCTCTCGCACCAGGACCCCATGGCCCAATGTCTGTACACCAAACGGCACAAATATATAGTAGCGACCTCAGCGGCTTCTGCGGCTAAAGTAATTTTTTGATGAGAAAGGCACAAGTCCAAGATGGACGGCGTAAACAAAGGCCTATGATTATATCTATCATAATAATGAGGTTTGTCGTAAAGAAGGTACAAGAAGCCAATGAAACTGCGCTCATCAACCTGCCTGCTAAGCGTGGTGAGTATGGCAATATCCTTCGCATGGAATGGAGAAACCTTGGGAGAGGCTTTTCTCTAGCAGTGGACTTTTTACGGATAAAATGATGATGATGAATGGTTGATGATGATAATGATGACTGGCTCTGCAGGTTTTGTAATACCTGTCTCCTTATCGAATGTGAAGAAAATGCGGAGAGGCGGTTCCGAAGAACTCTGACACCAGGGGGTCGATTGACCGTGACACCTACTCGAAATGATGATGAACGAATGTGTTATTCCTAAAACTGATGTTAAATTTTGGAGATGCCTAAAGAAATTTACAAGTCTAAATGCCAAAAAAAAAATAGAACTGTGAAATTAGTTTCAAGTTCTAAGTAAAGTCAGATAAAAAAATACGTCCCATCGATTTCAGAATTTGAAATAAAGCTCAAGCAATGTATTATACCATGGGATTCTTTAGACACTAGCTTAGTGCTAATGCACCAAGAGAGTTTACACCCGTGGTTTACACGGGTAAACCACGGGTGTAAACTCGTGTTTACACCCGTGTTGATATCCGTAACCTTTGGAGTGTAAGTCGTATTTTTTTTTATGTTATAGGACGGCAAACGAGCAAGCAAGGCATCTGATGGTAAGTGATCGCCGGTGCCTGCATAGATAACTGCAATACCAAGGTCTGTTTTTTTTTTAAATGTCTATGTAGCTATCTCTTAGTGAGCTTTCGCTACTTTACCGGGCATTTGAGGCGAGAGCAGAGCGCCCTCAACCTTTATAGACAACATCACCAAAGGGCCCCCAGGAGGGACGGACCTCGGCTTTGGGCGTTGCCTGTGTGCGCAAGGCTTGGAGAGACAGCAAACTCTCATACTGCCTGATGGGCCACGTATACGTGCATGCAAGCCTGAAGGGCCAATCTGAGAAACAATAGCAAAAGCCTTTGGAGAGCAGAAACTCTCATCTTTTGCATTATGGGCCAAAAGCTACGTTGCCAGAAGGGCGCAAGTCACCCGGGACCGCCGGGTGGTCATCAGTAATCGGAGCTAATCCTACTCTACGCACTTTATTCCGGTGGCGAGTGCGACGGGGTCGGATAGTGGATTCCTTTGGCTATTCGGAGCCAAAGAGGAGAAGGGGTCGGGGGGTGTGAAAGGAGCGTTGCCGGCCTTTTAAGGACTTAGGGGAGGACATAGGGGGGCAGGGACTCCGACTCTCTCATTCGCCAAACGAAGCATAAAAGCGGTAAAACTTCTACTACAACGACGATTTTCTGTGAAAGTGTGGCACTTCCCCGGACGAGCCGGCCCATTCATGCTACAAGCAATAATAAAATTTTGCCGGTAGCGTGGCTCTACCACAAGTTTAATTAATACTAGCGAAGTGCTAGGCCATCGTGTACAAGTGCCTTTAGATAATTGACTTGTGAATTCTTTCTTTTACGTAACAAGGAAACGAAGTATTTGCATTTGTGCGTAAAAGTACTACCATTGATCATTGAGATTGAATCATTAATGTTTCTTCAATGAGTTGTTTTACAGTATCACCAAATTCATGATGATTCTGTCATATTATTGGTGTTGTTTGAGTTGTTTGATGACGAGCATCTGAAAGGTCTTAGGCTCAGAGTACACTATTCATACTTCCATACTATTATACTATGCCTATTTTTTTTTTGTTAGCCGTTTATGTCCCACTGCTGGGCAAAGGCCTCCCCTCTTTCCCTCCATGTATCTCTATCTTTGGTCTTTTTGATTCCAGAGTTTTTCGAATGCTCGTATGTCATCCGACCACCTCGTCCTCGGTCTTACTCTCTTTCTGTAGCCATCTGTTGGAACCCAGTTAGTTGAGATGTGAGCCCATCTTTCAGAGTGCATACGGCAAACGTGACCCGCCCAATCCCACTTTAGTTTTGCTGCCTTCAACCCGACATCTGTTAGCTTAGCAATGCAGCGCATAAATGCGAAATTAACTCTATCTGACACCTTTTTACGCTTCAATCATTGAAACAATTTGGATGAAATTTGGTATGGAGGTAGTTTGAGGGGAAGGACATAGAGTAGGTACCTTTAATACCGGGAAATTTCATTGTTCCCTAGGGATCAACATTAACGCGCCGGGGGCAATAGCTATTATACAATATGTAGAGAAAACCCGTTGATAAGAACAACTTTTCCTATGGGTATGGGACCAATGCTGTGAACTTATTACAAATGTTTTCCTTCTATTATGATTGTGGAGAAGAATAAAGAAATTTAGAATTTAGTAATTTAGAATGTAATATTTTGGTTTGAAATTTTTATAGAAAATGCATCAATTTTACTCAGTGTATTCTATGTATAAACATCTGTATTAATTTGAACTGAATCGCATTTATTACTTGTAATAAACAAAAATCTTACAAAGAGGCGACCAACAACTGTATTAAAAAACTAAAAGTCACTCTTGCGCATCTTTCCCGCGCGAACGTCATTCAAGATGACGCAACAAAATGGCGAATTAAAAAGTAATTAATCTCTCCCATTTAGGTTGTGTAAAACCGGGTTAATATTTAATAAATCATTTTGACTGACTGTTTTTGATTTATGACCAATTGTTTTCTGTAATGTGGAAGTTTTTTTTTTTTCATATTTGTATTACGGCATTTGGCTTTCTATGCCTTTTAGCCCTTCATATTTTTCTACGTTTTACCAAAGAAATGGTGGTGTAATTAATTTTATGTAATTTATTTTATATTGAAATAATTTGCATGTTATTCCCTTCTACATTTCACTTCTTTTTTTTTATACTACTTAGTAGGCAAACAAGCATACGGCCCACCTGATCGTCACCGTAGCTGCAAAGCATGATGCAAAGCGGTTTCTCACAGAAAATCGACGTTTGAGTAGGAGCTTTACCGCTTCTATGCTTCGTTCGGTGAGTGAGAGAGCCGGAGGCCTATCCTTCCCCCATTTCCTCCCCCCATATCCTTTCCCCAACTCCTTTCAAGGCCGGCAACGCTCCTGTTACACCCTTGTGGTGCAGTTGTCCATGGGCAGCGCTGATCGCTTATCATCAGGTGACTCGCTTGCTCGTTTGCCGTCCTATAACATAAAAAAAGCCTATGGACGCCTGCAACACCAGGGGGCCACTCGCGCGTTGCCGACCCTGAAGAAATCAAAATTTTCACATCCGAATCCGTTCCCACTTGCAGTATAAGTAGTTGCTTAGTTCTACATTTTTTTTTTTCTATAATACCGACATCAGATAGAAGTTCGCATTGTTCTGTTCACATCACACGACATGACTGTCAGTATATGAGGCGCCGCGCAGTACACTGCAGAGCAAAATCACTGTGTCACTCAAAAACACCTTTTCTGTCTGTCACAGACAGTGTGACTGACAGAGTAGACTGGTGGTTAGTACAATAGGTATCATAAAACGTTGGGTTATAGGTACGGTCACCTGCAAAAGTCCATACATAGCCTTAAGCTGAAAATCGATTTCACTGATTAGGGCGGCATATATATTTAACAATATCATGAACCTTATGCTACACCCATAAGGTTGAAATTGCTGTTATTTATAAATATTATCCGTAGCTACACACGACTTTTTACGCAACTTCTATATGGACTTTTGCAGGCGACCGTACATTATTTTGTTTTGGTCTGTTTATTGTTGAATACTTATTATCTATTTTGTGGAAACTTAGTTGATTTATGTAAAAGATTTAATTGTATTTGGTAATTTTTATTATATAATTGTTTGTTTCCCTTCTTCTTCTTCTGCTTCTTCTTCTTCCTCACCTTATCCCACTTTAAGTGGGGTCGGGACAGCATGTGAGTATTTTCCATTTCGCTCTATCTTGAGCAATTTCTTTCGTTACCATCTTTTTACCCATATCGTCCTTCACACACTCAATCCATCTTTTCTTTGGCCTACCTCTACTCTGATTGATACCTTTGTTTCCCTACAATAAATAAATTAATAAATAAAATAGATTTAATAGCGAATAGGAAATATACAGAATTCTAAACTACTTACTCCTTTTTTAATATTAATTCGTCGTACAAAAGACAATGTCCACTTAGTCTACCTGCGACCATGAAAACTGCAAAGTTTTCAAAACGGTGTAAAACTAATGTATCTAATAAACGCGATAAAACTGTAGTAATTTTATTTAAATGTGTAACAATCGCATAAACTTAAGAAACCTTCATGATATTTGAAAAGAATCGTTAATATCATAAAGTTATGAATTAATGTATTTTCTTTCAAAATGTCCTTTATTTACATTCCTAATATATTATTGTTGACGTCAATAACTTACTTGAAGCTAAGTTTACGCCGCTTCAAGTAAGTTATTGACGTCCAAACCGATCCCCCTGGTCAGTTTGGAAGTTTACTATTTTTGAAAGTGTGACACTCGCCTTAGAGCCATTTTTGTATGGAAAAATCGCTCGTTTACGAACGGCATCATTTTAAAAATAGCACTCCAGACGATTCTAATAAAATATTTTCGCCCACATTTCTTTGGCCGCCAGTGTACCATGATTCAGCATTTTCGCAAACATCTTTATTCCACCGCCTCACCACTTCAATTTGAACTTTAAGCTTATACCATACGCTATATTTTCCCAAAACTCGATTGCATTAATTAGTGATAATACACTGCTACCTGCATCTTGTATGTTTATTTTTGTCTCGATATCTTAATGGATATTATCGAACAGTGTCGACAGTCTTTATATTATAATGAACTCAATATTCGTTGTATTGATTCTTAATGGCACGGCCATACCTACTTTATTAATAAAATATCGTCCGTTACATAAGTAGAGAATTAGTAGAGTAAATAGGGGAAAAAAGTATGAATGGCCATTGCTATTCAGCGCGGTTTCGGGCACCTTTGCGTCAGAAACGTTACTGGGCGGGTATTAAATGTATATATAATCATTATCATCATTTCGTGTCGCCCCGACCCCTCTCCGGCTCCGAATAGCCGGAGGAATCCCACTATCCGACCCCGTCGCACTCGACACCGGAACAGAGTGCGTAGAGTAGGATTAGCTCCGATTACTGGTGACCGCCCGGCGGTCCCGGGTGACTTGCACCCAGGATAGGCCCTTCTGGCAACGTAGCTTTCGGCCCATAAGGCAAAAGATGAGAGTTGCTGCTCTCCAAAGGCTTTTGCCATTGATTCTCAGATTGGCCCTTCAGGCTTGCATGCACGCATACGCGGCCCATCAGGCACTATGAGAGTTTGCTGTCTCTCCAAGCCTTGCGCACACAGGCAACGCCCAAAGCCGAGGTCCGTCCCTCCTGGGGGCCCTTTGGTGATGTTGCCTATAAAGGTTGAGGGCACTCTGCCCTCACCTCAAACGCCCGGTGAAGTAGCGAAAGCTCACTTGGAGCTAGCTACATAGTCCTTTCAAAAAAAAAAAAAAAATCATTTCGTGTAGGTGACACGGTCAAAATGTTTCCGATGGGCAGCAGCGAACGCGCCAACCCTTCTGCCAAGAGTATGACAATACCCTTTTAGGGAACGAAGAATCCTTAACAATCCCTTGGTGAAGAAGACATTTTCGACAATTCCATACTAAAGTGTTCAGCCACTACACCACAATCAGTATGAGAATGACGTTTTTTTTAAAATTCCAAACATTGGTCCTATAGGGAAAGATGTTCATATTGATGGGCTATATATATAGGCATATACGCCGTGTGGTACCCGGCAGAGTAGAATAGGACCACTCCAAGTCTTCCCGTGGATGTCGTAGAAGGCGACTTAGGAAATACAAGCTAAACAAAGCTTATAAACATCTGTTCAACCCGTCTGGCCAGCGTGGAGAGTGTAGGCCAAGTCCTCTGGCTGCTCTGGCCAAGTATGGCTCTAGTAGTACAGAGAGGCTCGTGCTCCTGTAGTGGAGACTAAAAAGACCTGATGATGATTGATGGGTTGAGTCACCCTACTAAGGGAATGTTGGAGGTAAATTTACGCGCTGTATCAATAAACATCCAAGAACCAGGTCAATCTGAAAAGAACAATTTTACATTTGACCTGACCGGGGATCGAACCCAGGACATCTAGTGGGATAGCCTGACATGATAACTATAACGAGAGTGCCTGGGTTCGATCCCCGGTCAGGTCAAGATGGAAAATGATCTTTTTCAGATTGGCCTGGGTCTTGGATGTGTATCTATATATGTATTTGTTATAAAATATAGTATCGTTGAGTTAGTATCCCATAACACAAGTCTCGAACTAACTTTGGGGATAGCTCAATCTATGTGATTTGTCCGTATATATTTATATTTATTTATTTATATTATATTTATAACTTCTAGGCACAGAGGTTGTCGTAGTTATAGTACTTTTAATCCATCATATTTCCTTCTTTTATCCTACCTCTTACATACTTGCGCCGAAAACGCAGGTGGTTAAACCACTACACAGATAATAATAATTTAACTAATTTTATTTGACGCCATCTTCACCCCAAACAGATTAATAAAATAAATAAAATAATTGGTTTACTAATAGCTTACGGCTTCGGCTAACCCTTTATGACTCAAGGTTCGATTCCCGGAAGAGAACCGTATAATGAGTCTATAGATATTCCAAAGAATTGACGGCCGTGGCGCAGTGGTTAATAAGCTCGATAGCTACAAGCGGGGTACGGGGTTAGATTCCCGGTACGAGAAAATACTCATCATCATTTCATCATTTCGAGTAGGTGTCACGGTCAATCGACCATGCACACCCTGGTGTCACAGTTCTTCGGAACCACCTCTCGGCCTCTAACGTGGTTCCTTTAACGACTACCAGATGGCAGCCGGGACCAACGGCTTACCGTGCCTTCCGAAGCACGGAATCATCTTTATTATCAGACAATCAGGTGATTCAAGCCTGCAATGTCCTAACCAAATTGGAAACAACTAAACAAAGTATGCTTCCGGTGGGAATCGAACCCACGACCCCTGGGTCAACAGGCAAACGCCTTAACCACTGGACCCCGTCCTTTCCCGGACCTCAACTATCAAATTTAATCGCAATTCGATTAATATAGTTCAAGCATGAAGTGGTCACAGACAGACAGGGTTAGTACTTTAACATTTATAATATTAAAGGAGAGACGCCATTTTTTTTTTATCTATATAATAAAGTATGGAAGTATCATATCATCATCATCATATGGCGAGATTGGGGATGAATGAGATCCAGTGGTAGTGTGTATTCGTATATTCCTTAGTGCCGAAGTCGGAAAAAGAGGGCCTTTTGGAGTGAACATTGATTTTATATACTTATAGGCACTACCACTGGATCTCATTCATCCCCAATCTCGCCATCTTCGGGTGACCCCGACGTTCAAACTCTTTCATGAAATTGACGTACATGTTTTTGTATGAACTTTGTGGTAAATTTGCCACTCAAGGCTTCTCCTTCGAAATTAGGCTATTCTAAATCAATTGTTTTGAAACGTTTTTATTGCCTTGAAAGGAAATTTGAACGCAATAGTTCATACAAAAACATGTACGTCAATTTCATGAAAGAGTTTGAACGTCGGGGTCACCAGAAGATGGCGAGATTGGGGATGAATGAGATCCAGTGGTAGTGCCTATTAGTATATAAAATCAATGTTCACTCCAAAAGGCCCTCTTTTTCCGACTTCGGCACTAAGGAATATACGAATACGCACTACCACTGGATCTCATTCATCCCCAATCTCGCCATCTTCTGCCATGCACGAACAGATGTCGCCCTTTACAATCTTAACATCATATCGTTGAGTTAGTATCCCATAACACAAGTCTCGAACTTACTTTGGGGCTAGCTCAATCTGTGTGATTTGTCCGTAAAAATATAAATATATATCACTTCACTCCACTGCTGGTCATAGGCCTCCCCCAAGGATTTCCAATACGACCGGTTGGAAGCGGCCTGCATCCAGCGTCTTCCTGCTAAGTTAGTCAGGTCATCCGAAACTAGTTGGCGATTCCTACTGAATAAACGTGAGTAAAACCGTGTTTTTTTAAATCTATTTTTATACTACCCCCTACAAGGTAGTTAACTAGACAATTTATAATGTGTTAAACATTATAAATTGTCTAGTTAACTACCTTGTAGGGGAACACATCATGCGTAGGGTGTTGGAGGATTAGGACGGTGGAATCCGTATAGGAGGTCACCTGATCAATAATCTTCGATTTGCTGATGATACCACTATAATCGGTACAAGTGAAAAGGAAATAGCAAGACTACTAGGTAAACAGGTTGTGAGTATTGAGTATGGACTCAAGATCAATCGGAACAAGACCAAACTAATGATCGTGGACAGAGCCGAGAATATGATAAGAACTTATGAGCTACGTGATCTGCACACCGTGGACAAGTTTGTGTACTTAGGGTCCCTAATAAGTAGTGACGGTGACTGCAAAGAAGAGGTTATTCGGCGGGCTCAGATGGCCAAAACAGCGGTGAAACGTATGGAGAAAATTTGGAGAAACAAAAACATATATCGCAACACCAAAGTGAGACTTATGCGCACCCTCATTTTCTCCATTTTCTTGTACGCTTCAGAGACATGGACCCTAACAGCCAAGACAAGAGACAGGATTGATGCATTCGAAATGTTAGGAATAGCGTGGACAGAACGCCGCACTTATGTATCAATTCTACAGCAGCTCAAGATCCGGACCCGTCTTTCAGTAGTATGCCTTCAAAGAGCACTTTCATTTTTCGGTCACGTGGCAAGACGCGAACCAGATAACCTAGAAAAGCGCATTCTAATCGGTCGCGTGGCAGGAGTAAGTCCTAGAGGCAAGCCACCAACCCGCTGGACGGATCCACTTCTGAATTCCTTGAAGTGCAACACACAGGCTGCCATTCACTTGGCCCAGAACAGATCAGCCTGGAAACATCTTGTGGCTGGGGCAAATTATGGTGGTCACGACCCTCAGCCATGAGGAAAACGACCAAGAAGAAGTTAACTACCAGTGGACCTACTGCCATCTAACGACGACTTATGCAACTAAGCTTGCTAGAGTTGGCATTAGTTAAATTGACATTTATGCATGTTAAACAACCCTGGGCGAGGCCCCCACTGGGATAGATAACGGCAAGTGGCATAAAAATATCTCAAGCTTGTACGTACTTCGGAAAGCACGTTAAGCCGTTGGTCCTGGCTGTCATCATTAAAAGGTAGTTGATAAGCTACGACAGCTGTCTGCAGGCAGCTCGAAAGATCTAACACCAATGTTGGCCACTTTCTTCTCCTAAGCGAGCTCCGTGGCGCAGTGGTTAACACGCCAGCCTGCAACACGAGGGCCCCGGGTTCAATCCCCGGTCAGGCCAAGATGGAAAATGATCTTTTTCTGATTGGCCTGGGTCTTGGATGTTTATCTATGTATGTATTTGTTATAAAATATAGCATCGTTGAGTAAGTATCGCTCAATCTGTGTGATTTGTCCGTATTTATTTATTTATTTACTTACAAACACGAAAAGCAAACTGTGTATGTCAAGAAAATTGGATGATTGGAAAGCGAGAGTTAGCTGTCACTGCGTTAGAGAGAGAGACGAATAGAGCGAGTAGGATACAAGTCCGTGCGTCGAAAGCGGCGCCACTGTCGGACCTTACATGTATACTCAGCATGCAAAAACATATCTGCAGTAGGTACAAGTACTACCACATACATACATACAGACTATCACGTCTTTTTCCCTTGCGGGGTAGACAGTACCCAGGTCTTATAGACCTAATAAGCCACGTTTAGCATGTTGGTGGGCGTTAGTGCGACTTTTTATGACAAAAATAAAACAATGGCTTGTAGAAAAAAATGTATAATATTAATGACATATTTAAGTAAATTAATAAATAAATATACATGGAGAAATCACACAGATTGAGCTAGCCCCAAGGTAAGTTCGTGACTTGTGTTATGGGATACTAACTCAACGATACTATAATTTATAACAAATACATATATAGATAAACATCCAAGATCCAGGCCAATCTGAAAAAGATCATTTTCCATCTCGGCCTGGCCGGGGATCAAACCCGGGCACTCCGTGTCGCAGGCTGGCGTGTTAACCACTGCGCCACGGAGCTGTCTAAAGACATTTTTATATATAATTACTAGCTTTCGCCCGCGGCTCCGCCCGCGTCAATGTCGATTCCTCGAGAATAGTTCTTTTTCCCGGGATAAAAGGTAGCCTATGTCCTTCTCCGTACTCCAGAGAACTTGTATGCAAAATTTCATGATGATCGGTTCAGTAGTTACGGCGTGAAAGCGTAACAAACAAACAAACTCACTTTCGCATTTATAATATTATTAGTAAGGATTGAATCTTAATATTTCGGCAATACGTAATGTTTTTTTTTTTAAATTTTATTAAACTAATATTTTTCCATGCTGAATTAAAAGCGGAATAGACTAAGAGACTTTCTGAAATATTCTAAGAACTATTGTACTCTATTTTAAGTGAAATAAATATCATTAGGTGGAATCTGCCCTAACCAGTCTGGTGGAAGTCTTAGAAGAAACTGCGGGCTGGTGTTGGCAGATGCCACGGAAATAGAGTCAGGTGGGGTTTCTCCAACAATAGTGAGTGCGACTGTGGTGGTATCCAATCTATGGATCACCTCTTGGTGTGCCCAGAAAGCTCAACTTCTTGCTCTGAACAAGATCTGAAGGAGGCAAACGAACGGGCAACTACTGTAGCAATGTACTGGTCCAAATATATTGAATATGAAAGTCATTTCGACTCGAGAGAAGAAGGTGGAATACGAAATCAAAATAGTAATGGATTGCTAGCCACATCGCCTAATATGATTCCTCACACTTTCATACATTCCCTTGTTCGGCTTTTACGACATGCGCGGGAAAAAAAGCAGCTAGTTGGTATATTCTACGTTTTTTAGGGTTCCGTACTAAAATGGTAAACACGGTACACTATTAATATCGCTCCGCTGTCCGTCTGTCTGTCTGTCCGTCTGTCACCAGGCTGTATCTCATGAACCGTGATAGTTGAACAGTGGATATTTTCACAGATGATGTATTTCTATTGCCGCTATAACAACAAATACTAAAAAATAGAATAAAATAAATCTTGAAGGGTACTCCCATACAACAAACGTGGTTTTTGCTTGTTTTTGCTCGATATTGATAACGGGAACAGGTAGATACTTGAAATATTCATAGAATATTTAGTTATATATAAACTTTAAAAATAAATAATTAAAGAAAAATTAAATTAATATTCAAGGGGGGCTCTCATACAACAGACATGATTTTGTTGCCGTTTTTATAGATAACGGTACGGAACCCTTCGTGCACGAGTCCGACTCGCACTTGGCCGGTTTTTCTTTTCTCTCAGACCATGGTCGCAGTCCCCACTGGGATGGGTGACCGCAAGTGGTATAACATTATCTCGAGCTCCTCCGTGCTTCGGAAGGCACGTTAAGCCGTTGGTCCCGGCTATGTCAGAGTACTCTAGGTAGCTTGCAAAATTTGACACCTGTGTTGGCCACTTACACGCACGAAAAACAAACAAAAAACAGGAGCTATTGTTTTGGTGGACCCTGGGCTCCATAACAATGCAACCGCAAACAAGTTCAGGTTCAAGAGATACATATTTACCCGACTGTACCAAAATAGACAACTTCAATCACGTCTGCGAGAGGAAACGCGATTGTTTTTACGTTTCCAAAGACAAGACGAACACACGGGGTGATTTTATGTTCATGCACAAATATATTTTAATATATATGCATATGTAACAAAGAGGGCTTTACTCTTTAATTGATATACTCTTTCTCTTTTTCTTCTCGCGTCAATGTCGATCCCCGCAAATAGTACTTTATCCCGGGATAAAAGGTAGCCTATATCCTTCTCCGTACTCCATAGAACTTGTATGCAAAATTTCATGATGATCGGTAACTACTGAAGTTACGGCGTGAAAGCGTAACAAACAAACAAACTCATTTTCGGATTTATAATATTAGTAAGGATTTCCTCAAACTTCATTCAGAAGCTTATTTTAGCCAGTGTCTAGTTATTCTTGTGTATCAACGAAATGATGCTGTAATTTATATCGCTGATTCGACGGAGCACTGGCGACAATTCCCACGAATCCACTGGTTTGATCATATACGACGCAGCAAGGCGAACAAATGACACCATGACACTTAATTTTAGTTATTCCACACGTTGTTCATAGACATGGGCATCTATAACCCAAATTACACCGACTTCACATTATAAAAGAAACGCTTTTTTTTAAATCTATTATTTATAAACTCCACTAGAAACAATTTGCAAAACAATCCAAAACAAAAACCGTGCAGTCCATCGAAATTCCCGCCAAGAACCTCCATTTTAAAATCAAAAGTTCAAAGTTCAAAAACGTTTATTTAACATAGGTTATTTGGACACTTATTAATTGTCATATATTTTCAACTGAGAATTGTTGACGTCAGTAATTTACTTATGGCTAAGTTTAATGCCGCTTCCAAAGCGGGTGCAGAAGAAGCGGCAACAAACTGCACAGCGCATTTTCTCCAATCGACGTCAACTTACAATTTTAGTTTATCTTAAAAACTAGGTATGTGGACTAAGTATACATTGTCCTTATTATAGTCATTGCAAAAAAAGGAATTAAACGGTTATTTTTTTCTTATAGAGCTTAGGCAGATCCCATTTTTCATTCAAACAGTTACGAAAATTAAATTGTTTTCTGTGCCATAGGCAGGCCTGTCTCACTCCCCGTGTCGGTATCGAAAACATACCTACGCGCGGCGACCACTTCGAAGCGGTCAAACCGGACAAACCCGGTAACAACGACGCGCCTTTGGTCACGTGTGTTCACCGACTTCAACGAATTAAGAATCGTTTGTTCAGAGCTATAAGTATAAAATTGGCATGCAATGGATTCTGTAGGTATATGAATGAGAAGGTGCTGCGTTCTGATTCACGAGAACTAAATTACACCGTATCGCTAATTATTATGTTGATATTTCCTTGTATAGCATCTTTTGATATTTTAGAAATATGACAGTACGAATGTCCATGGTAGGTGGCATCCAATACTAGGCACTTACTATACTGCTATTTACGTCACCATAATCAAAGTTTGTATTAAGTTTTAAACCATGCAGTACTTGCATATACATGTTGTATTATAGTTGTGGTAGAATCACGCTACCGGCAAAATTCATCTTTGCTCTAGCATGAATGGGCCGGGTCGTCCGTGGAAGTACCACGCTCTCACAGAAAATCGACGTTTGAGTAGGAGCTTTACCGCTTCTATGCTTCGTTCGGTGAGTGAGCGAGCCGGAGGCCCATCCTTCACCCATTTCCTCCCCCATGTCCATTCCCCAACTCCTTGAAAGGCCGGCAACGCTCCTATTACACCTTGGTGTTGCAGTTACCATCAGGTGACTCACTTGCTCGTTTGCCGCCCATGACATAAAAAAAAAAACTTGTATACTTACCGTGCAAAATTTCACCCCGTGTGTCGCGCATGCGTGTTACGCGCTCTGTTATTACGAGTCGGACGCGAATTATATTATCCCGTATACAGGGGGATTATATACAATTATACAGCGTGCGCCCATTTACTGCACGAACGCACGCGAGCCTGTTCTCATGGAATTCGTGTCCTTCGTGGACGTTTTAGGTTTTTTTCTAAGGATTTTTAGGTTAGAAAAGGATTGTTTTAAATGATTTTTAGGGTTTCGTACCTCAAGAGGAAAAAACGGAACCTGTCTGGCTATTAAGACCTTTTTTCAGGAACGCGTGGAGGTATCAAGCTGAAATTCATATCAAATACTCATGTCTACTGTCCATTGGAGCTGTGAAAAAATCAAACTTCTAAGCGAACGAATTAAATCCTACAGGGTTACTTCCCGTGAACTCAAAATCTTGAAATTTGGTTCGAAGCAACGTCTTATAGCACACATAAAGGAAAAATTGCGTCAAGCATAAATTTTTAGACATTACATTATATAAAAGACAGGACTTACATTATATAAAATAATATTTTTAGTAATTTTGACACTCGCAAGGAAATCAAAACCTTAAGGATGCTCAAAGTATAACTATAACATAAATAAATTAAATTCTAGGTCAAAGTGTCGAAAAATTACTAAAAATATTTTTTATATGATGTAGGTAACTAAAAATTTATGCTCTTCGCAATTTTTCCTTTAACTGTGCTATAAGACGTTGCTTCGAACCAAATTTCAAGATTTTGAGTTCACGGGAAGTAACCAAAATTTTAAGATTCTTAGTATCTTATAATATTTTCTAAGAATCATGAAATTTGGTACGAAGCAACATTGTATAGAGTACCTATAGCATATATAAAGGAAAAATTGCGAATAGCATAAATTTTTAATTACAGCATACAATAAAAATATTTTTAATATTTCTAAACTTATTATAGATCAACTCGCACTTGGCTGGTTTTTTGATTCCGTGACTACCTAGATTTTGGTGTCATAGGCTATGCGAGGATTTTGGCCATTGTAGTGCAATAGTCAAAATTCCAGCTTGCGACATTATGGGCTCCGCGTTCGATGCCCGCGCGGGCAAAATACTCCGTCTACCCCGTTACAAAATAAGATGTGATTCCATACCTTCCATAGCAAAACCCATAGCATCAACGGTACATTTTTTCTTCCAAACCCTGTAAATTTGAGTAGAAAATCTACTTTGTAACAGTTCTAATAACATTACATCGGTTGGATGGTTCACTATGCTATGGGGTTGAATGGCTTTGTATGGGAGTACGTTTTGACAAAAAATATGCTTTGTTGTTACACTGCTACTGTTCAGAAGGTATTTAAGATTTGAATATTTAAAACAGATAAGGTGCACTGTCTTAAATGGTTAAAAATATTGTTAACCGATTTCACAAAAGAGAAGGGTTCATGTACGACCTTAAACTCAAACTCAAAATACAGCACATAACTGTGTTACATAGATGGTAAATAAAAAAAAACAGTTTCAACAGTCTTACTCTTTCAGATATGCAATATTCGTGTAGGTACAAAGTAATTTATTTAATTTTCAGTACAATACCTCTTAGGCCTATTATTATTAGTATTATTATCAAAATATTCAGACAAATCATAGAAAACATTATCTAATAATCAAATCTTTAATTTTTCATTATAATATTATTTGCAATGGTTTTAAATTCAAGTGGCAAGCAAATATATACTTTTACTAGAAATAAATGTGCTCTTATTATACATATTATGATATACATATAATGACAGCTCCGTGGCGCAGTGGATAACATGCCAGCCTGCGACGCGGAGTGCCCGGGTTCGATCCCCGGCCAGGTCAAGATGAAAAATGATCTTTTTCAGATTGGCCTGGGTCTTGGATGTTTATCTATATATGTATTTGTTATAAAATATATATCTTTGAGTTAGTATCCCATAACATAAGTCTCGAACTTACCTTGGGGCTAGCTCAATCTGTGTGATTTGTCCGTATATATTTATTTATTATAAATCATATTCATACACATTTCTTAAATTACTTCTCGCCTTTCTTTTTTGCAAAATAGTTCTTAATAGTCCTAACAAACATAGTTACATATTTCTAGTATATATACATTTTTTCAGTTTGAGATATCTTTCCTTTTAGAGCATAGCAGTAGCTTGATAATTTCTTATTAACTTTGCTAATATGTTTCCAGTTTAGGTAACAATCAATGGTAACTCCAAGAAAATTGTTTTCTCCTACATCATTTACTTTAGTAGTCGAATCTTGATATTTAGATAATACGAATTACACCCGCACATTTGGTCGACCCACGGCTTACATCATTTAGGTCACGTGTCAGCTATTTTAATAATATAAATAGCTCCATAATCTTATAACATATCGAGATACATATCGATAGTCATGAGACGCACATCGATCGATCGGCGATACTATAGCGCCTGGACACTGCCATCGAGAAATGATCCGTCACACCCAGCTATCATGTCATCATCTTCTGTCTTTTTAGTCTCCACTGTATGAGCATGACCCTCTCTGTACTACCAGAGCCATACTTGGCTAGAGCAGACAAAGAACTTGGCTAGAGCAGACAAAGAATTTGGCCTACACTCTCCTCGCTGGCCAGAAGGGTAGGAGAGGTCTCATTGATATTTGTGAGCTTTGTTTAGCTTGTATTTCCTCGCCTCTTACGACATCCAGGGGAAAACTTGGAGTGGTCCTATTTTACTCTGCCGGAAACCACACGGCTAATCCTTCTATCATGGAAATATGTAACTGCAGTAACCAGCAAGAACAATAAATCTTTTCACCATGACATTAACAGCCTCCGTGGTCCAGTGGTTAAGGCGTTTGCCTGTTGACCCGGGGGTCGTGGGTTCGATTCCCACCGGAAGCATACTTTGTTTAGTTGTTTCCAGTTTGGTTAGGACATTGCAGGCTTGAATCACCTGATTGTCTGATAATAAAGATGATTCCGTGCTTCGGAAGGCACGTTAAGCCGGTGGTCCCGGCTGCCATCTGGTAGTCGTTAAAGGAACCACGTCAGAGGCCGAGAGGCGGTTCCGAAGAACTCTGACACCAGGGTGGGCATGGTCGATTGACCGTGACACCTACTCGAAATGAATGACCATGACATGATATTGTGGCTCCACACCACCATCTTCGGTTAGGTCGGGATGAAAAATGACCCGTTTCAGATTGGCCTGGGTCTTGGATGTTTATCTATATATGTATTTGTTAAAAAATATAGTATCGTTGAGTTAGTATCCCATAACACAAGTCTCGAACTTACCTTGGGGCTAGCTCAACCTGTGTGATTTGTCCGTATATATTTATTTATTATTATTACTACTCACTCAGATAAATGGGGGAAAAACAAGTAGTAGCTCGGAAGACCGGGTGCGTGTACTCGATAGCATACCTGCAACCACCGGACAGACAGTTGAGGATGACGCCCCTGATCATGACAGACAGAATACGCATATAGTCACATTACTAAATGGTACCTACCCTAGAATCACGGTTGAATGAATTATTATAGCTATATTGAGGTACATACATATATATATTACTACGTGTACTCAGATAGATCAATCATCATCATTTCGTGTAGGTGACACGGTTAATCGACCATGCACACCCTGGTGTCAGAGTTCTTCGGCACCGCCTCTCGGCCTCGGACGTTCCTTTAACGACTACCAGATTGCAACCGGAACCAATGGCTTAAACTTGCGAAACACGGAATCATCTGATCAGATAATCAGGTGATTCAAGCCTGGAATGTCCTAACCAAACTGGAAACAACTAAACAAAGTATGCTTCCCGTGGGAATGGAACCAACGACCCCCAGGTCTACAGGCAAACGCCTTAACCACTGGACCACGGAGGCAGTTAGCTAGATCAATGTAAATACGTGATTGTATTAAAGAATGCATGCAGGCTACTGTGGTTGCATAGTATTGTTGCAAATAACATGATTGTGGGAAAATCGTTTGCATGCGTAGTGGACCAGGTAGGTACATAACTACATAACTAATTCGCTAAGACTACTTTTTGACGTGAATATCTTAAATATCGATGAACGCTGGCTGTACTCAAGAAAAAGTGTCACGTTCCTCTATTATTCTCTAAATTTTAAGTGTAGTTACATTGAAAAGCTACATTATTTTGGCAGGGTTTTATAGACCATCGTTCCAACGCCAATAAGATGGATTGACTCCAAACACTGTCTTATACATCGGAAAATCGCGTCCATACATTATGTATGGATAGGCACTTCATTAGAGAACATAAATATCGATACAATTTCTTACATCCATTAAGGTAGCGTATAGAGTTCCGAAAGTTTGAATTTTCGAAAATTTGTTAACAAATATGTTGGAATCATCATCATCATAATCAGGTCTTTTTAGTCTCCTCTGCAGGAGCATGACCCTCTCTGTCCTACCAGAGCCATTCTTGGCCAGAGCAGACTGAGGATTTGGCCTACACTCTCCTCGCTGGCCAGACGGGTTGGAGAGGTCTCATTAATGTTAATGATCTTTGTTTAGCTTGTATTTCCTAAGTCGCCTCTTACGACATCCACGGGAAGACTTAGAGTGGTCCTATTCTACTCTGCCGGAAACTACACGGCTAAAAATCCTCATGATGACATCTGAAACCAAAACATTCCAAAAGTCAACATAAAAGAGTTGTACTATAAATTAAAATGGTAATATTTTGACAGTCTCACGGCTACCATTTGTCGGAGTGATGACGCGACTAAATGCAATGCATTAGGTGACGCTGCACTTTTGTGACGTTTAAAAGCTACTTTATTTTGGCAAGGTTTTACGACTCACTTGGGAAGGATGACATTGGGTTTGTTGAGTAAATTTCATTTTTAGTTTTAGTCCAGAGGATTTTTTTTTTGTTATAGGACGGCAAACGAGCAAGCGGGTCATCTGATGGTAAGTGATCATCCATGGGGACAACTGCAACATCATCATCATTTCGAGTAGGTGTCATGGTCAATCGACCATGCACACCCTGGTGTCAGAGTTCTTCGGAACCGCCTCTCGGCCTCTGACGTGGTTCCTTTAACGACTACCAGATGGCAGCCGGGACCAACGGCAACACCAGAGTGTAACAGGTGCGTTGTCGGCCTTTCAAGGAGTGGGGGAAAGGAAACGGGGTGGGGGGAAGGATGGGGCTCCGGCTCTCTCACTCACCGACGAAGCTCGCAATAAAGCTTCTACTTAGACGTCGGTTTACTGTGAGAATTGTGTACTTCCCCGGACGAGCCGACCCATTCATGCTATTAGCAATTGGCTATTAGCATTTTGCCGGTAGCGTGGCTCTACTACGACTGAAATTATCTATTAAGTCCTTTCCTACCAATCTGTAAATTCTAAGTGGGTAAAATTAAAACGCTTCATTATTTTTACAAGGTTTTTATTATCTATTCAGTTGGGTAGGATGACATTGGTTTTTTTGTCCCTAACCGCGCTTCAACCCTGGCGTCGAATATCTCCAGCATATTACATTCCCTTTATACCCGTCAAGGCTTGCGACATTAAAGGTAGCTCAATTTGCAGAGCGTAGGTCGTACATCGAATTAACCAGCGACGGTTCGAATCCTGCTCGCGTGGAATTTATTCACAATATTTTATTTCTTAATTTAATATGAGTTTATTAGAACAGCATTGTGAATGTAAAAAAACACACAAAAAAGTGAGAAACAATTGATGGATTTTGAAATATTTGCTATATACACGCTATAACCTGGATACAGGATAAACAAGATCTTTTTTCTTTTCAGAAGAAAAAAAAACATAAAGTTTGAGGGCCGAATAGAAATTCGGCCCTCAAACTTTATGTGGCAGCTTATTTTAGCCAGTGTCTAGTTAATCTTAGAGTTATTCTTGTGTATCAACGAAATTATAGTATAATTCATTTCGCTGATTCGACGGAGCCACTGGCGACAATTCCCACGAATCCACTGGTTTGATAATATACGACGCAGCAAGGCGAGCAAACACCAGCCCGCTAAATAAATCTCACTACAGACGCACCACGACACTTTAATTATTCCACACATTCGATCATCGATGACACTTTTTACGTAGCTGTCTATTAGCTTACCGCTCATGTATATTACAAAAAAGATAGTATATTACATTTTAAGTCTTTTGATATAGCTAGGGCATAGTTTATATAGCTAGGTATATAAACCTAGCTATTCAAACTATGAATGAATTTAATTGACCACGAACGCTCATTTTTTCCCTGGGTGGCCAAAAACTAGCCGGAAACACCGAAATATCAATAATAATTTAAAAAAGATCAGTCGGACACTAACTCGGCGCTAACATACCATTTTACAAATTATACAATCGAAAAAAAACCAAAAGGTACCGCTGGCCAAAGACGCCGCGCTCCACGAAAAAAAAAAACAAATTAACACAGACTAAATAATTAAAACTCACCTTGTTAGTCTGACTGCGTTTTTACTGCCCTACAAAATTGTCTTTGCGGTTCGCAGTTCGATTTTCGAATTTCACGAATATTTATGGCCAGTGCTTAAAGTCGAGAATTCATTTTAAAAGGTTTTCGTGTTTATGGTTTTCAATATGTACGTTTATAGCGAAATGTGGTGAACTAAATGCATTTTGGTTTACTGTTTATTTAATTGTATCAGAGATAGTGAGCTACTAGTTTTTTTAGTATCGTTTTATGACTTTCCAGGAAGATAAGCTAAGTTTATTGATATTACGCTATTATGAAGGTTATTATTGAATGCATTCGTACCTCACACGTTCATTTCTTTTTATATTCTAAATATTTTTGTAAACCCCGTGAGCATGATAATATGCCGCATGGATAGGAGAATCCTTGCACGAGGTCCAGCAGTAGACTTTTTAAGTTGATAATAATCATTATGTCAATTACCTGTCCGATGATGGAAAGCTGTGATAGGTCACAATTTAAAAAAAAAAACATTTTACATACAAAATGCACAGAAAATTTAAAAAATCTAAGTCATGTTACATACGACAAAAAACATGTCATCCCACTTCAAAACTACCTTACCATAGACAAAAAACTTACATTTTTTAATTCTTTTCAACTGCGTAAATCATAATGCAATTGGCGAACTGTCATTGTCGATGTTCAAAGGCCGATTTTGGAGATTTGGCACATCAATCATACAGACGCTTTGTCGGGCACAGGTACCTTTGTTGTGAGCTTTCTAAAGAAAGCCGCTTGACATAATTTGGAAAGAAAAAAGATCTTTACCCGCCGCTGTGTCGGAAAGAATAATTAAACAAATTCAATACTATAGGATATGTTAACTGTTGTTTTCTATAACTAGTGGTAAAAGTCGCAGGGACATTCAATTCTACACTGATATTACAAAGATTTAATTGTTTGTTTGTTTGCATTGAATAGGCTCCGAAACTACAGGATCAATTAAAAAAAATATATTTTTCCGGGATTTTTTTTTTTTTCTGGGAAATTCTACTGTTTCTGAGGGATCGAAACTCACGCGGGTGGAGCCGCGGGCAAAAGCTAGTAATAAAATATATGACCAAATAACGCAAATTGAGCTAGCCCTACAGTAAGTTGTGAACTTGCATCGTGGGATACTAACTCAACGATACTATAATTTATAACAATACTAGCTTTCGCCCGCGGCTCCGCCCGCGTCATTGTTTCTTTTTCCCAGGATAAAATGTACCCTATGTCCTTCTCCATACCCCAGATAACGTGTCATGATGATCGGTTCAGTAGTTACAACTTGAAAGTGTAACAAACAAACTCACTTTCGCATTTATAATATCAGTTAGGATTAGTTAGGATACATATATAGATAAAATCCAAGACCCATGAGTCAATCTGAAAAAAATCGTTTTCCACCTTAAACCGACCGGTAATCGAACCCGGTACCCTGTGATTCAAAGGCAGTTAATGTACCACTGAGCCAAAGGGGTCGTTAAAAATGAGATCTAGAGTTACTGTGGTGCTAGAACATGTTTTTAAACAATTGCCCATAAGGAGTGTATGTTTGTACATATGTATGTAAGAATGTGTGTTTGTGAGTTTCTTTATCCCAACATAAGAGTAACTTTTGAATGCCATAACCCATGTAGGGTAATGGCATTAATGAAGATATTGAAAAACCAATAAATCAAGTGTTAACATTTTTATTTAAAAAAGAAAGGAATTTCCAAGTTATCTTAAAAGGTAACTTAATAATAAAACACAAGCATATAAAATATAAAACAACTTTACTATAAATTACACTAAGATACTATTATATAATTAAAAATAAACGAATAGCTTGCTAAGTATAAATATCAAACGTGACTTGGTTAACTAACATCTGAGTATTGAAGCATTTAAATTATATAATAGGGATACAGTTACAAAAAGAACTTAAAATTAAAGGACCTACTTAAATATTGTCTCTACTTAACCATTAATACGGACATTAGTATCTCTTTAGAGGCTTACATGAACCATCTATTTTATCTCATTTACTCCTAAACGAAGGCTAGCTCCGTGGCGCAAGGTCAATCTGAAAAAGATGGAAAATGATCTTTTTCAGATTGACCTGGGTCTTGGATGTTTATCTATCTAAGTATCTATTATAAAATATAATATCGTTTAGTTAGTATCCCACGAGTTCACAACTTACTGTTGGGCTAACTTAATTTGTGTGAATTGTCCTTATACATTTAATTATAATAATAATAATAATAATATCTTTATTGTGGTACACAGGTTAAAAAAACACAGTTACAGATAATGTGTGTGTCACTGTGACCTGTCTATATAAGACGTAAAATAATAAAAAGGAAATACCCTAAGAAACTATAACTTCAAAACAATGTTAAAATTAATAAAATGAAAAAATACTCTACTATCCTAATAAAAAATTCGTCCAAATCTATATAATTCTAATCAATTAAATTGTCATTTAAGTAATCATTAATATTATAGTAGCATTTCTTTGACAAAATTGATTTTAATTTATTTTTAAATGTCACAAAATCTATTTTTTTTTCTTAGTTCCGACGCAAAACAAAAATGAGACACAAAAATATAATTCGAAAGTAAGCGAAACTATTGAACAAAACCCTAGCGCCATGCGGTATCCTTCATTTGTAACCCTCAAGAGCCCTTGCGATTTTTTTCCCGCCCATTGTTACGGGGGGTCTGAAGGGCCTATTGCGACTTTTTTTGTCGTGTGCTGCTAACAAAGAGTTTACGCGTGTTAAGAGATTAGTACTGTATTGTGTCCTTTATTTGAGTTTGATGAGTATTAATGGTGTCGTTGAGACAATATTTGTGTTTGAGTAGTTCTTAGATTTTGTTGTAGTTGTTGTTAGTTTCAAAAGTTCATCATCATTAGGTCTTTTTTAGTCTCCACTACAGGAGCACGACCCTCTCTGTTCTACTAGAGCCATACTTGGCCAGAGCAGTCAGAGGACTTAGCCTACACTCTCCACGCTGGCCAGACGGGTTGGACAGGTCTCATAGATGATTATAAGTAGGGATGGGCCGAAATTCGTTTCATATTCGGTTAAACCGAACTTCGGTGAATTGAACAGAACTTCGGTATTCGGCCGAACTTCGGTTCAAATGCCGAATGTTGGGCCGAACTTCGTTTCATATTCGGTTGAACCGAACTTCGGCATTCGGTTGAAATTTGGATGAAAAATGAAAAGCCGACTGTTTAGTAGAAAACAAAGAATACTCAATATAGAAATTACTAAGTAATAAAACAATTTGTCATGTGATCATGTTCGTTTATTGTTAAAAAATCAGATACATATAAAAGTTCAAGTCTAATCAGTCTAATTAAATCTTGTAATAATATAATTTCTTGTTTTTTTGTAATTTTCTTGTTTTCTTATTAAGAACCTAATCTACTTGTATTTATAATTTACCAAGGGTAAGTTATGGTGCAGAAATACTAAAGATTCCGCAGTATCTGGCCCGAGTCTGTTACGGTTTTTTTCGTAAACATTCCCTGCCTCTGAGAATAGTTTTCTTCCACTTATGACTAATTAGCACTCATTAAGCAAATATTGAATATTTATTACTTGATTCTTCTTTATTCTACTAGAAATCACGAAAGATATTTATTTATTAGGTACGAACAATAAGTAATAACGGACGTGTCGCAAGGTCGCAACAGTAATGAATTATGACAAATCAGAGGCCGGCGGTAAGTTTGGGAATCGCGCGGAGGGCGCGGGCGGGTTGCGTAGGGATCATGTCACGACGTGAACGCTAGAGAAAGCGCGGTAAAAACCACCGAAGTTCGGCCGAACTTCGGCCGAATTTTATATTTCCACCGAATGTTCGGCCGAAGTTCGTATTCGGTTCAAGTCACATTCGGCCCATCTCTAATTATAAGCTTTGTTTAGCTTGTATTTCCTAAGTCGCCTTCTACGACATCCACGGGAAGACTTGGAGTGGTCCTATTCTACTCTGCCGGATACCACAATGCTTTCAAAAGTTACACCAATTTAATGATATATGTGTATATGGAAAATGATCTTCAAGTTGTTCTGGATCTTAGGAGTTCAAAAATTACGCTTTCTTCTTTTGAGTTAGTTGGGTAAAACCCACAAGGTCAAAGGAAATCTCTTTTTAGCTCTTTGGTATTTACTTATATCGCTCAAAAGTTCAACATTAGATACTCTTTCTTCTTTTGAGATAGTTGAGTAAAAGAAGGTCAAACAGCTTTATATCTATTGTGTAGAATTATTACCGGCTGTATTGATATTTTTAACGCGTTGATGTCTTTATAATGGGGTAGTTACTTTAATGGCTTTTTTCAATTATTGTACGCTTTTTCATAAAAATTCAAAATAGAACAATCATTCTCAAAAGGTTGACTATTATGTTTTGAAAAGTCAATAGTATTTTTATTTATTAAAATGAATGAAATAATTGAAATAAAATCGAATACATTCTTTGAAATATTAATTGATAAAATTCTCATAAACTCATTTTAGCACTGTAATCAGGTAGAGAGTACAATTCAGTTATTTTCCGTCAGTGTAAGACTTATTTATATTAACGTACCTATAGACTATATTGATTGGCACCGATGCCAATGACAGAGTCTAGACCCATGTTATATTTTTGATTAAATAGAACTTTTATAAAAGATACATAAATATAATCTATAAAGATGATATCCCTACGAATATCATTCATAAAAGAAATAACATAACTCAATACATTGTACTGAATCCAACATGGCGCTTGCATTTCCCGCCATAGCTCATTTAACGTCATGATGAGATTCGAAATTTGAAAAACGAACGCGAGCGTAACATAATAATCAGTAGTGTACTCTACACACCGAAGCGTGAACTGCTGAAAGGTTGGCGACTTTTGTTGGCGGGCTAGCCTGCGTCCAATAATTATTATTATAAGATATACTATTCGGAATTAACAATCAACAGCTTTTAGGCAACTTGAGATAAGCATCCGTGCCATCAGATAAAACTGAACCGTCTAAATAGAGATTTTAAATTGTAGGGGTCAGATATTATATCTCGCCCCAACTGTACAAATGACAGTGACGGTGGATAACACTACCACCGAGAAGATTCTATTTGATTTTTTTAGTTAGTGTGTTTCTTCGGCACTTGCGGTCTGCTCTGACTGTAAACACATGTAAATTTTTTCGGGTGGCCACTTGCCTTATACTAAACCAATGCTTTTACTTTTAATTTTGGTGCTTTTGCATTATTTTTTGCACTAACAACATCTAAGGAATATATTAAGTCTTCCTATTGCAGGCCCTAAATCAAAGGGCTAGGCTGTGTCGGCTGGTTAGAGAATGGTCGGCAACTGTGGTGTGTAGAGCCCTTAATCAATAATGGCGTTTCAACCCGCTTTATAGCACAATAAAGCGGCTTTCAAAATCAAATTTGAATTCGGAATCGTTCCTAGAAGCGGCAATAGGGTTTTATTTTTATATTTTAATGTTTATTTGTTCTTGGTAACGCAGTTTTTCCGCTAGATTTTATTAAGATTGTTGTTTATTGTCGATTTAATGATTTTAATTTAACGCTTGGCGCCTGGCTACTGCAATCTGCAGGTGTACATTGAAATGAACAGAACAGAACTCCTAACGCACATCTGGTGTAGTAATATTTGAGAACTACTTACCATCTTGTCCATGTCATTTTGGGGAAATAAACTTACATAATAATTATATTGTCTTTGGCAGCAAAAACTGAGTATTTTGCGATGGCTTATTCCATTTAACTTATGATTAATTTACTAAAGTACAAGGTTCCTCATGATATTTCCTTTAATCAGAAGCCAGTGATGGTCAATGAAAAATACAACACAAAATTCAAATTGTTCTACTAACTCAGAAGTAATTTAACCTCCGATGTAGACAACTTGCTGGCTGAAAAATTAAAGAAAGAAAAAACAAAAGAACTGGTCGAAAATTTAATCTAATTTATCCAAAGGGCGTAACTTTTTCAAACTAAGAATTTGCACACCTATTTTACTCGTAATTAGTTCCATTGGAACCGAAGCGCCGTAGATAAAAAAACAAAGACCATAAACAACCCGAGCTTGAACCATAGAGGCTTGTTCACGCCTCATAAAGATAAGCAATGGGCTAACAAATAATAAATGTCACAGATAAATAAAATTAACAAAAACACTCTATTGAACTACTGTTTGGGACAATGGACGCGGTGTTTTATGGTTATAGAATTTTCATGAGAATTTTATTTATATTTAAAGATTCATATCAAATAAATAAATTTTAGAGTTAATTGTATTTTTTATTAGTTGTGTAAAAAATAACCTATACTTCTTATCTTATTTAGTGCCTAGTACTCTAGTGATTGTGTACTATGTTACTACATATTTAAAACATAAAATAAATATGAACGAAAACTGTTTCAATCTTAATTTCCAATTTTTTGTCAGACATTCACCCTAAAGATGGCCTACTGACTAAGCTGAAACTGTCGTTTGTTAAATATAAATATGATATCTCGCGTAAGTTTTAATAATATCATAAAAAAATCCCAAAATGAGGTCGGCGATGTGTGTTTGCGAATGGCAGGCAATATCTGTTATTCTATAAACAGAACATACTCAACATTTATGAATAGGTAGATGAACACGTGGAACATAGTCCGGGGGCTAACGTTCAATTAATTCATGAGATAGGTATGTTTTTGAAATGTAATCATGCAGTAAAAACATCTGAACAGACTTGGATAAAATTTTACGGGTATTATTTAAACGGTTAGCGGAATATTCGTGTTTTTGTTAGCAAAAAAGTGTAATTGATCAGCTAAAATAGCTAGTTGGGCAGCAACTTATGGTCAGCAAAACTTCTTTTCTCCCCTCAGTCGTTCCGGGTGGTCATAAAAAAATAACCTGAACCTAACTTCTCTTCTGCCCTCAGTCGTTCCAGGTGGAAATCCAAAGCTTACCCAAATGTTTTCTCTGTTGCCCCAATTGTAAAATCTGCTGAATAAATAATTATTTAGCGGCAATATATACGGACAAATCACACAGATTGAGCTAGCCCCAAAGTACCTAAGTTCGACACTTGTGTTATGGGATACTAACTCAACGATACTATATTTTATAATAAATACATATATAGATAAACATCCAAGACTCAGGCCAATCTGAAAAAGATCATTTTCCATCTTGACCTGGCCAGGGATCGAACCCGGGCACTCTTGTGTCGCAGGCTGGCGTGTTGACTGCTGCCAAATTTAATTACTTTCCAATTTTACTTATCAACACGAATAGTTTAAGACTTAATTTAATTATTGGATACGTAAAGCACTCCATATCGAGTAGAATATCACAGATTCTATAAATAAATAGATCATATTTTACATTTAACGAATACAAGCGGAACATAGTCCGGGAGCTAGCACAATTATGTCATAACTGTCAACTTAATTGTTTCGCCGAAGGAGAAAATTGTGTAACCCTCACCATTCCTCCATCGGACTACGAGGCGCAGACTGAAATTTCACCCTTTTATCGTTGGAATACCAAAGAGTCGAACTAAACGCTTTGACAGTTCCTTTTTGGTTCGAGTAGCTAAGGTGTGGAATGAACTGCCTGCGTCTATATTCCCAAACAAGTACAGTCCCGGGACATTCAAAAGTAGAATAAATGGGTATCTCTTGGATAGGCATGTAACATCCTCGTCTTCATCGTCACTTACCATCAGGTGAGATGGGAGACAAATGCCTAATTCAAATTTTGAAAAAAAAAAAAAAAAAAAATTGACAAGCAATTAAAACGGCGTTTAAAATAATTGTTGTTTTGAAATACCAGGTTTATGTCAAAGCATATTGTTTTACAAATCAATGCTATGGCTAGCATGCGATTACTTAATCATCAGTGTCGAGCCGGCCGAGCCTCATTCGAATTCATCATGAATCGCATTTGCAAAATTTATTCTTTTAATTTTTAGAATTTACTCATAGTTGAAAACGTTAGAAACCAATAAGGTTTTTGGGATTTCGTACCCAAAGGGTAAAAACGGGACCCTATTAATATCTCTCCGCTGTCCGTCTGTCACCAGGCTGTATCTCATGAACCGTGATAGTTAGATAGTTGAAATTACTAGCGGCAATAGAAATTCACACTTAAGTATTTCTGTTGCCGCTATAACAATAAATACTAAAAACATAATAAAATAAATATTTAAGCGGGCTACCATACAACAAACATGATTTTTTGCTTGTTTTTGCTCGATATTGATAACGGCAACAGGTAGACGCTTGAAATATTCACAGAATATTTAATTATATACTCTCTTTAAAAATAAATAATTAAATAAAAATAAGATTAATATTAACAAGGGGCTCTATACAACAGACATGATTATTTGCCGTTTTTAAAGATAACGGTACGGAACCCATCGTGCGCGAGTCCGACTCGCACTTGGCCGGTTCTTTTTATTTTAATTAGGTCAATGACTCAAACCTCATTGGTTTCCCCTTATACCTTATAAAACTAGGTACGTAAAATGCTTTTTAGCAAATTCATACTCATATGTCTGCACTTTATAAAATCGTATTTATAAAAGTATAATATAGTTTGTCTATCCATTGACACAGCAATTTTTTCTTCATGACATCGCGCATCATTTCAGAGAATATTTATTGCAGTCTTTTTTCATATAGGTAGCTTTGTTGCCCTTGTGTTTTAAAAAGAAACTTTAAGCAAGCATAGATGATATACTCATCTTCTTCTCCTTTTCGAGTCAAAAAAGCTATATTATCCGGCAAAATAGCCAGATTCCGGCTAGCATGAGGAGGATGATGATTGTGGGTACAGGCTTCCCACTGCTTTAATCTGGCGATCGGAGCTTCCTTGTCTTCTGTTGTATTATAATCCGTTAAGTAGTTCAAAAGATCTAAGCAAAGAGACTTCATTTTAAACTATGTTAATATTACATAAATATGTATGTAGTTAATACGACATTTTTGCTTTCGTGCGTTTTATTTATTTCATTGTACAATTTGAAGCAGTCTCTCAACTCAATAATTTACTTACAAGAGTATAGTAGGGTCCCAAAATTTAAAATAGAAAATTGGAGATACCTTTACCCACCAACTCCTACTCTTCTACCACCTGCAGAGAAAATACCACCGGGTGGTGAACTTTCCTCACCAGTCTGGAAGTCGCTAAATAGGCTTCGGGCTCGTGTGGGAAGATGCCGAGATAACCGGGTTAGGTGGGGTTTCTCTAGCAACAACCTATGCAGCTGCGGTCCTGTTCAGACGATGAACCATCTAATGAACTGCCCTAGCTGTCCTACTTCCTGTACTGTAGAGGACTTGATCAAAGAGAGATGAAGGCAAATGATCGTGCCGGCGAAGTGGCCAAATTTTGGTCTAACTTAATATAATATTTATTATATATACCTGTATATATAATAAAAATGTTATAATAAATGCTTTCTGCAGCGGCTGCTGCTGAACTGGCCTTTGATTTGGTGACCTAAAGATGAGACGGCGCTAGGGTATCAACGGATGTAGCATCCCATACCAAAGACCGCCCCAATCGCCAAGACACCAGAGTCAAGTATTATGTAAATTGTTACTTATCATCATCATTATCATCAGATTTTTTTAGTCTCCACTGCAGGAGCATGACCCTCTCTGTACTACCGGAGCCATACTTGGCCAGAGCAGACAGAGGATTTGGCCTTCACTCTCCTCGCTGGCCAGGCGGGTGGAGAGGTCTCTTTGTTTAGCTATATTTCCTAAGTCGCCTCTTAAGACCCCCATATGGGAAGACTAGAAGTGGTCCTATTCTACTCTGCCGGAAACCACACGGCTTGTTACTTATGGTGTACAATAAAGTGTTCATTCATTCAGCCTACTAAGCCTGCTAGCCTACTAACAACTGAGTCATAGCGACCGTGCTAGGTATAGTTAGTACATCATAATTTACAGACCAACATACCTACATAGTTACCCTGAAATTCCTGGAGTTCTATAAAAAGACAATTATCTACCGCAGTGCAGGTAAAGGTCATTTTTTATTACCACAAAATGCCATTTCATGTGTTGCTTAAAAGTTTGACTAGCTTCGTGGCGCAGCGGTCAACACGCCAGCCTGCGATACAGAGTGACCGGGTTCGATCCCCGGCCAGGTCAAGATGGAAAATGATCTTTTTCAGATTACCCTGAGTCTTGGATGTGTATCTATATATGTATTTGTTATAAAATATAGCATCGTTGAGTTAGTATCCCATAACACAAGTCTCGAACTTACTTTGGGGCTAGCTCAATCTGTGTGATTTGTCCGTATATATTTATTTATATTTAAGTCAGTCATTCAAAAAATTGTATCTAGGAAATTTTATTTATTTACAGCATTGCAATGCTCGGTACAATAATTAAATTGAAAATATTTATGTGAATAATATGTAAAGAAAATCCAGTCTGGTCCAGGGGTGATTCAGGCCGTCGATATGAACTTTTCCTAAGGAACTCATGCTGGGATCTCCAAAAAATTTACTATTTCAAACAAAAATGTTCGGCCGCCCGTACAAATTGTATCGGAAATTCGGAACGTTAAAAAATTCTGAAGGAACTCAATTTTTTTAAAATTTGTACCTATTTGTCTAAATCGGTTTTATAGTCCTTTAGATCTTTTCTCTGTCTCATATGTTTTTAATTGATTCATTGCTTGTCAAGTCTTTCAAGTATTTAAAACTGTACATTTAAATATTAATAAATAAAAAAAATATTTTTTTTCAGACAACTTATGTTCATATCCCTATTCTATAAAATTAATTGAATTTAAGTAGATAAACAGAAGTATTAAATATGAATAACATTTTCAAAACATTTAAGATAAGCAAAAATGTAATTTACTAATATTTAAGTATTAATTCACTCCAATTTATTTTTAGGAACAAATCAACCCACAATCATCATCCTCCTCATGCTAGCCGGAATCTGGCTATTTTGCCGGATAATATAGCTTTTTTGACTCGAAAAGGAGAAGAAGATGAGTATATCATCTATGCTTGCTTAAAGTTTCTTTTTAAAACACAAGGGCAACAAAGCTACCTATATGAAAAAAGACTGCAATAAATATTCTCTGAAATGATGCGCGATGTCATGAAGAAAAAATTGCTGTGTCAATGGATAGACAAACTATATTATACTTTTATAAATACGATTTTATAAAGTGCAGACATATGAGTATGAATTTGCTAAAAAGCATTTTACGTACCTAGTTTTATAAGGTATAAGGGGAAACCAATGAGGTTTGAGTCATTGACCTAATTAAAATAAAAAGAACCGGCCAAGTGCGAGTCGGACTCGCGCACGATGGGTTCCGTACCGTTATCTTTAAAAACGGCAAATAATCATGTCTGTTGTATAGAGCCCCTTGTTAATATTAATCTTATTTTTATTTAATTATTTATTTTTAAAGAGAGTATATAATTAAATCATATATCACAAATCGCACACAGAAGGTTGTGTTGAAAGGATATGAATCTGAACAAGTTTTAATCAGTTCAGGGGTGCCTCAAGGCTCGATCTTAGGTCCTTTGTTATTTGTTGTCTTTATAAATGACATTAACGAGTGCTTTGAATTTTGTAATTTCTTGCTTTATGCCGATGACTTGAAAATTTATCACAGAATTAATGATATCAACGACCAAATTAAGTTTCAAAAAGATTTAGACCGATTTTCAGAATACTGCATTAGAAATAAACTAACATTGAATACTAATAAATGCAAATCTATAACATTTACAAAGAAGAAAAAAGTTTTTACATTCAACTACAAAATAAATAACGTTAATATTGATAAAGTTAGTACAATAAGGGATCTAGGAGTTACATTAGATGATAAGCTTCATTTACACACACACGTTGATAATATTATTAGCAAGGCCCTTAGAATGTATGGTTTTGTTATGCGCTCCTGCACTGACTTTACACGGCCATCCACATACCTTCTTCTATACAATGCTTTAGTTCGCTCGCAGCTTGAATATGCTGTGTCTATTTGGAATCCAATATATGCCAAATACGCAGATGCACTAGAATCAGTGCAAAAAAAATTTCTACGTTGTATGTATTACAGGTGTTATCGTGCTCAATCTTCGTATGATGAACTACTTGCTAAGTATAAATATGTGAATCTCAAGCAGAGACGCTTATATTTAGGAGCTATGTTACTGTATGATATTTGTCACGGGAGGTATGATTGCATCCCACTTACTAATAAGATCAGTTATAAAGTTCCTACTAGATCTCGCATCCGTAACAAACACAATCTTTTTGCTATTAACTGTTGTCGAACAAATGCAGGTAAAAGGTCACCCTTTCACTTTTTAGCTAAATCTTATAATGATAACTTTAATGATATAGATATTATAGCGACACGCCCTGGATTATTTAAAAAACTATTGCTCGAACATTTGGCTACATAGTGAAGTTAATTTTTATTTTTGTATTTTCTTTTACATCACTAAAAATATTTTTAAATATACTATTGACTGTCTTACACTTTATACCTATATAGGTACGGTCAGGCTGCTGGGATGGTGTCGTAATTTCTCATACAATTGGTATGAGTGATTGTGACGTCATTTTTGAGGCGTACCGTACATATAGACATTCCACTTATTCATAGGAAACCTGTATAATTATAATTTTTTTATTAATCTGTGGTATCGTAGTTGGTGACACAATTAAGTGTATTAGTTATTAAGATTCTAGATTTGACATATCTAAGTATAATTATGTATTGTGTCATTGTTTGATATCCAAATAAATAAAAAAAAAAAAAAAAAAAAAACAATTTTTATACGCAAAATAAAGAAGGCTGGATATTTAAGTTAGTCAATATCTTTAAATTATTCAAAAATTACAATATTAATATTTATTAAGTATATAGTTAGGTAGATAGTAAAATTTTTATTGATATTTTATATGATAATATATATCTAGAAATCCAAAGAAAGGATGATAGAGAAGAAAGAAGTTCGATAGAGACGAAAGAAAGTAATATTTCATATAAAAGACTTCAACTAAACTACTGAACCGATTTTGATGAAATTTCAATGGAACCAATTGGAAAGCAAAAGCCAAAACCAATTCAAATAAAGAAAATTATTCCCAACAAACATAAAAAATGCTACTGAATTGAGTGAATCTCCTCTATTTTACGAACTCGGTTTAAGAACGTGTATTCGATTTTTTAAACAGTGTACAAATGGCAGTGTACCTATCGTTTTTCGAGTTTATGTAGGTATGTAAGTATAAATGTATATATGAGTTTTCTTATTTAACCATATCTTTTAAATAGGTCAATGAAATTTTAAGTATAGGATATCGTTAAATCCCGAGTGACATGGGCTATTAATTTTTTGCCATTCGTGTTTTTATTTTTCTTTGCAAAAATTGTCATATAAAAGTGTTCAGGCGGCCGAGCAATTTACCTATATATACTTATTTACCTATAGAAATATAGGTATATTTTTTATTTCCCGACATGTTTCATTAGAAAAATATCATTTTGTCCGTCTGAATGGCACTTTCAAGGAACAGGCTGCGTTCTCTTAACATATTGTTTACAGGGTGTAATACCCTCTACACGCCCTTGGATATGCGTCTCAGGCCATCGAAATGAACAACTTTTCCTATGGGACCAAGGCTGGAAACTCGAAAAAAAAATCGACATTTTCATATAAATTGCCCGGCCAGCTGAACTTTTGTATGAAAATGCCATTTCTTTTTTGTTTCCCAGCATTTTTGCAATAGGAAAAGTTGTGAATATCGATGCTGCGTCGCCTGAGTCGCCCCTTAAAGGGAATGCCGGAGATAAATTAACACTGAAATAAGTACTATTTGTATACTGAATACTATTTGTGAAGTAAGTAAAACGAGCAGGATATATAGTTTGGAAAAAGTATTATTTTCTCAAACTATATTTTTAATTAGTCGAAGAGCTAGTGTCATTTATTCCCACTATAATTTTTAATAGCCGTCGAATAAGAATGACATAATCAATCATGTATTTTCATAGATTCACGTATTTTTAGTCGGAAAGAGACGACGAAAAAAAAAACTCGTTAATAATATTAATGACAGTATTTTTTATATAGGTATTAAATACCTGAATGTATTTTAGCTAAATTAGTGTAAGTATGTATTACTACCTATGTTCTTTACAGGCTTACAGTACAGTGTTTTACAATAAAAAAACCTAAAAGTGCTAAATATTAATAGGTGTTATTTAAACGGTTAGTAGAATATCAGTATTTTTGTTAGCAAAGATATGTAATTGGTCAGCTAAAATAGCTAGTTGGGCAGCAACTTATGGTCATCTAAGTAACTTCTTTTCTACTCTCAGTCGTTCCGGGTGGTCATAAAAAAATACCTGAACCTAACTTCTTTTCTGCCCACAGTCGTTCCAGGTGGAAAGTCAAAGCTTATCCAAATGTTGTCTCTGCTGCCCCAATTGTATAATCTTGCTGACCAAATAGGTACTTAATTAGGTATTTTGCAGCCCGACTATTTACTTTCCAATATAAAAGACATTTGTAAAACTCTACATAGTGAGTATATATTTTCTAAAGTTAGCCATCTATGTACCGTAGTCGTCATGTAGGTAGGTACCTATTAATTGATTGATTGACAACAACAATCTAGTGTTACAATCATTGACACCAAAAAGGCTATGGTTACTTACGAGTATGTCCTTAATTAAGTAATTGCTTAAGGGATTATTTCCGTTTACTTTTTTAGTTTAATACCTATCTATCTCTTTATAAACAAATTTGGTTATATTGATGCGGAATTATTTCTTTAATAGAAATAATTAATAGATATATAATAATATTATAAAGAGAAAGATTTGTTTGTTTGACGCGAATAGGCTCCGAAACTTCAAGATGGATTTGAAAAAATCTTTCACAGTTGGGAAGCTACACTATCTGCGATGAATATATGGTATGTTTTACGCGGACGAAGTCGCGGGAAAACAGCTAGTATTAGATATTTGAGCAAAAATAATATATCCAAGTACATCCGTTTTACCTAGGTACTTGTTATCCACATAATTATCAATTATTGTTGCCAAGAAGCATGTTAATAAATATGCTAGTCAAACTGTGAGTTGTAAAGTTGTATCGTGAGATACTATGAGTTAGTATCTCACGACACGAGTTTACAACGATAAATAGGTACTATTATTAGATACATATATAAGTAAACATTCGAGACCCTGCGATTCAAAGGCACTTGCACCACTGAGCCGCAGAGTTCAATGTTTTCTAAGCTCTTCAATATTATTTATAGTTACCTACAATGATTATCATTCTTACAACATCAGATACTATTAAAATTTATATAAGGTAAACATATAAACAAGTACAGGCAGCAACAAAAAGTTTACGGTAACAAAAACTGTCATACGTTCTGCACTTGACTGTACATGCACATCAACAGGTCAAACGTAGGTTACAAAACACAATGACAAAACAGAGTTCAACGACCCCCAGCTCTTTGTTGAATGTTGAAACCGCGTAACTGACACCACACACAAATCAAAGACACGGATCACGAAAAATTAAAAAAAAAGCACTCCGTTAAAAAAAATCGAAAAGCCTACGGCCTGGGCCTGGATTGATAGCCACAGCTCGTCTCCTGGCACGTACTAACCCATCTGGGCGTGGCTTCATATAACAGGTTACTACAGCACAGAGTACCGCCAAAAAATACCCATAAAAAACATATAATGGTAACCCTGGCACTCGCGATCGATGTTTCAGTGCCAACCCGCGGTCTCCTCACGTACTAACGAAAAAAATCGCGCCACAACCACCGACCAATCAGATTTTAGCCCCGCCCCTAAATCATTCCGCCTTCAAAACGTCAACGCCCTCCGAAGCTCACTAGCGCCACTAACCCCATACAAGTGGCGTAGATCGGTACTAAAAAGAAAGAGAAGGCGATATGCTGGGCCGTTCGTTTCTCGGACAATTTCCCCCAACCGATCATTAAGTGTTTAAATTCTACGGGAGTTGGTTGTGTCGAGTTTCGTCGGAGGGGAATGCTATTAAAATATCCACAAACATTATCTTTAATTGGACAGAATTTTGTGCTTGTGTGCGTCGGAGCGCAGTTTTTTTTTCAATCCCCAACCAGTGACGCTGTTTTTTCGAAACTTGATGACTGTTATCACTTGAGTTTAGTGTGTTGATCGTGTGTGATTTCGATCGTACAAGTGGCTATAGAGTTAATCGATTAGGAGTGACGAATACGCAAAAATGACATCAGTGACGTGACGAAAGTACGATAATCGCGGGGGAAATTCGAAAATCGTGTCGAAATCGTAGAAGTCAAACTGAAAATGATGCCACGTGCGCTGTAATTGTGACCGTAGTGCATGGATTGTTAATTGATCGGCAATTATATTTCTGTCCCGTTCTGTCTAATTGCCACCTATAATAATTTCGATTGGCCTATTCACCGATCCTGTAGTAATTCCAAACGTTTAAAATTTTCAAATTTTTCTCGATTTCCGAAGTTAACGACTGTGAAAGAGTGTGACAATAAAAATTGTGTGACGCTGTGTGATTATTTGTGACAAAGTGATGCTGTTCCTGCCTGCTTGATTTTACGATTAACCGTAAGTTTTTGTTTTATTTACGCAAATGTATAATTAATTAAGTTACATCTTTAGGACAGGATTTGCAAGAAATTAAACCATATTTAATATTATGTTATTTATCTTCAAACGTTTATATCTAAAACACGCCTAAATAAGTAAATCCTGGTTGTAATATTTTTAAAGGACTTTATTTATTTTTAACTAACTAATAGGTATCACTTGTATTATTAAAAGAAAAATCTTCAGTAATAATTTATTTTTTTACTTATGTCCTAATATTAAGTAAAGCTCATATTATACCTATATACCTATACAATAGTGTTTTAAAAAATAAATACTCAAAGCACCAAAAATATTAAAAAATTCTTAGAGCATTTTATTGAAATCGACATGACTCTACTATAATAAAAAAAAAACTGAGACAATGTAGGTAACTTAATTTCATAATAGCCTAATAAGAAACTTACAAGATATTTAATAGTTAGAAATCGTTAATTTTTTGGGCAATCCGCTTATGAAAAAAAAAAATTTTGTAAATTTCACTTAGTAGCAACTACCTACAGTAAATTAGTACTGAAATCCACAATACTTACTCTAGTACTCTGTACTTTTTCAACAATTTGACATTTTGACTTTAGCTCCCAGCCTATGCATAAATTAAGTATTTTCTTGCGAGTAAATTATTGACTTTTCATACCAACTAATATTATTAAATGAGAAAGTAACTCTGTATGTCTGTCTGTTACACTTCATACTTCAGCTGTTAAACCAATTAAAATATGATATGTACGTAGTTTGAGTAGGAAGGGACATAAGAAACTTTCATCCCGGAAAAATCCATTGTTCCAATGCGGGCGGAGCCGCGGGCAAAAGTTAGTCTATCTATAAATTTATGATCTGTGTTCATCTGTCGAGTAGACCCTATTTTTTATGCCTCTCGGTTGGCCTCATTTCTCTCCTCAAAATGACTATCATCATCATGTCTTTTTAGTCTCCACTGCAGGAGCATGCCCTCTCTGTACTACCGGAGCCATACTTGGCCAGAGCAGACAAATTACTATCAAGCATTAAAATTGTATTCCGGGTATAAACAAAGTCAAAGGAAAATGTAAGTTTATAACGTTAGCTGGAAGTAGGATAGGATTGCTTCGTATCACACCAGTGTTCCCAGAATATGATAGGTCCATTCTCGAACTTATGAATCATACAACAAAGGTGCCGAACAATGATGAATCAGAATTCATTATTGAGTGGAACTTTTTGATTAAGTTTTTCCCATTGAAACTGTGGCTACCAACCTATTCATAATTACTTTTTTTCTGAATATATTAATAAATATATAATAAAAAAAGCAAAAGAACAATCGGCGGCACATACAAATCTGTTAGATTCTTTCCAGTTGTATTTTTTTATTGAGAATAGAAAAGAAATGATATTTTTCTTCCTTATCTTGGTATATTGGTTTCAAAAAGTATTACCTAATACTTGAAAAAATCAAGGCTTAGGTTAAAACTACCTTCCTAAATATTTCCAATCCTATACTAATATTATAAATGCGAAAGTTTGTATGTTTAGATGCTAAATATCCAAGAATACGTACGTTTATATAGAATTCGCATGTTTAAGTTTGTTACTCAATCTCGCCAAAACAGCTGAACGGATTTTGACGTAACTTTGCATACAGATAGGTTATTACCTGGATTGATACATAACCTGCCTTTTAACCCAGAAAACAGTACTATTCCTGAAGGATCGATACTAACGTGGGCGAAGCCGCGGGCAAATAATTTAGTAGAATAAATGGTAACTCTTGGATAGGCATATATCATCCTCGTCTTTATTGTCACTTACCATCAGGTGAGATGGGAAACAAATGCCTAATCCAACATTTAGTAAAAAAAAGTAAAAAATGCTTTTAGTATCTAAACCATAAGCGCCATTTTTAAAGTTTAAGTAATTAGATAGGAATTTAATTAGATTATATATTTATTAGATAGTTTGGTAGCACAAAGGCACATAAGTAGGTACCTAATGTTTAATTACCTTATGTCACCCTTAAAATTTAATTACAGAAAATATGAAAACGAAAACAATGTAGTCACCCTACACGGTGAAAAATTTCTTTTGGGCCACCTAGTCAAAGATCAGAGATTTAAAACACAGTGTCAAATATTTCTTAGTACCTAATATTACACCAAAAAAAAACAACATTTTTAAAATAAAAACACGACGGTTCCTAGGTAGGTCCCGAAAGCTTTTTCTTTTTTAATTTTTTTCTCATGTACAGGCCTCCCAATTTATACGAAAAAAAGCATATTCATTTTCATATATTTTTTTGGTCATTTTTTAAAGTTATCTACCATAAAGCAAATCTGCCGATCTGATATTTATGATCAAGCTTCTTAAAGGTTGTGTAAGAACACGCAAAATGACAATAATTTGGCACGAATAGATAACGAGGAGAGTGTAGGCCAAATCCTCTGTCTGCTCTAGGCAAGTATGGCTTCTAGCTTCGGTAGTACAGAGAGGGTCATGCTCCTGCAGTGGAGACTAAAAGACCTGAGGATTATGATAGATAACATAAACTTGACGAAATATAAAGCCTTTCTCCCATTGAAGCGCCCGCCACAGTCCTTAATTGTTACTAATTTTTATTTGTAAGCTAAGACCTGGGCTTTACATTAGGGAAGCAATAAATGATTGATTGATTGACATGCTCTTGGTTTCTCCATTCCTGACACTTCTCCAAATCCTCAAGACAAATTTCCGATTCAAATTGTACTAAGCAAACATGATATAAAGCCAGGTAGAATTAGAATCGAGAACTTTCATTTATACAGACTCTGATACACTCGTATAGTTAACGGTAGAGTACTTACTATGCTTCAATATCAATGTTAACACCATCGGTAGAGTGCTAGAAATTAGTGGAGTAGAGTGACTAGCAACGTCGACAAGCTACTCTAATTCTCGCCTTCCACTGCTTCCACTCTGCTCTACCACTCCACTTAGTTACTCTACCAATGTATACGGTTAGTAAAGTTCGAGTACTCAGCCGCGGCGTTTTACTTCTACTCGTAAAATCTATCATATCATAGTGGCATAGTGGTTAACATCCCAGCCTGCGACATGCTCAGCCCCGCTCAGGCACAGCCCCGGGTTCGATCCCCGGCCCGGTCAAGATGGAAAACTATCTTTTTCAGATTGACCCGGGTCTTGGATGTTTATCTATTATAAAATATAGTATCGTTGAGTTAGTATCCTACGAGACAAGTTGACAACTTACTGTGGGGCTAGCTCAATTTGTGTGCTATGTACTATAACTCTTAAATATTAAATAAGCTAATAGAATAGAAAGCTTCATACTACTTACAAAATTACTTTTAATTCTACTACTTACTTAAAAATGTTTCTAAAAACCTTTTAGAAATCGCCCACTTAGTTACTTCTTCTTCTTATCGTGTCGACTCGGGCGAATTAAATTTGTGTTGACCAGAACTCTGCCACTGAGACAGCGTTATCAGTAGCATTGTATAGATCCTCGCGTGTGCAGGTCGTAGGACACTTAGGGCAAGACAACAGGTGTGCCATGGTCTGAGGAGTTGCACCACATGGACAGGAAATATCAGAGCTGTAACCCCACCTATTCATGTTCTCCTTGCTTCGGCCGACTTGAGTCCGGAGTCTGTTCAAGGACTTCCATGTAGCCCAAGGTAGATCATGACCGGGGGGGAGATGCTCCATCAACGGGATGATAGACGCTGTTGGATATCTCTCCTTCCAGATATTAAGCCTTGATTTAGAGACTTCGGCAGACAAAGGGGGCACTTCTTTTACAAAGCTATGCCGGCTCTTCAATCTTTGAGGAACCGGCACGTGATGGTGTAAAGGGTGTCGTCGGTCAGTTTCCTTTTTGGCCACGTCTCTACGAACGTCCGGAGGAGCTATACCAGCCAGTGGATACAGCTTTCCCACTGGTGTTGGTTTCAGACAGCCAGTTATGATTCGACATGTGTCATTTAGAGCTGTATCCACCAGCTGTGTATGTTTAGTTACTACCTATAATGGAGCTTAATGCAGCTTAGTTACTACCTCTAATGAAGCACCTACCTGTGAATTCTATAACATATAATGTCTTATTCCAAACTCTAACTATATACACAAAGGCAATTAATTCATGGAAAATCACAAACATTATAATAACTACAGGACAATGGACGACAAAATGGATCGATACCAAATTAAATATTAATTCATAGCTCGGACTTCAATTATTAATATGGGAATTTTTGCATAATTCGTTGTAAGAAGTTACCTTTTTTTTCTATAAATCCATTGTAATAATTACAGATTGAAGGGGGGTATAAAGTGAAGTAGCAATAATGGAATCAATTCTCTTCAATTTAAATGTGGAATTGTTTTTTGGTTTCAGCTTTGTCATTGGTTGCGATTTTATAGCAGTAAAAAAATAAAATTTTGAAATAAGATTTTTAGATGTGATAACGTCTTATACATCAATGAACGTCGACAAGCACGAAAACGTGTCACGTTCCCTGTACAAGCGAGACCATTAAGCGATAGAGAGGCACTATCGGCCTAAGCGTTCGGCTTGTGACGCATCTATCTCTCTACCACCGTTACCTGTCACGTAAAATGATCATCCGTAAACTAACCTTACAGACAACCATCTCTATTTATTAAGTTTAGATACTGAATACTAAGATCCTTCTACTATTTACGTACTAACTATTTACTAATCTGTGCTGACAATCTGTGTAGTCAATCTGTGCTACTATCCAGCTCAATATGATAGATTGAAAGAGCCTATGGGAACTATGGGGCGAGTAGGTTGTTTAAATAAATAAATATATACGGACAAATCACACAGATTGAGCTAGCCCCAAAGTAAGTTCGAGACTTGTGGTATGGGATACTAACTCAACGATACAATATTTTATAATAGATAAACATCCAAGACCCAGGCCAATTTAAAAACATCATTTTCCATCTTGACCTAACGGGGGATCAAACACGGGCACCCCTAGTTTCGCAGGCTGGCGTGTTTACCATCACGGAGCTCACCTATTTCTATCAAACTCTCTGCATTTATATTAACTTGACATGTATTTGTAAAATCATTTATACATTTTGCATGCTGGAAACGGCTAAGTGTACGCTTTTACCTTTTAATGCATTCCACCTGTTGTACGACACTTATGCAAATAAATTTCATTTCATTTCATTTCATTTCATTTCATTTCATTTCATTTCATTTCATTTCATTTCATTTCATTTCATTTCATTTCATTTCATTTCATGAATTACCATCAAATGACTGAAACTGACGAGCTCTGGCCACACCGGATGGTTCGATCCCTGGTCAAGTCAACATGGAAAATGATCTTTCTCTGGGTCTTGGATATTATAGCTGACGACCTGCTGTAATCTTGAAAATCAGATGCATTTACGCAGCGTAAAGCATCTGTAACTAAAATAAAGAAGTAAATACCTTTATAACCTAACACCTAACTCAAAACTCACGAAGACACAGACTAAATAAATAAATTAGAGCAGCTAAACGGTAAGTTTTCTCATCAAATCAATCATTAAAGTCGACTAACCGCTGCCATCTTAAATACTAGATGCAATAAGGCAGCGTAAAGCATCTATAACCAAATTAAAGATATAATACCCTTAAAACTTAATACCTAATTCAAAACTCACGAAGACATAGACTTAAAAAATAAATTAGAGCAGCCAAACTGTATGTTTTCTCTCAAATCAATCACTTCTCATCAAATCAATCATTAAAGCCGGCGAACCGCTGCCCTCTTAAGTACCAGATGCTCTTAGGTAGCGTAAAGCATTTTGAACCAAAAGAAAGAAGAAAGAAGTAAATACCTTTATAACCTAACACCTAACTCAAAACTCACGAAGACACAGACTTAATAAATAAATTAGAGCAGCCAAACGGCAAGTTTTCTCATCAAATCAATCATTAAAGCCGGGGCGACCCGCTGCCATCTTGAATAATATACCATAATGGTTGTTTTAGTCGATAACTTCGTATTAGCTGGAGGTGAAGATTAATATTGTTATATTATAATCGTTATAAAGATTACATACATACATCTTTTTCCCTTGCGGGGTAGACAAAGCCTTTATCTATAACCTTATGGCCACATTTAGCATGTTGGAGGGGCGTGTAGATGGAAACGGAATCAAAATAGCGATGGGTTACTAGCCGCATCGCCTATTGACATGATTCCGCAGATTTTAGCCCAATCCCTCGATCGGCTTTACGGTCTGCGCGGGAAGAGACGCAGCTGGCACATTGTACGTTTTTCTTTTCTCCCAGAACAGCATGGAAGAGCTTCTACAAGGACGATTAATTAAAGAATTTGTAAAATGTAAGATTTAATATTAATCGATAAATTTGCTATTAAATTATCCTTGGGGGAGGCCAATGTCCAGCAGAGGACTTCTTGTGGCTGAGATGATGAAGATGATTATAAATTTGCTCGCAGACTCTACATATTTTTTTGGTGAAACTTATTCCAAGTTTCACCAAAAAAATATGTACTTAGAGTCTCGACGAAACGATACTTGGATAAATTGTGTCTACCAAATACAATATTTAGAGAAAACTTCAGCTTAGTTGCAAGAAGCTCCGTGCTTCGGAAGGCACGTTAAGCCGGTGGTCCCGGCTGCCAAAAAAGATAAAAATATTAAATATCATACAAAGCCCTTCAGGCAAGTAGGCGACCAATACTGTTGAAAAGAGTTTCTTTCGGCGTCTTCTTCTCTGCAGTGGTCGGTTCCGAAACGCTAGTAGTTTGTAGCTTTTGAACAATAATTAATAATTTGAATATAATATAATAAGTATTATTTAAAATGTGAATTGACGTGAAAAATGGCCTGAAAAGGCCTATTTTCTGAATAAATCTTTGAATCTTTGCCATCTGGTAGTCGTTAAAGGAACCACGTCAGAGGCCGAGAGGCGGTTCCGAAGAATTCTGACACCAGGGTGTGCATGGTCGATTGACCGTGACACCTACTCGAAAATGATGATGAGTTGCAAGAAATATAAAATTAAACCGACCGACGAAAGTACAGAAAGCGTCTTCCTAGTATCAAAGATAAATAATATACAATATGTAAAGAATAACCTGTCCGATCCATGAAAGGGCGATTGAGCCTGTCGATATGAACAACTTTTCCTATGGGACCAATGCTGGGAACTCAAATTTTTTTAACGTTGACGAATTGACTAGGCGTCCAAAGATTTTTGTTTGGAAATATCCATATTTTTTTTAGTTCCCAACTTAAATCAAATCATCAGTGTAAAATGATCTCTCAAGGACACTGACTGCTTCAGTATCTTGAAAATTTAAGTTCTCGTATTTTTGACAATAGAAAGACGCTTTCTCTTCTTCTCATTTAGTCTGTTTCATTTTATATTTGAGACCTCTCCAACCCGTCTGGACAGCGAGGAGAGTGTAGGCCAAATCCTCTGTCTGCTCTGGCCAAGTATGGCTCCGGTATTACAGAGAGGGTCATGATCCTGCAGTGGAGACTAAAAAGACCAGACGATGATAATGATTTTATATTTCTTGCAATCAAGCGATTTATTCCTATCCAATACCACGAACGAATACCAGTGGTATTACTTTGAATTTTTAATTTTATTCTATTCCAAACGGATACCACTCTTAATTTTTTTTTATTTTATGTCCCAACGAGTACCAAAATTTGAATTTGGTACAGTCAGCTCAGTCATCTAATATTTTCGTGTTATTCAAATATAATGCTAAAACCACAAAGTAATTAGCTGCAGTAAAACTCAACAGAAAAAATGATCTAGATGCTTCACATAAATTCTGTATTTACTTAAATTCTGCATATTATATTGATTGAAACTTTATTATTAACAAATACATATTTAACACGTTCGTCGCCAACTACGTCTATGCTCGTAGTAAAATAGAAATATGTCTTATTATTATAATTCCTGCAGCGAACGCGTTAAAGTGTAGCCCTAAAATATCTTCGGTACGGTGGTTAACTAATTAGTATTTTGATAACTTTAAAAATTAACAAAATGTTTTATTTTATTGTTTTTGTTTTTCGAGTGTGTAAGTTGCCAAAACTGGTGCCAGATTTTACAAACTATCTGTTTCAAAACTCACGAAGACACAGACTAAATAAATAAATTAGAGCAGCTAAACGGTAAGTTTTCTCATCAAATCAATCATTAAAGTCGACTAACCGCTGCCATCTTGAATACTAGATGCAATAAGGCAGCGTAAAGCATCTATAACCAAATTAAAGATATAATACCCTTAAAACTTAATACCTAATTCAAAACTCACGAAGACATAGACTTAAAAAATAAATTAGAGCAGCCAAACTGTATGTTTTCTCTCAAATCAATCACTTCTCATCAAATCAATCATTAAAGCCGGCGAACCGCTGCCCTCTTAAGTACCAGATGCTCTTAGGTAGCGTAAAGCATTTTGAACCAAAAGAAAGAAGAAAGAAGTAAATACCTTTATAACCTAACACCTAACTCAAAACTCACGAAGACACAGACTTAATAAATAAATTAGAGCAGCCAAACGGCAAGTTTTCTCATCAAATCAATCATTAAAGCCGGGGCGACCCGCTGCCATCTTGAATAATATACCATAATGGTTGTTTTAGTCGATAACTTCGTATTAGCTGGAGGTGAAGATTAATATTGTTATATTATAATCGTTATAAAGATTACATACATACATCTTTTTCCCTTGCGGGGTAGACAAAGCCTTTATCTATAACCTTATGGCCACATTTAGCATGTTGGAGGGGCGTGTAGATGGAAACGGAATCAAAATAGCGATGGGTTACTAGCCGCAGGTATTACAGAGAGGGTCATGATCCTGCAGTGGAGACTAAAAAGACCAGACGATGATAATGATTTTATATTTCTTGCAATCAAGCGATTTATTCCTATCCAATACCACGAACGAATACCAGTGGTATTACTTTGAATTTTTAATTTTATTCTATTCCAAACGGATACCACTCTTAATTTTTTTTTTATTTTATAGCCCAACGAGTACCAAAATTTGAATTTGGTACAGTCAGCTCAGTCATCTAATATTTTCGTGTTATTCAAATATAATGCTAAAACCACAAAGTAATTAGCTGCAGTAAAACTCAACAGAAAAAATGATCTAGATGCTTCACATAAATTCTGTATTTACTTAAATTCTGCATATTATATTGATTGAAACTTTATTATTAACAAATACATATTTAACACGTTCGTCGCCAACTACGTCTATGCTCGTAGTAAAATAGAAATATGTCTTATTATTATAATTCCTGCAGCGAACGCGTTAAAGTGTAGCCCTAAAATATCTTCGGTACGGTGGTTAACTAATTAGTATTTTGATAACTTTAAAAATTAACAAAGCAGTGTTTTATTTTATTGTTTTTGTTTTTCGAGTGTGTAAGTTGCCAAAACTGGTGCCAGATTTTACAAACTATCTGACATAGCTTACGACTTATTTTTATTAAAATACAATTTTTTAAATGAAACATTTAATAAAACCAATAAGTCTAAGAGCTCAAAGCATTTTAACCTACATGTTTCGACAATACCTGCCTATCCAAACAATCAATTGACAAATTAACCTACAATATCGAAGATCCGATCTGTGACAGACAAGCCTCGACATCAAGTGGCCATTTGTAATCTGACATGTCAATATTGTCGTTGACGGAATTATTTGTCTTTTGTTTGTATTGAGTATCGTTTATCGTTGTTAGTTTATTTTGGGGTTATTTTGACATGTATTACCGCACTACCTGTTTTAATATCAAGCAATTAAAAGAAAAGGCTGCGTGGAAAAAATCGATATGCGATAAAGCCGCCATTTACGCATTTTCCTAGCTTTTCACGCTTAGTTTGTACATTTTTGTTTATTTTTATATGAGCTATAAAGGGTTTTCTATCTATCTAACTATTAAACACATCATTGCTAAGTAAATCAAAAGAAGAATCTGACAATTATAAAAGAAAACTTAATGATAAAAGACTAATCCTCGTCTTTTATCATCATCAGGTCTTTGCAGGAGCTTTCTGTACTACCGAAGCCATACTTGGCTAATTCGCCTCTTACGACCTCCATTGGAAGACTAGGAGTGGTCCTATTCCACTCTGCCGGAGACCGCACGGCTAAGTCTTTTATCAATAAGCACCAAATTACTTACTACTAGGTTTTTGTATTTAAGGTATTCTTGAAAAGGTTTTTTAAACTTGAAGCCATGTTAGTGTTTTTCAGCCTATTACACTTTTAACTAAATATCTTCGCATATATCGGCATCGGTACGCTTACCCGGCCTTCCGAGCTACTACTTGTTTTTCCCCTATTCATCCCAGTGAATACCTCCCCAATACCTTCATTCTTTTCCCAAATCCAACAAACTCGTATCCTTCCTCAGCTTAAAAATGCCTCCGATGCCTACACTCATATTTGTAAATAAAATATATTCTATTCCGATGGGCAGCAACGTCGAAAGCACAAACCAAAGAAATTGTGCTCGTCAACCCGACTGCCTAGCGCGGAGTACGGCGGTAGCCTTCTATGGAACAAAGAATCCTTAGAAGAGGCATTTGTCCAGCAGTGGACTTCTTACGACCGAAATGATGATGACGATGATGTTACATCAGGCTATAAAGTGGATGAAGTCGTGGAACACGACTATCGTTTATTTAGTATCACATTAGCAAGTAACTTCGAGTCAATGATTTGCCTTCTTTCCATTTATTTAACTTTCGAAGATCTCGGGGGTCATCTTGCAAGACTGTCATACCGGAGGTCCCGGGTTCGATCCGTGGTCAGGTTAAGATGGAAAATGACCTTTTTTAGAACGACCTAGGCCTTGGATGGGATCTATATATGTATTTGTTAAAAAATATAGTGCTAGCTCAATCAACAAAGAGGAAAGATTTGTTTGTTTGTTTGCATTGACTTGAATACTGTCTAATACTATACAGGACTGATTGGAAGAATTCTTTTATTTTTACCATTAAAAGCCTACATTACCTCTGATGAACATAGGTATAGAATAATTACTAATATGTGCCCGCGCAAAGCCGAGACGCGCCACAAATAACTATATAAAAATGGAAAAAAAAATGATTATTAAACATATTTATACAATGCTAGTTAGGTATGTTTAATTCTATGTCATCATCATCATCTTCAGGTCTTTTTAGTCTCCACTACAGGAGCATGACCCTCTCTGTACTACCGGAGCCATACTTGGCCAGAGCAGATAGAGGATTCTATATGTTACTCATTAATTAATCATATTATGTGCGAGTCATTATGTACAAATGTAAATCATTAATAAAAAAATCTAAATGGTAAGTACTCTAATTGAAAGTAGCGTGTATCGAACAGAAGATCCGCCATTTTGTTTTTGCAATACTAACGAAGTCATCAATTTAATAGATGTTATGACAATGATCAATTATACTTAAGACTTTCCTTATAAGGCTAATATGTCAGCTTGTATGAGTGTTTGCAAGAACTGAGAACGATTGGCGAAAGTATAATGACTTTTTGTCACTGGCTCTTGTACTAATTTATCTTTTTTGGACGTGATAACGTCTAATAAATAAATAAATATATACGGACAAATCACACAGATTGAGCTAGCCCCAAAGTAAGTTCGAGACTTGTGTAATAGGATACTAACTTAACGATACTATATTATACACAAATACATATAGAGAAACATCCAAGACCTAGTCCAATCTGAAAAAGATCATTTTCCATCTTGACTTGTCCGGGGATCGAGCCCAGGCACCCTCGTGTCGCAGGCCGGCGTGTCAACCACTGCGCCACGGAGCTGTCAAATGTCTTATAAATAGATGAACGCGGGCGGCACGTATAAAAAAGTGTCACGTTCCGTGTGTAAGCGAGAGCGCGGAACCAGCGACAGAGAGGCACGATGGGCTAAAGCGTTCGGCCTGTGATGCATTTATCTCTCTTCCACCGTAATCGCGTAAAATTATCGCCTGAAAACCGACTTCATAAACAACAAATTCTCGTTATTGCTGGTTTGGGTGCGTTTGAACGCTTTACTGATAGGAAGCAACGATGAGGTCTAGGGTGGTTCATGCAAACTCAAATATATATTCCCATGCCTTGAAAATCCCTATATTGTACGTGTCGGGAAACAGCGACGCAGGAGAGTGTTCCATTCCTTAGCGGTTCGTAGGAGGCCAAATCCTAAAATCCTCTGTCTGCTCTGGCCAAGTATGGCTCCGGTAGTACAGAGAGGGTCATGCTCCTGCAGTGGAGGCGAAAATGACCTGATGATGATGATGACTGCTACTCCTTAAAGAGAATGGTCGTGGCGCACATACAAGGAAATTAACACTAAGATTTTGACAAATTAACCGGACCGGAACATTTGTTAGATTTAATGTGATTTCTTGTTGAATGTATCTCCTGAAATGAAGATTTTCGTAGGAGGAGGTGAATCTAGAGGTGCGATGAACAGCAATATCAACCACATAAGGATGGAATCCCCGCCTACGCCGCATCGTTCGAGGGTGGAATAGTGCAATGGGAATTTAAACATGCAATTCCTGTGCATACTCTCTGAAATGTAGCCTAGTATAGTTGTAGAGCCACGCTACCGGCAAAATTAATTTTTGCTAGTAGCATGAATGGGCCGCCGGTTCGTCCGGGCAGTACTATACTCTCACAGAAAATCGACGTCTGAGTAGAAGCTTTACTGCTTCTATGCTTCGTTCGGTAAATGAGAGAGCCGGAGGCCCATACTCCCCCCCATGTTCTCCCCCAACTCCTTGTAAGGCCGGCAATGCTCCTGTTACACCCTGGTGTTGCAGTTGTCCATGTGCAGCGTTGATTGCTAATAATCAGGTGACTCGTTTGCTCGTTTGTCGACCTATAGCAAAAAAAGCCTGTAGAAGACACGCACTTGCTACTAATAGCGGTGTGGTTTCCGGCAGAGTAGAATAGGACCACTCCAAGTCGTCCCATGGATGTCGTAAGAGTCGACTTAGGAAAAACAAGCTAAACAAAGCTCATAAACATCAATGAAACCTCTCCAACCCGTCTGGCCAGCGAGGAGAGTGTATCAGATGAATGGGGAAAAGCAATTAGCAACTCGGGACTAAAACGCACACAATGCGGTTTTTTGGCTGGATTAACTGAGTAGACCTGCCATTAGATGTATATAACATAGGCACTCATCTTTTCAGGTCGTGGGTAAATACATAAAGCCTTACTAAGTCATAAGATGTTATCAAAGGAATCGTCAACTCTCCATGGATGTAATTAGTTAGAAGACACTGCAGATATAAATCTAAGTACAGTCAGACTCTGTTTAAGAGTCCGACATATGCCAGGCGGCGTGGCGATACAAACGCGGATGGTCTAAACGCGTTGGCTACTTTGGATATTTTCGTTTTTTAGGAATATTCAAGGGTTATTCGAAAAAGAAAAACATATGATGGCTGCCTTATCTGTAATGCAATAATAATCAAAAGTTTCAAGGTTAATTTTAATGTATTTGGTGAATAATGCTGTATACCGAGTAAATTAGACGTGATTTGGAGGCAACTTTGCAATTTTTTTCTATCGAGAAAATTTAACGCAATCGTGTTTTTGAGTCAGATAGTTACCAGAGTTAGTCCTGAACTTTGCTGCATTTTTATTTCAACTTGAGTATTTAATTATTATTGATATAACAGTCAATCATGCAAAGCAGTGTGAGGTAGTACGGGCCCTTAAGACTACAAATCACATCAAATATTATTTATTCATCAAAAGATACTGCGATAAAGATATGGCGAGCTCCGTGGCGCAGTGGTTAACACGCCAGCCTTCGACACGAGGGCCCCGGGTTCGATCCCCGGTCAGGTCACGATGGAAAATGATCTTTTTCAGATTGGCCTGGGTCTTGGATGTTTATCTATATATGTATTTGTTATAAAATATAGCATCGTTGAGTTAGTATCCCATAACACAAGTCTTGAACTTACTTTGGGGCTAGCTTAATCTGTGTGATTTGTCCGTATATATTTATTTATTTTAAGAATAATCTGATTCTAGTCTCTCTGGGACTAATGAACAAGTAACATCTGTATACCCACATTTAAGCAAATAAATGAATTGAATTGAATCTGCCGTAATATTTGAATTAAAATTAACCGTTTGACCACGAACGTCGGATAAATCCGCCATACATTTTCTATGAAAATGTTTGTCGGATTTCCGACGTTCGCGGTCAAAGGGTTAACTCTAACTTAAGTTTATTTTAACTCAAGTTTTTGCACCCGATTCTCCGATCTCTTGTCATAATACTGCCAAATTCATAACCTTACCCTTTTCAGTAAAGTAAATTTTGGAAGTAACCTTTTTATCTATCTGCCTGTACTTAGCGTGCTGAGATTTGCGTGAGATAGCTCCCTAGACGGACAAAAACACGTTTCTTCAGCCATTAGTGGGGGAAAACTCAAGTTTCTATTGCGTAATTTAAAACTATGCTTGGCCTCCGGTGGCACATTGGCTAACACGCCAACCTGCACCGATTTATTAGTGCAGGCTGTGCCGATTTTGAAAAAACATGTCTTAGAAGCATCGCCAGAAAAGCCGCATCCAAATTGGTTCACCCTTTTGAGACTTATGGTGTTACAGATAGACAAATACACGTAGCGATGAAACTTAAACTTCTTTTTGCGTCGGGGTTAAAATACGCAAGTAATAGATTTAAAAACCTCCTCCGTTTTTACCGACCAAAGATATTGTGGAGTTTCTTATGTCGGTTGTATGTTTGTTTTTTAATATGAAACGATTTGAAAAAATATTTTTTATTTAAAAATATTTTTTATTTAAAATGCTTTCCAATTAGTTCCATTTAATTTTCACCAAAATCGGTTCATTGATTCATTCGCATGCATGTGTATATCGAATGACAATACAAAATTATGAAATCGTTGCGCTGGTCTGATGATGAAGACGGAAGGTGGATATAGGAACTTTTAAACTAAACAAGGTACACCAATCGTGTTTGGGCTTATTTATTTGTCTTGAAAAGCACTTTACAGTGTAAATTCGTTTATAATAAAAATAAAAGCTTGTCACAAAAATGTATTTTTTTTGAAAAAAATAACTTGTTTTATTTAAAAACTAGCTGTTGCCCGCGACTTCGTCCGCGGCTATTTCTGTTATTATGATTAATTATTACCTATAGATGTATAATTTTCCCCCGTTTACAAAACATTTTTTATTGATGCTTCGGTCCTGGTAGTCGCAGCGTGATGTTTTATAGCCTAAAGCCTTCCTCAATAAATGGAATATCCAACACAACAATAATTTTCCAATTTGAACCAGTAGTTCCTGAGATTAGAGCGTTCAAACAAACAAACATACACACAAACTCTTCAGCTTTATAATATTAAGTATAGATAATTGACAAGCCTGTTTGCAGAACAGCTTGTTGTTTCAACGAAAAGCGTTTATCATTGACATCTCTGTCACATCTTAACATCATTAATCGCCAGTGTATTAAATGGGGTTCCATGAAAAATAAATTTCAAAGAAGAATAAAGGTTAAGCCAAAGTAACGCCTAGTTTAAATTTATCGCGTAATAGTTTTAACCCGTGGCTCCGGTCGCGTCAATATCGATCCCTCGGGAACAATACTTTTCCCGGGTTAAAATGTACCCTATATCCTTCTCCGTACCCCAGACATGGGTATCTCTTGGATAGGCATGTAACATCCTCGTCACTTACCATCAGTTGAGATGGGAGACAAATGCCTACTTCAATAATTAGTAAATAAAAAAAAGACAACACGTGTTCCAAATTTAAAAAAACTCCTAAGTGTAAAATAAAAGAGCGTTCAATTAAGAGAATTCATGAAAAAGGTTATTGAAGATTGAAGGCACAATTTAATAATTTGGCTAGCATCTTACAAGAAATAAAAATAATCTGAAACCATCAAACACGGGTGCACTTGATGAATATTAATCCATAGACTAATTTGTCTCTGCCCAGGCATTATGGATCGATTACATATGTATTGGTAATTCATTTTTTATTGAAGTATCGCACGCACACTACTACAGCTGTCGAGTTCAAGTACTTATTGTCTATGGGACTAATGTTGCCTCTTTAGCGTCGCGGCTTTCTTCATTTAATTCTGATATGCAAACATGTTGACATAGTAAGTACCTATAAGTCGGCTAGGTATGTCAGTAAAAAGTAGCTACTTAGCCATATTTGAATGTATGCACGATGAATCCACTTTTTAAGCATATTAGTATTTAAAAGGACAAATGACTTATGTCGCTATTATTTCATTGCAAAGGAGAACTATTATTGTACTTTATTTCTTCATTCGTACCTATCTCATCACTTTTCTTTCTCCTCTGCTAATCGACACAATTTTTCATACTATTAATATGTTTACATGAAATAAATTTATATAAATTTCCACAAATTTTTATTAATTATTTAATCATCAATGCAGTAATAAGCCTTTTTACTAACCGGTTTTTACAGTCGTTTTTAATATATGTAAAGGCATCCTTATCCTTATCCTTACTAATATTATAAATGCGAAAGTGAGTTTGTTTGTTTGTTTGTTACGCTTTCACGCCGTAACTACTGAACCAATCATCATGAAATTTTGCATACAAGTTCTCTGGAGTACGGAGAAGGACATAGGCTTACCTTTTATCCCGGGAATAAGTACTATTTCCGAGGGATCGACATTGACGCGGGCGGAGCCGCGGGCGAAAGCTAGTACCTAATATTTTTGCAATAATTTTATCATAGAAGCGTACTCGACCCAGAAATGAATCCATAGTTTTCTGCAATCGCAAAACTGGTGTAGCTAATTTATTTTTATATCTCGTGTTTCGGTCATGGATATCACTATTTTTCTTATATAAATCAAGATAATAGCGCACAAACATAATATTCGCAATTAAGTACTGAGAAGGTACCTAATGTTAAAATATTTATATCTTTATACAATTCTCTAAGAGATTCTCTAGCACCAAGGTTATATATAGATCTGATAGCGCGTTTCTGCAGTACAAATATGGCGTTTACTTCTGCAGCGTTACCCCATAATAAAATCTTTAGCTCTTGATATCTAAAACCGTTGATTTGTCGCTACACAACACATACAATAAAACTCTACTTTCCATTAAAATAAAATCACTTTAATACGGTATTATCGCGTATATTAGATACATTATTATTACACCTAACGTTTCGAAAACTTTACAGTGTTCATGGTCCCAGGTAGACTAAGATGACATTTGTCTTTTGTGTTATAAAAATTATAACTGCTAGTCGCATCACCATGAAAACTGTAAAGTTTTCGAAACGTTAGGTGTAAAAATAATGTCATATACGCGATAATGCCGTATTACAGTTATTATTTAAATGTGTAACAATCGCGAAAACATCAGAAACCATTACTTTCTATTTTTTTTTTCTATTTATTTCTTTTTTAGTATTGCATCATTAACTAGCACTGTCAATAGGGCCATATCGCAAACCTGTCATATAAATTCAAAATGGCGGACATCACCTGGCGGCATGTGATCGTGACACTTTGAGGATATTTATTAATTCAATTACCTTTATGAATTGATTAAAGAAATAAATTGAGCAATTATTGAATAACTATTTTAATAAATATGAGAAATTTCGGTTACGATAAGAAATCAGTTTCGCTGTAGGTTCCAGAAAAGATATTTAGTTGGTGTACTATTTTATTAAAATATCAAGGTACAGCAAAAATTGCATCTCTTCCGAAATCTCTTTCCTATTCTATGTACCTATGTTTAAAACTTAAATTGAAAAGTTGACAATATCCTTTAATTTACTAATATTATAAATGCGAAAGTGAGTTTGTTTGTTACGTTTTACGCCGTAAGTACTGGACCGATCATCATGGAATTTCGCATACCCGTTGTCTGGGGTACGGAGAAGGACATAGGGTATATTTTATCCTGGGACAAAAGTACTGTTCCCCAGGGATCGACATTGACGCGAGCGAGCCGCGGGCGAAAGCTAGTTTACTAATATTATAAATGCGAAAGTGAGTTTGTTTGTTACGTTTTTACGCCGTAAGTACTGGACCGATCATCATGGAATTTCGCATACCCGTTGTCTGGGGTACGGAGAAGGACATAGGGTATATTTTATCCTGGGACAAAAGTACTGTTCCCCAGGGAACGACATTGACGCGATCGGAGCCTCGGGCGAAAGCTAGTCCTAACTAATATTATAAATGTGAAAGTGAGTTTGTTTGTTTGTTTATTTGTTTGTTTGTTTGTTACGCTTTCACGCCGTAACTACTGAACCGATCATCATGAAATTTTGCATACAAGTTCTCTGGAGTACGGAGAAGGACATAGGCAACCTTTTATCCCGGGAAAAAGTACTATTCCCGAGGGATCGACATTAACGCGGGCGGAGCCGCGGGCGAAAACTAGTAAACTATAAATTGAAATTGTGATTGCGCTTCCATGCTAGTCTGGGAAAGAAGAAAAAACGTAGAATGTACCTGGTTCTGGCTGGTTCTCTGCCCGAGCAGTTCGTAAAAGCTGATCGAGGAAATGGGCCAAAATCTGAGGAATCGTATTAGTAGACGAGGCGGCTAGCAACCCATCAAACTTGGTAGATAAACATTTAGACGTACAGGACACAGGATAGGCTACTTAAATTTATTTAATCTCCTCTTAAGTTACATATCTTCTAATTATACAAGCTGTTACCCGCGACTTCGTCCGCGCCAATTTCTGTATGATTATTTAGTATAGATGAATAATTTTTCCCCGATTTCAAAACATTTTTTATTGATGCTTCGCTCCTATTGGTCGCAGCGTGATGTTTTATAGCCTAAAGCTTTCCTCAATAAAAGAATATCCAACACAAAAAGAATTTTCCGATTTGAACCAGTAGTTCCTGAGATTAGCGCGTTCAAACAAACAAACAATCAAACTCTTCAGCTTTATAATATTAGTGTAGATAATAAGCACTTCCTGTATCTGTTTGTATTAATAATATCTCATAACGCATCACTTGTAAACGCTTTTAAGATTAATCTAAAATTACTTAGGCTATAATGAGAGGAGAACTGGTGGGATGGAGGAGAGAGCAGAGAGGGGAGACCTGGTGTCCTGTAAAACAGGTGCCTCTGGTTACCTAGTTCAGGCACCAGTTCTCCACAACAGATTAGGTCACCTATACTTGTTATTAAGCTTATAAACATCTAAGAGACATCTCCAATCCGTCTGGCCAGCGTGGAGAGTGTAGGCCAAGTACTCTGGCTGCTCTGGCCAAGTATGGCCCTAGTAGTACATAGAGGGTCGTGCTGCAGTGGAGACTAAAAAGGACCTGATGATGATGATGATGATACTTGTTATTAATTACATAACATATAATAGACGACTAGCTCCGTGGCGCAGCGGTCAACACGCCAGCCTGCGACATGGAGTGACCGGGTTCGATCCCCGGCCAGGTCAAGATGGAAATGATCTTTTTCAGATTGGCCTGGGTCTTGAATGTTTATCTATATATGTATTTGTTATAAAATATAGTATCGTTGAGTTAGTATCCCATAACACAAGTCTCGAACTTACTTTGGGGCTAGCTCAATCTGTGTGATTTGTCCGTATATATTTATTTATTTATTATTATTATTTATAATAATACTTTAGGTAAGTAATTAACTGTATTGTTGTAGAGACAAACAAAAATATTTTTATTTATTTATTCTCCAGTTATGATAAGACGGCTCCCCTACAAATATACGCGAACGGAGTCGCGGGCACAGCAAGTACTGCATACATGGTGAAATTTTGATCGTTTTGAACCCTTAAAGGGGTGACTCAGACCATCAAATGAACAACTATTCCTATGGGAACAATGCTGGGAACTCAAAAAAAAAATCGACATTCCCATACAAACTGGCCGGGCGGCGGAACTCTTTTGTATTAAATGATGATTTTTTTTTGAGTTCCCACCATTGATCCCATAGAAAAAGTTGTTCATATTGATGGTCTGAGTCACCCCTTTAAGGGTCCAAAATGATCAAAATTTCACATGTATAACTGAATGAAAATGACTTCTAAAACAAGCAGATATTCTCGCGTAAAAACTAAGTACCGGGCTGTGACGCATGGCATCACCTTGAACTGAATAGATTGCATGGAGAAACACAGTACATTTACATGCAGCTAGTAGATAGAGTACTTGGCGGCAAAATAGAATGGAGTATGGTCGAATCGAAACAGACAAATGGGTATATGGGTATAAATAAATGGTATCTCTTGAATAGGCATGTAACATCCTCGTCTTCATCGTCACTTACAGTCAGGTGAGGTGGGAGACAAATGCCTACTTCAATATTTAGTAAAAAAAAAGAATGAAAACAGGCTAGAGATTGAGTATCTTTCGGCGTATTCTTCTCACGAGTGGTCGTTCCGAAACGCTTATTGTATTTCGAATTTGATTAATTAATGTATATTAAAAAATACAAGAAATTAAAACATGGCATTGAAAAAAAAGAGGCGAATAGGCGACCAATACTTTTAATAAGAGTTTCTTTTGGCGTTTCTTCTCTGCAGTGGTCGGTTCCGAAACGCTAGTAGTCTGTAGCTTTTGCACATTAACTAACAATATAAATATGACTAAATTAGATCCTTTAAAATGTGATTAAGTGAGTATAATTGATTTGATTTTGAGAGAAATATGCATCCTATTTTGTGTAAATACTTTGACTTTTGAATTTTTTTGACTTAGATCTTAGCGTGCGAGTGGTTTCCGATCTGGAAAACACCACATCTAAATTTCGCCATTTCCCCATGTCCTCCTCCCAATGTCCTCCCGCAACCGCTTGAAAGGCCGGTAAGTTTCCTGTCACACCCTGGTGTTGCAGTTGTCCATGGGCAGCGATGATCGCTTCAGATAACTCGCTTGCTCGTTTGCCGTCCTATATCGTAAAAAAACCTGCAGACGTACTATAAATAAATAAAATAAAAATAAAATCTGTACTGAACGGACAGACTGAGTACAATAATATAGAGTAAGTAAATATAGTACTAAGTGGAGTATCATAAAAGATACTTAGGCAGCTTGAAATTAGGTTTAGATTTTGGGGTAACTAAAAAGCGTCACGTGGTTTTTTTCCTCGTACAGCAAGATTGTGGAATGGACTCCCTCCCGAGGTTCTCCCTGTGTGCTATGACTTGAGGTCCTTCAAAAGGCGTGTTTACAGGTATCTTAAGAGTCGGCAACGCATCAGCAGCTCCTCTGGTGTTGCAGATGTCCATGGGCGACGGTGACCACTTTCCATCAGGTGGCTCGTCTGCTCGTTTGCCGTCGGATATACATAAAAAAATATATATATATATATATATAAACAAACATGGTAAAAAAGGAATATTTTTATTTTCCGACGGGTATTACTCACGATAAACAAAAAAAAAACATTTTTCATGACAAGAGATATTTTTGTTAAAAGCGCTACAAACCCTACTTTTTCTCATGCAACAAATATTTTTGCCAAACTCAATCCATAATCAACATCATCATCATAATCATCATCATCATCATAATCATCATCATCAGATCTTTTTTAGTCTCCACTAAAGGAGTACGACCCTCTCTGTACTACTATAGCCATAAATGGTCAGAGCAGTCAGAAGACTTGGCCTACACTCTCCTCGCTGGCCAGACGGGTTGGAGAGGTCTCACAGATATTTATAAGCTTTGTTAAGCTTGTATTTCCTAAGTCGCCTTCTACAACATCCATCGGGAAAACTTGGAGTGGCCCTATTCTACTCTGCCGAATACCTCACGGTTATCCATAAAATTCAAACAAAATAAAACGCGAATAGGAAAAACCACGTATTAAAAACTCGTATCTTCGCCGCGATTAAAAAAAAAACGTTAATTAGTAGCGACAAATAGTACTTGCGTGTTTTACGACCAAAAATAGCCGATTCGTCACGGAGCATACGAAATTTTATAAATTTTATAGAACCGCTAGCTCAGCCGGTCTCTTCAAACACAAATTAGTTATAATACAGATGCGTAGACAGACAAATAATCCTTGAAAGGCCGGCAACGCTCCTGTCACACCCTGGTGTTGCAGTTGTCCATGGGCAGCGGTGATCGCTTACCATCAGGTGACTCTCTTGCTCGTTTGCCGTCGTATATCATAAAAAAACAAGACTACCATGCTGGTCTGGAAGAAAAAAAAGAACTGCTTTTTTACTGCGCAGACTGTAGAAGATCGTCGAGGAATAGGTGAAAATCTAAGGAATTATGTCAATAGGCGATGCGGCGATGCTTGACCTATTACTATTATATTTCCGTTTTCCGCCGATATGCCACCAATATGAAAACCTTTGGGTCCTTTTGCTTAAGACTCTGTGTAGGTAATCCCGCAAGGTATAAAGACGTTATGTATGTTTACAGAAATACATGTGACATCTCAACCGCATGAAGATATGTGGGAATAACTCCCTCTGGGGCGCGCTATGTCTGCTCTTTGGAAGCAAAGAAATAAAATATTGGTGTTCCATTTTGACTTTGGAGACGCAAATCCGAGACCTGCCGGCCTATCGTAATTTTTAAGGGACTATCAAAACGTTGTACACTAAGTTATCATATAGGCCGGCTGCTAATCAAATAGACTAAAAAGTGAAAAATAAATAGTTGAACTAAACTAGGAGGACAGGATCTGCAGGGGCAATATCGTCTTTACTGTGCAACAATAGCTGGGGTGCGCAGCATTTGGTAAACTTCGTCGGGTCTTTTCGTCGCCCATATCCCAAAGTCTGAAGACTAAAGTCTTCAATCAATGCATTCTGCCTGTTATGACGTACGGATCCGAGACGTGGACACTCACGGTGCGACTAGTCCACAAATTCAAAGTCGCTCAGCGAGCTATGGAGCGGGCTATGCTTGGAGTATCTCTGAAGGACATAATCAGGAATGAACTGATCCGGCAGAGAACCAAAGTTACTGACATAGCCCAGAGAATTAGTAAGCTAAGGTGGCAATGGTCATATATGTCGCAGAACCGATAACCGCTGGGAAAAACGAGTACTTGAGTGGAGACCGCGTCTTGGCAATCCTAGTGTAGGACGCTCTTGGGCTAGATGGCGCGACGATATACGGAAGGTTGCTGGCAGTGATTGGAAAAGAAAAGCTCAAGACCAAGCTCAGTGGCGTGCCATGGGAGAGACCTATGTCCAGCAGTGGACTAGTATCGGTTGATGATGATGATGTGCAACAACATGCACTTTGCCCAAAACATACATAGGATTTTTGGTATTAATCTCGGAGTTGCGATATTTTGCCAATGTTTAGTCTTACACTCCGGTAATGCTTAGGTAAGCTAAGTTTGCGAGTGACTATCACTTCTGAAGTTATTTATTTTGTGCTTCAACCCACGACTATTGGAAAATGTTAACAGTTACCGTCGATTTTATGGAAATGTTTTTGGATTTAACACTACGCCCACGTTCAGAGTTCGAAGGGAGTGGTATTTCTACTGGTATGACATAAATAAAAAAAATAACGGCGCCTATAATTTTTTTTATTTTTTTTTTGGAGCCCTTTCTAGACACACGTAAAGACTATGGGGAAAGTCTTAAAATTTGCCTGTTGCTCTGGGTATTATGTAAGATTTTTTTTTAAATTTTAACTGTAATTAAGATATTCTAAATTTAAATTGTATATTAGCTTTTATATGAAAATAAATAATTTGGAGTTCTAATAAAGTCACAATATGTTAACAAATATAATAGAACCACGTCAGAGGCCAAGTTCCGAAGAACACTGACACCAGGGTGTGCATGGTCGATTGACCGTGTCACCTACTCGAAATGATGATGAACAAATATAAAATTGCAATAGTATGGCCACACAAACGAAGTATACAAATAAGATTGATCGTGACAATTCAAATTCCGAATGACAGATAACACATGTTGTAAGTTTTATGAAACAGACATTGCTCAATGGTGCAAAAACAGCGCCCGTTTCCCTCGTGTTTCGCGCGCCATCGCAAGTTGACATTTGTAGCTGTCACTTTGACATTTCCATAGACAATAGCTAGCTTTTTTTGTTTGGATGTCGGCGTTGTTAATCCGCGTTAATTTTTTCGAATTATATTCATGAGATGGTCTTTCTTTTAGTTGATAGGTCGAATGTACTTATGTTGACAATTTTTGACGGTTACTTATTTGTCAGTCGAATTAATGTAGGTTATTTCACCGATCACACGAATCACAGCCTATCGACGTATTGTTTCGTCCACGCAAAATTTTAGAGTCGATCAAAGATGGTATAATTTGTGTTTTTCTGATGGGCTAACCAGCCAGCGTATCTAACTTAGTGTACACGTTTTCATAGTCACTTTAAAAATACTACGTTGTCACTTCAAAATACATTGCGGCATTTGTATGATGGAGTATTTTTATTTAAGATGATATAAAACGTAATCCCCTGTCTCCTCTGGCCAAGTATGGCTCCGGTGGTACAGAGAGGGTCATTCTCTTGCACTGGAGACTAAAAAGACCTGATGTTAAAAACGTAATGTATTTTGAAGTGACAATCAAAACGTTGTACACTAAGTTAGCAGATAGGCCATTTTAAGTTATTATTTTCCATCTTTAAGCCCACCATCTTGCGAGATTGAAAGAGCTCTGTCTACCCCGTTAGAGAGACGTAATGCTATATCTACGAAGATAGCGATCTCAGCATACCCCTACGATAACAAAACTATGCACGTCTCTTCACTGAACCATGAAGGATTCATGGGAACCTATAGGGGGCCATAAATAATTGGTAGGCCATAAAATATCGTTAAGTATTCATTAGAGAATAACGCTTCACTGGCCATTGTTGGGATTCTGGGAAAGTAGGGACAATAGTCTGGATATTGGCGCTTGAAGTCTGATTGATATACTTGATTCGATTTCATGTCTTTAAATTTTATAGCTTATTCTTGCGACTTCTTTCGCGTAACTGATAGCCTACTAGCTGTTGCTCGCGACTTCGTCCGTGGCAATTTTTGTTATTATGATGAAATAGTTTTTTTCTTAGTATAGATGAATAATTATCCCCCCTTTTTCAAAACATTTTTTATTGATGCTTCGCTCCTGTTGATCGCAGGGTGATGTTTTATAGTTTAAATCCTTCAACAATAAATGGACTATCCATCACAAAAAGAATTTTCCAATTTGAACCAGTAGTTCCTGAGATTAGCGCGTTCAAACAAACAAACTCTTCAGCTTTATAATATTAGTATAGATGTGCTCTGGCAAGTTTTTAAAGTGAAAAAGTATCAAAAATTTTCATATCCATACATACTTCCGTTTTTATAATTTATTTAGGTTTTATCATTTTAAGCTTAGCAAACTTAACAAGCTTTTATTAAGTTTCACCTGTCCCGATGTTTGTCTGTAATCAAATCTTGCTAGTTAAATTTGATCCACTTCCCGGTTACCGATTGAGCTGAGATTTGGCATGCATGTGTAAATCGGATGACAATACAGTATTATGGAATCGCTGCGCTGGTCTGATGGAGTCAGAAGGTGGCCATAGGAACTCTTAAACTAAACAAGGTACACCAATCGTGTTTGGGCTCATTTGATTTGTCTGGAAAAGCACTTTACAGTGTGGATTCGTTAATAATAAAAGCTTGTCACAAAAATGTAATTTTTGCAAAAAAGTTTCTTTCTAGAGAACTTTATGTATTTTTCTTAATAATCTTTTACATAAAAAAACTACTTTTTTAAACTGCTAAACCAATTGTTATGAAATATAAACGGTATAACTGGAAAGCATTCACTTTCGAAAAAAAAAAATAATCCTTTTATGAATGTCGGAGTTCTGAGGTAACAAACATTTTGAAAAAATACAACCGAATTGGATAAACTCCTCCTTTTTTTTGAAGTCGGTTGAAAAGATCATCTCGCGCAAACGTTACGAAGTCTAGTTGCTCTGTTACTAAATAAACTAAATCCTTATTAACTATCGGAATTAACTAGATATTTAGCCATCCGCTATTTCAATAGTGTAACTTGCTTTAGAATGGCCCTAGAGCGATATTAACTTGGGGCCCTTATTAAATTTTACTACCCAAAGCATAAAAACGGGATCCTATTACTGAACTTTCAATGTCCGTCCGTCTGTCACAAGGCTGTATCTATTAAATCAAATATAAAAAAAAAAAAATTAAGATTATAAAACGTAGAATGTGCTTCTCTTCCCGCGCAAATCGTAAAAGCCGGCTGAGGAAATGGGCAAGACAAAAGAATCATGTCAATAGGCGATGCGGCTAGCAACCCATCAGTATTTTTATTTTTGCCTTCCACTTATGCCTTACTATTACTTACGCCTGCTACTAGGTAGTTACGCTAAATGTGGAATGGGTCCTATGGCCCTAGGCTTTGTCTACCTTATCAGGGATAAATACGTGACAATATGTATGTATGTATGGTAAAATAGAATAGAATAAATATTTATTGCAACACATTGACACACAACACAATAAAAAATAAAATAGGTACACCTCCTTTTTTGAAGTCGGTTGATAATAAACATCTATGCCATCAGTGTTAAAAAAGGTGACGGCTCAGCGTTACGCTGGACTAGGGATACCATAATCTAGCACTGATTTTCAGCCGTCACCTTCTGAGAAATCACATGACATTTAAGTATGAATATTGCTAAAACAAACAGGGGCCCCTATATCTCGGCCGCCCTGTACCATAGACACAGCGGTAGCTATGCCCCTGGCTATCCTAGTTATAGATTAAGTTCAGATTTGACGTCCAGATACCGAGAACTGGCAGGACTGGTTGCTACGGTTATGCAAATATTATTATTAATATTGAGAATATGCGTCGTTCATTTTGCTGGAAAGCATTTTTTAGTTTTTTGCATTTTAATGACAAATTAATGATATCTTTCCTCTGCGAACGCCTTAAAAGCTGCCTCCGTGGTCCAGTGGGTAAAGCGTTTGCCTGTAGACCCGGGGGTCGTGGGTTCGATTCCCACGGGAAGCATACTTTGTTTAGTTGCTTCCAGTTTGGTTAGGACATTGCAGGCTTAAATAACCTGAGTGTCTGATAATAAAGATGATTCCGTGCTTCGGAAGGCACGTTAAGCCGTTGTTCCCGGCTGCCATCTGTGGTAGTCGTTGAAGGAACCACTTCAGAGGCGGTTTCGAAGAACTCTGACACCAGGGTGTGCATGGTCGATTGACCGTGTCACCTACTCGAAATGATGATAATCTGCCAGGGGTTTTTCTAAAACACAGATACCTTGTTGGACATATGTTTTAAAACAAGTTCAATATATCGGGATCAACGGCTAGACGTGCCTTTTGAAGTATGGAGGAGGTTGCGGTCACCCATTCTAGTGGGGACTGCACCCAGGGTTGCTTAACATGCGTAAGCGCTTATTATGCACACGTCCACTAGACCTTCGAGCTCCTAATACATTGTGTGCGTTTCGGTCGTTATAAAGACAACGATAAGAGTACATCTTAAACAATAAAATAAAAAAAATATATAGGGACATATCACACAAATTGAGCTAATCCCAAAGTAAGTTCGAGACTTTTGTTATGGGATACTAACTCAACGATACTATATTTTATAACAAATACATATATAGATACACATCTAAGACCCAGGTCAATCTGTAAAAGATCATTTTCCATCTTGACCTGGCCGGGGATCGAACCCGGTCACTCCGTGTCGCAGGCTGGCATGTTGACCGCTGCGCCACGGAGCTATCATATAAAAATATATAGTGACATATCATATCACACAAATTGAGCTAGCCCCACAGTAAGTAGTGAACTTGTGTCGTAGGATGCTAACTCAACGATACTATATTTTATAATAGGTACTTATAAGATATACATCCAAGACCCAGGTCAATCTGAACAAGATCGTTTTCCATCTTGACCTGGCCGGGGATCGAACCTGGGCACCCTCGTGCAGGCTGGCGTGTTGACCACGGAGCTCGCCATATACAGAGATACCAATAGAGAAAGAGATGCCCATGCAGCTGGCCTCTAGAATTTGCCTCAAATGAATTCGCTGGATAACCCAATACTCAATTTAAACCCCATAAACCATACATAAAACTCCTAGTACCAGGAAACCATCACCTAGTGGTGGTCCCTCCACCGCTAACAAATCTTCCTCATTAACAAAACGGCCGAACAACCAGTCGTAGATCAACATTTACAACTTGTTACAACCCCATTTCTCAAAATATGTTTGACCATCAAAACAAATGGTTTGTTTTAAAAAAATCGGGTCAGAATGAGTTGTATTTGATGAACGGGTTCCGTACTATTTTTGTCGATGTAGAGTACGCAAGAAGAAGCAAAGAAATAAAACCAAATCTAAAATTATATTAATAACTGACGGCTTTTCTACTAATGATAGATGTAGCTGTGGCGCTGTGCAATCCATGCCACATCTGATATCATGCCCCGGATGTCCCACCTCTTGTACGAGAGAGGATTTGGCGAAAGCCACGGATGCGGATGTAAAGGTTGCATCATTCTGGGCAAGACTAATTTAATCCTTTGGACCATTGACACGACAGAAGAATAAGAAGTGACGGGCAAACTTTGTTTGCTATATAAAACTACCCTTATTACTGAGAGGTATGAAAAATAGTTTACGTCCTATTATCAGACCTACTGAATATACACACAAAATTTAATAAGAATCGGTCTAGCCGTTTCGGAAGAGTTTTGTTACAAACACTGTGACACGAGAATTTTATATAATAAATATAGATTAAAAAAAAATATCGATTATGATTCAATACCATTAAAAATATACTTATTGGAGAATTAAGGTATATATTTTCAAACCCCTAAAAGGGTTATTGGTAAGTATTACCGCAACAAAAATATTTGGCAAAAAAATACAAAAGTAGACATAATTGGATCTTGCAATACCTTGCCATACGAAATGAAGATGAAAAAAAAAAATGTTTCCATCATGTAAAGGTACTCGTATGTCTTTCTTTCATCTTCTGTCTGCTCTGGCCAAGTATGGCTCCAGTAGTATAGACAGGGTCATGCTCCTGCAGTGGAGACTAAAAACAACTGATCATGATGATGTCATTTGTATAAGTCAAATAAATATATACAGCCCGTTTTCCATTAAACTTTGTAACTACTATAATTAAATAAATACTATTTCTCTAAAAACGCTTATTAATTCATAATTCTCCCAAAGGAACCCTTACGTCACTGAACCCTAATACCCTTTTCGGCAAGCTCTTTGTGTTAATTACTACATCGTCTATCTCTACCACACTTGTTGTTTTAACAGTATTTCTATCCTTTTCTTTTACTTTTTCTCTTCCCGGCGCCTCGTAAGGTCGGGTCAGATCGTTTTGTTTTTTTTTTATTATTTTTTAATGTTGATTGCTCATGTTCGTAATAATAATGTTTAGGAACGACTAATTGGTGTAAATTTTTATTGAAAATTATTGCTGTGTATTTGTCGTTACGTAAATGACTCAATTTTACGTGTGATTTTGATAAATGTTACTGTTATTAAATTAAGAAATAAAATATGGTGAAAAAATTTGTTCGGACGGGGCTTGAACCAGTAGGTAAACTGAGCTACCGCATGTTTAGTTTTTTTTTTATTAATTATTGAAGTAGGCATTTGTCTCCCATCTCACCTGATGGTAAGTGACGATGAAGACGAGGATGTTACATGCCTATTCAAGAGATACCCATTTATTCTACTTTTGAATGCCCCGTGATTGTACTTGTCTGGGAATATAAAGTTGGCAGAGCGTAGATCGTACACAGACCTAAGGAACTACTAGGGTGGTCCCAGAAGTAGCCGACCTGGCATAAATATAGCAATACTAACTAAAAATTTAAAAAAGAAAACAAAACTTTGGATCTTATGGCGCGTTAATTTGAAAAAAGAATAAGCTACGTCCTTTTATTTATATTTCACACCAATAAATAGAGATTGCTCTGAGTGATTTTGCAAACATAGACAAAATTGGTCTCCGATATGTGATGCAATACTTTCATTTCAAAGGTGTCAATCCAACCAATATTAAAATCGAGCTGGATTCTACTCTGGGAGAGTCTGCTCCTTCATTTACAATAGTAAAATATTGGATTGCTGAGTTTTAAAGAGGTCGCACCAGCTGCGAAGATGAACATCGCAACGGTCGGCCAAATGAAGTGACTATACCAGAAATGGTGACAAAAATGTACAAAATAGTATTAAAAGACCATAGACTAAAAGTGCGTGAGTTAGCAGATATGGTAGGCATTTCAAAAAGTGCTATACATCGCAATTTGACTGTAAAATTAGGCATGACAAAGCTGTGCGCAAGATGGGTGCCGCGATTGCTCACCATTTAACAAAAGCAGCGTTGTGAGGATATTTCAATCCAGTGTTTGGAGAAATTTCAACGGAATAAAGCCGAATTTTTACGACAATTCATAACGATGGACGAAACATGGGTCCACAAATACACCCCTAGGATGAAAGAACAATCTAAATAATGGTCTGAAAAGGGAGAACCGGCTCCAAAGAAGGCGAAGTCAGTCCCATGTGCTGACAAGGTCATAGCGTCAGTGTTCTGGGATACGCATGGTATAATTTTTATTGATTATCTTCAAAAAGGCAATACCATCAACGGGGAGTATTACGCGAAACTTTTGCAGCGTTTGAGTGATTAAATTAAGATAAAACGACCGCATTTAGTGAAAACGAAAGTGTTGTTTCATCAGGACAATGCACCAACTCACACGTCCACTATTGCAATGGCTAAAATTAATGACTTGAAGTTCGAATTGCTTCCTCATGTACCTTATTCGCCAGACCTAACTCCCTCTAATTATTTTCTGTTTTCAATTTTGAAAAAGTGGCTTGTTGGTAAAAGATTTGCTAATAATGAAGAGGTGGAGCGTGCTGTTGATGGCTATTTTAAGGAACTTGATACAGACCACTATAAACAGGGTATAGAAGCTATTGAACATCGCTGGGAAAAGTGTATTGCGTTAAAAAAAGACTATATTGAGTAATAAATATTGATTTTTCTTATTATTTTGTGTTATCTGTGTTAGGCCGGCTACTTCTGGGACCGCCCTCGTAAGGTCAAAAAGAAACCCTGACCGATCCTTGAAGGGTATTCAGCCCGTCGATTTGAACAACTTTATGGGACTATGAGACCAATGCTGGGAACACAATTTTTTTTGACGTTCCCACACAAATTGACGGTCGAACATTTTTATTTGGAAATATTTTTTTTGTTCCTAGCACATTAATCCCATAGGAAAAGTTGTTCATATCGACGGGCTGAATCACCCCTTCAAGGATCGGACAGGATTTTCTTTACATACGAGTATTGTTTAGACAAAAATACGAAAAACAAATCCAAGACCTAATATTTAAATATGAATCCTTACTAATATTATAAATGCGAAAGTGAGTTTGTTTTTTTATTTGTTTGTTTATTTGTTTGTTTGTTTGTTTGTTACGCTTTCACACCGTAACTACTGAATCGATCATCATGAAATTTTGCATACAAGTTCTCTGGAGTACGAAGAAGGACATAGGCTACCTTGTATCCCGGGAAAAAGTACTATTCCCGAGGGATCGACATTGACGCGGGCGAAAGCTAGTAAATATATATAGGGAATCAGGGGTATTTCACACAAATTGATCTAGCCCCACAGTAAGTTGTGAACTTGTGTCGTAGGATACTAACTCAACGATACTATATTTTATAATAATATATATAGATTAACATGCAAATCAAGGTCAATTTGAAAAAGATCGTTTTCCATCTTGACCTGGCCGGGGATCGAACTCGAGAACCGTCGTGTCGCAGGCTGGCGTGTTAACCACTGCGCCACGGGACTCGCGTTTACATATGTGAAAGTTAAATAACTAAAACCTACTCTCACAAAACTACAAAGTAATTTTCTCGAAATTCTTCAAGCGCAGTGCATCACCATTGAAGCGTGGCGATCTCTCACGGGGTCAGCGGAGGTCATCGGGTTTCTGTAAAACAATTTGACGTCGACATGGTCAATTGATCCAATAAAGAGCATGTAGGGGATAAATGTCCAAGATACGCCGATAAGGGTTTCAATTTGTGACCAGGCAATGGCAAATCCATATGATATGATAGCCTCCGTGGTTCAGTGGTTAAGGCATTTGCCTGTTGACCCGGGGGTCGTGGGTACGATTCCCACCGGAAGCATACTTTGTTTAGTTGTTTCCAGTCTGGTTAGGACATTGCAGGCTTGAATCACCTGATTGTCTGTTAATTAAGATGATTCCGTGCTTCGGAAGGCACGTTAAGCCGGTGGTCCCGGCTGCCATCTGGTAGTCGTTAAAGGAACCACGTCAGAGGCCGAGAGGCGGTTCCGAAGAACTCTGACACCAGTGTGCATGGTCGATTAACCGTGACACCTACTCGAAATGATGATGATTTGATATGACAATGGAGTAAAACCAGTGGTATTTCTGTTTTGAATCACAGATTACCGGCGTGATCTTAAGGTCTTATAGACGTAGACTCTGTCTACCCAAGGAAAAACTCTTTACTTAGTTACTTGAGTTACAAATTTAATAATACAAATATTATTTACTAGCTTTCGCCCGGGGCTCCGCCCGCGTCAATGTCGATCCCTCGGGAAAAGTACTTTTCCCAGGAAAAAAGTAGCCTATGTCCTTTTTCGTACTCCATAGAACTTGTATGCAAAATTTCATGATGTTCCGTTCGATAGTTAAAACAAACTCACTTTTGCATTTATTATATTAGTAAAGATAAGGGTTAAGTTTGTAATTCATAAATCACTTTACCGATTTAAAAAAAATTACACCTTAAGCTGTGAAGCTTTAGATAATCTTATCAGCAGTAATTGTGACTTCTCAATTACTGATTCTGAATCTGAAACCTATCACAATTACTTAGCATTCGGAAACGAGATATTACAGCAAAATCAGACTTTTATTCGTCAGATGTTCGCAAATTCCCTAGTTTGGCTTTCACAATCTTCAGCTTCTCCATGCTAATCTAGGAGTCAATAAATAAAATATAAAGAAAGCTTCTCTATTAATGATAATTTAAATATTTAATGACTATTTCTTTTGTTTCAGGCTACACCAGCGGCGACATACAACACCAGCAGCCAAAATCCCTCAAAATTACCCGAATTCAATCCCCTAACAGCAAACCCAACACCCTGAGTTTCACAGATCCCTTCGGGCCTCCCCAGTCCACGGACGGGGGGGGCCCATCTACCCCCCAACCCGCCATGACAACCCAAGACGCGTTAGACCACCAGCACCACCATTTAGGGGGCTCCCAAACCCCCCACGATATATCAAACTCCACAAATTCAACTCCTACGAACGTGTCATCAAAGTCTGCTTTCATAGAGTTGCAGCAGCATGGTTACGGACCGTTTAAGGGGGGGTATCATCATCCCCAGCATTTTGGGAGCCCAGGTGGGCAGCAGAACCCTCACGAGGCGTCAGGGTTCCCCAGTCCTCGGTCGTTAGGTTATCCCTTCCCTCCTATGCATCAAAATACCTACGGCTACCATTTAAGTTCGTATGCGCCGCAATGTGCCAGTCCGCCTAAAGATGGTAAGATTTTTTTTATCATGTTTTTTATCTGTTTCTATTTCTGACAGCAAAATTGAGCAAGGAGAGACTGAAAGCGACTTTATTTAACCCTTTACGGCGCAAGAAATTGTTTTCACCTTTTTTTAGTGTAAATAAGTGAAAACGAACTACATAATAATGGGAAAAATAATAAAAAAAATATTGTGCAAAAAAAAATGTATTTATTTTAACAAAAAACATCGTGATGCATATCTGCATCATGGTGCTAAAACATCATAAAATAAAAGTAAAATGAGTGAGGGGCATATTCAATTACGAGGTGTGAAATAAACGGAAACAGTTATTATTTTTATTAAAACATTTTATGCCAAACTTTTTGCATTCTGTCTGCGCTGCCTGTACAACCAGGATATTTACATCTCAGCCTCTTATCAGTACACACAAGCCAGTGCTCCAACTGATCCAACCTGACGTCTTTTGGTGGGACATGGTGACAAGGCCTTTTCTTTTTTTTATCCTGGATAAGGGCTTCTACATCGCTGGTGCGCTTCAGCCGGTTCGTCTTTTTATATTTGACTAAAGGTTCAGCAATTTCGAGTCCGAAATCAGCAGAACTTGGCACCTTGTCATTATATTTTGAATCACTTTGAATTCTTCTATACAACAGCCAAGAATTGCACATGGTCATATCGAGGAAATGGTAAAACAGTTTCATAAACCAACGTTTACTGCGAAGTCTAATTTTATAATTACTCATCTCACAATCCATCAAATCGACACCCCCCATGTGCCGATTGTATTCTGCCACGATGAAAGGCCGTTCGACGGTGATGTGTCTTTGCTAATTATCGAATCTACTTACAACGGATACAGGATTTTTGCCAGCAAAGTATGATACCAGATTTACAATTTTATTATCTCTCCAGGCCACCAGAGATATATCAATGCCATTATAGCTTGCGACTTGTTCGATGGATGTGCTTCTGGGTTGTTTTTTCAGCTTTTTTTCTTCTGGATGTTTGCAGTTAGGTATGCGGTTTTCCCTGACCGGTACCCAATGCTAAGATATCACGGCGTGCCAGGAATCTAATGTGGTCTTCATTCAGCTCCAAGATTTTTGATTTCCATATGATATTTGCCTTCAGACTATTTGTATATCGTGAAGTGGTTTTGGAACTGATACTGCGAACTGGATCAATAGGTATGGTCTCACATAGGTTAGCCAGGGCGCGGGTATCAGAGCTCTGTGGTAAGATGTCACTGTTGTCATCGACTGGGCTTGGTGTTTCAGGTTCCTCATTCGAGTCTTGGCATGCATTTTCATTCAACTCTAATATGTACGATGGGTCGGCTACATCATCGTCGTCAGAATAGTCTAAGTCATCCTCACTATTTTGCCATTGGTCTAAAAGCTTTTCCAGTTCTTCAGGCGACAAATGTGGTAGCCTAGAAGTAGAACGTGGAAGCCTGGAACTCATATTGAGCGTGAAATAAAAAGATTAACTTATAAGAAAAAAACGTATAGAATTTAACAGTTTAGCGCGATGATGCATTACTGCATCAAAACAAAACGCGATCCTATTTCTGTAAGTATAATATAAAGCATAAAAATTATATGTAATTAGTAAAATTCAATACCTTACCGACACTCCATAGCAATTACACGACGATATTTCCAGTAATTTTACTACCAAAACACAATTGAAATTACGCGTGAGCTACACAAATCGTTTTTATCGAGTTCGTGGTTTCATGTGGGCGTAAAATAAAAATAACTATATCTATATATAATCTAGTATAAATTTCAGTAACTGATTCGATAGACTGCTTCGTTACAGATATGCATCGCTGCGTTATTACGTGTTTTATTAGTTTTCTCGAAGAACTTTAGCAGTTCAAATGGTATGATGCAGAACTGCTATACAGCGCCGTAAAGGGTTATTTATTATTCATAGACTTTTGTTATATAAGGCTCAAGTTTGGCCCCACATGGAATATTGCTCTCATATCTGGTCTGAAGCTTCTTAATACCAACTCCTTCCTCTTGATTCCATCTAACCCGGCGTTAGATGGAATCAAGAGGAAGAAGTTGGTGGCAATTCGTATTATCGACGATCCCACACTCACAGACGATTTAGACACCCTTAGTCTCCGGAGAGACGTTGGCTCTCTGTGTGTATTTTATCGTCTGTACTATGGGGAGTGTTCTGAAGAACTTTTTGAATCGGTGCCACCGTCACTTTTCTACCACCGCACCGCTCGCCACAGGAGTAAAGTCCATCCTCACATTCTTGACACATTGGGTCTCTCCCACATTCTTGACGCATTGGGTCTCTAAAATGCCAGAGCGTTACGTGTTTTTTTTTTTTTCATCATACAGCAGGATTGTGGAATGGGCTCCCTCCCGAGGTTTTCCCTGTGTGATATGACTTGAGGTCCTTGAGGCGTATTTACATGTATATTAAGAGTCGACTCAAGACAGAACGAGATGGAGAAGCACTGTAGCGGCCCTCTGCCCACTACAGTGGACATAGGAAAATAAGTCAAGTAAGAGTCGACAACACATCAGCACCTCCTCCAGTGCTGCAGATGTCCATGGGCGACGGTGACCACTTTCCATCAGGTGGCTCGTCTGGTCGTTTGCTGTCAAATATACATAAAAAAAGTCTCTAAATAAACATAAAAATAGTTAACATGATTCCTCAGTTTTCGTCCATTCCCTCGATCGGCTTTAACGATCTGCGCAGGCAGAGAAGCTGCTGGTACATTCTACGTTTTTTCTTTTCTCCCACACCAACATGAAAGATATTATCAGACAAATGTCACAAAAAAGGTAAGTCCCCTTCTTCTTCGTCGATCCCTCAATGCTGAGGATCGCAATCACATGAAATAATTTCTATTGAGTGCGGACATAAGCTGCATGGACCGCACGATGCATTTAATAGTGTCGCACCATCTTGTAGGTGCTCTGCCCTGACCCCGTCTGCCTTCTGAAGTCCCGTAGTGACCACAAAAATAAAATGTTCTTTCAAAAATTGTAACTACATAGTACACGCTGAATTTCTTATTCATTTTCTTTGACCGACTTTATTCTCACAACTAAAACTTTTTATAAAAAGAAAGGCTAATAATCCGTAGGTATTTGAATATTTGAATGCGTTACCCAACTAATAGTCACATAATAACACCTCGAATACTTTTCCACTTACCAAAAAAACAACTTTATTCTTTATCTTCATCCAATTACTCTATTTACCTAACACTTCGGCTACATAATAGGGAAATTGCTTTTTTTAATGAAAAGGTACAGTGATCCGAAATTACTGTTCGGCTCTTATGGACGAGGCGTGAGGTTGCGGGGAAACGCTTTTTTAAATTTATTATTAAAAGGTTGGGAAATTGGCGTTTACACGACACGATTTTTGGGAAATCTGAATACGCCGCTTCGGAAAGAAACTAGCACTAGGTGGTTATTCGAAGTCATTTTGAAACCATGCGATCTAAAACTTACTGTAGATTTGTTCCTACATTATCAAAATCAAAACGTTTATCCAGAAAATAGGCATTTGCAGGCACTTTTTGACGTCAATATATATAGGTATTTAATTGCTTGTCTGGAAATTCGGTACCTTGCGGCAGGGTGACTAAAAGGCGGGCTGCATTATACTTACATTATAGATTATACTTAGTTATAGCCAGTCATGAAGAAGCCTCTTGTCCATTTCTGAAACTTTTAAAGTAGGCTAACATAATTGTCCACACCTAGTTGAATTTTTTGGACGTGATACATCCTCGTCTTCATCGTCATTTACCATCGGGTGAGATGAGAGACAAATGCCTTATCCAACCTTTAGTAAAAATAACACAATAAAGTGTCACTTCCGAGTGCAAGCGAGAGCGCGGAACAAGCGGTAGAGAGGCACGATCGGCCTAAGCGTTCGGCCTGTAACGCATCTATCTCTCTTCCACCGTTATCACGTAAAGTTATCGTCCGTTAACAGACTTTAAAGAAAACCATTTTTTTTATTTTTAAACTAATTGTACTTGTTTTTTTTTTCTAATCATATAATAGAGACATTTCATCCACTTACATTTTAAAAAGATAAGCAGGTCTTTAAAAAGTCGTACGATATAAAGAGTCCTCATACCGACAAACGTCAAAACAACGTCAAGTTACCCACGCGACATCCACTTTAATATTTAACTCTTTTGCCATACAATTTAGCGTCATGCTGTTTTCTATCGTGACATATATGTCATTTTTACAACCTAGACGAACCAATTGATGTTACATCTATAAAATACTAACCACGTCTTTATTAAAGTATCAGTTGGTTGCACATTTAGGGCGTAAACTTAATGGACGTGTGTTCAAATCTTGCCTGCGGCGAGTTATTTTTCAATTTTAATAACGAGGTATCTCGCGACCAAAAGGCTGGCAATTACCTGGCTCAAAAAATAAGCATTGCCATCCAACGTGGCAATGCTGCCAGCCTTTTGGGCACGTTGCCGCAGAATGACGGTTTGCAGGGACTATATAATTTGTAAATAATTATATTTTTTGAGTAGTTTTAATTATTATTACAATTATAAGTTTATTAGTATTATTTTGGTATAATTATATTGTACCTTATTTAAAATAAACTATAATAACTGAGCATTGAATTCTATGTAAAATCAATTTATCTATTAGTGGTCAACGTAAAAAAAGAACCTAAAAAATATCGTATCGTGTAAACGATCCTCATATCGACAAAAGTCAAAACAACGTCTACTTACTCACGCGACTCCCGTTTTAATATTTAATGTGTGTCTTTTGCCATACAATTTAGCCTGGCGTGAATTTTTTAGACGGCCACCCTGTTCTAGTATGTTTGAAATTTTGATGGAATTCGATTTGGATTGCGGCGATTTTTATTCTTAAACCAACTGTACACTTAAGATCTGATTTAAGTTATACATATGTCGGTGAAAAAGTTTTTTCGTATTATGTATAAATTAGGTTTTTTTGGAATAGTGTTTTATGTGTATGTGGCCAGTATTGGTGTAAAATTTTCCAATCTGCCTAAAGACGCCTGACATAGCAACTTAATGACTGCCATCAATAGATCCTGGAAAAATATTGTTAGTGAGGGTAATATTTTAAATCCAGAGCGGAATGAAGGAGTCTAGCATAAAGAGTGAAGCGATTCGCTCGCTTCACTCTTTATGCTAGACTCTAGACTTCAGAGTAAATTGTTCGAAATAAAAGCAATATGTATTCCCGAAAAGACACATTCTGATTTTCATCTCCCGCTATGAGTAAAACAATGTGTTTTCATTCCCACGGAACTAAAACTTTTGAAGTGTGAACTAAAGATATTATTTGTCCCTCGGGAATAAAAACGTGTTTTAGACCCTGTATACGAGCAACCGTTCTTTGTTTTTTTAATAGATATTTTGATTTTTTTTTATTGATGGCCTTATCTTAAACTAAATGCCGCTTCTGTGCATTAAGAGTCCTTTAATAGGTACGTAATACATAAATTGATGTTTGCCATTGGTTTGCCAAAGTCTTCACGAATTACCAAACTGCTGGACATGTCGAGCAACTTATGTATTAAAGACATGAATGCGCGTCTCATACAATTAGTGCCCTTGTCTCATACATGACATTATCCGGATAGATGGCCCGATTAGTTGACATTTTAGCTCACAGACTGTATTATGAATCAGCCATTAAATCATAAACTTGTTTGATTAATATGCTTCTTTTTAAAGTAGCTGAGACAACTTTAACAACGTCTTGTAATTTGATTCCCGTGAGCTACCTAGTTGAGGAGCGGACGAAGGTCTAAATACACTCTTTATGTCTCTCTCCCTCTTATCATATAATCTTAGAAGGTAATCCAACCAAATCTATCGGCATTTTATTTCCAGACTAGCTGTTTTCCCGCGACTTCGTCCGCGTAAAACATAGCCTATGTTCAGCGCAGATAATGTAAGCTACATTATCTGCGCTGATTATCTGCCCAACTGTGAAAGCTTTTTTCAAATCCTTCTAGTAGTTTCGGAGCCTATTCGCGTCAAACAAACAAACAAATCTTTCCTCTTCATAATATTAGTATAGATATGCTTATAATCTATTAAAGTTTGCTGATTGATTTGTCTCTAGGTCATATTACGACAAATACGAATCTTCTGCATCGTTAACCCTATTACGGTCAAAATGAGGACAAAAGCGCTTCGTCACCCCGCCATACATCAGCCAATGGTACAATTAAACTATTTATTTACAAACACTTATTTAATAGAGTCCCCTGATCCCTCATAGAGATTTATAGCTTAGTGTCCCATTACCGCATGCCTTTCGAATAAGGCTACTCTCACATTGAGCGGTTAGTGTTATTGTAATGAGGTTAGAACTATTTATTCTCTTCTTTTAATTTAAGCACTAATCTCATACATATATTTTAATTAAAGTTTTTTTAATATTTTCCATTTTTCATGGAAAGTGAGGGAAAATTTACAGGCCAAATCCTCTTTCTGCTCTCGCCAAGTATGGCTCCAGTAGTACAAAGAGGGTTATGCTTCTGCAGTGGAGTCTAAGAAGATCTGATGATGATGATGAGGGAAAATATATGTGGAAGATTATTACTTGAATATAGAATAGATTGTTTTGCCCATACATTAGAGTTGAGATAGCGAAGTCACATTTAAACATTTTTCCGTAATGTTCTTGATGTAATTTTTCTGATTTTACGATACGTTTGCAAATATTTTGTTCGCTACTGTACTGGCAATGTTGTTAAAATAATTCTAATATTTATAGGCATATTAATAAAACATTTGTTTACTGGCATTATCTGAATTATTCTTGCTTGAGAAATTATCGTCATGATCCAGAACATGTTGGTGAAATCCATCATTTTGACATCGCCAGGCGCCACTTTAAATACTACTTCTTTAATGACTCTACACTTTAATCCGACATCGTTGACACGTTGATATGTTAACACTTGCAAAGCATATAGATAAGTCAACATGCTATAAAATAGAGTAAACAAATAACGGGAATTTTTCTTAACAATTTTAACCCACTGCCAGAGAAACGGAGATATTTTTGACAGCGAAAGTTTTTTTTTCATCCTAATAAGTTACCAGCACATTTTAGTAAATGACTACACATTCGATGTACCTAATTACACGCCTTTTATACACTTTTGACAAGTAAGTGTTTGCCTTTACACTTGAAATAACGAAGTGTTAAGTGGATTATTAGTGAGTCATAGTTACTAGTAGGTACTATCGAGACGTCGTTGGATCTCAATAGCTCTTACTGGTAGTAACTGGAAGTAGGTTTATCTTCTACCGTGCATATTTAAAAAAAAAATATTAAATAAGTTTCCTTATATAACTCGTATCTTCAGCCGGTAAAAGAGTGAAAATCACATAATGTAATGGACAACAACAAAACATATATATTTAATTCTTTTAATAGAACTTTAGTTGTTAAACCTAGGACCCCTAGTTAAGGGAAAAATAACGCATAGCAACGTTTAGCGTGTGAACGCAAAATTAAACGTCCCAGTGTATGAATAGCCTTAAAACGCAACGGCATAAATGAAGCAATTATACAATAACCAATTTAATTTGATCTTGTTGGAGTAACATAACGATATGTGGTCGTTGAAATTTATAGACACAAATAATTAACTATTTGTTTTGTTTGTGGATTTATCTATTAGGATTTACGTTGGTACCGGCTGCCATCTGGTAGTCGTTAAAGGAACCACGTCAGAGGCCGAGAGGCGGTTCCGAAGAACTCTGACACCAGGGTGTGCATGGTCGCCTATTCGATATGATGATGATGTTGTATGAATACTTGAATTTGGAAAATTCGCTGTCTCAACCAATCTTATTAGTAAAAGCATAAATCTCTTACTCGGTGAAGGAAACATGTCTTCCATGCTGGTCTGGGAGAAATGAAAAAAACGTAGAATGTACCAGTTTCTTCTATTCCCGCGCAGATCGTAAAAGCCGATGGAGGGAATGGGTAAAATATGAGGAATCATGTTAATAGGCGATGCGGTTAGCAACCCATTACTATTTTGATTTCGTTTTACATCTAGTGCAGAGACTAAATCTCTACAGTAACAATGTGTATTGTATGGCAATTAAATTGTACAATAACCTACCGAGCGAAATGTGATTAGCTCTGTGGCACAGCGGTCAACACGCCAGCCTGCGACACGGAGTGACCGGGTTCGATCCCCGGCCAGGTCAAGATGGAAAATGATCTTTTTCAGATTGGCCTGGGTCTTGGATGTGTATCTATATATGTATTTGTTATAAAATATAGTATCGTTGAGTTAGTATCCCATAACACAAGTCTCGAACTTACTTTGGGGCTAGCTCAACCTGTGTGATTTGTACGTAAAAAAAATAAAAAAAAATAAGAGAAGTTAATAATATGAAAAGATTCAAATCGACTCTATTCAATTGGCTTTTAGACAAATGTTATTATACGGTCCATGAAATGTTACATTGAATACATACTGTAAATAATTATGACATATTAAATTAATTTTTGACAATTATAAAACTATCTTGACTGAATGCGTAGAAATATGTAATTTAAATGACATTGTATTGACTAAAAATGTATAAAATTGTATTGTGAATTGTGACTAAACATTTCTACGCCTTCTAGGCAGAATATGCTGCGTCTCATATTTATTGTAACACCATTGTATCACCACATTCTAAGGAATAAAGGAATCTATCTAACAGCCTCCGTGGTCCAGTGGTTAAGGCGTTTGCCTGTTGACCCGGGGGTCGTGGGTTCGTTTCCCACCGGAAGCATACTTTGTTTAGTTGTTTCCAGTTTGCTTAGGACATTGCAGGCTTGAATCACCTGATTGTCTGATAATAAAGATGATTCCGTGCTTCGGAAGGCACGTTAAGCCGGTGGTCCCGGCTGCCATCTGGTAGTCGTTAAAGGAACTACGACAGAGGCCGAGAGGCGGTTCCGAAGAAATCTGACACTAGGGTGTGCATAGTCGATTGACCGTGTCACCTACACGAAATGATGATGATGTTGCAGTTGTCCATGGGCAGCGGTGATCACTTACTATCAGGTGACCCGCTTGCTCGTTTGCCGTCCTATAACATAATGTGCATGGTCGATTGACCGTGACACCTACTCGAAATGATGATGAATGAATCTATCTATCCATCTATCTAATGCCCATCAACATGCTAAACGTGACCTTCAGGTCTTATTGACCTAGGCTCTGTCTATGTCGCAAGGGAAAAAGACGTAATACTATATATGTATGAGGGAAAACATAATGAAGAAACCTACACAATGGGTGCATACACGCAAAATAGAAGATTTGAAGGGTTCAGAATAGTCTCTAGATATTCGGAGCCCGGCAGGGGTACTTGCAAACCTTTGGGATCTACAGTGTACAACGTTTTTGATGATCACTTCAACATCCATTACGGTTAATATATTTTAAATAAAAATAGTCAATTATATGAAAGCCGCAATGTATTTTGAAGTCTATCAAAACGTTGTACACAGAGTCAGCAAATGCCGGCTGCATGTAAGCAACTGTCTATCCCGTTAGGAATAAAGACGTCTTCTGTATGTACTATATCCTTTTCCCTTTAATCCACGATAACCTTCAGCTGTCAGGCGCGGGAAATCAAGATATTTGGAAAACTAAGCCGGCCTTCGTTTGAAAACGGAACGGTAATTATGTTGAACATCCTTTTGGCGCGCAAAAATCTTTTTCGTTTCCTTCCTCCAACTGTCATGTCGAACGGAAAATGGAGCGTCGTTCGTTATGTTTGCTGTCAAAATTTATGAGATTGGTGCTCGACATTCCCATACAAACTGGTCGGTACTATTTTGTATGGAAATGGCGAAATTTTTTTTTGAGTTCTAAGCATTGGTCACATATGAAAAGTTGTTCATAAAGATGGTTTAAAGAAAAAAACTTCAGTTCTTGGCTTTCCTGCTGCCTTAAAGATACACATTGTGATGTCCTTAAAAATATTAACCGACTACAAAGAAGGAGGGTCCATATTCCATTATAAGTATATAGTTTTTTGGACAAGCTACATACATACTATCTCGTTTTTCCCCTTGCGGGGTAGACAGAGCCCAGGTCTTAAGGCCTGGGCTCTGTCAAAAAAATATAAACGAAAAATAAAGAAATATAAACCTAATACAAAGAAGGAGATTCCATGTTCCACTGTGAGCATATAGTTTTTTTGGACAAGCTACATACTATCACGTTTTTCCCCTTGCGGGGTAGACAGAGCCCAGGTCTTAAGGCCTTAATGCCACGTTTAGTATGTCAGTGGACAAAATAGTACATAGATCGTGAATAGAAATAAACGAATCAAGCATTCATCAGATACAAAAAGTGCCGACATAGAATCGAACACAAGGCCTTCCCCACACAAATCAAAGTTAGGATAAAAAACGTGAAAAAAAAATACGTAACTTGTATTTCGCGTGACGGCATTACAACACAAGGCAACCTGTTAACTGACTCAAACCATTTTTAACCTTATGCAGTTGGAATTAAGGATGTTTTTACCATTTTTAAGAGGTTTAGAAATATACATTTCTGAAGTAAAGGTCAAATATGACAGGTACTTACTTTTAGGGCTGTTTGAGTTGAAATGTAAGTGAAAATGTAACAAATTTTATTAGGACTCAGTAGGAGGTCTGGTACTATCTGAAAATCTACTGTTTTTTTTATTTTTAGGGTTCTTTACCTTAAAAGGATGAAACCTTATGGGATCACTTTTTTGTGTGTCTGTCAAGATCTTTTTTCTCAGGAACGCGTGGAAGTATCAAGCTGAAATTCATATCAAATACTCAGGTCTACTGTCCCTTAGAGCTGTGTAAAAATCAAAGTTCTAAGTAAGTAAGTAATAAAAAAGAACATCCGATTTTGCGACATAAAGTCGCAAATTTTCGACATTTTCGTCCTAGGCAAGGCAATCAAAACCTACAAAGTACTTTCCGTGAACTCAAAATTTTGAAATTTGGTACGATATAACGTGCACAGATAAAGGAAAAATTGCACTGGCCCGGCCTTTGGTTAGACACCTACAAATTAAAAAAAAAAGTCACTTTAATATATTTATATTTACAGAGAAATCGGTTTATAAATTCTATTTTTAAACTTTCTGCGTCGTTATATTATTTCATAAGAGTTACAAAAAAATAAGTCCTATTTTTTATCTGTGATAAAGTTGTTTAATTGTATTTTTTTTTTTTATTAAAAATGTTTGGTTATCTATTCTCCTATCCCTTCTCCTTGACCATAGAGCGTTTCTAAACATAAATCTCTATCAGTGTTATCAGTTATCTAAGAGCCGACCGCGGTGGGTTGTCCCAAAAAAGTTCGGGGAGGGTCTGGAACCCTTTGAGCTCATGTTTGGGTACAGTCGAGGACAGATGTCTTTAACCAGTTATATGATTACATCTACACACAGGGGTACGGAAAATGACATAGGGTACATTTTATCCCGGGAAAAAGTACTGTTATCGAGGGATCGAGATTGACTCTGGCGGAGCCGCTGGCGAAAGTTAGTAGCAAATTTTTAATTATTATAATATTTATTTGACGTCTCCGTGGCGCGGGTACTTAGTCGTTTCACACCTCGAGCGATTCAAACCACGGATAAAATGTAGTAGGTATGCAAAATTGCATGTCAATCGGTTCAGTAGATAGGGCGTGAAGGCGTAACAAATAAACAAACTTTCTTTATTTATAATATTAGTTATGATAATTAATTATCTCACTTTAATGTCATAGCATGATGGCAGAAAGCCTTAAAGGTGATAAACTAATTAATAAACGTATTAAGGTGATACCACTGTAAATAAGGTCGTTCTGAACCTTATTTATCTCGCAAAATACTTAAATTAGGAGTTTCAAATCTAAGTAATATGATTTTTGACTATTTCATCTCCAAAAATTGAAGATGAAAACACGTTTTGATAAAAAAATTTCAATAGAAATATTTTTTGAAAAATGGTCTTCGTTCGCAGAGTTTTTGTTATTGTAGCTCAAATGCGACGAATGAAATAATGATTTTTAGACTAAAAGATAGGTTATTAGTAATTCATCAAAATGTAAATATGAAAATACAATTAACCGGTCTGATTTTATATAAAATAGAAATAACGAATTTGGCGCTTACGTTTTTTTCTTTGAGCGACTCGAGACTATCTCCTATCTCATCATTCACGGGCTAAACCGCCAAGCGCTATCCCTTGCGCGCACTTGATCAGTCCTTTGCCGAGCGAAGGTACCAAACATTTGAGGCCTCGCCTTAACAATTTCTGTCTATTTACATCGCCAAATTAGTCACTGACGGTTTAATTTACTTAAAATATAATGATAATAATTTAAAAAATACTTGCTGAGTGCATGTCGGACTTATAAATGAAGGGTTCCGTCCTTTTAATAGAATAACTATTATATTGCCGACTTTAAAAAGGTTATCAATTCGACATTAACTATAACATATACTTTTTGTATATGTTTGTCGATACTAGCCTATAAAAATGTGTTGAATTGTATATTTTAAGTTTCGTCTGCGCTTATTTCAAAAACTTTTAAGTCGCATTGCAATATTTGAATTAGGCAATATCCCTGTCCAACCTAGCCTTTGCGTTTATAGTCTAATCTAACTCGAAAGATAATTGTCATTGATGCTATTGGCGAAGAAAAAAATCATGAAAAAATCTACACACAATGAATTGTTACAATAGTATGTCAATTAGAAAAAACAATAGAAGACCATGCTATGAGTGCTGATAAAAATAGTCAACGTCTCTCCCTACACCATGACGCTAACAAGAGCCTAGCTCTTAAATATCAGACACACGTATAAGATACAGCCTGCTGACAAACAGCAAGAATCATATAAATATATGCGGACAAATCACACAGATTGAGCTAGCCCCAAAGCAATTTCGAGACTTGTGTTATGGGATACTAACTCAACGATACTATATTTTATAACAGATACACATATAGATAAACATCCAAGACCCAGGTCTATCTGAAAATTCTCCATCTTGACCTGACCGGGGATGGAGTCCAGTACCTGCCTGCCATCATCACCACTAAACAGAGATCGTCAATAAGTCAAGAATGAGACTTAAAGTTAGTAATAGGTTCCTGTTGGAACCTTTTGTGTTCGGAACCCTAAAATTAAATATAACATGCCTCCACCTGCGCGACCAGTTCTTAAGAACTGGTTAGAAAATAAATAAAAATAATATTTAATGAATGTCACGGTAATTATTATAAAGTATGTAATATATTTATATTATATTACATAATTATGTTCTTAGTTGATATTATACGTTGAATGTATTTATTTATTGGATAGTTGAGATTCTTAGGGACTAAGTAGATAATCGTTTGACTAGCTCCGTGGCGCAGCGGTCAACACGCCAGCCTGCGACACGGAGTGACCGGGTTCGATCCCCGGCCAGGTCAAGATGGAAAATGATCTTTTTCAGATTGGCCTGGGTCTTGGATGTGTATCTATATATGTATTTGTTATAAAATATATATATACCCGTTGAGTTAGTATCCCATAACACAAGTTTCGAACTTACTTTGGGGCTAGCTCAATCTGTGTGATTTGTCTGTATATATTTATTTATATTTATTTTATGATTTATAATCTAATGCTAAAAGTTTTTTATTTTATCAAATCCAGTTTCCCACTTCTGACTTATTTATATCGTAATTATAACGTGGCAATGGTGCCAGCCTTTTGGACACACACACCGCAGGGCAGTGATTTGCGAGACATTTTTTATCTTTCCGTTTTTTTGTTTTAACTGTTACCTAGGTTTGCTTTCTCTTTATATTTTTAACATTTTTTTATAGTTTTTTATTTTTTTCAATTATTACTGTTATTTTAAGTATTATAATATGTAATAATTTTATAACATTTAAAGAGCCTTTTCTAATTAGTCTGTAAATATAATATGATTTTATTTCCTTCTTAATTATTTTTTAGGAACCTGATTAATATTGAGAAGAAAACAGAATTATCATCATCATCTTCCCCGCCTTTTCCCTATTTGGAGTCTGCTCTGCATGTCAACTCCCCCATTTCTTTCTGTCATTTACCCCTCATATTTGTCTCTCATATTTCATCGTCATTCATAGTGAGAAGATGACAGAAGACTTCTCTAATGGGATTACTTTCTGTTTAAAACAAGAGGCTTAGCTCTTCAAAAGTAGCACTACTCATTATTTTTGTTTTTTTTAAAGAGAAATACTGATTACTGCCAAATGTGGCCACTTTCGGCGGGTCTTCTGCCGAAGGCGCTGAGGTCTCCAAACGGCGCAAGTATGAAACCTTATCAAAGGGATTATAAATATTTTTCTACCGTTTTCGATGGTTGGTTTTTATCATCTATGTTGCATTTACAACAGTTAAAGTTAGACAAGAAATGCTCTAACCACTTTTCTACCCGCCTACCCTCCAAGTGCTGACTTTTACGAAAAACGTTTAAAAACACTAAGTTATAATTAAGAGGGCTCGCACTGTGTTATTAAATATTTTTTGTGTGTCTCCAGGCGATAGGACGCTTGGCCAGTTGTGTAGGGGAGTCATACAGACATATATACATAGATGATATATTCTATTTATTAATATATTTCATCATATCAGCCTACTACCTCCGTGGTCCAGTGGTTAAGGCCTGTAGACCCGGGGATCGTGGGTTCGATTCCCACGGGAAACATACTTTATTTAGTTGTTTCCAGTTTAGTTAGGACATTGCAGGCTTGAATCACCTGATTGTCTGATAATTAAGACGATTCTGTGCTTCGGAAGGCACGTTTAGCCGTTGGTCCCGGCTGCCATATGATAGTCGTTAAAGGAACCATGTCAGAGGCCGAGAGGCGGTCCCGAAGAACTCTGGACACCAGGGTGTGCATGGTCGATTGCCCGTGACACCTACTCGAAATGATGATGATGATGATCATATCATATCAGCCGTAAGAAGTCCAGCACTAAACAATGCACTGGAATGGAAGAATATTGCCATACTCACCACGCTTGGCAAGTGGATTAGCGAGTGCAGTTTCTTTGGATTTTTGGGCTTCCGTGGAACGAAATCAATGGAAGAGGCCCTTGCCCAGCAGTGGACTTTTGCGGCTGTAATGCTGATGATAAATAATAAATAAATATATACGGACAAATCACACAGATTTAGCTAGCCTTAAAATAAGTTCGAGACTGGTGTTATGGGATACTAACTCAACAGTTCTATATTTTATAACAAACACATATATAGATAAACATCCAAGACCCAGGCCAATCTGAAAAAGATCATTTTCCATCTTGACCTGACCGGGGATCGAACCCGGGCACCCTCGTGTCGCAGGCTGGCGTGTTAACCACTGCACCACGGAGCTGTCATGATGTGTGATGATTATTAAGTTGTGTCAAATGCCGATAGCCGCTTGAAAAATCTGAAACCAGTTGGCCACCGACACATACGAACAATAACATGCATGGGAAGAAAAAGATTTGTAAAAATAAATATGTATTCAGGCGATAATGCGTTACAAACGAACAAATAACTTAATAATCATTGGTGTAGTTAACTTGATTATTATTAAGTGCTAACGATTTGTCATTGTGAAGTGGTTTATTTTTTATGGTTCTAATCACCTACCTCTAATATTCTTTTAGTAGACATGGAGTTTCGTAGCGTGTAATTTAAGTGCGAAAGACGAAGGTGCGAAGACCAGCTCTGTGGCCTAGTGGTCATTTGAGTTCTCGGTTCGATTCCCGGTCAGGTCAAGATGGAAAATTATCTTTTGCAAATTGGCCCGGGTCTTAGATGTTTATCTATATATGTATTTGTTATAAAATATAGTATCGTTGATTAGTATCCCATAACACAAGTCTCGAACTTACTTTGGGGCTAGCTCAATCTGTGTGATTTTTCCGTATGCGAATAGCAGATGTGCGTATGAACTGAGGTGCGAATGTAATGAGGTGCGATTACATAATTATCATAATTTTCCCAGCTGATACTTCAGCTGTGATGCTTTTGAGCCCGGGGCCGCTATGTTACAGCATCCGTGTGCCTTAGTGTTTGTTATAATATTAAAAAAAAAACCGGCCAAGTGCTAGTCGGATTAGCGCACCAAGGGTTCCGTACCGTTATCTATAATAACGGCAAAAATGCCATGTCTGCTGAATGGGAGCCCCCCTTTAATATTAATGTTATTTTTATTTCGTTATTTATTTTAAAGTGAATACATAACTAAATATTCTGTGAATATTTCAAGCGTCTACCTGTTGCCATTATCAATATCGAGCATAAAGAAGCAAAAAAATTACGTTTGTTGTATGGGAGCCCCCTTAAATATTTATTTTATACTATTTTTTAGTATTTGTTGTTATAGCGGCTACAGAAATACATTATCTGTGAAAATTTCAACTGTCTAACTATTGCGGTTCATGAGATACAGCCTGGTGACTGACGGACAGACATACAGACAGACAGACAGACGGACAGGAGAGTGAAATTAATAGGGTCCCGTTTTTACCCTTTGGGTACAGAACCTTAAAAAACGTACATATTTTTGGGTATGAACTGTGTATAAGATATACTACTGACGAATAAGCAATCCCCATACCAAATTTCAAATAACACATACATACATATTATCACGTCCCTTACAGGATAGACAGATTTACGTTTAGCTTGTAGGTAGAAAGGTGGAAAACGGAATCAAAATAGTGATAGGTTGCTAGCCGCATCGCATTTTGTTATGATTCTTTAGATTTTGGCTCATTCCCTTGACTGGCTTCTACGGTCTGCGCGGGAAGAGAAGCAGCTGGCCATTCTACGTTTTTTCTTTTCTCCCAGACCAGCATGGAAAATTTCACACGAATCAGTAATTTTTGTGTTATACTGTTATAGACAGAAATGCAAACAAATAATCTAAATTAGATTTGTCATCTATATCGATAGTTAAGTAATATTTAGTAATATACACTCTTGTCACACCCTGGTGTTGCAGTTGTCCATGGGCAGCGGTAATCACTTACCATCAGGTGACCCACTTGCTCGTTTGCCGTCCTATAACATAAAAAAATCACGCCCAGTAAATATAAAAAATAAAATGATTCAAAATTTAGTCTCGCTATTATTTTACGATTTAATAGATATATAATAATATGGTTTTACAACTAATGAAAATGACAAATTGTGTAGCATTTATTATTATAGCTATGACTAATTAAACATCTAAAAAACATCATAAAATTAATTACAATATACCTAGATAGAAACGTTATGTCAATCATTAAATAGAGACAAATACTTTACGGCTAATAATCTCAGTGAAAATTAAATAAAGAAAGTAATTAAAAAGTATAATTTGATTCCCATACGACTATTTCATAATAAAAACTGCGTTGAGAGTACATCATGTTTTTTTTTATTATTTTTATGATGCAACCAGCCAGTTTTGCTTACTTATGGGGTCTATGTAGACTGGCGACATTACGAGTACTAAATTACGAGTATATATCGTAATCTATTTTTCCCTCAGGTGTTTTTGACAGAGCTGTCAAAATCCACCAACCGTGTTAAATCATCATTCTTGTGATTGGTACTTGTATTGTAACTGCCTCCGTGGTCCAGTGGTTAAGGCGTCTGCCTGTAGATCTGGGGTTCGTGGGGACGATTCCCACGGGAAGCATACTTTGTTTAGTTGTTCCCAGTTTTGTTAGGACATTGCAGGCTTGAATCACCTGATTGTCTGATAATAAAGATGATTCCATGCTTCGGAAGGCACATTAAGCCGTTGATCCCGGCTGCCATCTGGTAGTCATTAAAGGAACCACGTCAGAGGCCACAATAGCGGACAAAGCCGCAAGAAAAAGATAGTAGTTAATCATCATCATCATTTCGTGTAGGTGTCATAGTCAAACGACCATGCACACCCTGGTGTCAGAGTTCTTCGGAATCGCCTCTCGGCCTCTGACGTGGTTTCTTAAACGACTACCAGATGGCAGCCGGGATCAACGGCCTAACTTGCCTTCCGAAACACGTAGTTAATAATTAACTAACTCTATGCTTGACTTCTTATCTAACGAAAACATTTTTATTTACCTACACCTTATGTTTCTATTTCAGTTTTTCTTGCTAATAATAAAAATAGTTTTAATACAGTGACCATGGTGTACAGGATGTAGGACTAAATAAATAACCTAGCAACCAAAGACAATAGAAGTACTATCAGATTGAATTATAATACTATAACTAGTTAGTAATAAGGTTGTACACTGTTATTAGATGTCTCCATTGATCTATAGATGATTGGTTTATTAGATAATTGCCTTGTTTTTACAGCAATATTTTTGTTGTATCTGATGAAATACTTTTTTTTATTGATTATTTCCCTTACATATTTAGAGAGATTGGGCAAAGCACATGTCCATCAGTGGACTTTTTGTGGCTGTAATAATGATGATGATAATTTTAGAGGTAAACTCTTGTTAATCTATAAGAAAACGCATACAACGACTAGTATATTTGGCAGATATCGTTTAGTAGTATGCCATTGCCTTTTAGAATATAACTAATAAAATGTAAGGAGCCCGATGGCCTTGTGGACGTGAGCATAATTAGCACTTATCCATGTTAAGCAATCTTGGGCGCAGTTCCACTGGGATGGGTGACCGCAAGTGGCACAACAATATCTTGAGCTTCTCCGTGCTTTGGAAGGCACTTTAATCCGTTGACCCGGCTGTCATCGTTGATGACAGTCGTTACGCTATGTCAGAGTGAATAGGCTTCTTCTGGGTGAGCTCGCTCGATCTTAGACCATATCTTTGCCTTTGGCCTAAATTATGGTCAAGAGTAAACCCATTTCATATAAAAAAAGATGTCTTAAGGTATTCTTTTTTAAACTTTCGCGCTTTAACCACATAATTATGTATATAAACGGGACTTAGCACGAACCTTTTTATTATTTGTTTCCGTTGACGTATTTTATTGGCAATTTGGTTTGCAATATTCTTTTTTATAAAATACGTCAACGGAAACAAATAATAAAAAGGTTCGTGCTAAGTCCCGTTTATATACATAGTCTAAAGGTAGCTTGAAAAATCTGACACCAATGTTGGCCGACACGAAACACAACTTCAACAACAATCTTTTAACGTTCAGTAGAAATTTTTGCACCAATGTTCAAATTCTGACACATTGACACATGCCTTTGCGAATAGATATAAAAAGTTATTATAAATTTAAAAGGGTTAAATAACTATCTGTCATAAAAATATATAAACCTTATTTTCTGTATAAGCTTAAAAACATTCGCTAGCTCTGAAAAATTACTTTGAACTTGAAATAGAAACTGTCTGGTCATCCCGTTCTCTCCGACTGCACTATTTCCACCCCATTAAACCCAGCGCCAAAATAGTCGCCCGTCTGCCCGCCCCTGCTTTTAACCGTTTTTGTTGAGGAAAGGGTTTTTACTTTTTATTTTATTTTTATTTTATTGTTTTAGGCTCGTTCGAGAGCCTTTCGGTAGGCGGTTTGGGGGGCGGGACGGCGTTCGGGCATGCGCAGAGTGATGCGCCGCTTACAATAATATTGCTCGTTATTGGGAATATCTTTTTGGAATGTAAGACTCCAATATTGAATAAAATAATTTTAGGAACATATTCTTGTATTTAAGTATTCAATCCATACTAATATTAGGTATAAATGCGAAAGTAACTCTGTCTGTCGGTCTGTCTTCTTTTCACGCTTCAACCATTGCACCAGTTTGTATGAAATTTGGTATAGAGGTAGTTTGAGGCCCGGGGAAGGACATAGCGTACTTTTTATTTCGGAAAATTCTACTATTACCGGAGGAGCGATACTGACGCGGGCTGAGCCACGGGGCAAAACTAGTTATAAACATTCTATACATTGCTTTAGCTTTTTGTGCTTCCTTACTTAGGAGAAACAAGCTAAACAAAGCTCATAAACATCAATGAGACCTCTCCAACCCGTCTGGCCAGCGAGGAGGGTGTAGGCCAAATCCTCTGTCTGCTCTGGCCAAATATGGCTCCAGTAGTACAAAGAGGGTCATGCTCCTGCAGTGGAGACTAAAAAGCCCTGATGATGATGATTTGTGCTTACGACGCTGCTGCCTATCGGAAGCATACTTAAGCTGGGGAAGGAAAGGAATTTGTTGGATCTGGGATTGGAAGTATTGGGATACAAATCATTTGGTTGAATGGGGGAAAGCAAGTAGCAGCTCGGGAGGCCGATGCCATACCTGCCGGCCTATTTGCTAACTCAGTGTCCAACGTTTTTATGGTCACTTTAAAATACATTGCGGGATTCGTATGATTGACTATTTTCATTTAAGACATATAAAACGTAATGTATTTTGAAATGGCTATCAAAACGTTGTACACTGAGTTAGCAAATAGGCCGGCTGAAAACTCACCACGCAGTTGAGAATGACACCCCTTGTGTTGTTCCATTTAATTATAAACTACTAGCTTTCGCCCGCGGCTCCGCCCGCGTTAATGTCGATCCCTCGGGAATAGTACTTTTTCCCGGGATAAAAAGTATGTCCTTCTCTGTACTCCAGAGAACTTGTATGCAAAATATCATGATGATCGGTTCAGTAGTTGCGGCGTGAAAGCGTAACAAACAAACAAACTCACTTTCGCATTTATGATATTAGTAAGGATTTTTCTCATTTCATACAAATATTTTTTTAAATGTACGATGAAAAACATAACAAGGAATATATATCAACAAATGCCGTAGGAAAAATAGTATTACAAATATTACCGAGATCAAAATGCGTTCATATTTATTGTTAATCACATTATATTAATTTTTTTTGATTGCTTACCTACTGAGTTTATATATTTTTTTTAATGATATAGGACGGCAAATGAGCAAGCGAGTCACCTGATGGTAAGCGATCAGCGCTGCCAATGGACAACTGCAACACCAAGGTGTAACAGGAGCGTTATCGGCCTTTCAAGGAGTTGGGGGAAGGACGGGCCTCCGGCTCTCTCACTCACCAAACGAAGCATATTTTTAGAACTCCTTTATTAGTTGTTACGTACGTACATCCATACATACTAACGTCTTTTTTCCTTGCTCCCCCAGGTTTAAGACCAAAACTAACCTAAAACCCAAGTTTAGTATGTTTGTTACATGTACAATAAAATTAACATATATTTCAAATTAAATATGTCTAGACATAATAGTTTTTGCTGAGCATTAATTCAGTCAAGACAAACGATTTTATAAATACAGATTGCATAAACCCAGAAGTCGATAACAAATTAATTCCATCGACCATCCCATCCCTATTATCGACAACGCCGCATCACTACGTGGGTGTGTCCGCGCCCCAGGCCAGCATTGTTCTTGACGAATGCCGACACATACATACACACACTTTGTATGGGACATGGGAATAGTATTGAAAGAGCTTAATGAGGAATAAAGAAAATGTACTGGGTTAAAAACTGTGGTTATTAAAATAAGGTAACGATACTCAACGGCCGGTACTTAACACCTCTTTTTTGCGTTTAAGGGATTATTAATATTGTATTTTTAAGCTGTTCAAGTTTAGCGATGATGATGAAAACTATAGGTAGGTAACAGAAATATACCAATGTGGTTGGTTCAGTTCAGGAAATCGAATAATTATCGACACTAAGAATATTTCATATCTTCTGTTCATTATAAAACTATAGAATATAATAAACTCTTCACTCAAATATATTTATCGTGTAATTTCCAACCAATTTAAAAAAAAAAAAATATTTTGATATATCTGACAATTATGCTATGAATTTATAAAACTGAGTATTGAAGGACATTCATCTTGGGAACATTTGCAAAAACACCTCAAAACCCATAAAATTGCACCACAGATTAAAAAGATAATCTTGGGAAAACAGGAACGGCCAGAAATGGAAACCCGGTGTGTGTTTCGATCCGGCTAGATATGCAAAAATGTTTGCAGAGCCCGTTTATCATACACACAGACACTGAGACATTAGTTTCTACTTGCAGTACCATAAAGTAGCTGGAGGATTTCATTCGCTGTTTGCTATTGAGACCTACACATTACTTACCTAACACTTCGAGTCATATTTTGTTTGAATTTCTATAGAACCACTCTTGAACCAATAAACAGCGCAATAATTCATGTTCACAAATAAATTTTCAAATGACATTCCAATATTCGATTGTAGAAATTCAAAATCGTTAAATTGAGTAGTCAAGTCACTGGAACAGTAAATTCATCGTCATCATATTTTGAGAGTTCGAAATTCAAAAGTCAAGAAAATATTTGATATGCTTACAAATACCTATTGGCTAGAGCTCCAAATACGTTCGAAATTCGAAATATAAAAATGCTTTCTATTTCATAGAAGATGCGAAACCTTATTTTAATTTCAAGTTTAAAGTGTGTTCTAAAATCACCGAGAACATGACGCCCCGAGTAAAAAATAGATAAACGTCAAAACTGTACCAAACTAAAACTCAAGCCCAAATTTAAAAAGATGAAGATAAAAATTAAAAATAAAGCGTTCGACGAAAAAATACGAAACGTAACCGCCAAAAAGCGGGCTGTTGGCTGTACGATCCGATGGAGCGATACACGCCATAATTACAAGTTAGCACTGACTATTATCAAGTAGCGGCTTTCATATATTTTACAAAATGGATGGCGCATCGTGTGCTTGAATATTTATACTGTGGATTTATGGGATGTGTTGTGTGCGCTGATTTATGTTGGGGTTTGCGTTTCGAAAGTTGACAGAGAAAAATTAAAAAAGAAAAACAAATTACAGTCAAAGTTATGCGTTTATTGAGAAAATAGGCCATACAGGCACTTGTTTCCGGCAAATCTCATTTAAAAAGATATTTTTTTTATCTATACTCGCATTTAGCAACAGACTTCTGCAGAGAAAATATGCCGACAGAAACTCTTTTTAACAGCATCAGTCGCTTATTCGCATTAAGGGTTTTTCATGATTATTTTTCTTTTTCTTTTTCATTTTTAGTAATAGAGATATAATACATGATTTTTTTGAAATACAGTTAGTGATGGAGTTTGCAACGATAATAATAGTCTCGAAAACGCCAAGCAGACCAATCCTCAGATCCTCACTTAACGAAATTTTATACAATATGTAAAGAAAACCCTGACCGATCCTTGAAGGGGTGATTTAGCCCGTCGATATGAACAACTTTTCTTATGGGATCAAAGCTGGAAACCTAATAACGTGTAAGCTAGCTAAAACTGTAGCTAACTGTGACATCACACGGAATTTTAACGGGCTATATCTTTATTATTATATGTTTAATTGATGAAAGAAAAAAAGTGTCCATTTTTTTTATTATCTAACTGACGGATTAATAATCTCAGGAAACTAGTATATTGGGCGTTAGAATTATTCGTCATCATCATCATGTCAGGCTTAACAAGTCCACTGTTGGGCAAAAGACTTTCCCAAAGATTTTTTTGGCAGGCGGGTTGCCGAGCGCAATTTCATTGGCTTCTGGAAGCTTTTTAAGCTGGGAAAAGATAGGAATAAGTTTGGTTCGGGAATGGAATGAAGGTATTGGGATACTAAATACTCAGTTTTTTTTTTTACTAATTATTGAAGTAGGCATTTGTCTTTCCCATCTCACCTGATGGTAAGTGACGATGATTACGTGGATGTTACATGCCTATTCAAGAGATACCCATTTTATCATCATCATCATCATATCAGCCGCAAGAAGTCCACTGCTGGACATAGGCCTCCCCCAAGGATTTCCAATACGACCGGTTGAAATCGGCCGGCATCCAGCGTCTTATTAGCGTCATTTATTCTATGGAAATAGCAGAATGGGGGAAAAGCAAGTAGCAGCTTGAAAGGCCCGGCGCGTGTACCCTATGCCATACCTGCAACTACCGGACAGGCAGTTGAAGATAACTCCTGACCAGACCACTGTTAGAGTTATTATTTTTCTTCAACTTACGAAAATACAAAATTTAACATGGTTACCTTTTCAACAGAAAAATGCGGCCTATCCGACGACCCGGGTCTCCGGGTGAACGGCAAGGGTAAAAAGATGAGGAAGCCACGGACCATATACTCCAGCTTACAGCTGCAACAGCTAAACCGACGGTTTCAACGGACGCAGTACCTCGCTTTGCCAGAGAGAGCAGAACTCGCTGCGAGTTTGGGACTGACGCAGACCCAGGTACGTATGTTTCATTTCTTAGGTAATAGATGGCGCTGTGACAAATTTAGAACTCGCTATGAAGATTTTTTTTACCTGGAAGAAGGTTGCTGATTAGATTATTTTTAATTTGTCTCGACCCCTCTTCGGATCCGAATAGCTAGAGGAATCCCACTATCCAAACCCCTCGCACTCGCCACCGGAACAGAGTGCGTAGAGTAGGATTAGCTTTAGATTACTGGTGACCGCCCGGAGGTCCCGGGTGACTTGCACCTAGGATAGGCTCTTCTGGCAACGTAGCTTTCGGGTCCATAAGGCAAAAGAAGAGTGTTGCTGCTCTCCAAAGGCTTTTGCCATTGTCTCTCAGATTGACCCTTCAGGCTATGCATGCACATAATCGCGGTCAGAAAGGCAATATGAGAGTTTGCTGTCTCTCCAAGCCTAGTGCACACAGGCAACACCCAAAGCCAAAATCCGTCCCTCCTAAGGGCCCTTTGGTGATGTTGTCTATATAGGTTGCGGGCACTCTGTTTTCACCTCAAACGCCCGGTGAAGTAGCAAAAGCTCAATAGAAAAAAAAAAATTTGACTTTGTCGCTATTAAACTAAAGTTCAAATTAATTTCAAACAAACTGTAATAGAAAAAAGTCGTACAGGTATTATGGTGTTATTTTGTGTGTTGTATAACAGTGTTTAGCAGTGTATTAAATAAAATACAAAGAATTTAGCAGACAATGATTCAAATTTTTATTGTACGAATTAGATGGCTTTAGCATTTATGTATGAGTGAATACTAGGCCTACGCTTCTTATAATAATCCTCAGGAGTCGACTTATGCATATAAATAGTTTATATACCTATGACAGTTATTAACAATTATTATTCTACTATCTGTGTATTTCAAAGTTTCTTCTAGTCTTGTAGCAATATTTTTTGTAGTAACATAAGTATTCTTACTTTTCTTATCATTAAAAAAAAAACATCGCTTCCTCCCTCCGAAATTAAAAAAAAAAGCCATAGACAACACTTATCGGCACATAGCAATTATGTCACAAACCTATAATTACCGTCCGTGTGTACGTTAGGCCACTTTTTATCATCAAATCTATATCATATTCAAAATAGACTTTACCCCAATAAAATAAGTCATATTTTTAATTGTACCTTTGACTGTGGTTACTCAGACGTGGTTTCTAACGTACAATTAAAACGCAAGACTTTTTTTAACTGTCGCAGATACTGCTGTTTCGTACCTATCAATTATTTTTATTGTGAATAGACGTATAGCTTTTCTAATTAAAAATAAAAGTCTTTTACGCAATAAACAGTAGTAGTAGTACCAAAGAAGTTTAAATGTTCAGTATAATGTTTGATTGTATTTCTTAAAATTCAATATTAAACTTTTGCGCGACTTTGAACTCGTAAATAAGAGCATATATGTACCTACCTGCTGGTAATGTATTTTTAAGTGAAATATTTACTTATGATTTTGTTGTAATTTTTGACAAGGATAATAACAAACAAACACACAAACAATCGTATCTTTCCTCTGTACAATATCAGTAGAGAAATAATATTAGTAAAGATTGCTACAAACACGGAGGTTACAAACTTTTTTCGTAACAATTCCTATTTCAAACTTCCCGCCAAAACATTCCATTACTCTACGACTATTTTTTTCTAACCAGCCAGTACGTTCGGAAACGACGCTTCGATTCGATTCGTATCAGATTGATTCGTTATGTGTCACCGTATAGAATGAATAATCGTCATATACGCGTTGCATCTGTGGGACGACTCGGCCATAGATTATGGAAGGCATAGATGCGGCTGTGACGAAATGGTTGGCCAATATTTTGTGCCCAAAAGTACACCGTGAAATGTGTGTAATTGACAGTGTTTAGGTGTTTGTGCGTTTTTATGGAATTTTGTTATATAGATTCTAAGTTTACGGCTATTTTGTGGGTGTGTTATTTTACGCAAACACGTGTATCTTATTACACGTGTATATTATATTCAAACGTTTTATAGTTCATACTTACATACTTTATTTGAAGATAAATGTATAATGAAGTATGAATAAACTTAGTATGCCTTATTTCAAATAGCGCAATCGACCAAGACAAATTACTTACTTTAGATATTTTTGATCTGGCATTTTGATTTTTACTTTGATTTTATACTAAATACACCAATTTTACTTTAACCTTCCATTAAATTCAATAAAGAACTGGATACCCACTCTAAATATTCATAATCCAACACGGTAACAGAATAAAAAACGCGGCTGAGTTAATTTTATTATAATTTAATATTTCTCAGTTATTGTCTGTGCGCTTCACTTTGATGAGCCCGCGACGATATTGGATAGTGATGTGCTGACATCTCGATCAAAATATAGTGTTGAAAGATTTAATTGAATCATTTCATTATATTAACTGCTGATGATGTTTTTACAACGTGAATTTGTGGAAATTGCTATGAATATGATATGTATTTATTTTATATATGTTATATAACCACACACACGAGTCGTTAAGCGTTGACTTGTGGTACAAAGAAAAAGAAAATAAGATTTTAAACAAAATTATCTTAACTACACCTCATCTTATTACATAAAAATAAATAAAAGAAAACAATTTGTACTGTGTTTCTTAACATACTTCAAGTTCTATACAAAAACTTGCATTTCATGATAATCGACGAATTCAAAAATACTGCCATCAAATTTGTTCTACTTATACACTATTTTCTATATTCATGATTTCGACAGATCATATTCCCTTCACTACTCGCCGACTACGGCTTGATTCGATTCCACATTCAAACTAAAAAGCGGAATAGAACTCCGTAGTCTAACAAAAAGGCATAAACGTCAATGCTAGAACTTCATTAATTTCATTCATTCGCTCTCGATCAATTATGCAACTTATCATACAATAATTAAAGTTTAATTTGGATTGCTGCATCGTGTGTAGTTTTTGCGATAGATAATAAATCAAAGCATTTGTCTTTAGGTGCTGCTTACGACCTATTGTTTCCGCGTTTCGATTCTACGTCGCATTCTTAATGTCTTGCTAATAAAAAATGTTGAATCTTATTTTCTAATAAGTACACTGATATTTGTTCCAAATAAACTTTAGCTTTTACCTGTGGATTCGCTCGCATTACTGAAAATCCCTCAGGAACAATACTTCTTTTTGGAATTAAAGAGACTGTGTCCTTCTTACTTTCATAATCTATTAGATAGATATATCATTACATAAAACGCGAAAGTGTGCCTATTCTACAAATACATATATTTTTTTTAAATTTATTTTCGTTCATTAGGTAAGATTATGATTATATAGCTCGTAACTCAAATAGAGGAAATAAAATTTAATCCAGCAGGGATGCAATAAAAATACTTAGGTAGTATTGAAAATTCCTAGTAATATTCTTAATTCAACATTCATACTGGCTAAAGTTCTATTATGATTACGTAAATAATAACGTTAAATAAAAACACATAACCATTAATACCTATATTTTTTTTTCTTTTTTAACTAACCTATATTGTCCCACTGCTGGGCAAAGGTCTTCCCCATTTCCTTCCACTTGTCTCTGTCCAATGCAATTATAGACCATCCACATTGAAAAACGTCGAGTTCGTCGCGCCATCATTTTTTAGGCCTTCCCCTTCGACGTTGACCATCCTCAGGTATCCATTACGTCATTTTGTTAGTTGTTACCCACTTTTCAGGCGTCGTTCTACAGATGTGGCCTGCCCAATCCCACTTCCCCTATATTATCTTATAATATGTTTTAAATATAAAGATTATTTTAGTATTTTTCGCGTTCCTACGCAACTTTTTCGAGCGCTAAAAATGTCTTCACCATTATGTAACAGAAGTCAAAATAATATTTAAAGGCATCCAAGTATAAATTTCCCGTAGTCCACGTGTCCATGTATAAGAGAGTACTTTTAAACTGGTCACTTAACTGAACGAGCGATATGTAGGTATAAGGCGACATAGTTTGTTTTCAAACAGTCGATCACTTTAAAAAAATAGCACTCAAACAGATTTCCCTGATTGGATAAAATACGTTTCCTCCATCAGAGATATATTATTTCCTCCACAAGAACACTGAAAAAATAACAATATAGAGTTAATTAAAATTAGAAACGTAATTTCCTTGCAAAAATCAGTAGCGCCAAAGGGAATCCACCATTTCGTAACGTTGCCTTGCGTTTCTTGTTTTTGCTCCTTAGGATTAAGCCTATAAGGTCACGTTTTTTACCGCTAGTGATGTGAAGTTCTTCAGTGATCGGACTCGATCGATTGTATTCTTTTTGCGGCCTTGTATAGTTAATTGGTCTATGTATTTTAATGGCGCTCGACTTAAAAAAAAGTAATCCGGGGTATTGGAACGTTTGTTTACAATTATGTTATGGTAATGGTACATTGAATGAAAGTGTTCGTTATTGTAGTATGTTCTTTATTATGTAATGTGATTTATATTAGCGTGCAAGTTAGATAGATATAGAAACAACGTTTTTACTGAATCTATCGTATTTAATAACTAGATGACTCTATTGTCTTCTGTATTCATTACACTAATTATTTAATAATCTGCTAGCTTGCAAATCTTTATTGAACATCTTTAAATATGTACTACAAAACAGTATGATATAAAAAAACAGATGGATACAGTTTTGTTAAGTTAATCGGTTAAGAGGTTATCAACAAAGATTACTGTTTTTAATACTTAGGAGCGTATAATAAAAATAATTCAAACAATACACACCTTTGCAATTAAAAATTTGCTTATTTAAGTATTAAGACACATTAATAATACAACTTCAACACCAAAATAATAAGACTACATACAAACTGAAAAAGTTATCTTAAATATTTTTACTTTAAAGATAATTTGAATACCGTTGATTAGGTTTCGTTTAATTAAAAGAAAGAGGCGTAACTGATGTTCTGAGGTCTGTGGGAATCGACGACACGGATAATCGACAAGTTTTTAAAATTCGAATAATCGAAATTTCTGGAAACATTATGGGTTACGCCCTAACGTGGATTAGTGAAGTTCTAATTTCAAATATGTTTTTTAAAAATCGTAATTCCTGACCAGCTAAGAGAGAGTCTAGTAATTTTACTTATTAAATAATTAGTTTTTATTGTGCTGACCTCTATTTTCACAATTTAGTGTGAAAATTTGTTCTGTGTATTAGCTCTAACTATTATTTTCGCAAAATGAACTCAAAATATATTTATGCGAGGGACTATAAAAATCAAATACAAAGAATTAAAAAATAATGACTCCAAAATCGCCTTGCAATAAAACAAACCTGTCCGATTCAATTTGAAATTCGATAAATTCTCCAAACTCCGTTATTCTCGTGCGTTCACACCAGCCAGTACGAAGACCATAGACAAAATAATAGGTAAAATTAAAAAGAAAACGCGCCGCGTACTGGCTTGAAAAACTCCTTGACTTGAACGAATGATGATTGATGGTGAGCGAAACATAATTCGAATTACTTTACGCTGTGACGAATGAAATAAATATATTATGTATGGGAAGGCTACTGGAGTTAAAAATCATATTAAGAGTTGATTTGTTGGTTATTAGATGACTTTAATAAGTTTGGTTAGGTACGGTTGTATTTGATTGTCATTATTATTTTGGACTGGAATAGAACTTAATAAAGATACGTATTTCCTGTCCAAGTTTTAAATAATACCTAGATATGATCAATTCAATTGAACCATAAGGCCATGAGAGTGCCGTAGATATTGTTTGATAGTTCTCATCATCATCATCATCATCATCTAAGGCACTACAGCCGCATGTGGGCCTTGGCCTGGTCAAGTAAATCTCTGCAGCCGTTTCTGTTTCTGGCTTTTTCTTTCCATCCTCTGATTCCCAGTACTTTTATGTCTTGATGTATTCCATGTAGCCACCGAAGTTTAGGTCTTCCAGGGGTGTTCGTCCGTCAGGTTTGCCATTCAGTTTAGTTCTAGTAACTCTTAATGGGAAATTTTGTTTTCATCTAATCTCAGAAAAAAGAAAATATTAAACAAATAACGTAAATACAAGCACACCAACGAATTTCATTGCCTAGTTATACTACTATAATACTATTATATTAAGTAAATAACTAGTGATTTTTTATTATTTCAACTTCATGTTAATATATATATATATACTTAGTTATAATCAGTGTAATATTAATAGGTATTATTTACTTTATTTTATTGTACATTTAGTAGATATTCCCAAACAAGTACAGTCCCCGGACATTCAAAAGTAGAATAAATGGAGATCTTGGATAGGTATGTAACATCCTCGTCTTCATCGTCACTTAACAACAAACTGATAAAGCTAAAAATATAAAAAGGTCTTTCTATGTATAGCTACTGTATTTTCCATTGAACTCTATCCATTTTTTGGACTTCATTAAGTCTCTATATGTATTTAACTTGTCAAATACAGAAAAGTTAGTGCAACGAGGTAGACGCAAGCCGAATAAGACATTTCAAAACTCGAAAATGAACCCGACACAAAGGAAAACCGACGCGTCAATGATTCACAGAGACCGAACAGACAAAAAGTCAGGAGCTGCCACTTTAACGGAAGCCGACTTTTTTATCATCTCATTTTTTTTTCGACAATTGTCTGTAAACCGCAAGTCATGACATTTGACGAGCCCTCATTGGTTGGGTTTGACAGCCAATCGGAGTACTCAGTTCGAAATTCGAAAGTCATCTTTCTTAACATTTGAGACGGTGACTAGCGCTTTCCGTTGTCTATGGCCAGTATTATTGGTTAGGACTCCTTTATGTTATGTACTATAGACAGTGTAAATAAGTGATGTGGCTGACTGACTGACTTTTTGAGATACGCTACTGGTAAAACGGTATTCATTAGAATCACGTCTTTTTCACGTACGGAGTAGATAGAAACTTCGTTTAGAAGGATCTTTTACTTTACTCAGGATATCATTGTCAACTGCCTGTCCGGTGGTTGTAGATATGACATCGACTTCACGCGCACGGCCTTCCAAGCTGCTACTTACTTATCCATCCGAGCAAGAAGCGTCCCAAATACTTTTATACACACCTCGAACGCACAGTGTGCGAGGAATTGCAAATGTATGAAGCCGTTGGAGCCACACGGCATCGTTCGTTCTGATGGCAAGAGACCCGACGGGTTGACGCTCATCCCCTGGCAACAGGGAAAATGACTGGTGTGGGATGCGATCTGCGTGGATACGTTGGCACCGTCTTATATCAGTGCCACTTCGGAAAAGGCTGGTGCGGCGGCAGCGAGTGCCGAGTCTTCGAAACGTCGCAAATACAATGAGCTATCCGAAAGCTACATATTCTTGCCATTGGGCTTCGAGACTTTAGGTTTTTTAGGGTCCCGAAGCCAAAAGTTTTATAGGAGACTTATCGGCGCGTCTCATCCAGACAACTGGTGACCGCAGAGCTGGCAGCTTCCTGGCTCAAAGAATCAGTCTTATAATCCAGAGAGGAAACGTTGCTAGCCTGCTGGGCACTATGTCTGGAGGGGGGGACACGCTAGACGAATCTCGTTTGAATGAAGCCGTTTGTTATAATAGTAATTTTAAGTTTTGTCGAACCGCACGTCGGTAAGAAAAAGGAGTATATTTTCATCCTTCACCTCCATTCACAACCTAAATAATTAAAAACAATTAAAAAGCGATAAACCACATCAAAGGGGCAGAAGGTCAAACGAAATTGGAAACCAATTGGAAGATTGGCTCCATTAGTCTTTGATCGGCTGTTACGATACACGGATAAAGACACCATATGTTGACAATTGTTGGAATTGAACTAATTTGGAATGTAGGTGACTGGGGCTATAACGGCATTCCACCATTAATGGAGTAACGTTGCAGCATGCCAAACACATTTTTTTTTTTAAAGGAGTCCCTTTAGGCAAGGTTCCAAAGATACTGGCAGCATTCCCCCTTTGAATAGCTAGACTAATTCTTTGTCCGAGGTAGCTGCCAGCTCTTCGGAAGTTGTAACAATAAAGTTAATCTCTGTGTCTATTGTGTGTCGAGTCTTCTGTTATCCCTACTACTTCTTTTATGTGGGAACTCGACTAGAGCGCCGGGACAGTCGAGCCCTTACAATGGATAGACTCGGGAGACTCATCATCATTTCGTGTAGGTGACTCGGTCAATCGATCATGCACACCCTGGTGTCAGAGTTCTTCGGATCGTGGTTCCTTTAAAGCTGCCAGGTTTTTGTAGCGCCTCAACCATGTTTGCTCAAGCGGGGGTGGATGGCTTTGATGCAATCCTACGTAAGAAAACTGCATCAATGCTGCGCCGAATACGGGGCAGCTCTCACAGTGTTCTGAAAGCAATAGCCGACAGCGGGGACTGTCCGTTTGTTGGATATTTAATGCAGTCAACAATGTTGCTAGTAGAATATATCTTATCCATATCCTTCAAATCCAGCTAATTCCTATCCTACCCAGCTTAAAATGCTTCTGACGGACAGCAGCGTCGGAAGCACAAGAAGGCAAAGAAAACTGCGCTCACCAACCCGCCTGAGAAGCGTGGTGCGTACGGTAATATCCCCCTCATGAAATAAAACTTACAAATTTTGATTACCTCCGTGGTCCAGTGTTAAAGGCGTTTGCCTGTTGACCCGAAGGTCGTGATTAGATTCCCACGGGAAGCATACTTTGTATATTTGTTCCCAGTTTAGGACATTACAGGCTTGAATCACCTGATTGTCTGATAATATAGATGATTCCGTGCTTCGAAGACACGTTGAGCTTTTGGTCCCGGCTGCCATCTGGTAGTCGTTAAAGGAACCACGTCAGAGGCCGAGAGGCGGTTCTGAAGAACTCTGACACCAGGGTGTGTATGGTCGATTAACCGTGACATCTACACGAAATGATGACGGAATAAAAAGCCCTTTGAAGATGCCTTTGTCCAGCATGGAGTACCGCTGTTATGAATGAATGAATGAATATTTTAAGCCGGTTTAAGGACTTTCCAATGACCAGTCGTAAAACTATAATTTTATCTAACCTTTAATAACAGAAGTAAATGTAGCATTTAGTTCAGCAGTCGTAATTACTGTTGGCCGTAAAAAATACCACTTGCAATGCACTTTGTAATAATATAAATAAAATGCAAAAAAAGGGTTTTCGTTTGTGGCCTAGAACTACATGTTACTTACTAACTTACTTCCTGGGCGCTGCAACCCTTTGTGGGTCTTGGCCTCCTCTACGATTTTCTTCCATTTCGCTCTGTCTCTGGCCTCCCGTCTCCAAGATGTTTTCTTGCCGAACTTGACTATGGTTCCTTTGCTTATCAGAGCCTCGAGTTCGAAGTTCATTCTGATACGGAATGTAACTACCGTCTTCTTGGCGCATTGGTCCGAAAATTTGCCTCAGAACCTACCGTTCTAAGAACTACATGTTATAGATCTTTATTCCTATAGGTATTTACTATAAAATATAGTATCGTTGAGTTAGTATCCTACGACACAAGTTCATAACTTACTGTGGGACTAGCTCAATTGAGTGATATGTCCCTATATATTTTTATTAATAGTGATATGTCCATATACATTTTACTAGCCATGTGGTTTTCGGCAGAGTAGAAGGACCAAGTGTTTCCAGTTTGGTTAGGACATTGCAGTCGTGAATCACCTGATTGTCTGATAATAAAGATGATTCCGTGCTTCGGAAGGCACGTTAAGCCGGTGGTCCTGGCTGCCATCTGGTAGTCGTTAAAGGATCCACGTTAGAGGCCGAGAGGTGGTTCCGAAGAACTCTGACACCAGGTTGTGCATGGTCGATGGACCGTGACACCTACTCGAAATGATGATGATGATGATGATACCCCTTGACACAAGTATTGCTTATTACGTACTTAAGTGAAATAAAGCTGTAAGCACACCGAGCCTTATCTCAAGATAAAACATTAATATCTGTGATAAGGCTATCCAATATCCTCCAGTTAATGGCGGTAGCTCGGAGACACTCGGTTTCCCGCCATTTTTGATCGATTGCTGAGATATGGACAGGTTTCCGCACGCGATTTTTATTTTTATACATTATACGGCACGATTACGAAACCCACCAAGGTTTTAATTCGATATATACATACATAAATAATAATAATAAATATATACGGACAAATCACACAGATTAAGCTAGCCCCAAAGTAAGTTTGAGGCTTGTGTTATGGGATACTAACTCAACGATACTATATTTTATAACAAATACATATATAGATACACATCCAAGACCCAGGCCAATCTGAAAAAAGATCATTTTCCATCTTGACCTGACCGGGGATCGAACCCGGTCACTCCGTGTCGCAGGCAGGCGTGTTGACCGCTGCGCCACCGAGCTAGACATATAATCACGTAATAGTATTTAAACTAATGTAATAAATTAATTAAAGAATCACGGTTTAATCTCGTTTGTATGGTTCCGTACTTCAAAAGTTAAAGAACGGAAGTTAACGGAACTTTTACAGGATCACTTTGTTGTCTGTCTGTCAAGATCTTTTTTCTCAGGAACACGTGGAGGTATCGAGCTGAAATTCATATCAAATACTCAGGTCTACTGCCCTTTAGAGCTATGAAAGAATCAAACTCCTAAGCCAATCAAAAGATACAGCCGTTTAAACCGCAAATTTTAAACATTCGCAAGGGAATCAAAACCTACAGGGTGCCTTCCGTGAACTCAGAATCTTGAAATTTGGTACGAAGCAACGTCTTATAGCACAGATAAAGGAAAATTTGCGAAAAGCATACATTTTTAATTATAATATTATAATAAAAATATTTTTATAATTTTAAATCTATACTAATATTATAAAGCTGAAGAGTTTGTTTGTTTGTTTGAACGCGCTAATCTCAGGAACTACTGGTTCAAATTAGAAAATTCTTTTTGTGTTGGATAGTCCATTTATTGAGGAAGGCTTTAGGTTATAAAAAATCACGCTGCGACCAATAGGAGCGAAGCATCAATAAAAAATGTTTTGAAATCGGGGAAAAATTATTCATCTATACTAATTAATCATAATAACAGAATTTACCGCGGACGAAGTCGCGGGTAACAGCTAGTTTATTATAAAACACAGACCATATTTTATTTCTTGATTTAAATTTAAGGCGATACCACTGTAAATAAGGTCGTTCTGAACCTTATTTATCTCGCATAATACTTAAATTAGGAGTTTCAAATCTAAGTAATATGATTTTTGACTATTTCATCTCCAAAAATTGAAGATGAAAACACGTTTTGATAAAATTTTCTCGATAGAAATATTTTTTGAAAAATGGTCTTCGTTCGCAGAGTTTTTGTTATTGTAGCTCAAATGCGACGAGTGAAATAATGATTTTTAGACTAAAAGATAGGTTATTAGTAATTCATCAAAATGTAAATATGAAAATACAATTAACTGGTCTGATTTTATATAAAATAGAAATAACGAATTTGGCGCTTACGTTTTTTTCTTTGAGCGACTCGAGACTATCTCCTATCTCATCATTCACGGGCTAAACCGCCAAGCGCTATCCCTTTCGCGCACTTGATCAGTCCTTTGTCGAGCGAAGGTACCAAACATTTGAGTCCTCGTCTTAATAAAAGTAGTACAATGTTCCCTATAGAGCCAATGCTGACGTGTCTATATAAAAGTTTTTAGCGATTTGTATGAAATTGTCGAAAAATCTTTTTGTACAGATGGTCACAGGAATACGTAAAAATTAAAAAAATATATTTTTTTGTATAATATTAATATAAGTAGAACTCGATGGTCCAATGGGTCTCAGGATCAGCGCTTATGTAAGTTAAGTAACCCCTCGTACGGTCCCCACTGGTTTGGGTGACCGCAAGTGGCATAAAAATATCTCAAGCTCCTCCGTGCGACAGCATGATGACAATCATTGATGGCAGCCGTAATGCTATGTCAGATGGCTTTAGGCAGCTTAAAATTCTAACACCAGTGCTGGCCACTTACAAAAACTTTTTTTTACAAACACAAGCAACAAATATTTCGTTTAATAAAAAAAATATTTCGAACTCTGAAACGGCCTTAAACAATTCACCACGAACGAAGTATGTTCTAACTGCAATTAAAAGTTCTTTAATTACCACAGCTTAATTAAGTTCAGCTGTAAGTTTAAGTTTGACAAACTTTAACCAACTTGGCGAAATTCACGGAACAGCACGGAATGCGTTTATAATTTACTCAGAAACGTATTCGAAAAGTCCACCTTGGTAACTTTGTATTGAGATAAATATTTGATCAATTTGTTTCTTTTAAGTTTTTCACCTGTCGAGAGTGTGTGGGGAGTGTATTATACAATACTAGATTTTGCCCGCCACTCCGCCCGCGTTAATGGGTAATAAGTTAATGAGTAATCCCTAGGGATGGACCCTCGGGAACAGTAGAATTTCCCGGATTAAAAGGTAACATATCCTTCCCCGGGCCTCAAACTACCTCTACCAAATTTCATCCAAATTGGTTCAGTGGTTGAAACGTGAAAAGATGACAGACAGACAGGAAGAGTTACTTTCGTATTTATAATATTAGTACATACTTGTAGTTTTGTGAGAACAGTAGACCTCACGAGCCCTTACAACCACGAAATAACCTATATTTTATTGTTTTTCTGGCTTAGTAAAGCCATCTAAGAGTTTTGAAACCAACCTACCAATGATTCAGTCCGCCGATATAAAGAACTTTTCCTATGGGACCAAAGCTGAGAACTTAAAAAAAAATGGACATTTCCATACAAAAATGTTCAGCCGCTCGGAAAATTTGTATGGGATCGTCAAAAAAATTTTTGAGTTCCCAGCATTGGTCCCATAGGAAAAGTTGTTCATATTGACGGGCTGAATCACCCCTGCAAGGGTCGGACAGGGTATTTTTACATATTGTATATTGTAGAAGGCTACTTAGGAAATACAAGCTAAACAAAACTTATAAACATCTAAGAGACCTCTCCAACCCGTCTGCCCAGCGTGGAGAGTGTAGACCAAGTCCTCTGGCTGCTCTAGCCAAGTATGGCCCTAGTAGTACAGAGAGGGTCGTGGTCCTGTAGTGGAGGCTAAAAAGGACCTGATGATGATGATGATATGACAGCAGGAAGAAAGAATATATAGCGAGTAAACTTACCCTTGACATCCTCTTGAAGCCCCATGAAGCTTCCCCAATCAAAAAACAAACTGAGTTCCCAGCTTTGGTGCCACCCGCACCAAAGCTGGGTACTTAGTTTGTTTTTTGATTGATATGCTTCGGAACCCTTGTTTCGGGGGCAGGGGGTTAGCCCGACCCGAATAGACTATGTGATAAAACCAAAACACACGCGGACAAACTCGCTGGAAACAGCTGGTTTATTATATAGATATGAGCCATACAAAACAACTATCATCATCATCATTACAGTCACAAATAGTCCACTGCTAGACAAGGGCCTCTACCAAGGTTTATTCGTTATATAATAAATATATACGGACTAATCACACAGATTGAGCTAGCCCCAAGGTAAGTTCGAGACTTGTGTTATGGGATACTAACTCAACGATACTATATTTTATAACAAATACATATATAGATAAACATCCAAGACCCAGGCCAATCTGAAAAAGATCATTTTCCATCTTGACCTGGCCGGGGATCGGACCCGGGTGTCGCAGGCTGGCGTGTTAACCACTGCGCCACGGAGCTGTCTATGAGAGGATCTTGCCATACTCACCACGATTGGCAGGCGGGTTGGCGAGCGCAGTTTGTTTGGCTTCTTGTGCTTCCGACACTGCTGCTCATCGCAAACATTTTAAAGCTGGGGGAGGATAGGAATTGGTTGGATTTGGGAAGGGAATTAAAGCTATTGGGATAGTACTCACTCGGAAGAATGGGGGAAAGCTAGTAGCAGCTCGGGGGGCTGGGCGTGCGTACCCGATGACATAGCTGCAACCACCGGACAGACAGTTGAGGATAGTGCCCCTAATCTTAACAAAACAATAGGCTAGTTTCCTGGGTCGTAATAATAACATAACAATTAGCCCGTTAGTTAGATAATCATAAAATATTGGACACGTAGGTATTTTGTCTTTTGTCAAATAAACAATAAATAATAAAGTTATAGCGCGTCGAAGTTCAGGAGTGGGGGCTCGTGACGTCAAAGATTGCTAAAAATTGTGGCAAACTATGACGTCACACGGAACTTCAAAGGGCTATATCTTTATCATTTTTTGCCAGCATTTTGGGTACTTTGCCTCGATGTGGTGCGTTGGAAGAAGTTTTTTATTTGTAAGTTATTTATAATTTTTTATTTTTATGTTGTTATTAATTATGTTTAATATTAAGTTGAATTGTTTTTTAGTAATATAAATTTTATAGTAGCAACAATCAATTAAAGTCACAATTCACCATCAATTATTATCACTTAAATGTCACAAATATTCCGTCTTTTTTGTTTAATCGACAAAAGAAAAAATATGTGCCCAATATTTTTTGAATATCTAACTGACGGACTAATTATATTTTTTTAGGAAACTAGCCTATTATAAAAACAAATTATTCACTACAAAAATGCAACAAGTACTTTAAACTAAGAAGTATAATCGTATTCATTTTGACCAGTAGGCACGATAAGTAGATAAGCCGAGTCAAGGACGTGTGAGATGGGCCATTGTATGGTAATCTCGGTGCGGTGGCCATGGCGCGAGGGAATTCAGAACTGAGTAATATCCCCAGCAAAACTGCTTACTAAATATAAGAAATCTTTTTTGTGAAAAAAATTAATCGAAAGTACCTACCTGTCTTATCCGCTTAAGCCGCTACAGATGACATTTGATATGGAGATAGTATGACCTTTAAATATATAATAATACTTTAAATTTTATATTGGGAATCCGGGAATCTACTCGAGAATATAAAATTACAGGCAAAATGCTAATAAAGTACACACTTTCTTTTCATTAATTAAAAAATTATAAACAAATATTGATGATGATATTCGACACATACACATTTTATTACTAGGATAAACAAAAAGGGGAACTCTTTATCGTGGGCGAATTTGCAGACAGAAACTAGAAAAATAACAAATAAGCTTATCATTAAGTTTTAAATCAACGAATCACTAACACACTTTTATTCAGTGCAACCAATTTTTTGCAATACCGGACCATAGCAATCTACACCAATACATGCAAATGGCAATGGTAAAGTTAAACATAGTGATGGCTGATGGTAGGGTAGATCATACCACTCTTACCATCACAAGCATAGTACAAATAACATATAAGTCAATAATATATGTTTCGTCGCTATTAAATATTTAACTTTTAATGTAAGCTTAGGACTGCGATCTGGACCTGCATGATATATTGTATTTTTTTTTTTGTTTTGTTGTAATCTGTTCTATGTGCCTTAATAAATAAACAAATATATCCTCAATAATTACGATCTCATGGCGACTTTAGTCTCTATGCATGAATTAGCAAGTAGAAAAGCTTATAAAAACACCAACAGCGGTGCCAAGGAAAATGCATACTTGTCTTCTCACGTGTTTTAAAGGTAGAGAGCCTGTGTGTGAGTTGAACGTCTCAATCTTGTGGGTTTGAACTGAATCGATACAAAACCTATGTAGCTAGCTGCGTTTTTGTGTAGATTACGCTTTGAATGCCTTAGCTACAAAGGGTTATCTGAATGTAGATGCCGGTTTGAAGGAATGGTTTGACCCTCCAAACGTGAAACCTCAGAAATTACTATATTTCAGTTGGCTTGCTATGCCCATACCATATTTTTTTAAACTAAATGTTGGATTAGGCATTTGTCTCCCATCTCACCTGATGGTAAGTGACGATGAAGACGAGGATGCCTATCCAAGAGATACCCATTTATTCTACTTTTGAATGTCCCGGGACTGTATTTGTCTGGGAATATAGACGCAGGCAGTTCATTCCACACCTTACTTAGCTACTAGAACCAAAAAGGAACTGTCAAAGCGTTTAGTTCGACTCTTTGGTACTCCAACGATAAAAGGGTGAAATTTCTGTCTGCGCCTCGTAGTCCGATGGAGGAATGGTGAGGGTTCAACTAGCTCAAAGAGCGCTTTCGCACACTCTCCAAAAAGGATCCTATAAAATACCGATAGGCAATATCATAGCGCGTAGAACCGGCCGATGGGGCCGATGGGGCAGAAAGGTTCTTAAATGGCGACCACGTACCGACAAGCGCAGTGTTGGACACCCACCGACCTGGTGGTCAGACGACCTAAGGTCGCAGGAAGACGCTGGAAGCCGCTTTCAACCGGTCGTATTGGAAATCTTTAGGGGAAGCCTTTGTCCAGCAGTGTGGCTTTCTTGTGGATTTCTTGTGGCTTGATGAGTTGGCTTACCTGGTCCATTTCTGTTCTGCGTTGACCTGGCCAGGTTCGATGTTGTTGCGAGTAGACTGCTGGTGATGAAAAGGCTCGCCGAACACAAATAATATTTCCAACAGAAACACGATTCGATAGTTCAAGACGTTATTATGACAAAGAATATATGCAAATGACTGTCTTGACAATTATAGTTTTTTCCGATATGAAGGAACGATTGTGTTTTGTTTTTAGTCATTGCGATGACGATACAACTGATGAAATAGTTTATTTGGAATTTTTCATTTAGGCGATAACTATTGTGGATATCGTTTAGCATCATTGATAGGTTTTATGCAACACTCTGTAAAAAAAAACTACCCTCTGTGATCAGCCATCATTATAATTCATGGAAAGGGAATGAGTATACACTTTTTTTTAGCCTGATGGGCAAAGGCCTTCCTCTGGGATCTCCACTCATCTCTATCTCACACTTAGGTACTATTTTTCATTTACTTTGACTTGCGCAAAGTAACACATGAATCTATTAACTATTATTGTTCAAGCCATGGGCTACCGTTCTAATCGCATTTTTTTCATCGTTATGCCTCTGAGGCGCCGCAGTCTTGTTTTATAGTCTTTGACCTTAAACTCTGCCTACCTCGTAAGGTATGAAGACGTGATAATCTAGCTGATTATGACATCCCACTGAGCTATGATGCATAATGATCGGTTTTATAGCTACCTGCCTACCTAATATGCATTCGCTTTCACATGCATGTCTGTACTGCAATTAACTATTGTCAATATTGTATCAATTTCCAACATTATCACATTAACTATATACACTCGATTTTCATCTCAATTGCTTGCAGTTTACGGTCTATATTCCTTTGTATAATCACGAGCTAAGTTTCTTTTTTTCAATCACCTAAGTAATAAATTTTAAGCTCTATGGCGTTTTGATAAGGGTTAATTTTAATTGCAATTAAACAACTAATTTATCGTGCGCGCGTAAAAAGGTGTATATGTTTTTACTAACGTTTATGAACGACTTTTTAAGTATTGAACTGATTTACTATCGTCTAAGCTATGTGAGTGTTAGTGGCCATTGAGGTCTGATTGTTCAGTTGTCTATAGACCTCTAACATGTACGTATGATAGCAGGATAAACGGCTTCACGTTCCGCCAAAGCATGGCTCTTTCGTGCTCTAGTTTTGTTGTGTTACTTACCAGCATACTATTTAAAAAAAACAGCCAAGTGCGAGTCGGATTTGCACACGAAGGGTTCCGTACCATCCTTACTATCCTTACTAATATTAATATTAACTAATATTATAAATGCGAAAGTGAGTTTGTTTGTTTATTTGTTTGTTTGTTTGTTACGCTTTCACGCCGTAACTACTGAACCGATCATCATGAAATTTTGCATACAAGTTCTCTGGAGTACGGAGAAGGACAAAGGCTACCTTTTATCCCGGGAAAAAGTACTATTCCCGAGGGATCGACATTAACGCGGGCGGAGCTGCGGTCGAAAGCTAGTTATCAATAAAACCATGGATGTGACTGTCGCGGCTTGGTGAGCGCAGTTTCCTTGGCTTCTTGTGCTTTCGATACTCCTGCCCATCGGAAGCATTTAAGCTGGGGAAGGATAGGAATTTCTTCGATTTGGGAAGGCACTTGGATGAAAGGAGGTAAAATAAATAGCTCGGGAGGCCGGGCGCGGATACTCGATGCCATACCTTCAACCACCGACCAGTTGAAATGTTATCCCTGACCTATTTACATCATTTAAACCAAAATATCATTAAAAAAAATTAAACTTAAACATCCAAACTAAACGAGTATACAAAATTTAAGCTCGGTTGGTGTAAGACATCTGCTTCAAAATTGTGTTGCAAGATTCCACCCGAACCAACATAGTTACATACATTGCAAGTTAAAAGTTGGTCATCATCATTTCGAGTTGGTGTCACAGTCAATCGACCAAGCACACCCTGGTGTCAGAGAGTTCTTCGGAACCGCCTCTCGGCCTCTGAAGTGGTTTCTTTAACGACTACCAGATGGCAGCCGGGACCACCGGCTTAACGTGCCTTCCGAAGCACGGAATCATCTTTATTATCAGACAATCAGGTGATTTACGCCTGCAATGTCCTAACCAAACTGGAAACAACTAAACAAAGTATGCTTCCGGTGGGAATCGAACCCACGACCCCCGGGTCAACAGGCAAACGCCTTAACCACTGGACCACGGAGGCTGTTAAAAGCTGGTAACTTTAAAGATTCTTAATATTTATTTTATATTTTTTAATTATTGCAATTTTAAAAGTACAAAGCAAAACTGTTCTTGAGATCTGTATCACGTGTGACTTTGCCCTAAATGCTTTTTTTATCTCAGTACATCTAGCGAAGTTTATTTGCGTTAAAAACATCCTTGAACCGTTGTAATAAGGTCGGTTATTAAATAACAGCATTGGATTAGAGGTAACGGTACACACATAGTTTTTGTTTTGATGATTTTTCTTGTGTTTTTTCTTTTAGTAGGTACCAAAGTACGGTAACGTACGGTAACATTTTGTAACTGTATTAAATGTTTTTATCGCAGTAATTTATATCATAGAACTTGCTGTTCCAAGCTTCGCTAGTGACTTATTTTATAAACAACTGCCCAAAAACGATAGAATTGTGTATGTTCTCATTTATGGGTGTGTGTATTTGAGTATTGATAAGACCAGTATAATCTCTAAACTCCTAGACAGATTTGGATAATAAATAAATATATACTTACTGACAAATCAAACAAAAATCTTATTATGATAACAAAAGTTAATAGTGGAAACAGGAACAAGAGGGGGACAGGAATTTTTATTGATGTTAAGGGATCATCGTAATACAAAGAGATAAAATCATATTTATTTGCATAATAACGGTTTCAAAAGGTTGACCATCATTATACTTGACCATCATTAGACTTCCATTATACTTGCTAACTCTTCTTCTCCTTCTTATCATGTCGACTTGGGCGAATTATATTGTGTTGACCACAACTCTGCCACTGGCACAGCGTTATCAGTGGCATTGTATAGGATTCGCGTGTGCCCGTGGTAGGACACGCAGGGCAAGACAATATGTGCCGTGGTCTGAGGAGTCTGAGGAGATTACCAAGTTGTAAACCCTGTTGATGTTGTCCTAGCTTCGGCTGACTTGAGGCTGGAGTCTGTTCAAGGACTTCCATATCAGCCAAGGCAGATCATGCCAGGAGGGAGATGCTTTGACAGCGGGATGACAGACGCTGTTAGATATCTCTCCTTCTTGCTCACTCTGAAAACGTTAAGTGACCCATTGCCACTGAAACGTTATAATTTTCTGATAGACCAGATCAACAGAGATACAAGTTAAATAGATAGATAGGTTGACTGGAAGACACCGTTGTGCTTTTAAAAGCTAAACTGTTTTTTTCCCTGATTACCAAGTATTTTGCTTTTGACCAAATAGAAGGTAGACGTGCCAGAAAAAAACACCAGCCAGATGGACCGACTGCATCAAAATAGCTGTTGGTGGTTCCATGTATAAGGCGGTGCATAGTACTGACGACCGTAAAGCCTGGAAGAATATAAATGTGGTCACGATCCTCAGCATCGAGGGACCCTTTTTTTAAATATTAATTGGGTTTACTCTTGACCATTATCTAGGCCAAAGGCAAAGATATGGTCTAAGATCCAGCGAGCTCACTCAAGAGAAGCCTACGTGGGGCGCACTATAAGTTTCCGGAATGAATATGAAAAAATACTATTAAAGGTACAAAATTAATTTATTGTTTTTCAAAATAATCTCTTTTGGCGTCTATGCACTTTTTCATTCGATGAAACCAGTTTTGAAAACTTTTGTGCCACTCCTCTGTGGTGACCTCTGAAACGTGTTTTTCATACTCCTCGACAGCCTCTTCTGGTGATGAAAATCGTTGACCGCGTAATTGGTTCTTAATTTTTGGGAACCGAAAAAAGTCACAAGGTGCCAGGTCGGGACTGTATGCAGGATGACTCATGAGTTCTACATTTTTCGCCTTCAAAAAGTCGTTTGTCTGTCTGGCCGTGTGAGAACTAGCATTGTCGTGATGCAGGATGATACGGCGTTTACGGTTATTTTTACGGAGTTCGTCAATAACTTCTGGCAAACAAATGGTCGTGTACCAGTCACTATTCACTGTACGACGATTCTCTAAAGCAACAGTAGCCACGTGTCCAGTTTTATTAAAAAAAGAAGCAATCATCCGCTTAGATGCACTTTTCACGCGCGCCACTTTGGTTGGTTTCGGCTCATCTTGAAAGACCCATACGCTCGATTGCTGCTTTGTTTTGGGATCGTAGCAATAAATCCATGTTTCGTCACCTGTTACTATGTCCCACACCAAATTTGACGCACCTTCGTTGAATCTGGTAAGCATGGCACTGCACCAAGTGACGCGGTTCGTTTTTTGAGCCTCGGTCAAGTTGTGTGGGATCCACCGCGAGCACAGCTTTCTCACACCCAAATGTTTGTGTAGGATTAATTGTATTTGACTCATGCTTATTTCTAAGGATGCGCGAATTTCATGGTAGGTCCCATGCCTGTCTGTTTCAATCATACGGCGCACAGCATCGATGTTTTTGTTGGTCACAGCGGTGGACGGCCGACCATCGCGAGATTCGTCACTGAGATTGATACGACCACGCTTGAATTCTGCAAACCAGCTATAAACAGTTGTCTTGCATGGTGCTTCATTGCCAAAAGCTGTTTCAAGCCGAGCGATGCTCTGTTGAGCTGTCAAATTACACTTAAAATCGTAGAAAATCATACTACGAAAATTTTCCCGAGTTAAATCCATGTTGATGCAGACACACAATTTTTTAAATGGCGCCACAAGGTAAAAACAAAAGACAGTCAAATGAAACAAACTGCATTCTACAGCCAAAGAGTTCTATTTTCAAATGTTGCAATAAATTTTTAAATATTGTTTATGTAAGTGGCCAGTTCCGGAAACTTACAGTGCGCCCTATGTATTCACTCTCACTTTAAAGAGTTATATACGCTCGGAAATACAGACACAGGCAACGCATTCCAATTCCTAGCAATTCAATTCCAATTCCGATGAAGAAGGAGAGGCATTTTAACCGTTTGCTATGAAATGAGTCAATTCAAATCCTTCGAAGTATATAGCAATTATTTCCCCTGAACTACCGTTACCCAAATCTCAAGACACATCTCCTGACCCAACACCGTGTCAGCACGTCGTCGGAAGTGGTACAAAAACTCCACCGCTTCGCTGAGCACGAGTCAAAACATTCGTACTACTTACTGGTCTGATAAGTTGATAAAATTCCGTGTAAGGGGATTTTTGTAAAAGTATAGGACGGCAAACGAGCAAGCGGGTCACCTGATAGTAAGTAATCACCGCTGCCCATGGATAACTGCAACACCAGGGCTCAACAGGCGCGTTGTCGGCCTTTCAAGGAGTTGGGAAAAGGAAATGGGTAGGGGAGGAGGAAGGATGGTCCTCCGGCTCTCTTTATCACCGAACGAAGCACAGAATCGGTAAAGCTTCTACTCAGATGTCGATTGTGGTACTTCCCCCGACGAGCCGGCTCATTCATGCTTCTAGCAATCACGCTGCCTGCTGGTGGCTCTACCACGACTATTTAGAATTACATCTAGAGATCATAGAATCACATCTATAGGCCTTGTGAAGTAGACAGAGTCAAAAATCTCAAAATTAAATTGAGAGATATTTTATATCTTTTTATTCATCATCATTTTCGGAACCAATACATTCTTCCGGTGAAGGAAGACAATGTGAGGATACCTGCATCTTTCACTGGTGTGTGAAATGAAGAAAGCCACTCCATTTATCATTATTTGACTTGGCTGTGTACGGACGAAGCTCCTAAACGGCTGAACCGATTTTAATGTACCTGCTTTTTCTTCTTCTTTGTGAAATGGTTACATTTTATTTATTTTTTGTTTGAAAGATTGGTACTTGAGTGTTTAATCGGAATTGTTTTAGCCTTTACAAGATAGAATGTTTTATTGTGACGAGAACTGTTTTTTTTTTAGTTTTAAGTCTCTTTTTATATAACTAACTGTTCAAAAGCCATCACTATAAACTCTATGAATTTTGTAACAACAAAATATTACACATTTTAGTTGTAGCTGTGTTGGTCAAAGGTGCATCTAGCTTCATACTGATAGGTACTACAAGTACCTGTGATGCATTTTATGTCTTTATCACAGAGCCACGTCATTTTGCATCTTGCTTGGATCTAGATGCATTTTATTAAGAGGAAATCATGACGGTAGAGACAGCATAAAAGATAATTAAATTAAAATTGTAGAATCAAATAGAACAGTTAGATGTTTGACTTAAATGGTCAGGGGTGTCACCCTCAACTGGTTGTCCAATAATTGCAGGTATGGCATCGGGTAAGACTCCCAAGATGCTACTGCCTTTGCCCCCATTCATCCAAGTGACTAGTTAGTATCCCAATACTATTATTCACTTTCCAAATTCCTATCCTTCCCCATTTTAAAAATGCGTCCGATGGGCAACGGCGTCAGATCACATACAGCCAAAGGAACTTCGCTCTCCAACCCGCTGCCAAAGTAGGCAATATCCTCTCATGAAACGAAAAATCCTTGGTAGAGTCCTTTGTCCAGCCATGGATTTCTTACGACTGAAATCATGATTGAAAATCTTAATTTTCAATATCGAAACTGAAATCAATGAAACGGCACTTCATGTAATCAAACCTAATTATCTAATTCAAAAATGCGTTACATAGGATCACATTATATTCCTTCTTAGAAAAAGATAAAATTAGTAACAAGAGTACGGTTTTGCAAATAATGTATAAGCTCTTCCTTATTGGGCGTGCGCGCATTTCTTAAGCTTGTTTAAATATTTTTACTGCGTGGGCCGTACGCCTGTTAATATTATCTCTATGGTCTAACACAGTTTCACACCACTAAAAAAGTGTGAAAAAAGTCTACAGAAATGAAAAAAAACCTAATATTTGACACTGAAGTTTAATCTTGGGAGTTCTTGGCGGGAATTTCTACGGACTGCACGGTTATTGTTTCGGATTATTTTGCAAATTGTTTCTAGTGGAGTTTATAATGTGAAGTCGGTGGAATTTGGTGTCACAAATGCCCATGTTTATGAAAAATGCGTGGAATAACTATAATAAAGTGTCATGGTGCGGCTGCAGTGAGATTTTCTTAGCGGGCTGGTGTTTGCTCGCCTTACTGCATCGTATATGATCAAGCCAGTGGATTCGTGGGAATTGTCGCCAGGGGCTTCGTCGAAATCAGCGAAATGAATTACACCATCATTTCGTTGATACACAACCAAGAATAACTCAAAAAATAACTAGACAATAGCTAAAATAAGCTTCTGAATGAAGTTTGAAAAGACTTTTAATCTTCTTTTGTCAACCATACCAGCCGACAGTGACTTATCACTATGTATGTCTGTGTGCGTCGCTACAAGTGTAGTAGTTTCCTGTGATTAAATACGTCCTATAATATACAAGTTTTCCTAGGCTGGTTTTCTAGTCATGCTCAAGTTATTTAGTTATTTATAATGTTTGTAAGAAAACTGCTCGCGTCAGAGACCTCGTTTTATTACAAAATTCAAGACAGTGACAGTGTGAGGTAGTGCGGTTGACTTCGCCCGGTGAAGAGAGGTCATGGGTTCGATGCCTGATGAAAAATAAACGCAAAAATTGGCTAAACTTTTTATTGTAGAGACGTATATCTATGATATAGATTTAGCCGTGTGGTTTCCGGCAGACTAGAATAGGACCACTCCTAGTCTTTCCATGGGTGTCGTAAGAGGCGACTTAGGAAATACAAGCTAATCAAAGCTCATAAATATCAATGAGACCTCTCCACCGTCTGGCCAGCGAGGAGAGTGTACGCCAAATCCTCTGTCTGCTCTGGCCAAGTATGGCTCTGGTAAGACCTGATGATGATGATGATGATACATAGTATCACGTCTTTTTCTCTTGCGGGATAGACAGAGCCTAGATCTTTGGAGGGCGTATAGGTGGAACAAGGAATCAAATAGTGATCTTGATGGGTTGCTAGCCGCATCGTCTATGACGTGATTCCGCAGATTTTAGCCAAATCCCCCTTTTTTTTAATATAGAAATGTTATTAAATTTAAATTACTCAAAGCACTTACAATCGTTGAACAACTATCGGTTCCCACTTGGATTAGTAAGCATAAATATGAATAAAATAACTAGCTCTTCTGTGCTTCGGCACGTTAAGCCGTTGGTTTTGGCTGTCATCATTAGATGCTGAATAATCTGACACCAGTGTAAGACACGAAATGATAGAAAGAATATTTGACTCGTTATATTCAGATAATACCTACTGCTCCGTCCGCGTTAATTTCGATCCCTCGGGAACAGTGGAATTTCCCAAAATGAAATGTACCCTATGTCCACCAAATTTCATCCAAATTGGTTCAATGGTAGAAGCGTGAAAAGAAGACAGACAGACAGAGTTACTTTCGCATTTATAATATTAGTATAGATTTGGCATCCTTTTGACACCTAACCTCAAAAAATTGCCACAGTGTAAGTACTTGTGAGTAAAAACAGCGCGCGGTAACGCAGTAGGAAAACGGTTAGTCAGTAAACGTTGCTTGCCTTGAATCTTGCCGCTATGTTCTGTCCCGCTCTCCCAAAGTCGAGAGACATATTCCTATCCCTTTCTAGATGTTACGCAAAACACAAGGCTTTTAAAGAATGCTAGAACGTGTTTTTAGATTGATGAAGCGTTTTCTAATATTTTGTGGAACCGGATACAGTGCGGAAAACTGTTTCGTTTCGCCTTTTACGGATACGTGTTCGAAAAAAAATATACATTGTATTAAAAAGAAGTACTTTTTAAGCGTGATTAATAATGTATTAAATCGTCTATTGGCATTTGATTTATTGCAACATTTTTTATTATTAAGTATTGTATTTGTTTCCCATTTCACCTGATGGTAAGATGGTAAAATCTATTCCCGCAATTCAAATTTCGAAGACCATAAACTTTTTGTTTTTTTATTCAATGTGGCCAGCAATCGTTCTACTGCACAAAGTTCACAAGCAAACTTTTCTTCTTTTCTTTCTGGTTTACGAAATTTGAATAAGGTCAAATTTCGTAAACCAGAAACTTTTTCTTTCTATAAATAAAATGTGGCCAATACGTTTAAGGCCATAACAGCCAGTATTAATCAGGATTTTAATCAAACAAAATCATTAAGAGCATCGCTATCAGTGCGGGGCGTAGCTTTTTTAATTTATTAATTTACTGACTCTTGAAGAGTACACACGTATTCACACCCATAATGTACTGCGTTTACACCGATACGTATGGTAGAATGTTTTTCCCGTGGCTCTGTATCTTTTTCACGGACCCTATGTCCTTCCCTGGGTCTTAAACTACCTCTACACTAAATTTCATCTTAACGAGAACAGTGGCTGAAACGTGAAGAGGTTACAGACATTTAGTTACGCATTTCTAATATACTATTTTGTGCGTTAAATGCTAATTACTTCAGTTTAGACAAATTCTTCTTCTTCTTCTATTCTTAAATGGTTTTACTGTGCGGATAAGCCCCAATAACTGTGTGTCTAAAAATATTTTATCTATTTTACTCAATTGACATAATGACAAGTAATTGTAGCTCTGAAAATCAATCACCCCAACTAATATTATAAATACGAAAGTGAGTTTGTTTGTTTGTTATGCTTTCACGCCGTAACACTGAACCGATATTCATCAAATTTACGGAGTATGACATAAGATAGTTTTCATTCGCTTGTACTTTATGAATTAACTCTGTTCCATATATGAGTAGCTACGGTAAACACCATTACGTTACGGTGTAACAGGCAGTCTCACAATCCCAGGGTGTGGCCCGCATATTTATTAAAATCTCTTCATTGGAAAGCAAAAAGTAAACTTTCGTTATCTCGAACAGTTTCAAAACTTTTTAATGTTATCATGTTGCCATGTCAGTTTGAGGAGCTCGAGGGCCCAGCAGGGGTACGTTTGCATATCTTTAGCAACCACGAACATGGTTCACGTTTGATTTGCTGCCAGTTTTATAAAATATCTCGTGCTGTGCTATTGAAGATACTATAAGACTTTAGCTACGATTACTGGTGACCGCCTGGTGGCCTGATCTGGGGGACTTGCACCCAGGTCAGGCCCTTTTAGCGACATGGATTTCAGCTCCACACGCAAAAGATGATAATAAATATAGGTAATTTCTTTATTCGTATGTTACCCAAATGCTGGCTTCAGTTTCCGAAGTTTATCACTCAACCTGTATAGGCTACAAAGGGCCCCCAGGAGGAACGGACCTCGGCTTTGGGTGTTTACTGTGTGGGCAAGGCTCGGAGAGACAGCAAACTCAAATAGACTGATGGTCCGCGTTTTGCATGCATAGCCTGTACGGCCAATCTGAGAAACTATGATAAGCCTTTGGAGAGCAGCATCTCTCATGTTTTGCCTTGTGGGTTGAATGCTACGTTGCCAGAAGAACCTGTTCTGGGTGCAAGTCACCCGGGATCATCTACGCTCTTAAATCCGGTAGGATCTGATTAACTCCGACCACTGGTGAAAGAGCTCAGGGTCTGTTCCTTAGAATAAGTCTATTCCTTCTTCACTTAACAAGGTCTTCAACATTATTTAATGTTAGACCTTAATACGCTTCGGCAACTCAAGCCAGCATTTAGGAAACACACAAATAAAGAAATTACCTACTTACTTACTATCCTGGCTCAGCGACCCAAAGTGAGTCTTGGCCTCCAGCACAAGTGAACGCCAGTGCTCTTGGACCTGTGCTAGCTCTCGCCAGTTGTCGCCAACTTGCAGCTTGCGCAGGTCCGCCGACACAAAGTGTCTCCAGCGATACCTGGGACGGCCCAACGACCTGTGACCGATCGGCCGGCCTAGGTATGCTCTCTTCACCCCCCGATCTTCCTCCATTCTTTCGACATGGCCGAGCCAGCGAAGTTGCCCATAATGTAAGGTGCGCCCACTAGTTCTTTTCTTCGTCACAAAGAAATTACGAAACTGTTTTTAATCTTATCATATCACATTGCCATGTCAGGATTTTGATACAGCCTTCGGATAAGTTCACAGTTCAAGTGTGTTACTTTCACAGAGTGCAGGTGAACTGCTTTTCGAGATTGTAAACCAGGCTTGAAATGCGTTTTGTCATCATATTTACGATAATGATGCAATGAGTGAATACATTTTCAAGATGTTGACTTCTTACTATAATTGAAAAGCTCTAGCCATATGCCGATGGTGACAAAATGGAAAAAAAAATTCTTGAGAATTAGTTTAAAAAAACTGTCATTGTCTTTGGGAATTAAAAAGGGAATTAAGAGTTCTGTTGGATCTCCCACGGGAGCCAAAAGCAATAGTGAAATCTGTTAAATCTTCTGGGGGATTAAAATAGGGGATCCCAGCGGAACGACTGGTTTCACAAAGCGCACTAAGCTGTTGGTTTTGGCTGTCATAATGGCCTTTTAGGTATTTAGGGACAAGTCTGAAACCAGTGTTGACCACTAACACAATCTATAAGAAGGATTAGACAAAGAGTTTTGAATTTCAGACCTGGGTTATTTCTTAATGACGGCAATCTTTAAAATACTTGATTTTGAATATCGGTTGCAGTTTTTTTTTTTCTTTTTCGATTGTTTACTCGTTATGAATACATGAATACATTAATTAATCAAGACTGTAAAGATTGGTGTTGATTAAATTTTTATGAATAAATTTCGTTATCGGATACGCGATTTTGAATAACGGTATGAAAGTATAAAGTAACAAGACAAATTGTTTTTGACCCTCGACACAAAATACAGTTGTCATATACAACATGTAATAAAATGGGGGGTCACAATACTTAATTGCTACTACAATAGGGACATGATCAACCCATGATATTGTACAACTTCTTCTCGCTCGGTAACAGTACTTTTTCTGGGATGAAAGGTAGCCACTGTTTTAATCCACGTAGTAACCTATCTGTGTGCAATATTTCATCAAAATCCGTTCAGCAGTTTTGACTTTTGGCGTGATTGAGTAACAAACATTTAAACATCCTACAAACTTTCGCATTTACCTACTAATATAGTAGGATAGGTTAAGATAACCGAACCTGATTGACGCTTTATTAAGTAACTAACAAAATTAATCGAAATTAAGTAATTAATATTACTGAATAGGCAAAAACCCACCGACATGGTCCGAAGAGTTCGTTGCGTCGGCCAACCGGTAAAAACTCACGATCGTACAGATATGAGGGAATAAAAAAACTAACGGAGCCACTGGTTGTATAACAAAATGCGATTTAGCGGGAAAGGTCGTCAGTTTGAAAAAAGAATATTGTCTATGGTCTGCCTTAAGCTAACCGACAAAAGCTAAGAGGTTTTCTGGTCTATTTAGTTACAAAGTTAATTTTATGTTGCGAATAAAAAAAGTAACGGAACCACCGGTGGCAAGGCTTGAAAACACTTCTAACCTTTCGAAGGTAGGTAGGTAACTAGAAATCATCAAATTAGTAGAAATAAAACAAAAAAATGGACTTCGGTTAACAGACTTAATTGTCTTGTTTGTTTAAAAACAATGGAATGAAAAAGGAGACAATTTCCAAAATTTGAATTAAGAATAAGATTATTTCAATAACCTCTTAATTTCAAATTAAAAATAGAATAAGTTCGTTTCAAATTGTGACTCGTGTAAATGAGTAAACAGAAATAAAAAAGGTAAACATAAAGTATAGGAATTTTTCAAAATACGTTTTTAAGAGTAAATGTTGATTGACGGAAATGTCTTGGCTACACCAATTATTGGAGTAGTGTTGCAATGTTGGTGTATTGTTGGTCTAATTGCTAACTAATGTGTGATATACGCACTAGACCACTAATATATTTGCTCATCTAAACATGTAAGCGGTTCGTCTGATTCGTAGCAAATTCCGTACTTGTACTCACCGTTTCAATATTTATACTATAAGCGTAGGGCCTATAGTATACTTACTTATTATGAATGAAGCAGGCGGGTCCCTTGCCCTCGATTCAGTACTGACGATGAAACAAGTCTTGATTTATTGCTTTGGGATTTGTCGCGTGTTGTTAATATGTGTTAATGATTAATTCATTGGTTTTTACGAAATTATTGAAAACAAATTTTAGTAGTTCAAATGCGCGTGAAAACAAGAAAGTGAAAAACTAGCTTTCACCCACGGCTCCGCCCGCGTCAATGTCAATCCCTCGGGAACAGTACGAGGAAACGATCTTTTACAGATTGGTCTTGGTCTTTGCTTGGATGTTTATTCATATTAGTATCTATTATAAAATATCGTATTGTTGGTAGTATAGTAATCCTACTACACAAGTTTACAACTTACTGTGGAGCTAGCTCAATCTGTGTGAAATAACCCTACATATTTATTTATTAAAAAAAATGATATAGGTACATTTGTATCTAAAACTATAGTACTTATATTAATTCTGTGCCTAAACAAAGAATACACGAAGTACAAGATTAAACGCATATCCGTCAAGACTTTCCTACTGACATTGACTCAAAAAAGAAACAAAAACATTACAGATCCAACCTTCCTTTATCCAAGAATGTTGTTTTTCAACAAAAATGGCTGTTTACTTCAATTAAAACTTGAGACCCCGACCGTACCAATGTCAATAAAAAGTCAGCGTAACAGGTCCAGCGGCATGTCAAAATATGTACCACTTTCCCTGCATTAATGCAATGTATTTTATTGCGAAATTAAAGTACGGAGTCGCTTTCAATTTTGCTTAGAACCCCCATGTCTTGAAATAAAAGGATATGGATAATTTTTGTTTGCTAAAAATAATTTAGAAAGTAAAAGTTAATTGTACCTATCCACATATTTGAAGAAGCGGAGAAAAATGGAACACTAAAATTGAAATGGATTTTCTAAATTTGAATTCAAAAGTAGAATTATCTTTGGGCTGCATGATTGACTGTTCGTTATTTAATTTTTATTCGATTAAATTACCACTCAGTATACGTTTCCTTTGCACCTGAGTACGAGCTCAATGTGTTCGAAATTCAAAACTACAAACACTCAAAAATTAAAAACACATAAATTATACTAATATCTTAAACCTGAATATACTACGTCATCTAATCAAAGCTGTAATTAAATTTACACACTCAGAAATTTTAAACCTTTAAAAACACATCAATTATACTAAGATCTTAAACCTGAAAATACTATGTCATCTAATCAAAGCTATAATTTTAAGTTGTTAAGTCTAAACAAATGAAGCAAGTGCTGCATAGTACAATAGTGGAGCTCCCCTAACCTATCGAATATACACAACTTTCTAAGAACGTAACTTACATATTGCAATAGTTACAGCCATACAATGTAGCCTAAACAGTTTTTGCTTAGTAACCAATGCTTAAATCCAATATGCGCGGAAAAAAGTTAATTAGTTGGCCAGCAAAGCCGAACGAGCGGTTGTCATCATCGATTGGAGTTTACATAATCTGTTTTACATTAGTACGGACCCACCAAGTTTCTGTGCCGATGCGCGGATTAAAAATGCCGATAATGGAGTATTAAAATATCAAAGAGCATGACCTTTTCCTTGTCGTGTTGGCTGAACACTTTTGTATAAGAAAGATTTCTAGGGTTTTACCCAAGTGAAAACGGGACCTCATTATTAATCCTCCATTGTCTGTCCGTCCATCTGTTCTATTGCCGCTATAACAACGAATAATAAAAACAAATTAAATGGAGTATAAGAAACGTGTTTCTAACATTTTTTTGTAATTTACTGTATGGTAGTACGGAAACCTTCATGTGCGATTTCAACTCGCACTTGACCAGTGTTTTTTAGATACATATCCCAGGATCGATCCCATTGATAAAGTAATTCGTATTGATGAACTAAGAGGTTTTTTTAAATAAACGTCGGCTGTATAAAGATCTGTATAATGATCGGTATATTGCATAAGGTATGTGGTCGTGTAAAAACTTCCTTCATAGTATAGTACCAATAAAATAAGAACACCCTACTGAAGAGAGATGCGATAGGAAAAGCAATGATTTATGTCTATAAAGCTATGTAAAGTAACATGTATGTTATATTATAAATAACATACATATGTAAAACCATGTACGCTATGTCATGATGAATTAAAATACAATATACATAAAAATGTGCCGCTGGTTTTGTCATAAAATAGATAAAATCAGATGTGACACACTATAAATATCCAAATTTAATAAAAAAAAACACGGTTTCACTCACTATTATTTAGTTGGAATCGCCAACTAGTTTCGTTCTATTACGAAGACCATCATTAGGGCGAGTGTTAGTGGTTGCCACACGATGGTTCGATTTCCTCAAAGCACAGACCGAAGCTAGTTGGCGATTTCAACTGAATAACTCACGTTTATTCAGTATTTATTCAGTAAAACCGTTTTTTTATAATAAATTTATGTTGCGTAAGTTTAATTACATTTTTTTTAATAAGTGTTTTATTTTTGAATTCGCAATGCTTTTTTGAAATATCTTATTACTCGTAAATTAAGAAATAAAATAGGGTGAAAAAATGTTGGCGCTAGAATTTTCTACCATATCCCATTCCCTTAAGGTTTAAGTCACCTAACACAACCTCCCGACTTTTACAAGTGACGTATTTGAATTAACTCATTTTACAATTAATTTGAACGTGTGTGTAAGTGGCCTTACACACACTAAATATCCCCGTTTTTTACACTCCATCGATCCTTTCTTTGCCCTGTTCTGATTCCCGGTACAGAGAGTCGTACCTGTATATATATAATTTGTGCTTGTATAAAAACATGAGTACTAGGAATTACTAGGAAACCCGCATACACGTGGCCGTGGGGGCGTTTCCATTGTCGCACGATATATTTCGTGGTTGCTAATGATTTATTCTAGCCATGTATCATTGCGAACAAATAGTAGGATTTACATAGCCTAATAAACATGTACACTTAGAGAGTGGTATCATGAATATAATAAATTATAGATGCTTTTGTAAGGCGGTCAATTAAGAAGGAGTTTATGGATAAGTACTCATTGATTTTACACATATGTTTATTATTTAATTTAGCACTGTTATGTGATTTGATTTTGTTATATTTCTACCGAAATTACCATAAATATAGGGAAGTATTAACTTATTTACTTATGTTTTCTTTAATATCTTTTCTTCTTTAATTATGTTTTCTTTATTATCTATTTAACGCCGAACACTCTTGATGCAATTGTGATATTATAGCCCGTAGCGTACTGGCATAACATAGTTAACTCCAAATTTATACAAAGTACAAAAAATAAAAAAGAATTGTCCACTCATATGTATATAAAAATAAGATATAGCACTTACAATATTTTATTAATTTTTCAATTAACTGTCATCCAATTAGGTATTTTCTAAACTTAATGTCTTTATAACAATGGACACTTACAACACATATCCTGCAGTTTCTACTAACCGCGTAGATATAAAACCAATATAACTAGACACTTTATACATATTCAATAAGCCCCCTTTACGCCATCTTTTCTTGGACAAAGAGGATCGAAGGAGGCCGTCGTATATTGGACGTATATTTTTTCTGTTTTCGCATTAATTGGCTCCTTTTTTTATGGAGTCGGTTGTTTAAAGGACAAAGTGTACTTAATATTGTGTCATTAAGGTTTAAAAGGACATATTGAGTTCAGTTGTGTAAGTTTAAAGCGATTGTCTTGTAACTGTCAATGGGAATTAACCATACGGGTATTACTTTCGATTATTGCGTTAGGTTTAATATCTAGCCAGTCAGTTACAATAGGTTATAACTGACTGGCTAGACTGGCGTCTCGCACTCGCCTTGGAAATGGGTTTCTGACTAGTTCGAAACTATAGTCGGCAATCCCGACGAAATAGCAGGTAAGTGACCCGTTTTTAATAGATAATACATAAGGTTGGTTATGTTTATTATTTTCATATTATATTTGTTATAATAGTCAGCTGTCAAATGCAGTTTATATGGCCATTTATTTAATAAAAAGGTTTTAGTCTTTTTAATTCTATAAATTAATTACAATCAGGAGTTTTTCCTTTAAAAAAACACAGAGTAAATAAAACAAATCACTTTAAGTAAGTATTACCTACAGTTTTTTTTACTTTTCACAGCATAAAGTTCGTACTAAAAGTTCGTTACGTATTCATGAAAAAATAAATTAAACAAAAACCTTGACTGTGTGAAATGAAAAAAGCAATAGTGAACCACTCATAGTAAATTACGAAATAAAATATGACATGGTGGAGATTTTCGACGTCCATATTTGAAGCGCGGTAGTTCAACTGGCAAAACATAGGTCGTACTTAGACCTAAGGTTGCTGGTTCCAACCCTGCCCGCGTAGAATTTTTCAACAATTTTGTTTCTTAATTAAATAAGAGTATATCAAAATAGCAATGCTATTTTGTGTAAAATAAACACCTATAAAAATTGAAAACAACTGCAATTAACTTGACAAGATGCCTAATAAATATCATACAAAGAGACCTTTTTGGGAAAATAGGTTAAAAAGTATAGACTCCCACGTCATATACTTTGTAAATGGTTACCCGGCTAAATATAGAACCTATATCGGTCAAACTAGCTACTGTGCGTTAATGCAGTTTTTTTATTGGTAAATTATATTGCTTTTTAATCAGCGCCGTGTGTGGTCAATATTTTGTAACTGGCTATTCCCGCTACGTCGCATGCTCTTTTATTCTGAATTTTAGTATCCCATTTCTTGTAGTCCGTAATATGACTGCGAAATTGCGTATGTCATTTGATATTTATTAGATTATTATTTGTTAATTATATTTATTTACATTTTCTTGATATTTATTGAGACATACCTTCTTCTCATCCCGCGAATTCTTTTCTGCTGGTCTAGAAGAAAAGAAAAAAAGGAGAATGTACCAGCTGCTTCTCTTCCCGCGCAGACCGCCGGTCAAGAGCATGGGCGAAAATCTAAAAATCATGACAATAGGCGATGCGGCTAGCAACCCATCACTATTTTGATTCTGTTTTTCACCTTTACGCCCACCAACACGCTAAACGTGGCCTTTCGGTGTTATGACCTTAGGCTCTGTCTACCCCTTAAGGAATAAAGACGATAGTATGTATGTAAATATGAACATAGATTCTGGCGGTTTTGTCGGTTGTATCCTAATAATTGGTGTTCCGAGCCGGGAGTCTCTTAAACGGCGTTAAAATGCTGTAAAATGATTTTGTGAAGTTTACCGCCTGCCTCAACCAAGCCGCTATCGGTTCTTGAGCAAATACTGTTCGTTAGTGTGTTCGTCTTTTAGTAACTCTCCTCTGGAATCCATAACATGAGATAAGTTATCATATTTAAGATTGGATATCACAATAAACTGGGAAGCTTTCGAACAGTTATATGATGTAGACAGAGCATGTACGTCAGTAGTTAGGCGTTCTCATTTTTGTCCTAAGAGTTTCTCTCGAAAATTAAAATATTTTTTTATTTAGAAAATGCTTACCCATTATTTCCGCCCTTTTGTTCAATAAGTATTCGTATGATACGTTATATCATTTAACATAAATATAGAATACTAGCTGTTGCCCGCGGCTCCGCCCGCGTTAATGTCGTTCCCTTGGGAACAGTAGAAATGATAAAAATTCCATACAAACCCCTCCCCCTTTGCTTTTTCCCCTTAAGGGGGAATTTAATACATTTCACCTGCATAGATCTTTAGCCCATAAGGAGGGGATTTTGCCCATTTCACCTACACAGATTTTTTTTATTGTAATGGAGAACTTCTTATTGTCATATTTCTAGTAAATAAAAAAAATCCGTACAAACATCACCCCACCTATTTTACCCCTTCAAGGGAAAATTTCGTCCATTTTAACTACACAGATCTTTTTGATTGTAATGTAAACATATATACTTATTTTCATACCTCTAAGTCAAGAAATGAAAAAAAATCCATACTAACTTTACTACCCTATTTTATCCCTTCAGGCGAAAATTTCGTCGGTTTTACCAACACATCTTTTTAATTGTAATCCAGAACGTCCAGAAATGAGAAAATGTCCATACAAACTTAACCCTCCCCTCCCCCCCATGTTGCCCCTTAAGGAGGGGATTTTATACATTTCACCTACACAGATCTTTTTAATTGTAATCGAGAACTTTCATACCTATTTTTATATTCTAAGTCTAGAAATGGAAAAATTCCATACAAACTTTACCCCTATTTACCCCTTCAAGGGAGAATGTTGTCTGGTTCACCTAAACAGATCTTTTTTTAATTTTAATTGAGAACTTGCGTACCTACTTTCACACTTCTAAGTCCAGAAATTAGAAAATTCCATAAAACTTCAACCCCTTTGATTTTCTAAAAATCCTTTCTTAGTGCTCATATACATCATAAAAAGAATCCCTGTGCCAAATTTCAAGTTTTTGGGTACAGTAGTTTCGGCTGTGCGTAGATATATAAGTCAGGTTTGCCTTTGGCCCGCGGCTCCGCCCGCGTAAGTGTCGATTTCTCAGGAACAGTAGAATTACCCGGAATACATTAGTTCATGACTTTCAATGAAACACCTTAATATTGAATTTCAATTGAATAACTTCAAAAACGGAAAGTTTCATACTAACTTTGCACCCCTATTTTACCCCCTTAAGGGATAATTTTTGAGTAAAATATTTTACTCCTGTTTCATACCTTTTAGTAAAGAACCTTCATATTGAATTTCATTCGAATAACTTTAAAAACGACAAAGTTTCATACTAACTTTGCAACCCGTTTTTCCCCCTTAGGAGATGAATTTCCAAAAATCCTTCCTTAGTGCTCTCCTACATTATAAAAAGAACCCCTGTGCAAAATTTCAAGTTCCTAACCCTTATAGTTTAGGTCCTGCGTTGATATGTCAGTCATTCAGTCAGCTTCTCCTTTTTTTTTTAGTATGGATTACTATGGATAGTATGGATAGGTATAATGCTGTCGTATAATGATGATGAATTGACATTGGATTTTAATTTTCTTATGTCACTTATTATTTTATTTTATTTTTGCTATATGTTATATGTTTGCAGACAAACTCATGCCTTGAGTTCATTCAAATGACGATAACTTTTTTTTTAATGAACCGATTTTGATGAAACAAACTTTAAATGTTTTGCTGAGTTAAAACAAAGCAATTGGTGAAAGTTTGAAGTAAATCGGTTCAGTATTTTCGGAGATAATCGTGATCATACATACAGACAGACAGACAGACAGACAGACAGACAGACAGACAAGAAATTCTAAAAAAATTTTTTTGCTTTCTATTATTCTTTTTAAGTGTCCCTCTATCCATTTCAGTCAAAAATTTTAAATGTACAGACAAAAAATTTTTACTGTTTTATTATATGTATAGATATAATTAAATGACGTTGGCAATTTTGCAGTGGGACCACGTATACGGGCATAAATTCTTAAATCATGCTATTAGTTTTTAGTACCTGTATTCACTTTTATCTATACCGAGCATAAACTAGAAAACTTTTATCTTTTTTATCTTTATATCACAGATAAACTGTATCAGTAAACGTCATAAGGATATAAACAAACATATATAAAATAAAGAAAAACGTAGAATGTGCCAGCTGCTTCTCTTCCCGCGCAGATCGTAAAAGCCGATCGAGGGATTGGGCTAAACTCTGCGGAATCATGAATGAGCGATGCGGCTAGCAACCCACCACTATTTTGATTCCGTTTTCCATCTACACCCCCGGCCTAGGTTCTGTTTACCCCGCAAGGGAAAAAGACGTGATTGTATGTATGTATGTACTTCAATAAACAAACAAGTCATTAAGTTTATCTCACTTCAAAAAGCTTTACTTTTTAAGCGACCGACCTTTCGCTACATATTGCAGCCAGTAACCTTTGCCATTATAATTGAGGTTAATATTGCATTTTGAAATTTCTGGAACTTGCTGGGTCATGATTCTTTATTTTTTTTAATTACCTCTCTGTTTGCTCTTTTAAGGAAAATAAAATGTAAGACACTGGCTATATACACATCATTGTATTTGCTTAAAAATTCATACTTAAAAAGTGATTCGCTCTACATATTTTGAAATTGGAACAGCCTGTATATTGCGAGGGTAAAGCTTTGCCAATGTAGTATAATCTGTCTATGCAACCAGCATTAATTTACCTTGTATCTGGGAACGCACTTGACAAGTTCCAAAATCAAATTTGAAATTGGAACAAATCTCAGTGCGGTGCGCTCGCAGGTCCGTAAGTAGGAAGTCCCTATTAGCTGGTAATGTGCTCAAGTGACGTTGGTTCGTTTAACCAGCCGCTTTATTTTGACCTTTCCCCCTCTCTAGTATCTTAGTACAATAGACGATGCAGGGGAATGTTAGCAATCTATCAGAGGTCAGATTAAACTGGTTGGAATATTGGCTCGATTGGTCCACAGGATGCTTGCCCAAGACGGTTGCCGTACCTCAGTTTGTACTGTTTGGTCGGTACTCCTGAGAGAATCAATGAGTTTTTAATAGTGAGCCGGATTTGCCGATGGAGTTTTGAATGCGCCATAGACAAATTATTTGTTTTTGTCACCACAGCTTAGCCAGGCAAATAAACGGTAAATTGTGGGAATCTGGTGATTCTTAAAGGACATAATTTTTATGCAATTTTATAACGATTTTTATAGGATTAATATTATATATTAAGTCGCGTTGTTTAATTGGGCCACATATGATTCTTCTATGCTGGTCTGGGAGAAAAGAAAAAACGTAGAATGTACCAGCTGCTTCTCTTCCTGTGCAGATCGTAAAAGCCGATCGAGGGCAAAAATCAGGAATCACGTTAATAGACGATGCGGCTAGCAACCCATTACTATTTTAATTTTCCACCAGCACGCCGGCCAATAAGCTAAACGTGACTTTCAGGTCCGTAAAAGACCATGGCTCTCTACCCCACGAGGAAAAACGATGTGATAGTATGTATGTATGCATGATTATTTACTACCTGACTAAGTACAATAGATGACAGGCCTTTTATTTCTATTTCTCATCATGCATATTCCACTCTCAAGTCTCAATGGATGTAAATAACATTCAAAGACACATTTTACCATCAAAATTGAACGATACACCATAGCCCCAGCAGAAGGGGGAAAACCCAAGAATTGCTACTTTGATGTCGTTGGAGAGCCTATGCGTGCCAATGGTCTCAAAACCAAGTGGAGAAGAAAGAGCCAGAAGCAGGCCCCGGGCTCCAAAACAATGAAGGTGCATCCGGAAGCACACTATAATGAGAGAGACACACACCAGTTAATACGAATCTTCTCACTTTCACGAATACGGAGCAGACGATTTACTTCCCCAAAAATATTACCTACTAAAAATGTAAAATTAAGTCTACAGAATATATTAAACCATGACATATCAAAAACAAAACATGTCGGAGGTTAACCTCAACCTTTAAAGTGATAAGGAAACGAAAAACTTTTTTCAACATTTTTGACGGCTTTATTAAGATTTTACCAATAAGGGCATTTGTTCCAATGTTGATTTATATTAACACGACAATGTATTTATTATTCGAGATAAAAAGAGCTGAATTTAGTTAAAGTTTTATCAATATTTTAGATGCGTAGGTATCTATAAAGTTTCGTTAAACTTGTTATAGCATAATTACAAAAAAAATGTTGTCTGTAAAGTCGGTTTACGGACGATAATTTTACGTGATAACGGTGGAAGAGTGATAGATGCGTCACAAGCCGAAAGCTTAGGCCGATCGTGCTTCTCTATCGCTTGTTCCGCGCTCTTGCATACACACGTAACGTGACATTTTTCGTACGTGCAGAACGCGTTATCGATTTATTAATCGATATAAGACGTTATCACATCAATAGACAATGAACAGATCAAATACGTATCTACATTCATTATACAGCTAACGTCATAAATATATAAAAAAAAAATATATATATATACGGACAAATCACACAGATTGAGCTAGCCCCAAAGTAAGTTCGAGACTTGTGTTATGGGATACTAACTCAACGATACTATATTTTATAACAAATACATATATAGATACACATCCAAGACCCAGGCCAATCTGAAAAAGATCATTTTCCATCTTGACCTGGCCGGGGATCGAACCCGGTCACTCCGTGTCGCAGGCTGGCGTGTTGACCGCTGCGCCACGGAGCTAGTCTTATTATAGTAGTACTAGTCTTATTATAGTAGTACTAGTCTTATATAAATAATTATAATTTCTTCAGTTTAAAAAAATAAGGCGTTCTTTTTTTAAACATTTTTGTGCGAATATCATCAGAGCAAGAGATTGCGTCGTAGTGTTGTGCAACGTTCAATATCGGATTCGAGTCGATCCAATTAGACATATCGATTTGGTTTGGTGTTGCCATAAATCAAAATCGGACATTAACAACTAAACACCTGCGTTCGGGCGGTATACGGCGCAAAGCAAATTTATATTTATTACTGGATGGGCCAATTAAAATTATTTGAATTTTAACTATACGTATGAAAGCCATAAAAATATTGTATGGAAAAGCATTTTTTTTATAATCACCCGGAGTTAACTGTTGAATCTGTTACATTTGAATAGTGCGCGCCAATTTATTGATTTCCTTAATTGCAATTAAAGTTGATTTCGTTATTTATTGGCTGCAAATAAAATGATAGCGCTTTCTGTCCCATTTTATCAGAAATTTTTCTAGGAGTACCAAATATTTTATATATATTTCGTTTAGGTATAAAATATGTTTGAGTTTCTTAACATTTAAATCTATATTAGGAACAACAAAAAAAATAACGTCTGCTAGTTACAGTTTCGCACCATGATCCCTTGGGGTAAAGGTCAAAAAATCACAAGGCTCAAATTGCTTCATTATAACTTCCTTTTATTCGTACCTGTCTTATTGCATTAATAACAAAAATAGAGCGATCTATTTAGTATGAATTGTTGACAACATTGTTAATCAAGCCGTATTTGAATAACAATACAAAACCATGTCCAAAGAAACAAAAATGCCGCCAAAGATCACCCCTCGTTTTTTCAACACCCAATTTCTTATCAGATGTAAAAAATGCCACCTCCAGTAGTTCGTATCTCGATCTATCTCACAAACGAAATAGTTCACAACTTATTAACTACTAATGACGGAACGAACAAAAAAGACATCAAGCGAACTATCAATCATTCTCTATTTGAAAAAATAATTGTAAATGAGTAAAAAAACCGACTCACCCGAAACGCTACAACCATTCATAATTCGAAATTTGAATACCGCGGGGTCATAGGCTTTTGTCTTCTTTTTTTTAAAGGCGCTGAATAGGTTGTATTGTGTGTGCCAATAATTTCTTTTTTCATCGATACGCACAATTTCTTCCCGCCAGCATTATTAGTTAATTTCAATAAAGAATAGACGCAAGTCTAAAAGTCTTAAGGTTGTCTACCTTAAATGAAAAGTCATACTTCAACATTATAAAACTAAAAAGAATAAAATTAAATTCATACCTGCCATCAAGTTATTAAAATATACTTCTAAACAACTGTTACACGTCAGTTTTTAATTTCTTTTTGCTGTTCTAACAGGACCCAAATCAAAATAAGACGGCGCTCTTTATGGCAACTTTATTTTTTAATTTGATTAACAGTATTTTAGTCTTTAACACCAGCTTATAGAGTCTATAAGGTGTAATTGTTGGTGAATTTAAATTTGTTTTGTATCCGTCAGTTTGAGGAACCGGAAATGTCAAAACGTTGGTTTTTTAACGTTAGCGTGATATTCTGAAGTTTTGGTTACTCGTATATTTCAAGTATTTATTTTGAAAGCAGATGTTATTTCTATGTTAGGTACGAGAAATTTATCATAATGTATCATATTTATTTTAAAACATTTGGCACCTACCAAAAGTTACTCATCCAAAATATGTTATATGTTGTGTGCTACACACATACTGGCACATTCATCATTTGGCACATATTTTTTCATCTGTTAATAGCCTGTGGGAGTTCCAAATTTAAAATAATGTAAATTCTCAATTTGACTACAGATACAAAAAATATTTTAGGTATAGAATCTTGAGATAATTACGTGGATATTGTCTTATTTAAATCTAAATACCCCGCCACTAATTACGACAATTTCAATGTGTGAAATCATCATCAGGTCCTTTTTAGTCTCCACTACAGGAGCACGAACCTCTCTGTACTACTAGAGCCATACTTGGCTAGAGCAGCCAGAGGACTTGGCCTACACTCTCCACGCTGGCCAGACGCGTTGGAGAGGTCTTTGTTTAGCTTGTATTGTCGCCTTCTACGACATCCACGGGAAGACTTGGAGTGGTCTTATTCTACTTCTTTTATGATAAAACTTATTGTAAAGTTTTGCTTGTATGTGTAAAGTGATTTTAATATGAATTCGGATTAGTCGATACACTATTATGTCAAATAATCCAGCCATCACTTCAGATTGAAATTGGTGGCTTCGTGTCTTTTGTAGGAGGCATATCACACACATTGCACAAGTTGACCAACAAGTCTAGTAGTTTAAAATTAATCTGTTCAAACTTTTTGGTAAACCCATTGGCAAAGATCTATGTGTAATTTTGCTTTGCACCATGCTTTGATACGTTAGCGTGAATGCAATTTAGGTATGTTTTGTCTTTATTTATATTTTTAACTCTGTTACGACATCGGTGTCTTCTCCAAGATTGAAGAAAATTCTTGCTACACCTAATTTGACCAACTGGTAACTTGCAAAACTAAACTGTATCAATATACGATACTTAGGGTTCATAGTCTGTGCGCCGTGGTTACCGAACGGTGACGTCACGCTCGCGTGCCTTCGAAAAACAAATTTTACTTGACCCCTTTCTGCTGCCTACACAGAAAGTCTATTTATAACCGACTTTAAAAAGGAGGATGCTTTTATAGTGTTTCGAGGTTAGGAAAAAAAACATAAAATTTAAAGAAAAAAGAAACTAATAGGTAGTTACTTTTTACACAATGTATTTTAAACGTTTGAGACCCTGTTGGACTCCATTGTATAAAATATTTCCTTCAGCATTGACTTTAAATTGATATTTTGTTTATCATTGGGCCCTTCTTTCTTACTTTCTTCTTTTTAAAGGTTTATATCATCTACTGCAGGTTAAAATAATTCAGCCTTTGCAAGCCTTGCCTATATCGGGCCCTCAACCTCGACAATGACAGTACACCAGTATATTTTTAATCAAATAGCTTCTAAGACTCTTCTTTTAGACCTTTGAAGAGTCTAAAATATATCTATAGGTAGTATGTTTCGAAGTTTCAATGATTGGTCATCGTAAAGATGCATGAGACTAGATAGAGAATAGTATTTTATAATTACTACCTGACTAAATTAAGTAAATCTAATTTTACTGGCCTTTTTATCAGATTGATTGTTTTCTTGAAGAATGCGATCAGATTCCCTTTATTTCCATCGTAACGGTACAACTGGCAGCTCAACGTAAATTGGCCACTCGCCTTTTCGAGTACGGAGTTCTCTTTTCGAATTTGAATGTTTAAATTGCTTTTTTATTGGACGTGAATTTATTGCTCTGGCGTTTGTTTTGGCGCCAAATGTCACTTTGAATTTGGAACCGATGTTTTTCTTTTTTTATATCTTGTAGGGAGTAAGGTTTTTGTTTCGGTGCCAGTGTGTGTTTGTAGTCAGATTTCAAACTACAATTTGTGCATTGGACTAGTAAAGAACAATACAGTTTTTGATATCTTCAGGTTAAATAATAAAAAAGAAATGACGGTAAACTGTACACAAAGTTGAAACCCGTGTTCCACCTTTATTTTTTACTGCATCAATGCAAAACACTTATAAAATAGAGCGGCATTGTTGATATTATAATTTTACCCTTTCGCGTTTAATGCTGGCGTAAACTGTTTTTCAACGTCGAATTATGTAATTTGTCAAACCGATTAATTCTTACACTGTAATTACTATTAATTAATTGTAAAGTTTTATTACAAAGGCAATTATTGCAGAATTATTTTCTTTTATGTAGGTTTGTTTTAAAGTTATTTCTTCAATCATTTATTTTTATTTATCAGAATATAAGTTAATTTACTATTTTTGTTTTTAAAATAAAATTACTAAAAACTGTTAGCATCTAGTTTTATATATCTTCTTAATAAAAATGCGACCCTTTTCTATCTTCTTATAGCAGAGTCAAATGGAAGTATGAAAAAAATAACTATTCTAACCAGCTTTTTCACAAAACTTCGTCCGAGTAATTCATAGCCTATGTACTATTTTGATGCTAGCTATAGCATTGTAAAGTTTCATCAAAATCCGTCCTGTAGTTTTTGAGTGAAGGAGTTAAAAACATCATATAACTAAAACATTTGAATTTATAATATTAAGTAGGATAGTTGGGTTTGAACGGAACCAAAACTTGGGAAGTGCAGGGATACCTATAAATATTTTCACAATATTTATTAATATACATTTGTTTCTTTACAGGTATGTACATATTTCAAGCAATAATGCCTACAGTATACACCATGAAGCAAGCAAGCAGGTAGGGATAAATTAAAAGTAAAAAAAAAACTTTATGCTTCGAGTTATTTTCAGCGAGCCCTTTAATTTGGTATCCGGAGTGCATCATAAATAGCTAGTCCGCCATCTTGGGTGTTCCGCCATGTTGGATTCAGAATGACGTTACACTGCTAGCCATACAATGTCATCCAAACTAAACGAGTATACAAAATATACATTGGGTATCTCTTGGATAGGCATGTAACATCCTCGTCTTCATCGTCACTTACCATCAGGTGAGATGGGAGACAAACTCCTAATCAAACGTTTAGTAAAAAAAAATCTGCTCTATCGGTGGAAGATATCAGTTTCAAAATTGAGCTGTAACATTCCACGCGAACAAACATAGTTACATACATACATTGCAAGTTAATTAAAAGCTTGTAAAAAGGATTTGAACCTAAAAACATCTGGCCCGTCGATGCTCTCAATCACTGAGTTGCCGTAGCTTCAAATCACCCTGGCGAATTAGTTCATCATACCTATAATAGGTACACGCATTCGAAGCATGCGTAATATCCATTACTACCCACTATTTAGAAGTGTGGTATCCAACTTAATTCATATAGATGAATTGAAAGTTGATTAAAGTGGAGAAAGCTTTCTCAATTTATTATATTTAAAATAAAATTAATTATTGAGATGGGAGACAAATGCCTAATACAACATATTGTAAAAAAAATATGAAAAAATTTTTTCGTCCAATATTTTCGATTTTAATATTAAACGAGCATATTAATGCTATATAATTTATTAGCTTGTAAAAAGGTTGAACTTCTTTATATTTCCAGCAGATGTAAAGTTGTGGCATGACGGCAGAGTGCGTCATGCTCATGCCGTTTACCATTCAGCATACAAACCATTAGATGTTACACATTAAAATTGAAAAAACTATTTCAACATACGTTATCGCGAGCATCGTCGCGTAACAAAAAAAAAAATGAAACGTCAAAATATGAAACCAATTTTTATTCGCTAGTTTTCCCAGTAGTTAATAGGCCGTTATGGGCGACACACACGGTAATAGCCGCCTTATCTTGAGTGTGCCATCGGCCTTACGCGCATCCGTACTGAACTTAATTATAATTGTGGTCTTTAAAATTCTCCTTGTCTATGGTTATGAAGACGTGATTCGAAATATGAATTTTCAAATTTGAATTTTGATTGTTCGCTGGGAATTGAATTATTATAAGAAAAGTAGGTGATTCAATTATTTCAAGGCATGTATAAAAAATAAAAAGTTTATATTTTTTCCCCGTACTAAAACAGAAAGAGTAAAGAAAAATAACATTGTTGTGTAAAATAAAATCACAAACTTATTTCCTAGTTATTTACTTCATTAAAGTTAAAATATTGTTCAATACTCATCAAAATTCATAAAATGATATTCATACTGCCAAAAATAATGAATTACAACTTTATATAGACAATTACCATTAAAAATTAAATTCTAGACATTAAACATCCATCTTTTATTTAAACGACGACAGCAATACATAAAATAAAATTTTAACAGCTCTGTGATTGCTTTTTTATATTTGTGACTCATCACAAATATAAAATGTGTATTATAAAAAATATTAGCTGTTAAGATATTTTATATTATTCACACTATTTTATAATCTGTTGCTTCATAGCAACACATTATAAAATAATACTTAAGTTATTTAATGACTAGCTCTGTGGCGCAGCGGTCAACACGCCAGCCGGGTTCGATCCCCGGCCAGGTCAAGATGGAAAATGATCTTTTTCAGATTGGCCTGGGTCTTGGATGTGTATGTATATATGTATTTGTTATAAACTATGGTATCGTTGAGTTAGTATCCCATAACACAAGTCTTGAACTTACTTTGGGGCTAGGTCGATCTGTGTGATTTGTCCCTATATGTTTATTTATTTAATTAAAAATATCTTTAATTTTGTGATTAAAACTAACGTGAGATATAGACATTATTAAAATATGTAACAACTCAACTCCTCATCCGGAGGTCTTCCTCAGGGCGAATGTAGATCGAGACGCGCGTCCGATGTCCCGATCCGCACTGATACTCGCACAATACGGATGAAATCGAAACATGTCGGCCAGTAGCTGACTTCGTACGTTAGTAACCCGTTGTTACATATTATAATGTCTTTCATTTCTTTGATTTAATCTTATTCTATAACTAAATACAAACTGTTCGTGTATTTGTTACGCTGTCACGCCTTAAAAAATGAACTGACCATTACGAACGTTTTCTATGGTACAGAGAAGGGCAAAGGCTACATTTCATCTCAGAAAAAGTAACTGTTCCCGAGGGATTGATAGCGACGCGGATGAAAGCGAGTATTAATATAAAATCTTCATTTATTTTGCATATCGCGGTTAGAGCCTTAAATTTGAATAAAATTTTCAATATGGGTGTTTTGGTGGTAAAAAATTGCATAAACATTTTTTGTACATGAAGCTCACACGTTTTGTTTGAAATTAAAAATGGGGATCATATAAGTGACTAAGTTGAATTTTCAAAATTTACGGATTCCCTTGACCTACTATTACGGTTTGCATGTTAATGAGAAACAGTTAGGTTATTAACTCTTTCTCTAAGACTTATTTCACTTTTTTTCTGTCAGACTTAGAATACTAGAAACTCAATACAAAAGAATAAAAAAAAACACTTTGAATTACTTTTAAACCATCAAGTTTACAATGTAATGAATCAAATAAACAAAAAACGTACTGAGCATATCTATAAACAGTGTTAATACTTTTATGTAAAGGAGCACAAGAAAAGACTCGGCTTCTGCTATGGTCACGATCCACATTTTTATGTACATTTTCAAGTCAAAGCTACGCCGATGTAACCCTTTTTCCACCTTTTTGGATTATTCACTAACTGGACACTAAACTGCGTACATTTAGATATTAAAATGGATATATTTGTGACCAGTTTTTAAACATGTCGTAAGGCGTGATTATTAAATCTTTGTGAATTTTAATTTTATTTATCGTTAACTGTACATGTAAAACATTTTTTTAACTTCTATCACGCATTTTCAATTGAACATGCTCTTTTTTTTGTCTTATTTCTATTCTATTCTGTTTCCCCTCCCCTTTAGATAGAATAGCTACTATCCTATCTAAATGGGAGGCTTTGGACATAAATGCGAGTAATCTATGAAATTATTAAATCCTAAAAAAATAATGTAAATACATACCTATGTAACCTTAATTACCTGGACACATGCAAATATGTTTGCTTTTTTAATCTTTTGGTATTCTTAGGCATAAATCAACTGTTGAGTCGAGTTAGTGAATTACCTCTTCAACCTAATTTTAATTTCAAGTCATTAAAATACAAGTAGCAGATGCAAAATTCTCCAAAACCACAGACAAACACAAATTGTTTTGGAATGATTATACAATGTATTTTTATAACTATTTAACCTTTATCGTCAGTTAATTCGAGTTAAGGACCCCAACATACTGGTTAGTTCTTTTATTTCGATATCCTCTCTGTGACGCCTTTGAATCGCAGAATCCTGGGTTCGATCCCCAGTCGGGTCAAGAAAGTCAATATGTAATGTGATCTTTTTCAGATTGACCTGGGACTTAGATGTTTATCTAAAAACCCTGTCCGATCCTTGAAGGGGTGACATAATCAGAAAAATGTTTCGTATTCCCTATTGCTTTTGAGAAGCTCAATAGCCCAATTTGTGTGCACATAGCAACCCTGGGCGTAGTCCCCAGTGGGATGGGTGACCGCAAGTGCCACAAAAATGTCTCGAGCTCCGCCGTGCTTCGGAAAGCAGGTTAAGCGTTGGGCCCGGCATCACAAGATGTCATTTGTTAAGCTATTTACGTCATTCCTTCATGCTGCTTAAAAAATCCGACACCAATATTGGCAACTATCACTTCTTTCAGGCCCAAACACACGACACGAAGGACCAAAAATACAAGCTTGGTCCTTCGTAGTGTGTAGACCTTTCCGTCCCCTTTACCGTCGTTTGCCCGGTCTAGCGGAACGCGAAAAAAAAAACGAAAAGACTATAACAATTATGCTTGACCATCGCCAATTTATTACATGTTTTTTTTTGTTTATAGCGTATTCTTGATTCTGATTCGTAACGGACATTGGTTTTGAATAAATCAAGGCTTAATGTCGAGATCTTTTTGGAAACTAGTCGTGATTAAACTTTTTGTTGTTCTAATATCATAATGTCAATTGTTTTGAAGAGACATGATAACTAAAACCGGCCAAGTGCAAGTCGGACTCGCGCACGAAGGGTTCCGTACCGTTATCCATAAAAAAGGCAAAAAAATCATGTCTGTTGTATAGGAGCCCCCCTTTGATATTAATTAATTTTTATATAAATGAATATATAAGTAAATATTCTGTGAATATTTCAAGCGTCTACCTGTTGCCATTATCAATATCGAGCAAAAATGAGCAAAAAAATTCACGTTCGTTGTGTGGGAGCCCCCGTAGATATTCATTTTATTATATTTTTTAGTATTTGTTGTTATAGCGGCAACAAAAATACATCATCTGTGAAAATGTCAACTGTGTAACTATATTCTTCTTCTTCTTCTGGTGTCGACTCGGGAGAATTAAATATGTGTTGACCAGAACTCTGCCACTGACCCAGCGTTATCAGTGGCATTGTATAGTATCTCGGTTCATGAGATACAGCCTGGTGACAGACGGATAGACAGGCAGACGGACGGACAGCGGAGCGATATTAATTTCGTCTGTTTGATATTAGTACCGTTTAGTCGCTCGCGTTATATACCTTACTAACCTAGGTTAATATAGTTTTACTAGCATTGGCATTTTACTAGCACATATTTTTCTTGTAATAATTACTTTTATACAAAACTATTCCCTCCCCCTCGAGCTACCGTCCACATCATTAAAATCCCATAAATAAAGGCCAAAGTCAACTATCGACATCTGTTACGATCGACAGAAGGGCTAAAGGTCCTTCCACATAGAACTAAGGAACATGATGCAACTGTTAGTCCTAATTCATAGTATAAAACAAAGTTGTTTCCCACTGTCTGTCCTTATGTATGCTTAGATCTTTAAAACTACGCAACGGATGCGGTTTCTTTAAATAGATAGAGTGATTCGAGAGGAAGGTTCATATGTTTAATTTATCGCACCCGTGCGAAGCCGGGGCGGGTCGCTAGTATATTTAAACACGAAAGTTTGTGAGTATGATATGAGTGATGTATGGATATTTGTTACTCAATCACGGAAAAACTGTTGGTCGGATTTTGACAAAATTATGCACACAGATAGATTATTACTACGCTACGATGATGTGATGAAATAAAATCAATCACTTTTCAATTTTTTCATTTTCTTTAATTTTTGTCAAGTCATGTCAACATATCCCTTTTAAGGTTTGAAAAAATAAAAAGTTATGTTTCTTCTATAGTGTCATTCTCTCAAAGCTTCATAAAATTTGGTTATTTGGAAATAAATTCAAATTAAGAATTTTAAACCCTTCTGAACATGTTTCATTGTTCACATTACTTCAATGACCCAATTGCACGCTCTTCAAGAAATTGGTTTTTGTAAAGTGCCTTAGCGCCGTATTATATGGAGGGACCCTAATAAGGACACGAGTCGATTCAGACCCGACAAAATTAAATTTAATTGACCCATAACAATTTTATTTCGACATTCTTTACTTTTTATTCATTTTAAATTCTTTCACCTACTTTGGACGATTTTATATGTAAAATTATAAAAGATTTCAAAAGTAAAATTATGTTTTTTATAAAAGTTATTGTAAATCATATATTATTTTTGTCTATTTTATCTATTATTATCTTTTATGACAAAAGAAATCCAACGCATTTTTATACTAAACCAAGAAACAATGAAAAGCTGACTTGTTAAAACGGATCCACTAGGATACGATCGGAATAACTCGAAAAATTGTTTTTCTGTAAAGTCGGTGTACCGAGATATTTTGTAAGAGAGAGAGATGAGAGAGGTGTAAGAGAGATTAGTCATAATGCGAACGCTTACGCCGATCGTGCCTCTCTGGCGCTTGTTCCGGAACGTGACACATTTGCGTGCGTGCAGCCGGCCTTCATCGATATATAAGATATAATAATATAAGATATTATAAAATTGAAAGTGAGTTTGTTTATTTATTTGTTTGTTTGTTACGCTTTCACGCCGTAACTATTGAACCGATCATCATGAAATTTTGCATACAAGTTCTCTTGATTGCGGAGAAGGACATAGGCTACCTTTTATCCCGGGAAAAAGTACTATCCCCGAGGGATCGACATTGACGCGGGCGGAGCCGTGGGCGAAAGCTAGTCGATATATAAGATGTTATCACATCCATAAGTAGGTAGTAAGTTTTCAGGGCTCATGTACGTATGCATGTTTCTTTATTAAATCTTAAGTTCTAAATATGCAAACAATTTTGGATGTATGGACCGAAACGAAACAACGGCCTTAGTTAACTTCCTTCTCATCTCAGCATCATGAGCGTTTCCCTAGTTGCCAGTTGCATCCTCAGCTTGACGCGTTGGAGCCAAGGTCCAGTTAAATAAAATAAATAAATATATACGGACAAATCACACAGATTGAGCTAGCCCCAAAGTAAGTTCGAGACTTGTGTTATGGGATACTAACTCAACGATACTATATTTTATAACAAATACATATATAGATACACATCTAAGACCCAGGCCAATCTGAAAAAGATCATTTTTCATCTTGACTGGCCGGGGATCGAACCCGGTCACTCCGTGTCGCAGGCTGGCGTGTTGACGGCTTCGCCACGAAGCTAGTCAAATGATGTTATGACAATATTCAAGCTGTGAAAGTTTTTGACAAGCTTATCTTCGATACTTAGTATGATCTGTTTAAAGCTAACAAAATAACTGTCTTTTGAAAGTACTTAGTACTCATTATCGTTGGTCAAACTACCTCTGTGGTTCAATGGTTAAGGCGTTTGCCTGTAGACCCGGGGGTCGTGGTTCGATTCCCATTGGAAGCATACTTTGTTTAGTTGTTTCCAGTTTGGTTAGGATATCGCAGGCGTGAATCACCTGATTGTCTGATAATAAAAATGATTCCGTTCTTCGGAAGGCACGTTAAGCCGTTGGTCCCGACTGCCATCTAGTAGTCGTTAAAGGAACCACGTCAGAGGCCGAGAGGCGGTTCCGAAGAACTCTGACACCAGGGTGTGCATCAGGTGTGGTCGATTGAACATGACACCTGCTCGAAATGATGATGATCGTTGGTCAGGGGAGTCGTCCTCAACTATCTGTCTGGTGGTGCTGCTGCTTCTCTCTCTACCGCTGCTTCTTGCTCATCCTCAATCCATCCGAGCAAGTAGCATACCAAAACCTTTATCCCAGTCCAACAAACTCCTATCCTCCTCTCTTAAAAAAACAGATTTCGATGGACAGCATCATCGAAACCTAAATCATCATCATCAGGTCTTTTTAGTCTCCACTCTAGGAGCATGACCTCTCTGTACTACCGGAACCATACTTGGCCAGAGCAGACAGAGGATTTGGCCTACACTCTCCTCGCTGGCCAGACGGGTTGGAGAGGTCTCATTGATGTTTATAAACTTTGTTTTTCCGCTTGTATTTCCGAAACCTAAATAAACCGAATAAACTTCGCTCACGAACTCGTCTGCCAAACGTGGTGAGCATAGCAAAACCACCTAAATCCTTTGGGGAGGCCTATGTCCAGCTGTGGGCTTGCGACTGAGGTAATGATCATGATTCATTAATTTTAATGGGTAATAGTTGACAAACGGAAAAATGTAAGTAATGAAATTACTGTAATAATTGACTGATAACGATATTTTCTAACAACCATTTAATGCAGTGTCTAACACATTCCTAAGCCTACGTGTATGACAGTAATTGGAACACTAGATAGTGAGGTAGGAGCCTACGCAAGGTGCAAAACCTGTTGCTACAAAAGTGGCGTAAGTACCATTGTATTTGCGCGACTATGACCCGTGGCAGCACGGTATTGGAGGGTAATAATCCTTGTCAACCCCTTGATTTGCCAATGAGGCAGTATAGCAACTAGGGATAGCGCAAAAAACCTTCCCTCTTCGGTTGCTATACTTGCTATGCTTGAGTTCCGAGCTTTGATCTCATAGGAGAATAACTGTCTCCGTGGTCAGTGGTTAAGGTGTTTACCTGTAGACCCAGCCGTCGTCGTGGGTTCGATTCTCACGGGAAGCATACTTTGTTTAGTTGTTTTCTGTTCGGCTAGGACATAATAAAAAGAAGCCAGTTATATTTATTTCATGGCGCAAAATCAGAACAATCCAGGGTACAGACAGAATATGTACTAGTACTTACAGAAGTCGCTCTCTGGAAAGGTATTCAAATAAATATCAATCAATGTAGTTAGCGATATGGTATAATTTAGCTCGAGTTAGTTAGAGAACGCAGCATCTTTTCGTTTAGATACCTACAGAATCGGTACAGAATCCATTGCAAGCTAATATCATTCTTATAGCTCTAAACAAACGATTCATAATTCGATGAAGTCGGTGAACACAAATGTGACCAAACGAGCGTTGTTCCTACTGGATTTACCTGGTTACCGCTTCAAAGTGGTCGCCGCGTAGGTATTTTTTCGATACCGACACGGGGAGTGAGACAGGCCTGCCCGGGGCGCCTACATTCAGAATACGCCACCTACACGACTAAAATAAAAATAAACAGGGTGTAAAAAGTTAATTCGGAAAAGTGACAAATGAAGTTATGCCCTATTCGGTCGTAGACTTTTATTGGAGATTGCAAAAAATGTCAACAACCATATTGAATGTGCAATAAAAATTTACATTTTAAACACAAATGTAATTGCCTAATTTAGCCATTGTAGCCAATAAAATGTCTCAAAGAATAACATTGCAGCGCTTCCAATTGGTATAAAAAAAAACAACATACTCCTTGTATGTTGTTTTATTTTAGGGTTCCCTACTCAAAGAAACAGACTTACGTTAAAACGTACGCGGAAGTAAAAGATTAGGGACTTGGGTCTCCAAAAATGTCACAGCGTCATGTAGTTTTGCCCTCCTACAGCAGGATTGTGGAATGGGCGCTCCCTAGGCTTTCCCTGTGTGCTATGACTTGGGGTCCTTCTAAAGGCGTGTTTACATCTTAAGAGTCGGCAACGCATCAGCACCTCGCAAGTATGGACGTACATTTAAAACTTATATTGCGCAAATATACAAATTACAAATAAAAATATTACAAAATATTGTACCAGATAAAATTAAAATTAAATGTCATGACAGTGAATTATTTAAATATTGTAATATATTACCAGTCCACTCTCAATTCAAATATGCATTACTAAAACAACACTTTTTTGAAGATAGGTATTGGAAAAAAGTAAAACATTCAGTGTACACTCGGGCTATAGCACGGAATGTCTTGGTAACAGGTCGAGCGAGTAATATGTACGGCGAAAGAACATCTACCTACATTATTCCTCGTTTGATTAATAAGTTACCTCCTCAGTTACGTGATGACATTACACCTAACAATATAAAAACAAAATTAAGGAAATATTTTATGGATAACTCTTGGTGTTTGTCTGGTTCTTGAAAATTATTCTTTTTTTTTTTACGTAAATTATAAACTAACTTAGATATAGGTAAAGTTAAGTAGATAGGCATATTTAATAAATTTCTGTAATTTCGATGTACTCATTAGTAACATAGGCACAAACCTTCGTGGTTTTTATATGTTATTAAAACTAAATATTATATGTTATGTATTTTATATGGTAAATAAATGAAAAAAAAAAAAAAAAGTGTTGCAGATGTCCATTAGCGACGGTGACCAATTTGCATCAGGTGGCTCGTCTGCCCGTTTGCCGTCAAATATACATCCTTACTAATAGTATAAATGCGAAAGTGAGTTTGTTTGTTTGTTTGTTACGCTTTCACGCCGTAACTACTGAACCGATCATCATGAAATTTTGCATACAAGTTCTCAGGAGTACGGAGAAGGACATAGGCTACCTTTTATCCCGGGAAAAAGTACTATTCCCGAGGGAGCGACATTGACGCGGGCGGAGCCGCGGACAAAAGCTAGTAAAAAATAATTACAAATTGAATCGTGTGTAGAATTTTATAAGCAGACATTTTCATTCAACATCAAAGCAACAATGCATTTCGTTTCCCAAGCTACAACCTTGAAAAATATGGAAAAATATCGTCCCCTACATTTATGGCTGAAGATAATGACACCACACAAAAGAAAAAATAACAAACCATTGACAATAGTTAGATGCGAGCCGACTGGGCGCGCATCAGTTATTATTTTAAAATAACAGTTTTGTAAGTACAAAATATATTTACGCGCCGGTGCGCATGCGCCGGTGGTTGTGTGTGTGCGTGTGGATATAGGATGTTCGTGAATGTTTGATTAATTGTTCGTGCTTTCCAAGATTGGTGATAGAGGGTGTTGATAGGGATTTTTGTGGAATTCAGAGTTCTTATACTATATTTTTATATGAAACAAAAAATTAAGGTTTTATTTTTTTTGTATTTTTTTATATTGAAAACTTTCATAGTAGTGAGTTGAAAAAAAAGTAGGTAACAGAGCAGTGCTTCTTGTAGGTTAAGGAACTTGGTGATATATTTTATATTTTTTGACGTGTATAAATCGATGAACGCCGGCTGCACGCAAAAGTGTCACGTTCCGTGTGCAAGCGAGAAGGCGGAAGAAGCGATAGAGAGGCACGATTGGCTTAAGCGTTCGGCTTCTGACGCATCTATATCTCTTCCACTGTTATATTGTAAAATGATCGTCCGTAAACCGACTATACAGAAAACCAACTTTTTTATTTTTTCAAAGATTTTCTATTGAATAATGGAAACTTTTATACAAGTGAATCAACAAAAAGAGCTTCTTGTATATAAAGGAATTTAGTGTTTTTTTTTTTTGTAACGACTGCTTTTGTGTAATTATAAGATTTCGGGCTATTATGCCGTAATATTCAAACATTGAATAAAAAAAAAATATTAAATATTTATTTTTTTCCAAAAAATATGTACATTGATAACAAAACAAATCAGACAATTTCAAAACACACTAAAGATAAAGAAGGTATCTAAACCTTAACAAAAGTAATGAATAACATACAATAATAATATATAGAATAGTACAAGTTAGATTGGGACATGACTATAATAATATGTATATAAGCACTGTGCATATTTCCTTAACAAATGATTTTTTTTAATATCCTTACTAATAAGTACATATCTAATCATAATGCTATACGATTAATGTACTGAAAAGTAATAAAAAATACTATAAAAATGGCGTGTCAAAAATCTTGATATCACCAGGAAGGTTGTTCATTTCATTACCTCTTTCCCACGACATCTTGCCCTATCCTCGGCAATTGTATCCGCGTTCAGATGACACATGTCTTAATGCCCAGACGTGTCATTAGATGACAATCGTCTTACGATTGTCTTACAATCGTCAAACAATCGCGCATCGTAGTTAATGCAATTAGCGCATACCTTTAGGAAAATTATTGTTACGACATTTTTCCTGTAATATAGCTATTTTATGTCAATTGGAAATAGCTTTTTTAGTATCTGTTATATTAGTTTTACACTTTTATTATTGCCGGACGTTGTATATTATATTATAATATCTTCAAATGAAATGCTGTTAAGTACAAGTTAAAAAATAATATTTATATATTTTTTTACTTCACACTTCCTTTACCGTGTCACTAATGGACAAATTTGAAAATCCAATAAGAAAAAAAAGTGGTTGGCTATAAAGTCGGTTTACGGACGATAATTTTATGTGATAACGGTGGAAGAAAGATAGATGCGTCACAAGCCAAACGCTTCCGATAGATGTGTCACAAGCCGAACGCAATCGTGCCTTATCGTTTATTCCGCGATCTCGCTTGCACACGGAACGGGACACTTTTTTGTGCGTGCAGCCGGCGTTCGTCGATTTATACGACGTTATCACGTCAAAATTGTCACAAATTGTTTACCATAAACAGTATTTTCAAAAAAATACGAATAATTTGAAATGCATCACCCTGTAGATGTCGGCGTGTTTATGCACATCAATTATAAAGGCACCGCGCGGAACCACGTCCGCTGCCGACGAGCGCGAACATTCGGAGGTCAAGTCCCAACGGCGCGTTCCATTTTCAAAAACTCAAATTCCGTATTTTTGACTTATGTCATTTTGAACGAGGTTATGAGTGATGTGCCAGTTGATGGTTCGATTTTTTTGATACTGGTTTGAAAGAAACCATCACATTCTTTTTTCTGCCACGAATAATAAAAAATACATTTTTTTTAAGAATCAAAGTTTTTTATATTGATAGCCAGTCTGGTAGTTTTGTACTAGACTTTAACTTCTATTGAGTTAGGTACTTTTACTCAAATATTTCCATCGGCAAATATAATTCATGCGTCTGTATAGTTTACGAGTACTTAGCCAACAATCAGATTTATCACATACTAACCAAGAAAATAGGTTTTATCTACAATGCAGCTTAGTAAAAAGACCCCAAGACAGGTAGAACATAAAAAAAGTTAATTTCGCAACTATTACTGAAAACCGACCTGTAATTAAAAATAAAACATAACAAGCTGTCAGCATTAACGTAGAAGGCCATTAAATCTCAATTAGTGATTAATTTTCATAAACAATAAACCATTTTGTCGGCTCGTTGACTATGCAAAATTTCGCGCAACACAAAACTATTACAATTAGCCACAAACGGACTAAAACCCTGATAAAAATCTATAAAACTCTAATAATGGCTGTTAGAACAGTTAAAAAGACAAATTATTTCGTCACTCAAATTACAATAATCAACCTCTTTTAGTTACGCAGTCATAAATCTTGTTCTTAATTTGAAATGTTCTTTTTTTAAACGTTCTTTTTTTAATTTTAATTGATACGTTTTTGTTGTTATTGCAGATACGTAGGTTTGCTCGCGAATGTGATTACATTTTATTCTTAGGGTTCCGTACCCAAAGGGTAAAAACGGGACCCTATTAATATCGCTCCGCTGTCCGTCTGTCTGTCTGTCGTCCGCCCGTCTGTCACCAGCCTGTATCCCATGAACCGTGATAGTTAGACAGTTGAAATTTTCACAGATGATGTATTTCTGTTGCCGCTATAACAACAAATACAAAAAATAATAATAAAATAAATATTTAAGGGGGCTCCCATACAACAAACGTGATTTTTTTGCTTGTTTTTGCTCGATATTGGTAACTGCAACAGGTAGACGCTTGAAATATTAACAGAATATTGAATTATAGGCATATTCACTTAAAATAAAATTAATATTAAATACTACTCCCATACAACAGACATTTTTTGCCGTTTTTAACAGTACCTTTAGTGCGCGAGTCCGACTCGCACTTGGCCGGTTTTTTATGAGACTGTTTTGGGATTTTGTTGACCTTGAAATATTGAAATGTGATATGCATGAAGGTGCACTGTATGTTATGTTGGACATTATCATGTCTGCTATTTTGTACATTTTGATCACAGACAAGGCGTTTTGATCATTGGATTGTCCGAATTATGTTCAAACTAGCTTTCGCCCGCGGCTCCGGCCGCGTCAATGTCGATCCCTCGGGAATAGTATTTCCCGAGATATAAGGTAGCCTATGTCCTTCTCAGTACTCCAAAGAACTTGTATGCAAACTTTCATGATGATCCGTTCAGTAGTTACGGCGTGAAAGCGTAACAAACAAACTCACTTTCGCATTTATAATATTAGTAAGGAAGTAAGGATAATAGCCGTGTGGTATCCGGCAGAGAAGAATAGCACCACTCCAAGTCTTCCCGTGGATGTCGTAGAAGGCGACTTAGGAAATACAAGCTAAACAAAGCTTATAAACATCTGTGAGACCTCTCCAACCCGTCTGGCCAGCGTGGAGAGAGTAGGCCAAGTCCTCTGGCTGCTCTGGCCAAGTATGGCCCTAGTAGTACAGAGAGGGTCATGCTCCTGTAGTGGAGACTAAAAAAGGACCTGATGATGATGATGATGATGAAGGATAATTATACTTTACTCGATCCTTCGTCCCAGTTCTTATCAAATGCTCTTATTTCATCCAACTACCTTATTTTTGCTGTTCCTCTTTTTCTTATCCATGGGATGGGATCCAGTCAGTGAGAATAAATGATTTACTTTAGACCCGGGGGTCGTGACTTCGATTCCCACGGGAAGCATACTTTGTTTAGTTGTTTCCAGTTTGGTTAGGACATTGCAGGCTTGATCCACCTGATTGTCTGATAATAAAGATGATTCAGTGCTTCGGAAGGCACGTTAAGTCATTGGTCCCGGCTGCCATCTGGCAGTCGTTAAAGGAACCACGTCAGAGCCCGAGAGGCGGTTCCGGAGAACTCTGACATCAGGGTGTGCATGGTGGATTGACCGTGTCACCTACACGAAATGATGATGATGTCCAGCAGTGGACTTTTTGTGGCTGTAATAATGATGATAATGATGAATATACAAAGTTAAGTTATAGATAATTAAGTCGCAGTCATGGCTACTAGTTTACTTTAGTAATAAAGTAATAAAACAGCACCTTTTCAGTTATAATCAAGATAATAACAAATTAATTAGTCTCAGTACTTGTGTGGTCAATATAACACAATCATTCTAGAGAAACGGGTTTCACACACACATACAAGTATCTAGCATCGTTGGTACTTAGTGTTCCAAGTACTTTATAACTAGCTTGTGATCGTTACTTTGTGTGAAATCTTCCCTTGGGAACCTAATTCTGGTTCTAACTTCCCCTGTTATGTTGAGTTAATCTTCTTCTCGACCTCTTCAACCCGTCTGGCCAACGTGGAGAGTGTAGGCCAAGTCCTCTGGCTGCTCTGGCCAAGTATGGCTCTAGTAGTAGAGAGGGTCGTGCTCCTGTAGTGGAGACTAAAAATGACCTGATGATGATGATGAATCTTCTTCTATCGAGTCGTAAAATGGCTTTCCGTTTAATTAAATATGTTTCTACCAGTGCATTGCTACCGTAATTGCCCGTTCATTTGCCTCAATCAGATCTTGTTCAGAGCAAGAAGTTGGGCTTTCTGGGCACACCAAGAGGTGATCCATAGATTGGATAGCACCACAATCGCACTCACTATTGTTGGAGAAACCACCTGACTCTATTTTCGTGGCATCTACCAACACCAGCCCGCAGTCTGTTTGAAGACTTCCAGACTGGCCAGGGCAGATTGCCACCCGGTGGTAGTTTCTCAGCAGGCGGTATCTGGTTTGGTGACTACTTCTTCTTCAGGCGAGCTCCGTGGCGCAATGATTAACACGCCAGCCTGCGACACTAGGTTTCCCGGGTTCGATCTCCGGTCAGATCATGATGAAAAACGATCTTTTTCAAATTAACCTGGGTCTTGGATGTCTATCCATATAAGTATCTATTGTAAACTATAGCATCGTTGAGTTAGTATCTTACGACACAAGTTCACAACTTGCTATGGGGCTAGCTGAATTTGTGTGATATGTCCCTATATATTTATTATTCTTATCGAGTCAAAATGGCTACTCTTTACTCTAATCTTGAGCAGAGCTTCGCCACATGTAGTCTACTGCATTAATTATCATCATCAGGTATAATCTTCTCGCTGGCCAGATGAGTTGGAAAGTTCTCATTGATGTTTATGAGCTTTGTTTAGCTTGTATTTCCTAAATCGCGACTCACGACGTCCATGGGAAGACTAGGAGTGGTCCTATTCTTCTCTGCCGGAAACCACACTGGTATGGGAGAAAAGAAAAAACGTAAAATGTACCAACTGCTTCTCTTCCGCGCAGTTCGCAAAAGCTAAGCGATGGAATGGAATCATGTCAAAAGACAATGCGGCTAGCAACCCATCAGTATTTTGGTTCCATTTTCCACCTATACACCTACTAAACGTGCTTTTCGATGTCTGATGATCTTAAACTCTGTCTACCGCGTGAGGGAAAAGACGTGGATCACTATCACTTCTCACGAGGAGCCCAATAGCCCAGGGCTTGAGCATTATTAGCGCTTACGCATGATAAGCAACACCGGAGGCAGTTCCCACTTGGATGGGTGACCGCAAGTGGTATAAAAATACCTCGAGCTCCAGAAGGCATGTTAAGCCGTTGGTCCCGGCTGTCATCATTGGTGGCAGTAGTTAAGCTGTATCAGATGCCTTTAAGCAGCTTGAAAAATCTGTCACCAGTGTTGGCCACTTAAACACGAGAAGCAGCAGCAACCACTTCACACATTTTTAATGATTTATAGTGATGTTTGTTCTGAAGCACTAAAACTTCACACACATTTTTATTGATTGATAGTGATGTGACACGCACGAGACTGCACATTGGGCACGCAAACATAACAGCTGGGTTATCAAGAAAAGATACATGACAGTTGACAGGCGTACGGCTCACAGTTCTTGATAACTGCGATTCAGAACTGTCTTTAGTAAACACACGCTTTCTATTTAATTTTAAGTTGGCACTTTGGCAGGTGGCGAAAAGATGAACGGCACTTTATAGTGTTGGATCTTTGACAGCTGTCATTTTTTACTAGCATTTTTACAAATATAATACTTTTGCCCTGCCTTGCGGGGTAGACAGAGCCCAGCCGGCCTAACTGCTAACTTAGTGTACAACGTTTTGATAGTCACTTCAAAATACATTGCGGCTTTCATACGATTGACTATTTATATTTAAGATATATAAAACGTTATGTATTTTGAAGTGACTATCATAACGTTATACACTAAGTTAGCAAATCGGCCGGCTGGTTTTTAAAACCTAAAAGCCACGTTTAGCATGTTGGTAAAAAACGGAATCAAAATAGTGATGGGTTGCTAGCCGCATCACCTATTAATATGATACGTCAGATTTTGTATGTACTGCTTTTTCCATACTGTTCTGGGAGAAAAAAACGTAGCATGTTCCAGGTGCTTCTCTTCTCGTAAAATGGAGAGAATGTGCGAAAATTTAAGAACTCATGTCAGTAGGCGATGCGGCTAGCAACCCATCGCTACTTTGATCCCGTTTTCCACCTAGTCAACCAACATGGTAAACGTGCCTTTAGGTTTTATTTTCCTGGGCTATGTCTACCTCGCAGGGTAAAAGACGTGACGTATACTGTCAGTGACAGACCCTCCTTGGGTATGCTCCATCAGAATCAAATACCAGTGACAAAACCATGTTATAAATACTAGCCCGCACGCACACAGACAAGCCTCGATATGCATCGACCTACCAAGTAATTATATGTTTACAAACACGCCGCTATGTCGTAGTGAGGAGATAGTGACTTGTAGAGTTGTCGATGTTTTTATTTTTAACGTCAGTTTATTTATTTATAGACAAGATAATTATTGACCATTCAAGTCAGAGTCAGAATTGCTCTAGTACCTTTGAATGTCCGACTTTCTAATTCGTGAATATTTAAAAACTGTTTTTCTAATTTATGTTTGTCCTTAATATTAGAAATGTTTAAATTTGAAAGAAACATTTTTATACAAAAAATTCAACAACAAGATGGTGTGCATGGTCGATTGACCGTGTTATCTACACGAAATGATGATGATGAAGAACAAGATTGTCGTTATAGTAGTAAATTTGGAATGAATAGGGTTGAATTTCACGTTAGTTTGAGCCAATAATTAATATCCGATTCAATATAACTCCTCTGCATTGGAAGAGAAGTTACATTGAATTGGAAAATTTCAATTTACAACGTAAAAATTTACCTATATATCCCTTCTCTATGTCCGTTATTACCACGAAAAAAAATGAAGGCTTCATTTTATAAGGTATTATATAGATTCTATCGATTGTACAATTCCATAAAAAGACAAAGTTACCTATCTACTTACTACTTACATCCAGTATTCTGGTTATTGTAAGTAGTATTAAAAATATAAATCTCGATAGTTATCAATCGATACCATGCCATCACTACACGAACTGGACGTTTCCCCCTCACGTAGACAGACAGTATTATCAGAATAATGACAGATCTCAAGCCGAGACCGCGGTACGTGCAGCAAAAATACCGCAAGCAAATATAGGTACCATTCTAGTGACATTAATAAATCCTCCTTGCATTCTCAACCTTATGCACTGAAGAAAAATCGAAAAAAGAATAAACCGCTATTCGAACCCAGCCTTAAATCGACGCGCTGGCGGTAATTTCAAAAATAGAATAAGAACTTTTTAATTTTGACATGATGTTGTCATTTTGCATTCGATGTTGCAACATTTTAACTCGTCTTTTTTTTTCGCAAAACAAAGAAGTTAATTTACATTCAGTAATAAATTAAATGCTGTATTGTGATGTGATGACTTATCCCACGACAGTTGAACAAACTTGACACTATTACTTCATAAAACTGCACTTAAAGTAAGTTAAGATTATTTGCAGAAAAACTCAATTTAATCGATACAAGAGATTAATTAGATCGATATGAATTATAGTTTGTATCTTAGCTCATTAACCTTTAGTAAATGTTAGTTGGCCGTATAACTCGTTTTTCCTAAGCCTCATTTTATTCTCCGACATCTTAAGTTAGCCATGGTTTTAATCAACATTTAATTGCAATATACATTAAAACCAATATTCGCGAGATATCAATTTTTTTCTGTATAATAACACAGAAAAAGATAACACAGAATAGATTTTGTTGTATGGTGTGTAAAAATACAGAATTTACATACATACTTACATATTATCACATCTTTATCCCTTACGGGGTAGACAGAGCCTAAAGTCTTAAAACCAAACGGCCACGTTTAGCGTGTTTGTGGGCGTAAAGTAATGGGTTGCTAGCCACATCGCTTATTGTCATGATTCTTTAGATTTTCGCCCATTGTCATGACCGGCTTCTACGCTCTGCGCAGGAGGATAAGCAGCTGGTACATTCTAGGTTATTTCTCTCCTCCCAGACCAGCGTGGAAGATACAGAATTTATCACACCATAAATCTATCTAAGTCATACAAAGACATACAAAACATACACACAACTTCTAATTCTACTGCTATCTAATACTCATCAATCATTAAGTACCAGGCGCACATACAGACCCGAGAGGTTTTTTAGATGTAATCATTTTCCGCGGCCTTGTGAATCATGGCATTATAAATTACCTCTTGTCGACCACTATAATAGGGAACCCCTCCCCCCTCTGAGTCTTTACGGTTTAGAACAATGAGGAGGGTCCGAATACATTTTTAGGGATCTTGATTGATTGGATTCTGAAATATGGGTATACAGTTACAAGTAATGCCATCTAGTTGGTCTATCAAGAAGTTTTGCAATTAGGTTGAGTTTTGTAGAGTACCTTATATAAGATCCATTTGAATTAGGAACAAATATTTTCAAGGCTGGCATCCATAAGCTAGAAAAATGCTTTAAAAGCTGAAAAAAAAATCTAGACTTAAAACAGAAAAACAGACGAAAAAAACATCCTGTGTAAAAAAAAAAACACTTTCTTGGCCAACAACTTTATACTATTATGTACTATGGATACTAAGTCACTGACGTCGACAATCAAAACAGCTGATTTATCGATTTTAATATAAAAAATTATTATTTTGCATAATAAAAAAAATTGCGTGTCGATTTCTTAAAATTTGTTACTAATGCATTTCATTGACCTACCAGCCCTAAAATATTTACTTTTAATTTAAATGGACCATGATTTTTTGCCGTTTTAATAGATAATGGTACGGAACACTAAGTCCGACTCGCACTTGGCCGGTTTTTTTTAGCAGCTGCGTGACACCACCGTCCTTAGGGTATAATTTTGCACAAGATGACATAACGTTAGTCCTTCTCAGCATAGCTGTATCTAATGCCATCGCCCTACATTTTATAACTTAGTCTAGCATTAAACTAACCAAGATAGACTCAATCGCTTTATTAATCATATCAACGAGTTTCAACCTTGAGCCGTCGCGAGATGACCGAGTTGACCCAGTCATATCATCAGATACCATGAATCAATTGAATCGATACTATTTTATACACGATATAAATAAACAAGAAATACTTTGATTCTGACACATATTTGTTGTATACTAAAATAATTATGCTACATACTAAGACAATAATTCACATGAAATAAGAAAAAAAAGAAGATAAATAAATATAAAATATGTTGTCTGTGTTTCATTTGATCTAAAAATTAATAAAAGCGAAAAAAATATATATGCCCTGCCCTGCCCGAGTAGGCGACGAGTACTGTTGAAAAGAGTTTCTTTCAGCGTTTCTTCTCTGCAGTGGTCGGTTCCGAAATGCTAATAGTTTTTGGGACAAAAATCAATAATTTAAATATGAGTTTATTAGTATTCGTTATAATGTAAATTGACGTGAAAGAGTGCCTAAAAAGGCATATTTTCTGAATAAATTGTTGAATCTATGAACTAAAAAAAACCTTCGTTGAATATTATTCACGTGGCTATGTGTGTGAATAAACGGGGAGGAAAGAAATTCTGTATATCTAGGTAAGTAGACTTACAGAAAGCATAAACTATAGAGCATGCATGATGCTAGTGCCTGCAATGTCATTATTTGGTACAATAAAAATATTAAGCAATTGTAACTTTATTTTATGACTTATTAAGTAGGCACTTAAATGTTAATATCAAAATGTCACAACTGCAAACTTGTATGATATAAACATTAAAAATGAACCTCTTTTGTATGGTAATCTTAAAAATAAAAGGAATAAGCCAGCTGCCAATATGCTATGCTAATGTCCTTGATAATTTATAACTTATCTAAGATCTATGTCTATTTCTAGATCAAATGAACTATAAAAATATAGCTCTACTTCATAAATCCATATGCAAAGAAGGTATATTTTCTTGAATAATTACAAAAATATTTATTAAAAACGGTGATGACAATGGATGGAAAAATGAAAGAAACTGTCATTGTGTTTTCAAAAAACGAATTCCCACCGATTTTTTCATTTGTAATTAAGGTCGAATCACATCACACGTTTCCACATTTTGACAGGAGAGAAGCATAGACAATAAAAAATGTCACTGGCCGGGTATAATTTTGGGCGCGGATTTTTCTCACGGCTCGAAAACCAGACAGCCGAAATCTAACGTTTGTGACTAATTCGAAAATAATTATGGCCGACTTCCGTCTCAAGAAAAACCACAATTGCGCCGTTGCGTGCCACATAGAAACAATGCCGAGGAAAAAATAAAATAAAAAATACAATGTACGTATTACATAGACGACAAAGTTATTTTTTCATTTGGTTCTTTCTGTTTTTATATAACATGCACCTTATTTTAAGGGGATAGGGATTAAGATTGCATTCTCTGTGATTTTGTTTCCGTAATTGCATTGTTTGAGTGTTCGGAGGAAACTGCTGGCGGTTGTTAGATGCATAGAAGGCCATTGAAATAGATATTTTCTTGGAAAATTATGATCGTTGTAGTTTTCAAACAGATAATCCGTATAGAGATTTATATCTTTGCCCGTCATCGTCATGAACATGATAAGTCAAAATAGGATGTTTGCTTTTCTTACTAGGACCTTCGAACTATATTGTCTTATAGTCTAGTAATGAGGTCATAACACGCAAACCTTACACAGCATTTTTAAACAACAGGTTCTCCTATTTTTTCTGATGGTCAAATTTAGAGTTACTGTATTTTCATCCCCTAGTTTGCCAATTTCTAAGTAAAGCTTTTTATTATTTTTTCTTATAAGGTAGCGTAGAAAGAAAACCCGCAAATCGTTTCACATTAGTTTTCATTTATTCACCATAAATTCTGTACATCACCGCAAGACCAAGAAAAAATTACCACACTCTTACGGAACATAGCCGTTTGAGAGAAACCTTTACCGAAGCGGTATGCTTCGTACGGTGAGTGAGAGAACTGTAGGCCCACATCTTCACCAAAGATCGTAGATCGTAGATCTAAGGTATAAACAGTCAAAAGTGGCTTTCCACGGCCGTTATGAAGCCTTACTAAACTCTGACTTAACATAAAGCGGAGAATCTCTTAGAACAATAAAGAATATTAAATAAAATTAAAAATTACCTCGTTTTGGAATAATAAACTAAATATTTTGAAGTAAATTTGATAAATTAAATAAATTACTAAATGTGTGTGTAAAAGCTTACAAGTTTATTTATATCTTTTTTTAAGATATAAGTTATGTATGCTAAATTTTATAGTTATAGTTTTTGTTAACACTAGTGCATAAGTCAAACTGTAGAATATATTAGTGTATCAGTTTAGAAATCTCATGAACGAGAGAGTGGAGTACCCTGGCACAGGCATTATTGCTTAAAAAGGCCCTCCAACCATATTGTATTCCCTACAAAAACTTTATACTCAATAAAATATTTTCATTTTCATACTGAGATAATTATTAATCTTCGAACCAACCTCTGGTTCAAATAAACAAAACTTCAATAGACTTAATAAAATAATTTAAAGTCCCCATGAATAGACCATAATTTGACTAACTAGACACCCTCAGTAACAAGGGTAGAAACAAATCTACTAATTGTAATTGCTGGCTACGGCCCTGGGGCGTCACCATGACGACGGCAGATAAAGATTGCCAATTTTGACATATGGCGGGTCAAATTTGAACAGGTGAAATTTGAAATACATAATTAAGCTGTGTGCCCGATTTAACTTCAATTATTCAACCCTTTACCCTTTAGGAGAATTATCAAATTATATTTTGGCTCTATTTTTGTGTTACTTTGCTTATTGATCAACAAAATCTAACTTATCATCCATAATTAGTACAAAAAAAACAACGTTAAAATAAATAATTCTTTAAATGTATCTACTTAAAGAAAAAACAACCAAAACTTAAATGTATTATTTGAAAAAAAAAAATTGATTTTGGCGGCTCCCTCCCTGTCTTTATGAAAAATGAATAAATAATTTATGAAAAAGTAGACTTCCCATTTGGGATTCTGCCGCCGACATTCAAATATTGACAGGTAAATTAAAACCAACCTGTATGTACAAAGATTGTCCTGAATCCAACGACATAAATTCTAAATTAGTAATAAGTGTGTAGGTAAATTTAAATTTCAAAAGTGTAGATTATACAAGGTGTAATAAAATAGCGAATATCCATGTTATTGAACAAATATCCCCAGGATACATAAATTGAATTTGAAAATTTATTTCAACTTCTTATGTAAATCTGCTCAACCGACAGCTTCTTTTTATTCTTTCGTGTCTCAAAATATGCCTACTGGAGAAATTAATTCGATATTATGGACTGATTTCAGCACTTAAATATTATCTTACTATTTTTTTTAATTGATCACCAGCCTCTTTGCATTACGGAGTCTATTTTCTTTTGTTATATATTTTTGTTTCAAAATATTTAAAAGTGTATCTAAATTATTATTATAATTTAAGCACTCTTTCCTCGTGGCTGGTGAAAACTTTCATTTTTGGGAACTCTGTTACCTATAAACCTATAAATGACGAATTCACAAACATCCTTAATACTCGTATCTCGTATCTCCTTCAAAGCACCATATGTTATGCTCTGGTCTAGGCAAAAAACGAAGCAACAAACATGCAAAACGAAATTACAAATATACTTAATTCGACAAGAAAACCTTCTTTTATCGAGATCGGTTAGCTATAAACCTGTCAAAATACGAAGTCCCAACCCTTCGAAGCATCATTAGCAACACTCTGGTTACAAAATAATGAACTCCGCAACCAAACGCCCGACACACGATCGAGTGTTCAAAGCCTATAGTAATTCTATTTTATTGCAATTATCGTTTAACTAGCTGTCCGCCCCGGTTTTACGCGTTGTTATTTTCCTTCTTTAAAAGGTATTTTATCTTCCGCTAAATATTCATACATTTTAGTTGTGGTAGAGCCACGCTACCGGCAAGATAAATTTTTGCTAGTAGCATGAATGGGTGAGTGTAAAAATTACTATTAGAAAAATGTTATTATAAAGTTAAAGACTATCTTGACGACTCTCTTAAACAATGTGTTTAACTTATAGTAAATAAATAACACTGGTCTAATTAATATTGTATATTATCAATGAATTATAATAATTACTAATTGTGTGACATAATTTATGATTTTTATTTTATGTAATAGTATTATGTAGTAGTCTTATGAACTTTTATGAAAACCTATTCCAGCGCTAAATAATGGCAGAATGTGTTTTTACTATCTATTTATTTTTATTTCTTTATCATCACAAAATTCACAGCTCTTATGAATATTACAATAAAAATCTTATAAATTACACTTACAGCCAATAACGGGTTCACATTTTTTAGTATAATACACATAACACGAAAAAGTACATTCTTAGTATATTTTATCACATTATTAATTCTTTACAAGAGCAAAGACTGCCTTGTGTGAAAATATTGCTGTGTGCCGGCAGTTAGTCTAATTTACAAAAGCAAATCAAAACAAATCAAATCAGTTCTATCTGTTCTGTAACACCTGCTTTTGACCATTTTCGATGGAATAAATGATTTCTGATTCTGATTCTGAGCCCGTCTGACGAAGTACGACACTTTCACAGAAACTCGACGTTTGAGTAGAAAGCTTTAGCCGCTTCTTTGATTCGTTCGGTGTGTGTGAGTCCATTCTTCTCCCCATTTCCTCCCCCCATCTCCTCCCCTCAACTCCTTAAAAGGCCGGCAGCGCTCCTAACACACCCTGGTGTTTCAGTTGTCCATAGGCAGCGGTAAGCGCTTATCATCAGGCCGTTTGCCGTCCTATATCATAAAAAAATACTAAGCTGTAATATTGTGATATGAGATTGAAGACCAGCTTAAAATGCTTCTGATGGGCAGCACCGGAAACATGAGAAGCCAAAGAAACTGCCTGTAAAGTGTGATGAGCATGGCAATATCCTCCCATGGAAGCAAGAATCCTTGGGAGAAATCTTTGTCCAGCACTTCTTTCAGCTAAAAAATGATGATGATCTGCAAGTATTAAACAACAAAAAATCAATTTTATTCACCACAATTATTCATCACTTATTCACTTAAATAAATCTACAAAACAACAACACGACAAAAACTGAATGAATATGACATACCAATATTTATTCATTTCATGAACGGAACGAGGGAATTATACAAAACGTTGGTTTTTTGTTCTGAAGACACGGTTGTTCGTGGACACTGCATTATTCAACAGACAGACACCTTGACTCACTTTTTTATAGTGAATTGATTTGGGACTTTTAGCAGTCGACTGTCAAAAAACAGGGGTTTTTCTTTCTTCTTCTGGGTGTGTGATTCATCATCATCAAACTGTCTCCGTGGTCCAGTGGTTGAGGCGTTTGCCTGTAGACTCGGGGGTCTTAGGTTCGATTCCCACGGGAAGCATACTTTGTTTAGTTGTTTCCAGTTTGGTTAGGACATTGCAGGCTTGAATCACCTGATTGTCTGATAATTAATATGATTCCGTGGTTCGGAAGGCACGTTAAACCGTTGGTTCCGGCTGCTATCTGGTAGTCGTTAAAGAAACCACATCAGAGGCTGAGAGGCGGTCCCGAACAACACTGACACCAGGGTGTGCATGGTCGATTGACCGTTTCATTTCATTTCATTTCTCTATCCCTAGCCTTCGCAATCCAGTTCTTACCAGCAATCTGCTTTGTGCCGTCGACCTACCTAGCTGCCGGACACCCAACACTACGTTTCCCATTTCTGGGATACCAGTGGGTGTTCACCTTGGACGAATTAACCACTCGTCCAAGGTGTTCACACACACACTAAGTTGCGAACTTATGTCTTTGATAACTAACTCAACGATATTTTATAATAGAATACAATATAAAGATAAACATCCAAGATCCAGGCCCACAGAAATATATCAAGATAGAACGGCCAAATGGGCGGTACACGCGTGTCTCAATTTTGCACGATGGAGCAAGATTCGTTATGGATTCATCAGTCATCGCGCACGTCCCGACATGAACACATGCTTTATTCTGCGGTTTAACTGTAAAAACTGTCTACCGATATCATTATCAGGTCTTTTTAGTCTCCTAGAGCATGACCCTCTCTGTACTACCGGAGCCATACTTGGCCAGAGCATACAGAGGATTTGGTCTACACTCTCCACGCTGGCCAGAAAGGTTGGAGAGGTCCCATTGATGTGTGTGAGCTTTGTTTAGCTAGTATTTCCTAAGTCGCCTCTTACGACCTCCATGGGAAGACTTGAAGTGGCCCTATTCTACTCTGCCGGAAACCGCACGGCTAATCTATTTCTGTGCCCAGGCCAATCTGAAAAATAACGTTTTCTATTACGACCTAGCTGGGATTGAACCCGGGATCCTGCTATTCAAAGGCTTACCACTGATCCACAGAGGTCGTCATGTAGTTTTATTGTAGTTGTTATACAAACTACATTTTACTGCTTTATTGCATGCACAAAATCAACACAAGAACTTACTCTCCCCGATACATTTGTTGACAAAAACATATAAACCTCGTCGGCTTGTATAAAGACATTTCGCGAGTTCCCAGCAGTTTTCACCGGCTGCAAAAAAGGTGGGTGTGGTTTTTGTCCACCGAGATATCTTTCGGCGAACGACACGGTTAGTGGTTACACAAAGTTAGGAGAGTATAGAAAGAAAGCTAGTGTTTTAATCACTTACCTACTATGACACTATATACTATTTTTTTGAGACATACCTACTACTTTTACCAAAACATTGTGAATCACAATGACTTGGTCTTCACCATCACAATTTGTGATGGTTAAAAGTCAAGACACTTTGTGATACTTACTAGCTGCCCGCTCCTGCTACGCACGGGTAGATATAGGTATTTAATCTATAGCCTATGTTCATCAGGGGTAATGTAGATTCTAATCGCAAAAGAACTTTTTAAGTCTAGCAGTTTCAGAGCCTGTTCAATTTAAATAAACAAACCAACAAATAATTTCTTCTTATCATATTAGCATAGATATAGAAATACTAAGCTCAGACACAGGTTTTAACCTCACTCACTCATTGTCCTTAGTAGTTTGTACTTTAATTGCATTTTCAATGAGTCCTATATATTAATTATTTTCCTATTCTGCTTTAATGTAATCCAAACGTTGGGCGAGATTATATACAACTGTTCACCCGGGAATTTGGTGTGAAAATGTAATTTTTTTTACAAAATTTTGAAGTAGGCAGTCTCCCTTTCTCTCATTTTTTTAAATTGTCAGCCCAGGTGCTTAGAAAACCCTTCAAGAGAATGTTAAGGGTAAATTTACATTTAGTATTCCTTTATTGTTAGACATTTTTATTATAATAATAATAATACCAGATACAGAAGGCAGTACTCCTGGATACGGCACGAATAGTCAGAAGGTTTCTTTCTCTGGGGCCCTGACTGCCGGTAGCTTGAGCCCTGCCCCGCTGCTGGCGGCACTCTAGGTTTAGGTTTTTATAATGTTTTTATGTTTTGTAATTTATTTTTATATTTTATTTTTATATTAATATTGTAAAAACCTAAATCTAAGAAATAAATTAAATAAAGAGATAATAATAATAGCTTTATTTTCAGATACAAGATCCATAAAAAGTAATCATATATGTACATCAAAACACCTATTAATATATTGCTAATAAATATATTGCTGGTCATTTTAATCATTTTTCTTTTTGGATATTACTCGTGCAAATCCCATATTTTACCCGCTTTATTTCTGTACCTTAAACATTTTATAACGTTTATCTGCACCACGCGATAGAGAGCAATGGATTTGTAATCAGTTTCGTAATATGTGATTTGCTTTTACTTTTATTTCATCACTAGCTTCGCCTGGCTTCGCTCGATATACCTGCAACCTACTATGTGGATTTTCTTCTTCTGAATTTTAAGAGCTAGGCTCTTGTCAGTATGATCGTGTGGAATGAACGCACAGAGCAACTATTTCGATGTCTGTAATCAAATCTTACCAGTTAAATTTGATCCACTTCCCGGTTACCGATACACACATACATACATAGTATCACGTGATCACGTCTTTTCCCTTGCGGGGTAGACAGAGCTCAAGTCTTTAGGACCTAATTTTGAATTGAATTCATCATCATTTCGTGGAGGCGTCACGGTCAATCGACCATGCACACCCTTGTGTCACAGTTCTTCGAAACCGCCGCTCGGCCTCTGACGTGGTTCCTTTAACAAATACCAGATGGCAGCCGGGACCAGCGGCTTAACGTGCCTTCCGAAGCACGGAATCATCTTAATTACCAGACAATCAGGTGATTCAAGCCTGCAATGTCCTAACCAAACTCTTTAATTTCGATGTCTGTCTCGAATCAAATCATACCAATTATATTTGATCCACTTCCCGGTTACCGATACAAACATACATACATAATATCACGTCGTCCCTTGCGGGGTAGACAGAGCCCAGGTCTAAGCCACGTTTAGCATGTTGTTGGGCGTTAGGTGGAATATGGAATTAAAATAGTGATGGGTTGCTAGTCGCCTACTAATATGATTCATCATGATAGTCAGATCATTATGATAGTCAGATCCCTTCCCTCGATCGGCTTTTAAGATCTGCGCGGGAAGAGAAGCAGCTGGTACATTCTACTTTTTTTCTTTTCCCAGACCAGCACGGAAGGTTACCGATTGAGCTGAAATTTCGCATGTATAAATCGGGTGACGATACAATATTGTCGAATCGTTGCGCTGGTCTGATGATGGAGTCGGAAGGTGGCCATAGAAACTCCTTAACTAAACAAGGTACACCAATCGTGTTTGGCCTCATTTGATTTGGCTTGAAAAGCACTTTACAGTGTAGATTCGTATAATAAAAACTGGTCACAAAAATGTAATGTTTGCAAAAAAAATTGTTTTTAAACATTGTCTTTTCCATTTCACACACTAGTGGATAATCTAAGAGTGTGTAGAATGCCTCACCATGTTTTCCCTCACCGAAAGTAAGTATTGTTCGATAAAAAAATATAGCTAATTAGCCGTGTGGTATCCGGCAGAGTAGAATAGGACCACTCCAAGTCTTCCCGTGGATGTCGTAGAAGGCAACTTAGGAAATACAAGCTAAACAAAGCTTATAAATATCTAAGACACGTCTCCAACCCGTCTGGCCAGCGTGGAGAGTGTAGGCCAGGTCCTCAGGCTGCTCTAGCCAAGTATGGCCCTAGTAGTACAGAGAGGGTCGTGCTCCTGTATTGGAGACTAAAAAAGACCTGATGATGATGATGATGATAAAAAAATGTCGTACTTGACTCGGATCATTGATCTACTAACACTTCAGGTGGGGCCTATTTTGAACCCGACTAAAATGGTCCAAATGGTTTAAGCTGTTTAAACTGAGTTTATAACTATACAGTAGATTCGAGGCTTCGAGGTCGGCCTTACTCTCCCATTCACATCGAATCCTAAGCAAAATCGCACCATAAATTGCGTAAGTTGACTTTAGTGATGGTTATAGTCGATACAAACAAATATCGATATGTTGTATCGATATTTCTCATTCACTTATTTTGGATTCAGCATTTGACAACGCTTGCCTACTGTTGAAATCATAATTAGGCCTTGCTAGAATTCCAAACAACAGTCGAGGCTGCTACTAACTAAATAGATATAGCTGCGGCTATATCTATTTAGTTATTCATTTATTAATGTATTACATTGCATTACATATGATTTAACACATAAATATATTCAATATTTTGCCAAACGTAAAGTATTGAAAGTAATAAATATATTATTGGTTTCTGGACGATGAACACCATTTTAGACGGATTGTGGCGAAAGTGGTCCAAATCGCAAAATGTCTAGATTATCAAAAACAACGGGTGCACTCCGTGAATGCCGGCAGAAGTAAAAACTCCGCGCGGTAGAAAGAGACGGGGATATTACTTCCTCTCCTACGCCGTACGCGGCCATAAGTCACATGTCCATCTTGTGAATTTTTGATCAGGTCACAAGAGTTTAAATTTTTTTGCCCATCCCAAAAAGTGTACAACGCCGCTAAAGAAGTTTCCTTTCAAAAAACAAAATGCAACGTTACGAGGCAACATAGTCTTTTCTATTACTTATGATTTTTTCTATTCGATAGAACAGAATGATAAAAATGTACATACCTATTATTCAAGCAGTCTATTCTAGTAAACGACACTGGAATGCACTTGCGATTCCTAGAAAAATGTTGTTTTGATTTATAGAGATAGATGCGCATGTGCAATATTGCGTTTGTATTTATCGTATAAACGAGTTGTTGTCAATCACTATTAGGCACCTACCGAGGGTAAATGTACTATACAGTCTATTGTATCGATGAAGTAAAGGGCGATTTATTTCATCGATAAACAGAGTCACGTCACTTTTTTGTTCCTTACGGAATAGATAGGGATTAGTTTCTGTGACTATAGGGTAGCAAGAAGAAAGGCCATAGTTAGTTACATGAAAAACGGGAATCAGCGAATATGGACGACCGTCTATCGCCTATTTATAATATTCCTTGATCGACTCTTACGATTTAAACATCTGTTTTTATTTCAAACAAGGAAAACATCATCATCAAGTTAAAAGAATTACGTTTTCTAGGAATCAAAGCTGGGGTCTAGAAAAAAGTCGCCTCTCATACAGGTGTTCAACCGAGCTGACCATAGTTTAATTAGCATTGAAGCAATACAAAGTGATGTTCATTGACCTCGTCAGGGTGACTTATCCCTTTGATATGAACAAATATATAATATGAAATAAGTTTTATTTTGACGATTTCATATTATAATTTAGGATTTAGAAACTCAGAAACTTTAATGCTAGTTTATATTTTACACTAGAATCACAAAACTATAATTTGAAAACTGTAACTTCTGGAAATTAGTAACTATTGTAACAGTTTTGGGAGGAGCCTGACTCTCATAACACAGGGAAACCTATCATGAGAGTTAGAGCAACAAACATTTTATAACATTTAATTACTAATAAGCCGTGTGGTATCCGGCAGAGTAGAATAGGACCACTCTAAGTCTTCCCGTGGATGTCGTAGAAGGCGACTTAGGAAATACAAGCTTAACAAAGCTTATAAATATTTGAGAGACCTCTCCAACCCGTCTGGCCAGCGTGGAGAGTGTAAGCCAAGTCCTCTGACTGCTCTGGCCAAGTATGGCTCCGGTAGTACAGAGAGGGTCATGCACTAGGAGACTAAAAAGACCTGATAATGACATCGATAAACAGTAACGCATGTGTTCATGTCGGGACGTGCGCGATGTCTTTAGTAGTACAGAGAGGGTCGTGCTCCTGTAGTGGAGACTATAAGACCTGATGATGATGATGATGAATTACTAATAAATAAATTTCATTTCACAAGTCGACTTTACACCCTGTATTAAAGAATACGTTAGCCACTAACACTCACGACAACAATTCTCGAAATCTTGCATGAAAGTGTTTATTTCTCGACGATTATGCAAGACGTCGAGGGGATCCTAAGTTAGTGACCGCCAGTGCTAGAATTCTTTTGAAGTAAAAACACGGGTTTCGAGTAAATTCGAGTCTGCCAGCGGCTCAAGACGACGTATTTGTGCCATATCGAACAGGGAAAACTGTAGAGATTATGCGGCGAGCTCCGCACTCCTGGCGCAGTGGTTAACACGCCAGCCTGCGACACGAGAGTGCCCGAGGTCAGGTCAAGAAGGAAAATGATCTTTTTCAGATTAGCCTGGGTCTTGGATGATTATCTATATATGTATTTGTTATAAAATATAGAATCGTTGAGTTAGTATCCCACAACACAAGTCTCGAACTTACTTTGGGGCTAGGTCAATCTGTGTGATTTGTCCATATATATTTATTATTATATATTATTTATATATTTTACTCAAATGCTCATAGATATCAGTTGTGGTCTTCTATTAATATATGTATGCATTCTTAAAAAAAATTCGACTATTTGCTGTTATACACTACATAAAGTCTTTGCTCATATGGCACTTTTCATCTAAAGTATGTCTTCAGTTATGGCATAATAGAACTAAAGCTTTACAAACATACATAAATAAAAACTGTGGTAATTTTATTTTTATAATCTGCGAACTGAAAGATTAAAGAATCAGAAAGTATAAATTCCAATGTAGAGTAAGTAACTTTGAAACTCACAATTCTTAATAACGGATATACCAATAATCAATTTTCCCATTACTATTAGATTAAAAGACAAAAGAAAAACTGCATGAAAAGTTACGACTTTATAACTTTATTTCCGTTACGCACACACGCACAAACACTCATAACTCGCTAAAAAATGAGGTGACGGCGACATTGTCCCTCGTCCAGCGACTAAAAAAAGAAAAAAAAACGAATGCCTCTCCACATCAGTCAGTGTCCAAACAAAACATGCGGTCTTGAGGCTACTGCTTTTTTTAAAAGAACCGCGTCATGCGCTATCGAGCACGCATTAATATTAATTTACTTTTAATTAATTATTTATACTTTTCCATTCACAGATTGAGTCGTTCGATTGATGTTGCTTTTTGTGAAATGTGTAGGCTTGAGGGAAACATGTTCTGATTAGGTGATTTTAATTAGTTTTAAGGGACTTTCAGCGTTGTGTTGAAATTACTTGCGTGCCTGCAAAAATTTTTAAAATACAATATATTTAATTACTTAACGTTGACAAGGATCTATATGCGGCATGTTGTAAAATGACAAAATAGTAATTACCAAGTTTTGTCGGTCCGTTTTCACGTTATATATTGTTACTAAAGCACAAAAAACACGCCACACAGTTATACAGCAGCATATAATAGCAGTGGTGTCAGAAAGATGGTGGTGAAGGATTTTATTTATGAAAGAAAAAATACTGACTTTTGTAAAAATCTATGTACATGACTATTAGGCACTTCGATTATGACGTTTAGCTCTGTCTATCGTGTAAAAAAGAAAATGACATAATTTCATAATCGAATTCTTACGAATTCTTTTTATACGTTTTCATCTTCATTTACTGTGGTTTTATCTCGAGAAAACCTCTATACATGCATATCGTCTTCATTTACATATTTATGTGGTCATTACGAATTTATTACCTATTATAATACTTAGCATGTCAATAAAATATAAATATGAATATAAACAAACCATTACTTAGTCACGATAAAACTTAAAACTGCAACTTTATTTTTAAAAAGATGTTTATAGATGCAGCTAGGATGTTAAACATATTCTTAGCATATTAACGGAACTTAGCACGAACTATTAATGCACTTTTGCGGCTGGTGTTACAATACAGTTGAGCCTGTATTGATCTATCTTATGTATACATAAATTTGTATAAAAATCTTGTTTCTGAAATAATATTTAAACAATGTGCTTTAAAATACACATACTTTTGAAATTTTAAGTAGAGCTATTATGTACTTAAGTCGCAAGAAATATTTAAAAGATTTGTTAAGTATAACGGTTTTATTTTGTAATTTACATACAAGCTAGTAGTTTTTTTTTATTAAACACCCTGTTGACTGCTGCTATGTGTTTAAACACTTAAGTCATATCTAAATTACCCGTGCCTGTCCAATGAGGCGATGAGGCTTGTAGTTCTTACTGATTGACTAGCAATAACTCATTCTAACCAACTATGATTTGTGGAGATAACTGCGTTTAGATCTAGTTCAGATAATAGTGGGAATGGGAAATATAATTTTAATTATTTTGACTTTTTTAACAAACATAAATTTAAATATTCTTTCTTCTTTCTTTCTCAGCCCGTGTTCACCCATTGTTGGGTATAGGCCTCTTCATGGCTTTTCCACTTGACCCGTTCTTTTGCTGTGCGCATCCAGGTCTTCCCCAATATTTTTGTGATATCGTCGGCCCAGCGCATTGGTGGTTTTCCGACTTTTCTCCGTCCTGGTCTGGGTCTCCATTCCGCAATCCTACGCGCCCAGCGGCCGTCTTCTCTCCTGCTCATGTGCCCAGCCCATCTCCACTTGAGAACGACTATCATAGTAATATTTAAGGACCCCATGTCAATGATAATAAAATATAAACACTTTAAATATTAAGAATAGGGTTTTATATTAAAAGTGTTTATATTTTATTATCATTGACATGGGGTCCTTAAATATTACTATGATAGTCGTTCGGTCGTCAGTCGTCAGACAAAGAAAATACCTTTCCCGATAAAATATTAGAGATTAAAGATTTATTGAACGTTTAGTCCTCGAATTTCGTTGCCTTGTTGTCCACTATCTTTGAATATCACTATTGACTATTTTTTACTAGATTTCCAAGAACGCTATCTTGTATGTATATAAATTTCTTTGTTTCCTACCTCATATCTGGATTTTGACAGTAAATATATCATTAGGTTCGTCTCAAAAGCTGAAGTTACCTTAAAGAGGTGTTAAAAATAAGAGAGAACAGTCGGGTATTTTTATTTTTTAAATAACACAACGAGTACATTATAACTTTCACGTCTCGAAAACATCATGTACTACAAGAAATTAGAATGCATACATTTTTTATTTAAATATTATTATATATTTTCCATACTGGGTTCAAAGAAAAGGAAAAACGTAAAAAGTACTGGCTAGATCGTAAAAAGCGGACAAAAATCAAAATAATAATGTAAGTAGAAGATGTGGCTAGTTAGCAACGGGAGTATTTTGGTACCCGTTTTGACGTACATGCCCACCATCTTGATAAACTTGGCCATGGGGTCTCAGGGTCTCGGGTGGACAGACTCTGTTTACCCCGTAGCAATAAAGACTTGATTATTTTATACGTCGACTAAACTTTATGGAACTTGAATGTGTCCGCTTGACGACATACAGCATAACGCCGTCCTACATTGCGAAATACACAAGATCTCGGTTCTTGGTGATATGCGGCTTATTCGCGCCATCCCTTTGTACTGCCGCGGGCATACCGCGTACAGGCTGCGTGTGTTGCATAGTTGTTGCCTTGACGGATGATACAGTCAAGCACTAGTTTTAAAAATTATATATTTATATATATAACAATATACAAGGCATCAACAGGAGCATGGTTCTTAAATTAAAGTTAGTAAAAATAGATATAATGTGTCTTTAAAAATTTAATAATATTGAGATGATGTTTCCAACATTTTTTTAAATTCGAAATGTAAAATTAATCGTTACTAATCAAATAATATTACAAAAATAATAAATAAACACGTTTATGATAAAAATATATATTGTTATACACGTGAAATATTGATCGTACTGGACCTTTAAAGGGATGATTCAGCTCGTTGATATAAATAACTTTTTCTATGGGACCAACGCTGGGAAGGAAAAAAAAATTTCGTCATTTCCATACAAAATAGTTCCGCCGCCCGGCCTCTTGTATGGGACTGTAAATTTTTTTTTTAGTTCCTTCATTGTTCCCATAGGAAAAGTTGTTCATTTTGATGGTCTGAGTCTCTTAGGTCTTTAAGGGTCCAAAACGATAAAAAATTCAATGTATATCAGAATCCCTAACAGGATTTTGATTTGCAATAGAAAACGAAAAAAAAAATTAGACGTCGTCATACGAAGTCGCTGATCAGCTGGGCAAATATCTGTGGGAAGTCTTAATTTTATTTTTAGTTTTTTTACAATTTTTTCTTTCTAGTAATTTGAACATATATTTTCATAATTTGTACATATATTTTCAGGATTTTCAGATGATTTCAGGATTTCAATATAAATCAGTTTAAAATTAAAAAAAGTTTTTTTTTCTTTTAAACAAACTAAAATATATTCTAAAAAAATATATTTTATTTTAAATAGAACGGGATGTACGTTTCTATTTTTAAAAATATTTATTTTTATTGTAAGTAGATATATTTGTAAACTCCTTTGTGGTGCCGCGGTGCATACCACATGCACTGGCAGCCTGCATCCTTGCATGTGCTGCATACTTGCTCGCTTGACGAATGACGCGGCACGAACGTTACTTAGAAGCCTTTTAACTTGAAGCGAAGGGAAATAGTATCAATTTTTAACTGCAAGATATAAAATACTGAGCTTTATAAGATTACAGTTTAATAAGGTATAGTGAAACATATGGATTATTCAAAAGTAGTGAAAATGTTTTCTTACAAACTATCAAAATAAAAAAAATGGACAAAAAATATTCATTAGTCCATTTTTTTTTATTTTGATAGTCACATCCTTCTACTATTATACTAGGTAATTTTTTAAAATATATTTATTATTCTAATATTTTCATTCTCTTGATCTAATTAATGATGAAGTTATATAAAAAAAAATTAAATGTATTTATTTCCTAATTAATCCTTGTAAATATTCAGTTTTGCTCGCTCTATTTGAATTAGTACCAGTCGCTATAGAAACTGCAGGGCCATGGTGTCTAGAAGCCATTTCATTGGGGAAAAGGATGACGTTTGAAAGACAGAAGCTATAACACCATCCCAGGTACTCTCAGTTACTTATAGAGGAAACGCTGCTACCTTTGAACCAAGTACCCTCTGTACTTGGTTTAAAGGTAGCAGCATTTCCTCTATAAGTAACTGAGAGTAAGACGAGTAGTGACTGAAAATCAGTGCTTTGCTCCTCGAGTAATCCATGCGCTGAGTTATACTTGCAGACCAATCTGCCTCAATGTGTCATCATTTTATTCTTATATTTGATATGTGTATAAATTGTGAGTGTGTGACTTAGTTTGGTACAAATACAACGATTTCTATTCTATTCTATTCTAAAAGCTGCTACAATAATGGGTACTTTTAAGCCAGGTACAATTCGTAGCGAGAGTGTTTTTTCTTTATACAAATAAATAAAATAAAAAATCCCTGTATTACTTACAAGGATTTTTATACATTTATCAAATTTATTTTCACCAAAAGCAACAAAAATGTTCATGTAACAACAAAAAGTGGTAATTTTGCAAGTTCCGAAATACCACAGAGCCTGCGTGACAGCGGAACAATTTCAATGCGGTCAAGCCATATGTCGCCGGTGTCCTTTATATTTACAACTGTTTTACTTCATTTCCCTTTGCCATGTCACTTTTTTTAATATTATTTAATTATAGGACAGGTTGGTTTATTTCATATTTTTTCGTTAAAAAATTTCACAAAAATTCTAATGGTTTAAAAAACATGCGACATAACTATAAAAATATATATTTTTTTATTTATGCCTGTAAGAAAAACGTAAAAAAATACAATAATCGTATTGTTACTTTAATTATTTATTTTAATAAAAGGTAAAACATTTTACTAAACAAATATGAATAAACTCAAAAACGTAGTTTAATTGTGTCTAAACAAATAAATTGTTTTTATCAAAATATATTACTTTTCTGCCGACCTTAGCCTCCTCACTCGATAGCCTTATTAAGCCGGCTTACGGCGAAAGTCTGAGGAGTCATGTCAATAGGCGATGCGGCTAGCAACCCATCTCCATTTTGATTCCATTTTTCGTACATGCCCACCACACCAATATGCTAAATGTGGCCTATAGGTCTTATAGACCTGGGCTCTGTCTACCCAGTAAGGGAAAACGCGACGTGATAGTATGCAATATACCAAGAAAAGAAAACCCTGTCCGATCCTTGAAGAGGTCATTGAGCCTGTCGATGTTAACAACTTTTCCTATGGGATCAAAGCTGAGAACCTACGAATAAGAAATAAACTAAGAACTCAACAAACGGACATTTCCAAAAAAAAATTTGCAGCCGCCCGGTTTTGTATGGGAACATCTAAAATAAAATTGAGTTCCCAGCGTTGGTCCCATGGGAAAAGTTGTTTATATCGACGGGCTGAATCACCCCTTCAAGGTTCGGATACATATTGCTTTTAACATATTTGCTTTACATATTCTGCTATCTATCTCAAAAAAAATATTTTTATGCCATCGGATAGCTCAAAACAATACGTAGCATAAAAATCAATTTTCGATTTTTTTTTTTGAGTTTTGCTTTTGCGCTTAGTAGGGCAGTATTGTGTATTTACCTATACCTATACTACTTTTCAATACTTCGACATATGTAAGCATGAATATATTGTCACCAAAATATTTCCAAGGTTCATTCCCCTAATTATAATTATTCTGTCCGCCAATCATACAAACCACTGGACCATACATACTTTTACAAAGGTTAAATTTTTGGTAATTTTTTTACCACAACATTTTTGTCAAAAATTGTATTGTTGGTTTTGATAATCATGTATTGTATTGAGTAATGTCAAACGTATTTTATTTGTTGAATATAATTGAGTATTTGATAAATATCTGATAAGTATAGCTATGTCGCTGAATATGAATCAACTCCGGCCGTTTTTTGTTGCGCATGAATATTAAAAAAAAAAATATATATATATATATACGGACAAATCACACAGATTGAGCTAGCCCCAAAGCAAGTTCGAGACTTGTGTTATGGGATACTAACTCAACGATACTATATTTTATAACAAATACATATATAGATAAACATCCAAGACCCAGGCCAATCTGAAAAAGATCATTTTCCATCTTGACCTGGCTGGGGATCGAACCGGGTCACTCCGTGTCGCAGGCTGGCGTGTTGACCACTGCGCCACGGAGCTGCCGATGAAATGTAATATATAAATAGCATTTTCTAAATTACTGGCCAATATTACCTATGACATATCTTAAGGCTCGCACATGCGCTAATGAACTTCGCCCGTTGCCCGCGTAGGTCACCACATACCCCAAAATATTAAATAACAGTTTTTTTTTTATTTATTTATAAAAAAAATCTATAAAATTAATAATACCTCGGGATATTTTGTAGGTTGATTAATATTGTATTGAATATAAAAATTGCGTGGCTCTAAGACGAAAGTAGTTAATGAATATTTTTAATAGAGTCGATGTCCGCTGTTCATTTTTTTTCTAGAAGACTATGAAATGTAGAAAGTAATTCTCCGCAGCAAGTAGAGATTAAAAAGCATTCTACAATATATGTTTTTTTTTTAGGTATTGTGCCTTATGCCAAGGAGCACCCTTAAGATTTCTTTTACCTATTTTTTTTAGTTATATACATATGCACAATTTTATTAATGTTTCATGAAAGAAAATCTTTTAAAGTTGGCCTTGCATTAAAATATAAATTATATTAAATTAAAATATTAAATATTCTTATGTATGTATCAGGGCTTGTTACCGGTACCAAATTCCCATTATAAGTACCGGTAAGTACCGGTATTACTATTCTGTTAAAATTTTAACGGTAATATGAGGTACCGGTAATCTAGTATTTAACGGTAATAATATTGTTAACAGTTAACGATAATTTTACCGCTACTTGTTACCGGTACCAAATTCACATTATAAGTACCGGTAAGTACCGGTACCTCTATTCTGTCAAATTTTAACGGTATTAAAATTGCGTTAATTTTACCGGTACCTACGCATTGTTGCCGTCTACCGCATGGGACTCGCTCGACTGTAAAAGTGCCGCCCTATTGTGGGCCCCCGCTTCACGCCGCACATGCACAACACGGCAACGACACACATTTACGAAATGATAATTCCCAATACGAGTACCGGTACTAAGTACCGGTACTGTTTACCGGTATTTGGTACAGGTACTTCTTTCAATTACCGGTACCGTCGTTTTATTGAGGTACCGGTACCAATCCAATTACCGGTACCGTTGTATTATAGAGGTACCGGTACTTGATTTTTACCGTTACCAAATGTACCGGTACCAAACCAATTACCGGTACTGTCGTTTCATAGAGGTACCGGTAATGGATTTTTACCGGTATTCAAACCCCTGGTATGTATACTAACAATAAATCTGTAAGGGTTGGTCATTGAGTAAGTGACTTTGTTTTCAGAGATATCGTGTTTATAAGCTCTATACATGATACTGAAACTAAATTGAGGATTTTTAGATTTTTTTTCTGTATGTTTGTTACTCTATAACTCTTAAATGAATCAACTGAATTTTATGAAACTTGGTAAATAAATATTTAGATGTACAGGACACAGGATAAGCTACTTAATTTTTATCTCCAGTATGATAAGACGTGCTGCCATACAAACAACATAATTAATTAGTAATGTACGCGAACGGAGTCGCGGTTCGGCTAGTCCTTACAAATATTATAAATGCGAAAGTAAGTTTGTTTGTTTGTTTGTTTGTTACGCTTTCACGCCGTAACTACTGAACCGATCATCATGAAATTTTGCATACAAGTTCTCTGGAGTACGGAGAAGGACATAGGCTTCCTTTTATCCCGGGAAAAAGTACTATTCCCGAAGGATCGACATTGACGCGGGCGGAGCCGCGGGCGAAAGCTAGTTTATTATAAAATACATACTTTTCTACAAAATTATTATTTTAAGAGCTAAAGTGTTAATTTAAACAATTACGCTAATCCCCTAAGTCAAACTATCCTTATAACATCAACCAAAATAAAACAATCAAACAATTATACTCAATGGAAAGCTACAAAACATATTATCTGAGCTTAAAGCTAAGTGAATTAAGTATAGATACGACGGGTTAAGTTATCGTGTCCTATGACCCAGCTAATCGAGGTGGGGTGAATAAGGGTGGGGGGTTGGGTTGGCAATATACACTTCTTTATCGATATCGATGAAATTTGTGGAAAGTATTAAATTTGAAACTGAGAATTAAAATTTATAATCCGCATATAATAAATGTATTTCTTACACTTTTTTTTTTATTTTAAAGGGTTCCCAGTAAGCTGGCAGCATTGCCTCTCTGCACTGCAATGGAAATTCTTTGGGCGAAATAACTGCCAGCTCTTGGATCACCCGTAACCTCACGGAGGCGCGCTGAAATCTCATTTTTTTCTCTTTTCTTACTCTTGTTTTTACATCATATAATTGTTATTAAACAACTCATGTACGTTTTTAACTCAAGAATATGTAGTAATATTTGAACGTTTTTAACAACTAACATATTTAAAACCGTAGTTCCCCTTTATAATTTTATAAAAATCTAATTATTTCAAATGTATAGAACCCTAAATGGCTTATTTTTTCATGCTTGCCTTAAAATATGATTACTTTAAATTTTAAATAATTCCTTTTTAATAAAGCCATGTTTAGCACGTTGGTCGGCGCGTACCTGTAAAATAAAATCAAAATATTGATGGATTGTTAGAAGCATCGCCTACATATATTTTCGGCCATTTCTTCGATCAGCTTAACAATCGGCGCGAGGCATTAGAAGCAGCTGTATTAGTACATTCTTCGTTTTTTGTTTTCTCCCAGTACATCATGAAAGATACTTAACGTGGCTTTTAGCTCTTATAACCTATGCTCTGTCTACCCCGCAAGAATAAAAGACATGATAGTATGTATATTATGTTATTTTAAGCAAAATATGAATCAGCAATAATCCATACAGCAAAAATAATCGTCTCAACGTCTACATTGCGGAAATTTAATAGCAGGCGCTTACCAACCAGTTTTCAATCACACGCGCATTATGGCCACTTATCAATAATGTCCTCAATTATATTGTAGTACAAGTGTGTGATTATAATTAGTCTCTCACGCGGTTAGTTAATTTTATTATACTGGTGCAGAGCCGGTAGGTTTCATTTATACTTCGATTTCGATTATATTCACTAAGTGTAAGTGCCCCCGTGGTCCAGTGGTTAAGGCATTTGCCTGTAGACCCGGGGGTCGTGAGTTTGATTCCCACGGGAAGCATACTTTGTTTAGTTTCCAGTTTGGTTAGGGCATTGCGTGCTTCGGAAAGCCCGCTAAGCTGTTGGTGCCGGCTGCCATCTGGTAGTCGTTAAAAGAACCACGTCAGAGGCCATCGTCAAAAAATTGGCAAAGGAATGCCTTAGCTTATGTAACCACGTACCTAAGTAGTGACAATGCTGCTCTTTAGGCACCGCCTCTCCCTTAGATCCCTCGGAGTAGTCCACCGCTGGACATTTTTCGTACCATGCGAAGATATTGCCATACACACCACCCTTGGCAGGTGGGTTGGCGAACACAGTTTCTTTGGCTTCTTGAACTTCCGACGCTACATCGGAAGCATTTTTAAGCTAGTGAAGGACAGGAATAAGTTTGACTAGGGAAGGGAATGAATGTATTGGGGGACTACTCATTCAGATGAATGGGGAAAAGCAAGTAACTGGAGATGCAATAATAAATGAAACATCAATGAGCATTCCATACCCAAATTAAAACGTCATCATCTACCATATAAATAAACATACTATACTTTAATTGACCCGGTGTCATAAACCAAAATTAACAGCTTTTCGAGTATGTAAGATTGCTCAAGGCCGCGCCTTGAAAGATTACAAATTACACGATTCAAGATCTCATTCAGTTGTGCCTTAATTGACTACAAATGGTGTCGTTATGGCCTTATTAAATGACATGATGGTTCCAAAAGTGGACTGTACTGACCCACGCCCATGAGATTGTGATTTGGGGTCTGCGAGAAAAGGCAGAATACGAGTCAATGGATATCCAGATTTGCACCCTTTCAGTGATTTGCTTTTTAGTTTATGAAACGCGAAAGATGGTTGATCTTTGTTGTCAGGTAACGGTAATTTAAGAACATGAAAAGAGGTCGAGTGTGGTTTTTAACATAAATAGTATTACCCTTTTTTTAATGGATACAGATGACTAAAGCAAAAAACACTAACACGTCTTCTAAATGAATTCCTAAGAAAGATTAGCGTCAGGCTGGCAGACAGCCGTAAGCAGTTTGTCAAATAATTTCTAGCAAAAATATAAACAACTAGTATGCTGTCTTAGAAGCGCAAAATGTTGAGCAAAGCTGAAGATGCGACCGATAACACCTTAGTATTAACGAGAGATACCTACGATAACTTTGTTGCAAAAGTTTGAGAACCTTATTAAATAACCTGTCAGACTTGCCTTATAATATGTCACTTTCGGTGATCATTAAGGTAACAATCCACTGCAGGAACAGGTTCTGTGGGCTCAAATTATATGAAACTGCACTTTAACTGCAGGTGACATATTTGCGTATGTAGATATGCATTCAGTTGATTGTGAACTAACAGAATTGCATTGCATGCAAGTTTGAAAAATTATTAGACGTTTTTTTTACGCTGGCAACCTACCAAATTCCAGCCCTTATTGGGCATGTTTTTGCACAACATTTTTGTACCTTGAGCACTATGTTTACCCCTATTTTGCCTGATAGGAAGCGAACCTGATAGAATGAGGTCTAAGGTGGTACACACAAACTCAAATTATGCCTATTCACTCTTGCCTTGAATATCCCTAACATAAATTTTTATACATGCTAATAGTTATACCTACTATATTAACATAACTGATTGTCTAATGGAAACTTTATTAAATAACAAGATATGCAGCAATTACATATTGGGTGAGTGAAGAGAGCCAAAACCTGTAATTTTATTTATTTATTTTATTTTATTTATTAAGAAAACTAACAGCATAACAACACTAAATAACAAACTTCTTAAACAATAAGAAAGCCTATAACAGGTTTACCTCTCTTTTATAATAATTTTACGCAGTATCCAACAATATGATGCTATATGTTCTACCCACAACATTAAGACGTATGTACAGTTTAGACATATGTAATTTTTATGAAACACCATGGTATAAATTAGAAATTTAATATAGCAATACATCCTACATGTTTTTAATTATATGAACCAAATAAACCATATTTCTTTCTTTTAATAGATATTATTTTCCAGATAGGGTTTCCACCATTAAAAATATCAGTGTAGGCAAACAACCTCGCAAGCGCAACGCTGTAATTTTTACCGATAACTCTTTTCAATTCCATCAATAAATTAAACCGAACAATGGATAAGAACCTTAACGTTACATTTCATGTTCGGTGTCGATTGCTCGACACGAATTGTCGAGTAAAACTTATTCGATGTCCTTATCGATTGTGATATAATCTGACGATATTTATTGCCATTTTTATTGTGTTGCCTTGTAGGTTGGTTTTATGGTGATTTTCATTGGTGTTAATGAATGAATTTCGTGAATGTTAAAAATTCGCCGAACAAATTATCTGATATTTCATTTAATTTCATTTTCACGTAATGTCTGACCTATGTGCTAATTCTAATGTGACAGCTTTAAAATTGTAAAGTTTAACCGAAATGCCTGAAGGTAGTCGTTTTGTCATGAAGGATTAGGAATCCTGCACAACCAACTAGCTAAACGTGACTTTTAGATTTTATAGACATAGGCACTGTCTACCCAGCAAGGGAACAAAACGTGATACCTATGTATGAAGTAAAAATTAGTGAATTTATTTTGTTAATTATTTTTATTTTCTTAAGTCTTTGTCTCATTCAAATCGCAAATAATGTAGTGAAAACCTGAATTAAACATTTATATAATTCTAAAATATGATTTGAAATAAATTCCAATTTATCGACATAGAATATCGATACTTTTTCCCCTAACCCTCCTAAAATAAATTCAAAATCATCGACGTAAATTATCGACACTTTTCCTCTAACTCTCCCCGCACTACTCCCATAACGGTGTAGTAACGGCAAAGTCACCCTCTAGCCCCTCCCTATCCCACCCCACAATACATACGCACACCGGGCGTTGCGTGGGACGACACCTACGTCACGTGATGGAGTTATTTTATTTTTATAGATGGATTCTAGTGTATTGGCAGACATATTGCTGTCTCAAATATTATTTGGTTTTCGTGTTTCTTTTGAAAAAAGGGCATATCGTTTATTTTTCTTCGGGATGTGTTCTGTCATACTAAAAACGAATCAATACATTGTACACAATTTCTTCCTGTCTTCGCATGTATAAGAGTTTTCTAAAGTTTTCGCGATTGTTACACATCATCAGGTCCTTTTTAGTCTCCACTACAGGAGCACGACCCTGTCTGTAATAGGGCCATACTTGGCCAGATCAGCCAGAGGATTGTTACACATTTAAATGTAATCACATAATACGGTTTTATTGCACAGTATTTTTACACCAACGTTTTTATAACACATACTAGCAGTGCCCGCAACTTCTTTTTATGTTATGATTGGGGCCACGTCTTATCATAACTGGAGAAAAAAATTAAGTAACATAACATGTCCTGTATGTCTAAATGTATATCTACCAAGTTTCCTAAAATTCAGTTAATTCGTTTAAGAGTTATGGAGGAACATACATACCTAAATACATACATACGTCCTATATTCCCTTTCAATAACTAAGTTATAGAAAACTGTTAATAAAACCACTTTCTTTGTCCACAGGTCAAAATCTGGTTTCAAAATCGCCGCAGCAAGTACAAGAAGATGATGAAGGCAGCGCAAGTTGGGGCGCAGCCTCCGAGCCTCGGCCTACCTCCCGGGAGCCCCCCGAGCAACAATCAACTATTACATGGTAAGCAACTTGACTCCAAAAACATTTAAACGAATCTAACCAAATGCGACGAAAATCGCACAAAAATAAAGATTAACAGGGTTATATTTAAAAAAAGGGACACTCACATGTTATTTGTCGGAATTGCCGACTATAGTTTCGGACGGGACGGAGGAAGGGACTTCTGAAGGGATTCAAAGCGAGGTCGAGATGTGCGAAGCCGAATAATACCGGGGCCGTAATGCTTTCCATATTTCATCATTCATCATTATCATGTCTCCATTAGTCTCCACTACACGAGCATGACCCTCTGTGTACTACCGGAGCCATACTTGGCCAGAGCAGACAGAGGATTTGGCCTACACTCTCCTAGCTGGCCATATTTATTAATTTACAAAAGAAAAAAATGTCTCCAATATATTTTGATCATCAATTAGCAAAGTACATAGCCTATTTGTATTCAGAAGCAAAATTCTCATTACAAATTTGGATACACATAAGTAAAAAAAATACTACAAAAGCGTGGACGTGGATGATGATCATATGTTGTGGAGACCAGCAAGATATATAGTAATGTCTAATTATGCCTCGGATGAGAGGGTGACAGCATCATCAGCACTTTATATAGCACTTTTTTGAAGCGTTTGTAAATTTATACTATTTTTAAGGTTCCGTACCTCAAAAGGAAAAAAAGGAACCCATATAGGATCACTGGTTTGTCTGTCAAGACCCTTTTTCTCAGGAACAATTAGGGATTTCAAGGCAAGAGTGAATAGACATTATTTGAGTTTACGTATACCACCCTAGACCTCATCGTTGCTTCCCATCAGGCAAGATAGAGGTAAATCGTTCTCAAATTTACAAAAAAAAAAAAAAAATGCGTAGAGATATCACGCTGAAATTCATATCAAATACTCAGGTCTACTGTCCCTTGGAGCTGTGAAAAAATAAACTTCTAAGCCAACGCAATCAAAAGATACAGCTGGTGATGCCGCAAATTTTCGTGTCTTTTCAACATTCGCTAAGGAATCAAAACCTAGGGTACTTCCCCTGAAATCAGAATCTTGAAAAATTCAAACTTATTATCTATAATGTACGGAACCCTTGGTGCGCAAGTCCGACTCGCACTTGGACGGTTTTTTATTACATCATTAAAACCTGAAATAGCCTTTTCCTTCTGCACAGGGGGTGGAGGCAGCTCCAGCGGTTCCCAACACTCGCCGTCGGCGTATCAGGGTGGCCCTACGCAAGCGCACTCGCCGACCCCCAGTTCAACGCCCGTCTCCGAGCTGTCCCCAGGGCTCTCTCCCACTGGGACCCCATGGGACGTGAAACAGCCGCCGCAGCCGTCCTGGGACGTCAAGGTACCATATGTAAGAGATTTTTTTAAACTATTTCATTTACTTTATGTTTCCACGCTGGTCATCATTTCGTATGACAGGTTGCTGCAAGAATCCTGTATAAACACCAATCGTGTTTGGGCTCATTTGATTTGTCTTAGAAAGCACTTTATAGTATGGATTCGTTTATAATAAACTAGCGATTTGCCCCGGCTTCTCACGTGTGCAATGCTGATACTAAATTGTGGGTTATCCTTAGGAGATAGACATATACCATCGCAGACTTTTTTGTTGACCTTTTTAAGGTGTACAATACTGTAGTACATTAATTTGATTTATCTCGTGGGTTCAGCCAGCGTTTGCAATGTAAGCGCAAAAAAATGTGTTTATTTACGACATCACATTAGAAATCTCTAAATTTATCAGTGTTTCTTTACAATATTATGCATGTGTTATACATATAAACCGTCCTCTTAAATCACTCTATCTATTAAAAAAACCGCTTCAGAATCCATTGCCTAGTTTCAAAGATTTAAGCATACATATAGACGGACAGACAGCGAGAGCGACTTTGTTTTATACTATGTAGTGAAGCTTGTCACAAAAATGTAATTTCCGCTAAAGTTTGTTTTCTATCCTTATCCTTACTAATATTATAAATGCGAAAGTGAGTTTGTTTGTTTGTTACGCTTTCACGCCGTAACTATTGAACCGATCATCATGAAACTTTGCATACAAGTTTTCTGGAGTGCGGAGAAAGCCTATGTAGGCTACCTTTTATCCCGGGAAAAAGTACTATTCCCAAGGGATCAACATTGACGCGGGCGGAGCCGCGGGCAAAAGCTAGTAGTTTTATATTTGACTCTTCTCTCCTTCTATCTCTAATAGCTTGCCATTCTTCCTGTCCAGATTATTTTTTATCCTTATCCACCACATTTCGATACATGTATGACTATGTGTGTGATAATCCAAGACTTACAGTGTTTGTTTGTTACAGCCAACAGCAGGGCGGTCTCCGGACGGCACCTCGTGTGATGTGAAACCTCCACATCAGCAGTCATGGGACCCGAGGGTCGGATATGTAAGTACTTTAATCATAATAAGATTTTCTAAAATATGTATATATATGATGTTTTATTATTGGGAGACTCAGTACTTCGAAATTACTTGTAATCTAAACCTTTAAACGAGCAATTCTTGTGTGAATAATAAATTTATTTATTTGATCTCGGAAAAAGCTCTAACGATTTCGCTGAAATTTGGTATATAGGGGTTTTGGGGGGTAAACAATCGATCTAGATTAGTCTTATGTTTGGGAAAACGCGTCGCCAACCCACCTGCTAAGCGTGGTCAAAATGGCAATGTCTGCCCATGGAACGAAGAACTCTTAGGAGAGGCCTACGTCCATATGATGATGACTGTACAAGATTTTTGAATTAAAAAAGGATTACGTGCCTAAAAATTACTAACTAGGCGATACTTGACATCCAAATCTATTTAGGCATTAAGATATACCCTGAAAACATAACTCTCTTTACGGACAGTCAAATAAAACATCTAATTTCCTTCTAAAAAGAAAAGTGACCTAGCACTGTATGATATTAATCAACAGATAGGTGTGGCGGCCTCCGACCTCACCCTCTAATATCCTAAAAGGAATATATTGTATTTATATAGTTCTGGCACGCGACACGCAACCCACTGAGTTAGAGGCCTATTTTTTCACGGCTGATAGAAAATGTGTTTTTACTAGCTTTCATTAAGGTTTACTTATCCCTTTATTTTCAAACTTACTTAAATTTAAATTAAACTCTGTTCTAGAATAATCAAATTCAAATTTTCTTGACACCGTTTTAGACGCAATTTTTTTTAAATCTATGCCGTTTTATGATTTTTTAAATCTTTGCCGTTTTAGAAACGCATTTTTTTTAATCTATGCCGTTTTAGTATAAAACTCCACAATAACACCATCCTTACGCACACTTAGGCGTCATCTTAACAGGCGATAAATTAAAAAAAAAACGCCTGGCTACACTATCGCTTATGTCAAATTGAAGGCATCACCTATCTTTCATTCTTTATTCGTGTTTGTTGTCGTTTATTATGTCTGCGCTAACACGCATATTCTATCCATGATTCTAACTGTGCCATCAAATTTAATAGTAACTCGGCGTATCTCCGCACGGCGATTTAATCGCGGCATTCGCGTAGTGTATATATTCTCGATATAAATGGGATACTCGTCGCGTTTGACTTACCAATGGAGGTGACGCCTTATAAATAAACGTGATGCATTTAAATTATTTATATCTTGGAATTTTTACTTATTTTATATCTTAAGACACACTAACACAACTACAAAAAAGCGAATATCTACTCCTACGCCAACACGCGTATAATCACGTCTTCGGTCACGGGTTAGATAGAGCCTGAGGCCCCCGGACAGCGCAATGCCCCTACATAACTAATGTTATGTCTGGCACCAGTGTTGGCGACTAAAGAAAAAATACACAAGAAGAAAAAACAAATAATGTTGAATGATCATAATTATAATTATTTTCTCTTTTATCTTAGGGCGCGCCGCCCGGCCCTTGGGACATGAAGGGCGCGCACGGAGCGCATCCCCTACACCACCAGGGGGCGCCACAACCTCACCCCCCCTACGTGCCGCAGTACTCCTGGTACCAAACGGACACCAATCCTGGGCTTTTGACGTGAGTACTTTTTTATTCTATTTAGATCGGCCCATAAGGCAAAAGATGAGAGTTGCTGCTCTCCAAAGGCTTTTGCCATTGATTCTCAGATTGGCCCTTCAGGCTTGCATGCACGCATACGCGGCCCATCAGGTAATATGAGAGTTTGCTGTCTCTCCAAGCCTTGCGCACACAGGCCTTGCGCACACAGGCAACGCCCAAAGCCGAGGTCCGTCCCTCCTGGGGGCCCTTTGGTGATGGTGTCTATAAAGGTCGAGGGCACTCTGTCCTCGCCTCAAACGCCCGGTGAAGTAGCGAAAGCTCACTTAGAGCTAGCTACATAGTCCTTTGAAAAAAAAATGTATTCTATTTAGAGGTATAACATATTTTACCTTTATTAATATTTAAACTTCCGCGAGATAAATTCATTTTACTCACGTTGTTTCGGTTCCATACAAAAAATTTCGGCCACCCGATCATATTGTATGGGAGCGTTAAAAAAAAGTTTTGAGTTCCCAGCTTTGGTCCCATAGGAAAAGTGGTTTATATCGACGGGCTGAATCATCCCTTTAAGGGTACAGAACGATCAATATTTCACTATGTAAAAACACGGCAAAAAAATCATGTCTCTTGTTTGGGAGGCCCCTTTAATATTTAATTTAAGTATCTATTTTGAAAGTGAATATTTAACTAAATATTCTGTAAATATTTACGCGCTTGAAGTACTACAAAAAGAAGCAAAAAAATCACGTTTGTTGTATGGCAGACGCTTTAAATTTATTTTATTCTATTTTTTAGTAATTGTTGTTATAGCCGCTACAGAAATACATCATCTGTGAAAATTTCAACTGTCTAACTCTCACGGTTTACGAGATACAGCCTGGTGACAGACGGACAGACAGACAGACAGACAGACGGAGAGCGGAGCGATATTAATAGGGTCCCGTTTTTACCCTTTGGGTACGGAACCCTAAAAAGCACTTAAACTTAGAGGGAGAACTGCAGTAGCCTCTTCCTTCTCCCTAAAATTACATTTATTTATTTGGTTTAACATCTGCATTAAAATATAGTAATAAAGACTCCAATACAAATCTTAAAAGCAAATAAATTACTTTTAAGTTTTATATTGGAGTCAATGTATTATAATTTTAATAAATTTATAATCAGATTATAATTTTAATATAAATTTATTTTGTCAACAGGGTATGGCCTGCAGTTTAACATTCAGCGTTCAACAAAAACTATTTAATGTAAATTCACAAAATGGTGGACACAAGATGGCGCCGGTCGCAAAAGGCGCGTAAACGTTTGGCACAACCAACTCTATGTGTAAGAAATTATTTAATAGATATGCTGCAGAGAAATGGTTTTAATTCTATTCAGTAAGTTCCTAGAGATATCACGAATGTTCGAATATCTAAAAAAACCTTATTGAATAACTGAAAAATTTGAGACTTTGTTAGATATGTTAAATAAAAAATTATGATGATTGTGCATTCGATATATTCTTATGGATTTTACAATATTCCGAATTTCGCCATTTTCCTGTGACAGATATAAACGCATTGTACATTTTTTTATAATTAATAATAAATAGGAGATAATTGTTTATAATGGTTAATGTAAATGTTATCAGTAAGTATGTTAAATGGTTGAGACAGTGTTCAAGATATCAAATGAGTATTGAATTATGTTCCCATTTTTTTCTAAACACTTTAAAAAGACTGTTTTGAGAAACTGAAATTGAAGATTTTATTTTACTTATTTATCAGGTTAAATCAGTACAAAATACTTGATGTGAGCTTGGTTTTTCAATAAATCAGATTTTTCGTTTTATTTTTATTTCAGTTTTTAATAAATCTGATGTATAATAATGTATTTTGTAAAAATAAAAACTTCACTTTGACTTTTTCATGACGCTTATTTTTTAAAGATCGTATGTTCTGAAAACTATTTTAAAACAAATGGAAATTAAAGTAATTATTTAAATTGTATTTTCAAACATAGCTAATTTTTTTCTATCATTTATTTAAACATAGTTTTTAGAACATGATAATATATGTTTCGCACAGCACTTTTAATGAATGATTCCCGTACCCAGTAAATTATTTTGAAGATTTATTTTAAAAGTTTAATGAATGTAAGGTAAAATATTTGATATATTTTACTTTTTATTAAGTATAAACAAAAATGTAACGCAATTAAATTGTAATACACAAGGTGTTTATATTTTTCTGCTATTTTTTTCAGTTTATAATCTTAACTTAAGCTTTAATTCAATTAAATTTTATTTATTTAGAATAAACATTTTTACACACGGGAACACAAAACCAGTCTGTTGTGATAGTTAATTTTAAGTTTAGGATCATTTTTGAATAAAAAAATGTATTTATTTTTGTGCAAAAGTGTTCGGTCTCAAATTATTTTAGCTATATCGTGTCTTATGCAATCTTTATATTACCTGTAATACTGGGATCTATTTATAATATAAAGCAAACAAACAAAATTAATCAAATCAAATCAAAAGCTATTAAGGAGTTTATAATTACTCTTAAATTATATGTTAGATTATTACTATAGTTTTCTGATTGTCAATAAAATTATTTTCTGAAAAAAATAAAAATTATATTTATTTTTATTGTAAATAGATTCCAGTATATAAAGAATTTAATCTAGAGTGGGTCTTTACGGGATGATTATATGGTTTGTAAATATTTTTTTGTAATATATAGATACATAACTATACATATAAATATAGGTAGATAGTATAATTACTTTATAACAACAATGTATTATAAGGAATGCGGAAATAAGAAAAAAAAAGTGAATTAATTTCTTTTGTCAAATAAAAAAGAGCAAAACAGTTTTTTGTGTTTTCTTTCAGTTTCCTCAATCATACATTACCACAGAGGAGAAAAATAACTAACCATGGGCACATGGGCAGGTACAGTCAGTTTTAGCAAGAAAATTATTGTCTACAAAATGTGATCAATGTACGTACAAATTCAAACAACTTTAATTTTGGGATTTATTCATTTTTTATCTTAAAAGATAGAAAATTAATTGGATATTTATCTAAAGTATAGCAATAAAAAGGCTTTTTATTTTTATTTATTTTCAATTGAATGAATTGAAATGTTGAAAAACATTTTAAAATTAAAGCCACATATTAAATTAAAATCTAAAAGTTTATAGGCCTATACAGGCACTTTTAACTTCAATTCACATTTTTTATAATGGAATCAAAATCAAAACGTTTATTCAGAAAATAGACCTTTGCAGGTATTTTTTCACGTCAAATCACATTTTAAAGGATCTAATTTATTCATATTTATATTATTTATTAATGTGCAAAAGCTACAGACTACTAGCGTTTCGGAACCGACCACTGCAGAGAAGACACGCCAAAAGAAACTCATTTCAACAGTAATGTAATGCTCGCCTACTCGCCTGAAGGGCTTTTTATCATATTTTTTTTTCATTAATCATTTCTTTCTCTTTTTCATTTCTAGTAATGATTACATTTTTTATTTACTATTTGATTTATTATATTAATTATCAATGTTTGGAAGTTACACGCTACTAGCGTTTCCGAACCTACCACTACAGAGAAGCCACACTTCTAAGTGAACGGGCAGCATCTTTTGATAGATGACAGATCTTTGCGTGGCTCCTTTCTAAGACAAGTTTAATTGCAAGGCCCCATTAGTTATTAGCCGTGTGGTATCCGGCAGAATAGAATAGGACCACTCCAAGTCTTCCCGTGGATGTCGTAGAAGGCGACTTAGGAAATACAAGCTAAACAAAGCTTATAAACATCTAAGACACCTCTCCAACCCATCTGGCCAGCGTGGAGAATGTAGGCCAAGTCCTCTGGCTGCTCTGGCCAAGTATGGCCCTAGTAGTACAGAGAGGGTCGTGCTCCTGTAGTGGAGACTAAAAAGGACCTGATGATGATGATTATTTATTGCTCATTGAAAGAAGCTCTATCTATTAACTGAGATGAAGGGGGTAGCGAGGGAGTGCAAAGGGAAATGGAGCTTGAGGCCACACTAAAGCTCACTGGCTCTCACAGGATCCTGGAAATGATTGCCGGCAGTGAGTGAACTGCCTATTAGGTAGTGGTAGTTCACAGCTGCAACCTTCGTAGTTATGATAAAATTACTAGCAATGGGTATATAAATAAATTTTCATAACATAATTACTTACACTTATTAAATTAAGAAATAAAATATATCATAAAAAATGACAAAGCAACTGTACTCAGAGGCGGATCTGGCTGCGATTGCTACCAGCGAGGATGAGCAGGCGGCGGCATCCAGTGTACTGTGTGCGGTTTCCTCTGTCGAGCATCATCAGCAGCCGAAACCGAAGAGGACGGCCAGAGCTAAGAAGTGATCTTTTTTTCTTGTGATTTTGCTTTCTTGATTCCATATCTTTACACATTGGCCATTAAGCACTATGTCATAGATGTGTCAGTACCTAGGTATATGTATACCTTTTTATTAGTGTGTTTTTGTAAATTTACTTTCGTGTAGATGCTAAAAATATTATTGTTTTGGTTGTTGTACTCATCGTGTCAAATGTCAATGTCAATTTTTTTTTTTTTCCGATTGCATTGTATGTTTAGTATCTAGGTTTTTTGGCCAATGATGCGTTGCGTTTTATTATTTGTGCAATAATTATTAGTTTTTTTTGTTACATTCTCACCGGCAACTGGCAGGTAGGACATAACAATCTTAATTTATTTTATTTTATTTCATTCAATAATTATAATTATTAATATTTATTATATTTATCTATCTTGTAATGTCTTCCGATGAATCTTTTCTGTCTGCTCTTAATGTTAGTTTCTCTTCCTCTAGCAGCAATGACTCTTTTCATGAGCCCGAGACACTACACTCCCAGCTTAATGATGCTGTGGATAAAAATTCTCTTGCTTTTAACGTTTGTCATATAAATGCACAAAGCATACCCGGGCATTATACAGACTTTCTAGATACTTTTTCTCCATCTGTTTTTCATGCGGTTCTTGTCTCTGAAACTTGGATACCTCCTTCTTTCTCTTCTACTTCTGTAGCCTTACCGGATTTCGTTTTGATCCGTAATGATCGTGTTGGTACGAGAGGTGGTGGTGTTGCCATTTATTTGCGCAGTTATATACCGTATAAAGTTTTAGCAACATCTCCTTCCCCTTATTCGGGTGGTGTCGAGTACCTATTCATTGAAATTTCTGTTAGTGGTGTTAAGGCGCTTCTTGGGGTCGTATACTCTTCACCTTCAATTAATTATTTCGCTCAAATTGAGTCTGTCTTTGATTCCCTATGTTCGGACTATACACATCACATAGTAATGGGGGATTTTAATACTGATCAATTGGGTCAGTCCTCCCGGGCTTTAACGCGTTTATCAAAACTGGCACTTATTCTCGATTCGGTAAACCTTTTCGTCTTGCCCCTTAAAGCTACTCACGTAAACACTACGACTGATGACACTTTTCTCGACCTTATACTTACCTCGTCTCTGGATCGTGTGATTAAGTTTGGACAGCTGCCTGCACCTGCGTTTTCTAAGCATGACCTTTTATTCCTACAATATAAGCTTAAGCCTCCGAAGCCAAAACCTGCTGTAATTTGGATGCGTAATTTTGCTCGTATTGATACTGATCAGCTTAAACATGATGCTGCTGAGGTTGATTTTTCTAGTGTATATAATGCATCTACAGCTGACGAAAAAGTTTATAAATTTAATTCGGCCGTTTTACAGCTGTACGATGCCCATGCTCCTCTGCATGCTGTGAAAGTCAAGAGACCGCCTGCGCCTTGGATTACGAGGGGTGTTAAAATGGCAATGACGCGTCGGGATCGTGCATTCCGTGCCTACAAACGGAACAGAACTGACGATCTGTGGGATGTATATAAAAAGGCTAGGAACCGTTGTAATATGATGGTAAGTGCGGCCACGCGGAGCTATTTTGATTCTCAATTAAGTAATTCTTCTTCGGCTGATATATGGAAGTTCCTCCGATCTCTTAACATGGGCAAAACGCTAAGTAATTCTAGTACTTCTTTTCAATTTTCCCTGAACGAATTCAATAATTATTTTTCCACCTCCTCAATACTTGATGCTTCTGTGAAGTCGCATACAATTGCGAGAATATCTTCCATGCCTGAATTATCTATTGAATCTTTTTCCTTCTCTCCTGTCACTGAGGATGAAGTTACAAAAACTATTTTTTCTATTAAGTCTAAAGCCATGGGGTGTGATAATGTGAGTAGGCAGATGATCATTACTTTAGTTGATGTATTGGGTCCCATTATAACTCACATTATTAATTTCTCCCTTTCATCCGGGGAATTCCCTTCTCTTTGGCGAAAAGCTTTTGTCTTTCCCTTACCAAAAATATCAAATCCCCAGGCTTTGAACAACTTCCGCCCCATATCAATTCTCCCTTTTCTCTCCAAAATTCTAGAAGCTGTTGCACATAAACAAATCTCTTCTTTCATATATAATAATAATTTACTTACTCCTCTTCAGTCTGGTTTTCGCCCTGGACACAGTACTACTACTGCCCTTCTCAGTGTCACCGAAGACATTCGCCTCGGCATGGAAAATCAAATGGTCACCATATTGGTTCTCATTGATTTCTCTAACGCTTTTAACATGGTAGATCATGATATTCTCCTTGCCATTCTTAATTATTTGAAGTTTTCATCCTCAGTGTCAGAATGGTTTTCTTCTTATCTCCATGGTCGGCAACAAGCGGTTCAGATGGATTGCGAATTGTCACAATGGAATGATCTTATTTCTGGAGTTCCTCAAGGTGGCATCCTCTCCCCCTTATTATTTTCTTTATTCATTAATTTTCTTTCTTTGTCCATTGGCTGTTCTTACCATTTTTACGCGGATGACCTTCAAATTTATGTCCAAACTCGAGTGGAGAATATTGAAACTGCAGTTGTCCAAATTAATAATACATTATCTGAACTTTTCTCTTGGACACAGGACTTTGGTATATTAATTAACTCCTCTAAATGCCAAGCTATAGTTGTTGGTAGTACTGTACAGTTGGCTAAAATTAATCTAAGCTCGGTTTCTCCGGTATTGTTCCATGGCGACGTCATACCGTATAAACACCAGGTAAAAAACCTTGGACTTTTTATGGATGAGTCTTTAAGTTGGAGTACTCAAGTAGCTGAATTAAGCCGGACTGTCACTTACTCATTGCAGTACTTAAATCGTTACAGAAATTTTCTTCCTATTAAAACAAAAGTCATGCTAATTCAAACTTTAATCTTCCCCATTATTGACTATGCTGATGTGTGTTATCCAGATCTAAATGTAGATCTTCTCAATAAACTCGATCGTCTCCTTAATAATTGCATTCGGTTCATTTTCTGCCTGCGTAAATTTGACCACGTTTCTCAGTTCCGATCCAAATTGTCTTGGCTTCCTATCCGTTTACGCAGGCAGCAGAGACTTCTCTGTGCTCTTTTTTCTATTCTTAAAAATCCACATTCTCCCGGGTACTTGAAATGTAAGTTTCAGTATCTTGCGGATACTCACGATCGGCAACTTCGTTCCAGCAATTCTCTTATGCTTTTTACTCCTCTATTTCATTCTGGATTTATGTCCAACTCCTTTACTTTGCATTCTATACGACTCTGGAACGCCTTACCCGAAGACATCCGACAGGTATCTAATAGATTTATTTTCAAGAAAAAGCTGCATACTTTTCTTTCTGAACTCTAGTCAGCAGATTACTTCATCATTTCTCACTGTTTTGTATATGTATTTATGTATGTTATTTTTTGTATCTATAAATATTTATGTAACTAAATATATATTTAAGTATTTTACTATCTATCTATTATTCCTTCCTAATATTATTTCTATCTCTCATATTTTTTTTTTTTTCCCCACTTTACTACCTATTTCTTTTTCTGTTTACCCTTCTCGAGGTTGACTGGGAGAGAATGCTTTTAGCATTAAGTCCACCTACTGTAGCTCTATAGGCTCGATAAGTTTTTTAAATAAATAAATAAATAAAATAAATAAAAACATAATCATAATAGAGACCAGATTGGAATAGTTTCTGCAGTAGTTTGGCAGTCCAAAAGAATTTCTCTAATCATATTTCTTAACGGGACTTAGCACGAACCTTTTAATTAATTATTTCCGTTGGCGTATAAATAGGCGAGCTACGTGGCGCAGTGGTTAACACAACAGCCTGTGACACGAGGGTGCTCGGGTTCGATCCCCGGTCAGGTCAAGATCGAAAATGATCTTTTTCAGATTGGTCTGGATCTTGAATTTTTATCTATACATGGTGAAATTTTGATCGTTCTGGACCCGTCGAGGGGTGATTCAGCCAGTCAATATGAACAACTTTTTCTATGGGACCAATGCTGGGAACTAAAAAAAAAAATCAGTCAGTCAGTCGCCTTTGAGTTATATATATTTAGATAGAGTTACATACATCGTAGTCGTAACGGGACCCGATACTTTGGATGAATGTAACTCCATCGAAACATTAAAGAAAAAAAAAAAATTAATAAAACGTTCGTGCTAAGTCCCGTCTATTAACACAGTGTTTAAAGACCGAAAATTTACACAGATAAAAACATCTATTCAAAAATTGAGATCTTTTTCGGAAGTATATTAAAAACGAACGACATATGCCCAACATATGACCACGCCCAACTCAGTGTCACATTTTAACAAAAAAATAATAAAAAGCAAGCCCCAACTTAAAGAACGGAAGTTCCCGCCTACGGAACCCTTTATAAAATAATAAACTCGGCCGCTTTATATTGATACAATGGATTTTTTAGCCTTTTTGCAGAACATCTGGTGTCGAGCGAATGTAAGTTCATTTGTTTCGCGTGGTTTTACGTTACCTCTCGAGTATTTTTGAGAGCTGGAGACAAGTTTTAAGAATTGTAAAAATATAAATAAATATACAGGGTAAGTGGTTTCTAACGCATAACCTTAAGACAATAAGGAATTGACAACACGTCTCATCGAGGCAACTGGTGATCCAAGAGCTGGCAGTGTTTTTGCACAACGTATCGGACTCGCTGTACAACGGGGAAATGCTGCCAGCATTTTGGGTACTTTGCCTCGATGTGGTGCGTTGGAAGAAGTTTTTTATTTGTAAGTTATTTATAATTTTTTATTTTTATGTTGTTATTAATTATGTTTAATATTAAGTTGAATTGTTTTTTAGTAAAATTGAAATTATATTAGTAAATTTGTGGTGACCTTAAGACGATTTAGTTACCTACATCAAGATTAACTACGTTTGCTATATGACTTTGTGTAATTCGATGTTTGCTTTTTTTATATCCTTATCCTTACTAATATTATAAATGCGAAAGTGAGTTTGTTTGTTTGTTTGTTTATTTATTTGTTTGTTTGTTTGTTACGCTTTCACGCCGTAACTACTGAACCGATCATCATGAAATTTTGCATACAAGTTCTCTGGAGTACGGAGAAGGACATAGGCTACCTTTTATTCCGGGAAAAAGTACAATTCCCGAGGGATCGACATTGACGCGGGCGGAGCCGCGGGCGAAAGCTAGTAAAAAAATAAAATTCAAAAAAAAGGAATTCTACTTGTCTTAACTCTATGGCAATCAGCGCTACGAGGTTATAATAATAGTAGGTACCTACGCTCACAGCTATAGTAGAATTAAACATAGACGTTTGATAGAAATCCACATAAAAGCTAATGTATGTAAAATCTTACTATGTATTGCGTTTAGGTAAAAGTCATAGAACAAATGTTGTTAGTCATGATGTACCTAAGTCGTCTTTAGGAGGTTATGCGTTAGTTACCTATAACCTTGGACATATGACACAAATTGACCTAGCCCCACAGTAAGTTGTGAACTTGTTTCGTAGGATACTAACTCAACGATACTATTTTATAATAAAAAACCAAGTTTATACATTACGTACCAACATTAATATAAATAAATAAATAAATATAAATATATACGGAAAAATCACACAGATTGAGCTAGCCCCAAAGTAAGATCGAGACTTGTGTTATGGGATACTAACTCAACGATACTATATTTTATAACAAATACATATATAGATAAACATCCAAGACCCAGGCCAATCTGAAAAAGATCATTTTCCATCTTGACCTGGCCGGGGATCGAACCCGGTCACTACGTGTCGCAGGCAGGCGTCTTGACCGCTGCGCCACGGAGCTAGTCAAAGGTTAAGGTTAGATAAATGTAACTTTATATAAGGTCAATTTATATTAAGCGCAATTATTTTAAAGGCTGACACCCATAAGCTAGAAAACTGCTTTAGAAACAAAATAAAAAAATCGGCACGCTAGTTTTCGATCTGGACCTGAACAGGTAAAAAAACAGACGAAAAATCACCCTGTGTACAGTCAGCCAACGAGATACTTGACCCCGCCATCTACCTATATCTTGAATTTTCTCCTTAACTAAAAATAATCATCATCATCATCATCATCATCAGGTCCTTTTTAGTCTCCACTACAGGAGCACAAAAAAAATAACAACAAAAATATTTAAAAAAAATAATAGTATAAATAATATTCACATGAAAATATATATCGAGAAAAATTTTAATTAAGACTTTTGGAATATACATTTTCATGTTAATATTACTTTTAGTTTAAGAGAAAATTCAAGATATAGTTAGATGGCGGGGTCAGGTATCTCGTTGGCTGACTGTACGAATAAACACTTTCTCGGCCAAAAACTTTTCAATATTATCTACTATGGATACTAGGTCATTGACCTCGACAGTCAAAACAGCTGATTTAATGATTTTAATAAAAATATGAAATATTTTGTATGAAAATATTAAAAAAAAAACTAGCGTGTCGATTTTCAAAATTTGTTACTAAAGCATTTCTTTGACCTAAGAGAACTACTCATAAAATCATCATCATCATCAGGTCCTTTTTAGTCTCCACTACAGGAGCACGACCCTCTCTGTACTACTAGGGCCATACTTGGCCAGAGCAGCCAGAGGACTTGGCCTACACTCTCCACGCTGGCCACTCATAAAATATTTGCGCCTAATTTAAATGGACCTTGTATTTATAGAACTTTACTCTCTGGTCAAGTAGTTAAGACGTGAAAACGTCACAAACAAACTGACTTTCGCATTTGTAATATTAGTTCGGATTTCCTACATACCATCACGGGCCACCGAATCGGCCGCCAGAAAAACGTCCCCTTTGTGCTCGCCGCCGCAAAAAGCCGCCATCTGTCGGACGATTCAATAAACTGTATAATTGGCCGATTTAATTGTTTTCCGAAGCCTTTGTGATAATGAGAACGGTCGTTCACCTTTAGAGGTTTATGGTTTTGAAAATTGCTTAGAAAGTTAAATTGAAGAATGCTGGTCTGTAAAATATACGGAATCATGTCAATAGGCGATGCGGCTAGCAACCCATCACTATTTTGATTCCGTTTTATCCTTACATATGTAGTGTCCTCCGCGTAGGTGACACGGTCAATCGACCATGCACACCCTGGTGTCAGAGTTCTTCGGAACCGCCTCTCGGCCTTTGACGTGGTTCCTTTAACGACTACCAGTTAACAGCCGGGACCAACGGCTTAACGTGTCTTCCTAATCACGGAATCATCTTTATTATCAGACAATCAGGTGATTCAACAATGTCCTAACCAAACTGGAAACAACTTAACAAAGTATGCTTCCCGTGGGAATCGAACTGGAAAACCCCGGTTCTACAGGCAAACGCCTTAACCACTGGACTACGGAGGCAGTTTTAGGTCTTATATGATTCAAAGATTTATTCAAAACTAGGCTTTTTCAGGCACTTCTTCACCTCAATCAACATTTTAAGTAATACAAATTTAATTCCATATAATTGTTTATCATCATCATATCAGCCGCAAGAAGTCCACTGCTGGACAAAGGCCTCCCCCAAGGATAACCAGAATGACCCGTTGCGGCCTGCATCCAGCGCGTCCTTGCGACCTTGGTCATGTCGTACGACCACCTGGTCGGTGGGTAATTATTATTCAAAAGCTATTACTAGCGTTTCGGAGCCGACCACTGCAGAGAATAAAACGTAGATATAAAACTTTTTTCAACAGTATTGGTCGCCTACGTAGACCTAGGATCGAGCTGCTTTCATTTATTTATTTAAAAATCTTTATTGAGCATTCTCTACCAGTCAACCATCGGGAAAACAAATAGAACTATTAAAATTATGCAATGAATATGTTGATTGATATGTATCAAGGTACATAAAAACTCATATAAATAATGATAATGCTGAGAAACTGCCACCGGGTGGCCATCTGCCCTGGCCAGTCTGGAAGTCTTTAAACAGACTGCGGGCTGGTGTTGGTAGATGCCACGAAAATAGCGTCAGGTGGGGTTTCTCCAAATATTGAGTGCGACTGTGGTGGTATCCAATCTATGTCACCTCTTGGTGTGCCCAGAAAGCCCAACTTCTTGCTCTCAACAAGAATTAAATGAGACAAACGAACGGGCAATTACGGTAGCAATGGTCGAAACATATTTTAATTAAACGGAAAGCCATTTTACGAGTTGATAGAAGAAGAATAAATAAATATATACGGACATATGACACAGATTGAGCTAGCCCCAAGGTAAGTTCGAGACTTGTGTTATGGGATACTAACTCAACGATACTATATTTTATAACAAATACATATATAGATAAACATCCAAGACCCAGGCCAATCTGAAAAAGATCATTTTCCATATTGACCTGGCCGGGGATCGAACCCGGGCACTCCGTGTCGCAGGCTGGCGTGTTAACCACTGCGCCACGGAGCTGTTAATACAATATATAAACACTAGCTGTTGCCCGCGACATCGTCCGCGGCAATTTCTGTTATTATGATTAATTAGTATAGATGAATATTTTTTCCCCGATTTCGAAACATTTTTTATTGATGCTTCGCTCCTATTGGTCGCAGCGTGATGTTTTATAGCCTAAAACCTTCCTCAATAAATGGACTATCCAACACAAAAAGAATTTTCCAATTTGAACCAGTAGTTCCTGAGATTAGCGCGTTCAAACAAACAAACAAACTTTTCAGCTTTATAATATTAAGTATAGATATGCAATACTATATGGGTATCTCTTGGATAGGCATGTAACATCCTCGTCTTCATCGTCACTTACCATCAGGTGAGATGGGAAAAAAATGCCTAATCCAACATTTAGTAAAAAAAAAGTAAATTAAATCCAGAGAGTGAGTTACTAATTCTGCTGCATGCAATTTACCGAAAGGAAATGCACCTTTTTCTTAAATAGTATAGGTTTATGATACTTTTTATATTTACCCCGCAAGGTAAAAAGACGTGATAATATGTATGAGTGTATGTATGTATATGTTAAAGTACATCTAAGTACATACAATGGTATATTCGCGGACACAATCCAACCGCCCATACCTCCTCATCTCGCGCGGAACGCTTTGACTTCGCCGCACGTCGTTTTTATTTTTCCGACAAAAATAACTGTTTCTTACGTTGTCAGTCTGTGGGACAAGCATCCCGCCTTTTTGTCTGGAATGTTGGTATTGTTGCCTTTGACGAATTCGCGTTACGCTACGTGCGAGTATGGCCGGCAAAAAGGTACTATAAGATTGTTAATTAGTTACTTGTAATTGTTGAAGCCTTTTCTAGTGATTGGAAATTTTAATTAAAACAAACATGTACAGTTTCTTACGCAGTTATTTAGTCGTTTTAGTCTATCGAGCGTTAAACATACGACTTAGATCGGGATAATATATTTTTGTATTTTATAAGACCTCTCAAACCCGTCTGGCCAGCGAGGAGAGTGTAGGCCAAATCCTCTGTATGCTCTGGCCAAGTATGGTTCCGGTAGTACAGAGAGGGTCATGCTCCTGTAGTGGACACTAAAAAGACCTGATGATGATGTATTTTATGAGACCTCTCCAACCCGTCTGGCCAGCGGGGAGAGTGTAGGCCAAATCCTCTGTATGCTCTGGCCAAGTATGGTTCCGGTAGTACAGAGAGGGTCATGCTCTTGTAGTGGAGACTAAAAAGACCTGATGATGATGTATTTTATGAGACCCCTCCAACCCGTCTGTCCAGCGAGGAGAGTGTAGGCTAAATCCTCTGTCTGCTCTGGCCAAGTATGGCTCCGGTAGTACAGAGAGGGTCATACTCCTGCAGTGGAGACTAAAAAGACCTGATGATGATGTATTTTATGAGACCCCTCCAACCCGTCTGTCCAGCGAGGAGAGTGTAGGCCAAATCCTCTGTCTGCTCTGGCCAAGTATGGCTCCGGTAGTACAGAGAGGGTCATACTCCTGCAGTGGACACTAAAAAGACCTGATGATGATGTATTTTATGAGACCTCTCCAACCCGTCTGGCCAGCGGGGAGAGTGTAGGCCAAATCCTCTGTATGCTCTGGCCAAGTATGGTTCCGGTAGTACAGAGAGGGTCATGCTCCTGTAGTGGAGACTAAAAAGACCTGATGATGATGTATTTTATGAGACCCCTCCAACCCGTCTGTCCAGCGAGGAGAGTGTAGGCCAAATCCTCTGTCTGCTCTGGCCAAGTATGACTCCGGTAGTACAGAGAGGGTCATGCTTCTGCAATGTAGATTAAATAAGACCTGATGATGATGATTTTGTATGGTGACTTCCGTTCATTTCTTTTAATTCATTTATTCGTTTGTTATAGTTCATTTATTTGAATTTAGTGAATTGTATTTCTAAATCAAAGACAAAAAATGTTTAAATCAACTATGTGTTGGTTTTATTGCGATACCAATAGATCTAAAAAATACTTAATTTTTTATCCAACTTAATATTCAACTAATTCCCCATAAAATACCTAATTATACAGGGTGTTAACGGGAACGACGGCGCGTGGCACATACAGGGTGCCCGCTGGGTTAGTTATTGGTAAATTATATAAATTACTGCCATCACCAAGCCCCCTGTTGTGCGTTAATGTGAATTAACTACTTTATTGCACACTAGATGGTAATAGACATTAAATGTACCTGTTTTGTAAATGTTTACAGGGTAATTTACTCATTTTATATTTAAAGAAAGAAAGAAAGAAAAATAGTTTATTTGGCACATACATCTTATATACATATAATAAAACAGTAAAAATATTTTGTAAATGTTTACAGGGTAATTTACTCATTTTATATTTAAAGAAAGAAAGAAAGAAAAATAGTTTATTTGGCACATACATCTTATATACATATAATAAAACAGTAAAAATATTTTGTCTGTACATTTAATTTTTTTGACTGAAATGAATAGAGGGACACTTAAAAAGAATAACAGAAAGCAAAAATTTTGTTTCGATTTTTTGTCTGTCTGTCTGTCTGTATGTATGATCACGATTATCTCCGAAAATACTGAACCGATTTACTTCAAACTTTCACCAAATGCTTTATTTTAACCCAGCAAAACATTTAAAGTTTGTTTCATCAAAATCGGTTCATATTAAAAAAAGTTATCGTCATTTGAATGAACTCAAGGCATGAGTTTCCCTGCAAATATATATATATATATATATATTATATATTAATGCAACTGAAACTGCTGCGCCTAGAAACTTTAAATTAAAAACATCTGTGTAGGTGAACTAGACAAAATTCTCCCCGGAACGAGCGAAATAGGGATAAGGTTTGTATGGAAATTTTCACATTTCTACACTTAGAAGTATAAAAATAGGTATCCGACACGGAGTGCCGGGGATCGAACCCGGGCACTCCGTGTCGCAGGCTGGCGTGTTAACCACTGCGCTACGGAGCTGTGTGACTAGGTATAGGTAAATACTAACTTACATCTTTAACCTATATTGTCCCAATGTTGGGCAAAGGTCTCCCCCATTTCCATCCAGACATCCCTATTTTGTGCCACTTCAGACCAATTCTTTCTATGGCTCGTGATATCATCACACCAGCGCTTTCGAGGCCTACCTCTTTTTCTGTATCCATCTTCCAAACTACCAACTTAAATCATCAAAATAATAAAATCACTTTAATACGGTATTATTATATTACATTATTTTTACACCTAACGTTTCGAAAACTTTACAGTTTTCATGGTCGCAGGTAGACTAAGTTGACATTTGTCTTTGTGTTATAAGAACTATACAAAACTATATATATAAAAATAATGCCGTTTTAAAGTGATTTAATTTAAATGTGTAACAATCGCGAAAACATCAGAAAACATCATCAAAAGAAATTCGTTAACACATTTCATCTGTCAATCTATGAAAGGTCAAAAAAACTGAACAACAAAGCCTCACCGTTACGACAAAAGTTTAAAAAATAAACTGTAATCTATGACCAATTTAAGTATCGTATTTTGGCGCGTGCGCACTTTTTACTCTATGGTCTCAATGCGTTACTTAATTCGACGGTATTATGTTTCAAGTAATGACTGTATTTTAGTAGGAAGTGTGCCGGGTGAAAAATGCGATTTTATTATGTGTAGTTGAATAATCTCTTTTCTTAATATACCTTGATCGTGACAATATCGATAGTACGTGTATCAATAATTAATTTACTATAGAAGTTTGAAAAAATATACAGCGTGATATTGAAATCTTGGAATCAGAATCCCTAATGGAATACAGAATTGCAAGAAAAAAAGGTAAAAACGGAAAAAAGAAAATTTACTTTCCTTAGAAATTCGTCCAGCTGATCGGCGACTTTGTATGGGAAACCCTAATCTTTTTTTTCGATTTTCAGCTTTTTTTCTTGCAGTTCTATATTTCATTAGGGATTCTGATTCTGAGATTTCAATAAAGCTAGGAGGTTCAAAATCACGTTGTATATATAAGGTGAAATTTTAATCATTTTGGACCCTTAAAGGTGTGACTCAGACCATCAAAATGTACAACTTTTCATATGGGAACAATGCTGGGAACTCAAAAAAAATTTCGTCATTTCCATATAAAAGAGTTCCGCAGTCGCGGGCAACAGCTAGTTTCATATATATCGGTTAGGTTTAATGAAGTGGTTTTTTTTTAAGATGTATAATATAATCATTCTGTGCGTAACTTCTTATTGGCTTAATTCATTTGTTAAACTACTTTTCAGGCTTGATAATTCATTCAAATTTAATTTATTTGAAACAACTTACAAGTCCATATAGTGAGCATTATTCATATATTTTCGTCATAACTTTGGTTAATTAATTAATGTAAGTATTCTATGTAGTCTCTTTTTAACGTTTACACCATTGCCGTGTGGTTTCCGGGTGCCTTGTGGTTTCCGGCAGAGTAGAAAAGGACCACTCCAAGTCTTCCCGTGGATGTCGTAAGAGGCGACTTAGGAAATACAAGCTAAACAAAGCTTATAAACATCAATGAGACCTCTCCAACCCGTCTGGCGAGCGAGAAGAGTGTAGGCCAAATCCTGTGTCTGCTCTGGCCAAGTATGGCTCCGGTAGTACAGAAAGGGTCATGCTCCTGCAGTGGAGACTAAAAAGACCTGATGATGATGATGATTTACACCTTTGAGTATTAGCCGTTGGTGGCCAACACTAGTGTCAGATTTCAAACTGCCTAAAGGCATCTGGCATAGTTGTAGCTAACTTAACTTGGCTCCTAAAGCTTATAACAATAATAATGTTAAAATCAAAACTCAACTAACATATATTTTCCCTAAAATAAATCCACTCTACACCGCTCTCCATTAAAATTCATGCGCTAAGCGCACAATGACAAACATACAACAATGGGCAACACAACTCTCTTTGTCCCAGTAGTGGGCGTGGAGATCCGCTGAGTTTGTATGGGATTAGTTGGATAGGGATCGAGTGGTTTTTTTATTTATTTGGCACCGTTATAGCTACCTATAGTTGTTTGTGATTTAAGAATCACTGAATGGGGCTATTGTTACTAATGATAAATATAAATAAATAATATATATATACGGACAAATCACACAGATTGAGCTAGCCCCAAAGTAAGTTCGAGACTTGTGTTATGGGATACTAACTTAACGATACTATCATCATCATCATCAGGTCCTTTTTAGTCTCCACTACAGGAGCACGACCCTCTCTGTACTACTAGGGCCATACTTGGCCAGAGCAGCCAGAGGACTTGGCCTACACTCTCCACGCTGGCCAGACGGGTTGAAGAGGTGTCTTAGATGTTTATAAGCTTTGTTTAGCTTGTATTTCCTAAGTCGCCTTCTACGACATCCACAGGAAGACTTGGAGTGGTCCTATTCTACTCTGCCGGATACCACACGGCTTTATTTTATAACAAATACAAATATATCGATACATGTATATGACTACCTAAGCGACAACAAAACTCAACGCAGCGCTACGAACTACTTAAAAAAAAGATGCGTCTCTCTGTATACAGAGTGAAATTGAATTCATTAGCAAACTTTCATTATGGGACCAACTTCGACATAGTGAAAAATTTCTGCCTTTTCATACAAAAGTGGAATATCTACTTGACCAAAATCTATGAGACAGCTGATTTTTTTTTATCAATTTCGGAGTTATTCCCATAGTGAAAGTTGTTCAGATTCGTGGTCTGAGTCACTCGTTAAACGTTTGCTAATGAATTAAATTTCACCCTGTATACAGGGATTTTAATTACCTGGCAGTGTTTTGGTGTAGGAATCGGAATCTCTAATAGACCTGCAGGAAAAAAGGTAAAAATGATGTAAAAACATTGAGCCTCCTATACAAATTCACCGATCAGCTGATCAATTTCTATAGGAAGTTTTTGTTTTCATTAATTATCTTTGTGTCTAATATAATATGCCGTGGGGTACCCGGCAGAGAAGAATAGGACCACTCCAAGTCTTCCCATGGATGTCGTAGAAGGCGACTTACGAAATACAAGCTAAACAAAGCTTATAAACGTCTGTGAGACCTCTCCAACCCGTCTGGCCAGCGTGGAGAGTGTAGGCCAAGTCTTCTGGCTGCTCTGGCCAAGTATGGCCCTAGTAGTACAGAGAGGGTCGTGCTCCTGTAGTGGAGACTAAAAAGGACCTGATGATGATGATGCCTTATATAATAGGTTTACTTAATTTTGGAAAACTACATGATTACTCTGGCTCATTAACATTTAAATGTAAATACTTATCTGCTTTCATAAGGTTTCAATTCGCTACAGTTTTGTGTAAATATTTTTCGGTATCCAAATCCGAGTATCCTTTAATCCAAATCCAGCGGATGTGTTAGCAAAAACAGAAGTCATGAAGTGACACCGGAGTCACGGACATCAGGATGCGGCCGTTGTTTAAATCACACCTCAGAATTAATATTGAATTTGGACAAAAAGCGGCCTTGGTCCAATGGACTCTTGTTGGCACTTGAGATTGTCACCTATTTTAAAAAAGTAAATATCTCAAGTTCCGAGCAAGATGAGACATCGGTAAAACATCGATTTTAAAGGGTTTTTCAACATGTTAAAGTATTATGTTTTGGGGCAAAGGTTATGAGTATAAAGTGCATAAGGCTGTTTTCTCACAAAAAGGAGCTGTTAGAACCATGGTCCGCATTTCACAGATGACCTCCTGTAGAGAATATTTTACAAATATCCTTACAGTTCTGTGTTTATATATTTCGGCATTGCTAACATACTTAGCCAAAGATATATATTGACTCGAGATTGATGAACTAAGGATATAAAGAAGGAAGGATTTAAGAGTTGAAGACACACCTAACTTAAATATTGTGCAACAGAGTTCCTTCTACCAATCTATAAGAATATTTAATCAATTACCAATAGAATTGAAAACACTGATCTCCAAAGCAGACTTTAAATGCAAAATAAAGACTTTTTTTACTGGAAAAGTGTTCTTCTTCTTCTTTTCGAGTCGTAATGTCTCAATTATAGTAATTTTGCCCAATATGTGGCCACGGCCACTGCCCTGTCATTTGCCTCCTCCAGATCCTTTTGTGTGCATTGGGTGGGGCATTTAGGGCACGTTAAAAGGTGGCTCATAGATTGAATATCGCCGCAATCACATGTGTTGTTGCCGGAAAAACCTCACCTAACCCGGTTTTCTCGGCACCTCCCTACCCCAGCCCGGAGTCGGTTCAGCGACTTCCAAACTGCCCATGGGAGACCGCAACCCGGTGGAAGTTTTTCGGAACTTGAAGCCAAGGAAGCTCCGAAGGCCAGATTAAAGCAATGGGAAAGCCTGTACCCACAATCATTATCCTGCTCAACGCTAGCCGAAAAACTTCCACCGGAAAAGTGTTACTACTCGGTCAATGAAATTGTTATAAATTATATTAGACTAATACGCATTTATATTTAATTTTACACACACATTTTGCACACCTTAGCAAAAAATCTATACGGCAGACGTAAACTGTCAAAAAGGCAGTACGGTATTTTATTTATTGAAATAGTACCTTTTGTTAAAGCAAAATAAAGTAAAGAGTTTAGGTGACAATGATTCAAGATCAAATTTTATTGTAGGTATTAGATATAGGTGATCAAATAGAACCATTTCGACTCAAAAAGAAGAAGAAGAACTTAGTATTAGCCCTTAGACTGTCTAACGCCCGGAGCTGGCGTCATTTTATTGTGTCTCGTATTGTGACAATCAAATTTCTATTTTTATTTTATTTCTATTTCTAGCCTATACGGTCCCACTGCAGGGCAAAGGCCTCCCTTTTATCATTCCAACTATTTCGGTCGAAGTCCAGTCTTTCCGATAGAATTGCAGTTCGTCTTCCTATCTCTTTCTGGGCCTTCCAGGCTTTCGATTGCGATTTTGTGGGATCCATATTGTGCCCGCTTTGGCCCACAACTCGTCAGGCATGCGGTAGATATGCCCTGCCCAGTTCCATTTAAGACTGGCGGCCTTTCGTCCAGCGTCTATGATCTGAGTTTTGGGGTTAGAAAAAGTATCTAAGGTTTGGCAATGAATGAATGAATGAATGAAAAATAGTATCGGACAAAGGTCTGCTTTCAAAATGATCGGTTGAGTAACCGATCATAGGCCGAGAAAAGAACATAGGCTGTTCAGCTCTGTTCCCGAAGGATTGACATTAACAGGCGCGGAGCTGCGGGCGATAACTCGTTTATTAATTTAATTAATTTGGATTTAAAATACGGAGGCTGTCATTATTACTTACCGGATTTCTCTCTCCAAAACATACAGCAACTCCTTCGGATAAGAAGGACTGGGGTCAGAATTAAGAAAGGGACTCCCAAAAAGTGCCAAGTAGAATGCACCGCTCTCCGCCAAAGCTTTTCGGAAAGCGATTCATTCCGTCAGCGAACGGACGAAAAAAAGACATTTCTATATATCGGTAGCCATCAAAAACAAATTAGTGCTGAGACGAACTGCCTTTTATTTTTAAGATTTTGGGGTTATGTTGGTGAGGTGAGCTAATAAGGATTCCTACAATAAGTTAAAATATTTCCTGCACCTTTAACCCGACTGCCAAGAAAGGTTGTGTTTTGTTTATTTCATTTAAAAACTTTATTGTAAATTAAAAGTTACTGTAGGTAAACTTAATGCTAAAAGCATTCTCCCCCAGTCAACCACCAGGCAGAAAGGAATTCGAGCAGATGATTTAGGGTCAGCCATGTGGTTTCCAGCGTCTTCCTGCGACCTTAGTCAGGTCGTCCGACCATCTGGTCGGTGGGTGTCCGACGCTGCGCTTGCCGGTACGTGGTCGCCATTCGAGAACCTAATGCAGGCCGCTTCCAACCGGTCGTATTGGAAATCCTTGGGGGAGGCCTATGTCCAGCAGTGGACTTCTTGCGGCTGATATGATGATGATGATGATGTGGTTTCCGGAGTTAGCCGTGTAAGAGTAGAATAGGACCACTCCATGTCTTCCCATGGAGTTCGTAAGAGGTGACTTAGGCAATACAAGCTAAACAAAGCTTATATTCATCTGTGAGACCTCACCAACCCGTTTGGCCAGCGAGGAGAGTGTACGCCAAATCCTCTGTCTGCTCTGGCTAACTATGGCTCCGGCAGTACAGAGAGTCATGCTCCTGCAGTGGAGACTCAAAAGACCTGATGATGAATTAGGGTCAAACCCACACTCAAATGGGAAACATTTTTCTTGATCTACAATTTGACTAGCTCCGTGGCGCAGCGGTCAACACGCCAGCCTGCGACACGGAGTGACCGGGTTCGATCCCTGGCCAGGTCAAGATGGAAAATGATCTTTTTCAGATTGGCCTGGGTCTTGGATGTGTATCTATATATGTATTTGTTATAAAATATAGTATCGTTGAGTTAGTATCGCATAACACAAGTCTCGAACTTACTTTGGGGCTATCTCAATCTGTGTGATTTGTCCGTATATATATATATATATATATATTAAGGGGAAAAGCAGAGGGGGAGGGGTTTGTATGGAATTTTTATCATTTCTACTGTTCCCAAGGGAACGACATTAACGCGGGCGGAGCCGCGGGCAACAGCTAGTCTACAATATGTAAAGAAAACCCTGTCCGACCCTTGAAGGGTTGATTCATCCCGTCGACACAATTGTTCCTATGGGACAAACGCTCCATACAAATTGACCGGGCGGCCGAACCTTTTTGTTTGAAAATTTCCATTTTTTCTTTAATTCTCGGCTTTGATCCCATAGGAAAAGTTTTTTATAGCGACGGGCTGAAACACCCCTTCAAGGATAGCACAGAAATTCCATGAAATATTGTTAAAAGGTTTTTTTTGATAAAATCCTTATCATTATTAATATTATAAATGCGAAAGTGAGTTTGTTTGTTTATTTGTTTGTTTGTTTGTTTGTTTGTTTGTTACGCTTTCACGCTGTAACTACTGAACCGATTATCATGAAATTTTGCACACAAGTTCTCTGGAGTGCGGAGAAGGACATAGGCTACCTTTTATCCCGGGAAAAAGTACTGTTCCCGAGGGATCAACATTGACGCGGGCGGAGCCGCGGGCGAAAGCTAGTGATTGATAAAAATGTTATAATATTAGAAATAAAGACAATTAAATTGATAAATTACGTTACATTTGTAAATTTCTTTTACCTACTCGTATCTTTTATAGGGCTGGACTGGAGATTATATCGTCTCAAAAACCCAATCCTTAGAAAGGTTAAAAGGGAGAGGACGGGGGATCCTGCCGATAATACTTGAAAGGCCTGCAACTCTTCTGTCACACCCTGGTGTTGCAGTTATCCGTTAGGGGCAGCGTTGATCGCCTTTTTTAGCGTTGATAACCATCAGAGGACTCGCTTGCTAGTTTGCCGTACTATATCATAAAAAAAATCCAAATATTCCGGTAACCCTGTACGGAACCCATAGTTCGCACCATCCAATCTGCCCTGTGCGATTAGGCAGCGGCTACAATGAGACAGCAGGGCGCCCGGCTTAACAGCTAATACGCGCAGCAGGCGACGTGTGAACACGGCTTTATTTTTGTGGTACAAGGCTTGAGAGGTTAATGTATAGACGTTCTCCCCTTACTTTAAGCCGCTGTACCTACATTATGGAAATGAGATTACCCTATACTATATGGCATCGATCATGGCTGTCCAAGCCATGATCGATGCCATATAGTTTTAACCGACTGCTAAATTATCAATCTCTTCCAAGCTGTTCTGGAAGAAAAGAAAAAAACTTAAAATGTGCCAGCTGCTTCTCTTATTTTTACTTATTGTTGAAGTAGGCATTTGTCTCCCATCTTAATTGATGGTAAGTATCTCTCTTCCCGCGCAGATCGTAAAAGCCGATCGAGAGATTGGGCTAAAATCTACGAAATTATGTCAATAGGCGATACGGCTAGCAACCCATCACTATTTGATTCTGTTTTCAATCTGCACGCCCTCCAACATGCTAAATGTGTCCATAAGATCTTGTAGACCTATGCTGTGTCTACCCCGCAAGGGAAAAAGACGTGATACTATGTATGCATATATGTAAATTATCAATTTTGGACGCCAAATGTTTGGTAATATATTGGTAAGAAAATATAATACTAACGAATAGACTGCCAGCCTCATACATATTGGCCCAAACGCAAACTCCATGCGTCTTAACTAGGTACAAAACATTTGAGGCATCGTCTTAAGGCCTGTCAAAAACACATACAAGGTACCTGGCAAGCAAGCCGTGTAGTGGCCGTGGTAGTTAGTTCCACTTACTGCCACTATAAGCGGCAGCGAGGGCTCAGAAGTGCAATATTTACAGACTTTTTCTCCTATCACTAGATGGCGCTAGCCTAAATTTTAGTAAAACCAAGTAAAACAGAATATTGTTTTAATATAAGGCGAAAATATTTTATTAAATTTTAAATAAGATATTTTTCATGAATACTGATTTTTTTTCATTACATGCTGGAAACATAGTTGTGTGTGTCAATAAACCTATGGCGATAGTGAAGAAATTACATAATCACCATATTTTCAATCAAGTATTTATAGACCATAAAAGTTCGGGCGGGAACATCATTTTTTTTTAATAAATTCGCACAAAACCTTCCAAATTTGAAAATGTATAACCAGCATTTTGTCACAATCAGTTATCCAACCTTAAACTCTTATAACTTGGACCACGCAAGGCCATCGGTTGTTCTTTTTGTGACCGCGTCCTTATAATGCAGTGGCACTAATGTTTATTATGTCCCACTGTGCAAAGGTGCTTACAACATTATAACACTAAAAAACACATTTTAATACTAAAAAGGTTTTAATAAGATTACACTAGTTGGGGACAGTTTTAATATGTATTTTTTGTTCGAAAAAGATAAGAAAATAGGTGGTATTTACAAGAACACGAACACGTTATAAGCCGTTAGATGTAAAGATCCATGCTGGTCTGAGAGATAAGAAAAAACGCGGAATGTGCCAGCTTCTCTTCCCGCGCATATCGTAAAAGCCGGTCAAGGGAAAGGGCAAAAATCTGCAGAATCATGTCAATAAACGATGCGGCACCAACCCATCACTATTTTGATTCCATTTTCCATCTACACGCCCATCAACCTGCGAAATATGGCCATAAGGTCTTATAGACCTAGGCTCTGTCTACCCCGCATAAATACTACATAAATACTTTTTTACACCATTTTCTGTAAGTTTTTTTTATGATATAGGACGGCAAACGAGCAAGCGAGTCATCTGATGGTAAGCGATCACTGCTGCCCATGGACAACTGCAACACCAAGGTGTAACAGGAGCGTTGCCGGCCTTTGAAGGAGTTGTCACTTTTTATTCGTCGGATTTGCCGACTAGTTGTTGTTGACGGCCTGTTTAGTAGACCACCAACGGGGCGAGTGTTAGAGGTGGCGACGTGAAATCGTGGATTATAGAATCACGGTTTTAAACCGTGATTCTATAATTCATGAGGTGCTGAAATGGGCAAAAATCTAAGGTTTCTACGATATGGACATACATACATTTCATTAGAAAATATCCGAATCCCGAGGGATCTAGATTATGCGAATAAAGCCACGGGCTATAGCAAGTATGTAGCTAAACATTTATCGGAAAAAGACCCATCAAATCTGTCCAAGAATCGAAGTCGTTACCCTAATGGATCAAAGACGAGAACATTACTGACTGTGCAATAGTAGTATAATTTCAAAAATAATAACCTCTTTTTTTGATAGTCGGTTAAAAATACAATACAAAACTTGTCAATATTAGTTTACCAATCTCAATAGAGTCAAATAGGACACATGAACACACCAAATGCCATAATAACAGGCGGGCGCTCAAAGGGTTGGCAATTTCAAGGGTTGCAACCCCAACAATGGCCTTTATCCGATATTATTTTATATTTCATACAAATCCGTCATAATCTGGCCATTTTGTAAACAGTATTATTGGTACAGTCGCAAGGAAATCTTATTGTCTTAACCTTAAGGCGCGTTGGGTTTTTTTCGGGGCCAAACCATTGAACTCGCAACTCTGTTACCGTTACCGATACCTCTGTATATAAGTAACCGAATGTGCAAGATTTTACTTCTGCGGCACTCCCGGTATGCCACTGTTTTTTTTTATTTGTAAAAGAGGTGTCTAGGCGAAAATAATTTGACTTTTCCGGCACTATTCAGCAGGCGTACTCGTTAACTTTGTCAACTAACGTGTACGTTTTGATCATCATTTTAAAATTCATTGTGGCTTTCGTATCATTGTCTATTTTGTTTTAAGATATATAAACCGTAATGGATGATGAACTGACGATCGAAACGTTTACATTTTAGTTGTAAAAAGTTAGACTGCTGGTCTAGTAGTAAAAAAAGAAAACAGGTCTACCATCACTCTATCACACTACCTCCTCCAATAATGATTATTTCATTGTGTGAGATGACAATATACACATTGCAACGTTTTGTTATGCATGAGTTGATTTTTTTTTTGCAATTAGCAATAGTCAACAAAATAAAATGTTAACTAATAGAGCCATCAATCCAGTTACTGTCAAGTATGGCAGCGTTAGCGTAAATTGTATGAAATGACACGTTGCCGTACGTCGTGTGCGTGGCTGCTGGTAAATTTGGTACCAAATTTACTATATATTAGGAACTAGCTTTTGCGCGCGGCTCTGCCCGCGTCAATATCGATCCCTCGGGAATAGTACTTTTCCCGGGATAAAGCCTATGTTCTTCTCCGCAGTCCAGAGAACTTGTATGCAAAATTTCATGATGATCGGTTCAGTAGTTACAGCGTGAAAGCGTAACAAACAAACAAACAAACTCACTTTCGCATTTATAATATTATAGTAAGGATAATAAGGATAGTAAGGATAGTAAGGATAGTAAGGATAGTAAGGATAGTAAGGATATAGTAAGGATAAAGTAAGGATATAATTTCATCCTCCACCACTTCTGATACTACACTGACTTTTAATGAGTTACAAAAATGGCAAACCAACTTAAATGGCTTTAAATAAACAACAAAACACAAAGCACTTTAGTACGCGTCTATACAACGAACGGTTTTGAAATTTTTCGCCGTATTTCTAACAATAGTTCACAGTGCAGTGAACATTGTGTGTGATGACCGTATTGCTACCTGTGTTGATACACACAACATGAAAAATTTTGCCGATTTAGAAAAGGAGAGATTGCTGCGTTTTGAAGAAACATAAGGGACACAAGGGACATATCACACAAATTGAGTTAGCCCCACAGTAAGTTGTGAACTTGTGTCATAAGATACTAACTCAACGATACTATATTTTATGATAGAAACTTATATAAATAAACATCGTTTTCCATCATGACCTGACCGGGGATCGAACCCGGGCACCCTCGTGTCGCAGGCTGGCATGTTAACCACTTCGCTATGGAGCTCGCCATTACTGAATTTTGAATCATCATCATCATCATCAGGTCCTTTTTAGTCTCCACTACAGGAGCACGACCCTCTCTGTACTACTAGGGCCATACTTGGCCAGAGCAGCCAGAGGACTTGGCCTATACTCTCCACGCTGGCCAGACGGGTTGGAGAGGTCTCTTAGATGTTTATAAGCTTTGTTTAGCTTGTATTTCCTAAGTCGCCTTCTACGACATCCACGGGAAGACTTGGAGTGGTCCTATTTTACTCTGCCGGATACCACACGGCTAGAATTTTAAATAGCTGTAACAAAATAGTATCAAAACGCCCCGTGTAGATCTCACTCTACCGAACAAAAGTACAACGCGTCCATTCAACAGTGCCACAAATATTTTGCAAATATCATAAAATGGGTCGAGAGCCGATTTGAACTAGATATTTTGTTCTGATGTGAAAATGATGTGCTGCAAAGTCCATACCATCAGTTGCCTGCATTATAAATGCAAAAGTGTTTATGTACGAGTATGAATGTATGGATGGATGTTTGTTACTCAATCACGCCAAAACGGCCGAACAGATTTTGACAGAATTTAGCACACAGATAGGTTATTACAGCTCCGTGGCGCAGCGGTCAACACGCCAGCCTGCGACACGGAGTGCCCGGGTTCGATCCCCGGCCAGGTCAAGATGGATATTGATCTTTTTCAGATTGGCCTGGGTCTTGGATGTTTATCTATATATGTATGTATATTATTATAAAATATAGTATCGTTGAGTTAGTATCCTATAACACAAGTCTCGAAGTTACCTTGGGGCTAGCTCAATCTGTGTAATTTGTCCGTATATATTTATTTATTACCCGAATTAACACAGCTACTACTGTTCCCGAGGAATTGATAATAATGTGAGTGGAGCTGCGGGCGACAACTAGTAATAATACTTATAAATACGAAAGTAACTCTGCCTATCTGTCTCACACTTTAACTTTTATAACAATAGGCTAGTTTCCAAAAAAATATAATTAGTCCGTCAGTTAGATATTCAAAAAATATTGGACACGTATTTTTTCTTTTGTCGATTAAACAAAAAATGATAAAGTTAAAGACCTTTGAAGTTCCGTGACGTCATAGTTTGCTACAATTTTTAGCAAACTTTGACGTCACGAGCCCCCACTTCTGAACTTTGACGCGCTTTATCTTTATTATTTATTGTTTATTTGACAAAAGAAAAAATACGTGTCCAATATTTTTTGATTATCTAACTGACGGACTAATTGTTATGTTATTATTACGACCCAGGAAACTAGCCTATTCTAGCTCTTACCTATTTCGCCACATAATACCCCTGGCTAACATAACGCTGTCTATTAAATTCCAATACATTTATACTGTTTCTTTCTCATGATCTCCTAAACTCGCAAACGGAAGTCCGTTCTCAAAGCACAAAAGCTGTCATTCGATACTTTACGAGTGTCTTTATGCCAACTAGTTTGGATGCCATGACACCTGTCTTTTTTGTCAGTTTTTAAAATGGAATTGCTCAAAAAAATAACGTATTTGCGAGTATGCATGGATTAAAAAACCGGCCAAGTGCGAGTCGGACTCGCGCACGAAGGGTTCGGTACCGTTATTTATAAAAAGGGCAAATAAATCATGTCTGTTTTATAGGAACCCCCTTAAATATTACTTATTACTTACTTTTATTTCACAAGACGACACTAGTATCGACGACCAACTTAACACAGAGGCAAATATTAATTTTATTATAATTTTACTGTCTTACTATCACGGTTCATGAGATACAGCCTGGTGACAGACGGACGGACAGACGGACAGCGGAATGAAATTAATAGGGTCCCGTTTTTACCCTTTGGGTACGGAACACTAATAAAAAATACATTTAGGCAATCGTAAACAATTAAATAGAAATTACCGAATAGCTTATCTACATTACCGAAGAACAGGGAAAGGTGGAAACAAAGATAGATGCTTTTTCCCAGCAGTGAGACATGATGGCTTCCAAAAAAAATGTTTTCTATAGACTAATCTATACTTCTATACTAATATTATAAAGCTGAGGAGTTTGTTTGTTTGAACGCGCTTATCTCAGGAACGAATGGTTCAAATTAGAAAATTCTTTTCAGAAGCGAAGCATCAATAAAAATGTTTTGAAAACGGGGAAAAACTATTCATCTATACTAATTAATCATAATAACAGAAATTGCAGCGGACGAAGTCGCGGGCAACAGCTAGTAATAAATATATTGTCTAATTCTTAGTAGAAACCGCATCAATTTACGTGTTTCTAAGACTACGGTACACTTATAGACAAACAATAAAAAGTGAAGTAGGACTTCAAATAAAATGTATATGTACTACTGAATAAGTATTTTATAAATGAGTACTTCATAATCGGCTTGATAAAATCTTTAAAACCCATTTGTTGTCATACACGTCAAATACACAACACCACTCATTCTCAATTGGTTAATAGGAAGAATAAAACCTCAAAATCCTTTACTAACTACAGTTAAAAATCATTGAGTATCACTTAAAACGAAACTGCAATCTAAAAACACCTACTAAATTAAAAAAAATTCACTCTTTTTCATATCTAGACATAGGGTCGAATATTTCTTGTCACAAAGTATAAGTTGATTGCACAATTTGGTAAGCAATTTTCAACCCTATGGTTATGAGAATAGAGTTGAAATTAAAGATGTAAGTTTCATTTAAAGCATCATGTTGTCAAGTGTACTTCGTTCGAGTACAGTCCAACTGAGATTCAGATTATGCATTTATGCATCTGTTACTGAATGCATTGTTACATTTTATTAATTTGAGATTTATTTTAAGTTGCCAAAAAAAAAAGTAAAAAAAAAAAAATATTCGTGAAAAAATTGTTGTAAAGGGTAGATTACAAGGTATTCAATTCAAATAGCAGTATGGCTCCGGCCGTGTGTTTTCCGGCGGAGTAAAATAGGACCACTCCTAGTCTTCCCATGAAGGTCGTAAGAGGCGACTTACGAAATACAAGCTAAACAAAGCTCATAAACATCAATGAGACCTCTCCAACCCGTCTGGCCAGCGAGGAGAGTGTAGGCCAAATCCTCTGTCTGCTCTGGCCAAGTATGGCTCCGGTAGTACAGAGAGGGTCATGCTCCTGCAGTGGCGACCAAAAAGACCTAATGATGATGATATCTATGATCATGTTTTATATTTATGGGGTGGAGAAAGAGTTTAACGGTGAAATTTTGATCGTTTTTCATCCTTAAAAGGGTGATTCAGCCCGTTGTTTAGCATGTATTTCCTAAGTCGCCTCTTACGACTTCCATGGGAAGACTAGGAGTGGTCCTATTCTACTCTGAAGGAAACCACACGGCTAAATCTATATCATAGATAATCATAGATATACGTCTCTACAATAAAAAGTTTAGAAAATTTTTGCGTTTATTTTTCATTAGGCATCGAACCCATGACCTCTCTTCACCGGGCGAAGTCAACCGCACTACCTTACAGAGTGACCGAAAATCCCGCTATAACTAATTTATCTGAATTGAATGTAATTGACTCTTCCTCCCAATTTGGATTGCACTTGACTTTTTTACTAACACTCCAAAATCCACCTAATCATATTTTCAATAAAGCTCAAAATCCTTTTCTAACAATAATGTCGCCTATCACATTTGTGTTTTCAACGGATGGAGTCACAATTTTTTGTCAAATGATTATGAGACGTCAGTCACTTAATAATAAGGCAGGTTTTAGAGTGTAAGTAGTGATGTACGATTTGACCTCCGAAACAGGAAAAGGGGTGCAAACGACGAATCGTATTGATCATAAGATCTGATATAAGGAGGTTGATGAGTTGTGGGATTTTTTATTCGTTTTAACATTTTTAACTGACTTCAAAAAGGAGGTTATCAATTCGGGTGTATATTTTTTGTTTGTTACCTCATAACTTCGTAATTTATGAACCGGTTTTTTTTTAATTTGAAATGATTAGTAAAAGCTAAGCCGATTGGTTCCACTTTTTCATCATAATCGGATTAATAGTTTTTTAAGACAGTTTTTTTTATATGAAAGATTATATTGCATAAAGTTTTAACTCTTACACGGTAATCAACACTTGCGTTCTTTGATAAACACGTTAAGCCGTTGAGCCCGACTGATGATGCTAAATGGAGAGGTCACGTTAAATGTTTTGAAAAGCCTGACAATAAAAATTACAAATTAACATGAAAATAAAATGATACGAACTTTCAAACACGAAGTTAAATCATTTATCTCCGTTTTCAGTTGGTATAAGGTGGCAGTCGTGTAGCCGTGGAAGATGCTTTTAGGCAGCTTGAAGTAATCTGACACTAGTGATTGCCACTTCGTCATTTCAGCCGTAAGAAGTCCATTGCTGGACAAAGACTCACTAACCCAAGGTTTCTTCATTCCATAGGAGAATATTACCATACTCACCAAGCTTGGCAAGTGAGTTGGCGAAAGCAGTTTCTTTGGCCTCTTGTGCTTCCGACGCCGTAGCCCATCGAAAGCATTTTTCCAAATTATAGCCTTTGTCACTCGGGAGGGTGTAAGGTTCTAACGATACCCCGATACGTCCAAATTCGTTGAGGCATTTAGTTATGAAACCTTAACTTACGTACAAACATACATACAAAGATACAACATGCAAGACAAAAAAATTTATTTCACCAGACATAATTATGTAGATATGTACATACATATGAACAATATATATAATATATTTATCATACACTCATGAACTCAAAAAACAATACACTCCTTATTTGGCATTAGAATTTAAAAAAAAACATTTCCCGAACATAGCATTTCTCAAACCATATTCTTTTTATACCTTCAAAGCTATAAGTAAGGAACGCAATTGAATTCAATAAATTTGCACATAAAACATATGTATTCCAAAAAAAAACTACATTCATGTTGCCAATTCCGAAATAGTCACGACATGTCTTGATTTTTCGTATTTTAAAAACATGATGTTACGAGTAGGTACATAGAAGCATGCATACAGGATGTCTCCACTAGGATCTAAAGATCCATATGTCTGGAGTGATATAATGGATCAAGATATTTATTGTAGGAGATAGTAGGCACGTATGTTAATCTATCTATCTACACTTCTACACTAATATTATAAAGAGGAAACATTTGATTGTTTGTTTGTTTGCATTGAATTTGAATTTGACAGCTCCGTGGCGCAATGGTTAACACGCCAGCCTGCGACACAGAGTGCCCGGGTTCGATCTCCGGCCAGGTGAAGATGGAAAATGATCTTGTGTATGAAGTGCCTGCAAAGGCCTATTTTCTGAATAAACGTTTTGATTTGATTTGATTTGATTCTTTTTCAGATTGCCCTGGGTCTTGGATGTTCATCTATATATGTATTTGTTATAAAATATAGTATCGTTGAGGTTTTCCCGGGATAAAATGTACCCTATGTCCTTCTCCATACCCCAGATCATCATTAAATTTTGCATACACGTTATGCAAAATTTAATGATGATACGCAAATCTGGGTAAGACCGCTAAATTTGATAAAATTGTAAGAAATTACCGTGATTCTTAACATTTTACATTGATGTACCTGGATAATTGATAACTAACTAAATAGAACTATGTATTTATTGTATGATCCATATTTATTCATGATAGAACATCATTTAATCCGAGTGGAAGCACCCATACATCTAAAAGAAATAACTGGACGTGATATGGCGTGTGTCAAATGGTAGGTCCCACGCTATGTATACAGGGCTGGATTTAGACAACACAGAGCATCTACATATAAATATTCAAATGTATGTTCTAGAAATTGAATTCATTTGAATAGTTAGAAAAAATGGGACTTCCCTACTATAGGATGTTACAGGAAGTAAATAAGACTGTATTGCATAGGTACTGGTTATAATGGACAAAAATTACAAAGTTGGAGTTGTGTGTAATAGAACAAAAGCCAAAAAGAAGTGTCATCTAAATTTTGAATATAACTCCCCCGCAGTATTGCCCGCGCGAGAGTTTGCGTTTTGTTTTTATGTTTCTTAACAGAAGTTTTCGGCCTAAATTGGTCTGGTTGCCATCAAGATAGGCTATATATAGATATACAATATATTAAGTTCGTAATAATACATACCTACCTATCTTAGTAATACTTAGCGTGCTGTCATTTTCCATTAGGGTTAGAGCGAAAATAGCAAATTCACTTAATTAAGCAAGAATTAGGTTTTAATAAGTTTTATCCTATAATTAATTATGATCAGGGGTGTTATCCTTAACTGCTTGTCCGGTGGTTGCAGATATGGCATCGGGTACGGGTGCCCGACCTCCCGATATGCTAATACTTTTCCCCCATTCATCTGAGTGAGTAGTATCTCAATACCTTCATTCCCTTTCCAAATCCAACTAATTACTATCCTTCTCCAGCTTAAAAAATAGATCCGATGGGCCGCAGCATCGGATGTATAAGAAGCCAAAGAGATGCGCTCGCCAACCCGCACGCCAAGCGTGGTGAGTATGGTGATATCCTCGGATGGAACGCTTGGGAGAGGCCTTTATCCAGCAGTGGACTTCTTGCAGCTGGATTGACGTTTTATTACAAAATTCATTATTCTGATAAAAAAAAACTATTTAACAACCCAATGGTTGTCTACATTGGTTAAATATTTTATTGACATAATTGTATTACAGGGACTCAAAAACACCATTATAAGGGATACACATTCATAAGGGTTACACGTTAAATCTGTTACATTATTATTGTTGTAACACTTATTTTGGTGTTTTAAACCTGTTTTGCTCTAAACACCTATAAAAGTGTAACAGATATTATAATGTTTTCTGCGTTAACTTATATATTACTAGCTGATTTCTGTAACCAACCTGTTAGAATACTGTTTTAAAATTTTTCTATGTACGAGTATATCTTGGGCAGTTCTCAGATAAGTGTGCGTGAGCTGTCGCATAGTTAAGCCAATGTAACCTTATTGGCTATAACAATTATAACACTCATGAACCGGTATTTCCGAAAACAGATTGAAAGTGTTACATTTTCTTTCTGATATACTTTTAAAATAGAAATAAAAAAACAGTGTTCAAAACACTCTATTTGGATACCGGATTTTTCTTTTTGTAAGGACTATTATTAAAGTGAACTTTTGCTACTTCACCAGGCGTTTGTGGATATTAAATAAATAAATGCATTTATTAATAAAGAAACATAAGACCTCTCCAACCCGTCTGGCCAGCGAGGAGAGTGTAAGCCATATCCTCTGTCTACTCTGGCCAAGTATGGCTCCGGTAGTACAGAGAGGGTCATGCTCCTGCAGTGGAGACTGAAAGGACCTGATAATGATGATGATGATTATAGGTAGTACAAAGTTTACAGCGGTTCCCAAACTAGGATGAAACTGTATCTTGGGAACCAAAATGGATACCGGTAAAGTCCCTTGTGTCTAAGTTTCGTGAGTCGAAAACGTCCTTAATCCGGCCCTGTCTATTATACCGCGACATTTGGGTTCGTGTCGCCCGCAACATTCCACCATGACTTACAACGTCTATACAAGTCGCGCCCCGCGGCATCCACCGAAATGTATCCATATTTACTGGTGCCTACTTAAGTCTGCCTAGATAATTGTTACTTTACTGCATAGTGAAAAACTTTTTTTTTTTAATAGTCTGTTTCAGTGTTCCACTGCTGGGCAAAGGCCTCCCCTTTTTGTTTCCAATCATCCCTATCGCGGGCAATAACTTGCCAGCCACTTATATAAGCATCTAAGTCATCGCTCCATCTCCTTCTAGGTCTGCCACATTTTCGGCGGCCATCCGGTTTCCACAAGGTGGCCACCTTGGCCCACCTTTCTTCTTGCATGCGGCAGACGTGTCCCGCCCAGTCCCACTTAAGCTGTGCTGATTTTACACCTACATCCTTTATTAGAGTTTTGGAGCGCAGAGTGGTGTTTCTAATACGGTCTATACGGCGTACGCCAAGTATACTACGCTCCATTGTACAGTACAGTGTAAAACTAAGTAATAAAAATAAAATAAGAAAATATTAAGACTTCATCTTTTTTTCTAATCGCCGAATGGTTCTGCGCAGCCTAATGGCGCAGCAGCGACGTTTTTCGTTCGCGCGGCACCCGCTTAAAAGGTAGACGTTTTTGCATTATACATATAGTTTAGCGTAACTACTGCCATCTGTCGAATCAAACTGGTACCTACCTACTCATAATTTTTGTAAGTTTGATACAACTCAAACTTTGTGAGAGTACAATATAGAGGTAGAAAATATAAAAAAAAATATAAATAATTATATACGGATGATCAAGAGTGTTAGCCGTGTGGTATCCGGCAGAGTAGAATAGGACCACTCCAAGTTTTCCCATGGATGTCGTAGAAGGCGACTTAGGAAATACAAGCTAAACAAAGCTTATAAACATCTAAGAGACCTCTCCAACCCGTCTGGCCAGCGTGGAGAGTGTAGGCCAAGTCCTCTGGCTGCTCTGGCCAAGTATAGCCCTAGTAGTACAGAGAGGGTCGTGCTCCTGTAGTGGAGACTAAAAAGGACCTGATGATGATCAAGAATGTCATCCTTAACAGCCTGTCCAGTGGTTGTAGGTATGTCATCAGGTACGCGCGCCCGGCCCTCCCGAGCTGCTTGCTTCTCCCCCATCCGACAAATTCCTATCCTACCCCAGCTTAAAAATGCTTTCGATGGGCAGCAGTGCCAAAAGCACAAGAAGCGACTCTTGTGGCTGTAATATACATACATTTAGTAGAAGAATTGCTTTCAAATAAATTGCATAGGGAATTGGAGGAGAAATTGGAGAGATCAAAATATGTTGGAGACACCTTAATTTTTCTAAGTACCTAGTGCTAACTAAAAACTAACTTTTGACAAAACCGGCCAAGTGCGAGTCGGACTCGCGCACGAAGGGTTCCGTACCTATCAAAACGGCAAAGAAATCATGTACCCCCTTAAATATTAATTTTATTTTAATTTAATTATTTATTTTTATAGTGAATATATCATATAACTAACTTCTGTGAATATTTCAAGCGTCTACCAGTTGCCGTTATCAATATCGAGCAAAATAGAGTAAAAAATCAGGTTTGTTGTATGGGAATTCCCCCCCTTAAATAGGTATTAATTTTATATATTCTGTTTTTAGTATTTGCTGTTATAGCGGCAACAGAAATTCATCATCCCTGAAAATTTCAACTGTCTTACTATCACGGTTCATGAGATACTGCCTGGTGACAGTTGTACAAACAGAGGGTAAAAACAGTACAGACAGACAGACGGACAGCGCAGCCATATGACCTATTCATATGGCTCCGCTGTCCTTCTGTCTGTCTGTGCCGTTTTTACCCTTTGAGTACAGAACCCTTAAAATACTCGTTAATTGTATTATTTAAAAATTATAATTTCAGCTGCAAAACGTCCACTGCTGGACATGGGCCTCTCCCAAGGAGTTTTTGTTCCATAGGAGGATATTGCCATACTCATCACGCTTGGCAAGCGGGCTGGCGAGCGCAGTTTCTTTGGCTTTTTGCGCTGCTGCCCATCGAAACCATTTAAGCTGGGGAAGGATAGGAATTAGTTGGGTTTAGGAAGTGAACGAAGGTATTGGGATACTACTCACTCGGTTGAATGGGGAAAAAGCAAGTAGCTCGGGAGGCCGGGTGCGCGTACCCGATGCCAAACTAGCCACCGGACAGGCAGTTGAGAATGACACTCCTCACCTTAGTATTTATATAAAGTAATCTATACATCTATACATATAATAAAACAGTAAAAATATTTTGTCTGTACATTTAGAATTTTTGACTAAAATGGATAGAGGGACACTTAAAAAGAATAATAGAAAGCAAAAAATTTTTTTTCGAATTTCTTTTCTGTCTGTCTGTCTGTCTGTCTGTCTGTCTGTCTGTCTGTCTGTATGTATGATCACGATTATCTCCGAAAATACTGAACCGATTTACTTCAAACTTTCACCAATTGCTTTGTTTTAACTCAGTTTAACATTTAAAGTTTGTTTCATCAAAATCGGTTCATTAAAAAAAAAGTTATTGTCATTTGAATAAGCTCAAGGCATGAGTTTCCCTGCAAAAATGAAATAAAATAATAAGTGACATAAGAAAATTTACTACACATTATACCACAGACAGCATTATACCTATCCATACTATCCATAGGAATCCATACTAAAAAAAAGGAGAAGCTGACTGACTGACTGACATATCAACGCAGGGCCTAAACTATTTTGGCTTAGGAACTTGAAATTTTGCACAGGGGTTCCTCTTATAACGTAGGGGAGCATTAAGAAAGGATTTTTGGAAATTCATCTCCTAAGGGGGTAAAACAGGTTGCAAAGTTAGTATGAAACTTTGTTGTTTTTGAAGTTATTCGAATGAAATTCAGCATGAAGGTTCTTTACTGAAAGGTATGAAACACGAGTAAAATATTTTACTCAAAAATCATCCCTTAAGGGGTTAAAATAGGGGTGCAAAGTAAGCATGAAACTTTGCCATTTTTGAAGTTAGTCGAATGAAATTCAGCATGAAGGTTCTTTACTAAAAGGCATGAAACACGAGTAAAATATTTTTCTTAAAACTCATCCCTTAAGGGGGTAAGTTTGTTTGGACATTTTCTAATTTCTGGACGTTCTGGATAACAATTAAAACGATGTATGTAGGTAAAACCGACGAAATTTTTGCCTGAAGGGATAAAATAGTAAAGTTATGGATTTTTTTTCATTTCTAGACTTAAAAGTTTGAAAATAAGTATATACGTTCTAGATTACAATTAAAAAAGATCTGTGTAGGTGAAATGTACAAAATTCCCCTTCTTTAAGGGATAAAGGGGGGGGGGGGGGGGGGGATTGTATGGAAATTTACTCATTTCTGGACATAGAAGTATAAAAATAAGTATATATGTTAACATTTCCAAACTTAAAAGTTTGAAAATAAGTATATACGTTCTAGATTACAATTAAAAAAGATCTGTGTAGTTAAAATGGACGAAATATCCCCTTGAAGGGGTAAAATAGGTGGGGTAAAGTTTGTTGGATTTTTTTAATTTCTTAGAAATATGACAATAAGAAGTTCTCCATTACAATAAAAAAATATCTGTGTAAGTGAAATGGGCAAAATAACCTGGAAAAAGCAGAAGGGGAGGGGTTTTTATGGAATTTTTATAATTTCTACTTTTCACAAGGGAACGACATTAACGCGGGCGGAGCCGCGGGCAACAGCTAGTTTACTATAAATCCTTATCCTTACTAATATTATAAATGCGAAAGTGAGTTTGTTTGTTTGTTTATTTGTTTGTTTGTTTGTTACGCTTTCACGCCGTAACTACTGAACCGATCATCATGAAATTTTGCATACAAGTTCTCTGGAGTGCGGAGAAGGACATAGGCTACCTTTTATCCCGGGAAAATGTACTATTTTCGAGGGGTCGACATTGACGCGGGCGGAGCCGCGGGCGAAAGCTAGTTTACTATAAATATTTAAATATGTAAATAACTAGCTTTCGCCCGCGGCTCCGCCCGCGTCAATGTCGATCCATCGGGAACAGTAGTTTTTCCCGGGATAAAAGGTAGCCTATGTCCTTCTCCGCACTCCAGAGAACTTGTATGCAAAATTTCGTGATGATCGGTTCAGTAGTTACGGCGTGAAAGCGTAACAAACAAACAAATAAACTCCCTTTCGCATTTATAATATTAGTAAGGATAAGGATACATTACTTTTTAATATTAAGTCTGTCTTTAGAGTACAAAGCTAGTTTCTTTGTCTACGAACGAAATTTATTAGCCAACATGATTCCGCCGTCGCACGGTAGTTCCCTGTACCATACTAAATAAAATATCCACAACATGCTTCGTCAATGTTTACAAAATAGTATTCAACAATAAGCTTAGTTTTTTTTAATATAAAACTAGCTTTTGCCCGCGGCTCCGCCCGCGTCCATGTCGATCCCTCGGGAATAGAACTTTTTCCCGGGATAAAAGGTAGCCTATGTCCTTCTCCGTACTCCAGAAAACTTGCATGCAAAATTTCATGATGATCGGTTCAGTTGTTACGGCGTCAAAGCGTAACAAACAAACAAACTCACTTTCGCATTTATAATATTAGTAAGAATAAGGATTATCCGCAACATGTTTCGTCGTTCCGTCATAGATATTTTTCTATCTATACGTCATAGATTGAACAGATTGGTTGAAGCAATAAAGGTATTTAGACCATAAGAACAATGGATAAAGAGCCAGCAGGACAGGTAACAAAATTGAGAAGGCAGCTTCAAACCACCCCATTAGTTGTACCTAAAAACACTATATATCCTTATCCTAAAAGATTTAGGATTTTCTCTTTCATATTTAAAGAGCTAGTCTTTTAAGTAATAATTGTTTAAGTTGGTAACCTACTTACATAGGTCAATTAATCCTAGCTAGGATTAATTGACCTAGGTTTATTGCGTAATCCTAGCTAGGATTAATTGACCTAGGTTTATTGCGAAGTAGGTTACCTACTTAAACAATTATTACTTAAAAGCCTAGCTCTTTTAAATATGAAAGAGAAAAGTCTAAATCTTCTAGGATAAGGATATATACCTAATAAAGCCTAGGTATATGGAATTCAGTAGGTAATAAAAAAACAAGTAAAAATAATAAATTATGTATGTACCAATGCGTTCTGCTTTCCCACACATATTGTACACGCCAAATAAGGGAATGAATAATAAGCTATCTGAGCCGATTACGACACGAAGAGAAAAATATTTTAATAGTGATAGAATTTTATCATTTTCATTACATAGTATAAAACAAAGTCGCTTCCCGCTGTCTGTCCGTCCCTTTGTATGCTTAGATCTTTAAAACTACGCAACGGATTTTGATGCGGTTTTTTTAAATAGATAGAGTGATTCAAAGCCGGGGTCCGGGTTGCTAGTATTCTATAAAACTTACATTCATTTGACAGAGTATACCTTTCTCCAACGAATAAATTTTACTGAATGTACTTACTGTGTTAGATAGATAGATAGATAGATATCAACTTTATTAGCATCAAAAAGACACACATACAAACATGAAATATACAAACATCACAGTTATAAACATTAAAAAAACACAAAAAAGCCTAATCTTGTTAGCACGTGTGCCGCAACGATACCAAAAGGTTGTAGCTCAGCGATACGTTTGCTCGCAGAACAAACCACTGATTTTCAGCTACCACCTAAGATCCACAGGGACTCGCGCAACTGTACCATCTGTGTTCTTAAGGAATATTAAGTTACTGTCATTCGGATCGGAATTACTAGTTTATTGGCAATTAAATTAGAATATAATAATAATAGAAAATAATTAGAATATAATAATAATAATTTAGATATAATAATAAATTTGTCTTATTAAATATAATAATGAAAATTAACTATAATATAACACAAATTGAAATTGAATGTATTCTAAATTGGCATTTATGTAATAATTAAATTATTTAGAAATGCAAAGATTTAAGTACCTATATAATTAATTTAAATAATTAAAGTAACTGCAGGAACCACCCCACGAACCACGAACCACTACCGGGGCAACTAAGTCTGTAACCCAGCTTTTTGGTCATGTAGTAGAAGAGATCTTATATGTTTCTTGAACGAATGCCGAGATAAAGTGTGCCTCAAAGGTGGAGGTAGCGGAAACACCCCTTAAAGGCTACATGTGTTGTAGTACATTCATATTTAAAAACTAGCTCAGCTTGAGGCTCTGTCTACCTCACAAATAACTATATCAAACACCTACAACAAACAAAGATTCAAAGATTTATTCAGAAAATAGGCCTATTCAGCCACTTTTTCACGTCAATTCACATTTTAAATAATACTTACTATATTATATTCAAATTATTAATTATTGTTCTAAACCTACAAACTACTAGCGTTTCGGAACCGACCACTGCAGAGAAGAAGACGCCGAAAGAAACTCTTTTCAACAGAATTGGTCGCCTACTTGCCTCATCATCATCATCATTTCAAGTAGGTGGCACGGTCAATCGACTATGCACACCCTGGTGTCAGAGTTCTTCGGAACCGCCTCTCGGCCTCTGACGTGGTTCCTTTATCGACTACCAGATGGCAGAGCCGGGACCACCGGCTTAACATGCCTTCCGAAGCACGATATCATCTTTATTATCAGACAATCAGGTGATTCAAGCCTGCAATGTCCTAACCAAACTGGAAACAACTAAACAAAGTATGGTTCCGGTGGGAATCGAACCACGACCCCCGGGTCAACAGGCAAACGCCTTAACCACTGGACCACGGAGGCAGTTACTACTTGCCTGAACGGGCATAAGGGAAACGAACCAAAAAGCCTCAATAATAAGACCATTTACATAACATCACTATCACGGTATCATAAACGTCCACTAATTACCTTGTAGCTCAGACGGACGCTAAACGGCTATTTTGTTACTTAAACAAATAGTTGAACTCAGATGTAATCGCGTATAGTAATAAATCTATTTAATTCCTAGTTCGCTAGCCAATTAGGGCATTTTGAATTATGAGGGCGTAGTTTGGATAATCACCGCGGCGTGAAGCAGCGCTAGTGTGGAATGGTGTGGCTACTCCCCGCTAGATGGCGGCGGGGAAATCAATATGGTGGAAGGTTCGTATCTAAGTAGGGAGTAATGACTGTTTTGTTATATCAATGCCTTCCTGTATTTAAATCTATGCACGTGTACATACGAAGTGATAGGCGACAATTTTATTTAAATATAACATACATGGGCCCTGTTGGGGCATATAATTTTACACTACAACTAAATAACACATTTAATGAATTATGAGCAGAGATTCATACATAATGTTTAAAATATAATAAAATAATGCGAATAAATGCATTCAACGGACCATCAGAAGTAATGTAAAAAAAGATTTTTCAAAGCCATCTTATTTTCGTTAATAACAATTTTAACTCTACGTTTGATTCCTTAAAACGCTTTTACGATTGCTAGTTTTTAGGGTTCCGTACCCAAAGGGTAAAAACGGGACCCTATTAATTTCGCTCCGCTGTCCGTCTGTCTGTCTGTCTGTCCGTCTGTCACCAGGCTATATCTCATAAACAGTGATAGTAAGACAGTTGAAATTTTCACAGATGATGTATTTCTGTTGCCGCTATAACAACAAATACTAAAAAATTGAATTAAATAAATATTTAAGGTAACTCCCATACAACAAACGTAATTATTTTGCTTGTTTTTGCTCGATATTGATAACGGCAACAGGTAGACACTTGAAATATTCCCAGAATATATAGTTATATATTCACTTTAAGAATAAATAATTAAATAAAAATAAAATTAATATTAAAGGGGGTTGCCATACAAAAGACATGATTTTTTTCCGTTTTTATAAATAATGGTACGGAACCCTTCGTGCGCGAGTCCGACTCGCACTTGGCCGGTTTTTTTATAAAACTGGCAATTTCTCATATTACCACAACTATTTTAATTTTAAATATGTCGTTGCTATTTGAATGTTAATCTTTCAAATATCTACCTCAAATCTCCGTGTATTGTACTAAGATTGTACTAAACTTGTTAACATTATTTATGACTCTCATACAGATATGTCTGAAGTCTAGCTCTCAAATTATAGTCATTACTTACAAGTAGGTATGATTACAAATGATTGCATGCGCACATTATTCCTCCACCCTTATTATGAAAGTATTAAGGTTGAATTTGCAGCGGAAAATGGCAATTTTCGTAATACCACGGCTAGAATAACAGTCATAGACACGCAGTTAGGTATCGTGGGTTTCGTGTACATTGCTGTTATCATAGGTCTATTATTTAGAAGTCATGAGGTGTTTTGCTTTAAATTATATTATCAGGCCATTGGTGTAGGAAGTAGGCGGTGTAGACAACTTTAGCTGTCTACAACGCCTACTTCCTACACCAAAGTTACTTTGCCTACACAAAGTAACTTTTAAGACAACTACAATTTACGTTGTAGACAACTTTACCTAGTTGTCTATAACGCCTACTTCCTACACCAAAGTTACTTTACCTACACAAAGTTACTTTTTAGACAACTACAATTTATGTTGTAGACAACTTTACCTAGTTGTCTATAACGCCTACTTCCTACACCATAGTTACTTTACCTACACAAAGTTACTTTTTAGACAACTACAATTTACGTTGTAGACAACTTTAGCTGTCTACAACGCCTACTTCCTACACCAAAGTTACTATACCTACACAAAGTTACTTTTTAGACAACTACTACTTCCTACACTAAAGATACTTTACCTACAAAAAGTTACTTTTTAGACAACTACAATTTACGTTGTAGACAACTTTAGTTGTCTACAACGCCTACTTCCTACACCATAGTTACTTTACCTACACAAAGTTACTTTTTAGACAACTACAATTTATGTTGTAGACAACTTTACCTAGTTGTCTACAACGCCTACTTCCTACACCAAAGTTACTTTACCTACACAAAGTTACTTTTTAGACAACTACAATTTACGTTGTAGACAACTTTAGTTGTCTACAACGCCTACTTCCTACACCAAAGTTACTTTACCTACACAAAGTTACTTTTTAGACAACTACAATTTACGTTGTAGACAACTTTACCTAGTTGTCTATAACGCCTACTTCCTACACCAAAGTTACTTTACCTACACAAAGTTACTTTTTAGACAACTACAATTTACGTTGTAGACAACTTTAGTTGTCTGCAACGCCTACTGAACGTTCTAAAGTTACTTTTTGGCTAAAGACTAAAGTCAAAACTAAAGTAAAAAGTACTGCTCTCATATCTGGTCTGGTGCACCTCAATACCAACTCCTTCCTCCTTATCGACGATCCCACACTTACAGACGATTTAGACACCCTCAGTCTACAGAGAGACTGAGAGGCTCTCTGTATGTATTTTACCGTCTATACTATGGGGAGTGTTCTGAAGAACTTTTTGAATTGGTGCCACCGTCACCTTTCTACCACCGCACCGCTCGCCACAGGAGTAAACTTCATCCCCACATCCTAGACACTTTTGTCTCCAAAAATGTCAGAGCGTCACGTGGTTTTTTCCTCGTACAGCAAGATGTGGAATGGACTCCCTCCCGAGGTTTTCCCTGTGTGCTATGACTTGAAGTCCTTTAAAAGGCGTGTTTACAGGTATCTTAAGAGTCGGCAACGCATCAGCACCTCCTCTGGTGTTGCAGATGTCCATGGGCGACGGTGACCACTTTCCATCAGGTGGCTCGTTTGCTCGTTTGCCGTCAAATATACATAAATAAAAAAGGTAACTTTAGTCGCTGTAGAGCCAAAAAGTAACTTTAGTCGCTGTAGTGCCAAATAGTAACTAAAGTCGTGGTAGAGCCAAAAATTAAATTTAGTCATGGTAGAGCACGTTAAATTAATCTAACCAAACATCCACATTTTAATACAAAGAAATACATACAATGTTCAACTTTGGCTAGCTGCGTGGCGCAACGGTCAACACGCCAACCTGCGACACGAGGGCCCCCCGTGTTCGATCCCCGATATCGACGATATACGAGAACTGATATACAAAGTAATATTATAGAACTTCAAGACGTACAATAATAAATAAATATACGGACAAATCAGACAGATTGAGCTAGCCCCAAAGAAAGTTCGAGACTTATGTTTTGGAATACTAACTCAGCGATACTATATTTTATAACAAATACATATATAGATAAACATCCAAGACCCAAGCCAATCTGAAAAAGATCATTTTCCATCTTGACCTGGCCGGGGATCGAACCCGGGCACTCTCGTGTCGCAGGTTGGCGTGTTACTTTGGGGCTAGCTCAATCTGTGTGATGTCCGTATATATTTATTATTTTATTCTTTATTTCATCGGGCAAATTGTTGTAAGCTAGATTAGCTTGATACTGAGCACTATGTTCCATTATTTTTAGGTTAGGCGTAATATTATGTTTTAGAGCCTTTCTGCGAGTACTTTCTCGTGTCTGTCTATCCGCCGCCGACTCTAGCTCAGGCAAATTTTTCTTTAGATCGGTTAAAAGGTTATGTAAGTATAAACATGATACTATAATGTGCCTAAATTTTTAAAATGCTTTTCACAGGATTCCCAAGGTGGAATTCCTACCATACTTCGAATGGTAGAATAAGTATTACGATACTGGGCAAGCAAGAGTGCTTGCTTGCCCAATATCTTAATACTTAGTGGTACATACCAAAGCATTTTTATGTAACTTTTGCTCACCACCTCATTACGTGAGAGCCGAGGTTCCGTGAACCCGAGTCTGGAATTGGACGTTCCCACCACATCCCAGACCAACCAATCATACGAAACGATGACCAAAAATATTAAGGTCTTTACTCCAGTTGAAGATATACAAGACGCAAAAGATTCGCAGTTCAGGGGGCAAAGCGAGATGTCTAGACATTACCACAGTTCAATACTTATATATAGATAATAGATAACTTAATAATATATATAAATCTCGTGTCACAATGTTTGTCCTCAATGGACTCCTAAACCACTTAACCGATTATAATAAAATTCGCACACCATGTGCAGTTCGATCCAACTTGAGAGATAGGATAGTTTTTAACTTATGGCGAAACGAAGTTCGCCGGGGCAGCTAGTTTACTTATATATAGATAAACATCCAAAACCGAGGTCAATCTGAAAAATATCGTTTTCCATCTTGACCTGGCCGGGGATAGAACCCGGGAACCCTCGTGTCGCACGTTTTTGCTTGGCGGTATTTTGTGGAACTAGAAATGTCATTCAAGTTCATCTTGTTCAAATAAGTGATAGACATTCTTGTTGTTGAAGAATCTGAAAATAAAAACAAAATCTAAGTAACCTGAAAACCTAGTTCTAGCCGATAATAAATAGGTTGCACCTAAATTTAACCACTGGTGTGCGGCTGCACCTAGTTCTAGCCGCTATGATGAAGGCCATAACTAGTTCTAACCAAAGATAAGTAGGATACACCTAAGTTTAACCGCATACGCCCGGCTTCACTTAGTTGTGCCCGGCTAGAACTAGTCGTAGCTGCATTTCACCTAATTAGACGTAACATATACTATAATAATTGGCGAGCTCCGTGGCGCAGTGGTTAACACGCCAGCCTGCGACGCGTGGGTTCCCGGATTGGATCTCCGGCAGTCAAAAACTGCAGTCATTGACAGATCAAATATTGAGAATTTCAGGAAAACATAAGAAAATATATATAGTAACCGATAGTCAACTGGACCACGTACTTTATTTCACAAAACCGAGTAATAGGTACGTTATGATTATTATTAAAATTCGGTTAAGTCCGAAACCGTCCGGTTTTAATATTCATAATTTTGTATGAGCATATTCCAAGAGGATGTTATTATATGTTCCTATAATGTACTGTATACCAAAATATTGTTGACACGACTACCCAAAGTTTGCATAGAGTTAGAAAATTATAGAGACTCTAGATTCCCTAATTAATTATTAGGTCAAAACTGATGAAAGATGACAACACAAGTAATGTATTTAAAAACACATGATTATACAGAAAAGGCTTTCGCTTATTTTTGTAATAAATCCCTGTTTGATACAGGTCCAGCTACTTTCTTTATAGTATATGTATAATATTTATAATACCTACTTACTTATATATAGTACCATATAAAAAATAAAATGTTTGTTTAGAATTTGAAGATTGTTTAATGTTAATTGCCTGCAAACACAGTTATAAAACGATCATTCAGGTATTTAAAATCTTGATTTTTTTTTGTCTTATCTAGGACTGTTTTCATTTGTATACTCATCTGTTGTACTTTAGAGACTGGCTTAAAAGATTTTGTATTGTTTTTAAAAGCAATCTTCTGTCTGACACTAATTATTTTTGGGTAAGCTAAGCTGTCTGCTTTTACATGTGTTATAGAAAAGAAAATCACTATATTTGTCCTCGTTTCATTGAATAATATACAATTTTCAGGCATTTCATCACAAAATGGGATTTTTCGGTCAACCATCTCGTCCGCCGCCTCTGTAACTCACTTTGCTCTATACACCCGAACTTATCATTATGTTAATACGCTTTTCGACTTAACCTAGAGTTGTTTTGTATTAGAATTATAATGAGATACCGATCTGTCCTGGAAACAATTTGACTTTGAATATAGGTTACCTTGGCTTTGAGTTTTTTTTACTTTTAACCTCAAAACATAAAGGTTACTTTTTTGGTGAATCATGTTTTAATACTTTTTATAGAGTATAATCAAAAATTCGACAAAAAAACTGAAGATAATATTTGGAAATAGTACAAAGCTATATCTTAGCGGCCTTAGCTTTGTACTTAGAGTCCATAGCTTTGTACGATATCAATAGGAACAGAGGCAGATAATTATTTAAAAAGAGCTCTTGGGCTATTTACACCATGGAGTGTATATATAAAGAATATGTACCGTGGTTCGAACCGCTGTAGTGCGAAATGACTAAAAATAATCATTACGTGTATAAAACAAAGTCGCTTCCCGCTGTCTGTCCGTCCCTATGTATGTTTATATCTTTAAAACTACGCAACGAATTTTTAAGCGGTTTTTTTAAATAGATAGAGTGATTCAAGAAGAAGGTTTATATGTACACTAGCTTTCGCCCGCGTCAATGTCGATCCCTCGGGAATAGTACTTTATCCCGGGATAAAAGGAAGCCTATGTCCTTCTCCGTACTCCAGAGAACTTGTATGCAAAATTTCATGATTATCGGTTCAGTAGTTACGGCGTGAAAGCGTAACAAACAAACAAACAAATAAACAAACAAACTAACTCACTTTCGCATTTATAATATTAGTAAGATTGCACCCGTGCGGAGCCGGGATCCGGGTCGCTAGTTTTCTTATAAAATAATGTTCTTTTTTTTTTGAAAGTCTTCGTTTTTTCAATCTTAAAGTTATCAGTTAGCTAAAAATCTAACAAAGATTCAAGACTTTTTCACGTCAATGCACCGACCGCCTTAAGTTACGACTATTGCAACCAACGGATAGATGCATTCCGAAATACATATATACATACATACTATCACGTCTTTTAAGTATGTACATTATGTACGTTATTCGTACATTTACATATTTTTTTTAAATATTTAATATTTTTTTTTTAATATACGGACAAATCACACAGATTGAGCTAGCCCCAAAGTAAGTTCGAAACTTGTGTTATGGGATACTAACTCAACGATACTATATTTTATAACAAATACATATATAGATACACATCCAAGACCCAGGCCATTCTGAAAAAGATCATTTTCCATCTTGACCTGGCCGGGGATCGAACCCGGTCACTCCGTGTCGCAGGCTGGCGTGTTGACCGCTGCGCCACGGAGCTAGTCAAGTCAAATAAATATAGCTAGTCAAATATATCATTATAAAAAAATATTCGGTGGCGTGGCTACGGAGCATAACACCTTTTTCCCGTGCGGGGTAGACGGAGCTTAGTTATTTAAGACCTAAAAGCTACGATTAGCATGTTGTCGTGTATGTGGTAAATAGAACCAAAATATAGTAATGGGCTGCTAGCCGCATCGCCTGCAAGCATTATACCTGATTTTCGCTCATTCCCTCGATCAGCTTTTACGAGCTGCGCGAGATGAGAAGCAGCTAGTACATCTAAGTTTTTCTTTCAAGATACCTTGTTAAAATCCATACTATGCATACCTACTTACTAATGTTATAAATGTGAGAGTAACTCTGTCTGTCACCTTTTCTCGCTTCATCCACTGAACCAATTTAGATGAAATTCAGTATGTAATTTAGTTTTCATTCCGGGAAATTCTACTGTTCCCGAGGGATCGAAATTAACGCGGTCGGAGTCGCGGGCAAAAGCTAGTAATGATATAATCGATAATGATATTTATTTCACAAAGGGACTTAGAAAACCTAGTGGAATAAATAGTAATAAGTAGTTACCTACTTAGATGCACCCCCTTGCATGATCACCCGATTACCAACACCGTTAGATAATTGCCAAAACCCTTCAACCTTACCACGATACACATAAGGACTAAAATTCCACAAAAAAGCCCCGTCATCCAAATTGTTATAAACAAAAAATATGCACTTATCGATCTGAAATTATCGCTTATTCCCAAACAAATTACTTGGTAATTTGAGACAACTGCCATGTTTTGGTACCATTACGATTCTACCTGTGCCAGTCACTAGTCGTATTTTGACAGTTAAATGTGTATAAAAGATAAAGTTATTGAAGAAGTGAAAGTGTCTATAAAGTGATTGAAGAAGGAAAAGTGTATAAAGGAAAATGTTATTGAAGAAGTGGAATTGTTTATAAGATAAAGTTATTAAAAAAGTTATTTTGGAAATCCTTGGGGGAGGCCTATGTCCAGCAGTGGACTTCTTGCGGCTGATATGATGATGATGATTATTAAAAAAGTAAAAGTTTTGTTGGTTATAAGTCAGTTTATTTGGTAAATATGTTACAGTATCCGGAACATGCTTCGTCAAGAAAAGAAGTGAAAGTGTATAAAAGATAAAGTTATTGAAGAAGTGAAAATGTAAAAAGATAACCTTATTGAAGAAGTGATAGTGTCTATAGTATAGAGTCTAGGTGTCTAGTGAAAAATGCCAATAACATGAAAACTCTTCGTACTTCGAAAAGACATTTCAGACTTTCCTTTTTTTTGTATGAAAGTGGCTAATTGAAACCCGATGCAAAAAATGGGAGATTGTACGTTTGACAGCTATCAGTGTGTGTCTATCTGTGGCACCGAAGTCGTTAAACTGGAAAATTATTTCTGATATGGATGCAGTTGTATGAAAGTAAGTATTCTAGTGTTGATTCTTAGACATGTTTTATCAAAATCGGTCCAGCCGTTGGGAGGTTTTGTGTTGGGGGTTACTTTTTTATTTTATTTTACTCGTTTTGTGTTCAATTTTCAAGCTGCGTAAATACACTGACACAGCTTAAGAGGCTAACATTAGCCAACAACCGTAATTTTGTTTTTTTTTTTACTCCTAAATCAGATCAAATAAAAAAATCTAAAACTTTAGTAGTAAATGACGTATTTTTGGTATTATTTCTCATTAATACAATAATTGTTGCAATATACGTAACTAGCTTTCGCCCGCGGATCCACCCGCGTCAATGTTTTCTAAGTCCCTTTGTGAAATAAATATCATTATCGAATATATCATTACTAGCTTTTGCCCGCGACTCCGACCGCGTTAATTTCGATCCCTCGGGAACAGTACTTATTCCCGGGATAAAATGTACTTGTTAATGAATAAATAAATGAAATAAAATATAATCTCAAATCAAACCACGTGGGTTTTGAATCCACGTCTTTCAGCCTTGACCATTAGGCCATCACCAAGACCACTTGACCATAGCCATTAACTTCACTTTTTTACCATGTCGCGTCGATCTCATTAACATAATATTAGGCGCCACCAGAACAAAACACATTATAGATACTTTATATTCAAGATAAAACAATTTCCTGTTGTTATAAGAAAAATAGGATGTTATAAAAAACCTAATTGAGTTATCTTTGGTTTATCTATACTTCTATACTAATATTATAAAGCTGAAGAGTTTATGCATTCACAATGCTATTTTGATATAGTCTTATTAAATTAAGAAATAAGATATGGTGAAACAAATCCAAGCGGTACGACTTACGCTCTTCCTACTGAGCCACTGCCTGTTCTAACCTCGGCGCCGAAATTCTCAAAAGGTCGCAGGTTCAAATCCCGCTTGGAATTTTTTCACCATATTTTATTTCTTAATTTAATAACAGTAGATAACTATTCATTTTTGAGTTGTAAATCAAAGTTACATGCACTTTGAATTAAATTTGAGTTAAAGCTTGAGCAGGTGGCGGAACCACACAAAGTAATAAATAAATAAAATAAATAAATATATACGGACAAATCACACAGATTGAGCTAGCCCCAAAGTAAGTTCGAGACTAGTGTATGGGTTATTAACTCAACGATACTATAGTTCATAAGAAAAACAATAAAAAAATAAACATCCAAGACCCAGGCCAATCTGAAAAAGATCATTTTCCATCTTGACCGTACCGGGGATCGAACCCGGGGCCCTCGTGTCGCAGGCTGGCGTGTTAACAACTGCGCCACGGAGCTCGCCGAACTCATGCAAAAGAATATATAATGTCTATACAAAACTTGTTAGAGCTAGACATAAATACTTAACCAAAACATTACCATGATGATATATATAGGGACATATCACACAAATTGAGCTAGCCATACAGTGAGTTGTGAACTTGTGTCGTAGGATACTAACTCGTACGAACGATAATTAACAATTTGAATATTTGTAAATTGGCATTATTTTAATTATGCCTTTGAATCTTGAATGAAATGAAATGAAATAGAATTTTATTCAAATTTGGATATCATGTATCTCTTTCTTAACGTCATATTATTATTTTTATTTTTAATATTTGCAAAATCGATAAGCTACTAGCGTTTCGAAACGACCACTGCTGAGAAGAATACCCGAAAGAAACTCAGTCCAGTATTGGTCCCTACGTGCCTGAAGGGCTACGCTTTCACATATTTATAACAAATTAATATAACGAATCTTTTTTATTTCTATTTTATAACCAAATGCTAAAAAGATAGAAGGAAAAAGGGGACCGGGAAGGCGGAGACATACTTATATAAAACAAATAAAAGAAAAAATAAAAGTTACTTCTTATAGAGAAGTGAAGAAAATGATGGAAGAAAGAGATGAATGGAAAACCTCCACTAACAAGAGCGTAGCTCTTAAATTTGATAATGATGAACCAAATGCACCTAAAGGATAAATTACATAAAGACAAATAGAAATCGTGAGCTTTATTCTCATATCTCGGGTGCTTCAATAAGAACTTTGTTTTTTAAATCATAATACACAAAGAATGTACGTGACATTGATTAAAATAGAAAGAATGGCAATTATGAATGAAAAACCGGCCAAGTCGGAGTCGCGCTAGATGGGTCCGTACCATCCTAACTAATATTATAAATGCGAAAGTGAGTTTGTTTGTTTGTTTGTTACGCTTTCACGCCGTAACTACTGAACCGATGATCATGAAATTTTGCAAACAAGTTCTCTGGAGTACGGAGAAGGACATAGGCTACCTTTTATCCCGGGAAAACGTACTATTCCCGAGGGATCGACATTAACGCGTGCGGAGCTACGGGCGAAAGCTAGTTATCTATAAAAACAGCAAAAAAATCATGTCTGTCGTATGGGAGCCCTCCTTTAATATTAATTTTATTTAATTATTTCTTTTTAAAGTAAATATATAATTAAATATTATGTGAATATTTCAAGCGTTTACCTGTTGCCGTTATTAATATCGAGCCAAAAAGAGCAAAAAAAGTCACGTTTTTTTGATATATATATTTTTCTGTTTTTAGTATAAGTTGTTATAGCGGCAACTGAAATACATCATCTGTGAAAATTGCAACTGTCTAGCTATCACGGACGGACGGACGGACGAACAGAAAGCCAGACATACAGACAGACAAAGGGTACGGAATCCTTAAAATGATATCGGACAAATTTCCATCACGACCACGGTTACAAACTATAATTTTTTTTTTCAAACTTTTAACCAATATTTTTTTGATCACGTCACCAATTCAAGGAATAATCATTTTAATTGTTGCGAATAACAACAACACCGTTCATTATCATCATCAACCTACACTAGTCCACTGCTGGACATAGGTCTCTCCCATGGCACGCCACTGAGCTCGGTCTTCAGCTTTTTTTTTAATTCTCCAATTACCGTTCTTGTTGAAAAATCCTTTAGCTCAGAATTCAAAATCAAACAACATCTTATTTATGCTAGCTTAATGCAAGATAAGGAAATGGCATTCAAAAATATAATTCTAAAAATAAAAACCTTAATCCCTTGACTATCAGGTTAGATAAGTTTTTCTAAAACTATAATAACACAATAATCGTAGCGAAAAAACTTAACATTACTTAGAAATCGAACATTAAACGATTTAAAATTATACGAAAATAAAAAAGAAATCATTTTCAGTCTATGATCTATTTTTAATGATGGCCGCCAGGGACGCCATTACGTTCCAATTTCAAATTCAAATTTTCGAAAAAGGACTGCGTAGGCGCCGCGCGGCTGTCGCGAGTCGCGACTGTGGTTTTGAAAAAGAAGTAATTTTTGTTTCTGTCTATGGTTAAGGGGTGGAGTTTGGTGGACCCCTGTCATTGTCAATTTCAAATTACTATTATATACTCAATCGATTTCGATTGCTGTGCGGAACTGACGTGTTTATTTATATTTATTATCCAATGCCATATTTTTAATGTAACTTTTTGATTTAGTGTCTTGTGCATAGAGACTTCCTAAGGGTACATATTTTTTTGTGTTGATTGGATAAGTACATTAACACTTTGACCGCGAACGTCGGATTCAAAGGGTTAAGTAAGGCACAACTCATTTTTCTAGCGATTACGAGCTTGGAACCACTATCAGAGTTGTTTGTCGATGACTCTTGTTTGATGATGATGATGTCGATAGTTGGATCCTTTTCAGTTCGATATGAATTTTCTAAGAGATTTTGGAGTAAAATGCATTACGTATTGCATATTTTTTTTGTATTTCTATGAAAATACCTTCCAAAAATAACAATAATATTAGTGAAAAGAGTTCTTTCTAAACGAAAACCCTTTCAGATATAAGTTATAATATAAAGTCACATGGTTTTAGACGTTTTGAAAAAGGTTTGCTGAAAATCGTTACGTCACGGCAAGCTCTTTCTACTGGTGGCGTGAAACCTTTGTTTAGTAGCTATTCAATATTTAGTTTATGGTATTGGCTTCATAAGTTGGATATAAAGATTTTCATACTTTTAAAAATGGACTTGCCCACCCAAATTCAAAGTATCATTAAGGTAAATTAACAAAGCTATAACAAATTAATTTGATCTTTAAATTATATTTAGCTTAATTTGAAACATAATTTGGTTAATCTCAACATCAGTTCAATATAGTGACGCAGAAAAAAAATGGTTGTTTGCAAAGTCGGTTAACGAACGATAATTTTACATGGTAACGGTGGAAGACAGATAGATGCGTCACAAGCCTAATGCTTAAACCGATCGTGCCTCTCGTTCGCTTGTTCCGCGCCCTCGCTTGCACACAGAACGTGACACTTCTTCGTGCGGGCAGCCAGCGTTCTTCGTTACCACGTCAAAAATCCAATTAAATTAAACACTATCTAACAAAATTTAATACTATTATTACATTGTAGGCAGCTTGAGAAATCGTCATCATCATTTCGTATAAGTGACACGGTATATCGATTTCTCCGGAACCGCCTCTCGGCCTCTGACGTGGCTCCTTTAACGACTACCAGATGGCAGCCGGGACCAACGGCTTAACATGCCTTCGGAAGCACGGAAACCTCTTCATTATCAGACAATCAGGTGTTTTAAGCCAGGAATATAGTAACCAAACTGGAAACAACTAAACAAAGTAAGTTTCCCGTGGGAATCGAACCCACGAGTCTACAGGCAAACGCCTTAATGACTAGACCACGGAGGCAGCTTGAGAAATGGACACTATAGTGCTGGTTATGCTACCACAAACTCAAAAAGCCGCCTCACTTCTAAAAATTGTATGTCCTGATAAAAAACGCGTGCTTGCTTTCATCTAACATCCACCAGACCTCTATTTTCCCACTAATTCAACCATTCAAAAAAAGAATACACGTTTTATTCACTCAGTCAATTAGTATCAGAGACGTCCTCTCCCCACGACCGCCCATGTCTGACTGAACACCGACAATAGAATTTTGATTCGCGACTACCCTCTTTTCGCGAACAATTTCATGCGCACAATAAGTAAATTGGTTCTTTGTAGATATGAAAGGTTGAAGACAATTTTCTGACCCAAACTAGTGGAAGTGCTTGTTATGTTGCGTTTTGTTCGCGTTTTATTAACTATTGTCTATGGTAGGGGTTATGGGGTATTGTTTAATCTGTAATGAAAGGAGGTTTTATTCTATGCGCTTAATTTATGGTGAACCATAAATTATATTTTGACTTTAGTAAATTTTTTACTAGATTTTTGTTATTAGCTCTTCTATGTAGATCTGGAAGAAAAAAAAAGTAGAATGTGCCAGTTGCTTCTCTTCCCGCGCAGATCGTAGAAGCCGTTCAAGGGAATGGGCGAAAATCTAAAGAATCATGACAACAGGCGATGCGGCCGTCTGTCACCAGGCTGTATTTCATAAACCTAGATAGCTGGAGAGTTGAAATTTCCACAGTACTTATTGGTATATCTGTTGCCGCTATAACAACAAATATCTACTATAATACAAGAAAATAAATATTTAAGATCAAAAATAGCATTGTGCCATTATCTAAAAAAAAACATGTCTATTGTATGGGAGCCCCCCATACAACAAACATGTTTTTTTTTTGCCGTTTGTATAGATAATGGTATGGAACCCTTTGTGCGCGAGTCCCACTCGCACTTGGCCGGTTTTTTTTTTCCGCGCAATTTTCTTAATATAAATAAAAAATATAAATAAATATATACGGACAAATCACACAGATTGAGCTAGCCCCAAAGTAAATTCAAGACTTGTGTTATGGGATACTAACCCAACGATACTATATTTTATAACAAATACATATATAGATAAACATCCAAGACCCAGGCCAATCTGAAAAAGATCATTTTCTATCTTGACCTGGCCGGGGATCGAACCCGGTCACTCCGTGTCGCAGGCAGGCGTGTTGACCGCTGCGCCACGGAGCTAGTCAAACATATAGCTAGACAAACAAACATATATCCTATCCTTACTTCCTTACTTTACTTTACTATTACTTAATATTATAAATGCGAAAGTGAGTTTGTTTGTTTATTTGTTTGTTTTACTATTCCCGAGGGATCGACATTGACGCGGGCAGAACCGCGGGCGAAAGCTAGTATCCTATATATCCTATCCTATCCTATTAGTAAGGATAAGGATAAACATAGCAACTTTAAAAGAAATGGAAATTATTATTTTTTATAGATATGACTATTTGCACCTTTAAGTATTAAAAGTTTGAATATAAATGCAAGGTAAGTAATTAAGGTATGTGAAGGTAAGAATGAAATTATAATAGACAGGTAAGTTGGGTAAATTTCGGTAAGTTTAAATAAATACATAGGTAAGTATGCCACAACTGTATTATATCCCCAATTTGAAGCTCTTGATGAACTTTTAGAGTCTTGTGTCATAATATTATACAATGGAAGCCTTTAAACTGTAACGTGCATCTCGTTTCTCTCCAACCTCATTTCTCTCATTCCTTATTTTAATTCAATTTTCATTTTTAATTCAAATTTAATTCCATTCCATTTTTAGATTACTTTCTTTCTCTCTCATCACTCATTCTTCAGTCTGCTACCATCTTTCAGTCTACTACCATCTTTCAGAGCATATCAATCTCGGTTATTAATTATTGAAGTCAACATCTACATAGTTGAAGTTGTAAAGTGAAGTTGTAATAAAGTTTTTCTCTGTGTGTTCTGTGTGTCGAGTCTTGTGTTCTCCCTAACTTCCTATTTATACGGATAGTCGAGAGTCGAGCCCTCACAAAACTATGTTATATAGATATATTTAGCTTAAACAGTGTTGACATATTGCACACCCGAAAAATAAGAAACAACGTGAGATTTTCTTACGAATGATTAATCATATCAAACCCTGCCGGATCTAACACACTTAAAGGTACCTATTCAAAGAAAAAATACATGGCTGGCCTCCCAATGAGAATAAAATTAAATCCACTACCAATATCATATTACACCATCATCTCCTTCACTCGCGTCAAAAATGCTTACATCAAAACGAGATAGCGCACAATAGCTCGTTCCATTTGAAACGACCGAATAATGATATGCAATACGACCCTCTTAATGCTTCAACTCTTTCTATTCCACTGGCTAACACGAGAGCGACTGAGACAGCAATAGTTTTGTAGCTCTGAATCGAGTTAACGGAGTAGTATACTCAACCAATTTAAAAAGAGCCCTTGTGTTCGAATTATTTCTCATTGCTGTTTGATTTTTAATAGATGTCGCGGGGTGAGGGAGGTCTATTTGAAATGGTCGTGGTGTTATGTTATCCTAAGGTTTTGAATGACAAATTATGTGAACATAAATAATATTTATTCTTTGCGTTGACAGAAATCTGGGAAACGAGTTTTTAATGATATTTGTGACGTAAATAATGTGTTAGTGTTTTTGTCAAATTTATTGAAGTAGGTATGTTATTAAATTTGGCATTGATTTAAAGCAGCAGATGAATAATGTAGAATTGGTAAGTTGAACAAAACGCATGTTTTTTAACAAGTTCAGCAGTAAAAACAACGCAGTTAACTAAATTCAATATTTTAATGGGCAGTTAAATAAATATTGAGCGGTAATATGACTTAATGGGCAGTTTTTTTTTATAAGAGTTTTATTTTGCATTCACAATGCTATTTTTGATATATTCTTAATAAATTATGAAATAAAGTATGGTGAAAAAATTTCATGCGGGCGGGACTTGAACCAGCGACTAAGGTTGTACGACCTAACTAAGTCAACATGAAAATATTTTCACCATATTTTATTTCATAATTTAATAAGAGTTAATAGTGTCAGCAAGCAGTTATTAGTGGTCATTTTTTTTTGCATAAACAATGCTACTGATATACTCTTAGTAAATTAATAATGGGAACCTTTGGGCCAGGAACGACCCGGGGCGGCCTTTTAGACCAAAAATTTTGACGAAGCATGTTGCAGATATATATTTATCTATGTACCTTTTGACGAAATGTTCCGTGGATACGTTTTCTATGTTTTTGACTAAGCATATTGCATTGTGAACACTTGACGAAGCATGTTGCTGATGACTCTCTGTAACCATTTGACGAAGCATGCTGCTGATGATGCCATGTGACATTTTGACGAAGCCTGTTGCGGATAACCGTATGTATATTTTACTTTTATGGTGCATGAATAAATAAATCAGATTTTTTTTTTGTTGAAATTAATGAATAGTTGAGATAAATAAGATATGTTGAAAAAATCCACGCAGGCAGGGTTTGAACTTTAGGTCAAGTACGACCGCAAAAAAATGGACACGCTAGTTTTCGAAATATCTGGACCTGAATATTTAGAAAACAGAGGAAAAAATACCCTTTGTACAAAAAACACTTTCTTGGCCAACAACTTTTTACTACTATCTACTATGGATACTGAGTCGACAATCAAAATAGCAAATTAATCGATTTTAATAAAAACAATATTATTTTGTCGAAAACATAAAATTCTATTTGTTAATACATGGACAATACACACATTGCATTCGAATAATAAATAGACAGATACATACATGTCAAAAAAATAATTTAAAATAATTACAATTGGTTTAAATAAATTCACATTAAAATTAAAAATTCGTTGTCGATGAAAAAAACTATGTCGATTACTTAGATAAACATCAATATATAATAGACTAGTTTTCACTCGATTTCTCGGAAACAGTACCTTTCCCCGGAATAAAATGTACACTATGTCCTTCTCCGTACCCCAGACAAAGGGTATGCAAAATTTCATGACGATCGGTTTAGTAGATAGAGCGTGAAGGCGTCACAAACAAACAAACTCAGTTTTGCGTTTATAATATTGACTAGCTTGTCGATCCCTCGGGAATAGTACCTTTTCCCGGGATAAAAGGTAGCCTATGTCCTTCTCCGTACTCCAGAGAACTTGTATGTAGAATTTCATGATGATCGGTTCAGTAGTTACGGTGTGAAAGCGTAACAAAGAAACAAACAAACAAACTCACTTTCGCATTTATAATATATGACTAGCTCCGTGGCGCAGCGGTCAACACGCCAGCCTGCGACACGGAGTGACCGGGTTCGATCCCCGGCCAGGTCAAGATGGAAAATGATCTTTTTCAGATTGGCCTGGGTCTTGGATGTGTATCTATATATGTATTTGTTATAAAATATAGTATCGTTGAGTTAGTATCCCATAACACAAGTCTCGAACTTACTTTGGGGCTAGCTCAATCTGTGTGATTTGTCCGTATATATTTATATTTATTTATTTATTTAATATTAGTAATAATAAGGAAGTAAGGATAGTAAGGATAAGGATTTACTTAACTGCCTCCGTGGTCCAGTGGTTAAAGCGTCAGCCTGAAGACCCGGGGGTGGTGGGTTCGATTCCCACGGAAAACATACTTTGTTTAGTTGTTTCCAGTTTGGTATTTTGCAGGCTTGGAATCACCTGATTGTCTGATAATAAAGACGATTCCGTGCTTCAGAAGGCACGTTACGCCGTTGGTCCCGGCTGCCATCTGGTAGTCGTTTAAGAGGCCGAGTGACGGCTCCGAAGCACTCTGACACCAGGGTGTGCATGGTCGATTGACCGTGACACCTATACAAACTGATGATATTAGGATTCGTTAAACTTCCAATCTCCCCTGGGCAGTCTGCAAGTAGCTGAACCGACTCCGGGCTGGTGTAGGGAGTTGCCGGGAAAACCGGGTTAGGTGGGGTTTCTCCGGCAACAACACATGCGTTTGCGGCGACGTTCAATCTATGAACCACCTTTTGACGTGCCCTAAATGCCCTCACTGCACACAAAAGGATCTAGAGGAGGCAAACGGAAGGACAGTGGCCATAGCCACAAATTGGGCAAAAATACTCTAGTAAAAAGACATTACGACTCGAGAAGAAGAAGAAGGTGGATTTCTATGTAGGTTTTGGATATCATCATCATCATCATCATCATCAACCTATACTAGTCCACTGCTGGACATAGGTCTCTCCCATGGCACGCCACTGAGCTCGGTTTTGGATATACACGGTGTTAATTTTTATCGTTTAGGACCCTTAAAGGGGTGACTCAGACCATCAAAATGAATTTTTTTTCCTATGGGAACAATGCTAAGAACTCAAAAAAAATTCGACATTCCCATACAAACTGGCCGGGCGGCGGGACTCTTTTGTATGGAAATGACGAAATTTTTTTTGAGTTCCCAACATTGGTCCCATAGAAAAGTTGTTCATATTGATGGTCTGAGTCACCCCTTTAAGGTCCAAAACTAAAAATTTCACCATATATAAATGTGCTTCTATTTGACCTAAATAAAACTGTTCTAAACGTGAACTTGAGTCCTAAAATTAAAACACTTGTGATCAATCTTCACAAATCTGCAACCATCGCTCATCAAGTGACTCTCATAGCCCTTCTATTGAGTCCCATCAATGGGCCTCTCATCTCGAATGCATGGGGGTGATTTTAGTGACTTCGGTGGCAATGACCTTTAAATTGTGAAATAGTTTCTACTTATACCGATAACTAGCTTTCGCCCGCGGCTCCGCCCGCGTCAATGTCGATCCCTCGGGAATAGTACTTTTTCCCGGGATAAAAGGTAGCCTATGTCCTTCTCCGTACTCCAGAGAAATTGTATGCAAAATTTCATGATGATCGGTTCAGTAAATAGTTACGGCGTGAAAGCGTAACAAACAAACAAACTCACTTTCGCATTTATAATATTAGTAAGGATAAGGATATTTAATCTACCATCTTCCACGCTGGTCTCGGAGAAAAGAAAAAACCGGCCAAGTGCGAGTCGGACTCGCGCACGATGGGTTCCGTACCGTTATCTATAAAAATGGCAAAAAATCATGTCTGTTGTATGGGAGCCCCCCTTTAATATTATTTTTTTTTAATTATTTATTATTAAAGTAAATATATAACTAAATCTGTGAATATTTCAAGTGTCTACCTGTTGCCATTATCAATATCGAGCAAAAACAAGCAAAAATAATCACATATGTTGTATGGGAGCCCCCTTTAATATTTATTTAATTATATTTTTTAGTATTTGTTGTTATAGCGGCAACAGAAATACATTATCTGTGAAAATTTCAATCGTCTAATTATCACGGTTAAGATACAGCCTGGTGACAGACGGACAGACAGACAGACAGGGTACGGAACCCTAAAAACGTAGAATGTACCAGCTGCTTCTCTTCCCGCGCAGATCGTAAAAGCTGATCGAGGGAATGGGTAACATCTGAGGAATCATGAACAATCTATTACTATTTCGATTTCGCTTTCCACCTTATGCTCATCAACATGCTAAATGTGGCCTTCAGGTCTTATAGACTTAGACTCTGTCTACCCCGCAAGGGAAAAAGACGTGATACTATGTATATATGTATGTATAATTAAGTTTTATGTATATGAGATTAGATCTAATGGATATTTAAACTCTGTCAAAGTGATTACTTAAATATCAGTATGACACTTATGTAATTTTTATTTTATCGCGATTCTTATGGTTTTATGGCGTAAACCTGAAAATTGTAATGTTTTAGCTGACTGGCCTACCCAGAAAGAGGGTAATGTTTCGCGCGTATGTATGAATGTAAGTATGTCTGTCTCCTGTAGCAACGGCTTGACCGATTTTGAAGTGCGAGGTTTCATTAGATCCCTCCTCGGAGTGTCATAGGTTATATGACGTTAGCAATCCTTACTAATATTATAAATGCGAAAGTGATTTTATTTGTTTGTTTGTTTGTTTGTTACGCTTTCACGCCGTAACTACTGAGCCGATCATCGTGAAATTTTGCATACAAGTTTTCTGGAGTACGGAGAAGGACATAGGCTACCTTTTATCCCGGGAAAAGTACTATTCCCGAGGGATCGACATAGACGCGGGCGGAGCCGCGGGCGAAAGCTAGTAAATTTATATGGCGGACGTAAACTGTCAAAAAGGCAGTCAGGTTTTTTTTATTTTTTTAATCCACTTGTCAACGTTACGCGTTATCTAAAGTCAAAGAAACTGCGCTCGTTAACTTGCCTGCCAACGCTTGGCAGGCGGACTGGCAAGCGCAGTTTCTTATGGCTCGAGTATAGCAATATCCTCCCAAGGAACGAAGAATCCTTGGGAGAGGCCTTTGTCCAGCAGTGGACTTCTAACGGCTGGAATGATGATGATGATACGAACATTAAAAAATCGACCCACATTTGGAACCTTCAAAAAGCGAGTCTATGTTTTTGAAAGGCCGTAACGCATTGTTATTCCACCATTGTGACAGCTCCGTGGCGCAGTGGTTAACACGCCAGCCTGCGACACGGAGTGCCCGGGTTCGATCCCCGGCCAGGGTCTTGGATGTTTATCTATATATGTATTTGTTATAAATTATAGTATCGTTGAGTTAGTATCCCATACCACAAGTCTCGAACTTACCTTGGGGCTAGCTCAATCTGTGTGATTGTCCGTATATATTTATATTTATTTACTCCCCTGGTGTTACAGTTGTCCATGGCCAGCGGTGATCACTGATCAGGTGACCCGCTTGCTCGTTTACCGTAATATATCATACATACATCACACGTCCGTTTCCCATAGGGGTAGACAGAGACTATAGATCTCCACTTGCTACGATTCTCACAAATATATCTAGCTTCATCTACACTCATTACTCTCCTCATCAGCTTGACAATCTGGTAACTTACATACATGAAAAAAAAGAAATCATCATCATTTCGTGTAGGTGTCACGGTCAATCGACCATGCACACCCTGGTGTCAGAGTTCTTCGGAACCGCCTCTCGGCCTCTGACGTGGTTCCTTTAACGACCACCCGATGGCAGCCGGGACCACCGGCTTAACGTGCCTTCCGAAGCACGGAAAAAAAAATAACTGGAAGGAATCTCACAGAGTGAATCAATGTTTCCTCATGGGTTTTTCTTCACCGGAAGGAAGTAAAGTAATGAGAAAAGATATTAAATTGAAACTTTCGAATACAAACAGCTGATAGAAAGTGTAGAAAAGCCGTCTCCATAGATAGAAACGGCATTTCTACTCTACAATTTTCAAAACAATTATCTTTATTTTTCTATTCTATCCCGTCATTCCCCCAAAAACACGTCATTCGTGAAATCGCGTCTCCTTTGGACATTTCGGTTACTTTCGACATTATAATCTGCACCGTAGGCGTAGAGGGAGTAGACGTAAGTGAAAAATGCGTTTTATTTTCTGTAGTTCTCAGCATCACTATTATTTTCACTACGTAGATTTTCCTGATACTTCTAATTGAGATATTCAGTGCAATTTTTATATCGAAATTCAAATTCCAATTCAAAAAGTTTATTCCGTTCGCGTACATTTGTATGGGGTGGGGCACATCCTATCATAACTGGAGAAAAAAAAATTAATATCCTATCCTTGTCCTGTACGTCTAAATATGACTTAATTCGTTTAAGAGTTACTTTAAGAGTAGTAGAGAGAGAACATACATACATACAGAAAAATTTTAAAATCCTCAATTTTTTTTTTTTTTTTATTTATTTAACCACATACAGCGTGTTATTACAGGCTAAACCTAATGCAACTACGCTGCAACATCTTTTAATTTAGGTACATAGAACAAGAACTATAGAACAATTTACTTCATAATATCTCTGAAAACAAAGTAACTTACCTACTCCATAACCAACCCGTAAAGGCTTATTATTAGTATTGATTTCCTTAAACTTCCGTATGGGTTACTAACTCAAAGATACTATATGTTACAACAAATACATATATAGATACACATCCAAGACCCAGGCCAATCTGAAAAAGATCATTTTCCATCTTGACCTGGCCGGGGATCGAACCCGGGCACTCTCGTGTCGCAGGCTGGTGTTTTGACCGCTGCGCCACGGAGCTAGCCAAAACATATATTCAATCCCATTTTATAATACCTACAAACGAAACGAAATAAAATTTCCCCATTTTCTTGTGTATTCCTCCCTAAAAAGCCAGTTACGACCCTTCATTTATAGGCAGCGCCCCTGGCGGTTGTCATGGCGACGCGCCCTACGGGGCGGGGTGCGTGAGGGGTGGCTCGTGCCACGGGTTCCAACTGGAAAATAAATAAGGCTTTTTGGACTGTTTATATACCTACAAATGTTTGAGTCGTATTTTATCTGATTCACTGGCAACGTTGCCGAATTATCAGGTACCTAAATCTCAAAAATAATCGCTAAGTCCTTTAGCAATAATAACAGTCAGATAAAAAACGATTTTAATATACAGACGGACGGACATCGGAGGCTTAAGATAGGAATATGTTGTCGAAATATCAGGTAATATTAAAAATAATCGCGATAAGACTTTTAACGATACAGTCGGATAAAAACGATTCAAATATGCGGACGGCCGGGCATAGGAGGCTTAGTAATAGAGATCCGTTTGTACTGTTTGTGTACGAACCCCTAAAAACTAATCTAATTTCGATGTATAAATTCTAGGTAGCCAAATACAAAATGTACAAATATTTTTGTGTGATTACATACATAATCTATTTTTTTATGATTGAATTTAATTCATGACTCTTCATTCTTTTTATTACGAGTAGTTTCACCTGTATGTTTGTTTGTTTGTTTATATCTCGATTTGACCTACTTAAAACGGTCGCATTTTATTTAAATTTTGTCGAGTTATCAAGGACCGATGACAATACAATAATTTTTGATGACAAATGACAATACATTGCCATGTTGGTTGGCAATGCTGATCAAATTTTATGGCAATGTGCATAACATTTTTTTATTAAGGCGCTGTGCATCAGAAGAATACCGTAAAACGTGTATTGTTTCGTCGCGCAGTTAGCCTTATTTCTCAAAGAATACTAGCATGAAAAAAATATGAAGTACAGTTCAAAGATGAAAATAAATGGTTACATCAAAATATGTTCAATAAAATATTTAAAACCTATCTAAATAAAATATCAAAAAAGCTATATCCAGAAAATTTTTCGTCGCGAATTTCTTGATATTTTCAGCGACAACTACCAACTTTTATACGTCTATTAAAAGTATAACTAAATGAGCAAGATGGACCTACAAAAAATACAATTTTTGGTTATAATTATTGAATTATTAAATTAAAAGTGAAAATTAACACGAAAATGGCAGACACGGATTTAAACTGAGACTGACGACAGGTATGACACAAATATATAAAATATTGCGCGACGTCCGCTACGAACGGTTAAGGGATACAGCGCCTTAAATGTGCATAACATATTTTTATTAAAACTTACGTGATACCATCTTCTTACGTGAGTAACAACGGGTTAATCACGTACGAAGTCGTACGTGAGTAACCCGTAAGTACGCAGTCGGGTACTGGCCGACATGTTTCGACCTCATCCGGAGGTCTTCCTCAGGGCGAATTTGCATATTTTCCCTGAGAAAGACCTCCTAACCTCCTTTTTAAGTTAAGCAGTTGGAAATATTTTTCGTAGCTCTGATTACTGGTGACCGCCCGGCGGTCCCGGGTGACTTGCTCCCAGGATAGGCCCTTCTGGCAACGTAGCTTTCGGCCCATAAGGCAAAAGATGAAAGTTGCTGCTCTCCAAAGGCTTTTTTCCATTGTTTCTCAGATTGGCCCTTCAGGCTATGCATGCACGTATACGCGGCCCATCAGGCAATATGACTAGCTCCGTGGCGCCGCGATCAACACGCCAGCCTGCGACACGAGAGTGCCCGGATTCGATCCCCGGCCAGGTCAAGATGAAAATGATCTTTTTCAGATTGGCCTGGGTCTTGGATGTGTATCTATATATGTATTTAATATAAAATATAGTATCGTTGAGTTAGTATCCCCATAACACAAGTCTCGAACTTACTTTGGGGTTAGCTCAATCTGTGTGATTTGTCCGTATATATTTATTTATTTATATTTATATATGAGAGTTTGCTGTCCCTTCAAGCCTTGCGCACACAGGCAACGCCCAAAGCCGAGATCCGTAACTCCTGGGGGCCTTTTGGTGATGTTGTCTATATAGGCTGAGCACTCTGCCCTCGCCGGTGAAGTAGCGAAAGCTCACTTAGAGCTAGCTACATAGTACTTCCAAGACCGCCAAGCCCAAATATTTTTCAAAATCTCATCATGCAGTCCTTGTCAAGGATTACTAAAATTCACTTGCATTAAAAAATAACATTTGGGTCTATCCACTCCGCTTTTATCGGAGTGGAAACTTTAAGCGCAGTGTTTTGTTTTGTGGGTTAACTTCACAGCTTTTACAGCTTACGATTCAATCACTAGTTCAGCACTAATTCAAAATTACTGCTGAACTAATAACTACCTTCGTGGTCCAGTGGTAAGGCGTTTGCCTGTAGACCCGGGGGTCGTGGGTTCGATTCCCACGGGAAGCATACATTGTTTAGTTGCTTCCAGTTTGGTTAGGACATTGCAGGCTTGAATCACCTGATCTGTCTGATAATAAAGATGATTCCGTGCTTCAGAAGGCACGTTAAGCCGTTGGTCCCGGCAACCATCTGGTTGTCAAAGAAAGGTTGTCACGTCAGAGGCCGAGAGGCGGATCTTAAGAACTCTGACACCAGGGTGGGCATGGTCGACAAAATAGTTTTACATAGTACACAACAAATAGGAGCTATAGTAAATGCCTTCACATCACTACGTAGTATAATACAAAGTCATCTCCCACTGAATGTGTTTTTTTTATGATAAAGGACGGCAAACGTGCAAACGGGTCACCTGATGGTAAGTAATCACCGCTGCCCATGGACAACTGCAACACCAGGGTGTGACAGGTGCGTTGTCGGCCTTTCAAGGAGTTGGAGAAGGAAATGGGGAGGGGAGGGGGAAGGATGGGCCTCCGGCTCTCTCACTCACCGAACGAAGCATAGAAGCGGTAAAGCTTCTACTCAGACGTCGATTTTCTGTGAGAGTGTGGTACTCGCCCGGACGAGCCGGCCCATTCATGGTACTAGCAATTTATTTTGCCGGTAGCGTGGCTCTACCACGACTGAAATGTATGCTTAGATCTTTAAAACTACGAAACGGATTTTGATGCGGTTTTTTTAATGGATAGAGTTATTAAAGAGGAAGGTTTATACGTATAATTTATCGCACCCGTGAGAAGCCGGCGCGCATCGCTAGTAACTGATATTTTACTTTAGGCGCGCCGCGCAGGAGAGGATGTTACATGCATGAAAAGAAATTCATCTTTCTTTACAAAACTTATCTATATTTATATCTTTACGTACCATACCTATAATATAATAGAAGTTGGACGAAATATGTACAGTCAGGGACAGATATACCTGACCAGGCCCTCTACCTATAGCTTGCTTCTCTACCTCATCATCATCAGGTCCTTTTTAGTCTCCACTACAGGAGCACGACCCTCTCTGTACTACTAGAGCCATACTTGGCCAGAGCAGACAGAGGACTTGGCCTACACTCTCCACGCTGGCCAGACGGGTTGGAGAGGTGTCTTAGATGTTTATAAGCTTTGTTTAGCTTGAATTTCCTAAGTCGCCTTCTACGACATCCACGGGAAGACTTGGAGTGGTCCTATTCTACTCTGCCGGATACCACACGGCTACTGCTTCTCTACCTAAAGCTTCTTAAAAGAGAAATATGGTTTTGCAGATGTCCACGGGCGACGGTAACCACTTTCCATCAGGTGGTCTGCTCATTTGCCGACAAATATACATAAAAAATATATATAGGTACCTTTTTACTTCATTTCATCAAAAAACAAAACGCGGTGACCTGTATACCGGATCTAAAATACGGTTTTATTCCCGAAGAATTAATAATTTTTTTATACGCTATTCAAACTTTTTTTAATCTCACGGGAATGAAAAGATAAGTCGTAAGGTGAAAAAGTCTTTCTCCATTGATTTTCGTGACGTTGAGTCTCCATAAAGCTTTTAGACGCATTAACAGATTGGAGTCGGTCGCGTAAAATGTTGACAGAAATAAAAATAATGCGTTCTGTCACGAGGAAAGTTTTTAAGAGTAAAGATGGAAACTAAGTGCTTTAATGGCGTTGAATGAGTTAAATTCAAGTAAGAAATAACCTAGTTGGTTATTTATTTTATTATTTTTGGTTATTTATTTTATTATTTTTTCTAAAATCTTTAATATAAAAAAACCGACTTCATATCTTCGATCAAATATAATGGTAGATACACAGTCTCATACAAAATGAAGCCTTAATAATGTCCCCGAGTCAAAACATCACGCATACTTACAAACAACGACAAAAACGGTACATACTGAAAGTATAACTACATGTTTGTTTCTTTACTTTTGATGCTTAGTTTTTGCATCTTTTTACTGTACCTTCGTCATCGCGAGACGTGTAAGTGCTAGCGCGGTTTATTGAAACTGTGGACAAAACAGCTCCGAAACTCGATTAGTGCGCTGTTTTTCCGGTGCCACGTTTCGAGCGCGAATCATTTATCTACCATTATATTTGATCGAAGCTTCATATACGACTTCTATCCGACTTAATATAATCAGACTTCCTAACTTTTCAAAAGAGCCCCAATTTGACTGTCATCATCTAATGATGCCGTGGTCGCCATTCGGGATCCCTTCTGCCCCATCAGCCATCGGTTCTGCGCGCTATGTGCCCCGCCCATAGTATAGTAGACCAGAAAATACAACGTGATTTTGAACCTCCTAGCTATATTGGAATCTCAGAATCAGAAGCCCTAATAAATTATAGAATTGGAAGAATAAAAGCTGAAAATCGAAAAAAAAATTAGGGCTTTCCATACAAAGTCGCCGTTTAGCTGGACGAGTTTCCATGGAAGATCAAATTTTTGTTTTCGCTTTTTACCCCTTTTTTTCTTGCAATTCTGTATTCCATTAGGGATTCTGATTCCCAGATTTCAATATAGCTAGGGGGTTCAAAATCACGCTGTATGTAAGGATTGGAAATCCTTAGGGGAGGCCTATGTCCAGCAGTGGACTTCTTGCGGCTGATATAATGATGATGATGATGATGAATTATTTTCGGACTTCTTACGTCCACTGCTGGAAAGCCTCTCCCAAAGATTCTTTGTTTGTTCCATGGAAGGTTATTGCCATACCACGCTTGACAATCGGATTGGCGAACGCAGTGTCTATGGCTTTTTGTGCTACCAACGCTGCTGCCCAGCGAAAGCATTGAAAAGCTGGGGAAAGATAGGAATTCGTTGGATATAGGAAGGGAATGGTTTTTCAATTAGCCGTGTGGTATCCGGCAGAGCAGAATAGGACCACTCCAAGTCTTCCCGTGGATGTCGTAGAAGGCGACTTAGGAAATACAAGCTAAACAAAGTTTATAAACATCTAAGAGACCTCAGACCCGTCTGGCCTGCGTGGAGAGTGTAAGCCAAGTCCTCTGGCTGATCTAGCCAAGTATGGCCCTAGTAGTACAGAGAGGGTCGTGCTCTTGTAGTGGAGACTAAAAAGAACCTGATGATGATGAGGAAGGGACTGACGGTATTGGGATACTACTCACTTAGATGAACAGAGAGAAAGCAAATAGTTTTTTTTTTATATATTATAGTACGGCAAACGAGCAAGCGGGTCACCTGATGGTAAGTGATCACCGCTGCCAATGGACAACTGAAACACTAGGGTGTTACAGATGCGTTGTCGGCCTTTCAAGGAGGGGGGGGGTAAGAAATGGGGAGGGGAGGAGGAAGGATGGGCCTCCGGCTCTCTCACTCACCGAACGAAGCATAGAAGCGGTAAGCTACTCAGACGTCCATTTTCTGTGAGTGTAGTACTTCCCCGGACGAGCCGGCCCATTCATGCTACTAGCAATATATTATGCCGGTAGCGTGACTCTACCATGAATAAATAGTAGTTCCGGAAGGCCGGACGCATGTGCCCAATGCCAGAACCCCAACCACCGGCTAGGCAGTTGAAGATGATACCCTGAATCGTGGTTTATATTATTATTATTATAAGCCATTTTATTGTCCTTCACAATGAAATTGTTATAAATCTATTGTTATTTATTATCTTATTTATTTCGTAAGGACCTCTTCTCGAGTAAAGGCCTCCTCCGTTCTTCTCCAAAATGTTCTGTCTTTGGCTTTTAACATCCATTTTTCTCCTGCAATTCTTTTTATTTCGTCAAGCCATCTGTCGAGGGGCCTTCCCTGTTTCCTTTTCCTGAGCGGGCCAGCCCAGTGCGTCACTTTGTAAGACCATCTATCTGTATTCATACGTGCCACATGGCCTGACCATTTCCACTTTAGTTTTTTGCAGTGGTTGAGAGCATCTATTACTTTGGCCCGTTTCCTTATGTCTGTGTTTCTTTGTTTATGTATGCGTTTTATGTTTAGAATACTCCGCTTCATTGCTCTTTGGCAGGTTTGAATTTTCCTTTCGGTTTTTTTTATTGTATATCCATGTTTGGCATCCATAAGATAGAGACGGCAGTAGGCTGGAATCCAACACAGTAGTCTTTAGGTTGATTGGTAGACTTGACTTTAGTATTTCCTTATAGCTCCAAATTTTTTTCCATGTTAAGTTTATACGTCTGTTTAACTCATCTATATCTACCTTGAATTCCCTCTAATATGGTTGCGCTCAGCGATGGCTGATCCATGCGTCAACTCGTTAACGGGTGCTGCCGGGGGGGACAGGTTTGATACTTCTATCTATAATCTTATCAGTTGTTTCACGTTCGATCGCTAACATAACGTGTTCCACCACATTATGTAAATTGAAATTGCATATAACATGAAATCAGAAAAAAAAAGATAGAAATCATGTATGAAAAATCATACAAAGCCTTTCAGGCGACCAATACTGTTGAAAAGAGTTTCTTTCGGCGTCTTCTTCTCTGCAGTAGTCGGTTCCGAAACGCTGGTAATTTGTAGCTTTTGAACAATATTTAATAATTTAAATATAATTTAATGAGTATTATATCAAATGTGAATAGACGTGAAAAAGTGCCTGAAAAGGCCTATTTGCTGAATAAATCTTAGAATCTAGAATCTACCGGCATATAAACTGTATTGCTACAAAATATCTCACAAATAGTCCTAAAACCCTTACAATTTTTGCAACAACTGCACCACAACGCAAGGGTCCTCGTCTATATTTCTGAGCACCATTCATTCGCCACTATTGTCTTCAACTGTTGCGTTAATTACGCCATCTGGCGGATGGCGACTGTTTTGTGGCGGAGAAAAATATATCGTTTTTGTTGATTTTTTTACCACACAACCGCTCCACACAACTCTTTCGCTACAGTTAAGTATCTTGATAGAAGGCTTTGCTTCGTATGTACATTTAAACCGACTTAAAAAAAGAGGAGGTTATCAATACGGTGGGATTTTTTATGTTTATTACCTCAGAACTCCGTAATTTATTAACCGATTAAAAAAGTTCATTTTATGTTTGAAACTATCGCTTCTGTTAAGTATCTTGATAGAATGAAGGCTTCGCTTCGTATGTCCATTTTATCTCATCCATTTGAAAAACAGTGATTGAGGGCCCGGAACCAAGTATCAATTATCTAATTGTTCCGCCTTTAAAAAATGGTAAATCATATTTTACACCATCAATCATCAATACTAATAATAAATCTGTAAGGGTTGGTCATGGAGTAAGTTACTTTGTTTTTAGAAATATCGTGTTTATAAGCTCTATACATGGTACTGAAACTAAATCGAGAACTTTGTAATTTATTTCTGTATGTATGTATCTATCTTCCTCCATAACGAATTAACAGAATTTTATGAATTAGCATATAAACATTTAGACGTACAGGACACAGGATAGGCTATATTTATATACAAATGTACGCGAACGGACTCGCAGGCACAGCTAGACTAAATATATATAACTCAAAGGTGACTGACTGACATAGTGATCTATCAACGCACAGCCCAAACCACTGGACGGATCGGGCTGAAATTTGGCATGCAGGTAGATGTTATGACGTAGGCATCCGCTATAAATGCATTTTGATCAATTATACTATAAAATAGGGAATAAAAGTTTGTATGAAACTTTTATACTTCTTAACGCAAGCGAAGCCGCGGGCAAAAGCTCGTCGTCAGCAGGTCCTTTAGTCTCCACTACAGGAGCACGACCCTCTCTGTACTACTTGGGCAGAGCAGCCAGAGGACTTGGCCCACACTCTCCACGCCGCGCGCCGGCCAGACGGGTTGGAGAGGTCTCTTAGATGTTTATAAGCTTTGTTTGGCTTGTATTCCCTAAGTCGCCTTCTACGACATCCACGGGAAGACTTGGAGTGGTCCTATTCTACTCTGCCGGGTACCACACGGCAAAAGCTAGTTTATGTATAAATTACTAAAAAACTGCTATTATTATTGGTTAAGGAATCGCATATTCACACGGACTGGATCCGCTAACATAATATTAATCCACATTTCAAACCGCAAAAGTAGAAATTAAGCTACAATACCCATCTCTTTCACTCTTCAAACAAGTATGTGTCCATCTCGCTCACACAATACAATTTTGTCCATCTGCCTAGCTCCGCAAGCTCTGTGGTTTTGAACCAATTTCTGTACAGTGACATCTTGAGTACAGATAAAAGGAAAAGTGAATCAAGTTATGAAGACTATATACCTACTAGCTTTCGCCCGCGGCTCCGCCCGCGTCAATGTCGATCCCTCGGGTATAGTACTTTTTCCCGGGATAAAAGGTAGCCTATGTCCTTCTCCGTACTCCAGAGAACTTGTGTACAACATTTCATGATGATCGGTTCAGTAGTTACGGCGTGAAAGCGTAACTAACAAACAAACAAACTAACAAACAAACAAACAAACAAATAAATAAACAAACAAACAAACTCACTTTCGCATTTATAATATTAGTAAGGATAAGGTGAATTTAAATTAAGCACAAATATTGCAAAGGCTGGCACCAATCAGCTACAGAAATGCTTTAGAAGCAGAATAAAAAAAAAACGACACGCTAGTTTTTGAGATATTTGGACCTGAACATTGAGATAAACAGACTAAAAAACACCTTAAGTACAAATAAACACTTTCTTAGCCAACAACTTTTAACAAATAACTATGGATACTAAGTCACTGACGTCGACAATCAACATTTGCATTCACAATGCTATTATGATATACTCTTAATAAATTAAGAAATAATATATGGTGAAAAAATTTCATGCGGACGGGATTCGAACCGACGACCTAGGTCTATGTGCGACCTACACTCTGCTGTCTGAGCTACCGCATGGTTCAAGTCCCGCCCGCATGAAATTGTTTTCACCATATTTTATTTCTTAATTATTAAGAGAAAAATATATTTTGTATGAAAACACAAAAACAAAAACTAGTGTTTCGATTTCTTGGAATTTGCAACCAAAGCATTTCTTTGAATTTAGAGACCCAGCCCTTAAGGGCTCTATAAAAAATATTTGCGCTTAATTTAAATTCACCTTGTATATAATGTAAAACATTTTGCAACACACTTCATGACTTTAGTTGTCGGCGGTACGCACGTATCGATAGCTGTTGTTCGTAGCCTTAGGCAAATAAGCCATGGTCCCTGGAAAGCATAATTACTATAAACTACATTGTAACACTGTTTCTCATAGGGGATGAAAGTTTGTATGAAACTATTTTCATACAAACTTTCATCCTTTAATTTATCCCCTAGGGGGGATGAAAGTTTGTATGAAACTATTTTCATACAAACTTTCGCCCCCTAGTTTATCCCCTTGGGGGTAGAATAAATCAAAATCCTCTTAACGGATGCCTACGTCATAACATCTACCTGCATGCCAAATTTCAGCCCGATCCGTCCAGTGGTTTGGGCTGTGCGTTGATATATTTAGATTATTGATAGAGATATATTTAGACTAGCAGCCCGCCCGGGCTTCGCTCGGGTAGATCTTCTTTACGAGTCATAATGTCTTCTTACTCTAGTCATAGTATTTTTGCCCAATATGTGGCCACGGCCACTGCCTTGTCATATGCCTCCTCTAGATCCTTTTGTGTGCAGTGAGGGCATTTAGGGCACGTCAAAAGGTGGCTCATAGATTGAACATCGCCGCAATCGCATGTGTTGTTGCCGGAGAAACCCCACCTAACCCGGTTTTCCCGGCAACTCCCTACACCAGCCCGGAGTCGGTTCAGCGACTTTCAGACTGCCCAGGAGAGATTGCTACACAGTGGAAGTTTTTCGGCTAGCGTTGAGGAGGATTATGATTGTGGGTACAGGCTTTGCTTTAATCTGGCCTTCGGAGCTTCCTCGGCTTCAAGTTCAGACTGCCTGAGAAAGCTGTTACAGATCTTCAATCGAGATGGTGGCGGATTATGACCGTATAATGGATGTCTGAAATCTGAAATACCACGCTTGTCTGAAGTTTTTTACGGCACAGGCAACATTACGCCCCTTGGAGGAGCGAAGGTAGATATAGAGTAGGTGACACGGTCAATCGACCATGCACACCCTGGGGTACTATTTTTGAAAGCGTAAAACTCGTCTTCGAGCGATTATTGTATGTAAAAATTCCTCGGCACAATTTCAAAAATAGTACTCCTGGTGTCAACAGTTCGACTACCAGATGGCAGCTGGGACCAACGGCTTAACGTGCCTTCCGAAGCACGGAATCATCTTTTAGACGTTTTATAATAAGACTATATAAATTTTAACACACTATTGGCAAACTTTCCATGCTTAGCGCAATCGATCAAGTATGCTTTTGACAAAAAAAAAAAAACAGAATCATCACAATAACCTACACGCCCCGGTAGGACGCATCATACGGATCCCTTAATTTTTGTATAGCCTATGTTCATCAGGGACAATGTAGGATTCTAATGGTGAAACATCTAGTAGTTTCGAAGCCTATACAATGCATCATCATCATTTCGAGTAGGTGTCACGGTCAATCGACCATGCACACCCTGGTGTCAGAGTTCTTCGGAACCGCCTCTCGGCCTCTGACGTGGTTCCTTTAACGACTACCAGATGGCCGCCGGGACCACCGGCTTAACGTGCCTTCCGAAGCACGGAATCATCTTTATTATCAGACAATCAGGTGATTCAAGCCTGCAATGTCCTAACCAAACTGGAAACAAAGTATGCTTCCGGTGGGAATCGAACCCACGGCCTGAGCTAGCCGGGCAATGCCGTGTGGTTTCCGGCAGAGTAGAATAGGACCATTCCAAGTCTTCCCATGGAGGTCGTAAGAGGCGACTTAGGAAATACAAGCTAAACAATGCTCATAAACATCAATAAGGCCTCTCCAACCCGTCTGGCCAGCGAGGAGAGTGTAGGCCAAATCCTCTGTCTGTTCTGGCCAAGTATGGCTCCGGTAGTACAGAGAGGGTCATGCTCCTGCAGTGGAGACTAAAAAGACCTGATGATGATGATGAAAAAAACAAACAATCAAATCTCTCCTCTTTTTAATAAAAAAAAACCGGCCAAGTGCGAGTCGGACTTGCGTACGAAGGGTTCCGTACCGTTATCTATAAAAACGGCACAAAAAACATGTCTGTTGTACGGGAGCCCCCCTTTAATATTAAATTTATTTTTATTTAATTATTTATTTTCAAATTGAATATATAACTAAATATTCTGTGAATATTTCAAGCATCTACCTGTTGCCGTTATCAATATCGAGCAAAAACAAGCAAAAATATCACATTTGTTGTATCGGAGCCCCCTTAAATATTTATAATATTCTATTTTTTTGTATTTGTTGTAATAGCGGCAACAGTAATACATTATCTGTGAAAATTTCAACTGTCTAGCTATCACGGTTCATGAGTTACAGCCTGGTGACAGACAGACAGACAGATAGACAGACAGACATACAGACAGACAGACAGACAGACAGACAGACAGACGGACAGCGGAGCGAAATCAATAGGGTCCCGTTTTTACCCTTTGGGTACGGAACCCTAAAAAGAAGAATGTTTTGTTAAAATTGCTAACCTCATTGTTGCGACTTTCTGGAAGAGTTACTGCATTCTCCGATCAACCCCAGAATCACAGCAAGGAAAAACAGTAAACACTGACCTGGATCCACGGTGGACAGGGCTCTGGAAGGAATCGTCTGCGACAGGCCTCGTGGCGGCTGGCTGGCGATCTTTCTGTTTGAACTGTGTTATTTCTCATTGCCTACACTAGTGGTACACCATCACACACACGCGATGAAGATTTAGGGTTGTTTTCCGCCAGCAAAGCCCTTAGAGTCGTTTTTATTGGAAATTATATCAGCGCACGGCGCTGTTCAACTAGACTGGCACGCCATTTTTTTTGACTCGTTTTCGGGCGACCAATCACAGGCCGTCATGGCGAAAAAGGAAGTATGTAGGGGGGAACGGAAGCAGACACAGATAGGTAATTCTATTTGGGTTTTGAAGTTAATGCTTACACATTTTCCCCCACCTGAAATCCACAAGGGTTTCACAGAGAATGCAAATTGAAAGACAAAAAACAAAAGCAATAGCTTCGCACTATTGCAAGAATATCTAGAAATATTATTTTCGAAAGATAAAGTAATAAATAAGTTTTAACTAGCCTAAGGATAGTGTGTATTTATGTATTAGTAATTTATGAAAAAATATCTTAATTAATTGGTAAGGGACAAACCTTTACTACCGGCCTACGAAAAGTCTTTCCGTTAGCAGTTCGGAAAGTAACTACTCTGACTACTTGATCCGAACCAGCATGCACTTGCACAATACGTGCCAACTTCCAGAACATCGGCGGAAGAGTAGGTTCGTTAACTATGACTAAGTCATCTATTTTAATATTTGGTTCATGTATGAACCATTTGTTCTTTTGTTGTAATGTATGAAGATAATCACGCTGCCATACGCGCCAAAAGCTCTGTGTAATTTTCTTAAGCATCACCCAATGAGAGCTCGGACACGAATTAAAACATCTAACACACTTCGACAGCACGGTACGTATCAGAAGTCTTAATCCAATTATCCAAAACTGGGGTTGAATAAGAGATTGTAAGGTTCTAGGTCCGTAATGCAAATATTTTATATGAAAGTGTTCTATTATAATTTTAGATATTGGACATTGTTTAGGTAACAAAAAAGGGTGCAACGCAGATGGTGACAGATTAGCCTCATCGATGCGTTCCCCCACCCGCACGATCCCATCATCGTCCAGGAAAGGTGAAAGTTTTTGAATGGATTTTACACATGGTTCATTATCTCGCACTCGACTGACTTCGGAAGACATATAATGATACTGACTCAATTTAACTAACACTTTGGTTGACTTCTCGAGTTCAGTACTACTGAGAAATGAAAGAATTCGATTTTGCCTTGCAACCCTCGAATTTGAAATAAATCTAATACACCATGCTACAATTCTTAGAATTTTTGTAAAAGAGGAATGTCTGGCAATTAAGGCCAGAAGTAGGTTTCTCACATTAATCACGTGAAGACTTTTAGTTTCTAGCGGTTTGAGCTCGGGTAAGTCTTCTTTTGGAAGTAGAACCCGTTTGTTAGGCCATTGACTAGGCAAATCCTGTAGCCAAGAAGGACCTTTCCACCACAGAGGATGGTCTATAAGCTCTGGACAGGACACACCGCGACTACAACAGTCGGCCGAGTTATCCTTAGACGAAACAGAATACCAGTGATCGGTACTAATCAAATCAGTTGCTTGAATGACACGATTGGCTACATACATTTTTAACAAATGAGGGGCGGTATTAAGCCATGACAAGGTAGTGCTGCTGTCTGAATAAGCTCGAATAGAATTAATAGTTATATGGTCTTTAAGCAAATTATACATGTGCGATAGAACTTTTGCCAGAAGCACCGCTGCGCTTAGCTCGAGTCTATTTACCGTGGTAGGTTTTAAAGGAGCTACTCTAGATTTTCCAATCAGTAAACTAGTCGCAGTAGAAATTCTGGGCTCATTAGTAACCACACAAATATACACACAACAACCATAGCCTTTCAGAGAACCATCACAGAAACCTACCAAGTGTACTTCCATCGGATTGGAAGGTATAACTAGCCGCGGAAGAGAATTTTTTTGTAAATCAGACAAATTGGCCGCTATTAAATGCCATTGTTTGGTTAAATGTTTTGGAATAGTCTCATCCCACGATAAACTTAACCGCCATATTTCTTGCAACAGCGACTTCGCTGCAAAGACTACTGGGCATATCCAACCGAGTGGATCGAAAATGCGAGCTACTAAAGAGAGTATGGATCTTTTAGTAAATTTGACTTCGAACGAGTCTGAAAAGGCATATGAAAAAGAATCATTAATAGGATTCCATCGTATCCCTAATATTTTGACAAACTCATTTCCCGATTCATCGAAGGATTTGGAACTTTGACAAAATTTAGGAGGAACATCCTTAAGAAGACGAGGATCGTTGGTTGTCCATTTACGTAATTCAAAGTGAGCCTTTGCCAACAAAGATGTGATACCAGCCTTCAATTTGATCGCCTCTTCAAGGGAAGAGCCGCCAGTTGTGATATCGTACATAAATGTCTCCTGGGTGATAACCTGAGCCACACGACTTGAGTACTCAGAACCATGATCTTCAACAAGTTGATGAAGTGTTCGAATGGCTAAATAAGGTAAACTACTAAACTCCGTACGTGACTGTCTTAAGTTCGTACTCCTTTAAGATCTCAGTTGGATCATTACGCCAAAGCACGTGTTGGTAATGCCTTTCCTCGGGTCTTATCAATATTTGCCGATACATACGACGGATGTCAGCAGTAAAAACTATTTTGTGAAGTCTAAATTTTGTCACTAAATCGACAATATCCACTTGCAGCTTAGGACCCACATGAACAATATTATTGAGTGACAGATTATTCGAGGTCCGACTACTGGCATCGAAGACTACTCGTAAACGTGTCGTTGTACTATCGGGTCGTATTACACAATGGTGAGGAATAATATAACGGTCAGTAGACAAAGATTCAGCAGGCTGCATATGTCCCAGATCTTCGTACTGCTGCATAAATTCCTTATATTCCGTTTTCATCTCAGTCTGGCTGGCAAGACGCTTTTCCAAGTTGAGAAAACGGTTAAGAGCCTGATGATATGATTCTCCTAAGGCTGGAGTATCATCTTTAAGCATGATTGGTACAACATAACGACCTTCGGAGGTACGATATGTGCCATTTTTATATTTTTGTTCACATATTTCATCCTCAGGACCGGAAATTTTACATTTCGACAGTTCTTCGGATTCCCAAAACCGATGACGCGATGAGTGACGTAACGGGTGTGGCTGGAGTTTGAGCCACCACGTTTTGAAGAAACTGACCATTTATCACCCAGCCGAATACACTAGACAGTGCACATGGAAAACCAGGACCTGGGCTATAACGTGAACCAGTATATATCTGGTCAAAACAGTCTACTCCTAACAACAGATCGATCGGACCCGATTTATCAAAATCTTGGTCGGCGAGATCCAGATGTTTAAACTTTTCCTTGACAACCGACGGTAATGAAGTTGAAGGAATCATTGAAGTGATTTTAGGCAAAACCACTAATGGTATATCAAATTGGGGCGAGTCATTTGACCTAGGCACAATAGAGCCAAAAGTATAACCTTTGATATTACAAACATAATTTTGACCGAGACCGGTTACATTTAAATTACACTTTTTTATATGTAAACCTAACTGTCGCACACAGCTACTTGTAATGAAAGAGTCCATCGAGCCACTATCTATGATTACACGAGCATACTGCAATGAACCATCCACTCTTCTCAACCGAACCACTGCTGAACCAATAATTTTGGTACTCATAGGTGACTTTGACATATTTGGCTGAGTTGTACAAGTTAGGGAAGTGCTCATATTGGAATTCTCAGAAGCCTTTAGGTCAATGGTATTAGATAATAAACTTTTATGTTCTTCATGTAATAATGTGTTATGTTTTGAGTTACAAATGAAACACGTGGAGTTAGACTTGCAGTCTGCACTAGTGTGACCGGGCCTTAAGCAGTTTTGACATAATTGTAACTCTTTAACAAATTGTTGTCGCTGTCCTATATTCATAGAATGTAATTTACCACAGCGATATATTGAATGATTTTCATGACAATACACACAAACAGCCTGATTAGGTTTATTATTGATTGAGTTCGTAGAAGTAATTAAGGAAGAATTTGATTGCCGAGAAAAGTTATCTTTCTTTGTGTTATTGCGGTTTTGTTTATTTGTAGAATTAAATGACTGTAAATTGCTAGGTTGACTAACCTCTAATACTTTTATATAATTCTGTAAATAAACAACCAAGTTATTAAATTTGGGAATTTCTTCGGTATTTTGTAATTCAAACATTTTCCTAGTTTCTGTATCAAGAGGCCGAGATGCTATGTAAAATAAAAGAAATTCACTTAAATCATCAATATTTAACCCGCGCAATGCACTAACACATTCATAAAGTGTGTTGGTTAACTGCGATAAGTTTGATAATGATGGCTGTTGGATCGGATTTAATTTTATTATTTTTTCTAAATAAGCAGTGGCTAAAATACGTTTATTATCATACCTGTCTAGTAACGCTGCATAAACAACAGAATAATTGGCTGATGTTATAGGAACACCCTTAGCTAGTGTCAGAGCATACCCAGACAGACATGACATCAAATAGTAAAATTTCTCTGTGTCCGACAACGAAACATTATTATGCACAAGTGACGTATACCTGTCTGTAAACATCTGCCAGTTTTCTATATTACCATCAAACTTAGCTATTTGCAATTTAGGTAATTTCACTTGCGAGGTGGAATGCGCATGACCTTGACACAGTTCCGAGCGCGAACTCGCACTGACGGCATTTACGTCAAGGGAATCGGCAAACTCAATGACAAAATAGTATAACTCGTCAAATGACAACAAAGCATTATTATCGATAACAAACTGAGGATTTAGTTTAAGTTGCAACTGGTTTACACGATCGTTGCATTCCAAGAAATTATCACGAATTTTATCAATTCTTTTATACCTAGCTCGAAAGGATGCTAATTTAGTTTTATTTTCTTTCGTAATTTTTGCTAAGTCATAAAGTATCTGCATATTTTTAAACTCATATTCACGTTTTTTAATGGTGGACATTAATTCTCCTGTGAAAAGTACGAGTAATGTAGGTAAGTAGCAAAAGTTTAAATGGAAACTGAGTAATGGAACAGATATTCACAAAACACGTAGGTTTTAAAACTACGGACTATTACTTATAATCATAAATACACACCTCACTGCTATTAATTGACCCTAGGTAAGTACATAGGCTATCCAAAATAGTTCGAAAGCCTGAGTAACAAGATAGTACCTTATGGCATACAAATCGAACGATTAAGGGATTATTACAAGGGAATTAACGAGATAAGAAGTATGTACTCGTAAGCAATAGGTATTTACTATGGTACGGCACAGGTATGGAATTCCCTGTTTGATCCGAGATTGTTAGACAAATAGACAAATGCTAGGTGGGTAAGTACCTAGTTAATTTGAATCTATTATAAGTCTATTTATGAATAAATTAGTTATCCATATTTGGAAATAACTTTAATTGGAAATATTGAAATTAAGTGGGTAAATTTGAAATAAGTACGTGAGGAATGTCGTCACAGGAGGCACCATAAATTAATGTTGCGACTTTCTGGAAGAGTTACTGCATTCTCCGATCAACCCCAGAATCACAGCAAGGAAAAACAGTAAACACTGACCTGGATCCACGGTGGACAGGGCTCTGGAAGGAATCGTCTGCGACAGGCCTCGTGGCGGCTGGCTGGCGATCTTTCTGTTTGAACTGTGTTATTTCTCACTGCCTACACTAGTGGTACACCATTACACACACGCGATGAAGATTTAGGGTTGTTTTCCGCCAGCAAAGCCCTTAGAGTCGTTTTTATTGGAAATTATATCAGCGCACGGCGCTGTTCAATTAGACTCGCACGCCATTTTTTTTGACTCGTTTTCGGGCGACCAATCACATGCCGTCATGGCGAAAAAGGAAGTATGTAGGGGGAACGGAAGCAGACACAGATAGGTAATTCTATTTGGGTTTTAAAGTTAATGCTTACACAATAAAAACCTCATCGTAACTCGTAATCTTCATATCACATTAGATACACAGTCACAGTAGAGCATCGTCCCAACGCTATTTTCTGATGTATAAGATAGTGTTTAAAGACTTATACAGCGTGTTATATAACTAACAACTTTCTGGTGAAGGGGTGACTCAGCCCGTCAAAATGAACAACTTTTCCTATGGGACCAATGCTGGGAACTCATTTCTTTTTACATTTTCATACTAATTGCCGGGCCCGCCGAACACTTAATAGAAATGCCAATTTTTATTAGTTCCCTGCATTGGTCCCACATAAAAAGTTGTTCACGGGCTGAATCACCCCTTTAAGGGTCCAAAACGATAAAAATTTTCACCACGTATACACGGGGGGTACCGAGTTCGACTCTCGGTGCGAGCAAATACTTGTTACTCCATATTCACGGGTGTTTATCTGCGGTTCTGAAGTTACTCAAGGAGGGTTGGCATCAGACAGGCAGCCGGTCGTAAAAAATTAACAAAAATGTTCGGCTGTCAATTTGTATGGGAATGTCAAATACAATTGAGTTCCCAGCTTTGGTCTTATAGGAAAAGTTGTTCACATTGACGGTCTGAATCACCCCCGGGTCCAAAACGATATAAATTTCACCATGTAAGTATAATAAAATCAATAAATAAATTCTATAAATTTGTTTAATTTATTACCACTATTTATACTCTAACTAGCTTTTGCCCGCGGCTCCGCCCGCGTCAATGTCGATCCCTCGGGAATAGTACTTTTTCCCAGGATAAAAGGTAGCCTATGTCCTTCTCCGTACCCCAGAGAACTCCGTATGCAAAATTTCATGATGATCGGTTCAGTAGTTACGGCGTGAAAGCGTAACAAACAAAGAAACAAACTCACTTTCGCATTTATAATATTAGTAAGGATAAGGATGAATGGAAACATTTATGCAGTACAAAACCGGCCAAGTGCGAGTCGGACTCGCGCACGGAGGGTTCCGTACAGTTATCTATAAAAACGGCAAAAAAAACATGTCTGTTGTATGAGTATGATATTACTAAATATTCTGTGAATGTTGCCGTTACCAATATCGAGCAAAAACTATCAAAAATATTACATTTGTTGTATGGGAGCACCTCTTAAATATTTTTATTCTGTTTTTAGTATTTGTTGTTGTAGCGGCAACAGAAATACATCATCTGTGAAAATTTTAACTGTCTAATTATTACGGTTCATGAGATACAGCATGGTGACAGACGGACGGACGGAGGGTTCCGTTTTTACCCTTTGGATACGGAACCTTAAAAATTATCTCACTAAATTTGTATTTGAAACTAGTGTCCCTTACTAGTAAGGGACAAAAATAACTTCTCAATAAGTTCATAGCAAAAGCAGGTGTATGACTTATTCGTCTCGCCATTAAAAAAACACTTCCATCCAACCGAAGACCTTCCGACATCCTTGCCATAAAAAATGTCGGTCCCAACAATAATTGTACACAAACAAACAAAAATCGTACACCATCAAATTATACACTATTGGTCTTATAACCGCCGTCGCGCCATGTCATTTTAGTCCGAAAAAATGTAATTTCGGACCAAAACTTGACCTTTTTCGGTTATTAGAATGGGTGCCTCTAAATAGGCTTTAATGATACGGCTTTCCTTATTTTTTTATTTCTTTAATATCTGCTTATAATAGTGTCTGGCCCTTTGTCGCAAAATGCCGATTTTCGGTTAAATAAAACTTGGCAAATTAAAAAAAAAGGTGTAAATTCGTACATACATATACATCTTTATATCATCTTCAGCTTCAGGTTTTTTAGTCTCCACTGCAGGAGCATGACCCCCTCTGTACTACCGGAGCCATACTTGGCCAGAGCAGATAGAGGATTTGGGCTACTCTCCTTTTGGTTGGAGAGTAGGCCAAATCCTTCAGATGTTTATGAGCTTTGTTTAGCTTGTATTTCCTAGGTCGCCTCTTACGACCTCCATGGGAAGACTAGAAGTGGTCCTATTCTACTCTGCCAGAAACCACACGGCTATACACCTTTATATAAATCTTGCCTTTGTCACTTACGGGGTAGACAGTACCTAGAGAATCTAATCGACGTTTCCGGTGCGGTGATCTAAGAGCAGGCGCGCATTTTGGCCAAAGATTGAGTCAGGCCATCCAACAAGAAAATGCCGCCAGCCGTTTGGACACCCTGCCCGCTGGCCGCAGCGATTTGGAATCTATACCTGTATATAGTATAAAATTAAGTCGCCTTCGATGTCTGTTCACTTATAGATCTTTTAAAATACTCAACTGATTTTAATGCAGTACTCAGCAACAGATAGAATGATTCAAGAGAAAGGTTTATATGTATAATTTACTGCACCATACTAATATCTATATTGCATCCGTTCGTCCGTGCGATCAGGGCATTGTAGAATAATAAAAATTAAGTTTTAGTATATAATTTCTGTGTATACTTACCTAGTTGCAGTTTATAGTGATTAGTAGTTGTAAAACGATGTAATTAATAACATCATAACAAATATGTTATGATGTTATTAATTACATCGTTTATTCTTATAAAATAATGGCTTGAAAGATATTGTTTTCCGTAGCAAGAGAATAAATATCTAAAGGAGAATGGAACCATTTCATACTTTCGTGGGCCCAAGTATTATACAAATCAAACTGTACATGAAAGGTTTCATAATAGCATTTTCATAATTGTCCACAGAAAAAATAGTAAAATTGAGCAATCCAGGAATCAAGATATTAGATTTTTTTGTGACTTGATTTTTATATAATTATACGATTTCTTAATGCTCAATATGAAGTTCAAGTTCACTTTTATTGATTATTAAGTTTTATAACCTATTGTTAGTTTTCTGTATGGTACTCGTAAAATGATACCATATTGTTTCATTAGAAAAATGGGAAGACTAGGAGTGGTCCTATTCTACTCTGCCACTACAGTAGTCTTCCCATGGAGGTCGTCAGAGGCGGCTTAGGAAATACAAGCTAAACAAAGCTCATAAACATCAATGAGATGAGACCTCTCCAACCCGTCTGGCCAGCGAGGAGAGTGTAGGCCAAATCTTCTGTCTGCTCTGGCCAAGTGTGGCTCCGGTAGTACAGAGAGGGTCATGCTCCTGCAGTGGAGACTAAATAGACCTGATGATGATGATGATGATGATTAGAAAAATATGACTGTACAACTTTCATTTTGATAACTTCTTATCCCATCTCTTTTTATACAGATTCTTCAATAAAAAAAATCTAATTTTCTATTAAAAACGGATAGACCCTTAGATTTCTTACAAAAAGATGTTAAAATGATAATATTTCAGGTTTTTACTTCGTGATTACGATCATTAAGTCTATAATAATCAAAACACAGTGGCTAATAAGAAATGCTTGGAAATTAGTTCCGAGAAACCGAGGTTTTCAGTGTAAACAAATCGCTTGCTGCTTATGAGAAATTCACGATTTCTCGTGTCCGTTGTTCGAATAAATTATATAATAATAATAATAAATCTTTATTTCGGTCAACTAAGGGCCATACATGTTTAAATAATAATATTATATAAATTTCAATTAGAAACGAAAGTTTTAATATTTTCTTTTATATTTTTTTTAATTCAATTAAGCTTTAACTATGGCCTTAATTTAATATAAATATGAGGTATATGTAATATTAATATATTAATATTAAATATTTGATACTAATATTAGGTGGGAAAAAACATATCTTGTATGAGGATTTTTCCGCTCATACAAAAGCGCTGTAACTTTGACATATTTTTTTTTTATTTTTTCATTTTTAAGATAAACATATAATATAAAATAAAATAAAGTACCTACTTTATTACACTATTATAAATAGGAAAACTATTATACATACCTATGTATAATAGTTTTCCTACACAATAACTTATACAAAAATGAAAAGTTATAACAAAAATATTGCAAGTAATTACTACCGAAGAATTAGACTTTTTTGATTTAATCGGATTTAGGAGTGAGAGAACCAAGATCACCGACATAGCTCAGCGGATTAGCTCTTTGAAGTGGCATTGGGCGGAGCACATAGCGCGTAGAACCGATGGTCGATGGGACAGAAGGGTTCTCGAATGGGGACCACGTATCGGTGCAGCGTCGGACATCCACCGACCAGATGGTCGTATGACCTGACTAAGGTCGCAGGAAGACGCTGGATGCAAGAAAAAAATAAAGGTTCCTCCGTATAGAGTAAAGGAACTGACGGAAGAAAGAGAGGAATAGAAAAAGCTCCACCGACAAGAGCACAGCGCTTAAATTTGATGATGATGATGTCCCTATACAGCGTGTGACATGACCAACGAGGTTCCCGTAAAGGGGTAACTCAGTCCGTCAAAATGAACATCTTTTACTATGATACCAATGCTGGGAATAAAAAAAAAGACATTTTCATACAAAAGTATTCGGCGTATTGGCCCGGCAATTAGTATGAAAATGTAAAAAATAAATTTAAGTACATAGCATTTGTCCCATAGGAAATGTTATTCATTTTGACGGGCTGAGTCGCCCCTTCGCGGGTTGGTTATCATACACGCTGTATATTTTATATGTGAACTACGGGTTACTCACGATGAGGTTGAAACATGTCGGCCTGTAGCTGAATTCGTATGTGAGTACCCCATTCACATATAAATAATGTTATTATCTCGCGTTGAACCACGTCAAAGGCCGAGAGGCGGTTCCGAAGAACTCTGACACCAGGGTGTGCATGGTCGATTGACCGTGTCACCTACTCGAAATGATTGAATGAATCTCGCGTTAGTTTTAGTCAAAAAACGCTGTATATTTATTTGTTTACTAGCTTTCGCCCGCGGCTCCGCCCGCGTCAATGTCGACCGGGATAAAAGGTAGCCTATGTCCTTCTCCGTACTCCATAGAACTTGTATGCTAAATTTCATGATGATCGGTTCAGTAGTAACGGCGTGAAAGCGTAACAAACAAATAAACAATCAAACAAACTCACTTTCGCATTTATAATATTACTAGTTTTCACCCGCGGCTCCGCCCGCGTCAATGTCGATCCCTCGGGAATAATACTTTTTCCCGGGATAAAAGGTAGTCTATGTCCTTCTCCGCACTCCAGAGAACTTGTACTTATGCAAAATTTCATGATGATCGGTTCAGTAGTTACGGCGTGAAAGCGTAACAAACAAACAAACAAACAAATAAACAAACAAACTCACTTTCGCATTTATAATATTAGTAAGTAAGGATATATTATAGTATAGTATAGTAAGGATTTAACTTTTGTCGCTGAGGATCAATGGAGACAAACCTGCAGTAAAACACCGACCTATATAAAAATTGCATGTGGAATGACCGGATCAACTATTTTAATATGAAAAGCCGTAGGGTCTTTAATGAAAAGCAAGCATATGTAATGACTGCGTATATATAATCTTATAATATCTGCGTCTATATAATCTAGTCGCCGTGTGGTATCCGGCAGAGTAGAATAGGACTACTCCAAGTCTTCCCGTGGATGTCGTAGAAGGCGACTTAGGAAATACAAGCTAAACTAAACAAAGCTTATAAACATCTATGAGACCTCTCCAACCCGTCTGGCCAGCGTGGAGAATGTAGGCCAAGTCTTCTGGCTGCTCTGGCCAAGTATGGCTCTAGGAGTACAGAGAAGCCCGATCAGCCCAATCCGTCCAGTGGTTTGGGCTGTGCGTTGATAGATCACTACCTATGTCAGTCAGTCATTCATCTTTGAGTTATGTATATTTATTTAAAGATATTAACACATCAACTTTACAAACTTATACCTGCCTTCGAAGGTTTTACTTTAGGTCACATCTCTGATTCTGATTTGAAATACAGATACAACAGAATACTTATTTACATCTTAAATCTACAATACTTAAAAAAAAATATTTGTATCTCGTATTGATATCAGCTTGTTTATCTTATATTTCCTAAGTCGTCTTACGACCATCCATAGGAAGACTAGGAGTGGTCCTATTATATTCTGCCGGAAACCACACGACTTGTGTGATATGTCCCTATATATTTATTTATGTCTGGTCTCCATAGGCTGCACTAGAGCAGTACGGTAGGATATGCTCAACACCCTCCCAAAATGAAAAGTATACAAATACCTATTTAATTAAAAATACATCGTGCTATTTTCAGACGCTTTCACTTACCTACTTCATCATCAAAACTTCATAAACTGTGACAATACCACCAATCCAACGCATTACACCTTATTAATAAGCCCCCAACAAGATAATAACTAAATACCCCCACTTACTATGAATAACTAGCAGTTTACTACTAATAAAACTTAATAAGTCACAGCAACCATTTTATTTGACCTCTATATACTTGAAGATATTACAAAAATAAGGTCTGCTTATACTGGCCATTTAAATAAGTAAATACATATGAAATTGACGACTATTGTAGAGGGAACCGCCATGCGAAGCCAATCAGCGCGAGCGACAAGGAATTCTAAATTTGAATGAGCCAATTAGATTTCGTAATTGTTGGCGACGATACTTTCTACAATGATTTCAAATTACAACTGTTTGTAATTACTAATATTATGGATTGGACAAGTGAATTCGTAAGTACTTTGTAGGTATTTTACAGGATTTACATCACGGTGAAGGAAATAATAATGCCCTTAGCACAGGGTAGACCAAAGGCAAGCAAAGTTGAAAAAATAAATACGTACAGTTTTTTTCTTTTGTATGACTAAAATGAAGCTGTATTCTGGCCTTAGTCGTACGTATCTAGATTCGGAAGAGAACATTGATGTACATTTATATTTATTTATCACTGTTAAATATTTTAATAAAAAAAATTAAAATGTTACAACGTTTCTAAATATTACTTTCAACTTGCAACTAATTAGTAGTCACGCTAAAAATATTTTCTAGAATCAATCATTTTATTTTCCCTTCTTATCTTTTTTAATCCTTACTTCCTTACTAATATTATAAATGCGAAAGTGAGTTTGTTTATTTTTTTATTTGTTTGTTTGTTGTTACGCTTTCACGTCGTAACTACTGAACCGATCATCATGAAATTTTGCATAAAAGTTCTCTGGAGTACGGAGAAGGACATAGGCTACCTTTTATCCAGGGGAAAAGTACTGTTCCCGAGGAATCGACATTGACGCGGGCGGAGCCGCGGGCGAAAGCTAGTATAATTATATATTAAATAAGAACACTAATATAGGCTAGTTTCCTGGGTCGTAATAATAACATAACAATTAGTCCGTCAGTTAGATAATCAAAAAATATTGGACACGTATTTTTTCTTTTGTCAAATAAACAATAAATAATAAAGATAAACCACGTTAAAGTTCAGGAGTGGGGGCTCGTGACGTCAAAGTTTGCGAAAAATTGTAGCACACTATGACGTCACATGGAACTTCAAAGGGCTATATCTTGATCATTTTTTGTTTAATCGACAAAAGAAAAAATACGTGTCCAATATTTTTTGAATATCTAACTGACGGACTAATTATATTTTTTTAGGAAACTAGCCTATTTCAGCATACTTATTTAGCGTGTAAATTTAAGTACCGTCGACAGGTGACTTAGCCAGTCAATATACCTAAACAACTTTTCTTATGGGACCAATGCTAGAAACACAATAATAGAGAGTAGAAGTGAAGCAAGGGGTTATAGCATTACTTTGAATCTAGTGTGAAACAAAATAGTTTAGCATACATTTAGATACCAAGACATGAAAAATTTTTTTCTCCTTCATAAAAAAATATGCCTTTTAAAATGCATTATATAAGCATGCATTAAAAAAAATACTCTTAGAATCTTAAAACTTTTTTCATTAATGTAACTGGCCAGTGAAACTGTGATATATGAATATGATGCGACCTTTTTGGTCACGGAAATTATCAGAACAATATTATTGAGGTCACAGTTCAAAATCTTTGGTCTCTAGAGAATAAAAACGTATTTTAGACCCTGTTTTCGGTTAACCGTTTTTTGAATAGATGAAAAAATATTTTGGACATTCCCATAGAAATTGCCCGGGTGTCTGGACAAATGGGATTTTGAAAAATATTTTGAGTTCACCCCTTGAAGGGAATGTCAAGGGTCAATTTACATGCCGTATTTTTTTATGTAAGGACGGCAAACGAGTAAGCGAGTCACCTGATGATAAGCGATCACCGCTGCCCATGGACAACTGCAACACCAGGGTGTAACAGGAGCTTTGCCGGCCTTGAAGGAGTTGGGGGAAGGATATGGGGTAGGAAATGTGGGAAGGACGGGCCTCCGACTCTCTCCCTCACCAAACGAAGCGGTAAAACTTCTACTCAAACGTCGAATTTCTGTGAGAGTGTAGTACTTCCCCGAACGAGCCGGCCCATTCATGCTACTAGCAAAAATTGTTTTTGTATATACCAAAGTGTCTATATTAGTAAGACCTTTAACAACTGAAATGATCATGAAATGTTACTTTTATTTATTTTTTATTATTTTTGTTTATTTATTTGGCATGAACTTAAATCTATCTTTACAGTTTGATTGCACCAACATGATAGACAAGCAATTATTAAAACATTAATTATTATAACTAAAAACACATAATGCAACTCTTGTGAATTCATTCAGAGAGCAGGTAAAAATATCATGTTTAATTAAATAAAATAAAAAAATAAAAAAATATCAATTTTGTCTGCCATTCGGTTGAGCGTGCGCAGCGCTCGCGTCAGCGGCGCGTTATGTAATAGCTCAGTGCGAGAGCTGGGAACCGCGAGCAACGGGGGTCGGCGGCGGCGCCCCACGTAACCTTTTGGAACACCATAGCATCTTTTATCATCATAGGGGAATGGGACATAGGGTCATATTCTCCAGCTCTATCTATCATCTCTATCATAGGGGAAAGGGACATAGGGTCATATTCTCCAGACAGCTCCGTGGCGCAGTGGTTAACACGCCAGCCTGCGACACGGAGTGCCCGGGTTCGATCCCCGGCCAGGTCAAGATGGAAAATGATCTTTTTCAGATTGGCCTGGGTCTTGGATGTTTGTCTATATATGTATTTGTTATAAAATATAGTATCGATGAGTTAGTATCCCATAACACAAGTCTCGAACTTACCTTGGGGCTAGCTCAATCTGTGTGATTTGTCCGTATATATTTATTTATTTATCCTTATCCTTACTAATATTATAAATGCGAAAGTGAGTTTGTTTGTTTATTTGTTTGTTTGTTTGTTTGTTTGTTTGTTTGTTTTTTGTTACGCTTTCACGCCGTAACTACTGAACCGATCATCACGAAATTTTGCATACAAGTTCTCTGGAGTGCGGAGAAGGACATAGGCTTTTATCCCGGGAAAAAGTACTATTCCCGAGGGATCGACATTGACGCGGGCGGAGCCGCGGGCGAAAGCTAGTTTATTATATTCTAACAATTTGTAAATGACAACCCTAACAAAATGAGTACTTTTCGTCATTACGATTGGTTAATTGTACACTATTATCATATAAAATGCACATTCCTCCCTAAAATACCAACCACAAAACGGAATGAGGCTTATAATATTATTAGATGGTTACTTCTAGCTACTTATCGTACTTTTGGTTTCCGTGTACACCTACTTTAATAGCTGTCTTTAAAATTACTATGTTTTTCTCAATAAATACATAAAACATACATACATACATAGTATCACGTCTTTTTCCCTTGCGGGGTAGACAGAGCCTGGGTCTATAAGACCTGAAGGCCATATTTAGCATGTTGGTGGGCAGTTGGTGAACGGAATCAAAATAGTGATGGGTTGCTAGCCGCATCGCCTATTAACATGATTCCTCAGATTTTACCCATTCCCTCGATCTTGTACGGTCTGCGCGAGAAGAGAAACAGCTGGTACATTCTACGTTTTTTCTTTTCTCCCACACCAGCATGAAGGAATAGATTAATGTATATATTGTTAATTGCTACTTTTGGTGTACAATAAAGTGTTAATTCATTCATTCATTCATTCAAGGAATACGTCTTGAATACGTAATAGATATACATACATACATAGTATCACGCCTTTTCCCTTGCGGGGTAGACAGAGCCTACAGACATAAGAAAGGCCACGTTTAGCATGTTGGTGGGCCTTAGTCGAAAAAACGGAATCAATATAGTGATGGGTTGCTAGCCGTATCGCCTGTCGTCATGATTCTTTAGATTTTCGCCTATTCCCTCGCTGCGCGGGAAGAAAAGCAGCTGGTACATTCTACGTTTTTTCTTTTCTCTCAGACCAGCATGGAAGAGTAGTAGATATAATAAAATAAAATAAAAAAGCCTATATTTCTTGCAGAAGTACATGTTACAAAATGCTTTGTTAGTATTAAAAAAAATTAGGTTTAGAGTGATTAGTAACTTTTACATATTATACAACTAACATAAATGGATATATATCTATACAGTATAAAATTTATATATTATTCGCATAAAAGTTTAAAATACTTAGTAATAGTAACTTATGACTATTATTGGTAATTATTCTGCAAGAACCCCTCTGCAGGTAAAGGCCTCCTCCAAAGTGAGCCAGTCTTCTCTGGATTTTGCTGATTGCATCCAGTTGGGACCCGCTATGCGTTTGATTTCGTCCTCCCATCTTTTTTTTTTTTTTTTTTATGTATATCCGACGGCAAACGAGCAGACGAGCCACCTGATGGAAAGTGGTCACCGTCGCCCATGGACATCTGCAACACCAGAGGAGGTGCTGATGCGTTGCCGACTCTTAAGATACCTGTAAACACGCCTTTTGAAGGACCTCAAGTCATAGCACACAGGGAAAACCTCGGGAGGGAGTCCATTCCACAATCTTGCTGTTCATCTGTTCCGAGGTCTCCCTTTCTTTCTTTCTTTCTTTAATAATAGATAAAACTTTTTAAAACTCGTGCATACCATTAAAAATGTTGTAAAACAAATTGGAGGTAATTGGGCTACAATGGAGGAGCGTATCCCACGGAGTGCACTCATGTGAGCAAATAAGCCTATCAGAATTAGTAAGTGCGTGCGAAATGTGGATGCGGCATGTCTCTCATCGACGTTCCCGTGAAGGGGTGACTCAGCCCGACAAAATGAACAACTTTTACATGCTGGGAACTCAAAAAAAATACATTTTCGTACAAAAGTGTTCGGTCGAGCCGGCGATTAGTATGAAAATGTCAAAAAATGAGTTCCCAGCATTGGTCCCATAGGAAAAGTTGTTCATTTTGAAGGGCTGAGTCACCCCTTCACGGGACCGTCGTTGGTTATGTTACTCGCTGTATAAAGCTATACTATTGGTAGCATCCTTATCCTTACTAATATTATAAATACGAAAGTGAGTTTGTTTGTTTGTTTATTTGTTTGTTTGTTTGTTACGCTTTCACGCCGTAACTACTGAACCGATCATCATGAAATTTTGCATACAAATTCTCTGGAGTGCGGAGAAGGACATAGGCTACCTAGTAGGCTATAATGCAAACAGCTAGCAACCCACCCCGGCTTCGCATGCGTTAAATTATACATATAAACGTTCCTCTTGAATCACTTTGTCTATTAAAAAAACCGGCCAAGTGCAAGTCGGACACGCGCACGAAGGGTTCCGCGCCATTATCTTAAAAAAAAGTCAGTAGTTGTTTTACGTAACTAACAACTGATTTAACTAATTTTCAGATCAATTTTATGAAATTTTACTTTTTTTATTACTTTTTTTTTTTGAACGGACTATGTAGCTAGCTCCAATTGAGCTTTCGCTTCTTCACCGGGCGTTTGAGACGAGGGCGAGTGCCCTCAGCCTATATAGACTCGACCTTTATAGACAACATCACCAAAGGGCCCCCAGGAGGGACGGACCTCGGCTTTGGGCGTTGCCTGTGTGCGCAAGGCTTGGAGAGACAGCAAACTCTCATATTGCCTGATGGGCCGCGTATGCGTGCATGCAAGCCTGAAGGGCCAATCTGAGAATCAATGGCAAAAGCCTTTGGAGAGCAGCAACTCTCATCTTTTGCCATATGGGCCGAATGAAATTTTACTTTTCCGTGTACGTTTATAAGTAAGTCGACTATAACTCTTTAATTGTAAGCTCTACTTAGCTCTGATAGTTTTTCTTTTAAATTTCGTACTATTTTTTATTTTTTTTTGTAATGTCTATGTAGCTAGCTCCAAGTGAGCTTTTGTGTTTTTTTTTAACGTGGTCAGATACAGCCATTTTGTAGATAGAGGGGGGGGGGGCACTGGACTCTAAAAAATAATATTTCAGAAGCGGACTAGTAAATCGTAAAATGATGTTCACAAGCTCACAATATTTTTAAAAGACCAACACCCCACACGTTGGGTTGGTCGAGAAAAAAAAGTTGATTCCCACTTTACATGTATGGAAGCTACGCAAAAAAACTACTTTTTCGGCACGATTAATATACATAACCATACAAAATTACAGCTTTCTAGTACTTATAGTCTATGAGAAAAATAAAGGTTCCTTGTTTACTACGGAACACTAACAACCGCATCAAAATCCGTTGAGTAGTTTTAAAGATTTAAGCATACATAGGGACAGACAGTGGAAATCGATTTTGTTTTATATTATGTAGTAATATAACTTATCCAACTTTTCCCACATCGGCACCCATGTAACGGCACACAGATTAGCAATCATAAGAACCCTAACACAATATTGTGATTTCGCCCCCGAGGTGCCGAGCGCGTGCAAATCATCCCTCATTCAATTTGACAACCCTGCTGGAATGATTCGGTCAATACGTTTTTGTGAAGACTATTTTATTTTGGCTCTGTGTTGTGGCAGTAATGAATATGTGATTAATTTTGATTTATCAGAAAGCACGCCAAATGATAGGATAAAATTACTTGTCTATTGAAAAATATATCAATTATGCTAATCATGTCATAACAATCAAACATAATCATCAATTTTATGGCGAGCTCCGTGGCGCAGTGGTTAACACGCCATCCTGCGATATGAGACGTGCCCGGGTTCGATCCCCGGTCAGGTCAAGATGGAAAATGATCATTTTCATATTGACCTGGGTCTTGGATGTTTATCTATATGTGTATTTGTTATAAAATATAGTATCGTTGAGTTAGTATCCCATAACACAAGTCTCGAACTTACTTTGGAGCAATCTGTGTGATTTGTCCATATGTCTTTGTATTTATGTATAAAATTATGTATTGCTATTGGAAATTACAATTAATAGTGAAAAAAATTAATTTTCCTAGCAATTCTGCTAAAAAAAATTTTGCTAGATTTTGCCGTTCTGGAATCAAAATATTGCCCTCAACAAAAAGTGTTTTGTTAGGCCCTTGTGTCACAATCTACTATTTTGAATAGCGTATCAGTAACTCTAACATTTTAAAGTACTTAAGAGCCCGCCATATGCCAGGCGGCGTGGTGGTACAAACGCGGATGGTCTAAACGCGTTGGCTACTTTGGATATTTTCGGTTTTTAGGAATATTCAAGGGTTATTCGAAAAAGAAAAACACATGACGGCTGCCTTATCTGTAATGCAATACTAATCAAAAGTTTCAAGGTTAATTTTAAAGTATTTGGTGAATAATGCTATATACCGAGTAAATTAGACGTGATTTGGAGGCAACTTTGCAATTTTTTTTCTATCGAGAAAATTTAACGCAATCGTGTTTTTGAGTCAGATAGTTACCAGAGTTAGTCCTGAACTTTGCTGCATTTTTATTTCAACTTGAGTATTTCATTATTATTGATATAACTGTCAATCATGCAAAGCAGTGTGAGGTAGTACGGGCCCTTAATACTACGCGGCTCAACTCGCGTGGTTGAAATCCCTAGAGAACAGTACTTTTTCCAAGATGAATTACCCACCATATGCCCATCCTTGGGCCGCAGAGTATCTCTATACTAAATTTCATAGGTTTATGTATGCAAATGCGTGGGGGGCCTATGATGGGTGGCCCTCCACCTGGTATGATGGGGGCCCCTCCTGGCATGGGCCCTGGTGGACCAGGTGGACGTGGTCCACCTGGCATGCGTCGATATTAGTTATTAGATTCCAATGCAAGACATACATTGGGGTGTGTTAACTGGAAAGGATGCGTTCTACCAAATAAGGTTTTATGAAAGTATCAGGATTATATCTGATATATTTTGAATAATGCAATGATGATGATGTATATCTATATAAAAAAATTGTTTGCCTGTAAAGTCGGTTAAAGGTCGATAATTTTACGTGATAACGGTGGAAGAGAGATAGATGCATCACAAGCCGATCGCTTAGGCCGATCGTGCCTCTCTATTGCTTGTTCTGCTCTCTAGCATACACACGGAACGTGACACATTTTTGTGCGTGCAGCCGATTTACAAGACGTTATCACATCAAAATTAAATCAATATGCTAATTATATCAAAAGGCGGGGAAAGATGTTTGGCCATCTTATACGATTTCATCACAAAACCATTTTGGAAGGGAAGATCTAAGTCAGGAGCGGAAACCAATACCTCTGGGTATTAAGGTGATACCACTGTAAATAAGGTCGTTCTGAACCTTATTTATCTCGAAAAAATACTTAAATTAGGAGTTTCAAATCTAAGTAATATGATTTTTGACTATTTCATCTCCAAAAATTGAAGATTTAAACACGTTTTGATAAAATTTTCTCGACAGAAATATTTTTTGAAAAATGGTCTTCGTTCGCAGAGTTTTTGTTATTGTAGCTCAAATGCGACGTATGAAATAATGATTTTTAGACTAAAAGATAGGTTATTAGTAATTCATCAAAATGTAAATATGAAAATACAATTAACCGGTCTGATTTTATATAAAATAGAAATAATGAATTTGGCGCTTACTTTTTTTTCTTTGAGCGACTCGAGACTATCTCCTATCTCATCATTCACGGGCTAAACCGCCAAGCGCTATCCCTTGCGCGCACTTGATCAGTCCTTTGCCGAGCGAAGGTACCAAACATTTGAGGCCTCGCCTTAATAGGAAATAAATACCCATCATTCACACAGAACACAGTTATATATAATCAAATAATACTTAATCATCTCACCATCCATCCCCGTTTAGACCGCGTGAACATGCCTTGACTAATACAACCATTATTCTTACGCAACAGGGCGCCCAGGTCGCGTGGCCTGTGAAAACATTACCCTTCTTTTGTAGTTGGGTAATCAGATAATTCCAATTCAATTGATGGGAATGTCAAAGTTAGGGATTGATAATTATATCGTCATACTTAGGTATTAATAAGAGAATCAAGTGTATAATTCCTCTATGCTTATAATATATAAGTATATATCCGAGCGCATATAACAATATTGTAAGGCGATAAGGTATAGGCAAGCTCTGTGGCGCAGTGGTTAACACGCCAGCCTGCGACACGTCCGGGTTCGATCCCTGGTCAGGTCAAGTTAAAAAATTATCTTTTTTAGATTGACCTAGGTCTTAGATGTTTATATACCTATGTATTTGTTATAAAATATAGTATCGTTGAGTTAGTATCCCTTATCACATTGAACTTATTTCGGGGCTAGCTCAATCTGTGTGATTTGTCCGTATATATTTATTTATGTATATATTGACGTCACGACCTCTGTAGCCTAGTAGGCATCATGTGATTGCTATTTATTATATAAGTATTGATTGCTTTCTTAATTGGAAAAATGAACTCAAAGACATAGAAGCCAAAATAAGTTCAGCGTGTTACGTGCTAAGAAGTTTAAGGGACGAAGTAGATACTGAGCAACTCAAATTAGTATACTATGGACTGATAGAATCAAAATTACGATATAGCATTCTTTTGTGGGGAGGTAGCTATAATTATAATTTACAAAAGGCAATTATACGACAAAAAATAGCCATTAGAACAATAACTCGTATACGCCAACAAGATTCTTGTAGTGAACATTTTATTAATCTGAGTATTCTGACAGTTCCTAGCCTGTACATTTTGGTCTTACTGTCGCATTTCGCAAAACATGTGCATGAATTTGAAACTCAGGAGCAAATACATTTACGAGAAAACACATGAAGGAAAGCTTTCACATCACAAACAGTACCACAGCTGTTGGTAGTAAAACATTGCTCTCATTATCAGGCAATTATATTTTTCAATAAACTCCCAATGGAATTAAAAGATTTACTTTACAGCAGAGACTTCAGTATAAGAATAAAAATGTATCTATTGAAGAAATGTTACTACTCATTGGAAGATTATTTAACCTAAATTATGTTACTTATATTTAATATTTAATTAAATTTTTATTGATTGACTTTTCATGTAATTTATGTAACAATGTATGTCTTATAATATTTCAAAACAATGTTGTATTGTTCTTTGAAATAAATGAATATGAATATATGAATATGAATATGTGAGGCTGTCACAGCGTAGGTCTCGGGTTCGATCCCCGGTCAGGTCAAGACGTAAAATAATATTTTTCAGACCTGGGGCTTAGATGTTTATATAGGTATGTATCGACACGGTCAATCGACCAGGCACACCCTGGTGTCAGAGTTGTTCGGGACCGCCTCTCGGCCTCTGACGTGGTTTCTTTAACGACTACCAGATGGCAACTGGGACCAACGGCTTAACGTGCCTTCCAAAACACGGAATCATCTTGATTATCAGACAATCAGGTGTGATTGAAGCCTGCAAAGTCCTGACCAAAATGGAAACAACTAAACAAAGTATGCTTCCCGTGGGAATCAAACCCACGACTCCCGGAGGCAGTTTCACCATTAGAATCCTGCAGTATCCCTAATTACCATGAGCTATAGAATAAAATACCTAAATCTATCCTTGCGAAGCCTTTTTTTAAATAAACTAAGCCAATAATAACAAACACAATTTAATACAAATTCTGTTTGTTATTTTTTTATTGGGTTATTTTATTACGTCGGAGATTGTTTTATAGATAACTAGTTATTGTATGCGACTCGCGCTCTTGGGAACAGTAGAATTTCCCGGAATAAATCGTAGCCTATGTTCTTCCCCAGGCCTCAAACTACATCAATACTAAATTTCATCCAAATTGGTTCAATGGTTGAAGCGTGAAAAGGTGACAGACAGAGTTACTTTCGCATTTTTAATATTAGTATGGATGTGGATAACACAATTCTCAAAAAATGCCATCCTCAGCTGTTGGCTTCGGCAGGAGGTCATCGTTATAAAATCATCCACTTCAGTATTTCATCGCATTCCCACCTGACAGCGACGAATCACTATAAAAATATCCGCAATACACAAACATACATACAACAGGACGTGAAAAACTGCAGGCTTGGACGCGGGCAAAAAGGCAAGCGCGGCGCGTTTGGTGCGAGCGGGACGGATGTATGGGAAAGAGAGAGGTGGGCGAAAAAGTTGCGCGGGCGCAGCGCGCCGCGCATTGCTGGGGAGTGATTGGCATAGAGTAGGATTGCAGAATGGACTTTTTTAGCGCCCTCTGTTAATAAGTAAGTACTTGCTTGTTTAAACGATGAAGTCAAGTACAAATAAACTTACATCTTCCACGATAGCTGATGGGATGAGTTTAAATTACTATCTCAGTGGTTACCACGCCAGCGTGCGACACGGGGTGCCCGGGTTCGATCCCTGTCGAGTCGAGTGGCCTGGGTCTTGGATGTGTATCTATATATGTGTTTGTTATAAAATATAGTATCGTTGAGTTGGTATCCCATAACACAAGTCTCGAACTTACCTTGGGGCTAGCTCAATCTGTGTGATTTGTCCGTATATATTTATTCAATCTCCTGGCTTGTGTCCTAAGTAGGGTCAGCCCTCCTGATACATTTCCTCCAAACTTGGCGGTTTTGTGCCAATTCCGGTGTTATCCCCGTATATATTTATTATTTACTAGAAATAAATTAACTTTATACACCAAGAGCCACGATGTAGAAAACAATATTAACTAGTTATAAAAAATACATCACTTGAATATCTATAACAATATAATAATAATTCCATCTATACGTCCACCAACACGCTAAATGTGGTTTGAAATTCTTATGGCTTCAGGCTCTGTCTACCCCAAAAGGGATAAAGACGTGATAATATGTATGTATGTTTTTAAAACGAAAAAATAATCATTTTCATGTGAAATCTATTATCTTATTCACTTTCCTACTAACACATATTTTTGCACAAAAGATCCAATCAACTTTAAAATAATCATTTTAAATCTGAACTGTATCAACTCGATGTGTATTAAACATAATCTAATTATAATAATATATATTTGATGTCCAAAATCAACAAAAACATATGTTTAAAACCGGCCAAGTGCGAGTCGGACTCGCGTATGAAGGGTTCCGTACCGTTATCTATAAAAACGGCAAAAAAATCATGTCTGTTGTATGGGAGCCCCCATTTAATATTAATTATATTTTTATTTAATAACTTATCTTTAAAGTAAATGTATATATAACTAAATATTCTGTGAATATTTGAAACGTCTACCTGTTGCCGTTGTCAGTATAGAAATAAAACAAGCAAAAAATCACGTTTGTTGAATGGGAGCCCCCTTAACTCATGGTATCATTTCGTAATTATTATCACTTATAAGAGTATCAAAAAATCATACTGAATTGTTACAAATGGGGCTTAGTCGATCAAAATTAAGAGAATTTTTGATTACCACAAAAAGTCGCCACTTTTACCGGTAATAAACAATTCTTTGATTTCGTACTACGGTTTTTTTTTTAATATATAAATTTATCATTAAATTAATATATTTTTTTAATTTGTTCAGGTTTAGTAGCAAAATAGAAAAAGGCGGGTGGCGCGCTAGTTTCGCTAATCTAAGCCTCTTATTAAAAAATCGTAGGCATAAACGAAGCTCGAACGTTCTATCTACAACTTAAATATTCTATGACATCAAAGCGCCAAGCCGCCGCAGCCTCGGCCGGTACTGTGCAAAAACAAAATCTAGACTGGAAATAGTCGCAAATCTAGGAATTGTAAGCCTACTTTATCATAATTAGATTGCGCGTTTTTTTCCACATTCTATTATTTATTGGGTACGGTACCAACGTTAAGGACTGATGTTGTCTTCTTCTTCTATCGAATCGTAAAATAAAGGCATTTCACATTAAATATGTTTTGACCAGTGCTTTGCTACCGTGATTGCCCGTTCATTTGCCTCATTCAGATCTTGTTGAGAGCAAGAAGTTGGGCTTTCTGGGCACACCAAGAGGTGACATAGATTAACATATTAGACATATTCTTGACCACGAAGAACTGGCTGGATACCTGCCCTCAAGAGGTGGATGTGGGGTCTATTAGTTCATCGCACGCTCGCCGGGCACTCCAGCGTTCATAATAAATAAATAAATAATAATAAAAATAAATAACTGACTCTATTTTCGTGGCATCTACCAACACCAGCCCGCAGTCTGTTTAAAGACTTCCAGATTGGCCAGGGCAGATTGCCACCCGGTGGTAGTTTCTTAGTAGGTGGCTGGTTTAGTTATAGCGGGTATTTGTTAAGCCATTGTTCCACTCTGTTGATGACCGATGTTGTGGGTCATGGGAATTCAAGAGATGATGATGATGATGCTTGTTCTAATGGGGCCCTATATCGACATTATCAGGCTGGGGCCCTTGAATCTTGTTACAAAAGATTACATTATTGAAAAAAATATGGTGATATAATTTCATGGTGAATATATTTTTTAATTTAATAATATATCAAATAGCATTGTGAATGCAAAATAAAATACTTATGAAAATATTGCATGGCTTCCTACTGCCTCCGTGGTCCAGTAGTTAAGGCGTTTGCCTGTAGATCCGGGTCGTGGGTTTGATTCCCACGGAAAGCATACATTGTTTTGTTGTTTCCAGTCTGGTTAGGACATTACAGGCTTGAATCACCTGATTTTCTGATCATTAAGATGATTCCGTGCTTCGGAAGGCACGTTAAGCCGGTGGTCTCGACTGCCATCTGGTAGTCGTTAAAGGAACCACGTCAGAGGCCGAGAGGTGGTTTCGAAGAACTCTGACACCAGGGTGCATGGTCGATTGACCGTGACACCTACACAAAATGATGAATGATGATGATGATTACTTGATGTTGATGATTACTTGATGTCCAAATTCATTGTAAAATGAGTGAGAAAATACCTCACTTGTAAAAGTCGGGTAGTTGTGTTAAGTGACGTAAGCCTTAATAGGGAATGGGATATGGTGGAGAATTTCGGCGCCGAGGTTGGAACATGCGGTAGCTCAGTTGGCAGAGTATAAGTCGTACATAGACCTGAGTAGGGTTAGTTCAAACCCCGCCCGCATGAAATTATTTCACCATATTTTATTTTTTAATACAATAACAGCTCTGTTTATTATTAAAATAACCCCTACCTGTAAGAAGTTCTTTTGCATCACATATTTTCAATTTTAATAAATACCGAGCGTTGTAATCTTCTATCTATCTATCTTCTTCTATCTATCTATCTTCTTAATAAAATATTATAATACAAACTGATTTTGAACTCCCTAGCTATATTGAAATCTGGGAATCAGAATCCCTAATGGAACACAGAATTGCAAGAAAAAAAGGTGAAAAATGATAATACCGGCATTTATTAAAAACGAAAACACTTTAAACAAGTTCTCAAGCGCTCTAAAATCCTTTCTACTCTCAAAAAATTATTATTCGGTAAAGGAATATCTTGACATGTTATTGAATTGAATTTGTAGATACTTTTAAAAGAATTTAATATTAATAACTAAAATTGTTAATTTGTTTCATATAAAGTATTTATTATTACTGTAGTTAACCACATTTGCAATACTCGCTGAGTTGCTATGATACTGACAAAAATTATACATGACACCTGTATTGTATTTATGACTCATAGTTGGCAAATAAATGTTAGAATCTTTGAATAAATAAATAAATATACACGGACAAATCACACAGATTGAGCTAGCCCTACTCCGTGGCTAGCCCCAAAGTAAGTTCGAGACTTGTGTTATGGGATACTAACTGAACGATACTATATTTTATAACAAATACATATATAGATACACATCCAAGACCCAGGCCAATCTGAAAAAGATAATTTTCCATCTTGACCTGGCCGGGGATCAAACCCGGTCACTACGTGTTGACCGCTGCGCCACGGAGCTAGTCAAAATCAAAAAATAAATATATACTTGAACGATGAACCTAAGACTAAAAACCTTAAAAAATATAATATAATAACTAAAATAAATTATTAAGAGGAGTCCCTTTAGGCAAGTATTTTGAAGTGACTATCAAAACGTTGTATACTCAGTTTGCAAATAGACCGCCTGGTCATAATCCGAGCTGTGTAACCGCTACACCGCTTCGATAAAGCGATTAGCTGAAAATTGGCCTATTAGGTCTGACGCGGCGATGGGTTAATGCTCAGCGGGTTTCAGCGGTCAACGATTTCATTGTTTCGAGAAATTAATTTCATTGGCAGTTTTACCTGATTAGCGCCGTTTGCCTGTAAACCCGGGGGTCATGAGAGAGAGGCGGTTCCGAAGAACTCGGACACCAGGGTGCGCATGGTCGATTGACCGTGTCACCTACACGAAATGATGATGATGGTGACCTTCCGATGTCCGTTCGAAGCAAACGCCTTTACCACTGGACCACGGAGGCAGTTAACCAAAGGTTAGGAGTAAGGACCCGTTTTTACCCCTTGGATCCGGAACGCTAATAAGAATAAGTCATCATCAGGTCTTTTTTAGTCTCCACTACAGGAGCACGACCCTTTCTGTACTACTAGAGCCATACTTGGCCAGAGCTGTCAGAGGAATTGGCCTACACTCTCCACACTGGCGAGACGGGTTGAAGAGGTCACAGATGTTTATAAGCTTTGTTTAGCTTGTATTTCCTAAGTCGCCTTCTACGACATCCACGGGAAGACTTGGAGTGATCCTATTCTACTCTGCCGGATACCACACAGCTTAAGAATAAGTACTTATATAATTTAAATGTAGATAGTCAATTTATTCATTTTACTCTAACCCTAGCTTCTTACTACTAGCTGTTGCCCGCGACTTCGTCCGCGACAATTTCTGTTAGGTATTATGATTAATTAGTTTTTTTTATTAGTACCTATAGATGAATAATTTTTCCCCGTTTTCAAAAAAAATATTGATGCTTCGCTACTACTGAACGCAGCGTGATGTTTTATACCCTAAAGCCTTCCTTAATAAATGGACTATCCAACGCAAAAATAATTTTCCAATTTGAACCAGTAGTTCCTGAGATTAGCGCGTTCAAACAAACAAACAAAGTCTTCAGCTTTATAATATTAGTATAGATTTATACAGATAGAAACACAAAGGGTAGAGGTATATTTATTTACTAGCTGTTGCCCGCGACTTCGTCCGCGACAATTTCTGTTATTATACAACGTGATTTGGAACTCCCTAGCTTTATTGAAATCTGGGAATCAGAATCCCTAATGGAGCACAGAATTGCAAGAGACCCTTTAAATTAAATAGATCAATCCTGCCAGTAAATATGCCAGTAAAAAGGTGAGAAAATGCTCAGCCAATGTAAATGTAGTTAAATGTAATTATAATCATTTAATTAAAGCAGATACCGAGTTTGATGGATGTGTTTTTAGTGGGAGTACTGTTAGCGCCATCTGTTGAGGAGTAGCGGAACTAATTTTGTTTTGATAATTTTTATTTCATTTAATTTATCAATATGTTTTATTTAAATAAATAAATTCGTTACAAATAAATATTAAATAGAGTTACTTATTGATGGCAAGGATACGAAAATAGATGGAATAAAAAGCTGACGGCACCTCTTGTGCAAAAATTAAGTATCTATATAATTTAAAATATTGTTGTATCCTTTTTATTTGGTGCCTTATAGTATAATTATTTTCTTCATGCACCCAACAAAAACAAGAAAAAAAAAATGAAATGGACAAGAAGATGGCCTTTATTTATGACATAACACTTGTAAGCCGATCATTTCAACTTCAAATAAAACTTACCATACAGAAAAGTCAAGTCTGAAACTAGTACATAGCGCACAATTTTAAATTTTAAATTATAAATGGGAGTGCCTACTCACAGGACCAAACTACTAAGGCACTTAAGATCTTACATTTCTCTGATCTATTTTCCCGTCGCATCGGAAAACAAAGTAGGCCAGAATATAAATCATTTGTTATGGTATTTATTTGATTCTTTTATTCATCATCATCATCATCATTACGGCCACAAAAAGTCCACTGCTGGACAAGGGCGTCTCCTAAGAATTCCTCGTTCCATGGGAGGATATTGCCATGCTCACCACGCTTGGCAGGCGGGTTGGCGAGCGCAGGTCTTTGGCTTCATTTTAATGATAATAAAAAACGTAGTATATGCTAGCTGCTTCTCTTCCCGCGCAGATCGAGGGATTGGAATAAAATCTGCGGAATCCGTTCCGAATCCCGTTTTCTATCTACACGCCCTCCAACATGCTGAATGTGGTCATAAGGTATTATAGACCTAGGCTCTGTCTATCCCGCAAGGGAAAAGGACGTGATACTATGTATGTACTAATAGAATATTATGTCATTATATCGAATGAAAAATAATTAATAATTGATTGTAATGCATGTAGTTTTTCTGGTAGCACATAGGTTTTTTATTTATTTTATTTATTATACTACTAGCTTTCGCCCGCGGGTCCGCCCGCGTCAATGTCGATCCCTCGGGAACAGTACTTTTTCCCGGGATTAAATGTACCCTATGTCCTTCTCCAAACCCCATACCCTACTCCATAACGTGTATGCAAAATTTCATGATGATCGGATCAGTAGTTACAACGTGAAAGCGTTACAAACAAACAAACATACTCACTTTCGCATTTATAATATTTAGTTAGGATTAGGATAGATAACTTTTTAACTGACCAATAATGTTTGTTTTGTAGACAACATTACATTTTATTGTTATAACTTTGTTTTAAATTATTTTTTGTATCTTTTTTAACAGCATGTCTTCTGAATTCATATTTGCCCACCAACAATATAAAACATGTTAGGACTCAAGTTTATAAATATCTTACTTAATGCAGTTAATATTGTATTGTAATATCTATCTAACTACCTCCGTGGTCCAGTGGTTAACACGTTTGCCTGTAGACCCGAGGGTCGTGGGTTCGATTCCCACGGGAAGCATACTTTGTTTAGTTGCTTTCTGTTTTGTTAGGACATGGCAGGCTTGAATCACCTGATTGTCTGATAATAAAGATGCTTCCGTGGTTCGGAAGGCACGTTAAGCCGGTGGACCCGGCTGCCATTTGGTAGTCGTTATAGGAACCACGTCAGAGGCCGACAGGCGGTTCCGAAGAACTCTGACACCAGGGTGTGCATAGTCGATTGACCGTGACACCTACTCGAAATGATGATGATGATTATAATACATATCACATATTTTTGCAAATAAATACATCTTTATATTTTATCTTTAATAATGATAAAAGCAAATTAGCTACCACATTACTTAAATTTTATTAAGTTTTTGTTTATCACAAAAATTATTTGATTTATGTTATTCGAATAGTCCATTTCATAGATAAGGCGGTCTATCTACTAATAGTATAATGTGTTTATTGAATCTAAATAATAATGAGTATTAATGGATCCATTTAATCTAACATACCCGTTTTATTTTTTAGGGTTCCATATCTTAAAGGGTAAAGTGGAACCCTTATTGGAACCACTTAGTGCTCCGTCTGTATGTTTGTCAAGACCATATTGGTGCTCGTTCGATCCCCGGTCAGGTCAAGATGGAAAATAATCTTTTTCAGATTATCTTGGGTCTTGGATGTTTATCTATATAAGTATTTGATATGAAATCGTTGTGTTAGTATCCCATAACACAAATGTCGAACTTTCTTTGGGGCTAGCTCAATCTGTGTGATTTTTTTTTAACTCATGATCATTACGAGTAGTTGTCACGGTCAATCGACCATGCACACCCTGGTGTCAGAGTTCTTCGGAACCGCCTCTCGGCCTCTGACGTGGTTCCTTTAACGACTACCAGATGGCAGCCGGGACCACCGGCTTAACGTGCCTTCCGAAGCACGGAATCATCTTTATTATCAGACAATCAGGTGATTCAAGCCTGCAATGTCCTAACCAAACTGGAAACAACTAAACAAAGTATGCTTCCGGTGGGAATCGAACCCACGACCCCCGGGTCAACAGGCAAACGAATTAACCACTGGACCACGGAGGCTGTCGTTTTAACTAATGGTGGCAGAGCATAATATCCATCAAGGACACCTGGGAAGGGAGAGCCAGGTAGTGCCGGACTCTTACCGGCTAAAAACCTCTTCCGCCACTGCGTCTCAACTTTGCACTTTATGTTTTGTTTTTAGTGACAAAGTTATATGATATTTTGGCTCTATTAGTGCTATGTTTGTTTCCTGCTAATGGATACAGGAATCGATCTCAAATCTGTGTGATTTGTCCATAATTATTTATCCTAGCTCCCCGATCTTGCATGTCATTGCTCACAGATTCCGTCCACATCATCGCTCCTCTCGGTATGGCCATGCCAGCCTTTGCTAATTTAGTGTACTTACAACTTTTTTATAGTCACTTCAAAATACATTGCGGCTTTCGAATTCATTGACTATAATGGTTTCTGATGTTTTCGCGATTGTTACACATTTCAATAAAATCACTTTAATACGGTATTATTATATTACATTATTTTTACACCTAACGTTTCGAAAACTTTACAGTTTTCATGGTCGCAGGTAGACTAAGTTGTTATTTGTCTTTGTGTTACAAGAACTATACAAAACTGCCGCCTACAATATTTATTGAGACACCGTGAGCCAATACTGCGTTCATCCGGAACGTTATCAATAAATATTGTAGGCGGTGGTTTTGTATAGTTCTTATAACACAAAGACAAATGTCAACTTAGTCACAAAATACAAATGTTTTAGTTTTTAGTATTAATATAGTTAGGTTTATTGATAAGCAGTTTAATTTTAGATTATTAGATAGAGTGTACAATGAAGTTTAAATAAAAAAAATTTTTCGTAAAATTAAAAAAAAAAGTTACCTACTCAGTATTCTATTTTTTTGTTTACATTGGATTTAAGTAAAAATTTAATATTAAAAATAACCTAGTATCACTAACACATATTTATGGGCCATTGTTACTTTAATAAATAATTCATTCATAAGAATCTTTTAAAAGTGATTGTATATAGATTAACATTTATTTGTCAAACATAACACAATTATACAGATAATAGAAAAAAATACCGGCCAAGAGCGAGTCGAACTCGCGCACGAAGAATTCTGTATATACCATTATCTTTATTAAGTTTAAAATTCATCATCATCAGGTCTTTTTAGTCTCCACTGCAGGAGCATGACCAAAAACATCAATGAGACATATACAACCCGTCTGGCCAGCGAGGAGAGTGTAGGCTAAATCCTCTGTTTGCTCTGGCCAATCTGTATTCAGAGAAGTTTAAAATTATTAAAAATATTTTTATTATATGATATAACTAAAAATGTATGCTTTTCGCAATTTTTCCTTTATCTGTGCTATAAGACGTTGCTACGTACCAAATTTCAAGCTTCTGAGTTCCCCTGTAGGTTTGATTCCTTTGCGAACGTCGAAAATTTGCGGCTTAAACGGCTGTATCTTTTGTATGCGTTAGCTTAGAAGTTTAATTTTTGTACATCTCCAAGGGACAGTAGATCTAAGTATTTGGTATGAATTTTAGCTTATTACCTCCACGCGTTCCTGAGAAAAAGGTCTTGACAGACAGACAATATAGTAATCCTATAAGGGTTCTGTTTTTTCCTTTTGAGTTACGGATCCCTAAAAAAGGGTTAATCGCCATGTTTTGCTATTTAAAGCATACACATATCATGATACCACGTACTGCACGTTTATACTTACTATAAAACACAATTTAAACCTGTTTACTTCTAGTCTATGGCACAATATGGCGGCGAGTGGCCACACCTTGCTTTTGGGGTTGCATTAGCGGCCGCCCTCGCTCGTTAAGTATACAGTAAATATGTATGTCTGTCAGTATGACAGGGTGAACATTACCGCACTGTGTTACCACAAACAATGTAGAGGTAATACTTCGCTATACACAGATTTTGTTTGAGTAGTGGTTTGCTTCGCCTGCCTCGGTCGGTAAATTTAAGTAATCGACTTTTATTTCAGGTATCTCTTTTCATTACTTTGAATTATGAAATTTGTCGAGTAACGCTAAAAGTACCTAATCACTTTCGGCGGTAATCAACGATTATCTTAATTTGTAATACGGTAATACCAATAAAGTTATACCAAAAATACTACAAAGAAACAAAGATTTATACAGAAAATAGGCCTTACAGGCGCGTCAATAAACATTTTAAATTCGGAACCGACTACTGTAGAGAAGAAGACGCTGAAAGAAACTCTTCTGCATTTCACACGACAAGTAATAAACTAATAGAGTTGCATATTTATTCTTATTTAAAAGTAAAAGAATAAATGACGGGTCGCGCTAACTTCACTTAATTAAATAATAATAAAGAAATATACGGACAAATCACACAGATTGAGCTCCAAAGTAAGTTCGAGACTTGTGTTATGGGATACTAACTCAACGATACTTTTTTATAACAAATACATATAAAGATAAACATCCAAGACCCAGGCCAATCTGAAAAAGATCATTTTCCATCTTGACCTGACCAGGGATCGAACCCAAATAAGCCCCTTAACAAAGAGCCGTGTAGAAGCGACCACATATAACTCCTTAGAGTCCTAAGTACAATGTAACGTTTATAGACGCTAACTTAACAATGATTTCCTTGAATAATTAATGTAAATAATGAGACATTAAAACACAGTTAGCGTTTCCCAAAAGTCAAAGCGTGGATCTCGCGAGTGGCTGCGGGTGAAGCTCGTTTTCCATTGTCACGTGGACCCAACCAAAGACAACTTCAGCAGTAGGCCGTTGACGGCAGGCTGTGGTAGTTAGTTCTACTAACTGCCACTATGGGCGGTGAAGAGGGCGCTGCAGTGCAATAGTTACAGACTTTTTCCACCCGTCACTAGATGGCGTTAGCCTTGTATATGATGATAGGCCTTATTTATCAAAAAATTAAGCAAAATTGAATTTTGCAAGCAGCTTTGATCTGTATTTTTGTTGGCAGTTTTATGTTTGTTGTCACATTTTTTTACGTATTAATTATTTTTCGAGTGTGTAAGTGGACAACACCGGCATCATATTTTTTATCAGAAATTTTAATTGTTCTGGACCCTTAAAGGGGTGATTCAGCCCGTCGATTAGAACAACTTTTACTATGGGACCAATGCTGGGAACTCAAAAAAAAAACGACATTCCCATACAAACTTGCAGGGCGGTGTATCGGGTAATCTTTTGTATGGAAATGACGAATTTTTTTTTGAGTTCTCAGCATTGTTCCTATAGAAAAAGTTGTTTATATTGATGGTCTGAGGTCCCTATCAAAATTTTACCATGTATATAGGTAAATTCTATAACAATTCTTACTTTTTTCAGGTGGCAGTGGAATACAACACGCCTAAGGCCCCTACACACGGTATAATTACGGACCTTCGAAGAACAGCAGCTTTTATTATCGTGCTACCGTGATTAGATGGTACACAGATAAAAAATTTAAAAAATAAAAAATACTCCGTTTGTGGCTATAGCTGTAATTATTTGTGTGATTGAGGTATGGTGAAAGTCACTTTGTTTCGCTTAAGGCGGTGTGATAAGGTCGAAGTAAGTGATAATACAAGAATAGGATCTTTTCTCAAACATACTTGGAAATCCGAACTTTATTTTGACAGCCTTGTTCAAGTTTAATGTTTATTTGCAAAACTCATTCAAACGCCTAAATATTAAATTGTTTTTTTTTTTCTCTTTTTATAGGCCAGTTCGTATTTTGAATTCTCGTCTCCATCGTCACTTATCATCAGGTGAGAAAGGCCTACTTCAATAATTAGTAAAAAAAAAGAATAACACTTTTGAAAAGTTCAAGTATCATTCATTATTTCGGAGCAAAACGGTCGTTCCATTTCTAAATAGGCTAGTTTCCTAAAAAAATTTAATTAGTCCGTCAGTTAGATATTCAAAAAATATTGGACACGTATTTTTTCTTTTATCGATTAAACAAAAAATGATCAAGATATAGCCCTTTGAAGTTTCATGTGACGTCATAGTTTGCTACAATTTTTAGCAAACTTTGACGTCACGAGCTCCTGAACTTTGACGCGCTTTATCTTTATTATTTATTTGACAAAAGAAAAAATACGTGTCCAATATTTTTTGATTATCTAACTGACGGACTAATTGTTATGTTATTATTACGACCCAGGAAACTAGCCTATTACACGACAGATAGAGTTTTCGTAGTAATATTGCTGGCCGCTAAAAAACGATAGATATGGATTTTTATACATACTTCGCTAGCGTGTATTTAGCCAGTAAGCTATGTCGATTTATCTCAATATCCTGCATGTTTGAGGAAAGATAAGTTTTTACAGATTTTCGACATAATAACTCAAGAAAAGGACACGACAAGTAATAGAATCATACAGACATACATTTTACCACCCTTGCGGGATAGACAGAGCCTAGGAACAATCGACCGAAAAGCTACATTAAGCCTGACAGTATGGTAGACGTAGAAAACGGAATCAAAATAGTAATGGATGTTTAGCAACATCGCCTTTTGACACAATTCCTGTAAAATCTCAATTTGATACAATTTCAAGCTCAGCTATTTATTTCAAGGCCAGTATAGGCGGATAATAGAAAAGAAATAGAATAGCACTTTATTTACAATTCATCAATTTATTTAATCGCAAGCTCAGCACAAAGCTGCAAGACTTTCAGACACCGTGAGCCAATACTGCGTACATCCGGAACGTTATCAATAAATATTGTAGGCGGTAGTTTTGCATAGTTCTTATATTATAACACAATAGACAAATGTCAACTGAGTCTACCTGTGAACGTGAAAACTCTTAAGTATTATGTGCTTACATTTAAATGATTCTTTAGATTTTCGCCCATTCCCCCGACCGGCTTCTTAGATCTGCGCGAGAAGAAAAGCAGTTGGTACACTCTAAGTTTTTTCTTTTCTCCGGGTCCAACAGAAAGTCTGATAATAAAATCAATTTGAAATAGTAAATATATGAAATAATCATAGTAATTCCCTGTACGCCATACACAAGCCTTCTCTTTACAGAGTCTAGTCTAGATGCTTCAGCTTCGTCCAACCATGTCCCAACGCCTATCGCTTACAATTTGTTTTAGGCTCATCACATAGATGGCGCCATAGGTTTATTCACACACCATATTATCCTTACTAATATTATAAATGCTAAAGTGAGTTTGTTTGTTGGTTTGTTACGCTTTCACGCCGTAACTACTGAACGGATCATCATGAAATTTTGACAAGTTCTCTGGAGTAAGGAGAAGGACATAGACTACCTTTTATCCCGGGAAAAAGTACTATTCCCGAGGGATCGACAATGACGCGGGCGGAGCCGCGGTCGAAAGCTAGTAAGAAAATAAAAACAGTATTCACGAAAAACATCTTATGCAATATTGAAAAAAAATATTTTCGGCATATATTAAATAATTTTCTAAATATTTTTCAGTTTAATTTGTTGTACCAAGTTTAGGCTAACGCCATCTAGTGACGGGCGGAATAGTCTGTAACAGCACTGCAGCGCCCTCACCGCCGTCCATAGTGGTAATTAGTGGAATTAACTACCACGGCCTGCCGGCATGTTTGCCAGGTAATTTGTGCATGCTTTTAACAGGCATTAAGTTGCGTCAATATTTTTGTATAAGTTTGTCAGTCTATCGGTTAGTATTATATTGTCTATAGGCCAAAAACTCTGTCTGCTCTGGCCAAGTATGGCACCGGTAGTACAGAGAGGGTCATGCATGCAGTGGAGACTAAAAAGACCTGATCCAACCAAAGCGACATTGCGCCATGTTCCATTTTATTTCGACCATGTCTATGTAAATGTGTGGCATCGTGCTGTACATCAACCAAGACGTTGTAAGCATTTTGATTACCATAACTAACTGAAACATAAAAAAATGTTAATTTCCTCTTGGTTCTGCAGGTTAGTTCCTACGTTCTGTTGATCGTACTTAAAAGTTTACTTGATGATTTACTTCGTCTGTAACAAATAAGATGGGTGTTATAAACAACAAAACTTTCTGAATATCAGTATCAGTATTCTGAATACCCGTAACGTGAATTCGATATTAGCGCGATATGTATTAGTGATTATAACACTTCATTTCTTACTTTTATTTTTTTAATTTATCACGTCACTTACAGTTACCCAACACGCACATGTAATCCAGACCAAACTACAAAGAATAATTAGATAAAAATATCACATATAAATTAATAAAAATCATATCGTGCTTCACTTCATATGTAGCGTTCTCATTATTAGTTACATTTCAAAATACAGTACTTTTTACTCTAATGTATTGTCTTACCGACATTTCCAATTTGACTTTCGGTCTTTACAGACAGAGTCTAGATACTTCGGCTTCGTCCAACCAAAGCGACATTGTTCCATGTTCCATTTTATTTCGACCATGTCTATGTAAATGAGTGGCATCGTGCTGTACATCAACCAAGACGTTGTAAGCATTTTGATTACCATAACTTACTGAAACATAAAAAAAATGTTAATTTCCTCTTGGTTCTGCAGGTTAGTTCCTACTTCTGTCTTAATCTTACTAAAATTTTTACTTGATGATTCACTTTGTTTGAAACTAATAACTCTGTCTGTCTGTCTGTCAGTCTGTCGGTCTGTCACTTTTCACGCTTCAACCATTAAATCAATGGATGAAGGAGGAAGTTTGAGAGCCGGGGAAGGACATATGGTAATTTTCTTGTCCCGTATTTCTTCTACTGTTCCCGAGGGATCGATATTAACGCGGGCGTAGCCGCGTTCAAAAGCTAGTTACAAATAAATGCCACTTTTGAGTAACAGTAGGAGTAGGTACATAGAGGCAAAATACACAGCTTGTACAATTTACGCATTTCTTTTCTCCTAAACCAGAATAGAAGACGCTAACATTACTTAATACTGTTGTCAATTTGGTGACTTAGTGACAGATGAGAACTATGTCGTCGATATAACGTATAAGTACCATCGCTACAGTAAACAGTCCATGCATAGTATCATTCTCACTAGTGCCATCGGCAAATAGTTCCATAGTTCCATGGAACTAATGATGTTTTTTTTTTAAGTACTTTCATTGTCTTTCATAATGAAATGGAACTACTGAGAAAATAAAATCTCACTAGTTCCATGGAACTATTTGCCGATGGAACTAGTGAGAATGATCCAATGCATCGACCGCCGATTAGATTTTTTTTTTATTTATTTATTTAATCCAAATAATTCACACAATACAATTTTACCTTATCTACAACACCTAAAAACCATGTTATGGTTTGTATGGTATAGTTGGGGAGCCCAAGAGGGAATTATGGAATTTACTCGAGCGTGTCAGTTTTAAATATAAGGGATACCTCGGACACAGTATAAGTACCTCCGCCACATATCCGACTTCAATAAAGGAGGGTTATGTTTTTGTTTTTTTTTTGCTACAACATATGCATATCGTCGGATTAAGTATACAGCGTTTAACCAACCAACGACGTTTCCGTGAAGATGTGACTCTGCCCGTCAAAATGACCAACTTTTCCTATGGGACCAATGCTGACGTCATGGTCAAATCGTTAAATTATTGCTATACTCAATTTTTGGCACGTTATTATGCCAGCTTACATTTATTTGTCGCGCTTGAGTATTTTAATGGATAATAGAAATATTTGTTTAAAACTTCTGAAACCCGCTAGCTACTCTATCATATAACTTCGTTTTCTTTTTTCCACCTAATCTTTAATTTCCATTGACTCTTAAATCCACATTTAGACTCAATGGAATTGACATGCAGGCTCCGGGCCAGCGCCAACAGCATCCTCAGGTTGTTTACGACCAGGCTTGATTTTCAGTATGTGAGCCATTGTTCGATGATTCACATGCTGAGAAATAAAGACCTGTGATAATTTAAGTAAATTACTAACATAACTATCACTAACACTCACACACTAACATCACTAAAAGATAGTGGCTGTCGCTGTCTGTCCGTCCCTATGTACGCTTAAATCTTTGAAACTACGCATCGGATTTGAAGCGGTTTTTTTAATAGATAGAGCGATTCAAAAGTAAGGTTTATATGTATATTACATGCGTAATATTGTAAAGAAACACTGATAAATTTAGAGGTTTCTAATGTAATGTCGTAAATAAACACTTTTTTTGCGCTTACATTGCAAACGCTGGCTGAACCCCACGAGATAAATCAAATGAATGTACTACAGTATTTTACACCTTAAAAAGGTTAACAAAAATGTCCGCGATGGTATTTGTCTAACTCTTAAGGATAACCCACAATTTTAGTATCAGCGCCACGGCTTCGCACGGGTGGTGCGAAGCCGTGGCGGGTCGCTGGTTAGAAATAAGAATTTTTGTTACTAACACCTAATATGATCCAAAGATGGTTGTCTAAGCGATATTACCTATTTTAAAGATAAAGACAAAAAGGTTTTAATGAGGTCCTTTTTTTTGATTGTAAAATAATATATATTAAGCTGTCATCCTGTAATGTCAAGTTCGAGATGTTTACATATAGCTTTTTAATGTAGTTCATATTTATTTTAAATAACAATAAATGCTGCTATCGGAGTGAAAACCTTTCATTTATACATTTGGTCCTATCGCGACGGATGCTTTGTAGCAATATTGAACCGTTTACCTACATGAATAGTTTGAGCATAGTGTTGCGGAAGCGTGTACAACAAGATCTTCGATGGTCTACTTCGTGTGCACTGATGTAAATACAGTTGTAAATTATCACTATGGTTGAGTCATATTGTAAATAATCTACGAGCAGTGAATTAAGAAGAGAAAGTTCATATTTAAAGTTCTGCAGGAGTAGTACTTACTGTTTTAAAATACATATCGTATTTATATATATTGTGTGAAACGTAACTGTATAATTAATATACATACAACATGGAAAAGCTAATCAATGCACAAATAAATACTAAGAATAATATGATGAGGAGTTATTCTAATTTTGGTCTTCTTCCTGAAGAAAAACAAAGAAGCCTTGAATATTTAGAGACAAAATTAGACATTTTACAGAGTAATTGGGACACATTTTGTAAGAACAATTCAAAGTTGTATGAATTATATGTCAACAAAGACAGAAGATTCTGTATATATTTATGAGAATGTTTATGATAAAGCAGAAGATGTATATATTGCATACAAATGTCAGCTTAAAAGTATGATGAATAATTTCCATCCTGTCAACAACAATACTTTGCGTGAATCACCTATTTCCAATGTAAAGTTACCAAAATTGAAGATTCCGACATTTTCCGGTGAGTACACTGAGTGGACTACGTTCCGTGATTTATTTCTATCATTAATTCATAACAACTCAAGTTTAGATAGTGTTCAAAAACTCCACTATTTAAAATGTCATCTCACTGGTGAAGCGGAACGGCTCCTTAGACATACACCCATAATCGCGTGCAATTATATAGAGAGTTGGTCGCAGCTTGAGAAACGTTACAACAACAAAATATATCTCTCGAATTGTATTTTGAAGCGATTGTTTGAGCAGCGACGCATGTCAGTAGAATCAGCGTCTGCGATAAAGGAGTTGCTAGATACGACCACTGAATGTCTAAATGCATTGCGGAATCTAGATATCGATGTAAGCCATTGGGATATTATTATAATACATATTGTGACACAGAAATTGGACAACGAAACGCACAAACAATGGGAGTTGACTGTATGCCGTTCGGGTCATAGTGACTTGCCTTCCTTGGAAAAGTTTACAAAGTTCTTAGAAGATCGTTTTCAGGCTCTTGAATGCATTACACCTCAATCTAGACCAGAAATGAAGCTCATAGTTCCCAGAGACAATCTTGATGTAAATAGTTCAAAATCCTTTTATATTTATAACTTAGTTTGTGAACTTTGCGGTGAACGTCACAAACTTTGCTTTTGTAAAAAGTTTGTACAGTTATCACATGACAAACGCCATGAATTTGTGAGTAGCAAAAATATGTGTTACAATTGTTTAGGTGGGAATCACTCTATTGAACATTGTCGGATTTCAATCAACTGTAGAATCTGCCAGAAAAGGCATCATACTCTTCTTCATCCACCTGAAGAGCTCTTGAACGATGGTGACAATATTTTGTGTAATTTAAAGACTGCAGCAGTGAGAAGTGACATTCCTTTTAGAGACGTATTGCTGCCTACAGCAAAAGTTAATGTTCAATCGAGTACCGGGCGACAGCACGTGTTACGGAGTTTACTGGACCAAGGCTCTCAGGTGACTTTAATCTCTGAGGAAGCTGTGAAATCCTTGCAATTAAAGAAAGAACCCGCAAATAATGCTATAGCTGGTTTGGGTGGTGACAGAAAATCAATGATTTCCAACAATATTGTAAAAATAAGGGTCCAATCGCTTGTAAATCCTGCAATAGAAATAGAAACAACAGCCTTTGTCTTAAATGAGATCAGTTCGCTAATTCCGAATAAAAATATACAGCCCATTGTATGGCCTGAGCTAGAATACATTAAGCTTGCAGATTCAGGTTATGGTAGTCCAAGCAAGATCGATTTGTTATTAGGAGCAGAAGTTGTAAGTAGTGTTGTTCAGGGCGGTATCCTTAGGGGTCCACCTGGTACTCCTGTCGCTCAGTGCAATAAAAGAATTATTATTATAAAAATAATATACCATCATGGGCTCCCCTAATATACTAGTGGTTCTGCGAGAACAGTAGACCTCGCGAGCCCTTACAATCAACATCCACATTTGCCCTTCAGTGCTCTAAAATATATCTGTTACTGATATGCTAATTGGCTAAAGGATGATTTCCTTAAGTTACTATTTCCTAATCCCCGCTGCTCTTAATTAGGTGAAATTTAAACCTACATTCCCTTACCAGAAGATTTTTTAAGAGGAAACACTAAGCTCGAGAGAATTGAAAAATAGATATTTATAATATCTATTGATGTCGCGCCGCGTGCCCAAACAAACCCCGCAGAGTGCGATAGAGATAACTGCAGCTCGGCCGGAAAATACCTATAAAAAGTACACAAAATTAACGCTTCGTAGTCCTCTGATTTCTTTTCCAAAACTTAACCGATTTAATTTCTTTTTACATTAAAAATTTAAAATAAGCTATGGCTGTGTTTCTGCGTTTCTTTTTCTTATATAATTGCCCAAATTTGTTTTCTTGATGTTTGAACACAACGGAAATTCGTACCAATTTTTCATGTTTCTGAAGGTTCATATCTCTTTAAATAATTCAATTATCAAAAAATTTTAACATACGGATTTTATTAGTAAAAAATCATTACTCTATTGGTACTATCCGGTGCGGAATCAGGGGACTACTCTTGTATGGAAACACGGCCCTTAAGCACCATGTTTAGTATGCTTTTGTACACATTAACTAAGTTCGAGTGATCCTCTTCAAGATCGGAAACATCAGAATAGCGAACTTGGCATGGGTGAATGGGAGGCAAAGTTTAAGTACCCGGTTTCATAGTTGTTATGTTACCAATTGGTAAAAATTTTAATAGGACGCAAATTTTCAACTATTATGGCAGATAAACATGCGAACTTTACGTTCAGAAGTGGCCGGCATCTATAAGCCCTGGGTTCAAGTCACAGGATAGCATGTGAATCTTTTTTATTTATTTTTAATTTTTATTATTTCAAGATTCTAAGTTTATTCAGTGTTTTCAATTATAAAAGTAATACGCAGTATCATGCTTTAAGCCAAAAAATATTTTTCATATTTTGATTTTTGTTCCTTAGGGAAAGTTGTTCAATTTCACTCCCTCTCCCACTTCACGTACTTCAACTTCTTTCATAAATATACAGAAAATCGATTTCAGACAACTTTTCGGCAAATTGCACGACTGTAAACACGTTCAAGTTTATCGTATAAAAAAGTTGTTCAGACAAAAAAGTTGCGTCTTAATGAGAATAACAAAAAAGTCTAATGACATTTTTGATTTATTTTCAAATAGCTGTGCTATGAGTTCTTTTAAGTTTCGGAAACCCACATATCCGCCATTTTTTAAAATTTCGAAAATCTGGCACGACAAAAAAATTCTATATAATTACCGAACCTGCTCACAAAATTTCATGAGAATCGGTTGAGAAATGCGACCTGTAGGCGAGAACAGACAGACAGACAGACAGACAGACGGACAAAAGAATTTTGGGCCAGTGGAAACTGAGACGCTTCGCTCGCTTCGCTCGCTCGGTCAATTATCTGGCGATATTTTTCACTAGAAACCCTAATCTCGGCAACTGAGGTTAAGAGGGAACACTCCAAAAACCGTCGGAAGCCACAAGGGGCACCGATTTAATATTTTAAGCAAGAATCGATAGATTAATTCGATAAATGTACGTTGTACCCTACAATTATGATTTTGTGCGCATTATTTTAAGGTTTTTGCCTCGTCTGATATTAGATGGGTGATTGATAGGGTACGGTGTTATATATTAATTAGAATGCCGCGTGTTTTAAATATGGAGAGACTAGCTATCGCCCACGAGATCGTCCGTTTTAGATACATAAAACTTTATCGATATACAACTTGTACGACTCGGAATGTATAACATCCCCCCACCTAACATTCTTGAAGTTTTTATAACATCTCATCCAGAGGTCTCATCAAATGAGACTCTCTTTGAGCTAGTAGAACCCTCACCATTCCTCCATCGGACTACAAGACGCAGACAGAAATTTCACCCTTTTATCGTTGGAATACCAAAGAGTCGAACTAAACGCTTTAGCAGTTCCTTTTTGGTTCGAGTAGCTAAGGTGTGGAATGAATTGCCTGCGTTTATATTCCCAGACAAGTACAATCCCGGGACATTCAAAAGTAGAATAAATGAGTATCTCTTGAATAGGCATGTAACATCCTCGTCTTCATCGTCACTTACCATCAGGTGAGATGGGAGACAATAGCCTTCTTCAATAATAAGTAAAAGAAAAAAAAAAATGTAACCAAAAACAAATGAAGCTTCAAACACCCTTCAAAATTACATCGATTTGCTTTCAAAATTGTGGTTTTCTCACTCTTGATGATCTCATGACCGGAAGGCAAAAATCTAAAAAAATAACGGACCAGGATACTGGCCATTAATATTTATGCCCTCAATTCGGTTTTGGAAAAAAATAAAGCGGTCTAAGCAGGCCGACTCGGGTTTTTTTATTAAAATATCGCGTTCGGATAATACCCGCCGGGTAGAAGCTGTTTCGGTGGATGTACGGATTGTAAAGAAAGTTGTAAGCATTTTATTTTATACTAGGTATTATCCGTGACTCGGCAAACGAGCAAGCGAGTCACCTGATACATACATACAGTAAATAAATATAAATATATACGGACAAATCACACAGATTGAGCTAGCCCCAAAGTAAGTTCGAGACTTGTGTTATGGGATACTAACTCAACGATACTATATTTTACAACAAATACATAATATAGATACACATCCAATCATCATCATCAACAACATATACTAATCCACTGCTGGACATAGGTCTCTCCCATGGCACGCCACTGAGCTCGGTCTTGAGCTTTTCTTCTCCAATCACTGCCAGCAACCTTCCGTATATCGTCGCTCCATCTAGCCCAAGGGCGTCCTACACTACGATTGCCAATACGCGGTCTCCACTCAAGTACTCGTTTTCCCCAGCGGTCATCGGTTCTGCGGCATATATGACCAGCCCATTGCCACTTCAGCTTACTAATTCTCTGGGCTATGTCGGTAAATACATACCTATAAAGATAAATCCAAGACCTAGGTCAATCTGTAAAATATCCTGACCTGACCGAGGATCGAACCCGGGACCTATGTGTGATAGCCTGGCATTATGACAACAAAGCCTCAGGGGTCGATAATTAATCTTTAGTGAAAACTAAGTATTAATCTCACATAGCGCGTAGAACCGATGGCCGATGGGGCAGAAGGGTTCTCGAATGGCGACCACGTATCGGCAAGCGCAGCGTCGGACATCCACCGACCAGATGGTCGGATGACCTGACAAAGGTCGCAGGAAGACGCTGGATGCACGCCGCTTCCAACCGGTCGTCGTACTGGAAATCCTTGGGGGACGCCTATGTCCAGCAGTGGACTTCTTGCGGCTTGAAGTATGAATCTGCTGTCGCTACCGCCGTACTTAGTGTTGGTACGGAATTTTCGTTAAGACAAAATTATAATAATTTTCAAAATTTGTAATTACGTGCGCTGGCCGCTACTGTTTGCGCATAAATAATATTTTGTTTGTGACTTTTAAAACATATATTTATTTAAAGACGGAGAATTGAATTAATATAGTATTGTGCCGTTATTTATTACTAGTGGCTTGCTCCGGCATCGCTTGGGTATATATATATATATATAAGTACTTAATTTACAGCCTATAATCATCAGGGATAATGTAGGATTTTAATGGCGAAAGAATTTTTCAGATTCACTAATTACGGAGCCTACAATACAAACATACGAACAATCAAATCTTTTCTTTTTATGTACGTAGTGTAGAACGATCTATGATTTTTTTTTTTTACTTAATTTTGGTTTATGCATTTGTCTCCTATCTCACCTGATGGTAAGTGACGATGAAGACGAGGATGTTACATGCCTATCTAAGAGATACCCATTTATTCTACTTAAATATATTATATCTTGGTAAAATTTAGGTAGATACACTCGTTTGTGTGTAAGTGGCCAACGTTGATGTAAGATATTTCAAGCTGCCTTAAGGCATCTGACATAGCTGAACGACTGCCATGTAATGACTACAGTGACCAATGGCTTACCGTGCTTTCCGTAGAATGAGTAATTTACAACACCAGTCAAATCGTAGACAGTAATCAATAAAAAAAAATTGACATCACAAGAAGCCAAGGAAACTGCGCTCTCTAACCAAGGTCATAGGTCAATCGACCATGCACACCCTGGTGTCAGAGTTCTTCGGAACCGCCTCTCGGCCTCTGAAGTGGTTCCTTTAACGACTACCAGATGGCAGCCGGGACCACCGGCTTAACGTGCTTTCCGAAGCACGGAATAAGTACTTACTTGTTTATTTGTTTAAATGTAAATTTTTGAAATTTTGATACCTTAATTATAAGTACATAATTTAATACAGATAGCGAGTCCTGGTGACCCGTAATAACAGGTTCCTCGGAAACCTAGCATGGGCACCAGTCCTCCATTAGAATATAAGTACCTGTGTATTACTTAAATATGTCTCTTGTATATTTTTGTATTCAATTGTATTTTTTATTCGAGGAAAATAAATACATTTTATTATAAAAAAAAAAATAAGATTATTAGATAACAATGGACAAAGCAGCCAACTAGTCACAAAGACATAAAATGTGTCTCATTCTCTCCTACAATTCTTCACATGCCCTACATGATGATGATGATGATGATATCCCGTAGTTAAAAATAATAGTGACTGTTACCGCCAAAGTTGAATATAGATACTTTTTTTTTTTTTTTTTTTTAATAAATATTGAATTAGGCATTTGTCTCCCATCTCACCTGATGGTAAGTGACGATGAAGACGAGGATGTTACATGCCTATCCAAGAGATACCCATTTATTCTACTTTTGAATGTCCCGGGACTGTACTTGTTTGGGAATATAGACGCAGGCAGTTCATTCCACACCTTAGCTACTCGAACCAAAAAGGAACTGTCAAAGCGTTTAGTTCGACTCTTTGGTATTCCAACGATAAAAGGGTGAAATTTCTGTCTGCGCCTCGTAGTCCGATGGAGGAATGGTGAGGGTTCAACTAGCTCAAAGAGCGCTTTCGCACACTCTCCAAAATGGATCCTATAAAATACCGATAGGCATGCGACTTTACGGCGATGCTCCAGGGATTGCAATTTCCTATTTGAGACCACGTCGTTGTTTATGAGCCTGCGGGCTCTTCGGTCAACAGAGTCCAATGCTTCAAGCTGGTATTTAGCTGAGCCATCCCAAAGGTGACTGCAGTACTCCATGCAAGAGCGAACCTGGGCTGTATAGAGATTGAGCAGCCGTTCAGAGCTACTACTTATGATATTATACTTTTTTGCCTAAGTTAAAGAAATCTATCTATACTTCCATACTAACATTATAAAGTTGAAGAGTTTGTTTGTTTGAACGCGCTAATATCAGGAACTACTGTTTCCAATTGGAAAATTATTTTTGTGTTGGATAATTCATTTCTTGAGGTAAGCTTTAGGCTATAAAACATCAAGCTGCGACCAATAGGAGCGAAGCTTCAATAAAAAATGTTTTGAAAACGGGGGCAAATTATTCATTTATATCCTAATCCTAACTAATATTATAAAAGCGAAAGTGAGTTTGTTTGTTTGTTACACTTTCACGTTGTAACTACTGAACCGATCATCATGAAATTTTGCATACACATTATCTGGGGTACGGAGAAGGACATAGGGTACATTTTATCCCGGAAAAAAGGACTGTTCCCGAGGGATCGACATTGACGCGGGCGGAGCCGCGGGCGAAAGCTAGTTAAGAAATAAACTAATTAATCATAATAACAGAAATTGCCGCGGACAAAGTTGAGGGCAACAATTTAATAGAGGTTATTTCTTCAAGGTTTTACTCGATTGGGATATATTTCGTATTATTAAACCTCATAACTCAGCCTCGAAACGCATCAAATCGAAAATCCAGGATTTATAACACATCATAACAAAGCATTCGACCCTAGATCAATAGATTACAAGTTTAATTATAACTTAGTATCTGTGTATCGTAATCATACGGTGCATATATTGGAAAAAAATAAATTTATTGCCTCAAAGATGGGCTTTGATTGATCGGTGATGAATCGGGGACTAAAGAAAGATGTGGAGTAGAATTAAGATTAATTCAGTTTAGTCACACAGAAAGCGATGTTTGAGTAGAAGCTTTACTGTTTCTATGCTTCGTTTGGTGAGTCAGAGAGCTGGAGTCCCACACTGTCCTTTCCCCCATGTCCTTCCAGTTGTCCATGGGCAGCGTTGATCGTTTTCCATCAGGTCATCATCATCATTTCGTGTAGGTGTCACGGTCAATCGACCATGCACACCCTGGTGTCAGAGTTCTTCGGAACCGCCTCTCGGCCTTAACGACTGCTAAATGGCAGTCGGGACTAACGGCTTAACATTTTTTGTTGTTGAATATCAGGGGATTTGATGATGTCACAATTCTTCTTCTTCTATCGAGTCGTAAGCCATTACGTGGTGAAAGGATTCGACAATCTTGTTACCCGTTGGGGTGCATGTAAAAGAGCCTCTCCGTGTGACGCATTTAACCCATATGTCCGGCGCACCCAGGGCAACAATTTGCAGGACAGAGGCAGTCGGTAATGCAGATGACACAATTAAGATATATTTTAGCCAGTGTTGTTTTGATTCTTGTTTTCACCCCCACTTTCTTCCAGGATTTTCAATATAGGGCCATCTCCAACTGTTTTTGCGTATGTTGTCACTTCATCGTCTTCGCAATAGAATTAGTTTACCACATCATTTCTAGAACGGCCTCCATTGTTATCCTCCCCGGACATGGGGAAGGAATTGAGGGGAGGAAATAGGGGAGATATCACCCCGTTCCTGCTATACTGGTGACCCCGACGTGAATGAAAGCAACCTTTTCCATCATCAGCAGCAACCGGATCAACCATCATCAAACTCTCAGCAGCCTGCAGTATAACAAGCCAACAACGAGCCAATCGTCAGTTTGATCGCAGTCGCCTCACTGAGCTTCTTGTTCTTGGTGTCAACAAGGTTGAGCTCCAAATTAAAAACAAAAAATTGGTTGTCTGTAAAGTCGGTTTACGGACAATAATTTTACGTGTTAACGGTGGAAGAAAAATAGATGCGTCACAAGCCAAAGGCTTAGGCCGATCGCTTGTTCCACGCTCTCGCTTGCACACAGAACGTGACACTTTTTGTGCGTGCAGCCGGCGTTCATCGATTTATATGATGTGATCACGCCAAAAAGCACAAATTTCGTCTCCACACCTTTCCCTGTCAATCTTTTAATTGATGCACGGTTTCCATCATTCTCGTTTTTGGAGTATTAACGCATCGAATAAAATTCGGGCATGGTGTAGGTACGCTGATTTGCCTCGGGCGTGCGTTTTTGTTTACGCGTTTCGGCGTAGGAGTTTCAAAGAATTTTTGGTTGGTGAGTGATGCAATGTCACTTTGCACCAAACGTAGGGCATTTAGGTCAAATTAGTTGACCCTCAACATCCCTTAACCTTTTGCACACCAGCGCTTGTTTTCGTTACTTCACGCCCGACCCCAGGCTAGTTCAAATTGTAATAACTTTGGTTGTCAGTGGCGTCTCACTCACGAGACCGTTTTGCAACTAAACTGGTCAATGGCGCCCAATAGGTTAAGTAGCGATATAGACCAATATGAACAACTTTTCCTTAAGGACCAATGCTGGGCAATAAAATTCAACATTCTGATACAAATTGCCAGGCTGAACACAAGTATGTATAATTTTTACATATTTTTGACTTTTCAGCATTGGTCCCATAGGAAAAGTTGTTCATATTGATGGGATACCCCTTATGAGAATGTCGAGGGTCAATATACATACTGTATAGCTTGGGCACAATCGTCCGTCTTTGTTCCTGATCCGCCTCTTACGCAGCATTTCAATTTTTATCTATTTATACTAAAAAAATGTTCACTTAATTTAACTAAGTACCAGCCACCTTCTTGACAGCAAAGTTCTTTGCATTCTTGCACACAATGTTAGTATTTTCATCCTTAAAGTGTGTCATTTAATTTCATTGCTGCCAGCCTATTTGCTAACTCAGTGAACGTTTTGATAGTCACTTCAAAATACATAACGTTTTTTTAATCTGAAATAAAAATATTCAATGGTACGAACGCCGCAATGTATTTTGAAGTGACTATCAAAACGTTGTACACAAAGTCAGCAAATATGCCGTCTGGACAGTGAACTGCTATAGCATACTTAACAATAAAACTTGTATTGTGTCTCGTTAAATGTCCGTCAAAGTGTTGAGCTTTTGTCAGCATTGTCAAAAGTGTTTTAAGCAAAAAAGCTAAGAAAAACTTCACATTCTCCTCTCTCTCTCTCCCTCTCTGTCTCTCCCTCTCTCTCTCTCACACACACTTTAAACTGTTAACAGTCGTTCAGAAAATAGTATGAAGGATTTTTAATGTTTCCGCGATTGTTACACATATACACTAAATCACTTGAAACGGTTAATCGCGTTTATTACTTTACTAGCTTTCGCCCGCGGCTCCGCCCGCGTCAATGTCGATCCCTCGGGAATAGTACCTTTTCCCGGGATAAAAGGTAGCCTATGTCCTTCTCCGTACTCCAGAGAACTTGTATGCCAAATTTCATGATGATCGGTTCAGTAGTTACGGCGTGAAAGCGTAACAAACAAACAAACAAACTCACTTTCGCATTTATAATATTAGTAAGGATAAGGATTATTAGGTTCACCTAACGTTTATCATGCTGGTCTGGGAGAAAAGAAATACGTAGAAGGTGCCAGCTGCTTCTCTTCCCGCGCCGATTGTAGAATCCGGTCAAGGGAATGGGCGAAAATCTAAAGAATCATGACAATAGGCGATGCGGCTAGCAACCCATCACTATTTTGATTCCGTTTTCCATCTTTACGGCCACCAACACGCTAAACGTGGCCTTTCGGTCTTATGACTTTAGGCTCTGTCTACCCCGTAAGGGATGAAGACGTGATAATATGTATGTATGTACACCTAACGTTTCGAAAAATTTACAATTTACACTTAGTTATTAATAGACTAATCTTCAACTTAGTTTACCTGCGAACATAATTGTAAAGTTTTCGAAAGGTTAGGTATACCTAATCATCTGCGCTTTCCTAAAAATAATTTATTTCAAATGGGAGCAGCAGTGGTCCCCGAAAAACAAGGCAAGAGTGAATAGGCATTATTTGAGTTTGCGTGTACCACCCTAGACCTCATCGTTGCTTCCAATCAGGCAAGATAGAGGTCAAACGCGCTCAAATAATTCATTAAAAAAACAGACAAACGGAATGAACGCGTCCGAAATTTCGCGGCTGATTCTACGCTCCGACGTATTCGGCTAATATCACACACCATCAGCGTCGAAAGGATGCGGCATAAATTCGGTTTCGCTACCCCCCAGTTTCATCCCCAGGAATCGAATCGAATGTGTTTGTAATTATCTTGCTATATAGAATAAATTGCCGCCGCATCGCCACCAAACTTACGCTCGACCGAAGTTCCACTGTACGCTATAACGCGACGTAATTTCGGCATAAAATGTCGTCAGTTAATCAAATGAACTATGACACCAGGGTGTACATGGTCGATTGACCGTGACACCGACTCGAAATTATGATAATGAGTTAATCAAATAGCAAGCGTAGTCACACCGAACTTCGGTCGCGTATTTTCGGCATAGTGTGTTTACACACTTACTCTGTTTGGTTTCTATACAACTATACCACGACTGGTTTCTTATGCACATAAATACATACCTACACAGCCTTAGCTATGGTATTAATTTAAATCCTTCGTTCTTAAACCCCATTGCGTGACTGGCTCGCGTGTCGTCCGCAGACATTACCATGAAGATAATCAGTTTATTTGCTCACAAGTACATAACGAGAAGGGTAAGTCGGATAGGTACATATAAATATCGTTTCTAAGAAAAACTAAACAGGAAATTGAACGAATTCCTAAGAAAACGAGAGTAGTAACTAAGTAAGAATTTAGATAAATAATAACTTAAAAAATACTTATAAATAGACTTAACTTAAATTAAAAAAACAAAATTACATACATATTATTACGTCTTTATCCCTTACAGGGTAGACAAAGCCTAAAGTCATAATATGTAGTCACGTTTAGGGTGTTGGTGGGCGTAAAGGTGGAAAACGGAATCAAATAGTGATAGCGATGGGTTGCTAGCCGCATCGCCTATTGACATGATTCCGCAGATTCTAGCCCAATCCCTCGATCGGCTTTTACGATCTGCCCGGGAAGAGGAGCAGCTGGTACATTCTCCGTTTTTTTTTTTCTCCCAGACCAGCATGGAAAAACAAAATTACCTATTACAATCCCTCCAGGTGCTCAACCCTATTGAGCATACCCTGGGCATCGTGCCCAAAAGGCTGACAGCATTGCCTGACCGACTGGTATAGAAGACCCCACCAGCATAGTTAATTATAATGCCATCTAGTGGCGAATAGCGAAAGTTTATGGAGACAAACTTCAAATTAAATTATTTTTCTTTACCAAAACGTGTGATTATTATAAAATACAGATACAATCTCTTTTCTGCAAAAAGGAGTGCTTTCCCACTTGCACCCACTTTCCAGGGTGTTTCCTTGCCGTTAGTTGACCACCTTGGGCTTTTAGGCATGATAGTCACGTCCAAACTAAGCTTCGGCCAACATATTGAGTCGATGGCACTAACTGCTTCCAAGAAGTTGGGCATCATCTCAAAGGTTCGGCGGTACTTCAGTTCTGAACGGCTGCTCAATCTCTATACAGCCCAAGTTCGCTCTTGCATGGAGTACTGCAGTCACCTCTGGGATGGCTCAGCTAAATACCAGCTTGAAGCATTGGACTCTGTTGACCGAAGAGCCCGCAGGCTCATAAACAACAAAATGGTCTCAAATAGGAAATTGCAATCCCTGGAGCATCGCCGTAAAGTCGCTTGCCTATCAGTATTTTATAGGATCAATTTTGGATAGTGTGCGAAAGCGCTTTTTGAGCTAGTTGAACCCTCACCATTCCTCCATCGGACTACGAGGCGCAGACAGAAATTTCACCCTTTTATCGTTGGAATACCAAAGAGTCGAACTAAAAGCTTTGACAGTACCTTTTTGGTTCGAGTAGCTAAGGTGTGGAATGAACTGCCTGCGTCTATATTCCCAGACAAGTACAGTCCCGGGACAATCAAAAGTAGAATAAATGGCTATCTGATCAGGCGCTCTACCTACATACGTATAGCTTTAATTATCTCATAAACTAAAAATTATAATGAAATAAAAATATATATATTCAGAAATATTTTAATGAAATCTTTTAAAACATATAGGTATATTTTCATACTTACTTAATTACTATCCTGGCTCAGCGACCCAAAGTGAGTCTTGGCCTCCAGCACAAGAGAGCGCCAGCGCTTTCGGTCCTTTGCTAGCTCTTGCCAGTTGTCGCCTACTTGCAGCTCGCGCAGGTCCGCCGTCCCATCTAGCGTAAGAGGAGCGTCCCCAAGTTGGCGGATAGGGGAACGGTCGGTAGTACAGCTTAGCTACGCTTCCGGCCAAGTCCGATGGACTCGCTGACCGACGATGGGTGTGGTCCACCAGCATTTCGGGGGTTGTGCGAAGGGTTAACAACCCATCCACGGAAAAACAAATTGTTACGAAACTAGCACAAGAGAATATACGATATTTTCACGCTTATAATATTTTTAGTATAAGAGAAAATTCAAGATACAGGTAGAGGGCCTGGTCAGGTACCTAAACATCTGACTGTACTTATCTGACTGTAGTATATCTATTCACTAGCTGTTACGCGACTTCGTCCGCGTACATTTATATGGGGGCCACGTCTAATCATACATAACTGAAGAAAAAAATTAAGTAGCCTATCCTGTGTCCTGTGCGTCTAAATGTTTATCTACCAAGTTTCATAAAATTCACTTATTTTTTTAAGAGTTATGTAGAAACATACATACCTACAGATAAAAAAAAACTAAAAATCCTCCATTTAGTTTCTATATCGTGTACAGAGACAAAGCTTAAAATACGATATCTCTGAAAACAAAGTAACTTACTCCATGACCAACCCTTACAGATTTATTATTAGTATTGATGATGATTACATTACAGTCAAAATTTTGAAATCAAAGTCCTGTTCCTCACAATAAATCAAGAGGAATGATTTAAAGGATCGCGGGTTCGATTCCGTAATCGGCCCCCGGGGCCAAATTAGACGCAATTATCATTTCTAAAAGAACCCTAATCGCGTGTATGAAAATTGGAGGATCCTTAGTTTTTGAATCCTTTTTGGATCTCACTGCCAACCGTTTGTTGTTACCTACAATAGGCTATTTCTGAATCAGTAATAATAACAAATAAATAAATAAATATATACGGACAAATCACACAGATTGAGCTAGCCCCAAAGTAAGTTCGAGACTTGTGTTATGGGATACTTACTCAACGATACTATATTTTATAACAAATACATATATAGATAAACATCCAAGACCCAGGCCAATCTGAAAAAGATAATTTTCCATCTTGACCTGACCGGGGATCGAACCCGAGTATCGTGTCGCAGACGCCGGTCTGACACGAGGGTACCCGGTTTGTTAACCACTGCGTCACGGAGCTGTTCGTATGGGATTACGGTGGAAGAGAAATAGATGCGTCACAAGCCCAACGCTTAGGCCGATCGTGCCTCACTATCGCTTGTTCCGCGCTCTCTTTACACACAGACTAGCTCCGTGGCGCAGCGGTCAACACGCCTGCCTGCGACACGGAGTGACCGGGTTCGATCCCCGGCCAGGTCAAGATGGAAAATGATCTTTTTCAGATTGGCCTGGGTCTTGGATGTGTATCTATATATGTATTTGTTATAAAATATAGTATCGTTGAGTAAGTATCCCATAACACAAGTCTCGAACTTACTTTGGGGCTAGCTCAATCTGTGTGATTTGTCCGTATATATTTATTTATTATTACAGAACGTGACAGTTTTCTTGCGTGCAGCCGGCGTTCATTGATTTATAAGACTTTACATATACATAAATAATTAAAATTTGTGCTTTTACCTAAAGTCGTAGTAGACGTGAGTGTACTAAGCAGTAGCGGCGTTAGGAAAGGGCGCGCTTGGGCGACCGATAAGGAAGGGGCGCCCCTACCAAGCAAGGAAGGAAGACGTTAAGCCGTCAGTCCGATGCTGCAGAAAGGTCCCGGCATCATTGATGACAGTTGTTAAGCTATGTCAGATGACTTTAGGCAGCTTGAAAAATCTGACACCAGTGTTGGCCACTTACACACAGGAAAAACAAACAACCAAGCAAGGGCAGAGGACGCAGGGCAGTGTGATTCATTCGCATAGCATCCCCCTCTCCCTAATAAGAGGGGGCGCTCGGAGAAATCTTGCCCAGGGCGCCAGTAATGCTGACGCCGGCACTGAGTGTAAGGATTGTGTTGTGTTACTAAAGAATTTTCCATTCGTCAGAGTATAGCCCAGTAACACATGACCGCATAGCATAACCCTCAGTTTAAGCAGTCGGTTAATAAACAATCGCAATCTTTTATTTCGCAACACGATTTCATCACTGAAAAAAACAAATGATTATCCATGACTTTCACTATAAAAGCCTAATCTCCTTTTAATTATAAGCTCTGTGGCGGAGCTTTTAGTGTAATTAATTATATAATTTATAATTACTACCTACTAGTAGCTACCATTAGAGTACTGTTATTTGCCTTGGAGCATTCACTTAGTCATGTGTTACTTTTTATGAATACCTAGATTCTGCCCGCGACTTTGTACGTGATATAAAGTGGTATCTGCGATAATAGGTATTAAACAAATATATTTTTGCATGATTGAACCCCGAATCAGGGAATTTACCGTTATCCAAATATAATGTTTTAAACAGCTTTTTATTTCTGTTTTAAAAGTAAAACAGAAAGAAAATGAACACTTACAATATGTTTTCAAAAATACCGGTTTATAAGTGTTAATAACTGTTACAGTCGATAAGGTTTACATTGGCATAACTATGCGACAGTCCACACACACTTGCCTTAAAAATGTTTATCCAAGATCCAAGAATCTGTATTTTTTAAAATTGTAACTTTTGTATGTGTGCAATAAAGAGTTTACAAACAAACAAACAAACAGTGTAAACACGTACATAGAAAAATGCACGACATACATACATATTATCTCATCTTATCTATATAGTTACAGAAACTGGGCCGAACTGTCAAAATTAACTCGCTCCATCAAGTTCCACAAATGTAATTTCCCACCCAATCAACTGCGATTGTCCAAATATCTCATCCACACAGACAATCAAATATCTCGGAGTATATATTGATGCAAACTTAACTTTTAAAAATCATATTCATGCTGTATCACAAAGAGTGCGAACATTATCTTATATTTTAAAACAACTTCGCAATGTAGCTGATAAATCAATAATCAACATGCTGTATGAGGCGTTGGCTAAATTACCGCGACGCTATCCAACAAGAAAAAAGAATACATTAGTTATACCTACATCAAAACTAGAGATATTCAGCTCCGACCCGTTAGCAATGACAACAAAAATATATAATAATTTACCTGACAATTTAAGAATGGAAGAAAAGGACTCAATTTTCATAAGAAAATTAAAAAACTTACTGATAAATAAAACTTATTATAAAATCGACGAATTTTTAAATGATAAATTGACTAATTATAATGACAACGAAAACTAGACATACATAGGTAGGTACAGATAAATCTCTCCATTGACATACAAACATGACTTAGACTAAGGATAAATAAATAATAAAAGAAAAAAAAAGTATATGTATATTTAAAAATGACATAAATCAAATGTTACCCTAAAATATAATAATAAAAAATAAAAGGACTAGTGTAATACTTACGCAATACTATAGGATCACAAACTATTCCTCAAATGGACAAATATTATACTAATAATTATTTTTTAAAACTCGCTTGCCGTTCCATCCTTATTTCTGCGACACCCGACAGGGTTCATATTGTACCTATTTAAATTACAGTGCAGTGACTATATTGTTAAAGCTGATGTATTGTACAATATGAAATGCATATAAATAAATTGAAATTGAAATTGAAATCCATAATGGTATATTGCATCACTACTTGGGGTGGCTGTACCAAAACCGACCTAATTGAGTTGGAAAGAGCCCAAAGAATGATTTTAAAAGTAATCCTTTCCAAGCCACGCTTTTATCCTACAGCGAAGCTGTATGAACAGGCTGGTGTGCTGACTATTAGACAACTGTATATTGTATCAACGATCATGCGCAGGCATTCTACGCTCTCAGCAAGTGAAGTAAGAGTCCTGGCAGAGACAAGAAGATGTTACGCAGTTTGTCCACTCACTCCTGTGCATACAACCTTTGCACAAAAATTCTATCAGTTCCGAGGCAGCATGTTATATAATAGAATCAACAAAACACTAAAAATATGTAATTGTAAAAGGAAAGAATGTCTACAAACATTAAATATATGGCTACAAAAATTAAACTACACAAACACGAAAAAATTAATAGAAATTAATTTATAAAAAAAAAAAAACTATTATACACATAAAATAGCAAATCATATTCAAGTATCCCATATCAGTCTTCTGGTTATACTCATAATTAATTTAGTCAATGTTTTTTGCGAACCAACTCGGATCACTGCCTCATCTGCAACTTGTCTTGATAATTTCTTTTATGAAAATAAATATCTTAATAAATTTATTATTACCAAACTGCCTTCGGACCATACCGGTCAATTCACATCTTTTGCAAAAGAAATTAAGGAACCAATTAGTCAAGAAAATTTTTTTTGTAGGCCTATTACTTCTAAAAGCATATGTAAACTTAAAACCAGTTTAGGAAATAAATTAAGTTCAGTTGTGTACAAAGGGAATAACCCGGATGACCACTACAATACATTATTCAAAACAGTTTTTACGGAATATACAAAATCTCTGAAACAAAAACAAGTTAATGTCCGTAATAAGTTACAATTTAGTCAATGGGCTACTACGGGCATTTATATAAGCAGAGAAAAGCTTTTTGATCTTTATGCCCAAAAGCAATATAATTTTAATAGTAATTTTACTGAATATGTTAGAAATTATTCTAAAACGTTTAAAAAAGTGTGTAAACTGGCTAAATCCTTTTATATTAGTAGGAAAATAAATGAGGCTCCCAATAAAATAAAAGAAACATGGAATGTAATAAATAAAGAAACTGGTAAAACTAAATCTAAAAACCACATTAGTCAAATTAAATGCGGCAATAAAATTAATACCTCAACTTAAGAAATAGTACAAGTTTTTGAGGACTTTTTTACCAACATCCCCTTAGACCTTACTTCTAATATAAATTCTTCTAAATATAAAGCTGAAGACCTACTTAGAAATAATGTTCCTCCTTGTAGTGCTAAATTTAAATTTTACCATATTTGCCCCAGTGATATAGTCGATGCATACAAAGAGCTAAATCTTAAAAAATCTGAAAATCACTGGGGAATGTCTGTCAGTATTGTGAGCCATATTATAAATATTATAAGTATTATTGCTGCTGATTTAGCATTTATATTTAATGAATGCGTTAATGAAGGTATATTTCCTGATTTAATGAAATGCAGTTAATTATTACCCTTGTTTAAGAAAGGAGAAAAGTCAGACCCTAGTAATTATAGACCTATTTCCATTTTGCCGGTATTGAGCAAGGTGTTTGAAAAGATAATGCTTAAACAAATGCAGCTTTACTTTAAGACCCACAACATTTTCCATAGCCAACAATTTGGCTTTACTGGCGGAAAGTCGACCACCGATGCGGGAGTAGCCCTAATTACTCATATCTATAACGCATGGGATGCCATTGGTGCATTTTGTGATCTCTCAAAAGCATTTGATTGCGTTGATCATCAGACACTTTTGCTCAAGCTCCGGCAATACGGGTTTGAAAATAAGTCCATTGAATTGATAGAATCATATTTAAAAAACAGGCTTCAGACAGTCGAAATAAATTACACAAAGTCTAAAGGAACTAACTTAAAAATAGGTGTGCCCCAAGGATCCATTTTAGGCCCATTCCTTTTCTTAGTTTATGTCAACGACCTGCCTTATATGGTTGAAAAACAAGCGGGAATAGTGTTATTTGCGGATGACACGTCTCTAATATTCAAGTTGGACCGCGCTAGCGAAGACGTTCAAGCTACAAATAACACTTTATCTGCCATCTCAAATTGGTTCTCAGTCAACAATCTCTTGATGAATGCGCAAAAAACCCAATGCATTCGATTTACAGTCCCCAATGTGAGGCAGTCCAACGTTGACATACTAGTTGAAGGTAAAATACTAGACTTTGTAAATGATACCACCTTCTTAGGAATCACAATAGACTCTAAATTGCAATGGGGCGCTCATGTATCAAAACTTTCGAATAGACTTAGTTCCGCAGCATATGCTGTTAGAAGGATTAGACAATTAACAGATGTGGCAACTGCTAGGCTTGTATATTTTAGCTATTTTCATAGTTTAATGTTATATGGATTACTTCTCTGGGGAAATGCAACCGACATTCAAACTATTTTTATATTACAAAAAAGGGCAATCCGTGCCATCTACGGCTTGAACTCGAGGGATTCGCTCAGAGATTTGTTCAAAGACATAAATATTTTAACGGTAGCTTCACAGTATATACTCGAGAACATAATGCACGTAAGGAAAAATATGACGTCATTCAAAAAAAATTGTGATGTAAGAGATAGACCCTTGCGTAACGATCATAAACTATTTCTACCGCGGTATCGGCTTAGCAGAGTTAGTGATTCGTTCATGGGGAACTGTATACGTTTTTATAACAAGTTATCAAAACCAATCCTAGATATGCCTGATAGAAAATTCAAAGGTTATGTCTTCGATCATTAATACCAACTAGATAACGCATTACCTACAAAATCGTAGCAAAATTCTGTCCGCTCGAACATATAGCTATACATCTACATTGACTTACTAATAAACAGAGACTAAAGTTTTAAAACCATTTTAATATCAAGATATTTCAGACCATATCACCTTACAATAAGGTCGCTTTTTTTAAAACAATTACCTTATGCTTACGATTATTCGTCACGAAGACTAGCAAAGTAATAAATAACACCTGTCACTTTGAAACGAAGAATCATTTTGTCTAAGAACATCCATTGTGATGACAACCTTATTGCACTAATCATAAAGTACTTTTCTCGTTGATTACATTGCGAGTTACGTCGTTTTGTTTCGTTTCTGTTTGCTTCTTCAAATGCTTTCAAATGTTTGTGCGGATGTTGGCTAGCTTGGCCAAACATTTCTTGCCGTGGTTGAAAATCGGCAACATTTATTTATAATGTTTATTATTAGTTAAAAGGTAAAATGTATAAAATAGTTAATTTACCTACCGAAAATAAGATACTCCGGACGAAAAATTCTTTTTTCGGCCATTATTTCGACAAGTTTTTAGTGCACACTGCGGCATCGTGACACTTCGTTACGTTGGCTGTGTTTGGACCGAACTAAATAAAATAGCCCCACACTGCTTGAGTGAGAAGCTATTTGCCGAGCCGTTTTTTATGCGCTGACCCGACATCTAGTTGGTATTAATGATCGAAGGGTTATGTAAAACAGTTACTTTGTAAAAAGGCCTATTATAGTACTAAAGATTTCCTAAATGACAATAATTGGGTTTGAGCTTGGCGCAGACACCTCGTAGTTTTGTATATATGACTATATATTTGGTACATTCGGTACAAAATATTTTTAAAGATGACATTTATAAAAGTTCAATATTTTGACATATTTTTTTATATTCATATATTATTTTCTTAAACATCACGTTTTAAAATTCAGTTTACAATGACTATAAAAAGGACAATGTATACTCAGTCCACATACCTAGTTTTTAAGATAAACTAAAATTGTAAGTTGACCTCGATTGGAGAAAATGCGCTGTGCAGTTTGTTGCCGCTTCTTCTGCACTCCGCTTTGGAAGCGGCATTAAACTTAGCCATAGTAAATTACTGACGTCAACAATTCTCAGTTAAAAATATATGACAATTAATAAGTGTCCAAATGACCTATGTTAAATAAACGTTTTTGATTTGATTTGATTTTTTTTTGACAGGCACCGGCCTAGTTTGGCGTCTCCAGAAGTCCCACAAGTTTTTTAAGTGAATACTGTTATTTAAATCGTACTGTACAACTTGTGAAGTTAAATAAAGACTTTTTGTATTTGTATTGTATTTGTATAGTATCGCGTCTTTTTCCCTTGCGGGGTAGACAGAACCTAGGTCTATAACACCTTATGGCCACATTCAGCATGTTGGAGGGCGTGTAGATGGAAAACGGAATCAAATAGTGATGGGTTGATAGCCGCATCGCCTATTGCAAGATTCCGCAGATTTTAGCCCAATCCCTCGATCGGATTTTACGATCTGCGCGGGAAGAGCAGCAGCTGGCAAATTCTACGTTTTTTCCTTTCTTCCAGACCAGCATGGAAGAGAAAAATTTTAAAACAGTTTTCTAACAGCTTGGTTACAGAAACATTATTCTGTTACACTTTTAAAAGTGTTAAGAGCTAAACCGTTATAAAACACCCAAATAAGTGTTAATGGAATAATTATGTAACAGATTTAATGTGTAGTGTAACCCTTATTTATTTATTTTGATACGTAAAACAGGTTACAATCATTACAGTATAAAAAATTACAAGAAAATATATAGTATAATCACTAGACTGTACCCCAAAACATAGGCACACAAATAAATAAATAATAATAAATAAATATATACAGACAAATCACACAGATTGAGCTAGCCCCAAAGTAAGTTCGAGACTTGTGTTATGGGATACTAACTCAACGATACTATATTTTATAACTAATACATATATAAATACTCATCCAAGACCCAGGTCAATCTGAAAAAGATCATTTTCCATCTTGACCTGGCCGGGGATCGAACCCGGTCACTCCGTGTCGCAGGCTGGCGTGTTGACCGCTGCGCCACGGAGCTAGGTAGTCAGTTTTCCAGATTTCAATATAGCTAGGGGGTTCAAAATCACGCTGTATGGTTAGCAGTAGGTTCTTTAAATGTTTTCATTTAAATCACTTGTTCAAAGGTTATAATTGAGACTCATAGCTCACTTGAGTATTTATTCGGGTAATTATATCCCACCTTTTTCTCCCACATACATCCTTATCAAAACTGGGCCAGTATTTAGGCCCATACGTCTTGCTTTAAAAACCACTTTCGTTGCAAATAATTCTAATATAGAGTTGGAATCGCGTATTTTTGCGGTAGATACTGTGTCCATAGTTTTAGAAACATTGGGACAAAACACCACATATTTAATAATTGAAGAGTTTGTTTGTTTATTCATTGAAAAATATTACATTTATTAAATAAAAATAGTTAAAATTATATCAAAACAAAAAAAAAAAGACTAGTCAAATATGCCACCCCGAACTGTACCTGGCTCAAAGGTACCCAGGTTATGTCCAGCCGCCGCTCGCGCAGCTGACCCAGGCGTACGAATAAATTCGTTTATGTAGGAAGCCGCATATGTACTTACGCAGGTTGCATTCCACAATAAACTGCGTCCTCTCTGCCACGGTGTGTCTGCCTATTTTAATGTCTACATATTTTAATGTAATGGCAATATGCCCGGCTGGCAATATTGTAATCAGAATCTGTAATAGAATATAGAATCCTAATAAAATAAGTTCATCATCATCATCAGGTCTTTTTAGTCTCCACTACAGGAGCATGACCCTCTCTGTACTATCAGAACAGACAGAGGATTTGGCCTACACTCTCCTCGCTGGCCAGACGAGTTGAAGAGATTGATATTTATGAGCTTTGTTTAGCTTGTATTTCCTATGTCGCCTCTTACGACCTCCATGAGAAGACTTGGAGTGGCCCTATTCTACTCTGCCGGAAACCACACGGCTATATACCTATTAATAGCATATTATTATCTAATATCCTACTCTTGTACCGGAGCTTACAATCAGCCACCATATCCTCCATATGTAGAACTTATAGCCACCCTACATCCACCCTCAGCGTGAGAACGGCTGAGCCTGTAATCAACCAATCGTACAATTACAGACAGACCGGCATTATGTGCAGTATTAGTGATGAATAATTAAAGTTGCAGCCTGATTGGCCGGTTGGATTTTTATGTAGTGAGAATTTGACGACGTAACTGCTTCTTCTTTATAGACAAAGAGTTACTTTATGTAGGTACTATACCTATTTTAGTTTAATAAAATATCCTTGATAAAAATGCTTGGAAATAATTTAAATGTATATTTTAATGTAAGTAATTTAATTTTTTTTTATGTTATTGGGCGGCAAACGAGCAAGCGAGTCACCTGATGGTAAGCGACCAGCGCTGCCCATGGACAACTGCAACACCAGGGTGTAACAGGAGCGTTGCTGGTCTTTCAAGGAGTTGGGGAAAGGACATGGGGGAGGAAATAGGGGAAAGATGGGTCTACGGCTGTCTCACTCACCGAACGAAGCATAGAAGCGGTAAAGCTCCTACTCAAACGTCGAATTTCTGTGAGAGTGTGGTACTTCCCCGGACGAGCCAGCCCATTCATGCTACTAGCAAAAATGAATTTTGCCGGTAGCGTGGCTCTACCACAACTAAACTAATTTAATTATTGTAAAATATATTGTTATATCCGAGCCCTTCAGGCACATAAAGACCAAGACTGGACTGAGTTTCTTTCGGCATATTCTTCTCAGCAGTGGTCATTCCGAAACGCTAGTAGATTTCGATTTTGCAAACAAAAAAAAGAAAAATATACAACAGAAACATATGACGTTCAAAAAGCAATACATGTATCTTATTTTGAATAAAAATTATTCATGTTCATTTTAAACCGACTTTTAGACAACGATTTTTTTTTTTACATTTCTTGAGTACAAATGTAAAAAAAAAAACGTTAAAAATAAAAAAAAACTGAACGAATTTTATTATGCTTAGCCTATTATTATAGGAAAAATTGAGGAAATTGCTAGCTTCAAAGTTCTGCGCTGCGTTCGCAATAGCATAATTATTGGGCGCTGAAATAGAATGCGAGTTGAAATGAAAAGGCAAGGATTGGCAAAATTAACTAGCTTGGCCCGCGACTCTAGTTAACTAGGCTTAATTATTATATATCTATTTATACTTATAAATATAAATTACTATTATCTTATCTTATCTTCGACGGGGCCGACTCAGAGTCGGTAGCACGTCTAACCTTTGGGTTATTTTGTACTTACCCCATGCCTTACTCACCCGCACGGTTTATTCTGAAGAAGGTACCTGTAGTCCTCTAGCTCAGGATAAGGTGATCCTAAGACGTCCAAACGCTTACCAGCTAACGAGTCACAGATACATAAAATGTGTCTCATTGTCTCCTCCGATTCCTCACATGCCCTACATAGTGGGCTTTCGACAATTTTTAGTTTAAAGAGATGACTGTTATTTTCAAAGTGTCCAGTCAGGGCTCCCACTAGAACTCTTGTCTGTTTCCTGCTGTATTTGCAGATCACTTTGTGCCACCTGGCGCTTTCCAAGCCAAGTGTTTCCTTCGAGTGTATATGTCCACTCATATTTCTCCATTCAGCTTGGTGTCTACTGTCGACATACGCATAAATTACTATTAATAAACTTATAACTACCGGTCAACTACCGAACGCCCCAATCGGGCAACATAACAATAGATAATCAATTGTGTCTGCATTCCTCGAGATTGATGAGCTAATAGAATAGAATAGAATAGAATTTTTTTATTTGCTAGAATACAGAATTTAAAAGAGAGCTAAGAAATAAAATACGGTGAAAATTCCCATATTTGATTTAGAAATAAAACTATGCTATGAAGGATCATCATCACCATCATCATTTCGAGTAGGTGACACGGTCAATCGACCATGCACACCCTGGTTTCAAAGTTCTTTGGAACCGCCTCTCGGCCTCTGACGTGGTTCTCGCTCAGACAATCAGGTGATTCAAGCCTGCAATGTCCTAACCAAACTGGAAACTATAAGCAAAGTATGCTTCCCGTGGGAATCGAACCCACGATCCCCGGGTTAACAGGCAAACGCCTTAACCACTGGACCACGGAGGCTGTCCTTTTGGCATAAGAAAAGTTGTTCATATTGACTCGAGGGTTGTTTACTTGCTCTACACATTGTATAGCACAAATTTGACCTAAATGACCTACGTTTGATGCAAAGTGACATTGCATCACTCACCAACCGAAAATTCTTCGAAACTCCTACGCCGAAACGCGTAAACAAAAACGGTCTACAGGCAAACGTTCTAACCACTGGACCACGGAGGCTGTCATAAACCGTGATAGCTAGACAGTTGACATTTTCACAGATGATATACTTATGTTGCTGGTATTACAACAAATACTAATGTACCGGCCAAGTGCGAGTCGGACTGGCGCACGAAGGGTACCATTATCTTTAAACACAAATGATGATTTTTTTATTTATTTATTTCATGATAATGGTTTATGAGATACAGCATGGTGACAGACAGCCAGACGGACAGTGGAGTGAAGATAATAGGGTTCCATTTTTACCCTTTGGGTACGGATACGCTAAAAACTACATACAGCGTGATTTTGAACCCCCTAGCTATATTGAAATCTGGGAATTAGAATCCCTAATGGAATACAGAACTGTAAGAAAAAAAGGTAAAAAAAGAAAAAAATAATTAAACCTTTCATAGAAATTCGTCCAGCTGATCGGCGACTTTGTATGGAAAACCTAATTCTCTTTTTCGTTTTTTACCTTTTTTTCTTGCAATTCTGTGTTCCATTAGGGACTCTGATTCCCAGATTCCAATATAGCTAGGGGGTTCAAAATCACGTTGTATTTCTTATTTCTGAAATCTAGTATGAAATCGAGACCATTATTTCACGACCCCTACATATGGCAAACGTCAGTTGCTATAATAAAATAATTACTATAATTACTACTTACGTTCTTGTTAATTACAGGAGCTTTTACAATTGTGTTGCTTTTTTGCCGATTTCATAAAATGGACGGCTAGGATCAGCTGTTCCACTAACCGATAGGCGTTGGGTTCGATGCCCAGCGGAGACAATTTTCAACCGACTTTAACTAAAAAGGAGAAGGTTATTAATTCGGTTGTTTTTAGGGTTCTGTACCTCATAAGGTAAATATATAGGTACCCTTATAGGATCACTCGGTTTTCCGTCTGTCTCTTGGTCTGTCAAGAGTCAAGACCCTTTTTCTAAGGAACGCCTTGAGGTATCAAGCTAAAATTCATATCAAATACAGCTCTACTGTCCCTTGTAGCTGTGAAAAAATCAAACTTCTAAGACAACGCAATAAAAAGATACAGCCGTTTATGCCGCAAATTTTTGTGTTTTTTCGACATTCGCAAGGGAATCAAAACCTACAGGGTACTTCCCATGAACCCAGAATCTTGAAATTTGCTATGAAGCAACGTCTTATAGCACAGATAGGTAAAGGAAAAATTGCAAAAAGTGTAAATTTTAAGTTACCTACATCATATAATAAGAATATTTTTAATATTTTTTAACTTGTTATAGATAACGGTACGGAACCCTTCGTGCGCGAGTCTGACTTGCACTTGATCGATTTTTGAAATTTTTGTAAAGAAATGACGCCGTTCGTAAACGAGCTATTTCGTACAAAACAAAATCGCTCGAAGACGAGTGTCACACATTCAAAAATAGTATTTTTATATATATTTGGAGCAGGGCTCCAAAATATTGTAATTTTTTGTTGTGCCTACGTTTGACAAATAAAATCAATTGATTGATTTTTTATTTTTTTTTTATTTATTCATCAAACAAACACATAATCTTAAATTATATAAAAGATGTACAAAAACCTTAAAAGATTTGTCCGCACATCCGATTTGATAATTATAATAAGTGGCTAACACTGTAATCTTGAGGCGAGGATGGCCCAGTGGGCGTGCGTGAGCTTTATTAGCGCTTACGCATGTTAAGCAACCCCGGGCGCGGTCCCCACTTGGATAGGTGACCGCAGTGGCATAAAAATATCTCGAGCTCCTCCGTGCTTCGGAAGGCACTTTAAGCCGTTGGTCCTGGCGTCATCATTGATGACAGTCGTTAAGCTATGTCAGATGCCTTTAGGCAGCTTGAAATATCTGACACCAGCACACACGAAAAACAAAAATTTAAGGCTTTCCAAAGGCATCAGAATCGAATCTAAAATCACAGCTAGAATATTCATCTCCGCGTGTTCCCTTTCACGTCCTCGTCTGCGGTGAGTTGGACTCCAAGGTTCTTTATTATGACACCAAGCTAGCTTACACTATGAAATGAAATGAATTGATTTATTAATTTACATACAAACAAAAAACAGGGTCCAGCATGTCTGGCCATCAAGATGGCATGTAAATATTATGTTTTATGCCTAATAAAATTATGCCTTATTTATTATCTAACAAATTTGTCATCTTATTAAGAGCCCGACATATGCCAGGCGGCGTGGCGATACAAACGCGGATGGTCTAAACGCGTTGGCTACTTTGGATATTTTAGTTTTTTAGGAATATTCAAGGGTTATTCGAAAAAGAAAAACATATGATGGCTGCCTTATCTGTAATGCAATAATAATCAAACGTTTCAAGGTTAATTTTAATGTATTTGGTGAATAATGCTATATAGAGGAAAGTAACCAAATATGGAATAGTATCCCTAATTTGGAATACGGGCATTACTCGTAAACAAAGAATCCTAAATGCGATAAGTACTGATATTCCATCTCTTTCTACCTCTATCCACGTGCACCAGTCTTGACAAGTCAGTTGTGCGAGCGCTTTGGCCACGGTGGAGGTGTTTTGTTTTGTCGCCGTCAGAAAACTTTTACGGGTACGTAATAAAAAATGTATTTTTCGTTACTTATTGTGAATGGTGTGTTTGTTATTGTTTCTCTACATTAATTAAGTGTTTTTGTGAAAGTATTAGAAGCAAGATGTTATCTTAGTTTACTCATTTCAAAAATATTTAATTTATGTTCAATTATTTAAAAATGCCAAATATGGACTATGAATATGGACACCTGGATTTGTGACTTCTGCAAATAATTCAAGTTCTTTTTTCTATTTTATGAAAGTTCCTAATGCCAGTATTATAATTACATTAAGTTTTGATTGTTTTATGTTGATTTTTTAATTTACGTTACTTTTTTTATAGGTTTATGCCTGAGTTTATATACTATTCCATATTTGGGGTACCTATTCCATGATTAGATACCTTTATGATAATTTTGTTTTTGAAAAAATATTATACTTAAAATGAATAAGTATGACAACTGGTTGTTACTTTGTGAAACGCAAATATATAATAAGATAAAATTACTAGTAAAAGGTTTTGATTTCAAATATTTGTTTTTTTTATGCCCATAAAACAAACCGGTATTCCATATTTGGTTACTTTCCTCTACCGAGTAAATTAGACGTGATTTGGAGGCAACTTTGCAATTTTTTTCTATCGAGAAAATTTAACGCAATCGTGTTTTTGAGTCAGATAGTTACCAGAGTTAGTCCTGAACTTTGCTGCATTTTTATTTCAACTTGAGTATTTAATTATTATTGATATAACAGTCAATCATGCAAAGCAGTGTGAGGTAGTATGGGCCCTTAATTGAATTATTTTTAACTTAACTATACATTTGTTATTTTTTTATGAAGGTGGAAGGGAAGAAAGGTGGCCTATGTTGGCTACTTTTTGGATGCCGGAGTGTCACCGAGGTAGAGGTAGACCGAGAAGGAGGTGGAGAGATGATCTCGACAAGTTTATGAATGGATGGGCGGAAGTTGCGATGGACAGACACGAATGCAAAAACAAGGGGGAGGCCTTTGCCCAGCAGTGGGATATAACAACAAGCATTTATGACTAATTTATTACATTACAGTTACTACTGAATAATACAAAAACATTATTATAAAGTTAGTCCAGAGTATTTACTATAATATTAAATAGGTTTTATCAAATAAAATGTTTTTTAAACAATTCTTAAAAATGACAATATATCTGAGTTTCCTAATTAGCTTGTAGCTTCTTATAGGTTTTTCCCGCCATACAATGAAGACATTTTCTTTTTAACCCCGTGTTTGACATTGGTGTAATTATCATAAGACCATGACGTTGTTATCTCTTATTAGCTGAATTTGAAAGTTATAAAAAAACATCCAAACGCTTTTTCCTTTGCTGTGATGCGTCTGAGGTCCAATGTATATGATTTGGCAAATATTTGTACTCGAAACGAAAATATTAAAACTTAAAATTAGACACGTCAAAAATACTTATTTATTATCGATAATTTCCCAATACCTCAATCGAAAAACGAACAAGAGCATTAGTTATATTTTCAAATATGGAACGCGTCGAATCGTGACGTCCCTCGGGCGCGCCCTTTCGCGATTGGTCCGCGCCGACATGTGCTTGTATTGTATCGCAATGTCGATGCTAGTGATGTAAATATGTAATAATTAATCACGATTTATCGATCTGTAGATAACTTCCTATAGACAGAATTTTACAGGTACATGGACTATGTGTTCATTGACACTTATCTTTAATAATAAATTACTGATAATAACCATATTGTTTGTTTTTAAGGTCATAAAAGTTAGCGATATTTTGTGGCTCAGTGATTTTAACACTTTTAACTTTTAAAGACCCACTGTTTTATTTAATTTCCTATAGACCCGCATGGCATTCCAGAATGTCATGTGGGTCTTGAAAGGTAAACCATATTGTTTCTTTGTAATTTAAGTTAGCGATACCTGGTTGCGTGGTTCAGTGGTTTTAAAGCGCAACCCTCAACCACAACTGAAAGGTTGTGTGTTCAAACCATGTCCGGTCTGGCTTGTAGGTACCTCTGATTTTGTAATATTTGTAATTGTTTTTTTTCAGTCTGACTCATGTGGGTAATTTTCATCGACCATTGCCTGCTGGGAAGGAAACCGATTGTAGGTATAAAAGACAGATCATTCGTTCATCCGGCGTCTTACGTACGTAGCTTAATGCCTTATATTTATTTTTTTCGTTGTAAGTGTAGGCTGCTAGTGTCAGACCTTTTAATGCCTTAGGGCATCGGACAAAGGTTAACGACTGCAAGACTGTTAAAGGCCAAGACTAAAGGCTTACCTAAACGTGCAACGTACTTGCCTAAGCTGAATGACTGTAATCAAAACAAATTAGTCGAACCCTGCCGTGCCCAAAACCTGTACAAGTGTTCAATTCTCTCGGTATGGGGTTTCACTCCTAGACCACTGAACCATGACCGCTTCTGTATACCAATTCAATCACAAATAAAGTATAAATAAAATAAATATAGTGACAAATCACACAGATTGAGGTAGCCCCATTGTAAGTTCTAAACTTTTGTCGTGGGATCTAACTCAACGATACTACATTTTATAATAGTTAAATACATAAATAAACATCAAATACCTATGCCAATCGTCCTTCTGAAAAAAATCGTTTTTCATCTTGACCTGACCGATTATCGAACCCGGGACCTTGCGAATTAAAGGCACGTGCGGTACCAATTAGCCACAGAGGGCGTCATAAAGATAAAAGAAAGCATATGATCGATTTGACGAATCGAAAAAAAACTATCGATATCTTCCCTTCACTACAAACAATGGAATAAACGAATACGAATCGAAGGTTGTATTGTAAGTATATAACTCTATGGTCGTGACTTGCTCAGGAGTGGGGGTAAAAGACAAATGGTCGTGTAAATTGAGAAGTGTGCGCCCGCGGGTTCACGTGTCATGTTCTTGGATCTTATATATCTTACACTCGCACGTTTTGTTCCTCAGGTGTTATAGTTTCTTATTTTTCTTCTTTAGCCTGTTGGGCGTACCATGCAGTCCGATTGAGCGGACTAGATGAAATCTTTACTTTATTATCTTTTTTATTTGGTCCCATCGGGACACGGATTGACGTAGGTGAAACTTTATCCCAAAAAAAAAAAACAAAAAAAAAACAGATGTTTTTTTTGGGATTAAATTTGGACAGACATCAGGATGGAATGTCAACTCATTTCTCTCTCTAATATGGAGTTACATTGTCATTTCAAGCATGTCAATAGGCGATGCGGTTAGCAACCCATCACTCTTTGATTACGTTTTTCATCTACACGCCCTCCAACATGCTAAATGTGGCCATAAAGTCTTATAGGCCTAGGCCCTGTCTGCCCCGCAAGGGAAAAAGACGTGATACTATGTATGTATCGTCATTTCAGCCATTAGAAATCCACTTCTGTATAAAGGCCTTTCCGAGGATTCTTCGTTCCGAGGATATTGCCATACTCACCACGCTTGGGATTGGAAGACGGATTGGCCGTCACACAACACACAGCAAGTTGTCTCCCAATTGGGCACAAGATGTAACAAAGAAATTTCCTTTTTTTTTAAAAGAAACTAGCGGCCCACCAGCAGGCCTATTTGCTAACTCAGTGTACAACGATTTGATAGTCATTTCAAAGTACATTACGTTTTATATATCTTTAATAAAAATAGTCAATCATAGGAAACCCGCAATGTATTTTGAAGTGACTATCAAAACGTTCTCACTGAGTTAGCAAATAGGCCGGCAGGCTTGGCACGGATAGATTCAGGTATTTGGATTGAAAAAGAGAAAATTGGACTACCTATAGATTTTTATTGAAATAATCTATCTACATTTAAAGTATGTAGAATAGTACTTAAATATTTCAATGCATACAGTATCTATGTAAACGTATAGATAAATTATTTCAATATAAATCAGTAGTTTAATTTTCTCTTTTTCATTCTTTCGACATGACATTAGACAAAGATATTTCCCAAAATAAAAGGCTTGGTATTATTTTTTATTAGCAAGGGTTGCTACAATTAAACTACAATATGAACAATAAAATCGAATGCTTCAATCAATCAAAGCATTTTTGTTAGCAATTTTAAAATTCTTTATCATAAAGTCCAAAATGCTCTAAATAATTTAAGGATTCGTGTGGTACTGGGAAGGTAAAAATTAAAGTTGGTAACAGAACAGACAGAGCAACATATAATGTGAGTTTAGCCCATGCAGACATACAGAGCATTTACCATTAGTTTGTAAATTTTTGATAGTAAGTAATTAATTATTATTGTTACATAAATATTCATCATCAGGTCTTTTTAGTCTCTACTACAGGAGCACGGCCCTCGCTGTACTACTAGAGCCATACTTGGCCAGAGCAGCCAGAGGACTTGGCCTACACTCTTCACGCTGACCAGACGGGTTGGAGAGGTTTCTCAGATGTTTATAAGCTTTGTTTAGCTCGGCACTACTAACATACATATTATCACGTCTTTATCCCTTACGAGGTAGACAGAGCCTAAAGTAGTAAGACCGAAAGGGAACGTTTAGCGTGTTGGTGGGGGTGAAGGATGGAAACGGGAGCAAAATTTTAAAATTTTATTGTTACTCTAAAAAATCAAATCGTTTTTTTCAGAAAATAGGCCTTTGCAGGCAGTTTCATACGTCAAATCATATTTTAAAGGATCCAATTAAGTAATATTTACTTATATTATTAATTAATGTTTAAAAGCTACAGACTACTCGTGTTTCGGAACTGACCACTGCAGAGAAGGAACGCCGAAAGAACCTCTTTTCAACAGTATCGGTTGCCTCGGGCTATTTAGTTAAATGGCTATTTTTCTTTTTCCTTTTTTTATTTCAACTTATGTTCACAATTTTATTATAAAACACGCTCACAAAATTTTATGAGAAATGCGACCTATAGAAGAGAACATGCGGACAGCAGGACAATACGAAATAATTCTTACCCAAGAAGAAATCTAGACATAGACATCTTGATTATGCTTTAGAGCAGTCTCACATAATAAAATTGCGCTTATGTTAATGGCCTCACAAGTCTCATGACAAAAGATGTTTAATGGGATAAGTGTGTAATGGCTTTTTTTTTACTTTCGTAAAATGTAATTGCCCTACCACCTTCAAAGGATCATTAAAATAAGTTAAAGTATCGATATGAAATAACTTGTGCTAAACATAGATTTAAAAAAATAATTGCGTCTGCTAAATACCTAGTCTTTTTTGACAGATAAATATTTAAAACTTTTTTCAACTTTCGAACACAGTAGTCTATCCTTCTGCACTTAGTTATAACTTCCAAATAATTTGAAGAATCGTGAAGGCACTAAATCAATCAAAGAAAGCGAAGTAGTGATTACCCGAGACGTACACCTCGGGGTAGGGGATTCGATGTCCGAGCTCACATCCATCAAAACTCGTCTATTTTCCAGTGATTTTCGAATCAAAACCTTTTTTCGAGGGCTGCGGTTGGGTTTTTTTTTGGGAATACGACTATGTATTGTGAATCATGTACTCGTACCTAACACGCAAATACTTATGCTTTTCTTTTTTTTTCTTTTTTAATAATAAATATATTTTTTTTTTTTTTTTTTATTTATATCCGACGGCAAACGAGCAGACGAGCCACCTGATGGAAAGTGGTCACCGTCGCCCATGGACATCTGCAACACCAGAGGAGCTGCTGATGCGTTGCCGACTCTTAAGATACCTGTAAACACGCCTTTTGAAGGACCTCAAGTCATAGCACACAGGGAAAACCTCGGGAGGGAGTCTATTCCACAATCTTGCTGTACGAGGAAAAAAACCACGTGACGCTCTGACATTTTTGGAGACCCAAGTGTCAAGGATGTGGGGATGGACTTTACTCCTGTGGCGAGCGGTGCGGTGGTAGAAAGATATATAGGGACAAACCACATAAAAATTGAACTAGCCCCACAGTAAGTTGTAAACTTGTCACTAGGATACCAACTCAAGGATAATACAACGTGATTTTGAACCTCCTAGCTATATTGGAATCTCGGAATCAGAATCCCCAATAGAATACAGAATTGCAAGAAAACAAGGTAAAAGTCGAAATCGTATTACGTCTTTTTCCCTTACGGTGTAGACAGAGCCTAAGTCAGTATAAGACCTGAAGGCCACATTTAGCATGTTGGTGGGCATTAGGTGAGAAACGGAATCAAAATAGTGATTGGTTGCTAGCCGCATCGCCTATTAACACTATTGCTCAAATTTCACCCATTCCCTCGATCGGCTTTTACGATCTGCGCGGGAATAGAAGCAGCTGGTACATTCTACGTTTTTTTTTCTTTTCTCCCAGACCAGCATGGAATAGTTTGATACCTGTTTCTGTTTCTGTTTATTTCTGTTTCTGTTTATTTATAAATCTCTTACACTATTCTTACAGGTTTTCCCTAATGCAATAGTGAAGCTACAATATTAATTATTAACGCTACTATAACACAACACAAATAAAGACCTAGTGTTACATTAATGCAATTTTAAAATAATATATAGCCTATGTTACTTTTTTTATGGTGTAGGACAGCAAACGAGCAAGCGGGTCACCTGATGGTAAGTGATCACCGCTGCCCATGGACAACTGCAACACTAGGGTGTGACATGAGCGTTGTAACCTTTAAAATAAAAAAAAAAACAATGTAGCTCCCTCGAACATGTCTCAATTGTATATTTGTAAATTATTGTTATGTAGTATTTATAATATTTATTTTTTACTGACATAAACGTATTCTGATTTAATAATTTTGACTGTATAACTAATTCTAGAACCTTGACCATATGTAGGTAAGGCTATTTTCTTAAACTCACGTTGAACATCGACAGCTCCGTAGCGCAGTGGTTAACACGCTAGCCTGCGACACGGAGTGCCCGGGTTCGATCCCCGGCCAGGTCAAGATGGAAAATGATCTTTTTCAGATTGGCCTGGGTCTTGGATGTTTTTCTATATACCTATGTATTTGTTAAAAAAATATAGTATCGTTGAGTTAGTATCCCATAACACAAGTCTCGAACTTACCTTGGGGCTAGCTCAATCTGTGTGATTTGTCCGTATATATTTATTTTATTTGTTATTTATTTATTTGCATACCAAATGTTGGCGCGCTTATTCAATAGAATTTTGACCAACCCATTGTAAATTGTATTTCTACCGTGTTTGCGTGGAAATAAATGTATTTCATTTCATGAATAACGGAGTTCTGAGTAACAAACATTAAATAAATAGATATATACGGACAAATCACACAGATTGAGCTAGCCCCAAGGTAACTTCGAGACTTGTGTTATGGGGACATTAAAATGAAACATACAACCACACCCTTTTTTTTAAATCGGTTAATAATGGAGTATAAAACAGAGGGACCATACATTTACAATTATAATACTATACCTAAGTACTAAGCGGAACCCTCTTCACAGCCCCTTATAACTAGCAAATTATAGTGGTACCTACTTAGTTCGGTAAATCACATACTTCCGCTACCTTATTACGAGGTCTGGTTAGAATTGATTTGAAGGTTATAAGTACCTTTGATTTTTTACTCGACTGGGCTGAAAAGAAAAAAAACAAGTCACAGTCGCGCACGAAGGGTTCCGTACCGTTATCTATAAAAACGGCAAAAAAATCATGTCTGTTGTATGGGAGCCTTTTAATATTAATTTTATGTTTATTTCTCTTATGTAACTAAATATTCTGTGAATATTTCAAGCCTCTACCTGTTGCCGTTATCAATATCGAGCAAAAAGGAGCAAAACAATCACGTTTGTGAATCACGTGTATGTTATAGAGGCAACAGAAATACATCATCTGTGAAAATTTCAACTGTCTATCACGGTTCATGAGATACAGCCTGGTGACAGGCTGTATCTCATGGCCAAAAAATCATCTCAAAGGCCAAAAAATTTGTGGCTGAAGCTCACTATAATAAAGAGCGGTATGATGCTCTCTTACAAAAGCAGCAGTGCTATAGTGCTCCTGAAACGGCAATTACAATGTCACCTGTAATAGCCATTGTTCCCGAGTCTAGAGAATGTGATACTGGAAAATTTAACTTAGAAACAAGGATAGGTACGATAGATAATAGTTTTAATAAAAAAAGTCTTTGTAACAAATTATTAATATACTCTGATAAATTAGGTCAAGGTCTTAGTAGCATAATTTTGAGTCACCTCAACCATAACTGTTCTGTATACAACACATGTACACCCGGCGCTTCTTATTTAGACCTGGTAAACAGCATTACTTGTGACAGTCTTGATGAAAACTGTACAATATTATGTGGTGACAGTTCCTATGTATCAAAAAGGAATATTAAACAAAGTATGGACAAATTAATTAATATAAATGAAAGAACACAATGTAAATTTATGATATGTGCCTTTCCGTATTCGGAATCTTTAGATAGGAAAAGAAACGAGCACATACACAATTTAAATGTACATATGTACAACATGACGTATCGTCATGGTGATTTTATTTTTTATTTAGATATAAATAAGTTTATAAGTAGATTTAAGTTGACTAACGATACTATGTATCTTCCTTTTAATTTTAAAAGACAAATAGCTACAGTAGTAGCTTTTAATTTACAAACTTCTGTTGTATGTAGTACAACTGCAAATAATTTTAAATTTGACACAGGTATTGCAACTAATGATATACCTAAAATACAAAATCCTCAGTCTGATTTAAACTAATTAATAAGACAAAAGTCAAAAAAATATCTAAAAAATTGCCCCTAATTGAAGAAACTAGAGATGATCCGGATGCTCTATGTAATAAAATGTTTGGTGTTATTGAATCGGAATTCAACAATACATTCAAAATTAAAAAATGTACTAAACGTATCGGTAAAAAATTTAGTGAATGGGCTACAACTGGTATTTACGTTAGTAGAAACAGGTTATACGAATTTTTAGCTATGAAAGCTTACAATAAAAATACTGAATTTATTAATTATGTTAGAACTTACTCTAAGGTTTTTAAAAAGACGTGCCTGAGCGCAAAATCTTTATATACAAGAAAAGCTATTCTAGATTCTCATGATAAGATAAAGACCACTTGGAAAATTATTAACATGGAAACCGGGAAAACTAAAAATCGTGACAACAAAATAGAATTAAAAGTAGATAATAAGATCCTCAGTACTAATGAAGACGTCGCAAAATATTTCGAAGATTTCTTTACTAACATTTCCGTAAATACTACTGCCTCCTTACCACGGCCGACAATCTGCTAATATCGGAACGCAACGCGTAGCGGCCATCTTGCCCACTATTGGTTGATGCCTTGCTGACGTCATGGTCTGACGTTCGTCGCTGGCGCCTCAGAAGAATAATATACATAGAAGCCGCATAAAAATAGAAACTGAAAACAGATAGTTGACACTGTATTTTTCTTATGAGCTTTTGCTTATGACAGAATGAGACAAAAACTTCAGTCAGTTTCTATTATTTTCATGGTTGTCCCGACTTGAAATGTCAATGGACTCCATTGGACTCCAATTTAATCCGACTAAATTCAAAATAACTTATTACAGTTCAACGTCTGTAATATTAGCATCTTGCCGATTTGATCGGGTTATATATCGACAAAAACATTGCGGCGGAATTGTGATGTCTGCAAATTAAATATAGGATTGTGCTAAAATTCTCACGGAAAAAAAGTATTAACCGGTGTTGGGTTGGTGCGTTATCAAATGACCATTATACTAAACAATGTCTTGTGCAATGGAGCGATGTAAATCCCATTCAGGACGAACAGAAATAAATTCTGTAAAACATAATTTTCTTCGGTAAGTTTTTCAGTTAAAAGTGCATAATTAAAACCCAAAATACCTCAAAATACAACAATAATATTGTCAATTATATAACGTATTGTATAAATGACAACTTTTATAGGTATTTTGCTTAAAATTATCGTTTTTTCCTTATTTCAAATTAGGTTAGTTTTTTTTGCTAGTGATGTGGTAAAATCACGTATCTACGAGTATATCGATATTTTTTATGACGGTCTTGCTATCAGGGATATTTTTGTTAGTGTTGGTTGAGCCATGCAATAGTAATGTAACAAATTGAACCATCATGGTAATTAAACAACCAGCAAAGTGTGAGTCGGACTCGCGCACGAAGGGTTCCGTACCATCCTTACATATAATATTATAAATGTGAAAGTGAGTTTGTTTGTTACGCTTCCACGCCGTAACTTCTGAACCGATCATCTTGAAATTTTGCATCATCATCATCACCATTGCACGATCTCTGGAGTACGGAAAAGAACATAGACATAAATTACATCTCAGAATAAGGTACTGTTATCGGAGATAGACATTAACGCGAGCGGAGCCGTGGGCGTAAGCTATAAAAACGCCCGAAATTTTTGTTTGTAATATTTCAACTGTCTCACTATCACGGTTCATGTCATGAGATACAGCCTGGTGACAGAAGATGGATATCGGAGTCATATTAGTAGGGTCCTGTTTTTATCCTTTGGGTACGGAACCCTAAAAAGAATCGATTTTTACTAATATGAAGAAAATTATTGTTGAAATTTTATTGCAGCTCCCTGAAGTAAAAGGAAATTAAAAAGGTGTGGATCCGAGGAACTTTCAAGCGACATATTGGACATAAAATGTCATACATAGTCGAATTTGTTCAAAATATTTTACTGCCGTGCCGATACATTAATTTCGAATATAAAATTAAATGGAAGCGATTGAAACACGATGCTTTACCTACATTTATATTTGCCGAATTATAAATCAATGGTAATAAGAAAGTTTACGGAAACGGTTTTATTATTTATATTTAAAATTATGAAAAACATATTTTATTCTGGACAGTAATGAAAGTGGGTAAAGTAATCTCTTGTTTTTCTTCACCTCTTGTTTTTCTATTACCAACACTGAATTTTTCACAAATAACACACTGGCACTTTTTTACCCTAGTGTAAAAGTTTTATAAATAAAAAATATCACTTCGAATTTATGTGTTTCTCTTTACCTACCTGATTATTTTTCCTTTACTGACTGTTCCTCAAAGCTAGCTGGGAAAAGCTTTAGATGGTTTTGAAATATGCTGAATGGCCCATTGATCAAGTGAAAAATATATCTGACCTTATATTACCTTTTGATACATGAGCGCCCCATTGCAATTTAGAGTCTATTGTGATTCCTAAGAGGGTGGTATCATTTACAAAGTCTAGTATTTTACCTTCAACTAGTATGTCAACGTTGGACTGCCTCACATTGGGGACTGTAAATCGAATGCATTGGGTTTTTTGCGCATCATAGGTAATAGGTAAGGTAGGTAAGTAGGCACTGTTTGAATTTCGAAATAATCGAAAATATGATTGACATCATATTAGGTATTCTGCCGTTCGACCAATACTGGGTAAGGCCTAATGACCAGCAGTAGACAGTAGACGCGCGGTGGGTAATGTATGGATTTTCTTTTTACCTATTTATCAGATGAAGCCATGCGATTAGGAGTTATTTAGGTGTATCTTGACGTAACTTTTAAAGTAAAAGCCTCTTTAGCAGCTTTGTGCACTTTTTGGGATGGGTAAAACAGAAAACTCGCGTCAGGACACGTGAATTGATCGAAAATTCGTAAGAAGGACACGGACCTGAGTATGCCGCAAAGGCGAGTTTTCACTTCTGCCGGCACTCCTGGAGTGCAACTAGTTGTTTTTTTTTATGAATCGTACTCATTTAACGAATCGATACAATCAGAGTAGAGTACATTTATGACTTTCTTAGGACGAAACATTTAGTCGATAAATATATTTCATCGATATAGTACAACCCTGATCACATCAGTACCCCAGGACAACCTGCACATTTACGCAAATGGCATTGTATATGCATCTCTTTCTGATGCTTTAACAATGCCATAAGTAAAAAGAGTGTAGAATATTGTATTTTGTTGTTATTTTAACACGGTTTCTATGCTTTAGTTATTGTTCTGAGGCTGGCGCAAACGTAGTAGTTTGTGCATTACTGTCATTGTGTGAAGACCTGTGCTTATCCTCTCCACTTTACCAGTAATAGAGCCCTTTGTATTTCCCTAGTGCTCCTTGCGTTTTGGAAAATGCCGTATTACAAGTGTTGTGTGTGTAAGTGTTTGCGAAAGGACTCTAGTTATTTACACCGTTAACCTAAAAGTTCTGAGAAAAGACTCAAGAGGTTAGAGTGCCTAAATCGTTACGATTTTATACCATTAGAGAAAGAGATAAACTTAGCGGTTTGTCAAAAACATTTTGAGAAGAGGTTCTTCAGTGAGACTAAACATCGGTCAAACATAAACTAAATAATTGTTTTGTAAATATTGCGAGTTAATAAAAATTACAATAATAATGATAAATGGTATTATTCATTTTCCTTTACCCCCCCATGTAAATAATGTATGCATGATATACAGTATGCATTAAAAAGCACAATAAGTATATATATGAGTATATTAGTTGTATATCTATATGTGTAGTTATCTATAGATAAAATATTAGCAATGGAAATGCACGTGCACGTTTCTTCTTTTGCTCCAAACCTTAAATTATAAAAAAAAAGCAAATGTCAGTTAAGATATTGGAAAATTAAAAAAAAAAACGCTATGGTTTAAATTTTTTGTTCACAGTTGGCAGTCTGATACGTAGTATCTCTTAGTAGTTTATGCTCCTTACGTCCATCATCTGAGGAATCTAAAAAACTATTAACAAGCTGTATACCAGAATGTAACAATCATTTAATATTTCAACATGTAACACCTCAAATAATCATTGATACATTTAAGAGTTTGAATAATAAGAAAACTGGAGATTTGTGGGATATCTCTGTAGCTGTCATAAGTAACATCATTGAAGCAATTGCACCATATTTAGCTTCTATATTTAATAAGTGTGTAGATACTGGGACATTTCCTGACTTGATGAAGTTAAGTAAAGTCATTCCTTTGTACAAATCTGGCGATAAAAATGATCCCACTAATTACCGTCCCATTTCTATTCTGCCAGCGCTTAGTAAAATATTTGAAAAAATGATTTTTAATCAGTTATTAGCTTTTTTTAACATAAATAGCCTTTTCCATCGTGAACAGTATGGATTTACAAAGGGTCGGTCAACTACAGACGCGGGTGTAGCTCTGTTGAAATACATATATGAGGCTTGGGAGGGAAAACAAAATGCTATTGGTGTTTTTTGTGATCTTTCCAAAGCCTTTGATTGCGTAGACCACGATACCCTTCTCTCCAAGCTGGAGCACTATGGAATAAATCTCGCGATTTACTTGAATCTTATTTAAGTGGCCGAACTCAAAAAGTTAGTTTAGATAGGGTACAATCCTCCGGATCATCGGTTAAGATATCCGGAGGTATTGTACCCCAGGGCTCTATCCTAGGGCCTCTGTTATTCCTCATTTACATCAATGACCTACCTTACTGTGTCAATACATGTAAGGCTATACTATTTGCCGATGACACTTCTCTTGTCTTCAAAATTGATAGACAAACTAATTCTTTTGACGTGGTTAATAGTACTTTAGCTCAAGTGTTGGATTGGTTCACAGCGAACAATCTATTGTTGAACGCTAAGAAAACAAAATGTATCAAATTTTACTTACCAAATGTTACAAAAATTCCAACACAAATAGTAATAGATAATGAACCACTAGATTTAACTGATAAAACAACATTTCTTGGAATAACTCTTGATGCCGGGCTTCAATGGGGTGCCCATATTACTACGTTAGCGGGTAAACTTAGTTCTGCAGCTTATGCTGTCAGGAGAATTAGACAACTGACTGATGTTGATACTGCGCGTTTGGTATATTTTAGTTACTTTCATAGTGTTATGTCTTATGCGATTTTACTATGGGGTAACGCTGCAGAAGTAAACACCATATTTGTCCTGCAGAAACGCGCTATTAGATCTATATATAAACTTGGTGCTAGAGAATCTCTCAGAGAATTGTTTAAAGATATAAATATTTTAACTTTACCTTCTCAGTACATATTTGCGAATATTATGTTTGTGCGCTATAATCTTGATTTATATAAGAAAAATAGTGATATCCATGACCGAAACACGAGAAATAAAAATAAATTAGCTACACCAGTATTGCGATTGTAGAAAACTATGAATTCATTTTTGGGTCTAGGAGTACGCTTCTATAATAAAATTCCTGCAGAAATATTAGGTCTGCCTTTACTTAAGTTCAAAACGATTGTAAAAAACCAGTTAATAAAAAAGGCTTATTACTGCATTGATGATTATATAACTGATAAAAATGCGTGGAAATTTATATAAATTTATTAAATATTAACAATTATTAAATGTTAAAATTAATCTATAGTATGAAAAATTGTGTTTAATGTTAACAATGTATTCAGAGCCCTTCAGGCACGTAGGGACCAAGTCTGGATTGAGTTTCTTTCGGCGTATTCTTCTCACCAGTGGTCGTTCCGAAACGCTAGTAGTATTTCAATTTTGCATATATTAAAAAATATATAAGAAATAAAAATATGACGTTCAAAAAGAGATACATGTATCCAATTTTGAATAAAAATCTTTGACTTTGACTTTGACTTTGACAGACGGACAGACAGACAGACGGACAGCGGAGCGATATTAATAGGGTCCCCTTTGGGTACGGAACCCTAAATAAGATTCTAATTTTTGTAGAATGAATTTATTATGGTTTAAATGATACATATTCCACAACGCTGGATCAATACTAATAATATAAATCTGTAAGGGTCGGTCATGGAGTAAGTTTGTTTTCAGAGATATAGTGTTTATAAGCTCTATACATGATACTGAAACAAAATTGCGGATTTTTAGTTTTTTTTGCCTCATACAAATACTCATCTGCCCCGCTACTCACCAGCCAGGTCTGCAGATCCGTGTTGGGGTATAATAGGAGAAGTATGTGACAAGTTTTCAGCTTGCCTCAAATACCTACCCAAAAATTGGTGCCAGCTCTCGGATTATAAGGTTTACAAATAAATAAAACAAATAATTAAATGCAATCATGTATAGAAGTTTATTTGTATAAAAATACAGATACCATAAATATAGTCAGATTCACATATATCTTACGAGCTAAAATATAATGTCACTTTAATAAAAAATAATTATGCATATTTTGGTTTATCGCGAAAATTCTTTGCTTTTTTCATAAAAAATAATCATTTTTAGAATTTTCTGATGCTGCCATTGATTTTTAAATAAGTATAATTATGAGAAATGCGATAATAAACGTATAAAAAGAATTTAAACCGACTAGATTTAAACAATACATTTTTGGAAGGTTTTTAATTAAATCTATGTATGTCGCTAGTAATATTCGCAAATTGTATTGAGACTCAAAGGGATAAAAACATTGATGCAAAAGAATCGTTACGTGACAATCTCAGTCGAAGATTTAAATACAAAATCCTTGTGACAGTAAAAATAAGATGTTACCAAATTAACTTACAGAATGGCAATAGGCTAGTTTCCTGGGTCATAATAATAACATAACAATTAGTCCGTCAGTTAGATAATCAAAAAATATTGGACACGTATTTTTTCTTTTGTCAAATAAACAATAAATAATAAAGATAAAGCGCGTCAAAGTTCAGGAGTGGAGGATCGTGACGTCAAAGTTTGCGAAAAATTGTAGCAAACTATGACGTCACACAGAACTTCAAAGGGCTATATCTTTATAATTTTTTGTATAATCAACAAAAGAAAAAATACGTGTCCAATATTTTTTAAATATCTAACTGACGGACTTATTATATTTTTTTAGGAAACTAGCCTATTGTTTTACGCTTCAATCAAAAACTTTAGAATCAACGCGAATTTATGGCGTAACATTATTTTAAATAACAATAACTGAGAGATTATGACACAGTAGCTTCGATCAAATATAATGGTAGATACACGATTCGCGCTCGAAAAGTGGCACCGGCAAAACAGCGCACTTATCGAGTTTCGGAGCTGTTCTGTCCACAGTTTCAATAAACCGCGCTAGTACTTACACGTCCCGCGTTGACGAAGGTACAATGAAAAGATGCAAAAAAATACGCACAAAAATTGAAAAAAAAAAGGTGCCAGTTATACATTCAGTATGCACCATTTTTGCCGTTGTTTGTAAGTATACATGATGTTTTGACTCGGGGACATTATTAAGGCTTCATTTTGTATGAGACTGTGTATCTACCACTATATTTGATCGAAGCATAGTAGACATACCTAGAAGTTATCAGTGTACAATATATTTTTTTTTTTTTATAAAGTAATGTAACTCTTCCTTTTTCTGGAAGTAGGATAAAACGGCTCACTGGTATGGCACGTACTACGAATAAATACTTATTACTTATTCGTAGGGCACTTGTAATATTATACACCATGCAAAAATATAGTATAGTTTCTGTCATTCATTATACATACTTAAAATATTCTACTTTATACACTCGTGTAAATTAATCGTCATTCCCTTAAAGAGGTGACTCAGCCCATCTAAATGAACAACTTTTCCATGGGAACTCAAAAACTTCCACCCGCGGAATAGAGGATTAGCTCCGATTACTGGTGACCGCCCGGCGGTCCCGGCTGACTTGCACCCAGGATAGGCCCTTCTGGCAACGTAGCTTTTGGCCCATAAGGCAAAAGATGAGAGTTGCTGCTCTCCAAAGGCTTTTGCCAGTTTCTCAGATTGGCCCTTCAGGCTTGCATGCACGTATACGCGGCCCATCAGGCAATATAAGAGTTTGCTGTCTCTCCAAGCTTTGCGCACTCAGACTACGCTCAAAGCCGAGGTCCGTCCCTCCTGGGGGCCCTTTGGTGATGTTGTCTATAAAGGTTGAGTGCACTTGGCTCTCGACTCAAACCTGTGAAGTAGCGAAAGCTCACTTGGAGCTAGCTACATAGACATTTAAAAAAAAAATCGACTCGCCAGGCCGGTCTAGCTCTTTTGTATGGAAATGTCGATTTTTTCAAATTCACAGCATTAGTCTCATAGGAAAGGTTATCATTTAAACGGGCTGAGTCACCCCTTTCAGGAATGTGGTTAATCTACACGCTGTATAAGAAGATACACATAAGGCTTACATACAAAAATATACATTTTTTTATATCTTAATTACAGTAGAACCACGCTTATAAGTCTCCTCGGTGCGATGGCGCAGAATAGCCCACGAATGAAAACATCAGTAAAAAAAGCGAACTTATGACTACCACATAAGATTTAAAATCCTAAAACAACAGGACTAATTCTATCTCGCTTATAATACTCGTATGGCGCGGCGCAGCGAACTCCAGACACGGTGCAAACGCATCAGCCAATAGCGGGCGGATATTTTCGCACCATGTAAATATTTATCGTTGAGTTAGCTATCCCACAACACAAGTCTCGAACTTACTTTTGGGCTAGCTCAATCTGTGTGATTTGTCCGTATATGTATATATATGTATGTATGTATATACGGACAAATCACACAGATTCAGCAATCCCCAAAGTAAGTTCGAGACTTGTGTTATGGGATACTAACTCAACGATACTATATTTTATAACAAATACATATATAGATACACATCCAAGACCCAGGCCAATCTGAAAAAGATCATTTTCCATCTTGACCTGGCCGGGGATCGAACCCGGTCACTCCGTGTCGCAGGCTGGCGTGTTGACCGCTGCGCCACGGAGCTAGACAAATACAAATACATATACAAGGTCCATTTAAATTAAGCGCAAATATTTTAAATATTTTAAGGGCTGGGGCCCGTAGGTCAAAGAAATGCTTTAGTAGCAAATTTTAGGAAATCGACACACTAGTTTTTTTTATGACATACCAAATTAATTATTTTTCTTTATTAAAATCGATAAATCAGCTGTTTTGATCGTCGAGGTCAGTGACTCAGTATCCATAGTAGATAATAGTAAAAAGTTGTTGGCTAAGAAAGTGTTTAATTGTACACAGGGTGTTTATTTCATTTTTTTTTTAAATGTTTAGGTCCAGATATCTCAAAAACTAGCGTGCCGATTTTTTTTAATTTGGTTCTAAAGCATTTGACTAGCTTATGGGAGTCAGCCTTTAAAAAATTTGCGCTTAATTTAAATTGACTTATATATTTATTTAATTATATTTATTTGATTTCTGCGCAGGTACATCGGTGTGACTTATAAAAGTGTTAATACTGTATATACTATTATATATCATAAATATGAGTATTCTTGATATTTCTTAATAATCTCTATTTAGCACAAAGTTTTCACAACTAATATTATTTAGCACTGATAGCGCTAATATCCTTTTAGCGGACCCCGGGCTCCTAGAAAATGAAACCGGGTTTACGCTGAAATGAAAGAGAGCGCTCGCTTTTTAGGGTTCCGGAGCCAAATGGCGAAGATGGAGCCCTTGTAGCTTTAACAAATATAGAAAATATTGACTGAAATTATTATAATACGAAATCGATTCTGTAATATCGATCTTTTTACTAATAAATTTATGATAGAGTGGGATTCGCCAACTAGTTTCGGTCTGTTACCAAGACTAACATGAAAATGCTTTAAGGGAAGCAAAACCGCCGTGCCATCACCCCTATTACTCAGTGATGATGTGAACGGAGCAGAACGTGACACTTTTTAATTCGTGCAGCCGGCGTTCATTGAAGTATACATAAGACGTTATAACGTCAAAAAATGTTCCTTTGAAAAAGTGAAAAGAATCTCTGTAAATCAATTTCAGTCAATTTTCTGTCTTTGCGCATTTGAGGCTTCTCATTACATTTCTAAGTTGTATAATATTGACTTAACATTACTGGAAGTATAATTCAGTCTGTTTTTTTATACTATGGCAGTGCTTGATACAACTCAATAAATTTTAATGTGGTGTAAAAAAATACTAATATAAACATAAAGCTAGTAGTAGATGCATAAATTGGGTTTAGGAAAACATTCGTTGCCTAATTTATACCTACACATGAAGACTTGTATAACTTTAGATTATTTTATTATATATTTATACAATGTGCTGTTATCAATATAGTAGAGTATAATCTATTTTTCCGTTGAGATATACGACAAAATATTATTATACCTAAATATTGTTTCTTTCATCAAAAAATATTTTCCATGCTGATTTGAGAGAAAATAAAAAATTTACACCCCTTAACATGTATGGGAGCTACACAAAAAAAATTTTTGAATGATTTTATTTTACCACTTTTTCGGCATGATTAATATACATAACAAGCTAAAAAGGTAGTTTTTCAGTCATTAGTATCAACAGCCCTGTGGTTTCCGGCAGAATAGAATAGGACCACTCCTAGTCTTTCCATGGAGGTCGTAAGACTTAGGAAATACAAGCTAAACAAAGCTCATAAACATCAATGAGACCTCTCCAACCCGTCTGGCCAGCGAGGAGAGTGTAGGCCAAATCCTCTGTCTGCTCTGGTCAAGTATGGCTCCGGTAGTACAGAGAGGGCCATGCTCCTGCAGTGGATACTAAAAAGACCTGACGATGATGAGTATCATCAGTGTAAATATGGCGACTATTGAAATCAACAGATTGTATAAATTATCGCCAATCGAGTATAAAAAAAAACACTTTTACACAATTACACTTCATGCTGTCCACAAAGAAAAATATTGGTTTTTTTATAAACTTACATCAATGCAAATCCAACCTTACTTGAATGCCATAAAGTCGAATTTCGAAAACTGATCGACGTCTGATTACGGGATTCTAAATTCAAATTTAAACGGAAAATATACATTAGGCTTTTTTTATTGCTGATTGTGTATCTTGTTTTTTATACTCGATCGAAGATCGCCAAAAATAAGTTTTCACATCGAGAATTCCCTTAAACATAAGTCTACATATAATAGTGAATCTTAAAAATAGATGAGATGTAATTTAGAGAACCTAGTGGCAAAAGCCGATGAGTATAAAAACTTTGGAAAAAAATACCTAAATAATATAATACTTGATTTTAGGATTGTACCGAAAATGGTAATTTTTAGTCTAATTCGAACCTTATTATAATAGCACTGGGTTCAGATTAGTTTAGAAATAGATATTATTTTGAGATATAGGATGATTTCGATCACGTGTTCGACCACTAGATAGTAGTTGCGTTTCATAGTCACGCAGTTCAAACGCGCCGTTCGTGAGACGCGCGCCGGCGGCCAGCGGTGCCGAAGCGCGCGCTCAATATCAATTTGCAATGTTTTACGCCGTATGGTTTCCGGCAGAGTAGAATAGGACCACTCCAAGTCTTCCCATGGAGGTCGTAAGAGGCGACTTAGGAAATACAAGCTAAACAAAGCTCATAAACATAAATGAGACCTCTCCAACCCGTCTGGCCAGCGAGGAGTGTAGGCCAAATCCTATGTCTGCTCTGGCCAAGTACTGCACCGGTAGTACAGAGAGGGTCATGCTCATGATGATGATGAATGTTTTACGACGTCACTGTTACACTCTTTTCCATAGAAAATAAACAGCTAATCCTGTCATTACCTATATTTGTCCCAGTGATGACTATACACAGCTGTACATTGCAACGAAATGCGCGATACCAAAACTCGTTTCACACTGCACGCCGGTCAAGCGCGCGCTGTTGAAACGCGCTGGTTAACGGCGCGTCTTGCCGGCGTCACTCTAAAATCAGCCTTAAAAAATAATTCTTTATTTTAGGATTGTACCAAATATGGTAAATTAGATAAATCATTATTAAAATATCCTTATAAATATCAACATTGGGTTCACTTTAGTCTGGAAGTAAATATTCTTACGAGATGACCCAAATAATGTATTTTACCAAATTTTACCAAAAATGGTAGTATTAGTAAATTTTTTACCATTTTCCATTGAAGTTATTTAACATAATCTTACTACAAAACGATACCTAGAGATAAACATTACCACTCTGAAAAAATATAGGTATATACCTGTATTGAAAACGCCATACTTTAACACTGATAAATGTATAATTAAAGAATATGAGTATTCGGGCGTAAAATTAGCAGATAATACGTAGAACTATATATAATACGTAGGCCATCGTTTTATAGTAAGTGTACACGCTATGCTGAAAATACGCGACCGAAAATCGGCGTAAATACGCCTGCAATGTTATTTGATTCCGCGTTATACCGGAACGCGGGTCTTCGGTCGGACGTAAATTCGGCGGCAATGTGTTCTATAAAGCAACACTGCTGATTGCTGATTTGAGGTATTCGAACTTTGTATTGGGTGAAACTGTGACGTGTGTTGTCTAAACGACACCTCACCACGACAGCGCTCGCGGCACTGGTTTCACACAACATTGCGCAGCCGAATTTCTGTGGCATAATTTCGCCGGTAAGTCATTCGGCCGAATACAAATAAAATCAGCCGCGTAATATCGGGAGCGTACCTTCGGCATAGTGTGTTTAGGACAGTTTTTTTTCACGCTAAACATATAAGTTGTTTCCCTTCGTCCATTTGAAACTGAACCTTGTCTGAATTGGCCGCCTTGTCAGCTGTTTTGGACAGCGCGCTGGCGAGGAACACTAGAGCTACCCCAGTGATGGACACGTAGAGCGCCCAACCTGGAAATAAATTAAAATCGTTTATTTAAAAACAGTGAGATTTTTCTACAGTCATCATCATTTCATGTAGGCGACACGGTCAATCGACCATGCACACCCTGGTGTCAGAGTTCTTCGGAACCGCCTCTCGGCCTGACGTTGACGGTTCCTTTAATGACTACCAGATGGCAGCCGGGATCAACGGCTTAACGTACCTTCCGAAGCACGGAATCATCTTTATTATCAGACAATCAGGTGATTAAAGCCTGAAATGTCCTAACCAAACTGGAAACAACTAAACAAAGTATGCTTCACGTGGGAATCGAACCAAAGACCCCCGGGTCTACAGGCAAACGCCTTAACCACTGGACCACGGAGACAGTTTTCTACACTAATATTATAAAGAGAAAAGATTTGATTGATTGTTTGCATTGAAAAAAATTCTTTCACCATTACAATCCTACATTATCGCTGAGGAACATAAGCTATAGATTAAATACCTATATGTACCCGTGAGACCTCTTAACCCGTCTGGCCAGCGTGGGGAGTAGGCCAAATCCTCTGGATACTCTGGCCAAGTATAGCTCTAGTAGTACAGAGGGGGTCGTGCTCCTGTAGTGGAGACTAAAAAGACCTAATGGCTAGCTCCGTGGCGCAGCGGTCGACACGAGAGCGCCCGGTTTCGATCCCCGGCCAGGTCAAGATGGAAAATTATCTTTTTCAAATTGGCTTGGGTCTTGTATGTGTATCTATATATGTATTTGTTATAAAATATAGTATCGTTGAGTTAGTATCCCATAACACAAGTCTCGAACTTACTTTGGGGCTAGCTCAATCTGTGTGATTTGTCCGTACATATTTGTGTAAAGCCGGGGCGGGCCGGCTTTGAACGGGTACATTTTTAAATGTGTCCGGGGCCAGATTTCAATATTCTCTATGCTATATCCATTGCGGCTGCAGCCACTTCGGCCGTCGTTTATTCTCACTACAAACTTACCTATAGAACAGTCACCGGGTATATATGGTTCAGAGTATTTGCCGCAGAACCTCTTCACTCTCTCTGAGCCCCAGCCCCAAGGGTAAAGCAGAAGGCCTAGGACTCCAAACAATCCTAAAAACACATAAAAACATATTTCATCTCATCTGTTCAAAAAACAAAGACAGGTAACTCGAAAGCAAGGTCTAAAATACGTTTTTATTCTCAAAGGACTAAAAAAATTAAGAATTGTGCACACAAATATTGTTTCAAAAATATCGGTGACCAAAAAGATCGAATCATATTTTATTGAGTTCCACTGGCCAGTTACATTATTAAAAAGAAATACTCGAAGACTGAAGTTTTTATGATGCATGCTTGTTTTATTCGCGTGCTGATACAGATTTATCAGGCGTATTTTTAGGGTTCCGTAGCCAAATGTCAAAAATGGAACCCTTATGGATTCTTCATGTCTGTCTGTCTGTCCGTCCGTATGTCACAACCACTTTTTTCCGAAACTATAAGAACTAATTTTTTGAAAGTAGATGTAACCTGTGAACCGCATTAAGATTAAAAAAAAATGTTTTTCTTTTGGTATCTATGGATAGGTCTTCAAAAATTAGGTTTCTAATGTCATTTTTTTCTAAACTGAATAGTTTGGCGAGAGACGCTTCCAAAGTGGTATACCATGTAAACTTCCACATAAAATTGGTTTGAACGAGATCTAGCAAGTATTTTTTTTTTAATACGTGTACATGAGTGATTTCTATGTCACTGCGTGTACTGCATCGGCATCTGCAGCGGTATTTTTTCCAATGACGTCATCCGCAGTCAGTGTTGCCGTTCTAGACTGTGACTGAGTATGACAGCCCCGTGGCGCAGTGGTTAACACGCCAGCCTGCGACACGGAGTGCCCGGGTTCGATCCCCGGCCAGGTCAAGATGGAAAATGATCTTTTTCAGATTGGCCTGGGTCTTGGATGTTTATCTATATATGTATTTGTTATAAAGTATAGTTTCGTTGAGTTAGTATCCCATAACACAAGTCTCGAACTTACTTTGGGGCTAGCTCAATCTGTGTGATTTGTCCGTATATATTTATATTTATTTATATTTAATTTAGTCTACCTCCAAGAGCCTGCGTGGCTCCAGCTAGAGATATGACGCTCTTCTTGAACACTGACTGAACACAGCAAGCCAATACTCCTGCTAGCACCGTCGCGAATTGGATAGCTGCACCTGAAAATGGAATAGTTGTAGTTAGGAAATTATTATCTTTTCATTTAAAAAAAACGACTTCAATCTAACTACTGATCCGATTTTGACGGAATTAAAATGGGACAAATCGTAGAGCATACAAATAAAAAAAAGACGAGGTGACAAACATTAACAAAAAAGAACATACAACTAATTGAGAACCTCCTTGTTTGTATCGGTTAAAAATATGTGACAACGTACAAAGTCTGCTACTGCCTGGCTGCTTGACAGTTAAAAAATGTTTCAGATTTAAATTCTACACAGTGCGACTTAAATACAAAAGTAATTTTCATCAGATTCATTGCATTGACTTCTGTAGACAACAAAAGTCTCTTATTTAAATATAAAAAAATTAAGTAAAAATCTTTTTAAAAACAAGCTTTTAATTACATCAATGTATTTATTCGAATTATTTTCAGCGAATCCTTCAATTTAATATCCATATTATCAGATCGTATCAAAAATTGATAGTAAGCCATCTTGGGTGTTCCGCCATGTTGGATTTAGAATGACGTCACGTAGCTCTCGCTAGTCATCGAAACTAAACAAGTATCAAAGTTTCAGCTTCAATATCATTCATCCACCAGGTCAATCTCAAAAATATTGTTTTCCATCATGACCTGACTGGGGTTCGAACCCGGGCACCCTCGTGTTGCACTGGCGTGTTGACGACTGCGCCACAGAGCTCGCACTAAATACACACACATATGAACTTAAGTTGCTAATAGGCTTTGTTATTTTCAATAAGACTATTAGCATGTTTAGAGTTGAAGTGCTAAATATACAATTAACAATACCCAGATTTCTAATAAACAGACAGTTTCTGGGCAATAATTATAGCAATGAATTGTGCTGTGCATGTAGGTCGGCTGAACACTAGACGACTTATAATCTGCCCAAGGGTGTCTGCCAAAAGGCAGGACGGGGCATGGGGGGACAGCCGCCCCCCTACTCCGCCGACAGCCGCTAAATGCTCGGTTTTAAGTTTTTTACTTAGCCTATATATTAATGTTGCAATGGGACAAACATCCCTGGATGAAGATCTCTATTTAATCCTTTCGTTTTGTATATTTTACTTTAGATTAGTTGTGGTAGAGCCACACTACTGGTTTTTTTTTGCTAGTAGCATGAATGGGACGGCTCGTCCGGGGAAGTACCACACTCTCACAGAAAAGCTTTACAGCTTCTATGCTTCGTTCGGTGTGCGAGAGAGCCGGAGGCCCATCCTTCCCCCAACTCCTTTTTGTCATATTAAATATTGGACTAGGCATTTGTCTCCCATCTCACCTGATGGTAAGTGACGATGAAGACGAGGATGTTACATGCCTATCCAAGAGATACCCATAGTAAAAGGCCTGCAATGCTCCTGTGACACCCTGGCCTGTAGCCATTTCATGAATACTACTTAAAATATTAGTGTTCGCAGTTTGTAATTGTTACACTAAAATAGGCTGTAATCAGGCAAAAATTTTAAGGATTATATTGACTACAAACTCGTTGAACCCAAATTCACTAATTTCATCACAAACTACATATTAATAACTTCTTCGCTCAAACATAATGGTATAAACACAGTCTCATACAAAATGAAGTCTTTAATAATGTCCCCGAGTCAAAACATCAAGCTTAATTGCAAATAACGACAAAAACAACAAAAACAGTACATACTGAAAGTATGTCACTCCATCTTCCTTTTTACTTTTGACGCATAGTTTTTGCATCTTTTTACTGACCTTCGTCATCGCGAGACGTTTGTGAGCGCTAGCGCGGTTTATTGAAACTGTGGACGAAACAACTCCGAAACTCGATTAGTGCGTTGTTTTGCCGATGCCACTTTTCGAGCGCGAAACATTTATCTACCATTATATTTTTTCGAAGAACAACTTACATAAAGATAAGAAGAACATAGCAGCTTTCCAGGGCTTCGGATACACCGAGTTGTCAGTCAGGAGACCGTAGAACGAGAAAGAACCACAGTTGTTTGGATCACTGGCTGTACGGATGCATCTGGAAGAAAAGCAATTTTTTTTTATGTTTTATATGTGGAATGGCATCGTCATCACCCCAGCCATTGAAGTCCACTGCTGGACAAAGGTCTCTTCCAAGGATTTTTCATTTCATGGAAGGATATTGTTATACTCACCACGCTTGGCAGGGGCAGTTTCTTTGGATCAGAGTGTAGCAAAGGGTTTGCAAGGCGGCTGTGACTAAGAAAAAATGATAACTACTTGAACCTAACTTCTTTTCTGCCCTCTGTCTTTCTGGGTGGTCATGAAAAAAATCCCAATCCTAACTTCTTTTCTGCCCTCAGTCGTCAAACGCAGAATTAAATGTCATAGTATTCAAAAATGGTTTTAAACTTAAATGTATAGTTTTAACACGTTTCACACCAGAACCCTTAGGAGGTAAAGGCCTCTTCCAGATCTCTTCACTTCTGTCTTTCTTGGGCCTCCCATATCCAGCTTGCCATGTATACTTAATAACACTAAAATCATGTTTCTACTTTGGATAGTTTTGTATTTATTAATGTCGGACGATATAGACCAATTTTAAAGACGTTTCATATCCTATTTTAAGTTATTTTAATTTATATTTAATTTATATATTCCTAGTTTAAGTTATTTTAATTTGTATATTTCACACAGAAATAAAAGGCTTTTTATTTTTATTTTATTTTTATTTAGTATAGATATTTAGCTCGCTGCTGAGTTTGCATTGCGGCATCTGGTTTTCTGTCAATCGTTAACACTAAAAGCAACTCATTGATAGATGTTTCACATTAAAACTAACGGTTGTGTGAATCCAAACAGCCCCACCCGATTTTCGTGCTTCCAATGCTGCTACCCATCGGAAGCATTTCTAAGCTGTAAAAGGGTAGGAATTTGTTGGATTTTTAGAAGAGGAATGGGATAATAAATAAATAAATAAATATAAACGGACAAATCACACAGATTGAGCTAGCCCCAAAGTAAGTTCGAGACTTGTATTATGGGATACTAACTCAACGATACAATATTTTATAACAAATACATATATAGATACACATCCAAGACCCAGGCCAATCTGAAAAAGATCATTTTCCATCTTGACCTGGCCGGGGATCGAACCCGGTCACTCCGTGTCGCAGGCGACATGTCGCGTGTTGACCGCTGCGCCACGGAGGATGTGGTGGAGAAATACAATGGTAGGGTCAAAGTGGTAGGTTAATTAGTAAAGCATTGGTTCAAATCTTATTTCTTTAATAAGAGTTCTTTAAATATTGTTTTGAAGAATAGAGGTGGTAAGAATAACCATTACACTGGTTGTTTAATTACTTATTCGTAGATAAAGATGTTAAGAAGGTTGCATATAGTTTACCATTCTCTTTTATAATGATATATGTTACCTAGCAACAGTTGTTTTACTCTTAGACTCAAATAAATGTCGTAAACACAGATAATAAGCTTTCCATTTATTTCTTTATCTTAAAGTGGTAGCAGAGCGTAGAATTATGGAACAAGCATTAAACGCCAGTAAAATACAAATTGGAATGTTGGATTCCAACAACTATAAGACATGGAGATTTAAAATACTTCTTGTTCTAAAAGCAATGCCGGGTGGCTTACTAATTCTCAACGGACAGAAAATAAGACAATCTTTGGCGCTTACAGCAACTAGCGACGAAAAGACTAGTTATGAAAAAGATCTTCAAAGTTTTGAGAATTTGAACAGTGCGATTTTAATTCTGTTTACGACAAACATGGCCGATGACATTCTGCAGAAGTTTGTGCGATTTGATAATACTAAAGACATGTGGGACGAGCTAGAGCGCATCTATGGAGGTACGTGTGTAGACAAGACATATGAGCTATGCCTAAAATTCTTCAGCTATAAGAAGGACTCGGATCATGACATTATTACTCATGTGTCAATTTTAAAGAATATCTGGAGTGAACTGTGTACGGAACTACAGAGTGAGGCGAGATTACCCGAAATTCTCCTAATGTGCAAAATATTAGACACCTTACCTCCAGAATATTTTGGCTTTAAATCCAGTTGGCTATTGATTTCAAAAAAGGATAGCTCAATTGAGAACCTCACTAGTCAATTATGCGCACAAGAGAGAGTCCTACGACAGAAAGACACATATCACACACATGTTACAGACGAGACTAGTGCAGAAGCATTGTTTACAAAAATAAACAAGGGTAAAAAGACGAAGAATAATTTTAAGGAGCCTCAATGTAATTATTGTAAGGAAAAGGGACATAGAGTCAGAAGTTGTAAGCGTTGGATCCAAGACGGAAGACCGCCCAAGGAGTCCAAGACTGTGAACACAAATCTGACAGTTATGACGATACATTCGGCAGATTTTGGAGGGGAGAAAGGAAGGATTCAGAGAATTGGTACGTTGATAATGGGGCGACCAGTCACGTGACCAATCGCAGTGACATCTTTCAGGACTTCAAATACTTTAAGAGCCGTCATACAGTGACTGGCGCGAATGGCCAATGTATTGAAGCCCTAGGCATCGGAAATATTCTCGTAGAGGCTGATGTAAACGGTAAACCAGTACCTATATTGCTGAAGGATGTCTGGTACGTACCCAGCATAAGCAGAAATTTATTTTCAGTCCTCGCTACCCATGATATATCGGACAAAAGTGTCTTTGAGTCTACCACACTAAAATGTACACTTAAGATTGATGGACAGCTAAAACTGATTGGCACCCGCAGCAAGTTTGGAGGACTCTATAAACTGAATATTAGATGTCTACAACCAACTGTACGAATCAATCAGGTGTCCACAACTTCTAATCTGTTACAGCTCTATCATGAAAGATTTGGACATCAAAATAAGAGCCATGTGAAGAAGTTAATCGAAAAGGAGTTCGACATAAAAGTACCAGCAACCAAAGAACTCTGTGAAGGATGCATCTATGGAAAATCCCACAGACTAAAGTTTGGGACCAGAAAGAAAGCAACAGGACCCGGAGAACTGGTATATGCTGATGTTTGTGGACCCTTTCCATATTCTATCACAAAAATGCGATATTTTGTCCTCTTCAAAGATGATTATACGAGGTACAGATTTGTATACTTTATGAGAGAGAAAGCTGAAGTACACGCGAAGCTGCTACTTATGCTCGCTGAAGTAAAAGCATCTGGAGTTGTCATCAAAGAACTGCTTAGTGACAATGGCGGAGAGTTTGTAAACGCGAAAGTAGAAGCTACTCTCAAGAAGGAAGGTATTGCGCAAAGATTGACGATGCCCTATACGCCACAACAGAATCCAACTGAAAGAGACAACAGGACCGTTGTGGAAATGGCGCGAAGTCTTATGTACGCACATGCCAAAATTCCTCCTGCACTATGGGCTGAAATGGTATCAGCTGCGGTGTATATCTTAAACAGAACAGGCCCTACATCTGGAGAAGAGAAATCACCGTATGAGCTATGGCACCAGAAGAAGCCTAGACTGAGCCATTTAAGAATAATAGGATCAAACTGTTATCCACATGTTCCGAAGCAACGACGAAAGAAGTTAGATAAGAAAGCAAAAAAGGGAATACTAATCGGCTACGACTCTGATGATGGCTACCGTATATGGGACAGCAACTCCTTCAAATTGATTCGCTCCAGAGACGTCACTTTTGATGAGAATCCTCTGCTGGGTCACTTTGAAGAAACTGAAGAGCCTGTTGCCACACAGAACAAAACTTCTGATAAAAAGTCCAACAACCTATTTGACTTCGTCATACCTCGTCAAACTGAATGTTACACCCCGGCCGACATAAATTTCAACCAGCAGCCATCGACAAGCCATGATGAAAGTATTGGTGTTGCATCGTTTTCTCAGCAAGAAGAACATGCTGCTAAACCATCATGTGCAGAGAATGATCCTGTGTATGAAGATGATTCGCCAGAGGTTGAAACATTTTTAGAGGCCGAACAATCCTTTGATGAGCCAATATCCGACGAAGAGGTTACCGATGTAATCGAAGCAGATCGTCAAGTCAATGATGTAGGTGAAGCAAGGGCAGAACGGCGAGTCACCGCTCCATTATCTGCACCTGAGATCGAGGCCGAAGGTAGGATGATGCTCCGAGAGCGGTCAAATCTCAAGCCACCGGCTAGATACAAAGACTTCGTCTGTAACGTTTGTATGAAAACGAATTCGAATAGCGATGAACATCGAATAGAACCTAATACATTTCAGGAAGCTATGGCATCTAAGGATTCTGATCAATGGCAAAAAGCGATGGACAACGAGATTAGTTCTCTGAAAGAAAACGAAACTTGGGAGATGGTAGATCTACCAAAGGGCAGAAAAACTATTTCTAGCAAGTGGATTTTTAAGATCAAGACTAATCCAGATGGATCAATTGATAAATACAAAGCTCGACTTGTAATTAGAGGTTTTTCGCAGAAGAAGGGTTTAGATTACTATGAAACCTTTAGCCCTGTTGCAAAAACAAGTACGATAAGAGCATTACTCAGTATAGCTGCTCAAGAAAAACTCGCTCTATCTCAGTTCGATGTATCGACCGCCTTTCTATACGGCACATTGAAAGAGGAGATTTACATGAAGCCTCCAGAAGGACATACAAACAATGATGGTAAAGTTTGTAAGCTAAAACGGAGTCTCTATGGACTTAAACAAGCTCCGCGGTGCTGGAACTTCACAATTACTGAGCACATCCTCAAACTTGGTTTTAAACAGACTGAGAGTGACCCCTGCTTGTTTAAAAGAGGAGAGGGAAAGAACAAGCTATTAATAGCTTTAAACGTCGATGATGGACTGATAGCGTCAGCAAGTTCAACAGAAACTGAGAAGTTTTTGGGCGAAATGCGACAAAGGTTCAAAATAACGACAAAATGCGGTTCCTATTTTCTTGGAATAGAAATAGAACGCAAGTCAGATGGGTCAATCAAAATTGATCAGAAAAACTATGCAAAGAAGCTACTACAAAGATTTGGTATGCAGAATTGCAATGCTGCAGTAACCCCAATTGTTAAAGATAGCGTGCTAGCATCAAAAGATCATTCTGATTCCCATGACTTCTCATATCGACAGGTTGTTGGAGCACTTTCCTATTTGATGGTTGGTTCTAGACCAGATATTGCGTTTGCGGTAGGAATAGTGACACGGAAGCTCGACAATCCAACAATAGAAGACGTAGCGAGAGTAAAGCGAATCCTACGCTATGTTAAAGGCACCCTAGAGTATGGTATAACATACAAGTCTTCCACTGCACAACAAGGCCTAAGATGCTACAGTGATGCTGATCATGGTGGTGATAACGCGACTGGACGCTCGACCAGTGGCATGATTTGCCTTAACGCCAATGGTGCTATAGCATGGCAAAGTAAACGTCAGACTACTGTCGCAATATCTTCTACAGAGGCAGAAATAATTGCAGCTAGCGAAGCGGCCAGGGAGATTATATGGCTTAAACGGATCATGAACTTCATGCAAAGTAACGCTTCGAATGAGATCACACCACTCTTTATAGATAGTGAGTCAGCTATTAGATTGGCTTATGATCCACCTTACGAAACACACCAGCGGACTAAGCATATAAAGCTCAGACATTTTTTCGTGCGGCAGTGTGTCCTAGAAAAGGATATCAAAGTTGAGAAGGTTGCTACAAAGGATCAACTAGCTGATTTTTTGACAAAGCCTTTATTTAAGCCTAGGCTTCTAGAATTGTGCAAGCTAGCTGGAGCCTCCACATAAACAACAGTTGCTTCAAGAGAAGACGGAATGTTAAGAAGGTTGCATATAGTTTACCATTTTCTTTTATAATGATATATGTTACCTAGCAACAGTTGTTTTACTCTTAGACTCAAATAAATGTCGTAAACACAGATAATAAGCTTTCCATTTATTTCTTTATCTTAAAGAAAGACACATCAGCTAAACAGCAATTTATTTTTTAATCTTCATCCATAGTCTACTCACTATAAGACAGTGACGTGCACAGACATTTATCATAGGGTAGACATAATTATAAAATTTACTTACAAACATACCACCTATATACCTTACCTTACTATACGGCTAGTTATCTACAACTCGTTTAATATTATAATAGTCTTTCGATCTTCGACCGCAAAAGTATTCAAAACAAGCAAAAGATAAGAGATATGATTACAACCTGTGAGCCACGTACACGTATCATACGGTTTAAGATTAAACTTTAGAATAACTAACCGGTTACTTGATTTGTTCACAAAACACTTTATATTTCGGTTTTGGCATGCAAACACTAAGCGACACAACGTTCACATGAAAATATTTTTGTCACAAATGAAATTTAACTGATAAAGCAATTAATTTTAAAATAAAACTTTCCTCTTGGATTGTTTGTAAACACGTAAATCAATGACATTGACATGACAAGTGACGATGACATTTACATTGCGCGCGCCAGCCAATAGAAATCTCGGAGACAGTGTCTTCAATTCACACACACAGCTCAAATTTGATTTGCATGTGTGAGTCGATGAAAGATGATTACTTGTACAGTCGGCCAAGCAGATACCTGACCCCCTGACTTTTAAAACGTAAATTCACACTTTGCTGTGAAGCGCCACCTACCGTGATTTTTGGCAAGTAGACAGACAACTGCTGGTATAAACTTGTTTCTGATAACCTGCTCAGTTGCAAATTTTGTATTTCTAATAATCTCAGCTAATAATTCAAGTAATCATCAATGGTAAGCACAAGAAAGAATCAAAAACAATCCTACGTAAAGTTCGATTCGAACCATGGACCCACGACTTGAGAAGCTAGCGCTCATCTCAATACGCCAACCGACGATATGACGTCTCGGGCGAAATTGGCTATCTATTTCTACTGCTATGACATCATTGTCACCAACTGCAACGCATTGCTTTAACAAATAAATTGAGGGTAATCTATCAGATTTATTTATACCTGATACCAACTAATCAAAAATATTGTTCACTCGCGTCACAATTAAGATACTGCGATTACTGTGTAGTGATCCAAAACCCCACCAGTTATTAGGCATCCCGTTTCATCTTATATAGCAGATTTTGTGAAAGCTAATATTGTATTGTGAAGACAACCACAGTATTTAAAGTATCTATATCTAGAGAGTTAGGTATCGCGGTAAGTAGAAATTATAAGTATTTAATATACTTACTTAATTGTCACACTATTTTTTGTTCCGTAAAACATAGGGTTTGTGATAAATGTCTAAGATAAATATATCTCTTACAGAGAAACACCGTCCGTTTGTGGATTCGGAGTCAACTGGCGTAACATATACACTACAATATTTCAATTGAAACAGTGAGGAAACATTCAACAAGAACGAGATCGTATTTTATTCTGATGAAAAAAGTTTTAAGTCTGATGATGATGGCAGAAAAATATTGCGGAGAAGACATGGCCAGCGTATAGCCATCAAAATAATTTGCCTTTGAGAACAGTGGCAGGATAACATTAGGTAAAAATATTCATTAAATAGTGAAGTAAAATAATAATAATATTTAATACCTAGTGTATTACGCAGTGTAGAATAATAGGTAACTGATCGTATTATTGTTTTGCAGGTTATTGGGGACAGATGTCTTCAATGGGCCCAGTGGAGCTGGTAGAATTCGGCGGCCGGATGAATAAAGAAAAATACTTGGAAAATTTATGAGATGTGGTGATTCCAACAGTTTGCAATGTAGAATATATTTTATTTAAGACAATTGTTCTGTGATCTAACTGTTATTGAGTGACCAATTAAAATCCCAGATTGTAGGGTCAAATAGTGCTTAACTGGGACACGAGACACGAGTAAAGTTTGATTTAAATCAATTTAGACAAAAAGGTTATACTAAATTAATAAATATGCGCATAAGTGATATGTGATCTGATCTAACATGGTAAGTGAAATGACAAATAGACTTGAACAAAAGCTTCAAAATGGGGGTCACCCTCTCCCATATTAAAATTCATTTAATGCCATAGGTTTATATTCATTCTTATACTATTATCGAAGCAAAGTTATTCACATAGCACTATTTGACCCTACACATTTAAAAAAATATAATACTATGATTAAAAAGAAGTTGAGAGATGTAAATTGTTACTTATTAAGTAACATGTTGGTTCTCTCTACAGAAGATTAATCATAGTTTGAATTAAGTAGGCAGGTATTTATTTCACTGTTACATTTTTTTGATGTAATAAAGTAATTAAAAATTTAAAATGCTTTTTATTCACAGTAATTAGCTCGGTAACATTATGTTAAAACAACCAAAATTACACCAACATCGCAATACGAAGTTGGTGATATTTGTAAAAAATAAAAAGCTTTGGAGGATTTGAACCTGTTCATTCATAATCACACTAACTATTAAACCATAGTGCCTACCACTTGCGCCACATCTAACTATTGAAGTATCTTTGAAATAAGCGTATCGTATGCTAGGGCTTGTTTTATTTATCAAAAATCAAATAGATGGCATTAGTCGTCAAGGGTATCAGATTTCTGCTTATTAACCTTATTTGTTCATTCACAATTTAATAGATGGCACTAGTCGCAAAGGATATTACACTTGTATATTTTTATCTTTGGGTTTAAACCACGGATGTTTCTTTAGTTTGCGAAAAATGGCGCTGTTGTAGGGGGTCAGATATCTCATTGGCTGACTGTACTACTACAAAAGTGATTTCCTATCGGTGTATAAAAATTTTCTATGTGTGCGTGAAAAGTCAGACCTTTGAAATTTTGTCTTACGCGGCTTACGCGTATAGATACTGCTTCGCGCGGGCAAGCGCGGGCTGCGGGCACAGCGCCGTACTTGAACAAAATCGACTATAAAGTATTTGCTAGCAGAATTTTGCAGGCGCACCTAATATAATTATTTTTTTGTAAGAAAAAAAAAAAATTGTATTTATTTAGCGACTGCAGGGTAGACAGTGTCTAACAGTCTATATGGACTGCACGTCACTGCTATAAGACCAGTTTTCATAATATATAAACTTAACCAAGAATCAGATACCTTGATGCAGATGCAGACTCCTTCCTTATTATGTAGAGTTGAAATTAACATATAAAGGCATACTTATTGAAATATAATAGGCATCTCGCAATTCATTCATAAAAATTGCATGGTTAAAAAAATTTAATGAGTCCTTACCGACTGTATATCCCGACGCTGGGCACATAGAAACTTGTAATATTATTTTCGTTGATGACCATAGGCTGCCCCATTAACCATTTTGGAGTCATAATACCGGTCAAAATTAACATAAACGCAACCAAACTGAGAAGCAGCCATGTCAAACTACGACCCGTAATTATTACGTAGCACATCGTAGATATAAGTATAAATTGAGCGATTAATTAAAGTTTGATCAGTATTGTATGTTGCGATGCTATCTAAAACTTTTTCACTAAGTTTTTAGTATGAAAACTACGAAATAAAACAAACAAATCAATCAACAACTCACACAACTGATAACTGTCAAAATTGAATGAATGATTATGAATGAGAAATTACTATTTAGAAGAATGAATGAAAGGGCGTTCGGATTAATAGGTACTTTTCTGTTAGTTATAATGCGCTTATTACACTATCCAATTTGTAAAAAATTTAATTAGAAACGGTTAGAAACCTAAATTGGAAGCTAGTGATCACACTACACTAAATTGTATACTAAATCCGGACAACGCACAGTCCATCGACCGATTGCGCTGGGGTTGCACGTCCCTATCAATCACTGATTTGAAAGAGTATTTATGGCGGGCGCCGTATTTATCAAAGCAACAGAAAATAAGTAGGGCTTGCCTTAGCTGTAGCAGTGGGAACAATTATTGTATATCTATTATAGATATAAGAAAAAGGAAAAAGAGAAAATGCTGTGTTAAAGAAAATTTATCATTGACAAAAAAATTAAGCCTGACGATTTGTTATGTCTGGTATCCAATGGCTTATTAAAAAAGGTTTTGTCATTTTTAGGGTTCCGAACCCAAAGGGTTAAAACGGGACCCTATTAATATCGGTCTGCTGTCCGTCTGTCTATCTGTCTGTCTGTCCGTCTGTCACCAGGCTGTATCTCATGAACCGTAATAGTTAGACAGTTGAAATTTCACAGCTGATGTATTTCTGTTGCCGCTATAACAACAAATACTAAAAAATAGAATTAAATAAATATTGAAGGGGGCTCCTATACAACAAACATGTTTTTTGCTTGTTTTTGCTCGATATTGATAATGGCAACAGGTAGACGCTTGAAATAATCACAGGATATTTAGTTAAATAAATAATTAAATAAAAATAAAACTAATATTAAAGGCTTACGTTTGAGACATGGGTGCAGCACAATCGACCCTCATCTGGGCCAGTTTATGTACAAATGTGCGAAGCTCGTAAAACTTTCAAAAGCCGACTAAATTGGTGCCAAAAGAATCAGGACCAGTTAAAAATGGACATGTTAGCACAAAAAAGAGCTTCAAATAATTTTAAAAGCTTTTGGAAGGCCACATCCAGTCTTAATACAAAGCCGGTTGTCCCATTAGTGTAGAAGGGAGATCTGACACAACTGAGATTGCAAACATGTTTAGGGAAAAGTTTTGCACGCAGTCTCCGCCCGGACCTGCCGATGAAATGTTTAATGAGGAGGACCGTGGGCCTGGGGGACTGCCGCCGTCGCCGCTGCATTTTACGACAGCCGAAGTAAAATCAGTCATTAAGAGGATGCGTAGGGGTAAGTCGCCCGGGCACGATGGTCTGAGTATTGAACATTTGAAATATGCGGGGTTTCACTTACCGAGAGTCCTATCAATGTTCTATTCATTATGTATCAGTCACGCGTACTTACCACCTGATTTAATGAAAACTAACGTGGTACCAATTATAAAAAACAAAACAGGGGATATCTCGGATAGTGGAAACTACAGACCGATCTCTCTTGCGACAATAATTGCCAAGGTACTGGACAGTATGCTTGATTCACGCTTGCAACAGTACCTAAATTTACATGACGCCCAGTTTGGGTTTCGACCACAACTGTCCACTGAGAGCGCGATTGTTGCTCTCAAGCATACTGTCCAATATTATACTAACCGTAAGACGCCGGTATACGCCTGTTTTTTGGATCTTTCCACAGCATTTGACCTTGTGTCTTATAATATGCTGTGGAGAAAGCTGAGGGAAAGGAATGTACCGGTGGAAGTGCTAAATATATTAAAGTATTGGTACGAGCATCAGGTGAATCAGGTGAAGTGGTCCGACAGTATGTCTGAAGCATATGGGTTGGCATGCGGAGTGCGTCATGGTGGCATTACGTCTCCTAAGCTGTTCAACCTATATATTAACGATCTCATAGTCGAACTCGGCAGTATGCGTGTCGGGTGTAGTGTCGACGGAGTTGTCATGATGATATGATATGATGATATGGTGCTGCTGGGTCCGACTGTGGGATCGATTAACGATATGTTAAGGGTATGTGAGAAGTTTGCGGCTAAGCATGGACTCACGTACAATGTAAAAAAATGTGCAGTCATGGTTTTTAAGGCCGCTGGCAAATGTCCTGAAGATACAACTGCTATCACCCTCAACGGCATGAACATGAACAGAGTAACAACATTTAAGTATTTAGGACATATTCTTGCGGACGACCTTAAAGACAATGCAGACGTTGAAAGAGAACGCAGGGCGCTGGCGGTTAGGGGCAACATGCTGGCGCGTAGATTCGCTCGTTGCAGCCAGCAAGTTAAAATAACACTCTTTAAAGCTTTTTGTCAAGGGTTTTACACGAGTAGTCTATGGGTCAGCTGTGCCAAACGATCGTTGGACGCCCTGCGTATCCTATATAATAATATTTTTAGAATGCTGTTGAGACTACCTCGGTTCTGCAGTGCCTCGAATATGTTTGCACAAGCCAGAACGGACGGATTCCATGCTGTAATACGTAAACAAATGGCCTCATTACTGAAAAGACTGAGAGCTAGTCAAAACAGCATTCTAAAAACTGTGGCGGAAAGACTAGACTCGCCGATGATGAGGCATCTTGTGCAGGGAACTAAGGCCGTGGCCTCTTTTGGGCAAATATAATATGCTGGCCGATTCGCTGCACAGGGCGTCTCAATTAAATAAATTTTGTAGATTTCGATTAAGTTTCACACTAACATAGATAAACGGGTAAACTGTAACTAACAAAATGGATCCGAGTCATCCGAAATAAAGAAATTTTGATTTGATTTTGATTTGATTTGAAAGGGGTGCTCCCATGCAACAGACATGATTTTTTTGCAGTTTTTATAGATAACGGTACGGAACCCTTCATACGCGAGTCCGACTCGCACTTGGCCGGTTTTTTATTATAAAGACCTATCTTTACGGCTCTATAGGGAAATACCCTAGCATTTCTATCATCTGTAACAACACTTCTTTTTCGGTGGGCAATGCTGCCGCTTCCGAAACAGTCGCCATTGCCGATACGTCCACTTCGACCAAGCGCGGGCCGGCAAATAGTCGTCCTATATCGTAGCGTTGCGATTACACTGTCCTAAATCGTAGACAATTTAGGAAACAGAGCGGATGGGACCTCCGATCTCGACTAAATCGGATCCAATCTATTCTAACAGCGATTACATCTTCCAATTTCCTAATAAGATTTTCTAAAAATTGGATAGTGTAATAAGCGTTAAATGATTCCCACTGACCACTCAGCCCAGTTCAGATTAGTTGCTGTTTTACTAGTCTTAGAAGGTTGCGAACCGTAATACAAAAATCGTTTTCAACACATTCAGGTCCAGATATCTCGAAAACTAGCGTGTCCATTTTTTTAATATTAGCTTAAAATATTTGGGCTTAATTTAAATTGACCATTTAATTAGAAGAAGAAGAAAAGATAGGGAGAAAATGTAATTGTGAAAACGCATCCTTGTATAATTTTCTAGCAATATGAATGCATCCGATAGTTTGTGACAGGACAGCCGCGCCACCTAGCAGAAAAAGAAAAGAAACACAAATTGTTCTCTCTTCTTCCTTGTTTCTTTTCATTCAAGTGTGTAAAAAGAAATGGTTGATCGAAATCAGGCCTATTTGAACCTCGTTTTCCTGTACTGAATTCTGCATTATATATAGTTATTAAAAGTGGAAATCGATCAAGTGTTCTATTGTTGTGTTTTAATTGAAGTGAAATGTGGTCGATGACAGCGTGAAAACGAGTGCTACGTAAGTATAGTTCGACTAAAATTGAGTTCCACAAACCTACTATTTTTTGTGTGTTTCAAATAGCGTTTTGTATTTAGTCGATTAGTAATTTATGTACCTGTCAGTGTATTGACAGGTACATGATTTCTATCTTGAAGCAAAGATTCCGTCGTAATTTCTAATAAAATTTACGTCTTTTACACCGTTTAATTTTATGTTTGTACAGTGTTATATCAAAGTGCCATGAACAGTATTATAGAAACCATAACGGTACGTTTTACAAATAGCAGTTTTGTTGTAAAAAACGAGATGTTTTGGTTTGCCCTTGTTTGGTTGCAAAATCTCAATTCCTTTGTCAGATGCATGCACTTTTACTTTTTTCATTTAGAATCTTGACGTCGCAAGATTTCCCGCTATTTCGCAATTTTTTTCATCAATATGTGGGTAGAAAGTTGTTGGTCATTATGTATGGATGTGGTCGAGTGATGTGATTTTTTAATTTTATTTTCGACGCAGGCACTATGCTAATACGACACAATTTCTGCTTCATTAGGCAGTGACGCTGGTATAGTTGGATTTCGCTTTTAATGTTGTTTGACTTGATTGTTACATACTTTTTCATGTTGACCCAAATCTATGGCCAGATGTTATTTAATAACATACAGTTTTAGTCCTATAGTCTGTCTCGCCCTGGTAAGTTTAGTGTTTTGACCAGAAAAGGTGGCCTACATCACTCTCAGGGAGTAAGTAACCAATGCCCCAGTGAACATAAGCATTATTAGTGCTTAGGCATGTTAAGCTACCCCAGGAGCAGTCCCACCCTAGTGGGGACTGCTCCTGGGGTCACCCATCCTAATGGGTGCCCCAATATGGCATATATATATTTATTGTATATTTGATGGCAAACAAGCAGACGAGCCATTTGATGGAAAGTGGTCACCATCGCCCATGGACATCTGCAACACCAGAAGTGCTGTTGTGTTGTGGACTCTTAAGATACCTGTAAACACGCCTTTTGAAGGACCCCGAGTCATAGCACACAGGGAAAACCTCGGGAGGGAGTCCATTCCACAATACTGCTGTATGAGGAAAAAACCACATGACACTCTAACATTTTGGAGACCCAAGCGTCAAGGATGTGGGGATGGACTTTACTCCTGTGGCGAGCGGTGCGGTAGTAGAAAGGTGACTGGCACCAATTCAAAAAGTTCTTCAGAACACTCCCCATAGTATAGCCAGTATATAAGTGACATAAAAAACATTTTGGGCTCTACCGTGTTTTAGAAGGCACGTTAAGATGTTGGTCCCAGCTGTCATCATTGATGACAGTCATCAAGCTATGTCAGATGCCTTTAGAGAGCTTGAAAATCTGACACCAGTGTTGGCCACTTACAACATGGAAAACAAAACAAACCTGTAACCTCTCATTACCTTTGCCTTATGGAGTAGTGGTTAATCAGCTGGTATTGTGACTACCACAGTTTTGGTTCAAATCCCACCTGATCCAACTCATTGTTTATTATACCTTGAGTTTGTATGCCAATTCAATTTGTGTTGATGGAAAACATTGTAGCCTCAACACATAGATGGGGGGTGGTATGGGTGTCATATCCCTCCCCAAAATGTTTAAAATTTCAATAACTCTTGTCAAATGCTTAAATATTTTTTTAGAAATGGAATGGTTATAAGTTATATCATTATGAGTGATCAATCACTCTTGTAACATTTTAACATCAATTGTTCATTGACATACCTCGTTCTATGGGCAAATAGTTTAGGCCCATTGTGTGTGAGCAGAAAACTATCCATCTCTCAGTCTTCTGCTTGACTCTCTCAAGCAGAAGACTCAATGCTTTTCGCCTCTTCCTTCCATTCCGTTTGGGATAGATTTTTGTTGTTTTACCCGAGCCAACCCAGCTTGTCGAGGAAGCGTAGAACCGCAGAGGGTGTGCTGCAGGCCTTGTTCATGGTCCCTGGATGTCCCACAAACTCCTCTCTTGTAGATGTTTCTTTTATTTCTTTTTTATTTATCTAATAATTTTTTCGAGGCTTCACTACGGACCTCTAATATAAAATGTATCTAAGTTTCATTATAATCCTCCATAAGAGGTATACTGATTGTGCTGACTGTGACAATGGACTGCATAACGCTACGTTCAGCATTCCATTCTCCATAGGTACCCCAGCCAAGAATATGTCCCGCAGATTTTATTTCTTGAATTTCTTTTCTTCTATTCAGATTTATAATATTAGGACAAATGGTACTGTGACTCATTCTCCTATGTCATAATATTCAATTTTGGTTTTGGTGCCACCCACAAGCCCACCTTTTTTTTATTACATACTTAAGACATAAAAATTCTAGTTGGAATGTGGATGACATAAAATTGTAAATATGTGATGAAAAAGAACTCCCCACATGTAGGATTTGAAATGTCACTTTGGTTTACGCCCTAAGTGTGCTACACCACCACCGTGACTTCTAATAAGAGCTTAAATGGATATCCGTCATCTGGCGTATCAGGTGTCGCTTTGTTGGCGAGCTCCGTGGCGCAGTGGTTAACACGCCAGCTTGCGACACGAGCGTGCCCGGGTTCGATCCCCGGTCAGGTCAAGATGGTGTGAATGTTCTTTTTCAGATTGGCCTGGATCTTGGATGTTTATCTATATGTGTATTTGTTTAATTAAAGGCCGAATATCCATAGCCAGATATATAATACAAATACAAAAAATCTTTATTTGCCAAAAACAGTTTCAACAATACTTGTTGGGTAAGTTTAAAACTGCTGTTAAAAATCAATTAGGTACTTAAAAATGCCTATTATTGTATTAATCTAATATGCCGTATATATATTAATCTAATATAATATGCCGTGTGGTATCCGGCAGAGTAGAATAGGACCACTCCAAGTCTTCCCGTGGATGTCGTAGAAGGCGACTTAGGAAATACAAGCTAAACAAAGCTTATAAACATCTAAGACACCTCTCCAACCCGTCTGGCCAGCGTGGAGAGTGTAGGCCAAGTCCTCTGGCTGCTCTGGCCAAGTATGGCCCTAGTAGTACAGAGAGGGTCGTGCTCCTGTAGTGGAGACTGAGGGGGACCTGATGATAATAATAATAATAATTGTATTAATGACTATTTATCAGATAAAACTCCATGGAAGTAATATATTCAATAAATTGTACATCGGTGATTACAATTCAATTTGTTATAAATATGTGAAAGTGTAGCCCTTCAGGCACATAGGGACCAATACTGGACTGAGTTTCTTTCGGCGTATTCTTCTCAGCAGTGGTCGTTTCGAAACGCTTATCGATTTTGCAAATATTAAAAATAATAATATGACGTTCAGAAAGAGATACATGATATCCAAATTTTAATAAAATTCTATTTCATTTCATTTCTTGTTTACAATGACTCCCGCACTAGGCATGGCTAGGCACAGGCCTGTATCGCGGGCAGCCGCAAAGTTTACAAATTGGAAAGAGTGGATATTAGGCCCTCCAGCCTTGTAGCTTGCTGGTATACGGCCAAACCACAATTTTTTTCATCTCTACTTTAAATTACCGCATCACACTTAGGCCATAAATATAAAAATAATGAAATTTTGGAAAAGGGACATTTTGCTACCAAGGGACATTTTGCTACCAGGGGACATTTTGCGAAAGGGACATTTTGCGACTAGGGGACATTTTGCGTAAGGGACATTTTTCGACTAGGGGACATTTTGCGTAAGGGACATTTTGCGACGATACGCAAAGAGACCTAGCTTTAAATCCTACCTGTGGCGAGTTCTTTTTCATCACATTTACAATTTTAGCTTTGATCCTTATCCTTATCTTATCCTTACTTATATTATAAATGCGAAAGTGAGTTTGTTTGTTTGTTACGCTTTCACGCCGTAACTACTGAACCGATCATCATGAAATTTTGCATACAAGTTCTCTGGAGTACGGAGAAGGCAGAAGGATCGACGTTGACGCGGGCGAAAGCTAGTGCTATATAAAACAATTTAATGTCGATGACCTAGTTCATAGTTCTTATTCATGCTTGTCAGTGTAGGCTGCATAGATGTAGATTATCCTGTATCTAACAGCCGTAGGTGTCATTTAAAGGACAATGTACATGTACTTTAAAACAAAGTCATTGTCACACACACAAGCAATGTTTTAGTCTGCATATTTTATCACGGACAGATTTTTAAACAACTGCCCATAAAAAAGCAGTGCTATGATTTCAGAGCTTATGTACATATGTTGTGATTGTGAAAGCAGCTGTCTAGGGGAATAATACGAAAAGCCTTCTGATGGTGAACGGCCTTAAAATTACATTTAAGGCAGTTACCAGTTGGTACTGAGGTTTTCTCGACCAATTTGACTCTGCTGAGCCCATAGAAGTATGAAGGAGACGCATTTTTTTTAAATCTATGGCTGAACCTGGTTTTTGCCTGATGTCAGGCCCATTCAATTTGATTTGGATAATATTAAACACACACAAATAAGCCGATCGAGGGAATGGGCGAGAATATGAGGAAGTGTGAATAGGCGATGCGGCTAGCAACCCATCACTATTTTGAGTCCATTTTCCACCTATACGCCTGCTTAACGTGGTCTTGAGGTCTTGTAGACCTAGGCTATGTCTACCCCGCTAGGGAAAAAGACGTGACAACATACATATGTACCTACGTACATTTTAATACTTTGGAAGTATCTACCTCTTAAAACGATTGACTTTGAGAGAAAATGGTTTTGGGAACCTCAGTGTATTTTCAAAGACCTATCTATAGACGCCGCACGTATAGGTTAAATGAAAAAAAAAATAGTTCCATGTATGGGCAGTCCCCTTAATTTTTTTTATTTTTGTATAAACTCTACTTACCAAGTTTCAACTGTGTAGTCCTTAGTCCTTATAAATAATAAATAAATATATACGGACAAATCACACAGATTGAGCTAGCCCCAAAGTAAGTTCGAGACTTGTGTTATGGGATACTAACTCAACGATACTATATTTTATAACAAATCATATATAGATACACATCCAAGACCATTTTCCATCTTGACCTGGCCGGGGATCGAACCCGGTAACTCTGTGTCGCAGGCTGGCGTGTTGACCGCTGCGCCACGGAGCTAGTCAATATAGGAATATAGAATATATAGTATAGGAATATAGTGGCTGTAACATTTTTAAGGACAGACAGACAGACATGACGAATCTAGGGGTAAAAGAATATTAGGGTCCCGTTTCGATAACGAAAGTAGTGTCCAGTGTTTCATGTCCAGGTTTATCATCATCATCATCATCATCAGGTCTTTTTAGTCTCCATTGCAGTAGCATGACCCTCTCTGTACTACCGGAGCCATACATCTCCAGGTTTTCTTCCTTATTATCAGCAAAAGATTTCTAATAATATATTTTCTCTTTCTTTCCAGAAATAATCACAAGCGAATCAACACATCGTACGGAAGAAAAGAAAAATAATAAAATAAAAAAAATATGTTATTGTAAATAATAAAATCTTATACTGTGATCTCTTAGGCGTCTCGATAGTGTATTTTTACACCACATGTACCGTTGTTAGTGCAATTTTTTTTCGTATTTATGGTACGTTGTTGAGGATTAACTGAGATGAGTTCCACGAATGTGAGCAGTTCGAAACATATGGGGCATCCACCGCTGCGGCAGAAGGAATTTGACCAGGTAAGGTTTTGTTCATTTCTTTCATATTCATATTTCTTTATTTCATAACAAACATACATTTGTGTTGAAAGTAAATTTAAATTTAACTTATATTAACAATTTTATGAGTTCTTAAACATATAATTAAAATAGTATTCAAATTTAATGAGTCAATAAAATCGAGAAAAGTCAAAGTAAATAAGCATGCTGTTAAATAATTAATAATGTCAATATTTATTACAAATTCAGGAATTGTTAAGATGTCATGAACTCCTCGATGCTATAATAACACTTGTCTAACAAAAAAAATAGGGATTTAATTGTTATTCATTCACTCAGATTGGGCCGTAACAGCCTCCGTGGTCCAGTGGCGTTTGCTTGTTGAACGGTCGTGGGTTCGATTCCCACCGGAAGCATACTTTGTTTAGTTGTTTCCAGTTTGGTTAGGACATTGCAGGCTTGAATCACCTGATTGTCTGATATTAAAGATGATTCCGTGCTTTGGAAGGCACGTTAAGCGGGTGGTCCCAGCTGCCATCTGGTAGTCGTTAAAGGAACCACGTCAGAGGCCGAGAGGCGGTTCCGAAGAACTCTGACACCAGGGTGTGCATGGTCGATTGGCCGTAACACCTACTCGAAATGATGATGTTGATGATTGGGCCGTCTCATACCACGAGTATTAGTCGTTAAAGGAACCACGTCAGAGGCTGTGAGGCGGTTCCGAAGAACTCTGGTGCATGGTCGATTGACCGTGACACCTACACGAAATGATGATTATGATACCTCGAGTATAAGGGCAATGTTTGTTTGTTGTTTTCGTGTGACCAACACCGGTGTCCGAATTTTCAAGCTGCCTAAACGTATCTGACATAGCTTAACGACTGCCATCAAAGATGACAACAGCCGGGACGAACAGCAGGACTTCGGCCAGGGTTTGCTTAGCATGCGTAAGCGTTTTCAATGCTCACACCACCAGGCCATCGGGCTCCTTAATAATTCTCCTTATCGTGTCGGTGACTCAAAACTTCTAAAAATTATAATATATTGTGCCTCCAGTAGGTTGCGACAGCCACGCCACTCGCTGAGGCAGAGTTGAGGTCGTACGCGGTAAATTTCCAATAATATTATAAAGCTGAAGAGTTTGTTTGTTTGTTTGAACCAGGGGTTGGAATACCGGTAAAATTCATTACCGGTACCTCTATGAAACGACAGTACCGGTAATTGGATTGGTACCGGTACATTTGGTAACGGTAAAAATCATGTACCGGTACCTCTATAATACAATGGTACCGGTAATTGGATTGGTACCGGTACCTCAATAAAACGACGGTACCGGTAATTGAATTGGTATCAATAAGTTTAATAACAGAAGTACCTGTACTAAATACCGGTAAACAGTACCGGTACTCGTATTGGGAATTTTCATTTTGTTAATGTGTGTCATTGCCGTGTTGTGCATGTGCGGCGTGAGGTGGGGGCCGACAATGGGGCGGCACTTTTACAGTGGAGCGAGTCCCACGCGGCGGACGGCAACAATGCGTAGGTACCGGTAAAATTAACGCAATTTTAATACCGTTAAAATTTGACAGAATAGAAGTACCGGTACTTACCGGTACTTATAATGTGAATTTGGTACCGGTAACAAGCCCTGGTTTGAACGCGCTTATCTCAGGAACTGCTGGTTCAAATTGGAAAATTCTTTTTGTGCTGGATAGTTCATTTATTGAGGAAGGCTTTAGGCTATAAAACATCACGCTGCGACCAATAGGAGCGAAGCATTAATAAAAATTGTTTTGAAATCGGGGAAAAAATATTAATCTATACTAATAAATCATAATAACAGAAATTGCCGCGGACGGTGTCGCGGGCAACAGCTAGTTTCCAATAATTCTCGAGAATTTCTCTGTAATTCCCGCACTTGAGAGAAAGAAGAAGAAATTCTCAAGAAAAACTTCCGATCCGTTCTCACCGTCACCGTTTTCAAAAAAATCGAGGAAGGACGGCACTTTAACACAAAACTATATCTAATAGCCGTGTGGTGTCCGGCAGAGTAGAATAGGACCACTCCAAGTCTTCCCGTGGCGACTTAGGAAATACAAGCTAAACAAAGCTTATAAACAAAAGACACCTCTCCGACCCGTCTGGCCAGCGTGGAGAGTGTAGCGCAAGTCCTCTGGCTGCTCTGGCCAAGTATGGCCCTAGTAGTACAGAGAGGGTCGTGCTCCTGTAGTGGAGACTAAAAAGGACCTGATGATGATGATGATGATATCTAATAGAGACCAATGGCGTATAAGAGGGGAGGCCTTTGCCCACCAGTGGGACATCATAGGCTAATAAAATTCTGTTACATGTATGATACGAGTTATTTAACAATGATAGATGACTCTGCGTTTCACAGAACGAACCAATATTATATTATGTATTGTTATTACCAATGACTTGTATTTTCACTAGTGTAACTGACGTAATTGTTACTTTCTTTAACTAACGGTAATTTAGTACTTTAACCGACTTCAAAAAAGGAGGAGTTATCAGTACGTAATAATTTTTTTTTCATGTCTGCTACCGCATTTATGAACCCATTTAAAAAATTTTTTTTTTGGTAGAGCATACTTTCAAATTGGTCCTATTTAAATGTCTTCAAAAATCGGTTCCGTAGTTTTGATTGAAGTGGTTTCTTTAATTTAAAAAATAGTTTTTTTTCTACGCTTTTTTTTCCACTTCGCCGTAACACGTATATGAAATAAAAAAAAAATACAATCCCATGATACGTTAATCCCTCTATTTTTTAAACGGCTTTTTATAAAACATCATCATCATCATAATCATCATCAGGTCCTTTTTAGTCTCCACTACAGGAGCACGACCACATTTTATAAAACATGTCTAAGAACAATCGCTAAAAACCTTCAAATATATTAATAAATGAATATATACGGACAAATCACACAGATTGAGCTAGCCCCAAAGTAAGTTCGAGACTTGTGTTATGGGATACTAACTCAACGATACTATATTTTACAACTTAAATACATATATAGATAAGATACACATCCAAGACCCAGGCCATTCTGAAAAAGATCATTTTCCATCTTGACCTGGCCGGGGATCGAACCCGGGCACTCTCGTGTCGCAGGCTGTCGTGATGACCGCTGCGCCACGGAGCTAGCCAACAAAATAAAAAAAATACATCCTAATCGCGTCACCCGTTTTATTGTTGATCTGTACGTGGCACCCTAGCTCTTGCGACGGTGGCAGACGGTAAAGGGGTATCCCTTATCCTATTCGCTCAATAGGATAAGGGGTATGTATGTATATACATACATGATGAAACTGACTTTCAATGACTTTTGTTATAAACTCTGCCACGCTCAAAGAATCCAAAACCTCAAAAAATTGGGCCAAGTTACGCAAAATCCCACCATCTCGTAGGAAAAAAGAACAAAAGTGGAATACAGTTATTGTTACATCACTTTGTAATAGTGCCATTGTCAGTTAAGTGTGCCAATGGTAGGCAGCGGGCTACTTAACGTAATTAAGACCGACCGAGGATTCGGTTTCGACCAAAAATACTGAGTTAATGAATTAGGGAATGATTTGTTTGCACTTGAATATGTTTTAGGTAAAATAAATAAATAAATATAAATATATACGGATAAATCACACAGATTGAGCTAGCCCTAAAGTAAGTTCGAGACTTGTGTTATGGGCTACTAACTCAACGATCATCATCATCAGGTCTTTTTAGTCTCCACTGCAGGAGCATAACCCTCTCTGTACTACCGGAGCAGACAGAGGATTTGGCCTACACTCTCCTCGCTGGCCAGTCGGGTTGGAGAGGTCTCCTTGATGATTATGAGCTTTGTTTAGCTTGTGTTTGCTAAATCGCCTCTTACGACATCCATGGGAAGACTTGGAGTGGTTCTATTTTACTCTGCCGGAAACCACACGGCACTTGAATATGTTTTAAATAAAATAAATATAAATATATGTTATGTAGATTGAGCTAGTCCCAAAGTAAGTTTGAGACTTGTGTTATGGGATACTAACTCAACGATACTATAAACAAATACATATATAGATAAACATCTAAGACCCAGGCCAATCTGGAAAAGATAATTTTTCATCTTGACCTATCCTTTGTATTAAAACTAAAAAGACCGTCGTCCCAACGCGATTATCTAATGGTAAGTAATATATACTTTATTGGTGAACATAAATATCCAATTTTTTACTAAATCGTATGATTTTAACCGGATGGAAAAAAATCGATAGGAGTGGAAGATTGAAAAATACTAAATTTATTAAAAAAAAAAAAAATAGGATTAAATGAGTTAAAATTCTTAATAAGTACGATCGGTGCAGGTCAGTATTGTTCTGAGCAGTTTAGAGTGCAACCTGTTTCTGTCGCAATCGCCAACCGCGTCCAAATCGGTTCACTAGTTTTAGAGCTACGGTGCCACAGATAACACACACACGGTGGTCAAACTTATATAACATAACACCTCTTTGCGTAAGAGGTTTTCTTTTACTCTTTATTTTTTTTAGGCTTTTGTTGATAAAACATGCCAGCAATTATCGTTACCTGCAATATAAATTATAAACTACTAGCTTTCGCCCGCGGCTCCACCCGCGTCAATGTCGATCCCTCGGGAATAGTCCTTTTTCCCGGGATAAAAGTAGCCTATGTCCTTCTCCGTTCTCCAGAGAACTTGTATGTAAAATTTCATGATGATTGGTTCAGTAGTTACGGCGTGAAAGCGTGACAAACAAACAAATTCACTTTCGCATTTATAATATTAGTAAGGAATAACACCTCTTTGCGTAACAGGTTCATTTTACTCTTTATTTTTTAAGGCTTTTATTGATAAAACATGGCTGCATTATCGTTACTTGAACTATAAACTTGTGGATGTTGCCCGCGGCTCCGCCCGCGTTTGTGTCGAACCCGGAAACAGTAGAAAATTTCCCGGAATAAAGGGTACCCTATTTCCTTCCCTGAGCCTTAAACAACACCCATACTAAATTTCATCCAAATTGGTTCAATGGTTGAAGCATGAAAAGTAGACAGACAGACCGTCTGTCTACTTTTCATCTCGTAGTCGTACTGTCTGTACTTTCGCATTACTTTTCATCTCGTAGTCGACCGTCTGTACTTTCGCATTTATAATATTAGTATGGGTAACTGAAGAGGATCTTTAAAGTAGTCACTACTGCGTTGAGGGTTAAAAATACTGTATGTAACTATGTTTTTAAAGTGTGAAAGTTTCTGGCTTTCCTTCACAGGAACACAAAAAGCCAATAATAAGGTGGAAACTCCGATATGATTTTTGTCATGCATTGGCCCGGTGCCAACAGTTGCATTATAAATACCAGAAGCGGCGTAAAAATGTGTAGAATGCCTACGGATATGATGACGTCATCATTCAATATGGATATCAGGCAATGTGGAAAGTAAAATGAAATTCAAATATATTAATTGCTTTTTGTCAAAAGTAATTGAATTGATTTGTTCATCTCGTAGAATGTGGGAGCTGCTTCTCTTCTTTGGCTAGCTCCGTGGCGCAGCGGTCAACACGCCAGTCTGCGACACGAGAGTGCCCGGGTTCGATCCCCGGCCAGGTCAAGATGGAAAATGATCTTTTTCAGATTGGCCTGGGTCTTGGATGTATATCGTGTCGCAGTCTAGCGTGTTGACCGCAGCGCCACGGAGCTAGTAAAAAAAAATCTGTTTGCCGATATATAACATTATTTCTAATCATGGAAACAATTACTTTCAATTTGTCTGTAATCAAATCTTGCGAGTTAAGATAATATTCATCTTGACCTGACCGGGGATCGAACGCGGGACGGTGTGGCAGCCTGGCATGCCCGCCAACGTATGTTCTTCTTCTTCTTCTCGAGTCAAAATGGCTATTCTTGACACTAGTCTTGACCAGAATTTGCCCACATCCACGGCACGATCGTTGGCCTTAATCAGATCCACCACGGTGCAAGAAGTGGGGCAGCTAGGCAATCCAACAGATGGGCCATCGTCTGGTCAGCACCGCAACCACACAAATTGTTGTTGGAGAAACCCCACCTACCTCGGGTATCCGGGTATCTTCCAAACCAGCTCGAAGTCTATTTAGCGTCTTCCAAACTGTCCAGGGAAGTTTCCCACCCGGTGGAAGTTTCTCTGCAGGAGGAACGATGTTTGCTTTTGGTGGGAACATGGTTCGCCATTTTTTCAACTTCACTATCGGGGCCTCTTTTGCGGTTACATGGGATTGTCGGAGAAAACTATTACGACTCTTCAAGCGTACGGGCTGCGGAATTTGGCCGTGAAGGGGGTGTCTCCTATCATGCAACTGACTGCTAACGTATGTTTATCTTCAATCATCTTTTGTTTTAAGCATTGTTATAAAAATATATTTCTATTCTGTTTCAGATATGGAGCGATTTAGAAGAAGGCATAGAACAAGTTTACAAGAGAGTATATATGGGCAAATTGAGATATATGGGGCTATATACGTATCCTTTACAATTATAATTATGTTTATTGTAATTTTTCTAAAGTTGTACAGCTGTTATGTGTGATTAACCTTTACATAGTATAAATTCAACATATTGGTCCGGGTTAATTCAACTTTTTGCAAATTCAACATTTTGAGATTCAACATCATGTGAATTCAACATTTTGCAAATTCAACTAATTTGTATCTACACAATTTTGTATCTACATTGCACCCGTGCGAAGCCGGGCTAGTCGCTAGTTAATTATATTATGAATACATCTTCCAATTGCCCCCCCCCCCCCCCCCCATGACCTTCCCCCAACTCCTTGACAGGCCGGCAACGCTAATGTCACACCCTGGTGTTGCAATTGTCTTTGGGCAGTGCTATAAATAAATAAATAAATATATACGGACAAATCACACAGATTGAGCTAGCCCCAAAGTAAGTTCGAGACTTGTGTTATGAGGCGTGTTGACCGCTGCGCCACGGAGCTAGTAAAGTGCTTACTGTCGTTTGTTGTCCAATACCATTAAAAAAATCTGTTCAAATGTCTACTTATTACGGTTTGAAAGATACAGCCCTGTGACAGACGGATGGACAGCGGGGGCGTAGTAATAAAGTTCCGTTTTTACCCTTTAGGCACAAAACCTTTGAAAAGGCATTAATATTTCTCTTATCCAGAACGGGTTTCATGTGGAAGTGTGTCTATATTGGCTACACAAGCTTATTTATTTATTTAATTCGTTTCCTTTAGAATGTTTTAACTTATTTCTGTAATAGTTAATGAATTTATACAGACATACAATGCGTAGAACGCATGGGTCGTGCGTCTGAAGATTTTTATTAAGTTAAACCTAAATATTCATTTTAAAGCTCCTTAACTCCAATACAGTCATGTATACAACTATTGCACGTCGGTCCATCACCAGAACAGCGCCACAGCAGGACGAAACAGCGCCAGCAACGCAACACGGACCATTCTCAGTGCTAAGAAAACGGTATGTGTATATAGTCTTTTGTGAAACCTTCAATAGAGTCATGTATACAACTACTAGCTTTCGCCTGCGGCTCCGCCCGCGTCAATGTCGATCCCTCGGGAATAGTACTTATTCCTGGGATAAAAGGTAGTCTATGTCCTTCTTCGTACTCCAGAGAACTTGTATGCAAAATTTCATGATAATCGGTCCAGTAGTTACGGCGTGAAAGCGTAACAAACAAATATACAAACTCACTTTCGCATTTATAATATTAGATCTTTTAAACTACTGAATGGATTTAATGCAGGTTTCGGCAATAGCTATTGTGATTCAAGATTTATATAATACGTACAATATACATTGTACCCGAGCAAAGCCGGGGTCCGGGTCGCTATTTATCTATAAATCAATATGCATTCGATAATTAGAATATTAATATGTAATATATTCTACGTTGTTTTGACCTATCAGCTGTTCCGATAGCGCAGTCACGATAACGAATGTGCGATAACTTTGTTTAATTACACAGATGCAATAGGCTAGTTTCCTGGGTCAAAATAATAACATTACAATTAGTCCGTCAGTTAGATAATCAAAAAATATTGGACACGTATTTTTTCTTTTGTCAATTAAACAATAAATGAAAAAGATAAAGCGCGTCAAAGTTCAGGAGTGGGGGCTTGTGACGTCAAAGTTTGCTAAAAAGTGTAGCAAACTATGACGTCACACGGAATTTCAAAGGGCTATATCTTTATCATTTTTTATTTAATCGACATATGAAAAAATACGTGTCCAATATTTTTTGAATTACTAACTGACGGACTAATTATATTTTTTTAGGAAACTAGCGTATTATTGACATTTTATAGAAACATCGTCGAGAAACCAAAAACAGAGAGCAAAAAATGCCACGTGGGCAGGGTTGAACCAGCGACCTTAGGCTGATTTCACAGTGACGCGTTTGAACAGCGCCGTCTAGACGCGCGCGGTTGCAATAACACTAGATATAGGGGGACTAGGACTAGGGGCTAGCTCAATCTGTGTGATTTGTCCGTATATATTTATTATATTAGTCTCCTTTCATGGTTACGCAGTTGAAACGCACCGTTCGGGAATCGCGCGCCGTCGGTTAGCACTGCCGAAGCGTGCGCTCAATAATCAATTTGCAATATTTTGCGACGTGTCTGTTGCACTCTTTTCTATAGGAAATAAACAGCTAATCTTGTTATTATATTTTTTTTATTTTTTTTCATGGTATAGGACGGTAAACGAGCAAGCGAGTCACCTGATGGTAAGCGACCGGCGCTGCCCATGGACAACCGCAACACCAAGGTGTAATAGGAGCGTTGCCGGCCTTTCAAGGAGTTGGAGAAAGGACATGGGGAGAGGCAATGGGGGAAGGATGGGCCTCCGGCTCTCTCACTCACCGAACGAAGCATAGAAGCGGTAAAGCTTCTACTCAAACGTCGATTTTCTGTGAGAGTGTGGTACTACCCGGACAAGCCGGCCCATTCATGCTACTAGCAAAAATGAATTTTGCCGGTAGCGTGGCTCTACCACACTAAAATTTGTTTCAATGATGACGACTACGTATACAAACACACAACTGTACATTGCAACGAAATGCGAGTTACTAAAACTCATTTCACAGCGCCCGCCGGTAAAGGGCGCGCTATCAAAACGCGCTGATCAACAGCGCGTCTCGCCGGCGTCATTCTATACCTCATAACTCCGTCATTTAAGAACTGATTTGAAAAAAATATTTTTTTATTTGATAGGATATGCCATACATCCATTGGTCCCATTTAAATTACATAAAAATCGGTTCAGTAGTTTAAAGTCGGTGTTTTTGTATACTGGCTTTTACCCGCGGCTCCGCCCGCATTAGAATTTCCAGGAATGAGGTACCCTTCCCCGGGCCTCAAACTACTTCCATACCAAATTTCTTTCAAAATTTCCATACAAACAGACAGACAGAGTTACTTTCACATGTTTAATATTAATAAGGATTATTTTTTAATGTTATGTGTATTTCCAGTCGGGACAAGTACCGGGAGGTGCGCAACTGGTCGGCTTGGAGTTATACAAGCGTGTGCGGGAGTTCCTTCGCATCTATCTCATCACATTATTACAGGTGAGGACACAGTTTTTTTTTTTTTTTTGTTTTACGGCATTTGGCTTTCTATGCCTTTTAGCCATTTATATTTTTCTACGTGTTATTAACCAAATGATGGTGTAATTCATTTCGTTGATTCAACGGAGCTCCTGGCGACAATTTCCACAAATCCACTGGTTTTATCGTAGACGACGCAGTAAGGCGAGCGACCACCAGCCCGCTATAAATCTTACTACAGCCGCACCATGACACTTTATTTTAGTTATTCCACACATTGTTCATAAACATGGGCATTTATAACACCAAATTACACCGATTTCACGTTTTAAAGCAATTTGCAAAAGAATCCAAAACAAAAACCGTGCAGTCCGTCGTAATTCCCGCCAAGAACTCTAGGTGAGAGTGCGAACGATTTATGTTAAAATCTATACTAATACTAATCATATTATAAAGCTGAAGAGTTTGTTTGTTTGTTTGTTTGAACGCGCTAATCTCAGGAACTACTGGTTCAAATTGGAAAATTCTTTTTGTGTTGGATAGTCCATTTATTGAGGAAGGCTTTAGGCTATAAAACATCACGCTGCGACTGATAGGTCGCTCCTAGCTTCAATAAAAAATGTTTTGAAACCGGGGAAAAAATATTCATCTATACTAATAAATCATAATAACAAAAATTGCCGTGGATGAAGTCGCGGGCAACAGCTAGTTGATTATATTTCTCTATAACGTGACCACGTTTTAAAGTAGGGAGTTTATTTGCATACGCGAAACAAGTTTGAATTTTCTTAAATGCCATGTTGTGCAGCGATTATGTGCAAAATGTATGCACCGTTATGAGTCTGAAACATCATGGCATCACCTACCATAAGTATCATAATATTGTGTTAAGGCAAATGCCGTGTGGGTTCCGGCAGAGTAGAATAGGACCACTCCAAGTCTTCCCGTGGATGTCGTAAGAGGCGACTTAGGAAATACAAGCTAAACAAAGCTCATAAACAACAATGAAACCTCTCCAACCCGTCTGGCCAGCGAGGAGAGTGTAGGCCAAATTCTTTGTCTGATCTGGCCAAGTATGGCTGCGGTAATGCAGAGAGGGTCATGCTCCTGCAGTGGAGACTAAAAAGACCTGATGATAAAGGCAAACGTCTTGGAGCCAAAACTTGAAAGATATTGAACTGGAGACGGTACTCGAATTAATTTCGGCCAGAAATCGATCTAACCTAATAATATGCTGATATCTATAGGTGAGAATTATTTGAAGAACGCTGGGACACTACTGTGTTTGTTTAGGTATTTAAAAACATACAATAAATCTTGATACGTCTTTTTTATTGAAAAATACACTTTAAAAATCTAAATATTTGCATTTATCTTTTAATATTTTGGTCCGCATATGTTTTTATGTTTAAAAACAATATATATCCACAGAATGGTGCCGACCTGATGGGCGAGAATGTCCTAGCATTCTACACGAAGCAGTGGGAAGAATATCAGTTTTCCTCAAGAGTGCTGAACGGAGTGTGCTCTTATCTAAACCGGCACTGGGTGAAGCGCGAATGTGAAGAAGGGCGTAAGGTATATATCTATACTTATACTTAATCCTTACTTAATTAACAGCCTCCGTGGTCCAGTGGTTAACCTGTTGTATGCGGCAATACCAGACACAATAGTTAAACAATGCACTTTTGCGCAGATCTGCGCTCCCACATATGAGCGATTAAGGCGTTTGCCTGTTGACCCGGAGGTCGTGGGTTCGATTCTCACCAGAAGCATACTTTGTTTAGTTGTTTCCAGTTTGGTTAGGACATTGCAGGCTTGAATCACCTTGTTACGTACCGTTCCAATTAGTATTTTCTCAACCCACATCAATACGATTATTAACACTATGGTTTTCCGAGTTTGCTAAGCCCTGATTGCGGCGAACGAAACGTACTGCATATATGTCCTGTGTGTTACTTGTCAACTAGCTGTCAATGTCACTTTTCGGGAGCAAGTGATCAAGCTTCCTTTAGTCGCTCCGCGTGTGTGTGATATAAAAATAATAAACAAAGGCCTAAGAAAACTCCGAGGAGAAGAAGGGGAGGAGCCCCGGACCCAGATGTGAGAAGACCCATAGCTAAACCGGAGTTCATCAGCTCCTACCACACGAGGATAAGCGAGACGCCGCCGCGCGGTAACCAGGTACGGCTACTCCTTACCACACCTGATTGTCTGATAATAAAGATGATTCCGTGCTTCGGAAGGCACGTTAAGCCGGTGGTCCCGGCTGCCATCTGGTAGTCGTTAAAGGAACCACGTCAGAGGCCGAGAGGCGGGTCCGAAGAACTCTGACACCAGGGTGTGCATGGTCGATTGTCCGTGACACCTACTCGAAATGATGATGATCCTTACTTAATATTATAAATGCGAAAGCGAGTTTGTTTATTTGTGTGTTTGTTTGTTTGTTACGCTTTCACGTCGTAATTACTGATTCGATCATCATTAAATTTTGCATACAAGTTCTCTGGAGTGCGGAGAAGGACATATGCTACCTATTATCCCGGGAAAAAGTACTATTCCCAAGGGATCAACATTGACGCGGGCGGAGCCGCGGGCGAAAGCTAGTAATATTATAAAGCCGCTTCTTATTCGTTTTTTACCTTTTTTTCTTACAATTCTGTATTCCATTAGGGATTCTGATTCCCAGATTTCAATATAGCTAGGTGGTTCAAAATCACGCTGTATTAAACAACTTTCCCCATGGGACAAACTTCGAAACATGAAAAGAAAAATTCGACCTACGATACAAAATAAGCAATCAGCTGATCGACATTACAAGAAAATAAAAATAAAAATAAAAAAAGAAATTGACCTTCCCTGGGGATAGTTGTTTAAAATCATGGACTGATCATGCCCCCATAAATATTATTTCATTTTGTTACACACGGTATATCTATAAACATTGTATGTCATGATCATCATCATGTCGTGTAGGTGTCACGGTCAATCGACCATGCATACCCTGGTGTCGTCGGTCGATAGCCGTGTGGTATCCGGCAGAGTAGAATAGGACCACTCCAAGTCTTCCCGTGGATGTCGTAGAAGGCGACTTAGGAAATACAAGCTAAACAAAGCTTATAAACATCTAAGAGACCTCTCCAACCCGTCTGGCCAGCGTGGAGAGTGTAGGCCAAGTCCTCTGGCTGCTCTAGCCAAGTATGGCCCTAGTAGTACAGAGAGGGTCGTGCTCCTGTAGTGGAGACTAAAAAGGACCTGATAATGATGAAATGAAATAGAATATTATTCAAATTTGGATATCATGTATCTCTTTCTGAACGTCATATTATTATTTTTAATATTTGCAAAATCGATAAACTACTAGCTTTTCGAAACGACCACTGCTGAGAAGAATACGCCGAAAGAAACTCAGTCCAGTATTGGTCCCTACGTGCCTGAAGGGCTACACTTCCACATATTTATAACAAATTGAATTATATTACATTAAGTAATCACTGATGTATATTGATTAACAATTTATTGAATATATTACTTCCATGGAGTTTTATCTGTTAAATAGTCATTAATACAATAGTAGGCATTTTTAAGTAATTGATTTTCAACAGCAGTCTTAAGCTTACCTAATGACAGAGCCATTATTTCTTCAGGAATTCTATTATAGAAGCGTATACTAAGTCCCAAAAATGAATTCATTGTTTTCTGTAATCGCAAAGTTGGTGTCGCTAATTTATTTGATGAATGATGACCCTGGTGTCTGAGTTCTTTGGAACCGCCTCTTGGCCTCTGACGTGGTTCATATTGTATGTCATATCCTAACATAACTTTTTATAATTTCAGGGCATCTATGAGATCTACCAACTGGCCCTGGTGACATGGCGCGACAATCTGTTCCAACGTCTGAACAAACAAGTGACGAATGCGGTCCTGAAGTTGATCGAAAGAGAACGCAATGGCGAGACCATTAATACGAGTCTTGTTTCTGGAGTAAGTCATCATCATCCTAGCTCCATCATTGACTAGCTCCGTGGCGCAGCGGTCAACACGCCAGCCTGCGAGACGGAGTGACCGGGTTCTATCCCCGGCCAGGTCAAGATGGAAAATGATCTTTTTCAGATTGGCCTGGGTCTTGGATGTGTATCTATATATGTATTTGTTATAAAATATAGTATCGTTGAGTTAGTATCCACAACACAAGTCTCGAAGTTACTTTGGGGCTAGCTCAATCTGTGTGATTTGTCCGTATATATCATATCATATCATCATCATCATCATTTCAGCCGTAATATGTCCACTGTTGGACAAAGGCCTCTCCCAAGGATTCTTCTTTCCATGGAAGCATATTGCTATACTCACCACGCTTGGCAGGCGGGTTGGCGAGCGCAGTTTCTTTGGCTTCTTGTGCTTTTGATGCTGCTGGCCATCGGAAGCATTTAAAGCTAGGGTAGGATAGGAATTTGGGATACTACTCCGTGGCGCAGTGGTTTACACGCCAGCCTGCGACACGATATTTTGATCCGGGTTTGATCCTCGGTCATTTCATGACGGGAAACGATCTTTTTCAGATTGACCTGGGTCTTGGCTGTTTATCTATATAAGTATCTATTATAAAATATAGTATTTTTGAGTTAGTATCCTACGACACAAGTTCACAACTTACTGTGGGGTTAGCTCAATTTGTGTGATTTATGGCCCTATATACATGGTGAAATTTTGATCGTTCTGAACCCTTAAAGGATTGATTCAGCTCGTCGATATGAACAACTTTTCCTATGGGACCAATGTTTATTTATTTTACTCACTCGAATGAATGGGGGAAAGCAAGTAGCAGTTCGGGAGGCCGGGTGCGCATACCCGGTGCCATATGCAACCAACCTGGACAGGCAGTTGAGGTACACTCCTGATCAACTAATAATTCTTTTTTCCTCAGGTGATCAACTGCTACGTAGCCTTAGGCCTCAACGAGGAAGACCCGAATTCACGCGGACAGAATCTGGCCGTGTACAAGGACACGTTCGAAGCTGTGTTCCTGGAGGATACGGAGAGATTCTACACCAGGGAGAGCACAGACTTCCTAAGGAACAATCCCGTCACAGAGTACATGATCAAGGTACTAAGAGATACTTAATTCGTGGAGCGGGAAGGAGCGCGGCCTGTAAAATCGGGCGCCCAAAATAGAGTTATTAGTTTCTGATGTTTTCGCGATTGTTTCACATTTAAATAATATCACTTTAGTACGGTATTATCGCGTATAATACATTATTTATACACCTAATGTTTCGAAAACTTTACAGTTTTCATGGTCGCAGGTAGACTAAGTTGACATTTGCCTTTGTGTTATAAGAACTATACAAAACTACCAGGTGGTAGTTTTGTATACTTCTTATAACACAAAGGCACTTGTTTTGGCACAAACACAAAGGTATTTGTTTGTTTGTTATTGTAGGTACAATATTTATTGATAACGTTCCGGATGTACGCAGTTAAGCAGGAAAGTAAGGTGTAAAAATAATGTAATATACGCGATAATACCGTAAGAGAATTTTATTTAAAAAATAGAGTTGTTCAGGAATTTGTTTATTTTCTCGTAATGATATGTCTTCAGAGAGTCGCCTAAGATTTTATACTTAGGTTCAACGCCCCCTATGACCACGGAAACCCAATGAACTATTACGTAAGTTGATTCTAAACTTTTCCACTAGGTGGCGCTTAACCTTAGTATTCATATTCATATTCATTTATTTCATAAACAATTATACATTGTGTCGAAATTATAAATTAACTTATATCTACCTTATCTTCTAATATAATCTATCTAATACTACAATATAATTTAATAATTCACATATTAATTTACATCGTATTAAACTTATTATGGCAATTCAAGCCATAATAAGTTCAAATATACATAACTCTATCTGCCATTTAAAAAATCTTCGGTACTATAATAGCATTTTCCCAGAAGGTATGACTTTAATCTTTTTTCAAACTGTCGAGTATATAACAAATCTTTGATATCAATTGGTAATTTATTGAAAAATTTTTTGGCCGAGTATTGAGCGCTATGTTTGACAATCTCCAACTTTGGTACTGTTGTTGTTAAAAAGTCTTTCCTCCTACTGCTTTCTCTTAACTGTCGATCTTCTCTTGTTTCAAAGTCATTAATATGTTTTGCAAAATGTGACAGCAGCACTAGAATATATAGGTTTGGGATTGTCAATATACCTAGTTCGATAAATTTGTCTTTACACGATTCCTGTTGTCGTATACGGGTCATAATTCTAATAGCCCTTTTTTGTATAACAAAAGCCTTTTGCACATTATATCCATAACTAGATCCCCAAAATAATATACTATATCTAAATCTCGACTCTATCAAAGCATAATACACTAATTTTAAATGTTCAATATCAACTTCGTCCCTTAAACTTCTAAGTACATAACAGGCTGAGCTTATTTTCGATTCTATGTCCTTTAGCTCATGTTTCCAATTGAGTAGATTGTCAATATGTACACCCAAAAATTTTACCACTTCACAATAAGCCATTTAGATGGCGCTGTTTAACACGGCCTGTGATCTCGGTGCCTTAGTTCGAGCCTGGCCAACGCTGCTTGGATTTTTACGTTTTTTACTTCTCTGAACGACGAGTATTTAAAAAGTAATAGCTGTATAGGCACAGTGGTGACACTTCCTGTACGTGAGAGTACGGGTAGTAGTAAGATTTTACATACATAAACTTTAATGTGGATTTCTATCAAACATTAAGTCTATGCAGCCGGCCACGTGCTACGTGAGCGTAGGTACCTACTATTATTACCTCGTAGCGCTGATTGCCATAGAGTTAAGACGAGTAGAATTGCAAATTTGCATTTTATTTTTGTATGAAAAAAAAAGCAAACATCGAATTACAAAAAGTCATAGAGCAAACGTAGTTAATCTTAATGTACATTAGTATTAGTATATTGACAGCTCCGTGGCGCAGTGGTTAACACGCCAGCCTGCGACACGGAGTGCCCGGGTTCGATCCACGGCCAGGTCAAGATGGAAAATGATCTTTTTCAGATTGGCCTGGGTCTTGGATGTATATCTATATATGTATTTGTTATAAAATATAGTATCTTTGAGTTAGTATCCCATAACACAAGTCTCAAACTTACTTTGGGGCTAACTCAATCTGTGTGGTTTGTCCGTATATATTTATTTATTAGTCACGTTTAGGAGGTTATGCGTTAGATACTACTTACCCTGTTTGTTTGTCGCAGGCGGAACAGCGGCTGCAGGAAGAACAGCGGCGCGTACAGGTGTACCTGCATGAGACCACCATGGAGCGGCTGGCCAAGACCTGCGACCGCGTGCTCATCGAGAAACACCTCGAGATCTTCCACGCAGAGTTCCAGGTATACTTTCATAAATCATCATCAAAATTTAAGAGCAACGCTCTTGTCGGTGGAGCTCCCTCCATCTTGGTCTATTCTCTGCCAGTCTTTTCACATCCTGGTACGAAACCCTTTCCACTTTTTCCTTTATCTGTTTAAAATAGCTGTGCCTGGGCTTTCCTCTCCCTCTCCTTCCCTCTATTTTGCCTTCTATAATAGTTTTCATAAACTGATCGTGTCGCAACAAGTGTCCTATCATATTACCCCTTCTATTTTCTATCGCAGTTAAAATAGACCTCTTTTCTTCTACCCTATTTAAAACTTCTTCGTTAGTTATCCTATCTATCCAGCTAATTTTCTCCATACTTTCATTAACCTAACTAATATTATAAATGCGAAAGTGAGTTTATTTGTTTGTTATGCTTTCACGTTGTAACTACTGAACCAATCATCATGAAATTTTGCATACACGTTATCTGGGGTATGGAGAAGGACATAGGGTACATTTTATCCCGGGAAAAAGTACTGTTCCCGAGGGATCGACATTGACGCGGGCGGAGCCGCGGACGAAAGCTAGTGCAATAATAATATTAAAACTTACGCGATATAAATTCATTATGGAATCACGGTTTTACACACGTTTTATTCGTTGGCATTTGACAGCTCCGTGGCGCAGTGGTCAACACGCCAGCCTGCGACACAAAGTGCCCGGGTTCGATCCCTGGCCAGGTCAAGATGGAAAATGATCTTTTTCAGATTGGCCTGGGTCTTGGATGTTTATCTATATATGTATTTGTTATAAAATATAGTGTCGTTGAGTTAGTATCCCATAACACAAGTCTCGAACTTACCTTGGGGCTAGCTCAATCTGTGTGATTTGTCCGTATATATTTTTTTATTTATTTATTCGTCGGATTCGCCGACTAGTTTCCGGTCTGTCACGAACATCGGGGCGAGTGTTAGGCGAGGCGGCCCTCAGTGCTTTGAGGGAAGCGAAACCAACATGTCGCCACCCCGAACACTCTTTTTAGGGTTCCGTAGACCACAAGGAACCCCTATAGTTACGTCATGTCCGTCCATCCGTCCGTCCGGGCTCGTACTCCGCCGATTGTGACGAAAATTAATGGAGAGATAGATATTGAAGTTCCAAAAGTTGGTTTTTAAAATTATGAAACAATGATTTTTTTTAGCCTCTCATAAAACGAAAAGTGAATTAAAAAAATTAAATTGGACTAACCCCAACGTGTGAGGTATCGTTGAAAAGGTTTTGAAAATGTAATACAAAGTTAAAATTTGAGGTGTAACCACCGTAACTTTTGAAATATTACTAAAATAAGAAAAAATGTGGTATATTTCAATTAGAACTATAGCGGTCTCGGTATCATAGATAGTTATTTTTATACAACTCGACCAACTTATGTAGTTACAGTCGGCCGAACAAAATATATAAATATATACGGACAAATCACACAGATTGAGCTAGCCCCAAAGTATGTTCGAGACTTGTGTTATGGGATACTAACTCAACGATACTATATTTTATAAATACATATATAGATACACATCCAAGACCCAGGCCAATCTAAAAAGGTCATTTTCCATCTTGACCTGGCCGGGGATCGAACCCGGTCACTCCGTGTCGCAGGCTGGCGTGTTGACCGCTGCGCCACGGAGCAAGTCAAAAATGTATGGAGTCAACCAGTGACGTGCAGTCCATATAGACTGTTAGACACTGTCTACCCTGCAGTCGCTAAATAAATACAATTTTTTTTTTTTCTTACAAAAAAATAATTATATTAGGTGCGCCTGCAAAATTCTGCTAGCAAATACTTTATAGTCGATTTTGTTCAAGTACGGCGCTGTGCCCGCGGCCCGCGCTTGCCCGCGCGAAGCAGTATCTATACGCGTAAGCCGCGTAAGACAAAATTTCAAAGGTCTGACTTTTCACGCACACAGAAAATTTTTATACACCGATAGGAAATCACTTTTGTAGTAGTACAAGTAATCATCTTTCATCGACTCACACATGCAAATCAAATTTGCGCTGTGTGTGTGAATTGAAGACACTGTCTCCGAGATTTCTATTGGCTGCCGCGCGCAATGTAAATGTCATCGTCACTTGTCATGTCAATGTCATTGATTTACGTGTTTACAAACAATCCAAGAGGAAAGTTTTATTTTAAAATTAATTGCTTTATCAGTTAAATTTCATTTGTGACAAAAATATTTTCATGTGAACGTTGTGTCGCTTAGTGTTTGCATGCCAAAACCGAAATATAAAGTGTTTTGTGAACAAATCAAGTAACCGGTTAGTTATGGTTAGTTATTCTAAAGTTTAATCTTAAACCGTATGATACGTGTACGTGGCTCACAGGTTGTAATCATATCTCTTATCTTTTGCTTGTTTTGAATACTTTTGCGGTCGAAGATCGAAAGACTATTATAATATTAAACGAGTTGTAGATAACTAGCCGTATAGTAAGGTAAGGTATATAGGTGGTATGTTTGTAAGTAAATTTTATAATTATGTCTACCCTATGATCAATGTCTGTGCACGTCACTGGAGTCAACCGCAAAACGAAATGTGTATATACAACATTTGACTTTTTTTGCCGTTTTTATAGATAACGGTACGGAACCCTTCGTGAGCGAGTCCGACTCGCACTTAGCCGGTTTTTTGTAAAATTTGTAGTAGTAACAAATAAATTATTTTCCTTTCTTTGTCTCGCAGAAACTCCTGGACGGCGAGAAGAACGCAGACTTGGGCCGCATGTACAGTCTGGTGGCGCGAATCCCCGACGGCTTGTGTGAACTGCGGCGCTTACTTGAACAACACATCCATGTACAAGGCCTGCAGGCGATTGACAAGTGTGGCGAGAGCGCACATACGGTAAGTGAACCACAGTACACAGGAAGACATTCGTTTTTTATCATCATCATCATCAGGTCTTTTTAGTCTCCACTGCAGAAGCATGACCCTCTCTGTACTACCGGAGCCATACTTGACCAGAGCAGACAGAGGATTTGGACCTCTCCAACCCGTCTGGCCAGCCCAGGGAGGGGTCAGGTCAGGTCATGACCCCCCCTGGATCCGCCCTTGTATGTCATCCTTTAACACAGCTTAGAGTCCACTTTTTGGCTTGTCTAGGGAGTGAGTCTATCTCTGCCTCGGGAATGATAGTTTTCTGAAAAGCTTACCATAGGAGTGGTCCTATTCTACTCTGCTGGAAAGCACACGGCTCGTATATGTTACGGCTAATAGGCGAAGTATACACCTAGTTCTAGCGGATAGACTTAGGTGTATCCTACCTTCTTCGGTTAGAACCGAAAAAAATCCCAATTAAATAAATTAATCGGGTTTTTTTTAAATTTCCATTTCTTTCTCAGGATCCGAAAGTATACGTGTCGACGATCTTGGAGGTTCACAAGAAATACAACGCGCTCGTGTTGGTCGCGTTCAACAACGACTCTGGATTCGTGGCCGCTCTCGACAAGGCTTGTGGCAGATTCATCAACAGTAAGTATTATTAGTACACTCTGATGCAAAGTTAATGCATATGAAGGGGGGGGGGGGGGGGGGGAAGGGATTTGAATTTTAACGATTTATCTTGCGGTTGCGCTGCCCGCTCTCGTTTACCGCTATCGTGTCCTGCTCATCGACTCGTGCGATGTTCGGAGCCAAAAAGTTTGCAGCGGAGTGTACCATCAGGTGAGATGGGAGACAAATTCCTAATCCAACATTTATTAAAAAATAAAAAGTAAATTACGTGACGCTTTCTCTTGGCTTTTGCCAGCAAGAACATAGTGTTGCACAGTGCTGCCACTTGGGGAATCAATATGTTGGTGTCACTTTTTTCTTTTTTTTATGGTGTAAGACGGCAAACCTGATGGTAAGCGATCAACGCTGCCCATGGACAACTGCAACACCAGAGTGTGACAGGAGCGTTGCCGGCCTTTCAAGGAGTTGGGGGAAGTATGGGCCTCACTGGAGCAACATGTTAGAATAGAATACTCTTTATGGCACTAAATAACAGACAAATTAATTATGTATAATAGAGGTTAAAATGTTTCCAGGAATTATACGATTTTGAGAGTGTTGAGCCGGAGATAGTACATATATGCCAGACGTCGCAACTATAATGTAGTGTAGGTATAGCCTTAAGTTAGTTTTAAGATACATAAAGGATGTAGAATGATGAATAGTCTTCACGCATCATCCAAGCCTATCACTTGTCTTTCCATCACATGGCGACCCTGCCGGGTTCAAAATCTCAGGGTCGAATTCGACTAGGTTTTAAGAGTGCAGTACGCGCTTATTTTCTTCACTAACTATCATATAGAATATAAGTATATTATAATTTTATATGTACATGTTATCTATATTTTATAAATATTATTAGGGTATTAGTACTATAATTTAGTTTAGTATATTTTCTTGCACAAACTTCTAAAAATCTCCTTTTTCGGTACCTACCTTCGGTAGTCTACCTTTTACATTTGTAAAGAAGTTAAATAAAAAAATCGTGCAGCGCAATCAAAATAAATAAATAACTATATATGCGGACAAATCACACAGATTGAGCTAGCCCCAAAGTAAGTTCGAGACTTGTGTTATGGGATACTAACTCAACGATACTATATTTTATAACAAATAAATATATAGATAAACATCCAAGATCCAGACCAATCTGATAAAGATCATTTTCCATCTTGACCTGACCAGGGATCGAACCCGGGGCCCAATAAGAAATATTTAAGTTGAGATTGCCACATAATACTGTTTTTGTTCACAGGTAACGCAGTGACGAAAGCTGCCAACTCTAGCAGCAAGAGTCCCGAGCTGCTGGCCAAGTACTGCGACCTGCTGCTCAAGAAGTCCTCCAAGAACCCAGAGGAGCAGGAGCTCGAAGACACGCTCAACCAAGTGGTACGTACTACCTTGAACAAGGTCAATTTTAGTTTAGTACAAATAGTTTAAAGTCTTGGTCTAGGTCAAAAAAATGCTTTAGTAGCAAATTTTAAGAATTTTAAGAAATAAATAAATAAAAAAGTCATTTATGCCGGTTCGGCATAAATATAAATAAAATAAATATGCCGGTTGGTTAATCAGTTATGTACGCACGTTCGCCGCTTATTACACACATGATATTTAAGAAAAATAAAACTTTTATCATGACAATCTTGTAAACATAAACTCGATCAAAAATAATGCCAAATCTCGTTATACACATAATGTTTTTCTTGTCGTCAGATGGTTGTGTTTAAATACATCGAGGACAAAGACGTGTTCCAGAAATTCTACAGCAAGATGCTCGCCAAGCGGCTGGTGCAACACATGTCGGCGAGCGACGATGCAGAGGTATGTACTACCAAATTATATCAATACATAGCGATATACTTGGATCTGAAACTGACAATGTAACCGGGCAAACGCCGGGTAAACCTTTTACCCGGTAAAGGGAGGGGAGGAGGTAATTGTAGTAGATTTTATATATCCACACGTGCCTAACAAAAAAATATTTTTTTACACTGAATTATTTTAGTCTATTGACCAGGGGTATTTTTGCATGGCAAAGATACATCCCAAAACAAGCCCTATACTATGTGCCCCGTCATCAATGTCGGAGCCTTAACTGGTATGAAGTACAGCAATATTTATCGACAAATCAACCTCCCATTATTGTTTTTTCTCCTACTGTAGCAAAATGGCAGCCATTTTGTTTTTTGGTAACCAAGGCACTGGCTCTAGTATTAATTAAACTATAACTACTCATGTAAAGGTCCTATAAACACAAAATTAGTTTCATATGATAGCTAAACATGAAGGCAATAATTCGAAAAGAAAACATGTTTAGTTTTCATTGAATAAAAAAGAAAATAACCAAAAGATTAAAAAAAAAATTTTTGTTTATATTTTCGGATTATTAGCTCTTTGTGAAGAAGCTAGGCCAATAACCTACTTCCTTTTCATTTTAAAATGACAGAACATAATGTTTGCTAAAATAAAATCCTTAACATCTAAGCTCTCAATGAGATAGTTTAGAAGTTATAACAATTTGAACTAGACCCTTTTAATATTTTTCCTACAGTGGCAGTAGTAAAAAAAATACAATGCATAAATTTTAGGTAGGAGAAAAAACAAATATAGTAGGTGATTTGTCAATAAAAAATGTCATGTATCATACCACTAAAGGCTCCGACACTGATGACGAGACACATTGTATATAGACTAATTCCTATAGCAAGACAAAAAGCAGGTCTTTACTCCCAAAACAAACCTAAATGTGGCTTCCAAGCAACACATTACAAGACCCACTCCCATTGCAAGTAGGGTCACTAGCAAGCACATTTCGAATGAAGGTTTTCTGAAATAAGTGGCGGAACAATTTGCCAGTTATTGCTGCTTGACAAATATCCGATGACAGTGAGTCATCAGACTCAACGACTCAGTGCTGCCATCTGGTGTGTAGTCGGTTTCGATGCAGTCTAGCTTTAAAACAATCATTGATAATGTAAATATTACATTTTAAATGTGATTTAACGTGAAAAAGTGCCTGCAAAGTCTGACTTAGTCCTTTAGGACTATTCCTATTTTCTTAATATAAGTGTTGGTACATGGTAAGCTTTTCAGAAAACTATCATTCCCGAGGCAGAGATAGACTCACTCCCTAGACAAGCCAAAAAGTGGACTCTAAGCTGTGTTAAAGGATGACATACAAGGGCGGATCCAGGGGGGGTCATGACCTGACCTGACCCCTCCCTGGGCTGGCCAGACGGGTTGGAGAGGTCCAAATCCTCTGTCTGCTCTGGCCAAGTATGGCTCCGGCAGTACAGAGAGAGTCATATGCTCTTGCAGTGGAGACTAAAAAGACCTGATGATGATGAAGTACTTAAATACATTAATAAAATACCTACTTTTTATTCGTATCTATGATTATAAAAATTAAATTATAACTTCTTAGGATTTGATCACGACTCTGTGACCCCCCTAGCACCAAAGCTGGAACCGCCCTTGATGACATATATCCAAAATAAAAAAAAAATAAAAAAAAATGTATGAAAAAGGAAGAAAGAAAAAAACAAAATAATTGATTGGTTTTTTCGTCGATGTATTGTTGACTTTTGTCTAGGGATGTTACGGATATGAAATTTCTGATTCAGATATACATAACTTCTACTATGGAAATGAAGATTTTGATGCGGGTGTATAAATAAATTTATCGCTGTTTCGGATACGCTTACGGACTTCGATCGAATATAATGGTAGATACAGTCTCATACAAAATGAAGATTTAATAATGTCCCCGAGTCAAAATATCATGCATACTTACAAACGACAACGGTACATACTGAAAGTGTAACTCCATCTTTGTTTTTTTTTCTTTTTGACTAGCTGTTGCGACTTCGTTCGCGGCAATTTCTGTTATTATGATTAATTTTCCCCCGTTTTCAAAACAATATTATTGATGCTTCGCTGCTATTGGTCGCAGCGTGATGTTTTAGAGCCTCAAGCTTTCCTCAATAAATTGACTATCCAACACAAATGGAATTTTCCAAATCGAACCAGTAGTTCCTGAGATTAGCGCGTTCAAACAAACAAAATCTTCGGCTTTATAATTTTGAATATAGATGCATAGCTTTTGCATCTTTTCACTGTACCTTCGTCATCGCGAGACGTGTGAGTGCTAGCGCGGTTTATTGAAACTGTGGACAGAACAGCTCCGATACTCGATTAGTGCGCTGTTTTGCCGGTGCCACTTTTCGAGCGCGAATCGTGTATCTACCATTATATTTGAAGTTTATGGGATATTAAATTATTACGGTTATCCGAAAGATTCAGTTTTGGCTACGCAGCTCCCTAACATCCCTGTTTTGTCTCAAACAATCAGTAATTTTATTTATTTTTCTATTCTTTTGGCAATCCAAAGAAACAAGAAACAGAAAGGCCTAAAAAAGAAATCCGGATATATATTAAAGTATGTAGATTCAGATTCAATTGGCGAATTCTGTTTTATTTTGTTCGTTTTCAGTTTTATTCATCTTATATTGTATTTCAGGCTTCAATGATCTCAAAACTAAAGCAAGCGTGCGGATTCGAATACACGAGCAAACTACAGAGGATGTTCCAGGTATGAAATAATGGTCAAGCGCGAGTCGAGTTCGCACACGAAGGGTTCTTCAACGTATTTTTTTATTATTTGGTGTTGTAGAAGCAATAGCAATAATGGTTGTCTTATTAAAATAATACCTCTCTTTATTATTGTAATGCGTGAGATGATGATATGCAATAATAATGCTTGAATGTACTAGTTGGTCAAATCTGTTCGTTTGGGAATTTGACACTAAGACACAAATTTTATGTATATACACGGTGAAATTTTGATCGTTTTGGACTCTTCAAGGGGTGATTCAGCCCGATATGAACAACTTTTCGTATGGGACCAATGCTGGAAACTAAAGATTTTTACATTCCCATACAATTTGAACATTTTTGTATGGCAATGTCCCATTTTTTTATGAGATCCAGCATTGTTTCCAAAGAAAAGTTGTTCATTAATGGTTGTTCATCCATCAACTCCAAAACGATAAAAAATTTACCGTTTATATGAGTATATCGACCTAATTTGTATTTGTAATCTGGATAATTTGGGAAGGGGGCAACAGATTTGGTTGCTTTTGCTGACAAGATATAAAGTTAAAATGGCTGATATCCTCCTAACGTAATCCATGAACGGTCATTCGATGTCGTAGTTTGATAATCCTATCCTAACTAATATTATGAGCGAAAGTGAATTTGTTGTTTGTTACGCCTTCACACCTTATCTACTGAACCGAACGTTATTAAATTTTATATACCCGTTGTCGGGGGTACGGAGAAGGCGATAGTGTACATTTTATACCAGGAAAAAGTACTGTTCCCGAGGGATCGACATTGACGCGGGCGGAGCAGCTTTCACCCGCGGCTCCGCCCGCGTCATTGTATAGTACTTGTTCCTGAGACACAATGTACTCTATGTCCTTCTCCGTACTTCAGATAACGTGCATGCAAAATTTCATGATGATAGGTTCAGTCATCATTCATTCATTTCGTGTAGGTGTCACGGTCAATCGGCCAAGCATACCCTGGTGTCAGAGTTCTTCGGAACCGCCTCTCGGCCTCTGACGTGGTTCCTTTAACGACTACCAGACGGCAGCCGGAGCCAACGGCTTAATGTGCCTCCCGAAGTACGAAATCATCTTTATTATCAGACAATCAGGTGATTCAAGCCTGCCATGTCCTATCCTAACCAAACTGCAAGCAACTAAACAAAGTATGCTTCCCGTGGGAATCGTGATACCCACGACCCCCGGGTTTACTGGCAAACGCCTTAACCACTGGACCACGGAGGGAATCCATCGGTTCAGTAGTGAAGAGTGAAAGCGTAACAAACGAACAAAAAATAAAAAAAAATTGACATGTATATTTTAATATAAATTTGGCTTGAGTTGTATTTGTATTTGCTTATTTAATGGAATATTAAATATATTTTAAACTAGCTTTCGCCCGCGGCTCCGCCCGCGTCAATGTCGATCCCTCGGGAATAGTACTTTTTCCCGGGATAAAGGTAGCCTATGTCCTTCTCTGTACTCCAGAGAACTTGTAGTTACGGCGTGAAAGCGTAACAAACAAACAAACAAACAAATAAACAAACAAACAAACTCACTTTCGCATTTATAATATTAGTAAGGATTATGGTATCGTTCAAAATACCTAAGTGACAGGATACATTTTTCTGTACGAACAAAATCACTTTCGCATTAATAATATTAGTTAAGAAGGATTATGGTGTGTGTGTCTAAGTGTTACAATAAATGTTACCCTATTCTATGTGATTCTATTCTATGAATAACGTTTCCAGGACATTGGAGTGTCGAAGGATCTGAACGAGAACTTCCGCAAGCACATGGCCAAGAGTTCGGAGCAGCCTCTGCACATCGATTTCAGCATCCAGGTGCTCTCGTCCGGCTCGTGGCCCTTCCAGCAGTCCTCGTCCTTCCAGCTGCCCACAGAGGTGATCATTTCTTCACTCATAGATTAACTTTTGGCTTTTAGGTCTTAAGGACGAACAAGTCGCGAGCTCGAACTCACTGGCGGGCGCGGCCAAAAAGCACGTTGCTTCACCTAGCATTGTGTCCGACAGAGATAAATAAATATAAATAAATATATACGGACAAATCACACAGATTGAGCTAGCCCCAATGTAAGTTCGAGACTCGTGTTATCGGATACTAACTCAACGATACTATATTTTATAACAAATACATATATAGATACACATCCAAGACCCAGGCCAATCTGAAAAAGATCATTTTCCATCTTGACCTGGCCGGGGATCGAACCCGGTCACTCCGTGTCGCAGGCAGGCGTGTTGACCGCTGCGCCACGGAGCTAGATTAACTTTTGGCTTTTAGGTCTTAAGGACGAACAAGTCGCGAGCTCGAACTCACAGGTTGGCGCGGCCAAAAAACACGTTGCTTCACCTAGCATTGTGTCCGACAGAGATAGTATCAGTGATGAGCACACAGAAATATGGATGAGCAGTTAGACGCTATATCTACACGCATACGCCGAGTCGCACGCACACAAACAATACCGAGCGCGTGAAAAATTGCAAAACGTCCTTTGGAAAATGGGGTTTCATGAAAAAACTACTGCATAAATAAAGTTAATTAAAATCTTCGATAATTGAACTTTGTCGGTACGGTCTTTGTTTATACTTTTATTACTTATTTACGCCCAAATTTGTGTTAAAATTAGTAAAAAAAGCTAAAGTTTGTTGGCTCATAACTTCTTAATGGCGTTCTATTTTACTTATCTGTTACCGTACAGACAAAATTAGTAATGAGACAAAACGATATCATGTTAAACTTTGGATGTACAATCTCAAACAATGGAGTATAGCCCGCCCGAAATTTGTATGGGAAAAGTATCGACTCGTTCAGCCTTATAGACCTGCACGCCTATTTGCTAACTTGGGGGAGGGGGCAACAGATTTGGTTGCTTTTGCTGACAAGATATAAGGTTAAATTGGCTGATATCCTCCATGAACGGTCATTCGATGTCGTAGAATAATAATCTTATCCTAACTAACTCAGTGTACAGTTAGGGACCGAGATACTTAAACAGGCCTTCTACGTATATCATAAATTTTCTCTTAAACCATAAATCATTATTAACATGAAAATTTATATTAAGTTAGACTTCATTAAAATCTTTTTGTATATACATTTCCTTTCATGTTATTATTATTTATAGTTTAAGAGAAAAATCAAGATACAGTTTGAGGGCCTGGTCAGTATCTCTGTCCCTGACTGTACAACGTTTTGATAGTTGCTACAAAATATATTGCGGCTTTCGTATTATTGATTAGTTTTATTAAAGATATATAAAACGTAATGTATTTTGAAATGATTATCAGAGCGTTGTACACCGCTTTCTAGTAAGTTCTAAAAATATAATCTGTTAAATGTAGCACGTAACGCTCCCGTTGTATGAAACTTAAATACGTCGAAGGTGATAACCACCATAACACGGACCATAACGCAAAAGATTGTTGCTGCTCTCCAAAGGCTTTTGCCATTATTTCTCAAATTGGCCCTTCAGGCTATGCATATGCATTTTTTTTTTACTAAATGTTGGATTAGGCATTTGTCTTCATCTCACCTGATTGTAAGTGACGATGAAGACGAGGATGTTACATGCCTATCCAAGAGAATATGCTATGCCCGTAATCGCGACTCATCAGGCAATATGAGAGTTTGCTGTCTCTCCAAGCCTTGCTCCAGACAATGCCCAAAGCCGAGGTCCGTCCGTCCTGAGGGCCCTTTGGTGATGTTGTGTATACATATAAGCTGATGGCCCTCACCTTAAATGCCAGGTGAAGTAACCAAAGCTCTCCTGGAGCTAGCTACATAATCATCAGCTCTTTTAGTCTCCACTGCAGGAACATGACCCTCTGTACTACCGGATAAACCATACTTGGCCAGAGCAAAAAGAGAATTTGGCCTACACCCTCCTCCCTGGCCAGACGGGTTGGAGAGGTTTCATTGATATTTATGAGCTTTGTGTAGCTTGTATTTCCTAAGTCGCCTCTTACCACCTCCACGGGAAGACTAGGAGTGGTCCTATTCTACTCTGCCGGAAACCACACGGCTATCAATTTAAAAAATCACCATGACATAACTAACCTGAGCGTTGTCGTCAGTTGGAGCGGTCAGTGCACCGGTTCACGTCGTTCTACTCGTCGCAGCATTCGGGACGCAAGCTCAACTGGCTCTACAACATGAGCAAGGGCGAGCTCGTCACCAACTGCTTCAAGAACAGGTAACACTTATTGAAGAACTCCAGCGGTTGTGGGCATTATTAGTGCTTACGCATGTTGAGTAACCTTCCGTCGCTCCATCTAGCCCACGGGCGTCCAACACTACGTTTGCCAAGACGCGGTCTCCACTCAAATACTCGTTTTCCCCAGCGGTCATCGGTTCTGCGGCATATATGACCAGCCCATTGCCACTTCAGCTTACTAATTCTCTGGCAGTGATTGGAAAAGAAAAGCTCAAGACCGAGCTCAGTGGCGTGCCATGGGAGAGACCTATGTCCAGCAGTGGACTAGAATATGTTGATGATGATGATGTTGATGATGATGATGATGATGTTAAGTAACCCCGGGCGTAGTCTCCACTAGGATGGGTGACCGCAAGTGGCATAAAAATATTATTCCTTCCTCCTTGCTTCGGAAGACGCGTCAAGCCGTTGGTCCCGGCTGTCTTCATTGATGACAGTCGTTAAGCTATGTCAGATGCCTTTAGACACCAGTGTTGGCCACTTACGCACACGAAAAACAAACTGCCGGGCGATGCCATACCTGCTACTACCGGCTGTTAAGTATGACACTCCTGACCAAAGTATGACACCCGTGACTTGAGGGCTGACAACTATTATCAAAAAATAAGCTAGATACAAAGTCTATTAAAAAAATTAACGTTATAACGTCTTATAAATCGATGAACGCCTGCTGCACGCACCAAAAAGTGTCACGTTCCGTGTGCAAGCGAGAGCGCGGAACAAGCGCTAGAGATGCACGATCGGCTTGTGACGCATCTATCTCTTCCATCGCTATCGCGTAAAATTGTCGTGCGTAAACAGACTTAAAAGACAACCAATTTTTTTTTCAAAAACCGTTTTTTTTTTTCAAAAATTCTAACTATTTTTTTTTATCAAAAACCGTTTTTTTTCTTTCACAGATACACGTTACAGGCCAGTACTTTCCAAATGGCAGTGTTACTCCAGTATAACGACAACACAGCGTGGACAGTGCGCCAGTTAGAGCACCACACAGGCATCAAGGGAGATTTCCTTCTGCAGGTAAACGTCATGCGTTTTGTTCTTTCATTGGATAAACAACGTGTTAATGAAAAAGCGCCAAACCACAAACAACCCAACTTATTTTTATTATAAAAGAATTATATAAATTTTATTTTCGAGGATTATTTACGAAGATAATAGCGTTTTTTTTTTTAATTTTTTCTTGTGTTTGTTGCTAATTAAAAAGTCTATGGTAATTACGCGTGACCTATGGCGACTTTGCCGCTTCGCGTGCCGCATCGAGAGTAGATTTAAGTAATGATCAAATACGGCGTAATTAAAATATTTTTTTGGTTAAAATTCGACCCCTATTTTTTATTTCTGGAATCGATTCTACTCTCGATTCTGAACAAACTAATTTCAGGGGTGTATAGGATTGTACTTTTTGGAGAGGGCAATATTTTGAATCCTGAGCGAGGGATTCTTAAATAGACTCCTGAGTGAAGAGATATCAGAGTATGTTGCCCGAAGTAAAAACATTATTTTAGTACCGAGTAGACACGTTCTGTTTTTCATCTCCCTTTATGAGAAAACCAATATTTGTGTTCTCATTCCTTTGGGACGAAAAAATTTGAATTGTGAATAAAAAAAAAATTTCGTTCCTCGGGAATAAAAACGAATTTTAGACCTGTACATCGTTCTTTGTTTTTTGAATAGAAGAGATGAAAAATGTTTTTTTGCACTTTCTATCCTTTTTCCACTTTAATAATAAAAAGTAGTATGTGTGCCGTCCCGAACCCACGTCGATGCGCTATCTATAATTTTACAGTGATTGTGTGTGCACATGCACATTGTCTCTGTGTGCGTCAGTTCTGAAGCGTCGAGTTTGTTTGTGAGCGCTATTTTTGAAAGGGCTGTATCCTAATCCTTATCCTTACTAATATTATAAATGCGAAAGTGAGTTTGTTTGTTTATTTGTTTGTTTGTTAAGCCTAAGCGTGACACATCTATCTCTTTTCCACCGTTTTTGTAGAATTATCGTCCGTAAACTGACTTTATAGGCAACCAATATTTATGTCCCAGGTGCTACAAATTCTGTTGAAGGCAAAACTACTGGTCTGCCAGGATGACGAATCTGATCTCACCGAGTCATCCGTAGTGGAGCTGTATCTAGCTTATAAGAAGTAAGTAGCTTGGAAGTTAAACAAGATTTAAATGGAAAAGTATTGGGGGGAACATCTTATCTGCTAGGTTAGGGTTAATAAACATTGTAAGGGTCAATTCAGTTAATTTTGCTGAACAATTTCCCTAAGAAATATTTTGTGACATATGAAAAAATGGCACTTCTAAATGAGGTTGTACAGCGGCTACTTTTTAAACTGCGAGTTCTATAGAACTACAGAATCATCATCATCATCAGGTCTTTTTAGTCTCCACTACAGGAGCACGACCCTCTCTGTACTACTAGAGCTGCCAGAGGACTTGGCCTACACTCCACGCTGGCCAGACGGGTTGGAGAGGTCTCACAGATGCTTATAAGCTTTGTTTAGCTTGTATGTATTTCCTAAGTCGCCTTCTACGACATCCACGGGAAGACTTGGAGTGGTCCTATTCTACTCTGCCGGATACCACACGGCTAAGTCAAATAACAATATTAGTGTTTTAATTTCCACGGGACTAAAAAAAAATTGAATTGTAAATTAAAAATATTTTTTTGTCCCTAGTGAACCAAGGCGTATTTTAGACCCTGTTTTCGGGGAACCGTTTTTTGTTTTTTTGAATAGATGACATGAAAAAACAATTGTTTTCCCAGCAAAAAGCTGCGCGTGAACATCAACATACCGCTGAAGACGGAGCTGAAGGTGGAACAGGAAGCCACGCACAAACACATCGAGGAGGACCGCAAGATGCTCATACAGGTGGGCAATGTTTTGACGTCATAATGTCTTATATATAAATAATAATAAATAATAAATCTTTATTAAATTTCTTAGATGGTAACATATCACAATATAAACATACGATGAATGCCGGCTGCACGCAAGAAAAAGTGTCACGTTCCATGTCGAAGCGAGAGCGCGGCATAAGCGATAGAAAGGCACAATGTGCCTAAGCGTTTCGCTTGTGACGCATCTATCTCTCTTCCATCGATATAACGTAAAATGATATTCCGTTAACTGACTTTACAGCCATTTTTTTTTAATGGACTAAATAGCTAGCTCCATGTGAGCTCTTGCTACTTCATCTGCGTCTGAGGCAAGGGCAGAGTTCCCAAAACCTGTATAGATATTATCACCAAAGGGGGGGCCCTCGGAGTGACGAGCCTCGGCTCTAAGTTTCATAAGTTATAATTTATTGCCTGTTTATTTTTATTCTAAAAGAAATGTTTCTTACAATGCGTATATTATAACTACTTTGCTCTATCTATCCTTATATATCTTTCCAATTAGTAACACGACCTATTTATTTTGTTCTGTTTTATATTTTCCCAAAGGTTGACTGGGAGAGAATGCTTTTAGCATTAAGTCTACCTGTTTTTTAAGGCTCAATAAAGTATTTAAATAAAAAATAAATAAATTTAACCTAGAGCGTGATCGTTTTCATTATAATTCATTTGTTGATAGAGCAATGTAGACAATGTTTCCAAAATTCCATATGTGAGTCCCACTTTTGGCCCTTATTGGGAAGCACGGAGGTAAAATGAAGAAAATGAATATAAATGCCGCAACTTGGCATTTATAAGCATCAAACTGGCTTAAGTTTGATGCTTTTGCGAATAATGTGTACAGTATTCGTTTCTTGTAAGTATGTGTAGTTAAAAAAACGTATTATCTTTTTTGCAGGCGGCCATAGTAAGGATAATGAAGACACGTAAAACTCTGAAACATCAACACTTGGTCGTGGAGGTGCTGAACCAGCTGTCTTCCCGGTTCAAGCCGAGAGTCCCTGTTATCAAGGTAATGACAAATTAAATTACGGTAAATAAAGTAGAATATACAAGCAATATGCGACTTGGACTCCCGCGAATGGGCCGTATAATTTTAAAGAAAACATCGCGTAGCATGGAACCTCGCTTCTTTATCAATACAAATACATTGGGTACGATACAGGTGTTGATAATACATTTTTAGAGCAAACCTATATAATCGTTGAAAACGATACGCAAATGTTTAACTTAACATTATTTTTACCTACATTTCTCATATGGAATGAAATCAAAATAAAGCAGTAATTTAGGTGACAATGATTAAATTTTTAATGTATTAGTAAGAGTAAGCTTGGAAATTATTAAGCGGGTGCTGCGCGAACGAAAATCGTCGTGCCTGCGCAAGCCATCAGGCGATTATGTAAAGAAAATCAAGTTAATATTTTCACTAAAAATGTTTAAATATTTTCATGTGAGAATTATGGTTTAAGACGTAACATTTAAAATTTTTCGAAGAAAAATGTTTTTAGATATCATAAGATATATAATTATATCGTTTTTAAATTTCATATGTATCTCTTTCAAATTCCAACAAGAGGGTGATCTTGTGTAAGGTTCTACCTAAATTTATACAAATACTTTTGATGTACTGAATTAATTCAGTGCATAGTACCAGTGATCTGTAAACACGTTAATTTCCACAATTACGTGCAGTGCCTTCTTAATGTAAAATGATATCAAACCACGACCAAGGTTTGAGTTTTTAACATATAGATGAATGGAGTATCGTTAAAAACCTTATATATCGCCCAGAGTAACACTGGTTATAAATTATTTTTAAAGCTTGTATATTACTTTTTTGATATTTTTTTGTTATTTTTTTTCAGAAATGCATCGACATCCTGATCGAGAAGGAGTATCTGGAGCGCACCGAGGGCGAGAAGGACACATACAGCTACTTGGCGTGATTACGCGTAACACTATATGATAAATAAATATAACAATATTGTACCATAGTGTTTTATTTAGTATCCAAAAGCCTTCGAGTATAAAATGCCGAATATTCCGTACTACGAAAGACACTCCCATTTTTGGCCATATTGGGAATCACGGAGGCATACAATGTTATCAACAGACACTCCTGGTTTCGGTCCATATTGGTAATCACGTAAACCTATGCAGAACATTCGTGTTGTTTTCATGGAAGTGTAACGCTTTCGGTATATTATTTATTACTCTACATAAATAATATATTTATATTGCGAATTATGGAAGACGACTTATGAATAGCAGACAAAAAGAATAGGCAGTGTTTGTCCCTTAAAATTCTCAAAACCCTAATGTATATTGTTCATGAATAAAGCTACTTGATACTTGAATAAAACGACTCCCACTTTCGGCCCTTAAAGGAAAACACGTACAAGGTACTAGAGGGAATAAGTACTAGCTTGTTCGGTGGCGCTGAATAGCAAAACCTACTGCCGAATAAAAAACAGAGTTAAAACATCACTATAATGGTTACATAAGATTTGAAATCAAAAACAACAGGACTCGTGCTGTCTCGCTCGTAATAGGCGCTGTAGCGAACTCCAGACTTTTTAAATAGAGGTTTCTGGGTAAAATTCAGTGAACTCACAATTAAAATTTAAAACCACGCAAATAAATAAAATCCATCTTGTAAAAGAGCAAAAGAAATGATGATTGTCGAGTATTTGCAAAAATCGACATTGGAACCTGAGCCGCGCTACACTCGATTAGCATGGGGTGGCATGGGAAGAGATGCGTTATTTCAAAACAAGCTATTATAACCTTTATGTCTAGTGGTATAAGATTACTAGACGCCCGAGCTGGCTCGGTCAGACGCGATGCCATCCCATGCCAAACCAGTGTAGCGCGGCCCTTAAAAAACTAGTCTGTTTTCTTGAAAGGCCGGCAACGTTCTTGTCACTCTGGTGTTGCAGTTGTATATGGGCAGGTCATATCACTCCTTGTTCTGAGGGTGATCAGTGATAACTTATCAAGTAGCTTCGATCGACAATACCAAAGCTGACCAACTTGCTCGTTTGCCGTCCTATATCATAAAAAAACCGGCCAGGTGTGAGTCGGTCTCGCGCACGAAGGGTTCCGTACCGTTATCTACAAAAACGGCAAAAAAATTATGTCTGTTTTATGGGCCGGCCCATAAAACAGATATAATTTTTTTAATATTAATATTATTTTTATTTTATTATTTATTTTTAAAGTGAATATATAACTAAATATTCTGTAAATATTTCAAGCGCCGTTATTAATATCGAGCAAAAACAAGCAAAAAAATCACGTTTGTTGTTATAGCGGCAACAGAAATATCATATGTGAAAATTTGAGTTGTCTGTCACGGTTCATGAGATACAGCCTGGTGATAGACGGACAGACAGACATACGGACAGCGGAGCGATATTAATAGGGTCCCGTTTTTACCCTTTGGGTACAGAACCCTTAAAACGGAATTGAGCAGTTTTGAATGTGATTTTATTGTTGGACCAAAGAGTAGGTTCTATTTTAATAATTTTATCTTACTCTACGAATAAGTAATTATTCGTAGATCCTAATCTTACCACGTATCTTACCACTTTATTACCTTTTAATGAGGTCTTTTATAATCTTTGCGTCACATTTAATCAACCGAATAAATATCCAGAGATACCACCAATAACTCTTTGATATACACAGCTCCATGATAAAAAGATATGCGTTATCTCTTATTTTAGTCTTGATGATTTGGTATAAGGTATAAGATATCAGCATAATTTTTAGAATGACTACATTATTAAATACATTTTCAGGGTACCTATATACAGGTTACTTGAAAAACACTAATCATCATCATTTCGAGTAGGTGTCACGGTCAATCGACCATGCACACCCTGGTGTCGAGAGTTCTTCGGAACCGCCTCTCAGCCTCTGACGTGGTTACTTTAACGACTACCAGATGGCAGCCGGGACCACCGGCTTAACGTGCCTTCCGAAGCACGGAATCATCTTTATTATCACACAATCAGGTGATTCAAGCCTGCAATGTCCTAAAACTGGAAACAACTAAACAAAGTATGCTTCCGGTGGGAATCGAACCCACGACCAATAACAGCCTCTGTGGTCCAGTGGTTAAGGCGTTTGTCTGTTGACCCAAGTTTTTTATATGATAAAAATAAAAAGGTTTTTTTATATGATAGATTATTTAATTCAAAAAAATTCAAAAATTCAAAAATGCTTTATTTTTCTCTCCAATCCTCATCAATAACCAGATATACAAATTGTGGTAGACTATCTATAAGATTGTGAGAGACTGGTGCCTGAACTAAGCAGAGCCTGTATCTCAGTACACCAGCCTCTCCCCTCACGAATATGAAGCATGAAAATAATATTATGGTTACAATATAGGGCATATGAAAAACAAAAATAAGACAAAAGCTACTAGGTACCTAGTTACTAATTACTTATCTAAGTGAGCTTAGTGCTCAACACTTAATAACTAGTTGCGTTCAGAATCATGCAATTGAAGTGTAGACACCATACATAGGTGATGAAATGTGGTGAACGTGTGCGTGTGCGTGTGCGTGTGCGTGCGTGCGTGCGTGCGTGTGTGTGTGTGTGTGTGTGTGTGTGTGTGTGTGTGTGTGTGTGTGTGTGTGTGGTGTGTGTGTTTGTGTGTGTTTGTGTGTGTGTGGATGTGTGTGTGGATGTGTGTTAGTATGGATGTGTGTGTAAGGGTGTGTATGGGAGGGTGTTTTGTGTGGATGTGTTTGTTTGAGTGTGTGTTAAAATTGATGACAGTGACTTGTAAAGATAACTGCTTACATAATACTACTTCAGCGTTCTTGTCAGTCTTTAAAAATGTGATACGTACGACACTTTTATTTCGTGCGAATTGATTGAACCTACGAATAAGTAAGATTGAACAGTTGCTTATAAAGAGAGTTAATATAATATACATCTGTGTATTCAAATAAATACTAACTAGGTATATAAAACTCACATATCGGTATAAATTATAATTTTACAAAGCCGTACTGCTGGAAACAGTATTAACTTATTTGTTTAATAGTGTTTTTGTTTGTTGAATAGTGAATAAAACAAATAACATAATGCTTAAAAACCCGTTATACATTTATGGCCCGGAAGATCTTGAGGTACCAGTCAATATTAATGCCTCTGATTATATCCTAAAGAGGATTCGTCATTTTAGGGATAAAGTGGCTTGGGTAAGTAGTGTTTAACACCTAGTAAATACCTATATAATATTATTTATTTATTTATTTATTCAGTAACATATACTAAATATGCCTATTCACTTACTCGGTGACTAACGTTTTGATAGTCACTTCAAAATACATTACGGGTTTCCTATGATTGACTATTTTTATAAAGACTAGCTTTCGCCCGCGGCTCCGCTCGCGTCAATGTCGATCCCTCGGAAATAGTACTTTTTCCCGGGATAAAAAGTAGCCTATGTCCTTCTCCGTACTCCAGAGAACTTGTATGCAAAATTGCATGATGATCGGTTCAGTAGTTACGGCGTGAAAGCGTAACAAACAAACAAATAAACAAACAAACAAACTCACTTTTGCATTTATAATATTAGTAAGGATAAGGATATATAAAACGTAATGTACTTTGAAATGACAATCAAAACGTTGTACACTGGGTTAGCAAATAGGCCGGCTGGTGTTAATAATGGTGTTAATCCTTGTGGCCTAGTAGTCAGTATGATAGGCTGTCACAACGGATGTCCCTGGTTAGATCTCCGATCAGCCGGAAATTGAAAATATACATAGCAGCTCGGGGCGCGCTTACCATGCCATACCTGCAACCCCCAGACAGGCAGTTTAGGATGACACTCTTGACAGGGTGTCGATGCGGGAATAGTTTTGAAACAACAGGCTAGTTTCCTAAAAAAATATAATTATTCCGACAGTTAGATATTCAAAAAATATTGGACACGTATTTTTTCTTTTGTCGATTAAACAAAAAATGAAAAAGATATAGCCCTTTGAAGTTCCGTGTGACGTCATAGTTTGCTACAATTTTTAGCAAACTTTGACGTCACGAGCCCCCACTCCTGAACTTTGACTCGCTTTATCTTTATTATTTATTGTTTATTTGTCAAAAGAAAAAATACGTGTCCAATATTTTTTGATTATCTAACTGACGGACTAATTGTTATGTTATTATTACGACCCAGGAAACTAGCCTATTGTCAGATTTTTAAGCTGCGGCGTTTGAATGTCCATATGCTCTAGCCTGGCTTGTGTCAGTGCTGAGGATTTGTTGGACTGGCTTGATGTTGTCGTTTACGAAGCCAATCGGCTGGTTTATGATTGGCTTGGCTCGGCAGTTGTGGTCGTGTTAACGGCCTATTATAACCGTCATGTAGGTACCTACAGTCAGGGACAAAGATACCTGGCCAGGCCCTCTACCTATATCTTAAATTTTCTCTAAATATAAATAATATTAACATAAATAATAAATACATAATAAATAAATATATACGGACAAATCACACAGATTAAGTCAGCCCTAAAGTAAGTTCGAGACTTGTGTTATGGGATACTAACTCAACGATACTATATTATATAACAAATACATATATAGATAAACATCCAAGACCCAGGCCAATCTGAAAAAGATCATTTTACATCTTGACCTGTCCGGGGATCGAACCCGGGCACTCCAGGTTGCAGGCTGGCGTGTTAACCTCTGCGCCACGGAGCCCGCCAATAAAGGGGTGCGGCGCTCCTTAGCACTATGTATTACGGGGCGCTGAAATGACTGAAAACGTACTCACTATGCTTCAGTTCAGAGGACGACAGTTGGGCGTCGTCAACAATTGGAGCCTAATAAGCTAGAGGGCGCCTGGAGGTTTTGTTTTCGCACCTGTGGTTAAGACGGCCCGACTGGAACCAACGGTTTGACGTACCTGACACTTTACAGATAAATGGCGTCACAGACGAACCCTACACCTACAGCCAGCTTCTTCAGGAATCTATGAACATCGCCGTCTCGCTCACACATATGGGCATAAGAAAGGGACACGTTGTGGGACTGTGCTCTGAAAATCGTATAGAGTACTGGAGCACAGTTTTGGGTATTTTGTTCACTGGGGCGACGCTAACACCTTTTAACCCAGCGTATTCTGAAGGTAATACTTTCAATATAATTTTTATCCCATAGCATCCACTCTCACAGAAGCCTTTTTTATGGTATATTACGAAAAACGAGCAAGCGAGCCACTGATGGTAAGCGATCAGCGCCGCCCGGATGGGCCTCCGGCTTCCTCACTTACTGATCGAAGCATATAAGCGGTAAAGCTTCTACTCAAACGTCAATTTTCTGTGAGAGTGTGGCACTTGCCCGGGTGATCCAGCTCATTCAAAAATGATTTTTGCTGGTAGCGTGGCTCTAGTACAATTTAGACTTACTTGAGGTTTATTAAATAACATAACAGTTTGACATTACGGCCGTTACTTTCACACTAGGCCGTGCTTTTATCATGGAAGTCTGGTTACTGTTGTTATAAATTATATATCCTCATGCATTTGTATATTTTCAGGTGAACTGAAGCACGTTCTAAACATATCAAAACCAAAATTCATATTCTGCTCCCCAACCGTGTTCAAAAATCACCAGAAAATGCTCAGATCTTTGACATTCATCGAAAAGTTCATCTTATATGGCGATAAATCGGAAAATAACGTGTTATATCATAACGATTTGATAACTGTTATTAAAAGCACTAATAAGGCGTTATTTGAAAATAACCGTTTAACGAGAAACGTTCTTTTTGAAGAGTTCAAAGTACCAGATGTTATGGGGCAAGTGGATGTTGCCATCATTTTGTATTCTTCGGGAACTACTGGTCTACCTAAAGGGGTAATGGTCACGCATCTCAATATTCTAACTGCTTGTGTAATGTAAGTACTTCTATAGTATTTATCACAGAAATGTATCAAGATAGAACGGGGATGCCAGGATTTTGCGAAGAAAACATGCATGTCAGTTTTTGCATAAGCCGCGCCCCCAATTTGACGTCATTATTAGCGAAATAGTAATGTCATCATCATCATTTCGTGTAGGTGTCACGGTCAATCGACCATGCCAACCATGGTGTCAGAGTTCATCGGAACCGCCTCTCGGCCTCTGACGTGGTTCCTTTAACGACTACCAGATGGCAGCCGGGACCACCGGCTTAACGTGCCTTCCGAAGCACGGAATCATCTTTATTATCAGACAATCAGGTGATTCAAGCCTGCAATGTCCTAACCAAACTGGAAACAAACTAAACAAAGTATGCTTCCGGTGGGAATCGAACCCACTACACGGGTCAACAGGCAAACGCCTTAACCACTGGACTACGGAGGCATGTATAGTAATAGTAATGTGACATGCACAGAAATACATCGCGTCATATCGATAAACAGTTTTTACAGTTGAAAACTGCAGAATAAAGCCGCTTTCATGTTGGAGCGTCCGGGCTGACTGATGATCTTTTAACGAATCTTGCACGATCGACAGTCACGCCTGTACCGCTCACTTGGCCGTTCTGTCTTGATATATTTCTGTGGTATTTATCATCTTCATTATTTTAGCCGTAGAAAGTCCACAGCAGGACAAAGGCATCTCTCAAATATACTTCGTTCCATGGAAGGATATTGCCATACTCACCACGCTTGGCTTTCGGGTTGGCGAGCGCAGTTTCTTGGCTTCTTGTGCTTCCGACGCTGCTGCCCGTCGGAATCATTTTTAAGCTGGGGAAGGATATGAATTTGTTGGATTTGGGAAGGGAATGAAGGTATTGGGATACTACTCAATCGGATGAATGGAGAAAAGTAAGTAGAAGCTCGGGAGGCCGGGCGCGCGTACCCGATGACCATACTGCAACCACCGGACAGGCTGTTAAGGATAATACCCCTGACCACGTACCTACGTGGTCAAAGGTATTATCCTTACCTGTCTGTCCGGTACAAAAAAAAACTGCTAATTGTATATACCTATACAGTTAGCACGACCAGGGTCGTGCTCCTGTAGTGGAGACTAAAAAGTACCTGATGGTGATGATGATGATGATGATACAGTTAGCAGTTTTTTTTGTAAATGATAAATATAATTATCGTTGAGTTATCTTACGGCAAAAGTTCACAATTTACTTTGCCTAACTCAATCTGTGTGATTTATCCCAATACAGCGTGTAAATTTAGCTAGAACTAGGTGCAACACAGAAGGGGAGGCTTGTGCACAGCAGCGGGACCTAAATAGCAAATAAAAAAATATATTTTTCAGCGGTATGCTGCGTATGTTATTTGAATTTGCATCCATCGGACTTAAGCGTCTATTACACCACACGGTATTTAGTCAGACTAAGTCTAACTAGCGTAGTGTAATAAGAGTATGCGCCTATTAGACTACGCGTTATTCAGCACACGGTATTCAGTCTGTCTTCGAGTCTAATTAGACCGCTCGCTATTACACTAGACTGAAAAACGCGGGCTTGCTCATTCGCACGCAAGACGTCGACGTTGGCGGTTGTAATGGCACCTGCAATTTCTAAGCCCAAAAAATTTGCCGTAGCAAAAAAACATGTTCCTTTTGTAATTCTTTATTCAAATAATCTTGATGATTAATTTTGTCATAAACATGGCATCTCATGGTACAAATCTAGCATGCAGTCATGCTTAATAATAATTTTCTACCGACTTAAAAAAAAGGAGAGGTTAATATCAATTTGGTTGTATTTATTTTAATTTTCGTTACCTCAGAACTCCGTCATTTTTAAACCAATTTCTAAAACTGTTATTTGTTCTTTTTTTTAAAGAGTATCTATGCTTTCAATTTGGTCCCATTAAATTTCTTCATAATCGTTTTCATTATTTTTCTTTACTGCGCGCCATTATTGTAAAGGTAACGCAAACAAGACAAGACACACATAATATGAATAAAATATACGTGGCGTAAGATGACTAGACGCCCGAGCTGGCTCGGTCAGACGCGATGCCATCCCATGCCAAACCAGTGCAGCGCGGCCCTTAAAAAATGAGTCTGTTTTCTTTAAAGGCCGGCAACGTTCTTGTCGCTCTGGTGTTGCAGTTGTATTTGGGCAGCGGTCATATCACTCCTTGTTCTGAGGGTGATCAGTGATCACTTATCAAGTAGCTTCGATCGACAATACCAAAGCTGACCAACTTGCTCGTTTGCCGTCCTATAATATCATAATAAAAACCGGACTCGCGCACGAAAGTTCCGTACCGTTATCTATAAAACGAGCAAAAAAATTATGTCTGTTTTATGGCCCCCCCCTTTAATATTAATATTATTTTTATTTAATTATTTATTTTTAAAGGGAATATATAACTAAATATTCTGTAAATATTTCAATCGCCGTTATCAATATCGAGCAAAAACAAGCAAAAAAATCACGTTTGTTGTTATAGCGACAAAAGAAATACATCATCTGTGAAAATTTGAGTTGTCTGTCACGGTTCATGAGATACAGCCTGGTGACAGACGGACAGCGGAACGATATTAATAGGGTCCCGTTTTCACCCTTTGGGTACGGAATCCTTAAAACGGAATTGAGCAGTTTTTAATGTGATACTTATTCGTAGATCTTACTAATTTTACCACTTTATTACCGACTAATGGGGCCTTTTATTATCATTGCGTCACATTTAATCAGCCGAATAAATATCCAGAGATACCACCAATAACTCTTTGGTATACACAGCTCCATGATAAAAAGATATGCGTTATCTCTTATCTTAGCCTTGATGATTTGGTATAAGGTATAAGATATCAGCATAATTTTTAGCATGACTACATTATTAAATACATTTTCAGGGTACCTATATACAGGTTACTTGAAAAACACTAATCATCATCATTTCGAGTAGGTGTCACGGTCAATCGACCATGCACACCCTGGTGTCAGAGTTCATCGGAACCGCCTCTCGGCCTCTGACGTGGTTCCTTTAACGACTACCAGATGGCAGCCGGGACCACCGGCTTAACGTGCCTTCCGAAGCACGGAATCATCTTTATTATCAGACAATCAGGTGATTCAAGCCTGCAATGTCCTAACCAAACTGGAAACAACTAAACAAAGTATGCTTCTGGTGGGAATCGAACCCACGACCCCCGGGTCAACAGGCAAACGCCTTAACCACTGGACCACGGAAGTTGTTCTAATCGAAAAACAAAATTGTACTAACAATCTCGCAAGACTAGGAATACTAGGATAGGTGACGTCATAAGCAACAACTTTGTTGTACGACTTGATGATTTGTTAGATTTAACTTTCATACATTTGCCGTGTGGTTTCCGGCTTAGTAGAATAGGACCACTCCAAGTCTTCCCGTGGATGTCGTAAGATGCGACTTAGGAATTACAACCTAAACAAAGCTCATAAACATCAATGAGACCTCTCCAACCCGTCTGGCCAGCGAGGAGAGCGTAGGCCAAATCCTCTGCTCTGGCCAAATAGGGCTCCGGTAGTACAGAGAGGGTCATGCTCCTGCAGTGGAGACTAAAAAGACCTGATGATGATGATGATGATGACTTTCATACAGAAATAAATATCAATTTCATTTTCCGTTGGAATGATGACAAGTCTACGCGTCGTCCTTTCGTTTACATACATACATAGTATCACGTCTTTACCCCTTGCGGGGTAGACAGCCTAGGTCTATAAGACCTCCACGCTTAGCATGTTGGTGGGCATTAGTTGGTTTTTTTTTGATGAGCCACCTCATGGAAAGTTGTCACCGCTGCCCATAGACAATTGTATTTTAAATAATTTAGTATTGTATTAATTTATCATTTTTTAATTTTCGTAATGTAATATTGACAATTAATTACCTGTGTGATAAATGTAATAGATTTAAGTCGTTTTTATCACAATAAACTAGAAACTAATGAATAATTGCAACAACTGGTGTGACACAAGAGCCTTGCCTTTTTTTTAATAAGTTGCACAGTATTGGGCGAAAAAGGGAATATGATCATATAAGAAGAAGAATTAACTGATTATAAAAAATATTTTAATGTTTGAAAGGGTAGGTATACTTTAAAATAGGTCTCATTTCACTATCATCAAAATCGGTTCAGTTGAGTGATTGAAGTCGGTTTTTTATATCATCATTTCGAGTAGGTGTCACGGTCAATCGACCATGCACATTGCACACCCTGGTGTCAGAGTTCTTCGGAACCGCCTCTCGGCCTCTGACGTGGTTCCTTTAATGACTACCAGATGGCAGCCGGGACCACCGGCTTAACGTGCATTCCGAAGCACGGAATCATCATTATTATCAGACAATCAGGTGATTCAAGCCTGCAATTTCCTAACCAAACTGGAAACAACTAAACAAAGTATGCTTCCGGTGGGAATCGAACCCACGACCAATAACAGCCTCTGTGGTCCAGTGGTTAAGGCGATTGCCTGTTGACCCAAGTTTTTTATATGATAAAAATAAAAAGGTTTTTTTTTATATGATAGATTATTTGATTCCAAAACGATGACAGTGACTTGTAAAGATAACTGCTTACATAATACTACTTCAGCGTTCTTGTCAGTCTTTAAAAATGTGATACGACACTTTTATTTCGTGCGAATAGATTGAACCTACGAATAAGTAAGATTGAACAGTTGCTTATAAAGAGAGTTAATATAATATACATCTGTGTATTCAAATAAATACTAACTAGGTATATAAAACTCACATATCGGTATAAATTATAATTTTACAAAGCCGTACCGCTGGAAACAGTATAACTTATTTGTTTAATAGTGTTTTTGTTTGTTGAATAGTGAATAGAATAAATAAAATAATGCTTAAAAACCCGTTATACATTTATGGCCCGGAAGATCTTATGGTACCAGTCAATATAAATGCCCCTGATTATATCCTGAAGAGGATTCGTCATTTTAGGGATAAAGTGGCTTGGGTAAGTAGTGTTTAATACCTATATAATAATATTATTTATTTATATAGTAACATATACTAAATATGCCTATTCACTTACTCGGTGACTAACGTTTTGATAGTCACTTCAAAATACATTACGGGTTTCCTATGATTGACTATTTTTATAAAGACTAGCTTTCGCCCGCGGCTCCGCTCGCGTCAATGTCGATCCCTCGGAAATAGTACTTTTTCCCGGGATAAAAGGTAGCCTATGTCCTTCTCCGTACTCCAGAGAACTTGTATGCAAAATTGCATGATGATCGGTTCAGTAGTTACGGCGTGAAAGCGTAACAAACAAACAAATAAACAAACAAACAAACTCACTTTTGCATTTATAATATTAGTAAGGATAAGGATATATAAAACGTAATGTACTTTGAAATGACAATCAAAACGTTGTACACTGGGTTAGCAAATAGGCCGGCTGGTGTTAATAATGGTGTTAATCCTTGTGGCCTAGTAGTCAGTATGATAGGCTGTCACAACGGATGTCCCTGGTTAGATCTCCGATCAGCCGGAAATTGAAAAAATACATAGCAGCTCGGGGCGCGCTTACCATGCCATACCTGCAACCCCCAGACAGGCAGTTTAGGATGACACTCTTGACAGGGTGTCGATGCGGGAATAGTTTTGAAACAACAGGCTAGTTTCCTAAAAAAATATAATTATTCCGACAGTTAGATATTCAAAAAATATTGGACACGTATTTTTTCTTTTGTCGATTAAACAAAAAATGAAAAAGATATAGCCCTTTGAAGTTCCGTGTGACGTCATAGTTTGCTACAATTTTTAGCAAACTTTGACGTCACGAGCCCCCACTCCTGAACTTTGACTCGCTTTATCTTTATTATTTATTGTTTATTTGTCAAAAGAAAAAATACGTGTCCAATATTTTTTGATTATCTAACTGACGGACTAATTGTTATGTTATTATTACGACCCAGGAAACTAGCCTATTGTCAGATTTTTAAGCTGCGGCGTTTGAATGTCCATATGCTCTAGCCTGGCTTGTGTCAGTGCTGAGGATTTGTTGGACCGGCTTGATGTTGTCGTTTACGAAGCCAATCGGCTGGTTTATGATTGGCTTGGCTCGGCAGTTGTGGTCGTGTTAACGGCCTATTATAACCGTCATGTAGGTACCTACAGTCAGGGACAAAGATACCTGGCCAGGCCCTCTACCTATATCTTAAATTTTCTCTAAATATAAATAATATTAACATAAATAATAAATACATAATAAATAAATATATACGGACAAATCACACAGATTAAGTCAGCCCTAAAGTAAGTTCGAGACTTGTGTTATGGGATACTAACTCAACGATACTATATTATATAACAAATACATATATAGATAAACATCCAAGACCCAGGCCAATCTGAAAAAGATCATTTTACATCTTGACCTGTCCGGGGATCGAACCCGGGCACTCCAGGTTGCAGGCTGGCGTGTTAACCTCTGCGCCACGGAGCCCGCCAATAAAGGGGTGCGGCGCTCCTTAGCACTATGTATTACGGGGCGCTGAAATGACTGAAAACGTACTCACTATGCTTCAGTTCAGAGGACGACAGTTGGGCGTCGTCAACAATTGGAGCCTAATAAGCTAGAGGGCGCCTGGAGGTTTTGTTTTCGCACCTGTGGTTAAGACGGCCCGACTGGAACCAACGGTTTGACGTACCTGACACTTTACAGATAAATGGCGTCACAGACGAACCCTACACCTACAGCCAGCTTCTTCAGGAATCTATGAACATCGCCGTCTCGCTCACACATATGGGCATAAGAAAGGGACACGTTGTGGGACTGTGCTCTGAAAATCGTATAGAGTACTGGAGCACAGTTTTGGGTATTTTGTTCACTGGGGCGACGCTAACACCTTTTAACCCAGCGTATTCTGAAGGTAATACTTTCAATATAATTTTTATCCCACAGCATCCACTCTCACAGAAGCCTTTTTTATGGTATATTACGAAAAACGAGCAAGCGAGCCACTGATGGTAAGCGATCAGCGCTGCCCGGATGGGCCTCCGGCTTCCTCACTTACTGATCGAAGCATATAAGCGGTAAAGCTTCTACTCAAACGTCAATTTTCTGTGAGAGTGTGGCACTTGCCCGGGTGATCCAGCTCATTCAAAAATGATTTTTGCTGGTAGCGTGGCTCTAGTATCTACAATTTAGACTTACTTGAGGTTTAATAAATAACATAACAGTTTGACATTACGGCCGTTACTTTCACACTAGGCCGTGCTTTTATCATGGAAGTCTGGTTACTGTTGTTATAAAACAAATATCTTCATGTATTTGTATATTTTCAGGTGAACTGAAGCACGTTCTAAACATATCAAAACCAAAATTCATATTCTGCTCCCCAACCGTGTTCAAAAATCACCAGAAAATGCTCAGGTCTTTGACATTCATCGAAAAGTTCATCTTATATGGCGATAAATCGGAAAATAACGTGTTATATCATAACGATTTGATAACTGTTATTAAAAGCACTAATAACGCGTTATTTGAAAATAACCGTTTAACGAGAAACGTTCTTTTTGAAGAGTTCAAAGTACCAGATGTTATGGGGCAAGTGGATGTTGCCATCATTTTGTATTCTTCGGGAACTACTGGTCTACCTAAAGGGGTAATGGTCACGCATCTCAATATTCTAACTGCTTGTGTAATGTAAGTACTTCTATAGTATTTATCACAGAAATGTATCAAGATAGAACGGGGATGCCAGGATTTTGCGAAGAAAACATGCATGTCAGTTTTTGCATAAGCCGCGCCCCCAATTTGACGTCATTATTAGCGAAATAGTAATGTCATCATCATCATTTCGTGTAGGTGTCACGGTCAATCGACCATGCCAACCATGGTGTCAGAGTTCATCGGAACCGCCTCTCGGCCTCTGACGTGGTTCCTTTAACGACTACCAGATGGCAGCCGGGACCACCGGCTTAACGTGCCTTCCGAAGCACGGAATCATCTTTATTATCAGACAATCAGGTGATTCAAGCCTGCAATGTCCTAACCAAACTGGAAACAAACTAAACAAAGTATGCTTCCGGTGGGAATCGAACCCACTACACGGGTCAACAGGCAAACGCCTTAACCACTGGACTACGGAGGCATGTATAGTAATAGTAATGTGACATGCACAGAAATACATCGCGTCATATCGATAAATAGTTTTTACAGTTGAAAACTGCAGAATAAAGCCGCTTTCATGTTGGAGCGTCCGGGCTGACTGATGATCTTTTAACGAATCTTGCACGATCGACAGTCACGCCTGTACCGCTCACTTGGCCGTTCTGTCTTGATATATTTCTGTGGTATTTATCATCTTCATTATTTTAGCCGTAGAAAGTCCACAGCAGGACAAAGGCATCTCTCAAATATACTTCGTTCCATGGAAGGATATTGCCATACTCACCACGCTTGGCTTTCGGGTTGGCGAGCGCAGTTTCTTGGCTTCTTGTGCTTCCGACGCTGCTGCCCGTCGGAATCATTTTTAAGCTGGGGAAGGATATGAATTTGTTGGATTTGGGAAGGGAATGAAGGTATTGGGGTACTACTCAATCGGATGAATGGAGAAAAGTAAGTAGAAGCTCGGGAGGCCGGGCGCGCGTACCCGATGACCATACTGCAACCACCGGACAGGCTGTTAAGGATAATACCCCTGACCACGTACCTACGTGGTCAAAGGTATTATCCTTACCTGTCTGTCCGGTACAAAAAAAAACTGCTAATTGTATATACCTATACAGTTAGCACGACCAGGGTCGTGCTCCTGTAGTGGAGACTAAAAAGTACCTGATGGTGATGATGATGATGATGATACAGTTAGCAGTTTTTTTTGTAAATGATAAATATAATTATCGTTGAGTTATCTTACGGCAAAAGTTCACAATTTACTTTGCCTAACTCAATCTGTGTGATTTATCCCAATACAGCGTGTAAATTTAGCTAGAACTAGGTGCAACACAGAAGGGGAGGCTTGTGCACAGCAGCGGGACCTAAATAGCAAATAAAAAAATATATTTTTCAGCGGTATGCTGCGTATGTTATTTGAATTTGCATCCATCGGACTTAAGCGTCTATTACACCACACGGTATTCAGTCAGACTAAGTCTAACTAGCGTAGTGTAATAAGAGTATGCGCCTATTAGACTACGCGTTATTCAGCACACGGTATTCAGTCTGTCTTCGAGTCTAATTAGACCGCTCGCTATTACACTAGACTGAAAAACGCGGGCTTGCTCATTCGCACGCAAGACGTCGACGTTGGCGGTTGTAATGGCACCTGCAATTTCTAAGCCCAAAAAATTTGCCGTAGCAAAAAAACATGTTCCTTTTGTAATTCTTTATTCAAATAATCTTGATGATTAATTTTGTCATAAACATGGCATCTCATGGTACAAATCTAGCATGCAGTCATGCTTAATAATAATTTTCTACCGACTTAAAAAAAAGGAGAGGTTAATATCAATTTGGTTGTATTTATTTTAATTTTCGTTACCTCAGAACTCCGTCATTTTTAAACCAATTTCTAAAACTGTTATTTGTTCTTTTTTTTAAAGAGTATCTATGCTTTCAATTTGGTCCCATTAAATTTCTTCATAATCGTTTTCATTATTTTTCTTTACTGCGCGCCATTATTGTAAAGGTAACGCAAACAAGACAAGACACACATAATATGAATAAAATATACGTGGCGTAAGATGACTAGACGCCCGAGCTGGCTCGGTCAGACGCGATGCCATCCCATGCCAAACCAGTGCAGCGCGGCCCTTAAAAAATGAGTCTGTTTTCTTTAAAGGCCGGCAACGTTCTTGTCGCTCTGGTGTTGCAGTTGTATTTGGGCAGCGGTCATATCACTCCTTGTTCTGAGGGTGATCAGTGATCACTTATCAAGTAGCTTCGATCGACAATACCAAAGCTGACCAACTTGCTCGTTTGCCGTCCTATAATATCATAATAAAAACCGGACTCGCGCACGAAAGTTCCGTACCGTTATCTATAAAACGGGCAAAAAAATTATGTCTGTTTTATGGCCCCCCCCTTTAATATTAATATTATTTTTATTTAATTATTTATTTTTAAAGGGAATATATAACTAAATATTCTGTAAATATTTCAATCGCCGTTATCAATATCGAGCAAAAACAAGCAAAAAAATCACGTTTGTTGTTATAGCGACAAAAGAAATACATCATCTGTGAAAATTTGAGTTGTCTGTCACGGTTCATGAGATACAGCCTGGTGACAGACGGACAGCGGAACGATATTAATAGGGTCCCGTTTTCACCCTTTGGGTACGGAATCCTTAAAACGGAATTGAGCAGTTTTTAATGTGATACTTATTCGTAGATCTTACTAATTTTACCACTTTATTACCGACTAATGGGGCCTTTTATTATCATTGCGTCACATTTAATCAGCCGAATAAATATCCAGAGATACCACCAATAACTCTTTGGTATACACAGCTCCATGATAAAAAGATATGCGTTATCTCTTATCTTAGCCTTGATGATTTGGTATAAGGTATAAGATATCAGCATAATTTTTAGCATGACTACATTATTAAATACATTTTCAGGGTACCTATATACAGGTTACTTGAAAAACACTAATCATCATCATTTCGAGTAGGTGTCACGGTCAATCGACCATGCACACCCTGGTGTCAGAGTTCATCGGAACCGCCTCTCGGCCTCTGACGTGGTTCCTTTAACGACTACCAGATGGCAGCCGGGACCACCGGCTTAACGTGCCTTCCGAAGCACGGAATCATCTTTATTATCAGACAATCAGGTGATTCAAGCCTGCAATGTCCTAACCAAACTGGAAACAACTAAACAAAGTATGCTTCTGGTGGGAATCGAACCCACGACCCCCGGGTCAACAGGCAAACGCCTTAACCACTGGACCACGGAAGTTGTTCTAATCGAAAAACAAAATTGTACTAACAATCTCGCAAGACTAGGAATACTAGGATAGGTGACGTCATAAGCAACAACTTTGTTGTACGACTTGATGATTTGTTAGATTTAACTTTCATACATTTGCCGTGTGGTTTCCGGCTTAGTAGAATAGGACCACTCCAAGTCTTCCCGTGGATGTCGTAAGATGCGACTTAGGAATTACAACCTAAACAAAGCTCATAAACATCAATGAGACCTCTCCAACCCGTCTGGCCAGCGAGGAGAGCGTAGGCCAAATCCTCTGCTCTGGCCAAATAGGGCTCCGGTAGTACAGAGAGGGTCATGCTCCTGCAGTGGAGACTAAAAAGACCTGATGATGATGATGATGATGACTTTCATACAGAAATAAATATCAATTTCATTTTCCGTTGGAATGATGACAAGTCTACGCGTCGTCCTTTCGTTTACATACATACATAGTATCACGTCTTTACCCCTTGCGGGGTAGACAGCCTAGGTCTATAAGACCTCCACGCTTAGCATGTTGGTGGGCATTAGTTGGTTTTTTTTTGATGAGCCACCTCATGGAAAGTATTCACCGCTGCCCATAGACAATTGTATTTTAAATAATTTAGTATTGTATAAATTTATCATTCTTTAATTTTCGTAATGTAATATTGACAATTAATTACCTGTGTGATAAATGTAATAGATTTAAGTCGTTTTTATCACAATAAACTAGAAACTAATGAATAATTGCAACAACTGGTGTGACACAAGAGCCTTGCCTTTTTTTTAATAAGTTGCACAGTATTGGGCGAAAAAGGGAATATGATCATATAAGAAGAAGAATTAACTGATTTTAAAAAATATTTTATTGTTTGAAAGGGTAGGTATACTTTAAAATAGGTCTCATTTCACTATCATCAAAATCGGATCAGTTGAGTGATTGAAGTCGGTTTTTTATATCATCATTTCGAGTAGGTATCACGGTCAATCGACCATGCACATTGCACACCCTGGTGTCAGAGTTCTTCGGAACCGCCTCTCGGCCTCTGACGTGGTTCCTTTAATGACTATCAGATGGCAGCCGGGACCACCGGCTTAACGTGCCTTCCGAAGCACGGAATCATCTTTATTATCACACAATCAGGTGATTCAAGCCTGCAATGTCCTAAAACTGGAAACAACTAAACAAAGTATGCTTCCGGTGGGAATCGAACCCACGACCAATAACAGCCTCTGTGGTCCAGTGGTTAAGGCGATTGCCTGTTGACCCAAGTTTTTTATATGATAAAAATAAAAAGGTTTTTTTTTATATGATAGATTATTTGATTCCAAAACGATGACAGTGACTTGTAAAGATAACTGCTTACATAATACTACTTCAGCGTTCTTGTCAGTCTTTAAAAATGTGATACGACACTTTTATTTCGTACGAATAGATTGAACCTACGAATAAGTAAGATTGAACAGTTGCTTATGAATAGAGTTAATATAATATACATCTGTGTATTACAATAAATACTAATTGTATATAAGTATAACTCACATATCGGTATAAATTATAATTTTACAAAGCCGTACTGCTGGAAACAGTATAACTTATTTGTTTAATAGTGTTTTTGTTTGTTGAATAGTGAATAAAACAAATAACATAATGCTTAAAAACCCGTTATACATTTATGGCCCGGAAGATCTTATGGTACCAGTCAATATAAATGCCCCTGATTATATCCTGAAGAGGATTCGTCATTTTAGGGATAAAGTGGCTTGGGTAAGTAGTGTTTAATACCTATATAATATTATTATTTATTTATTTATTCAGTAACATATACTAAATATGCCTATTCACTTACTCGGTGACTTACGTTTTGATAGTCACTTCAAAATACATTGCGGGTTTCCTATGATTGACTATTTTTATTAAAGATATATAAAACGTAATGTACTTTGAAATGACTATCAAATCGTTATACACTGAGTTAGCAAATAGGCCTGCTGGTCAGGTATCTCTGTCCCTGTACCATATAACCATATAACTGTACCATATCAACGACTGGAACGGAATATTCTGATATCTATGTCTGGAAACAGGGCCATACTTACCCAGGGGTGCAAGGGGTGCGGCGCTCCCAGGCGCTATGTATTAGGGGGCGCCGAAAGGACTGAGACTGAAAATGTAACCCACCATGCTTCAGGTCAAAGGACGACAGTTGGGCGATAGGGGCGTCGACAACATCTGGTCAAAGTCAAAGTCAAATATTTTATTCATCGTAAGATATTTTAAATATCATTTGGTGAACGTTAAATTACACATTATTATTTACAACATTAATATTGTTGACGTCAATAACTTACTTAGAGCTAACTTCACGCCGCTTCCAAGGCGGAGTGCAGAAGAAGCGGCAACAAACTGCACAGCGCATTTTCTCCAAATGATATCAACTTACAATCTACGACATACTTAGAACTAAATGTGTGGACTTGAAGCTTACATTGTCATGCCATAATGGGGTAGGGGGCGCCAGGAGGTTTTGTCTTCACACCTGTGGTTAAGTACGGGCCTGACTGGAACCAACGGTTTGACGTACCTGACACTTTACAGATAAATGGCGTCACAGACGAACCCTACACCTACAGCCAGCTCCTTCAGGAATCCATGAACATCGCCGTCTCGCTCACACACATGGGCATAAGAAAGGGACACGTAGTGGGACTATGCTCTGAAAATCGTATAGAGTACTGGAGCACAGTTTTGGGTATTTTGTTCACTGGGGCGACGCTAACACTTTTTAACCCAGCGTATTCTGAAGGTAATACTTTCAATATAATTTTTATCCCACAGCATCCACTCTCACAGAAGCCTTTTTTATGGTATATTACGGCAAACGAGCAAGCGAGCCACTGATGGTAAGCGATCAGCGCTGCCCGGATGGGCCTCCGGCTTCCTCACTTACTGATCGAAGCATATAATCGGTAAAGCTTCTACTCAAACGTCAATTTTCTGTGAGAGTGTGGCACTTGCCCGGGTGATCCATGTAAAATGACAATGTACCTTCTGTTCAAACTGCGTAAATGCGGACAACTTGAACTATTTAATTATAATGTCGTGTCTTCTCAATTGGTGACAGCTGAAAACCAGTGGTTGCTAAATTTGAGCAACATTTCACTGAGCTGTAGCCATTTTGTGCTACTGTGGCACACATAATGCATGTATAGACTTAAGTTTTTCGTTAACTTTGATTCCATTTTTGTTTTTGTATGATGTGTGTAACAGTGAACAAAATAAATTATTTATCTATCATCTTATCTATCTGATCCAGCCCATTCAAAAATGATTTTTGCTGGTAGCGTGGCTCTAGTACAATTTAGACTTACTTGAGGTTTATTAAATAACATAACAGTTTGACATTACGGCCGTTACTTTCACACTAGGCCGTGCTTTTATCATGGAAGTCTGGTTACTGTTGTTATAAATTATATATCCTCATGCATTTGTATATTTTCAGGTGAACTGAAGCACGTTCTAAACATATCAAAACCAAAATTCATATTCTGCTCCCCAACCGTGTTCAAAAATCACCAGAAAATGCTAAGGTCTTTGACATTTATCGAAAAGTTCATCTTATATGGCGATAAATCGGAAAATAACGTGTTATATCATAACGATTTGATAACTGTTATTAAAAGCACTAATAACGCGTTAATTGAAAATAACCGATTAACGAGAAACGTTCTTTTTGAAGAGTTCAAAGTACCAGATGTTATGGGGCAAGTGGATGTTGCTATCATTTTGTATTCTTCGGGAACTACTGGTCTACCTAAAGGGGTAATGGTCACGCATCTCAATATTCTAACTGCTTGTGTAATGTAAGTACTTCTATAGTATTTATCACAGAAATATATCAAGATAGAACGGGGATGCCAGGATTTTGTAAAGAAAACATGCGTGTCAGTTTTTGCATAAGCCGCGCCCCCAATTTGACGTCATTACTAGCGAAATAGTAATGTCATCATCATCATTTCGAGTAGGTGTCACGGTCAATCGACCATGCCAACCCTGGTGTCAGAGTTCATCGGAACCGCCTCTCGGCCTCTGACGTGGTTCCTTTAACGACTACCAGATGGCAGCCGGGACCACCGGCTTAACGTGCCTTCCGAAGCACGGAATCATCTTTATTATCAGACAATCAGGTGATTCAAGCCTGCAATGTCCTAACCAAACTGGAAACAAACTAAACAAAGTATGCTTCCGGTGGGAATCGAACCCACTACCCCCGGGTCAACAGGCAAACGCCTTAACCACTGGACTACGGAGGCATGTATAGTAATAGTAATGTGACATGCACAGAAATACATCGCGTCATATCGATAAACAGTTTTTACAGTTGAAAACTGCAGAATAAAGCCGCTTTCATGTTGGAGCGTCCGGGCTGACTGATGATCGTTTAACGAATCTTGCACGATCGACAGACACGCGTGTACCGCTCACTTGGCCGTTCTATCTTGATATATTTCTGTGGTATTTATCATCTTCATTATTTTAGCTGTAGAAAGTCCACAGCAGGACAAAGGCATCTTTCAAATATACTTCGTTCCATGGAAGGATATTACCATATTCACCACGCTTGGCTTTCGGGTTGGCGAGCGCAGTTTCTTGGCTTCTTGGACAAAGGCATCTCTCAAATATACTTCGTTCCATGGAAGGATATTGCCATACTCACCACGCTTGGCTTTCGGGTTGGCGAGCGCAGTTTCTTGGCTTCTTGTGCTTCCGACGCTGCTGCCCGTCGGAATCATTTTTAAGCTGGGGAAGGATAGGAATTTGTTGGATTTGGGAAGGGAATGAAGGTATTGGGATACTACTCACTCGAATGAATGGAGGAAAGTAAGTAGAAGCTCAGAAGGCTGGGCGCGCGTACCCGATGACCATAGTGCAACCACCGGACAGACAATTGAGGATGATACCATGGTCAGGGGTATTATCCTCACCTGTCTGTCCGGTTAAAAAAAAAACTGCCAATTGTATATACCTATACAGTTAGCACGACCCGGGTCGTGGTCGTGCTCCTGTAGTGGAGACTAAAAAGGACCTGATGATGATGATGATACAGTAAGCAGTTCTTTTTGTAAATGATAAATATAATTATCGTTGAGTTATCTTACGGCAAAAGTTCACAATAGGCTAGTTTCCTGGGTCGTAATAATAACATAACAATTAGTCCGTCAGTCAGATAACCAAAAAATATTGGACACGTATTTTTTCTTTTGTCAAATAAACAATGCCCGTGTGGCAGCGCCGTCGACAGAAGCGGACTCCATGGACTACACTGTCAGCGCAGCGCAGGCAGGTTCTCCCGCCACGGCTCCCTCAACGACATATTTAAAAGGGCGCTTGCCACCGCCGAAATTCCAAGCATTTTGGAGCCAGCCGGTATAACGCGCGACGATGGCAAGCGCCCAGACGGCTTGACCTTGGTCCCCTGGGAGCGGGGAAGGGCTCTCGTGTGGGACGCAACATGCGTCGACACGGTGGCCCCTTCTCGCCTCGGGGGAACTGTCCTGAGAGCTGGAGCTGCGGCGGAGGCTGCAGAGGACGCCAAGCGGCGCAAATATGCTTCACTTATTGATGAGTACATATTTGTTCCGCTTGGTGTCGAAACATTAGGTCCATGGGGTCCTAGCACAAAGAAATTCTTTAAGGGGTTAGCACCCAGGCTTGTCGACGCCGCTGGTGACAAGAGGGCTGGCTCTTGTCACCAGGGCTGGCATTTCCTCGCGCAAAGAATTGCAATTGCTATTCAGCGGGGGAATGCAGCTAGTGTTCTTGGCACTATGCCACACGGGCAACACCTTAGTTAAGATTTTTAGATTTAAATTCTTTTATTTTTAAGTTTTTTTTATTAGTATAGTTAGGGTTATTGATAAGTAGTTTAATTTAAGATTATTGTATATTTGTTTGGAGATAATAAAGACTTAGAAATAAACAATAAATAATAAAGATAAAGCGCGTCAAAGTTCAGGAGTGGGGGCTCGTGACGTCAAAGTTTGCTAAAAATTGTAGCTAACTATGACGTCACACGGAACTTCAAAGAGCTATATCTTTATAATTTTTTGTTTAATCGACAAAAGAAAAAATACGTGTCCAATATTTTTTGAATATCTAACTGACAGACTAATTATATATTTTTTTTGAAACTAGCCTATTTACCGTGGCTAACTCAATCTGTGTGATTTATCCCAATACAGCGTGTAAATTTAGCTAGAACTAGGTGCAACACAGAAGGAGAGGCTTGTGCCCAGCAGTGGGACCTAAATAGCAAATTAAAAATCAAATAAAAATGCAGCAAAGTTCAGGACTAACTCTGGTAACTATATGACTCAAAAACACAATTGTGTTAAATTTTCTCGATAGAAAAAAATTGCAAAGTTGCCTCCAAATCACGTCTAATTTACTCGGTATATAGCATTATTCACCAAATACATTAAAATTAACCTTGAAACTTTTGATTATTATTGCATTACAGATGAGGCAGCCATCATATGTTTGTCTTTTTCGAATAACCCTTGAATATTCCTAAAAAACGAAAATATCCAAAGTAGTCAACGCGTTTAGACCATCCGCGTTGGCATCGCCACGCCGCCTGGCATATGGCGGGCTCTTAATTAAATTTGCGTCCATCGGACTTAAGACTCAAGCCTACTGCCTGATAAGTAACCTTGGACTGTTGAGTCTTGCCTTTTGTCTTCACGGTCCACAAATTAGTTTTAGTATCAAAATCCTCATAATCATCATCACAGCCGTTAAAAGTCCACTGCTGGACAAAAGACTCTCCCAAGGATTCTTACTCACCACGCTTGGCAGGCGGGTTGGCGAGCGCAGTTTCTTTGGCTTTGTGCTTCCGACGCTGCTGCTCATCAGAAGCGTTTTGAAGCTGGGGAACGACAGGAAATTGTTGAATTTGGTAAGGAAATGAAGGTATTAGGATATTACTCGCTCGAATTAAGAATTAATGGGGGAAAAGCAAGTAGCAGCTCGGAAGGCCGGGCACCCGTACCCATCAGCCAAGCAGTTGAGGTGACGCTGATGACCTGAACCAAAATACCACAAACATATTTCACCAAGACTATATCACATTTTCAGGCCACCAGCACTAGATGAGTCTTTGCCAGGCCTGTCAGTAACCCCCTGGTTCCACCTCATGGGCCTGGTGCACTCAATCTTTGGAATGACGGAAGGGAAGACCACGGTATACCTGCCCAAATTTGATGTTGATCTGTTTTTAAGGACAATCGAGAAGTATAAGGTAGGTTTTAATTTCCTTTTTAGACATACATACATACATTCATTGTATCACGTCTGTTTCCCTTGCGGGGTAGACAGAGCCTAGATCTATTAGACCTGAAGGCCACGTTTAGCGTGGGCATTAGATAGAAAACGGAATCAAAATAGTGATGGGTTGCTAGCCGCATCGCCTATTAACATGATTGCACGAAATTTTGCCCGTTTACTTGTTCGGCTTTTACGATCTGCGCGTGAAGAGAAGCAGCTGGTACATTCTACGTTTTTTCTTTTCTCCCAGACTAGCATGGAAGAGTGAACCGTTTTAGACGACTGCCGAAAAAGGAGTGTGTTGTTTTTAACCTTTGAAAAAAAGGAGGAGGTAATCAATACGGTTGTATTTTTTTAAATGGTTGTTACCGCATAACTCCGTCATCTATGAGCCGATGGTAAAAATTCGGGTATTCTTTTCAATTTGGTCCCATTAAATTTAAACAATAAAATTAATATCTGAGTGGGCAAATGATAGCCTTCATTATGGTATTTGTCTCAAAGAATTTCTATAGCTATACAGCGCGGGAATACTGCAAGTGTTATGGGAACTTTTGAGCCAGGTACGATGCGGGGCGGTCTCTTAGATTAATGTTTTCACAAAGCATGTTGCGTATTATTTTATATGAAAAAAAAATTACGACGCATGTTGCTGAATACTAATTTTGTAAATTTTGACAAAGCATGTTGTGGATATTTCGTTATGGTATATTTGACGTAGCTTGTGCGGATAAATACCAGAATTTAATTTGATATAATGAGATAACATATACTTCGATCATAATTATAATTTATGATCGAAGACTAGAGGCAAAAAAAAAATTAATGTAAGTTTCTCATACAAGGTATAAATATAAATATAAATATAAATATACTTATATACGGACAAATCACACAGATTGAGCTAGCCCCATGATAAGTTCGAGACTTGTGTTATGGGATACTAACTCAACGATACTATATTTTATAACAAATACATATATAGATAAACATCCAAGACCCAGGCCAATCTGAAAAAGATCATTTTCCATCTTGACCTGGCCGGGGATCGAACCCGGGCACTCCGTGTCGTAGGCTGGCGTGTTAACCACTGCGCCACGGAGCTGTCAACTTTACAGTGTGGATTCGTTTATAAAAGCATGTCACAATTTTTTTTTCTTCAAAAATCTTGTTTTTAATAAAGGCTTGTTATATTTGTTTCTAGATCCAGCAGTTGACAATCGTTCCACCAATAGTAGTAGCAATTAGCAAGTCCCAAAAAAATTTTGACCTCAGTTCTGTTAGGGTCATGTATAGTGGTGCGGCGCCTCTGATGGAAGAAACTATCAATAGTTTGAAAAAGAAGTAGGTATTCTGTTTTTAACTTTCTTGCTTTAAACACACAATTATTAATTTTAACAGGACTTAGCACGAACCTTTTCGAGGTTACAGCGAGACCACGATGGATGTAACTTCATAGAAACTTCAGCAGAAATCCATACTTCCATTCTAATAATATAAATGCGGAACTAACGGTCTTTCTGTCACCTTTTCACGCTTCAACCATTGAAACAATATGGATGAAATTTGGTATACTTAGAGGTAGTTTGAGGGCCGGAGAAGGACACTTTCATTCCGGGAAATTCTACTGTTCTCGACATTAACGCGGGCGGAGCCGCGGCCTAAAGCTAGTAAATATATCAAAGGTGTGTGGTATCCGGCAGAGTAGAATAGGACCATTCCAAGTCTTCCCGATGAATGTCGTAGAAGGCGACTTAGGAAATACAAGCAAAACAAAGCTTTTAAACATCTGTGAGACCTCACCAACCCGTCTGGTCAGCGTGGAGAGTGTAGGCCAAGTCCTCTGGCTGCTCTGGCCAAGTATGGCTCTAGTAGTACAGAGAGGGTCGTGCTCCTGTAGTGGAGACTAAAAGGACCTGATGATGATGAAGTACCGTTAACATTAATGAGAAGTACGTATCTAAAAGTTTGCCCTTCCTAACCGGATGTAAGAAATTGGATATAGAAGTTCACCAATGAAGGGTTAGTGCCCATCCATATATTATTGTCTCTTAACCCTTTGACCGCGAACGTCAGATAAATCTAAAAAAAAAATATATCCATTTACTGTAGTTTACACATGTTTATGCAAATAAATATTCTTTGTCTTTGTAAAAAAAAAATACCGACAAACATTTCCATAGAAAATGTATGTCGGATTTATCCAACGTTCGCGGTCAAAGGGTTAAAATTATCTTATACATCAACAAGTCTCATTGGGGTTTGGACGACTGTCTATCGTTCAACCTGGATTCTGCGTCTGTTTGCGAATGAGTGTAAAGTTCTACGTACTAATATTCTTATTAAGGGTGTTGATAGCTCACATTTCTGTCAGATTCTCCAAGCTGCGTTAAGGCATTTCACGTAGCTTTATAACGACTTTAGTGACAACAATACTGTGCCAGTTTTCTTCCGATGTTATCCGTCGCCAGAAACATCGCCAACAATCATCATTTCGAGTAGGTGTCACGGTCAATCGACCATGCACACCCTGGTGTCAGAGTTCTTCGGAACCGCCTCTCGGCCTCTGACGTGGTTCCTTTAACAACTACCAGATGGCAGCCGGAACCACCGGCTTAACGTGCCTTCCGAACCACGGAATCATATTTATTATTAGACAATCAGGTGATTCAAGCCTGCAATGCTCTAACCAAACTGGAAACAATTAAACAAAGTATGCTTCCGGTAGGAATCGAATCCACGACCCCCGGGTCAACAGGCAAACGCCTTAACCACTGGACCACGGAGGCTGTCGCGAACAATACGAGTACGGTACTACCAGTGTATTTATTTTTTTGACATAGGACGGCAAACGAGCAAGCGGGTCACCTGATGGTAAGCGATCACCGCTGCCCATGTGTGACAACTGCCATGGGTGTGACAAGAGCGTTGCCGGCCTTTTAAGAAAACATAGACTCGTTTTTTGAAGGTTCTAATGGTGTATGGATTTGGGTATACCGCTGCAGGAAGTACATAGTTCATTCCACAGTTCGGCAGTACGTGGCAGGAAGTTCAAGTCGCTTAGGCATTGTTCGATGGCGCAGAATACCGCAACCTACGGCCTACTCAAAACGAATGAAAACATCAGTGAAATAACGAACTTATTGTTATTACATAAGATTTGAAATCCAAAAACAACAGGACTCATGCTATCTCGCTCATAATACTCGTACGTCGCGGCGCCACAGCGAACTCCAGACATGGCGCAAACGCATCAGTCAATAGCTATTCTAATCATATTAGCTATTATAATAGCTATTATAATATTCTAATCAATAGCTACGGATATTTTCGCGCCATGCATAAATTTTATTTCTACGCAGGTACATCGGTGTGACTTATAAAAACAGTAGTGCTTTACTTACGACATCTACATGCCAACTTGTATTCCCAAGTTTAGGTTCCCAAATCTTCGTGGTGTGATCCAAGGTCTCGGCATGACAGAAACAACCCAGGCTATCATGAGAGGAGTCCACGATAAAGTGGAAGAATTCAAGCCTGGCAGTGTCGGAAGGGTGGTCTCCAACTGTGTGGTCAAGGTATCCATTTTTTTTTAATAATTTAGATTTGAATTTGAAGCATATATACAGGACCACTCCATTCAGTCCCATAGATGTCGTAGGTGGCGATTAAGGAGACCAGTACATCACCCGTGCAACAAAAGCATTTCCAAGGAGGGTTGACGACGGGCGTCCGGTCATAATAGAAAACGCGAAAAACAACATCATTCCAAAAAGAGTTGACGTTAGACAGGCGGCCAGTCGTAACAATAAGCCTACACTTTTTACAGCATGCAAAGTGTAAATTACTTCCGTACCCAACATTAAGTGGGATGGAAGAGTGGAAATTGACGAAGAATATATATTTACTTTGCGATGCGTGTTGTGCCATCTGGTCATTTATTTATTTACTAGCTTTCACCCGCGGCTCCGCCCGCGTCAATGTCGATCCCTCGGGAATAGTACTTGTTCTGGGGATAAAAGGTAGCCTATATCCTTCTCCGTACTCCAGAGAACTTGTATGCAAAATTTCATGATGATCAGTTCAGTAGTTATGGCGTAAAAGCGTAACAAACAAACTCACTTTCGCATTTATAATATTATAAGGAAGTAAGGATAAGGATTTTCATATCATCATGTCACCTTACAGACTAGCCAATACATAACATAGACATCTAAGACTAATTACATTCGCTTTACATAACCTCTTAATTGTTACACAGATATGTCAATTTATTTATTCATTTATTATATAACTAAATACCACGGTATAAACATCCACTTACAGTATTTAGGTAGTATAAGTTTCACAAAAACAAATACCGCTCTATCAAGTTCCGCTAGTGTACACTGAATTTTTATAGCTCGCGTCATTGGTGCGTGTTCTATTAATTTGTGTTCCAGCAGTGGGGACCTTGAACACCCTCGCTCGTGTTTCCTGTCGTAGTCTTTGGTTGGGCACTTCTAAACTCAATGCTTCCAGTATGGCCGTGTTAGTCAGCTTTCCTCGAAATACACTGAAGACGTACCTTACCAACGCCATATTTCGTCGCACCTCCAACCTGTCATACCCGCCCATTCCTCATACGAATAGAGATAGATAAATGAGAGTTGAAAGGGAAAAGAAAAATCATCATGATCATATCAGCCTTTTTTGCGCCTACTGCTGTGCATAGGCCTTTCTTCGCTTATATCATCCACTTCTTTGCTCGTGGGTAGCTGAATTTTTGAGAGAACGATCAATACGAGTAGTCATCGATGGCTGCTCGTCTGATCAATTGGCTATAAATGCCGGGGTACCTCAGGGGTCAGTTCTTTCTGCAACCCTCTTTCTGCTGCATATTAATGATCTGCTTGAACCTGGTATCCTTGGTTATGCGGATGACAGCACTGTTGTGGAAAGATATATACCCGATCCGCGAGATGGATCCAGGGAAATCCAAGCTTATAGGGAAAGTTTAGTGGAACAAATAAACAGGTCCTTGCAGACTGTGTCGGACTGGGGCGAGGCCAATTTGGTTAACTTCAACGCCTCAAAAACACAAGCATGTTTGTTCTCTGCTAAAAGGACCCCGTTTAACTTGTCTCCCACTTTCCGGAATGAGCCTGTGGTTATGACTGGCAGCCTTGAATTGCTTGGAGTGACTTTGGACTCCACCCTAAACTTTGGGCGCACCATCGAACACAAGGCAAAAACTGCGGCCAAAAAGCTTGGTATACTAAACAAAACAAAACCATATTTCTCGTCCAAACAACTTCAGGTTTTATACCAAGCTCAAATCCGTCCTTGTATGGAATACTGTTCCCACCTTTGGGACGGTTCGGCCAAGTATCAGTTATACGCATTGGACTCTGTGGAGCGTCGTGCCCTAAAACTTATAGGCAACGATAAGTTGAGATTCCAAAGTCTTGAGCAGCGACGTCGAGTGGCTCGTCTGTCAGTTTTCTACAGATTGCATTTCGGGGAGTGTTCACAGGAACTCCACGAACTTATCCCACCCACCCTGTTCCGACATCGGTCTACTCGACGGGGCGAAAGTATGCACCCGTATGTGGTTGATATACCACCAGCTCGCACGAAGCGCTTCTCCTCTTCGTTCATCTTGCGAACGGCTAGGGAATGGAATCTCTTACCACCGGATGTTTTCCCTGAGACATATAATTTGGGTCTCTTTAAGACTAGAGTGAATAGGTTGTTAATGAGCCAGCGAGTTCCACCATAGGTCACATCTTCACTTAACATCAGGTGAGATCGTGATCAATCGCTGGATCATCCAAAATTAAAAAAAAACTTCGGGTCCGTAGCTCTCTCATTCAGGATCTACCCGCGACCCTAGCTGACAAATCATCGCAGGACAACCAACTTCTCTCTCTTCTGTTCTAGGCCAACATTCTGTTAATGTCTTGCTCCACTTACCATTACTCCGTCGGGTTAGGTGACCTGTCCAGTTCCATTTGAGGCTCGTAATCTATTATTATTCATCATTTATCTATATTTTCTACAGATAGTCGACATTGAAACCCGAGAACCTCTAGGGCCCAATAAACCCGGTGAGATCTGCGTCACAGGTCCTATGGTGATGGCGGGGTACCTCGGAGCTGACACGGCAGCAGCATTTGACGATGAGGGCTTCTATAAGACCGGGGATGTGGCGTACTATGATGAGGACCGGCATTTCTTCGTGGTGGACAGGATCAAGGAGCTCATCAAGTACAAAGGCTTTCAGGTAGGATACTGATACAGCATCACGTGTAATTCTTCTATTTTGGTCATGTGCTCCGGTACCATCGGTATGACTTTTACAGCTCATAATGATAGGCAAAGTTGCTGGAAAACGAAAGGTGGGAGGAAGAAGGAAGTCATGGTTGAGAAACATAAGACAGTGGACCGGATTTGCAAAAGCGGCTGAGCTGTTTCGTTGAGCCAAGAACAGAGACGACTGTACCAAGCTACTCGCCGATCTTTGCTTGCTGGAAAGGCACCTTAAGAAGAAGAAGTAACTATATGAGGGGGTAGACCGGTTTTAGCAATCTGATGGATAGTTGGCTCAGTAAAGATGTTTTTTGTCCCTCTTTACTTTTTGGGGCTAAAATTTCATCAAAATGTTTTTAGAAGAATCTTGAGGAGAACTCAAGGTTCTTCTAAATACATTTTGGGAAGGCGACTTTAGGAGTTATGTAGAGGAGTACCAGGCCGCAACCTCTCGCCATATAGAAAATTGAAATGTATTTAACTATTGGAAAAGTATGACTTAAACGTTTCATATTTCCCATAAAGGTAAAGGCGAGGAGGAAGAAGGTATATATAGCTTGTTTATTGTATTTTCAGGTATCTCCAGTTGAATTAGAGGCAGTTCTCCTTCAGCTTCCCTCCGTGGCTGATGCTGGAGTCGTGGGCGTTCAAGATCCAGAAGCTGGAGAGATTCCGGTAGCGTTTGTGGTGAAGAGAAGTGAAGTCACCGAGAGGGAGATACAGGAGTTTGTAGCTGGCAAGGTTGGTTAGGCTTTTTTTTAGTTTCCTAAGGTTTGGTTATATTATATTAATGTCTTTATTTCGAGCAACCGGACTCATATAAATTTTGTTAGTAAAAATATCTTATTACCGAATTTTAAAGCAATTTACTTGCCTATTTTTCTAAATGCATTGCTAAGTTTAGACTTGTTTCTTCTGAAACGAATTTTATTAATAAATGACACTATTCAATGTTAGTCTAAAATTTTGCCCTCACTATTCTAATAATTTCCTAGTAACGTAAATAAGGGGCCATTTCTATTACATAAGACGATTTTGACAGTTTTTGACCTGACCTAAATTGTAAAGTCCACGGTTATCTCACTTTAAAATTCCTCGCTTCATCAGTTACAGTGTATATTTATCTTCAGCCTTCAGACTACTTATTAGCTGCAAGGACTTTATTATAATTTTTATTTGTTGTTTCAGTTATCCAATCCGAAGAAACTGCGAGGCGGTGTTCGCTTCGTCTCCGAAATCCCGAAAAACCCTAGTGGCAAGATACTGCGAAGAATACTGAAAGATATGGCGAAGAAACACGTCAGCAAGCTTTAGTTTCAGTTATGACAGCAAATTGTATTATGGTGTTTTAATTTACTTTGGTATCTGATATTAAATTTGATTTATATATTTAAATATATGTGATAGAAAAAAACCCGGCCACAGGTAGGATTCGAACCACGTCCCTTAGGTTTATGCCCCTAAGTGTGATATCAACTACACCACCGTGACTTCAAATTTGACGTTTCAACACATGTTTTCAATTTTAATAATATACCGAGCATTGTAATGCTATGTTAAAACAATTTAAATTGATTTATGTAATGGTAAGGTGTGAACTAATTAAAATCAGCTATTCCAGACTATAGTGGTCACTGTTTACCGTGCTTACTTTATTGGGTTTCAGTAACGCTTTCAATACAGCTGATTTGATATTTTGTTGGGTGTACTAAGTTCTATCAACATATCTGTGATGTTAATTGAGTGGTTCCTTACCTGAACAGACTATGGCAGAAATGTTCATATTTAAGACGAGTTAAGTCTTGGTGTGACACTACTACTGGAGTACCGCAGGGTTGTGTTTTATGCCCAAATTCAAGTTGAACCTCAAGTTCTTTTATTTGTTAAAAATTATGTGATATCCATAGTGTAGGTGTTATTAAATATAAAAGTTCTAAACATGTTTGACTCTTAGGCAAACAAATATTTGGTACAATGACAAAATGTATATATATAATATACATTTGTTATTAGAGTTACATACACATAATGTCTATATAGATATAATAATAAATATTGGTTTCAAGCAAAATTTTGGTAAGTCTGAAATTTTTATTGATGAAAATATATAAGAAAAGAAGAATTTTCTTTCTTCCCTTATTAGAAAATAAAAACAAACTATTACTAGTTTTAGTAGCCTAGCTCTCAATATTCAAATTCAAAAATATTTACAATAGATAAATAAAAGTATTCTGAGTTAATCGAATCAATGCGCAGTTTTTTTACATGCAACAAGCGTTTGGCCGCGAGCTTGTGGCCGTGTGGTATCCGGCAGAGTAGAATAGGACCACTCCAAGTCTTTCCGTGGATGGCGTAGAGTGCGACTTAGGAAATACAAGCTAAACAAAGTTTATAAACATCCGTGAGACCTCTCCAACCGGTCTGGCCAGCGTGGAGAGTGTAAGCCAAGTCCTCTGGCTGCTCTGGCCAAGTATGGCTCTAGTAGTACAGAGAGGGTCGTGCTCCTGTAATTAATACTATAAAGACCTGATGATGATGAAACGAGCTTGGTATTTCATCGAGCTTTTAAATGCCTTATTTGAATCTAATGAACAATAAGAACAATACAGATACGGCTGCCGTCGGGTTGTGAAATGTATTAAAATACTATACATAAGTTGTGGGACGCCACATGCGTTGACACCCTAGCGCCTTCTCTCTTCAGGGATCATGTCATGGGTTTGCTGCCGAAGGCGCTAAGGCACAACACAACCTTAGTTGAGGATTATACACGGTGAAATTTAGATCGTTCTGAACCCTTAAAGGGGTGATGCAGCCCATCGATATGAACAACTTGTACTATGGAAACAATGTTGGGAATTCAAAAAAAAAAGGGCCATTCCATGCAAAATTTTTCGGCCGCCCGGTCATTATTATGGAACGTAAAAAAAAAAATTTTAGTTCCCAGCATTGGTCCCATAGGAAAAGTTGTTTATATCAACGGGCTGAATTTACGGCCTTTAAGGGCCCGTACTACCTCACACTGCTCTGCATGATTGACTGTTATATCAATAATAATTAAATATACAAGTTGAAATAAAAATGCAGCAAAGTTCAGGACTAACTCTGGTAACTATATGACTCAAAAACACGATTTCGTTAAATTTTCTCGATAGAAAAAAATTGCAAAGTTGCCTCCAAATCACGTCTAATTTACTCGGTATATAGCATTATTCACCAAATACATTAAAATTAACCTTGAAACTTTTGATTATTATTGCATTACAGATAAGGCAGCCATCATATGTTTTTCTTTTTCGAATTACCCTTGAATATTCCTAAAAAACGAAAATATCCAAAGTAGCCAACGCGTTTAGACCATCCGCGTTTGTATCGCCACGCCGCCTGGCATATGTCGGGCTCTTAAGGGTCCAGAATGATCAAAATTTCACCGTGTATATTTGTGCCGCTTATAGGCTTCTTTTAAAGAGATTATCCCACGGGTTATCGCCACTGTCGGTGATAAGAGAGCTGCTTTTCGCCCAACGCATTAGCATACTTATTCAACGGGTGAACGCAACCAGCGTTTTAGCCACCATGCCACATGGGCTAGATTTCTTATTTTTTGGGTTTTTGTTTACCCTTTTTTGACGTGATAACGTCACAAAAGATAAATATAATAGAAAGATAAATAAAAAATAAAAATCGTGATAAATCGATGATTGCCGACTGCACGCACGAATAAGTGTTACGTTCCGTGTGCAAAGACAGAACATAACACTTTTTCTTTTTTCATGATCGGTTCTGTAGTCACAACGTGAAAGCGTAACAAACAAAAAACACGTTTTCACGCCATAACTACTGAACCGATAGTCATGAAATTTTGCATTCACGATCTCTGGAGTACGGAGAAGGACCGGGTAATTTTCATCCCAGAATAAGGTACAGTCAGCCAATGAGATATCTGACCCCCTACAACAGCGCCATTTTTCGCAAAATAAAGAAACATCCGTGGTTTAAACCCAAAGATAAAAATATACAAGTGTAATATCCTTTGCGACTAGTGCCATCTATTGAATTGTGAATGAACAAATAAGGTTAATAAGCAGAAATCTGATACCCTTGACGACTAATGCCATCTATTCGATTTTTGATAAATAAAACAAGCCCTAGCATACGATACGCTTATTTCAAAGATACTTCAATAGTTAGATGTGGCGCAAGTGGTAGGCACTATGGTTTAATAGTTAGTGTGATTATGAATGAACAGGTTCAAATCCTCCAAAGCTTTTTATTTTTTACAAATATCACCAACTTCGTATTGTGATGTTGGTGTAATTTTGGTTGTTTTAACATAATGTTACCGAGCTAATTACTGTGAATAAAAAGCATTTTAAATTTTTAATTACTTTATTACATCAAAAAAATGTAACAGTGAAATAAATACCTGCCTACTTAATTCAAACTATGATTAATCTTCTGTAGAGAGAACCAACATGTTACTTAATAAGTAACAATTTACATCTCTCAACTTCTTTTTAATCATAGAATTATATTTTTTTAAATGTGTAGGGTCAAATAGTGCTATGTGAATAACTTTGCTTCGATAATAGTATAAGAATGAATATAAACCTATGGCATTAAATGAATTTTAATATGGGAGAGGGTGACCCCCATTTTGAAGCTTTTGTTCAAGTCTATTTGTCATTTCACTTACCATGTTAGATCAGATCACATATCACTTATGCGCATATTTATTAATTTAGTATAACCTTTTTGTCTAAATTGATTTAAATCAAACTTTACTCGTGTCTCGTGTCCCAGTTAAGCACTATTTGACCCTACAATCTGGGATTTTAATTGGTCACTCAATAACAGTTAGATCACAGAACAATTGTCTTAAATAAAATATATTCTACATTGCAAACTGTTGGAATCACCACATCTCATAAATTTTCCAAGTATTTTTCTTTATTCATCCGGCCGCCGAATTCTACCAGCTCCCCTGGGCCCATTGAAGACATCTGTCCCCAATAACCTGCAAAACAATAATACGATCAGTTACCTATTATTCTACACTGCGTAATACACTAGGTATTAAATATTATTATTATTTTACTTCACTATTTAATGAATATTTTTACCTAATGTTATCCTGCCACTGTTCTCAAAGGCAAATTATTTTGATGGCTATACGCTGGCCATGTCTTCTCCGCAATATTTTTCTGCCATCATCATCAGACTTAAAACTTTTTTCATCAGAATAAAATACGATCTCGTTCTTGTTGAATGTTTCCTCACTGTTTCAATTGAAATATTGTAGTGTATATGTTACGCCAGTTGACTCCGAATCCACAAACGGACGGTGTTTCTCTGTAACAGATATATTTATCTTAGACATTTATCACAAACCCTATGTTTTACGGAACAAAAAATAGTGTGACAATTAAGTAAGTATATTAAATACTTATAATTTCTACTTACCGCGATACCTAACTCTCTAGATATAGATATTTTAAATACTGTGGTTGTCTTTACAATACAATATTAGCTTTCACAAAATCTGCTATATAAGATGAAACGGGATGCCTAATAACTGGTGGGGTTTTGGATCACTACACAGTAATCGCAGTATCTTAATTGTGACTGGAGTGAACAATATTTTTGATTAGTTGGTATCAGGTATAAATAAATCTGATAGATTACCCTCAATTTATTTGTTAAAGCAATGCGTTGCAGTTGGTGACAATGATGTCATAGCAGTAGAAATAGATAGCCAATTTCGCCCGAGACGTCATATCGTCGGTTGGCGTATTGAGATGAGCGCTAGCTTCTCAAGTCGTGGGTCCATGGTTCGAATCGAACTTTACGTAGGATTGTTTTTGATTCTTTCTTGTTCTTACCATTGATGATTACTTGAATTATTAGCTGAGATTATTAGAAATACAAAATTTGCAACTGAGCAGGTTATCAGAAACAAGTTTATACCAGCAGTTGTCTGTCTACTTGCCAAAAATCACGGTAGGTGGCGCTTCACAGCAAAGTGTGAATTTACGTTTTAAAAGTCAGGGGGTCAGGTATCTGCTTGGCCGACTGTACTGTTCCCGAGGGATCGACATTGACGCCAGCGGAATCGGGGGCGTAAGCTAGTATTCAATAAAAAATAATCTTCTCAACATATTTATTTCCAAAAATCACAGCTTGCTCTTCTCATTCGTTGCCATCACTCTGAGGACTTTCCGGAGTATCTTCCCGCTGGGGTTCTTTGGAATCTCCGGGATGAACCGCACGCCACCTCGGAGGTGCTTCGGGTTGGACAGCTTAAAAAAAGATGATTTTTAGAGGTTTGCGGTAGTTTGAGAAAAATCATTGGACGCAAGGGCAACGAGTAAAACTTTCAGTAACTCGGAATTATAGACAGAGTAAGTGCTAAGCGCAAGCAAAGTATCTCTGTTTTAGCTTAGCCAGTAACTCCTTCGTATGTCCGACTGCATCGCTGAACAGCTATTCTCCTCTACGGGTCGCATTTTCCAAGCGACTCTTGAATTTTTTTGTAGTGGTAGAGCCAACTCTACTGGCCAATTCATTTTTGCTAGTAGCACGAATAGGCCGGCTTGTCAGGGGAAGTACCACACTCTCACAGAAAATTGACGTTTGAATACAAGCTTTACCGCTTCTATGCTTCGTTTGGTGAGTGAGAGAGCTGAAGACCCATCCTACCAACCCCTTCTTCCCATTTCCTCCCTCCTCCCATGTCCACACAACACGCCTTGAAAGGCCGGCAACGCTTCTGTCACACCCTGGTGTTGCAGTTCTCCATGGGCAGGAGATCACTAATCATCAGGTGACTCGCTTGCTCGTTTGCCGTCTTTTGCCATAAAATATCAGAACTTTTTTGTTGGTTTTCAAGATGGCGGAAATTGGCTTAAACCTAATCGCCAATAAGGCCTATGGCGCTGGAATTCGTTGTGATAAGTCACTTAACATGAACATGACAGTGTTCTGCTACCTACCTTCTCAGCTACAAAGACTTGAAGCTCCTTCTGAGTGACAGTCTGCCCTGGTTGTATCACTACAAACGCTAGAGGTACCTCCCCCGCCCTCTTGTCGGGGATGCCCACCACCCCCACGTCTCTCACGGCTGGATGCTGAAGCAGCACTGCTTCGATCTCTGCTGGGGCTACCTGTATTACAGTAAAATTGGATAAATAGGGTGGCGAATTTTTATGGAACAGATTACTATTTTTGTAACAAAATGTACCACGGGATCATAGACTTTTGCGATACGGAACCCTAAGAAATTAAGAAAACAATCATTCAAAATAACCTGGTAAGTATTGTACTTTATAAGTTCTTTCAACCGATCCACGATGAACAAATAACCATCTTCGTCATGGTAGCCAATGTCTCCAGTCTTAAAGAAGCCTTCCTCATCGAAGTCCTCTTTTTTGTCTTTTCCAATGTAGCCTTTCATAATCATGGCTCCTTTGACGCATATCTCGCCTTCTAGTTTAGGCGCGAGAACCTTTCGAGTTTCGATGTCTACGACCTGAAAATGGAAAACATTTAATAATCAATACACAAGTATTTTTTTAACTTTTATTGAGCTGTTTCCCTCCCGCGGGAACAATCCCTTTTCCCCAATGAAAGGTAGTCTATACGTTAATCCAGATAATAATCTATCTGTGTGCTAAATTTCCCCAAAATCCCTTCAGCCGTTTTCGCGTGAAATAGTAATTAACATCCATATATCTATACACCACACTGAGCGGAACAGCACCAACAAACGCGTAGGATGTCGAAATTAACTACGAGACCTGGAGCAAGTTTAAAAGTTATATTTATGCACAGACACACGTTACAAAGATGGAAGAAGAAGAAAAGATCGACAGCAATGTTGCCACAATATTAAAAAAATATATATTTTTAAAATAAACAAAATGATTGCCATTTCTAACACACACGTATACTCACAAACTTTCACGTTTATAAAATTTGTAAGGATAAGGATAATTATGTTAGCTATACGAACCAAAATATACAAAAAGAACCCGATCGACCGAAAGAAAATAAAGAGGGAAGTATTTGGTCCTGTCTGTTGTAGGTAGAGATTCTGTTCAAATGTTAAGACTTCTTCAGCAACCCTATTGCTTTCCAGCACCATCCGCTACATAGCTTGAACCAGTCAGGCAATACAGAGCGTCAGGTGTAGTAACACCTGTATTGCAGGAACCTTTCGAGTGTGTCGAGCCGTATCTTTGAGGTAGAATTTATGCTCGGTTCGAAGAAACCTGTTTGCGAATTTCAGAATCGCTGAGCGCCATTTTGTGAATACTGTTATTATTATTAACAGTTGAGTCCTTTTATTAATTCTTCTTGCGAATGTAGAGGTCACAAGGCACTAACAGTGATGTCATTCAAAAATGGGCCTCCGGCTCTCTCACTCACCTAACGAAGCATAAAAGCGGTAAAGCTTTTACTCAAACGTTGATTTTCGAGAGTGTGGTACTTCCCCGGACGAGCCGGCTTTGAAACTTACCTTGACAGCAGTGCAAGAAATGACTCTGCCGACGCTGCCTGGCTTCACCGACTTCTCATCTACGAACTCATCCACACTGATAGCTACAGATGATTCGGTACAGCCGTAGCCTTGGAGCACTCCGTGGGCGTTTGGGAATCTGGAATATGGAAGATAATTATGTCAATTGGCGTCAAAATCCTTATAACAATTGCATATTTAAACTGTGATGTAAAGAAAACATTTCTTGAGAAACTCTCGTATTTGCCTTTATTTCCGTGAAGAACAGTGGTTGCCATGCCGGGCTTCCCCAGAGGGGCAAACCCGAGAAATGCTGCCTTGATAGGGATGCCATGCATACAATGGTCTCATTATCAAGGATGTAGAACTAGTGTGCAGAGTGTGAGAGAAAAAGACTGAATTCGGTCCTCTGGCTCCAAAGCATCAGTAACAGAAGATCAGTAGGTGTAGGTATACAGTTTTTATCTTCGATTTCGTCGATTATCTGGTTGATGTGCAAACGTTATTTAACAGCGCAATATACAGAGACAATGGTCCTACATCTTCTACGATTGATGACTTTTTCATACCACCTGGAAAATGTTCTTGACATTTGTGACTTGAAAGAGATGAAGTGATTAAATTTATGAAAGACTAAAAACTTAATTTTTTTATTCATCATAAGATACTCATAAAATATATATACTTACCTACTAGAACAATAAACCTAAAAATATAATAACTAAAATATATTATTAAAAGGAGTCCCTTAAGGCAAGGTTCCGAAGATACTGGCAGCATTCCCCCTTTGAATAGCTAGACTAATTCTTTGTCCGAGGTAGCTGCCAGCTCTTTCGAGGTAGCAGCCAGGTTTCCTGTAATGTCGACTAACCTTTTTGCAATTTCCTTAAAAAGCCTTATAGCGTTAGGACCCCACGGACCAAGGGTCTCGACACCGAATGGGACAAAATCATATTCGGAGCCTAGACCCCTGTATTTACAAACTTTCGCTTTTTCAGCCGCTTTACAAGCCGCACCAGCTCTGTTGTTGGTTCCATGTAGATGGGAAGGGGCCAGCGTGTCTGAACAGGATGCATCCCATACCAGCACCCGGCCCATCTATGGAATCAAACTCATACCGTCCGGTCTCCTGCCATCGTCTCTTCTTTCAGTAGAGACTCTCTACTGAAAGACTTACTTTTCTCGTATAACGTCAATAGTTTCCTTAGACATGGGGGCAGCTCCGCAATTAATTCTCGTAACTGAACTGAGGTCATAGTTTGTTTGTGTTTTAGATATTGCCACCAGCACTGGAGGAACCGTCAGAAGTTGTGCAATCTGGAATAAATAAATATATACGGACAAATCACACAGATTGTGCTAGCCCCAAAGTAAGTTCGAGACTTGTGTTATGGGATACTAACTCAACGATACTATATTTTATAACGAATACATATATAGATAAACATCCAAGACCCAGGCCAATCTGGAAAAGATCATTTTCTATCTTGACCTGGCCGGGGATCGAACCCGGGTACTCTTGTGTCGCAGGCTGGCGTGATGACCGCTGCGCCACGGAGCTGTCATAGAATGTACAAATTATTTGTTGCACAATATCCTTATCCTCTCTAATATTATAAATGCGAAAGTAAGTTTGTTTGGTACGGTGTGTAGACACACTTTCCAATATCCAGGGTCAGGTGGAGCAAAAGTTCAGGTCGGTAAAAAAACTGGTGTTATAGTTAACTAGCTTTCGCCCGCAGCTTCTATCTCGTCAACGTCATTCCCTCGGGAACAGTAACTTTTTTCCAGGATAAAAGGTATCTTTCTACGAATTCCAGAGAACTTGTATGCAAATCTTAATGATGATCGGTTTAGCAGTTACGGCGTGAAAGCGTATCTAACAAACTCACTTTCGCATTTATAATATTAGTATGGATGCCTTCGATCAAAATTGTTGGTGGGCCAACTTCTACCAACTATAATTAAGTATAGCTAGACTATCGATTTTCTTTTGAAGGACATTTCACTCCGACGTGGTAAAAATCGGTCATTCCACTTAGTTATCTGATTTGAATCCTATAGGGGATTCACTTGAAATAGTCTTCCATATTTCATACCTTTTTAAGACATTTGAATTTTCATTCATTCATTTCGAGTAGGTGTCACGGTCAATCGACCATGCACACCCTGGTGTCAGAGTTCTTCAAAACCGCCTCTCGGCCTCTGACGTGGTTCCTTTAACGACTACCAGATGGCAGCCGGGACCAACGGCTTAACGTGCCTTCCGAAGCACGGAATCATCTTTATTATCAGACAATCAGGTGATTCAAGCCTGCAATGTCCTTACCAAATTGGAAACAACTAAACAAATTATGCTTCCGGTGGGAATCGAACCCACGACCCCCGGGTCAACAGGCAAACGCCTTAACCACTGGACCACGGAGGCTGTTTGACTTATGACTTACCTTTTTAAGCTACTTTGGGTACTCATCTCATCATACTTACTTTAAATTTCTCAATGGTCTTCAAATATAAGTCGACTTCAAACTTCGGTAGCCAAATAAAACTTTTGCCTGCAGCTAGACCTATCAGACACCCATTTAGACCCATCGCGTGGAACCATGGCGTAATGGTCAGGATCCGATTCTCCGTTAACTTTATAGCTCTGAAAATTTTGTCCATGTATCGAATCTTATATACTCAATAAGCAAAAATCAAAATCATATTCTTTTTATGATAAAGGACGGTAAACGAGGATGTGAGTCACCTCATGGTAAGCGATCACCGCTGCCCATGGACAACTGCAACACCAGGGTGTGACAGGAGCGTTGCCGGTCTTTCAAGGAGTTAGGGGGAGATAAGATAATGGGAGAGGGCACCCTTTCCCCCCGGAAAGGATGGGCCGGCTGTCTCACTCACCGAACGAAACATAAAAGAGGTAAAACTTCTCCTCAAACGTCGATTTTCTGTGAGAGTGTGGTACTTCCCTGGACGAGGCAGCCCATTCATGCTACCAGCAAAAATAAATCGCTGCGCGAAAAACATACCTAGTAATCTATACTGATTACCGACACGGAGTGATACAGGCCTGCCTAGGTCACACTTAGATGAGACAGTTACACTGGTCGGGGGTGTCAACCTCTACTGCGTGGCTGATGGTTGCAGGCATGGCATTGGGTGCGCCTCGCTACCCAAGCTGCTGCTTGCTTTTCCCTCATTTACCCGAGTGAGTTGTATCCTAATACCTTCATTTCCTTCCCAGACCCAACAAATTCTTATCTTTCCCCAGCTTAAATCCTTGCTTCCGATATGCAGCAACGTCGGAAACATAAGAAACCAACTGCTATCCCGCCTACCAAGCGTGGTGAGCCATAACCTTCCCATGTTATACACACCACACCATTTTATTTATCACCGCGCCTCGAAAAATCACAAAGAGGAGAGCGAAAGACGCACTTACCTTGCACAACACGTAGTAACAATATTCGAATGCGTCAACATTACTCCTTTAGGCATCCCAGTAGTCCCAGAGGAGTACAATAAAAAAACGACATCGTTTTTATCCACATCAACAGTCATAAACTCTTCTACAGCAACGTTTCTCGTTAACCTGTTATTAACGATAACAGCTTTCTCGTTACTAATAACAGGTGTTACTAAATAGTCAAACGATAAAGTGTTATTCTGCTTTTTATCACCGAATATTATTATATTCTTGGCTGAAGACCTGAACGTCTTTTCATGGAGTTCGAAAGCTAGTGGAGAGCAGAATACGTATTTCGGTTTTGATATGCTGAGAATGTGTTTCATTTCAGCTGAAACAGAAAAAGCATTTATGAATCATCACATCCTATTATTTTTATTGATTTGACTAGCTCCGTGGTGCAGCGGTCAACACGCCAGCCTGCGACACGGAGTGACCGGGTTCGATCCCCGGCCAGCCGGCCTATTTGCTAACTCAGTGTACAGCGTTTTGATAGTCATTTTAAAGTACATTGCGTTTTATATATCTTTAATAAAAATAATCAATCTTATGAAACCCGCAATGTATTTTGAAGTGACTATCAAAATGTTGGTCACTGAGTTAGCAAATAGGCCGGCAGGTCAAGATGGAAAATGATCTTTTCCAGATTGGCTTGGGTCTTGGATGTGTACCTATATATGTATTTGTTATAAATTATAGTATCGTTGAGTTAGTATCCCATAACACAAGTCTCGAACTTACTTTGGGCTTAGCTCAATCTGTGTGATTTGTCCGTAAATATTTATATATTTATTTATTGGATCAGGAATGTCATCCTCAATTGCCTGTCCGGTGGTGGCAAAAATGATATCTTTCCAAAATTATTCAGTATTTCTTGCCAAAATTATTCATTGTGTGTGTTTATTTCTATACGAAGACAACGACAAGAGCGTATTTATCGTATGATTTATACATCGGACACATAGACTTTCATTGACCGAGCGAGCGAAACGAGCGAAACGTCTCAGTTTCCACTGGCCCAAAATTCTTTTGTCCGTCTGTCTGTCTGTCTGTCTGTCTGTCTGTCTGTCTGTTCTCGCCTACAGGTCGCATTTCTCAACCGATTCTCATGAAATTTTGTGAGCAGGTTCGGTAATTATATAGAATTTTTTAGTCGTGCCAGTTTTTCGTAATTTTAAAAAATGGCGGATATATGGGTGTCCGAAACTTAAAAAAACTGATAGCACAGCTATTTGGAAAAAAAATCAAAAATGTCATTAGACTTTTTTGTTATTCGCATTAAGACGCAACTTTTTTGTCTGAACAACTTTTTTATACGATAAACTTGAACGTGTTTATAGTCGGCAATTTGCCCAAAAGTTGTCTGAAATCGATTTTCTGTATATTTATGAAAGAAGTTGAAGTACGTGAAGTGGGAGAAAGAGTGAAATTGAACAACTTTCCCTAAGGAACATATATCGAAATATGAAAAATATTTTTTGGCTTAAAGCATGATACTGCGAACTATTTTTATGATTGAAAACACTGAATAAACTTAAAATCCTAAAATAAAAATTTTAGAGCACTGGAGGGCAAATGTGGATGTTGGTTGTAAGGGCTCGCGAGGTCTACTGTTCTCGCAGAACCACTAGTTTAAAAAAAAATCATAATCATTACAGCCGCAAAAGTCCACAGCTGGACAAGAGCATCTCCTTAGGATTCTTCGTTCCATGGGAGGATATTGCCATTCTCACCACGCTTGGCAGGCGGGCTGGCGAGCGCAGTTTCTTTAGCTTATTGTGCTTCCGACTGCTGTCCATCGTTACTATTTTTAAGCTGGAGACAGATAGGAATAGGGATACTACTCACTCGGATTTTACTACTATTTTTACTAAATGTTGGATTAGGCATTTGTCTCCCATCTCACCTGATGGTAAGTGACGATGAAGACGATGTTATATGCCTATCCAAGATATACCCATTTATTCTACTTTTGAATGTCCCGGGACTGTACTTGTCTGGGCTATGTTGAATCTTTGAATCAAAAGCGGAATTTTTCCCTCCCCAGAATACGAGAATAGGAGAAAGGATGATGGAGAAAGCAAGTAGCAGCCCCGGAGGCTGGGCGCGCGTATTCGATGCTATCCACTACCCACAACTACCGGTTAAGCAGTTGCGGATGACACCCTTAACTAGTGTTGACAGGTCCAATTTGTTTTGCAAAAAAATCAGGATTTAGGGTTGAAGATTGGGACAGTCCACAGACAGCCGTGTGGTTACCGGCAGAGTAGAATAGAACCACTCCAAGTCTGCCCGTGGATGTCGTAAGAGGCGACTTAGGAAATACAAGCTAAACAAAGCTCATAAACATCAATGAAACCTCTCCAACCCGCCTGGCCAGCAAGGAGAGTGTAGGCCAAATCCTCTGTCTGCTCTAGCCAAGTATGGCTCTGGTAGTACAGATAGGGTCATGCTCCTACAGTGGAGACTAAAAAGACCTGATGATGATGATGATGATGATTGGGACAGTAAACAAAAAACAAGGGGTTTTTAAGTCTGGGTTTAATTTATTACGTTTTAAACTACTAAAGCATTACACTCTCTCGTTCGTGCGATGCGCTAGTGATGTGATGAGACGCTGATATGTGTCATTTTGAATTTGACATAGTGATGTAATGAGTAAAAATTACGTAGCGTAAATATACTTTTTTTTTGGTTAATCGGGACATTTAGCGTCCCGATCAGGTACAAATCGGGACCCGTCCCCAGACCCCTGAAAATGTGGACGTCCCACGCATATCGGGACACCTGACAACACTACCCTTGACTCAAGAATATTATGGAAGTACTCACCGGCAGCATATCCAGGGTTATAAGGCGTAAAAACCGCCCCTACACACGCGACTCCGACAAGCGTTCCCCAAAACTCATACCTGTTCTCGGAACATATAGCTATAGTATCTCCTTTTCTAACACCCATATGAAAGAGCGAGACAGCTAGATTCATGCTCTGCTGGGCGATTTGTTTGAATGTTATTTGGCTGTCTGTTACGGCGTTTCTCTGAAATAGACGATGAGTAAAGTAAGATTAAGAAAAAAAATGGCTGTCTGTAAAGTTTGTTTACGGATGATAAATTTACGTGATAACGATGGAAGAAAGATAGATGCGGCACAAGCCGAATGCTTAGGCCGGTCATGCCTCTCTATTGCTTGTTCCGGGCTCTCGCTTTAGGCTTCCCATACAAAGTCGCCGATCAGAGCTGGACGAATTTCTATGAAAGGTCAAATTTTTTATTTCATTTTTTACTTTTTTTCTTGCAATTTTGTATTCCATCGGGGATATTGATTCCAGGATTTCAATATAGTTCAGAGGTTCAAAATCATGAGGTATTTATTTATTTAATTAGTATGTACTGTCAGATACAGACTTCTGTGCCAGCTGTTTCTCTTCCCGCGCAGTTCGTAGCAGCCGGTCAAGGAATTGGGCGACAATCTAAAGAATCATGATAATAGGCGATGCGGCTAGCAACCCATCACTATTTCGATTCCGTTTTCCACCTTTACGCCCACCAACACGGTAAACGTGGCCTTTCGGTCTAATAAATTTAGGCTGTATCTACCCCGCAAGGGATAAAGACGTGACAATATGTATGTATGTATGTAGGTACAGAGATAGCTGACCTGGCCCTCTACCTATATCTTAAATTTTCTCTTAAACTAAATTAGTATTAATTATTTTTTACATACCATATCATCTTCAGGTCCTTTTTAGTCTCCACTACAGGAGCACGACCCTCTCTGTACTACTAGGGCCATACTTGGCCAGAGCAGCCAGAGGACTTAGCCTACACTCTCCACGCTGGCCAGACGGGTTGGAGAGGTCTCTTAGATGTTTATAAGCTTTGTTTAGCTCGTATTTCCCAAGTCGCCTTCTACGAAATCCACGGGAAGACTTGGAGTGGCCCTATTCTACTCTGCCGGATACCACACGGCTAAACATTGGCTAAACTTAAACTATATTCATTACATCATTACATAGTATAAAACAAAGTCGCTTCCCGCATCTGTTCGTCCCTATGCTTAGATCTTTAAAACTACGCAACGGATTATGATGCGGTTTTTTTAAATAGATAGTGATTCAAGAGGAAGGTTTATATGTACATTGCACCCGTGCAAAGCCGGGGTCCGGGTCGCTAATATAATAATAAAATGAAAATGTGTATACAGAAAGATTTTAATGAAATCTTTCATAATATAAATATTCATGTTAATATTATTTATAGCTTAAGCGAAAATTCAAGATATAAGTAGAGGGCCTGGTCAGGTATCAGACTAGCTCCGTGGCGCAGCGGTCAACACGCCAGCCTGCGACCCGGAGTGACCGGGTTCGATCCCCGGCCAGGTCAAGATGGAAAATGATCTTTTTCAGATTGGCCTGGGTCTTGGATGTTTATCTACATATATGTATTTGTTATAAAATATAGTATAAAATATAGTATCGGGCTAGCTCAATCTGTGTGATTTGTCCGTTTATATTTATTTAGGTATCTCTGTCCCTGACTGTACTTTACCATCAGACCAAATTTGTATACAGTACGTTGGCAAATAAATTAATAGGATTATGATTACTTACAAAAGCCTCTCTGTCTCCGTGTCTCAACAAGCTCTTCAAAAAGTAATCACCAAAATTTGCAACCACTGGCACTGTGACGTCATCAGACCCGTAGAGATAGTTCTCTTTTCTCAACATTTTTTATTTCGCAATAAAAACAACACAGTAAAACGTGTTAACTTTACGAATGTTATAATTATACTGAACTGATATGAGCGTACTGTGTACAAACAAAAGTGGGGTTCCGATAATGGATAAGATAAAACCAAATTAGATTACCCAAAACACTCTGTATTTTAGTTTATTTAATTTTCTTACATGCAAATGTTATTTAGGTATCTCTGTCCCTGACTGTACTTTACCATCAGACCAAATTTGTATACAGTACGTTGGCAAATAAATTAATAAGATTATGATTATGATGAAATTGCCGTCGGATATACATAAAAAAAAAAAAAAAAAAAAATGTAAGTGACACAGGACGGTGGCCGTATCAGCGCTAAATCATGTATGATTCGAACGAGTTAAATGCGCACCTGGCGCCCAGGATATCGCATACTAAGGAGGTGCATAGTTAACTCGTACCACTTATTCCAGGTATATTTAGCACTGTCCCGAACGAAACTAACTTCTAGCGGATGCACCTGCAGTGACCTCACATGACCCCGGCAGCGGCACACTATATTTTAGCCGTAGATTAATTTGATTTGACTTAAGTAATATATTTTTTATAATCAAACTTTTCCCTAACCATCTCACACATAGTTTCCTTGCCCAAATTTTTACAGAACACTTTTATTTTTCAAAAGTTACTGCTGATGATTAACTGCCTCCGTGGTCCAGTGGTTAAGGCGTTTGCCTGTAGACCCGGGAGTCGATTCCCACGGGAAACATACTTTATTTAGTTGTTTCCAGTTTAGTTTGGACATTGCACGCTTGTATCACCTGATTGTCTGATAATTAAGATGATTCCGTGCTTCGGAAGGCACGTTAATTTATTGATCCAGGCTCTTATCTGGTAGTCGTTAAAGGAACCACGTCAGAGGCCGAGAGGCGGTTCCGAAGAACTCTGACACCAGGGTGTGCTTGGCCGATTGACCGTGACACCTACGCGAAATAATAATGACAGCCGATGATGTAAAAAATAATACTTTCTACAAAGCCACTGGAATCGATTACATTAATCATCGCATGATCTTTCTACTCTTAGACTTCATTCTCCCAATTCTCACCCATTCTTAACTTTTCACTCAGCATAATGAGGGATAGACCCCAGGTCTATCCCTCATTATCATCATCAGGTCTTTTTAGTCTGCAGGAGCATGACCCTCTCCGTACTACCGGAGCCATACTCAAAGATTCAAAGATTCAAAGATTTATTCAGAAAATAGGCCTTTGCAGGCACTTTTTCACGGCAATTCACATTTAAAATTAAATAATACTTATTATATTATATTCAAATTATTAATTATTGTTTAAAAGCTACAAACTACTAGCGTTTCGGAACCGACCACTTGACCAGAGTAACCAGATGATTTGGCCTACACTCTCCTCACTGGCCAGACGGGTTAGAGAGGTCTCATTGATGTTTGTGAGCTTTGTTTAGCTTGTATTTCCTAAGTCGCCTCTTACGACTTCCATGGGAAGACTAGGAGTGGTCCTATTCTACTCTGTCAGAAACCACACGGCTATATCCCTCATTATGGCGAAAAGCTTTCGTTCTTCCGTACCCTAAAAAAGACAGCCCCAGTTGCTTAAATCACTTTCGTCCTATTTCTATTCTCACCTTTTTACCAAGAACCTTGAAGCTGTTATGTACTCACAATTATAATAATAATAATAATAATGTTTATTTATTTTTCTCATCACAAAAGCATTACAGAGGTACATAATTTTTGGCGCTAGCACTCTAGTTTTTTTTTTGCTTATCAAGAAGTGATGAGACTAGTCCCTGAAATAGGCTCCTTACGGAACCTGTACCTACAGGTAACTAGGCCTCTCCCGCGACTTAATAAGTTATATTATTAGAGTGTGGATCTACGCGAGAATTGAACATAATCATGTACAATATAAATGTAACTTAAGTAGATATGATACAAAAAACATAATTAAAATAATTGAAAACTAAAGAGAAATAAGAAATAAGAAAAAACAAAAAAAACAATCAGGAGCTGGTGTGGTGAGATTAAGTGTCAGTGGGGTGTGTATGTATAAGGGTGTGTTACGTGTGTGTGCGCGTGTGTATTTATGATTTGGGTTGGAGCGTGTGTGTGAGTGTTGGTGAGTATGCTTGGGAGATGACAAGGAGATCAATAAAGTGCTTTGACTGGATATATCCATACACACATACATATATATATATAAATATATATATATATATATATATATATATATATATATATATATATATATATATATAATATGTGTGTATATATATATATATATATACACACATATTATGTGTATATTATTATATATATTTTTTTTTTTTTTTTTTTATATTACTCATTAGGTTTTAGCAGGTTTTCTGTTTGCGTGTAATCAAGAGTTTTTAAATACTTTGTGACTATAGCTTTGCAGCTGTATTTGTGGAGCGGGTATATGTTTTTTAATTTGTTTAGGTTGTTGTAGAGATATGGCCCAAGGAAGCAAAAAAAGGTACCAGAAGTTTTGGTGTTTAGTGCAGGGATTTGGCAGACCGTTCCCTTTCTTCTCTTACCCTTGAATAATTCAGGGTCATATGGTAGTTGGGAGTGTTGTTTTAATATTGTGGATAGGATGAAAGACTGTCTGACCGTGAGTACGTCCCAAAGTTTGTACAAATCGGAAGTAGGGAAGCGGAACGGGAGGCCTGCAGCAACCTTTAGAATCGAACGTTGAGCCCTTTCTACTTTTATAAGGGTCGATTGGGCTACGCCACCCCATGATGTGATACAATATAAAGCAAGTGGTTGGCACAGGGCGTTGTATACCATCTTGATGACTTGACGGCTTGCAACGTGTCTAAGGGTTTTAAAAATGTAGATTAGTTTACGCATCCTAGAGGCCAAGGACTCCACATGACTGCCAAAGGTAAGAGTTTGGTCAACTGTGACCCCCAGATATTTTAAGCTACTCGTTCTTTGCAGAGGGGAGCAGGAGCAGGTCTGGAGATTTTGGGTGCACTCGTGGGCTGTAAGAGTAAGAGAGTCTGGCGGCAAAAGGTTAGACCTAAAAGCAAATGCAATGTATTTGGTTTTGTCCGTGTTAAGGGACAGGAGGTTGGATTTTAGCCATTTTGTGACTTCATTGAGACCGTTTTGTGCATTGTGGAATGTTTCTGCCCAGGTGTCACCGTTGAAAAATAATGCTGTGTCGTCAGCGAAGGCTATTGTTTTGCCATTTATGAGTGGAACTTGGCATAAACCGTCTATGTACACCAGAAACAAGGTAGGAGAGATACAACTGCCCTGCGGCACCCCATAATTAAGGTAAGTTTCGTCACTTGTCCAGTCTCCAATTTTGGTACGCTGTGTTCTTGAGCTCAGGAAGTCCTTGAAAAGTTTCTGGGGTGTACCCCTTACTCCTTTGCTTTCCAGTTTGGCTAAAAGATGAGGTATAGAGACGGTGTCAAAAGCCTTCGTGAGATCGAGGAACAGCGTTACGCATTTCTTTTGTCTATCTAATGAGGTAATTACAGAGTTGATCAGCTCATGGACGGCGTCTCTGGTGGACTTACCAGTGCGAAAACCATATTGGCATACAGATAAGAGCTTGTGGATTTCTAAGAACTGTACTAGCCTGTCGTTCATTTTTTTGTTCCAATATCTTAGAAAGCGTCGGGAGGATAGAGATTGGTCTGTAGTTGGCCACATCATTTTTATCTCCGTTTTTATGGATGGGCTTTATGAGGGCTTTTTTAAATGCTGCAGGGAATACGCCCTGCGAGATGGCTAGGTTGCAAATGTGGGTTATAGGTTGGGTAAGCAAGAGAGCATATCTTTTCACAATTTTGCTAGAGATTTGATCGATGCCAACCGCGCATTTTTCTTTTAGGCCCATTATTAAATTGTAGACTTCCTCTTCTAGGACCTGGGTCATTACTAGGCTTTGAGAGGGGGTGTGCATTGATGATTGAGGTGTTAAATTTGGAGTGGTTTTATTAAGAGGAATTATGCTCTCCGCTATGCTCTTTCCCACATTGGCAAAATAGTCATTTATTTCATTTAGGCCTTTATTTCCTGTTCCTGTCACTAGAGAAAGGGAATGGTCCGGGGGCTGGTTAGTACCGCTTATATTTTTGATAGCCCTCCAGAGCTGTTTTTGGCTACTACTCGCCGATTCTAATTGCTCTTTGTCATAGGTCCGCTTTGCTTTTTTTATAATGAGTGTACAATAGTTTCTGTATCGCTTATATGTGGTTGCTATGACTGTATTATCTGGATTTTTTTTAAGTTTTCTATGCAAATTGTCTCTGTTTTTGATACAGTGCAATATGCCTTTAGTTACCCAAGGCTTGTGTATGAGTTTTCGTTTAGGGGTCTTGCTTGATTTTGTACATTTGTCTATAGCTAGAGTTATAATTTTTATAAGGGTATTAGTAGATTCGTTTGTATCGTTGTTGTTCAGAACGGGGCTAAAGTCTAGTTGTTGTATGGTCTGGTCTAGTTTGTTGAAGTCAATTTGCTTATTATTTTGTTTTCTAGTAGGTAGGTTTTGTCGTAGGTTTAGGCTTAATGCCACAGTGAAATGGTCGGTGAGTGTCGAGTCGATAACAAGACATGAAGCATCTAATTTGGTTTTAACCATCATGTGGTCGTAGGAGGTGCGGCCATGGGTGGGAAGGGTGTGGCCAGGGAGCACGCCATGACTTGCTAACATATTGAGGTATTCTTGATGTTTATTTTTTGAGTTTTCAGGCACGATATCTATGTTTGTGTCCCCACATATAATTATGTTCTTAAAGCAACTTAATTTTGAGATGGTTTGGTCGAGAGAGTTAATGAAGTTGGTGACGTCTGTTTTGGCGGGTGAGCGGTAAATTCCTATTACACAGGTCGATTGATTTAACTTTAAAATAAGGCAGTTCGCATCTTCTATTTGCGGCTCTTCAAATGTTGCATTTAGAAGTTTGTTACAATAAATTGTGACGCCGTCGTTCTGGGTTTTATTTAGGGAAGTGGAGGCTTGAGTGTAGTTATCTAGTTTTGGTATGTGTTTGGCTCCGGGTAGCCAACACTCCGACAGCACAATTATATCCCAAGGAATTTCCGATGCCTGCATGAGTGTTTCGAATCCAGACATGTTCCAGTTAATGCTGCGTATATTTTGGGAGATTATATTCAATGTTCTATTATTGTATGATATTTGGTCCTTGATCTCGTCAACACCGCACTCAATTAACCGTGCTATAGAAAAGGAATCCAGATCCGAGGCCATTGATACTATATTATCCATTTATTTTTATGTGTAGCTAAATGTTTGTTTAATTAATGTCACGGTACACACGTGACCATAGATAGGTGGGGATTTTTGAAATACATAAAATAGCCTTGAACTGGATCTCTTCTCTTGGGTGGTTTTGTTATCATATGTGTAGGTTGTGGTGTGTAAAGTGTAGTATGTGTTGTGTATTATATGTACTGGTTTTGTTTTGTAGCACTCCTTAACAAATAAAATAATTAGATAAGTCTTAGCGTAGGTGTAATAACGTTTTCCATGCAAAATGTTACTAATAAAAATAAAAACAAGATCTGGTGATAAGTGAAGTCTCGGCCTATGTAGGGCCGGTGAAGCTAGTCACGAAGTGGAGCCATGAAGTTCAGCTTCTTCCCTAACAAGGATTGGTCTTCCCGCTTCTTCGGTTTTTACGTACACCTTCCCGAACGATGTCCACGCCGCTGTCAGTTTCTTATCCTTGACTCCCTGCCGTGCCAGGTAATATAGGTGCCTAGTTTTGCCTGTCAGCGACTCTGACACATAAATGTTTTGTGGAGCTCCAGGTAAGTTAAGGTGTTCCGTGTTAAGTGAAGATTGTTTTTGCTGTCTTTTGATCTTGTTGAAAGATTTGAAGCTAGATAAAAGAGATTCTTTCCGTCGTGCATTGGTAAGCTCCACCACAAGGGCTTCCGATTTGGTTCTGTGTATGTTATTTATCTCTGCTTCTAAGATAGGTTTTTCCATACCTAAAGCCGTCGAGATGTTTTGGATAATGGTAATGAGAACCTCCTTGTTTTCGTCTTTCTGCTTGGGTACGTTGCGAATTTCTATGGAAGTACTGAGGCTATGTTTTTCAAGCGTTTCGAGCTTGTTTTCTAATGTAATTATCCGATTTTTATACTGGGTGTTTTCTTGTTCTAACACATTAACCCTAGTTGATAATTCTTCATGTTTAACCGACATAGCCGCAATCAACTTTTAGGTTTCATTGTTTTGGTTCATGATCGCCAGTAGTGTCTTGTTTATAGTTTCGAACTTGTCTTCGACCATAGTTTTAATTTCGGAGATACTTGACGTCGAGTGGTCAGCGATGTCGTCGAACATACGTTTCGGTCGCTTAGTAATGTTGTTATTATAATAATATTCCTCAGTTTGTGTTTTGTTTAAAGTGTTTAGTGCAGAGTCTGAGTTATAGTGTTGCAAGTTAGAAGTGTTTGGTATTAGGGACAAACCGGGCGGCGATCGCTGCACGGACATTATTTTAAGTAAAGTAGGCCTATTTGAGCCGACGGCTATCGTGCGTAGAATATGGGCGGGGCGCAGGTTAAAGGCGGAGCGTGCGCCGGTGACTGACTTGGTTAGTAGCGGTATTATCGTCACTTATTCTGTCCAACAGCCTTATCAGCAATGTTTCATCAGTCTGGTTTCGTCCAGGGCACAGCACCGCTTTACTTAAGGTTACTGAAGACATCAGAGGTGCCATGGAGGGTGGAAAGGTCACAGTGCTAGTTCTCATTGACTTCTCTAATGCATTCAACATAGTAGACCATGCCATCTGGCTGGCTCTTCAATCCCAGTTTAATCTTTCACCTATAGTCCTGGAATAGTTTTAATCTTACCTCCGCGGTCGCCAGCAAGCTGTTCGCGTTGAGCAATCACTCTACAACTGACAAGATCTCTATTGTGGAGTTTCCCAAGGTAGCATTTGACCCCGCTGTTATTTTCCATTTTTATAAATTCTATTACACTCCTCTTTTCCACTTCTCATCATCTAGATAATGACACAGCGGTTGCTCTCATCACCAATGACCTACGTCGAATGGCTAATTTGTCCGTGGTAGGTAGGGTTTGCATGAACTAACTGGTGGCGGAAGCACGCCACGTAAATTATCTCAAAGTAAATGTTTTATTCTTATATAATATATTAGTAAAAATTGTTCAAAAGCTATACTACTAGCGTTTCGGGACCGACCACTGCAGAGAAGAAGACCCGAAAGAAACTCTTTTCAACAGTATTGGTCACCTATTTGCCTGAAGGGCTTTGTATGATTTCTTTTTTTTTTCTTAATTATTGAAGTAGGCATTTGTCTCCCATCTCACCTGATGATAAGTGACGATGGAGACGAGGATATTATACCTATCTCTTTTTTTCTGATTTCATGTTGGTACACGTTATGTAAGCGACAACAACAGATAAGATAAAATATAAAAGGCTCAAAGAGGCGTAGTCACGCATAGTAGTAGGTAGAAGGTTATTTTTAGGGTACCGTACCCAAAGGGTAAAAACGGGACCCTATTAATATCGCTTCACTGTCCGTCTGTCTGTCTGTGTGACCGTGATAGCTAGAGAGTTGAAATTTTCACAGATTACGTATTTCTGTTGCCGCTATAACAACAAATACTAAAAAACAGAATAAAATAATATTTAATGGGGCTCCCATACAACAAACGTGATTTTTTTGCTTGTTTTTGCTCGATATTGATATCGGCAACAAGAAGACGCTTGAAATATTCACAGAATATTAAGTAATATATTTACATTAAAAATAAATTATTAAATAAAAATAAAATTCATATAAAAGGGGGGCTCCCATTTTTGGGCAGGGGGATTTTTTTGCCGTTTTTATAAATAACGGTACGGAACCCTTTGTGCGCGAGTCTGACTCGCACTTGACCGGTTTTTTTTTATTTTATCACAATTGTTATTTAAGCGCACTGTTTAATCTTTGCGCCATTAGTTCGAAATATGTTAAAGATTGTATTTAAGTAGGTATTAACGATATGTATATTTTGATGAGTTGTTACGTTGAAGAAGATAATACAAATATACTGTTACTGGCTAGCTCCGTGGCGCAGCGGTCAACACGCCACCCTGCGACACGAGAGTGCCCGGGTTCGATCCCCTGCCAGGTCAAGATGGAAAATGATCTTTTTCAGATTGGCCTGGGTCTTGGAAGTTTATCTATATATGTATTTGTTATAAAATATAGTATCGTTGAGTTAGTGTCCCATAGGACATTGCAGGCTTGAATCACCTGATTGTCTGATAATAAAGATGATTCCGTGCTTCGGAAGGCACGTTAGGCCGTTGGTCCCGGCTGCCATCTGGTAGTCTTTAAAGGAACCACCTCAGAGGCCGAGAGGCAGTTCCGAAGAACTCTGACACCAGGGAGTACATGGTCGATTGACCGTGACACCTACTCGAAATGATGTCGATTGTCGGCCGTATGCCTGTTTGCCTACTAAGTAGTATAAAAAAATGATGATGATGGATAGCAAGAATCCTAGGGAGAAACTTCTTACAGACGAAATGATGATGATGATTCAGCTTTTGGATAAATTGCGAACTGGCGGCTTTTGTTTCTTTTGCATGTATAAAATTAGTTGGATTTATGATTATGTAGCTATGAGATAACGCAAGTATGTACCTTTATCGTATTTGATAATTTCTGGTTTTGATCGTCAACAGATAACTGAGTATATTTAACGCAAGTCACTATTACTGACAGATTGAATTAGTTATTCTTGTTATTGGCAGGCCTCTAAATATGGTGGGGCCTGAAGCACTTTTACTTCTGGGCACAGTTGTCCTAAAGGGACCGATCAATTAGGCATTCATCATCATCAGGTTTTTTTTGTCTCCACTGCAGGAGCATGACCCACTCTGTACTACCGGAGCTATACTTGGCCAGAGCAGACAGAGGAATTCGCCTACACTCTCCTTGCTGGCCAGACGGGTTGGAGAGGTCTCACTGATGTTTATGAGCTTTGTTTAGCTTGTATTTCCTAAGTTATCTTTTACGACCTCCATGGGAAGACTAGGAGTGGTCCTATTCTACTCTGCCGGAAACCACACGGCTTTTAGAAGTAGGTATTGCTTAAGCAAAATATCAGCTATTTTTGGCCCCCTTTTAAATGCTATAGGACGGCAAACGACCAAGCGAGTCACCTGGTGGTAAGCGATCAACGCTGCCCATGAACAACTTCAACACCAGGGTGTGGCAGGTGCGTTGCTGGCCTTTCAAGGAGTTGGGGGAAGGAAATGGGGAGGGGAGGGGGAAGGATGGGCCTCCGGCTCTCTCACTTACCGAACGAAGCATACTCGAAGAAGCGGTAAAGCTTCTACTCAGACGTCGATTTTCTGTGAGAGTGTGGTACTTCCCCGGACGAGCCGGCCCATTCATGTCACTAGCAAAAAAATATTTTACCGATAGCGTGGCTCTACCACACCCCTATACCCTCTTGTCAGCAAAAGCTCTTTCCCCCTTCTCGTAGCTTTCGTAAACATTACTTAATTTTTACAAGACTTGCATTTTATATTTTTATGAGTGTTTTATTTTGCATTCACAATGCCATTTTAATATACTCTTAATAAAAATAAACTTTTATATTCAGATAACTAAGATCCATAGGAAAGTTAGTAATCCTTACGCTATGTGTTAGTTTATATATTAAATTTAAATTAAAAGTATTCAATTCTGATAAAAAAACAATTAAAATCATGCAGTTGAGTGGGTTTTAAAGATTACCCTCCTCACCAGGCACCTCCATATCGGCCAGTGTAATTAAGATTATTAAATTAAGAAATAAAATATGGTGAAATGAATAAACTATGGTGGACCCCGCCCGCATGGGATTTATTCACCATTTATTTCTTAACTAGCTGTTGCCCGCGGCTCCGCCCGCGTTAATGTCGTTCCCTTGAAAACAGTAGAAATGATAAAAATTCCATACAAACCCCTCCCCCTCTGCTTTTTCCCCTTAAGGGGGAATTTAATACATTTCACCTGCATAGATCTTTAGCCCTTAAGGAGGGGATTTTGCCCATTCCACCTTTGTATCCCCTTATACCCCCTTAAGGGATGATTTTTGAGAAAAATATTTTACTCGTGTTTCATGCCTTTCAGTAAAGAACCGTCATGCCGAATTTCATTCGTCTAACTTCAAAAATGGCAAAGATTCATGCTTACTTTGCACCCTATTTTACCCCCTTAAGAGATGATTTTTGAGTAAAATATTTTACTCGTGTTTCATACCTTTCAGTAAAGAACCTTCATGCTGAATTTCATTCGAACTACTTCAAAAACGGCAAAGTATCATACTAACTTTGCAACCCGTTTTACCCCCTTAGGAGATGAATTTCCGAAAATCTTTTCTTAGTTCTCCCCTACGTTATAAAAGGAACCCCTGTGCAAAATTTCATCTTCCTAACCCTTATAGTTTGACCCTGCGTTGATATGTTAGTCAGTCAGTCAGCTTCTCCTTTTTTTAGTATGGATTACTATGGATAGTATGGATAGGTATAATGCTGTCGTATAATGATGATGAATTGACTTTGGATTTTAATTTTCTTATGTCACTTATTATTTTATTTTATTTTTTTGCTATAACTTTGCAGGCAAACTCATACCTTGAGTTCATTCAAATGACGATAACTTTTTTTTTAATGAACCGATTTTGATGAAGCAAACTTTAAATGTTTTGCTGAGTTAAAACAAAGCAATTGGTGAAAGTTTGAAGTAAATCGGTTCAGTATTTTCGGAGATAATCGTGATCATACATACAGGCAGACAGACAGACAAGAAATTCCAAAAAAATTTTTTTGCTTTCTATTATTCTTTTTAAGTGTCCCTCTATCCATTTCAGTCAAAAATTCTAAATGTACTGACAAAATATTTTTACTGTTTTATTATATGTATAGAATAGATTTAGTAAAATGGCATGTAAGTTAAACCAAAAATATATTTTTTTAGACAAGCTTTTATTATGTAAAACGATATTTATTCTGTAAAGTGCTTTTCATACTAAATTTGTGTTTGGCCTAATTTTCATACTAAATTAGGCCTAGGTATGATGATAATGCATGCCAATTTTGCAAACAATTATTTATTTCGCAATGAATGAGTAGAATTTTTTTTTTTTTTTTTTTTTTTTATGTATATCCGACGGCAAACGAGCAGACGAGCCACCTGATGCGTTGCCGACTCTTAAGATACCTGTAAACACGCCTTTTGAAGGACCTCAAGTCATAGCACACAGGGAAAACCTCGGGAGGGAGTCCATTCCACAATCCTGCTGTACGAGGAAAAAAACCACGTGACGCTCTGACATTTTTGGAGACCCAAGTGTCAAGGATGTGGGGATGGATTTTACTCCTGTGGCGAGCGGTGCGGTGGTAGAAAGGTGACGGTGGCACCAATTCAAATAGTTCTTCAGAACACTCCCCATAGTATAGACGGTAAAATACACACAGAGAACCAACGTCTCTCCATAGACTGAGGGTGTCTAAATCGTATAATTGTGTTTTCACATAATAAAGTTTACATTCAGCCAAACTTGGCAAGCAAAATTCAGTTAGTATCAGTGTGATGCTAGTTTTATGCAATATACAATTTAAAATCATAAAATATACATGGTGAAATTATCGTTTTGGACCCTTAAAGGGGTGACTCAGACCATCAATGTGAACAACTTTTTCTATCGGACCAATGCTGGGAACTCAGAAAAAATTCGTCATTTTCATACGAAAGAGTTCGGCCGCCCGGCCAGTTTGTATGGGAAAGTCGTTTTTTTTTGAGTTCCCAGCATTGTTCCCATAGGAAAAGTTGTTCATTTTGATGGTCTGAGTCACCCCTTTACTGGTCCAAAACGGTAAAAATTTCACTATATCACTTAATATTGAAATGAAGCCTCAAAAAAAATTGTTTTGTGTCAAAATCTCAAAAAAATATCACAGTTTAGCTTGGGTCTGCTTAATCATAGTTCTCAGCTTCCTTCGCAGGATTTTTCCAGACGGGTTCTTGGGGATCTCAGAGATGAAGCGCACGCCACCTCGTAGGTGCTTCGGGTTGGAGAGCTGTGAAAAATAATAGTATATTGATACATCGAGTCGTTATTTCGAGCCCGAGTGCCAGCGAGGGCACTAAAAAGCACGAGTGCAATATAAATAACACCTCACTTCACATAACAACTGTACAACTCAATAAGGCCACCAGGCTAATCTTTTATTGTAACATAATGTGACGCGATTAAAAAAAAACTAAGCAATGCAGTAAAGGATTTCCATACATTTTTTCTGCTCTAGAGCAGTCAAGTTCTGCTTTGTTTTTTTTTTTTTGTTTTTGATTTCGGATGATCCAGCGATTGACCACGATCTCACCTGATGTTAAGTAAAGATGTGGCCTATGGTGGAACTTGCTGGCTCATTAATTACCTATTCACTCTAGTCTTAAAGAGACCCAAATTATATGTGTCAGGGAAAACATCCGGTGGCAAGAGATTCCATTCCCTTGCCGTACGCAAGATGAACGAAGAGGAGAAGCGCTTCGTGCGAGCTGGTGGTATATCAACCACATACGGGTGCATACTTTCACCCCGTCGAGTAGACCGATGTCGGAAAAGGGTGGGTGGGATAAGTTCGTGGAGTTCCTGTGAACACTCCCCGAAATGCAACCTGTAGAAAACTGACAGACGAGCCACTCGACGTCGCTGCTCAAGACTTTGGAATCTCAACTTATCGTTGCCTATAAGTTTTAGGGCACGACGCTCCTGTTTTGGATATGTAGTGCAGTTATGACAGCGTAGTTGTAAGTAAACAATTTTGCTAGGTTTCTATTGAGAGATTCCCGCTGGAACGGATTAACAATGCAGCAAAGAAAATGGAACCTTATACCATCGAGATACATTTCGTATTTGAATGGTGTGGTGGCAAGCGTTGACGTCCCCCTCGAGCCGACTCTGTTTTGTTTGTTCCATTCAAATATCGAATTTAACTACAGTATAGAAATACAAATTTCCTCTTGTTTTGTAATTTCGATCCTGACCCACTTCGTCAGTATATACCAACGTTATTTTAAAGGGATGACTCAGCCCATTAATATTAACAAATTTTCATATAAGATCAATGCTGTATGAACATGTTAATTTTCATTTAGCTCATAGAACTGTCCATATGACGGTCTGAGTCACCCCTTCGAAGTAATCTCGTGGTAAATTTACACGCTGTATATGCTGGGCGATTTCCAAAGTAGTTAATATTAATAGAATAATCGGGAATATCATGGAAAAATGTATGTATGGTGAAATTTTGATCGTTTTGGACCCTTACTGTGTGACTCAGACCATCAATATGAACAACTTTTTCTATGGGAACAATATTAGGAACTCAAAAAAAATTCGTAAATTCCATACAGAAGAGTCCCGCCGCCCGGCCAGTTTGTAAGGGAATGTCGAATTTTTTGTGAGTTCCCAGCATTGGTCCCATAGGAAAAGTTGTTCATTTTGAAGGTCTGAGTCACCCCTTTAAGGATCCAAAACGATAAAAAAATTCACCATGTATTTTATATAAATTTATTCGTATTGTAAAACTTTGCTATATCTATCCTTATATATCTTTCCGGTTAGTGACACCAATTAATTAATTTTAAATACTTATTATTTTTCTCAAAGGTTGATTGGGAGGGAATGATTTTAGCATTAAGACTCTGTTGTAGCTTTTAAGGCTCAATAAAGTTTTTAAATAAATAAAGAATGACTAATATGAAGGATGTTCATAAAACAAGAAATCTATCGTAAATGGACTTTACCTTTTCAGCCACATAGTTTTGTATCTCTTTTTCTGTGACGTCATTGCCTGGTTGTCTGACCACAAAGGCCAAAGGTAGTTCACCAGCTGCTGAGTTCGGCAACCCTACTACTGCAGCGTCTCGGATCCCTGGGTGTTGGAGAAGGAGCGATTCTATTTCTGCTGGGGCCACCTGAAGAATATATAGTCTTAAGGCACAAGTCTTAAGGCCCCTATACACCGCCGGCGCGGTTTTTAGTTTTTCCCAGTAAATCTATACATATAATAAAACAGTTAAAATATTTTGTCTGTACATTTAGAATTTTTGACTGAAATTGATAGAGGGACACTTAAAAAGAATAACAGAAAGCAAAAAATTTTTTTCGAATTTTTTGTTTCTGTCTGTCTGTCTGTATTTAATATCTCCGAAAATACTGAACCGATTTACTTCAAACTTTCACCAATTGCTTTGTTTTAACCCAGGAAAACATTTAAAGTTTGTTTCTTCAAAATCGGTTGATTAAAAAAAAGTTATCGTCATTTGAATAAACTCAAGGCATGAGTTTGCCAGCAAATATATAGCAATACATTAAAAAATAATAATTAAATTTGGTATGGAAGTAGTTTGAGACCCGGGTACATAGGACAAGGACATAGGGTACCTTTTATTCCGAGAAATTCTACTGTTCCTGAGGGATGGACACTATCGGCGGCGGCGTAGCCGCGGGCAAACGGCAAACCTGATTTATATATCAACGCAACTGAAACTGCTGCGCCTAGAAACTTGAATTTTGGTACAGGGGTTCTTTAAATGATGTGAGTGAGCGCTAAGAAAGGATTTTTAGAAATTTAACTTCTGAAGGGGTAAAATTTATATGGAATTTGCTCATTTCTGGACTTATAAGTATGAAAGTAGGTATATAAGTTATCGACTAAAATTAAAAAGATGGGTTTAGATCAAATTTGCAAAATTAAGGGGTAATAAAATGGGGTAGAGTGGGTGGTATAAACTTCGTGTGGAAATTATCTCATTTCTGGACTTAGAAGTCTGAAAGTAGGTATATAAGTTCTCGATTAAAATTACAAAAAACATCTGTGTAGGTGAACTAGACAATATTCTCCCCTGAACGAGTGAAATAGGGGTAAAGTTTGTACGGAAACTTTCTCATTTCTACACTTAGAAGTATAAAAATAGTAGGTATATAAGTTCTTGATTACAATTAAAAAAGACCTGTGAAATGGACAAGATCCCCCCCTTAAATGGCAAAATGGGAGGGTAAAGTTTTTATGGAAATTTTCATATTTCTGGACTCAAGTATAAATAATATCCATACTAATACTAATATTATAAATGCGATAATAACTCTGTCTGTCGTTTTTTTTAAGCTTCAACCATTGAACTGATTTGGATGAAATTTGGTATGGAGGTAGTTTGAGGCCCGGGGAAGGACATAGGGTATGTTTAATTCCGAGAAATTCTACTGTTCCCGAGGGATCGACACTAACGCGGGCGGAGCCGCGGGCAACAGCTAGTCTATACAAAACAGTAAAAATATTTTGTCTGTACATTTAGAATTTTTGACTGAAATGGATAGAGGGACACTTAAAAAGAATAATAGAAAGCAAAAAATTTTTTTTCGAATTTCTTTTCTGTCTGTCTGTCTGTCTGTATGTATGATCACGATTATCTCCGAAAATACTGGACCGATTTACTTCAAACTTTCACCAATTGCTTTGTTTTAACTCAGCAAAACATTTAAAGTTTGTTTTGTCAAAATCGGTTCATTAAAAAAAAAGTTATCGTCGTTTGAATAAACTCAAGGCATTAGTTTGCCTGCAAATATACACGGTGAATTTTTTTATCGTTTTGGGCCCTTAACGAGGTGAATCAGACCATCAAAATGAACAACTTTTCCTATGGGAACAATGGTGGGAACTCAAAAAAAAATTCGACATTCCCATACAAACTGGCCGGGCGGCGGGACTCTTTTGTATGGAAATGACGAAATTTTTTTTTGAGTTCCCGGCATTGCGTCCATAGAAAAAGTTGTTCATATTGATGACCTGAGTCACCCCTTTAAGGGTCCAAACTGTTCCTAAGGGATGGACACTAACGGCGGCGGCGTAGCCGCGGGCAAACGGCAAACCAACGTAAACTGCTGCGCCTAGAAACTTGAAATTTGGTACAGGGGTTCTTTTAATGATGTGAGTGAGCGCTAAGAAAGGATTTTTAAGAAATTTAACTTCTAAAGGGGTAAAATTTATATGGAATTTTCTCATTTCTGGACTTAGAAGTATGAAAGTAGGTATATAAGTTCTAGATTTAAATTAAAAAAGATGTGTGTAGGTAGATGAAATTTGCTAAATTCCCACCTTAAGGGGTAAAATGGGGGTGGATGGGTGGTATAAACTGATATGGAAATTTTCTCATTTCTGGACTTAGACGTATAAAAATAATTATATAAGTTCTAGGTTACAATTAAAAATATCTGTGTAGGTAAAATGGACGATATTTTCCCCTGTAGGGGTAAAATAGGGTAAAGTTTGTATAGGAATTTACTCATTTCTAGACTTAGAAGTATGAAAATAGGTAAATAAATTCACGATTACAATTGAAAAAGATCTGTGTAGTAAGTTGGTTTGGAAATTTTCTCATTTCTGGACTATGAAGTATGAAAATAAATAGGTATGTAAGTTCTCGATTACAATTAAAAAGATATATATGGGTGAAATGGACTGAATTCAATCCTAAAGGGGTAAAATGAGAGGTTAAAGGTTTTATGGAAATTTTCTCATTTCTGGACTTAGAAGTATAAATAATATCCATACTTCCATACTAATACTAATATTATAAATGCGAAAGTAACTCTGTCTGTCGTTTTTTATGCTAAATTTGGTATGGAGGTGTGAGGCCCGGTGAAGGACATAGGGTATGTTTGATTCCGGGAAATTCTACTGTTCTCGAGGGATCGACACTAACGCGGGCGGAGCCGCGGGCAACAGCTAGTAATAAATATATACGGACAAATCACACAGATTGAGGTAGCCCCAAAGTCTGAAAATCTGAAAAAGATTATTTTCCATCTTGACCTGACCGGGGATCGAACCCGGGGCCCTCGTGTCGCAGGCTGGCGTGTTAACCACTGCGCCACGGAGCTCGCCAAAGTACTCACAAGTACCCACAGTTCACAAACAGTACACTACAGGAGAGTTCTCAAAGTCCCTGACATCTTCAAAATCAGTGTACCGTTCATAAATGGGACAGGAGGCCTATCACATGCGTTTAAAAATCGTTCAATACAAAGTAGCTGTCGTGCTATTCAAAGCAGGCCTCCCATTAAATCTGAACGTCTTTTTAGGTGAATGGATTCCTTGAAATCTAAACAACTAATCTGTCTATAACTTACTAAGAATATCTCATTACAGGAATCTTCTTTGGTATTATCTTTGTTTGCTCTGGCCAAGTATGGCTCTGGTAATACAGAGAGGGTTATACTCCTGCAGTAGAGACTAATAAGACCTGATGATGATGATGATGATGATTCTCATTGTAATTTGGCAGCTATGATGTCATAGTCAGACACACACACCCGAACATGTCGAACTTATGAAGGCTGATAAAGCCCTTATCAATATTAAAATTAAAATTGTATTGTGTGAACTGTGAACATGTATAAATATGGGTAAATTTGTAATTTTTCTATAATATGGAATTTAATTTAATTTGTTGAACTGTATACAAAGTGTTACCTCAACATGTTATTACGTAATGAATAGGATGGAAGAGCGAGATTCTCTAACACAAGCATTTATTTGCTTAAAAAAGAACCTCCGTATATCTGTAGCAAAATGTACATGTTGAGAGAAATCATCATCATCATCATCATCATCATCATCAGGTCCTTTTTAGTCTCCACTACAGGAGCACGACCCTCTCTACTTGGCCAGAGCAGCCCTCTGGCTGCTCTGGCCAAGTAGAGAGTCCTCTGACTTGGCCTACACTCACCACGCTGGCCAGACGGGTTGGAGAGGTCTCTTAGATGTTTATAAGCTTTGTTTAGCTTGTATTTCCTTAGTCGCCTTCTACGACATCCACGGGAAGACTTGGAGTGGTCCTATTCTACTCTGCCGGATACCACACGACTTGAGAGAAATATTTTCTTTTTTTTTATGACACCCTTCTGGTCAAAGGTTAATTATAAGGCTTACCTGAAAACCTTTGTATTTAATCAGTTCCTTTAACCGATCCACAATGAAGAAGTGTCTGTCATCGTCATAATACCCAATATCTCCGGTCTTGAAGAAACCTTCGTCGTCGAAGAAGTCCTTGTTGTTCATGCCCACGTAGCCCTTCATAATTTGAGGGCTTTTGAGGCAGAGCTCGCCTCTTTGGTTCGCACCAACGGGTTTGTCGGTCTCGATGTCCACCACCTGAAAATGTGATGAATAGAATAACTTTTATTATAACACTTAGACACACACACAAAACAATATAAAATAAAATTATTGAAAAGTACAAAACATAAAAGTTCGGTGCCACCAGTGTTACAAAAGGTGACGGCTCAGCGTTACGCTGGATACCCTAATCCGGCACTGATTTTCAGATTGATGCAATGATCATCACCTGAAAAAATCTATCTTTACCTGTACATGGTGAAATTTTGATCGTTTTGGACCCTTAAAGGGGTGACTCAGACCATCAATATAAATAACTTTTTCAGCTGGCAACTCAAAAAAAAATTTTCCTCATTTCCATACAAAAGAGTCCCACCGCCCGGCCAGTTTGTATGGGAATGGCGATTTCATTTTTAGTTCCCAGAATTTGTTCCCATAGGAAAAGTTGTTCATTTTGATGGCCTGAGTCACCTCTTTAAGGTTCCAAAACAATAAAAATTTCACCGGGTATGCCGGGTGTTACAAAACTAAGAAATAATATTCAAGGGGCATGATCAGTCCATGATATTAAAAAAATATTTCCAGGGAACAACATTGAAAGACAAAAAAAGTTTGGACGTTCAGAAAGAAAGTCCGTCAGCTGATTGCTTATTTTGTATGATCGAATTTTTCTTTTCATGTTTTGAAGTTTGTCCCATGGGGAAAGTTGTTTAATATTATGGATTGATCATGCCCCTTTAGGCATTATTTCGTAGTTTTGTTACACCCGGTATAAAAGGCAAACCTGACTTACTTACTTATACACGGTGAAATGTTGATCGTTCTGGACCCTTAAAGGGATGATTCAACCCGTTGATATAAACAACTTTTCCTATGGGATCAATGCTGGAAACTCAAAAATTTCTTTGACGTTCCCATACAAATTGTCCGAACGGCCGACATTTTTTGTATGGAATTGCCCATTTTTTTTTTGAGTCCAGCATTGGTCCCATAGGAAAAGTTGTTCATATCGATGGGCTGAATCACCCCTTTAAGGGTTCAGAACAATAAAAATTTCACCGTGGATATCACACACTCACAGCAGAAACTACTATACCTAGAAACTTGAAATTTGGTACAAGGAAAAAATCCTTACTTAGTGCTCAATTTCATAGTGCCCCTTACACTATGAAATTGAGCACTAATAAAGGATTTTTAGAAATTGAATTCCTAGGGGGGTGAAGTTTATATGGAATTTTCTTTTTTCTGGACTTAGAATAATGTTAGGTACATAATTTCTCAATTACAATTATAAATTATCTGTGTTGGTAAAATGGACAAAATTCCCCCCTATAAAATTGAATGGTAAAGGGGGGGGGGGGGGGGGGGGGTAAAGTTTGTATGGAAATTTCTTACCTTAACAATAGTCCCAGCCACTGCCGGTCCAATACTGCCGGGTTTGACCGGTACCGCCTGGTCGTAGGTACTTCTGATTATTGACAATGTGGTTTCTGTCATTCCGTACCCTTGCATCACTAATTCTACTCCTGGGAATCTGGAAATATTACGGTACTTGTAACTACCTCCGTGGTCCAGTGGTTAAGGCGTTTGCCTATAGACCCGGGGGTTGTGGGTTCGATTCCCAAGGGTAGCACACTTTGTTTAGATGTTTCCAGTTTGGTTAGGAAATTGCAGGCTTGAAACACCTGATTGTCTGATAATGAAGATGTTTCCGTGCTTTGGATGGCACGTTAAGTCGTTGGTCCCGGCTGCTATCTGGTAGTCGTTAAAGGAACCACGTCAGAGGCTAAGAGGCGGTTCCGAAGAACTCTGACACCAGGGTGTGCATGGTCGATTGACCGTGGCACCTACTCGAGTCGAAATGATGATGACGGTACTTGTAAACATTTTTATTCGTTACCTATTCTATGACAAGATTTCCTAAAAATAGGAGCATCAACCTACCTTGTCAAATCAAAATTTAAAAAGTTATAATTTCACGTGAAAAAAAAAACTCATAGACGTCCATGTGTCTGTCTGTGTTTATTATATTTTGTTAAAAATATTTTTTTTACTAGCACGAATGGGCCGGCTCGTCCGGGGAAATACTTATAAAATATTGATCCCATAGGAAAAGTTGTTCATTTTGACAGACTGAGTCACCCCTTCACGGGAACGTCGTTGATTATGTTACACGCTGTATATAGACAAAATAATGGGCACGATTTTTAAAAAAAATACTTTTCAAAATAATTAGTCCGTCTGGTTGATTATTGAAAAATATTGGACACGTATTTATTCTTTTGTTAATCTAACAAAAAATTATAAATATATAGCTCTTTAAATTTCCGTGTGACGTCACTGACCGATACACTTTACCGGCCTGTTGCGTCATGAGCTTTATCTTTATCATCTTTTGTTTGATTGAAAAATACGTATCTAATGTTTTTCGATAATCTAAGACGGATTAATTATCTTAAATAGTATTATTTTAGGAAACGAGCCTATAAATAAATAAATATATACGGACAAATCACACAGATTGAGCTAGCCCCAAAGTAAGTTCGAGACTTGTGTTATGGGATACTAACTCAACGGTACTATATTTTATAACAAATACATATATAGATACACATCCAAGACCCAAGCCAATCTCAAAAGGATCATTTTCCATCTTGACCTGGCCGGGGATCGAACCCGGTCACTCCGTGTCGCAGGCAGGCGTGTTGACCGCTGCGCCACGGAGCTAGTCTATGCAGGGGAGCTTCCGGATTATAGATGGCTATTTAATACCATAGATATATTAATTATACAGAAATAGATATCTCATCCGTCATCCTCTGGCATAAGCTTTAATCGTGGTAGAGCCACGCTGCCAGCGAATTCCTAGTAGCATGAATGGGTCGGCTCTTCCGGGGAAGTACCACACTCTCACAGAAAATCTACGTCTGAGTAGAAGCTTCACCGCTTCTATGCTTCGTTCGGTGAGTGAGAGAGTCGGTGGCCCATCCTTCCCCCTCCCCATTTCCATTCCCCCAACTCCTTGCTGTCAAACCTTGGTGTTGCAGTTGTCCATGGGCAACGCTGATCGCTTACCATCAGAAACTTTTGTGTACTTCCCCGGACGAGCCGGCCCATTCATGCTACTAGCAATTCATTTTTTTTTTATGTATATCCGACGGCAAACGAGCAGACGAGCCACCTGATGGAAAGTGGTCACCGTCGCCCATGGACATCTGCAACACCAGATGAGCTGCTGATGCGTTGCCGACTCTTAAGATACCTGTAAACACGCCTTTTGAAGGACCTCAAGTCATAGCACACAGGGAAAACCTCGGGAGGGAGTCCATTCCACAATCTTGCTGTACGAGGAAAAAAACCACGTGACGCTCTGACATTTTTGGAGACCCAAGTGTCAAGGATGTGGGGATGGACTTTACTCCTGTGGCGAGCGGTGCGGTGGTAGAAAGGTGACGGTGGCACCAATTCAAAAAGTTCTTCAGAACACTCCCCATAGTATAGACGGTAAAATACACACAGAGAGCCAACGGTATCATTAACGGTATCATTTTGCCGGTAGCGTGGCTCTACCACGACTAATAGTGAATAAAGGTGCATTTACGTCGTCTATTTATATCTATATCTGTGTGCGAGAATTATACTAACTTTTTCTTGACTATCTTGATAGTGTCCTCTTGTAGCGGGGCGGCTCCGGTATATATCATTTTGACGGAACTCAAGTCAAAGGGTTCTTGTGATTTGCAAGCAGCTACTAGTACTGGAGGTACCACTGTCATTTGCGGAATCTGCAAAACACTTGTGATTAACCCTTGAAGCGCGAGAAACTCAGACACAATTGATTTTCTATAGTTATGCGTCCTCATTGGACCGCTTGGTGGTTGACAGATCAAAAACATTTTAGACATGTTTTTGTATTGTATAGACATGAAATGCCTTCATTGCTTGCTTGAATTTTTAGTTTATTATTAAATCCCGTTGTATAAGTCTCATTAAATATACTTTTAACTTCAAGCTATGTTTTCATATCTAGAAATCAAAATTATCCAGACTAGTCTAATAAGATTTGTGTGTGTAATTTTGTAATGGAGAAACTCAAAACCACTGAACGGATTTTAAAAATTCTTTCTTCTATAAAAATCTACACTATCAGTGAGTAACATCCCTACTTCCTCACTAATATTATAAATGCGAAAGTGAGATTGTTTGTTACGCTTTCACGCCGTAACTACAGAACCGATTATCATGAAATTTTGCATACAAGTTTTCTGGAGTACGGAAAAGGATATAGGCTTTTTATCCCGGAAATAAGTAATGTTCCCGAGGGATAGACATGACGCGGGCGTAGCCGCGGGTGAAATCTAGTATCCTATATTTATTTTTAAAGACATAAGGCATCCGTACGAAAAATGCATTATAATCCTAACTAATATTACAAATGCGAAAGTGAGTTTGTTTGTTTGTTACGCTTTCACGGCGTATCTACTGAACCGATAATCATGAAATTTTGCATACAAGGTCTCTGAAGTATGGAGAAGGACATAGGCTACCTTTTATCCCGGGAAAAAGTACTATTCCCGAGGGATCGACATTGACGCGGGCGGAGAAGCGGGCAAAAGCTAGTTTATTTATATTTTGGCCAAAAATAACGTATGCCTACAAACGTTATAATTGGGCAAAGTTTGCAAAAACTATTGGTGCCTCTGTCATCGAAATGTGCTCCTGGTTACATCCTAACCTTAGATGCTTCGGAACTCAGGGTCTGGGGTCTGGGGTCGGCACAGGGCTCCGGATAGACTGGGGGATAAATTTATATATCACGAAGCGTGTTCCCGGTTACATGAGCAACTGAGATGCTTCGGACCTCGGGTTTCGGGGACCTGGATAGACTATTCATTTATTTATTTAACACTTTATTGCACACATAAATAACATTAATAAAAAACATAAAAATACATACAAAAGGCGGCCTTATCGTAATAGCAATCTCTTCCAGGCAACCTTAGGGTAGTTGGAAAAAAGACATCAACAAACAGGCAAGGTGCAAAGATGTGGAGGAGCTATTTTATGAAAAACAGAAATATATAAATATAAAATATATACATACATATAAAATTACTGTACATGAAATGTGCGACACCGAGACAACGTTATATGAAATGAGAAAAAATGAAATGTGATTTTACTTTTGAAACAAAGATGAAATGTGATTTTACTTTTGAGCGCGCCGGATAGATAGTGGTAGTGAGTTCCAAAGTTGATAAGCCTTGACAGTAAACGACTGAGCATAAAATTATGTCTGAACGACTGAGCATATAATCTCTCCAACCCGTCTGGCCAGCGTGGAGAGTGTAGGCCAAGTCCTCTGACTGCTCTGGCCAAATATGGCCCTAGTAGTACAGAGAGGGTCGTGCTCCTGTAGTGGAGACTAAAAAGGACCTGATGATAATGATGATGAAATTCTGTGGAGTATGACTATATGATAAAACCGACAACCATGGAAGAAGTCATGGTAAACAGCTAGCAACTAATCAAAGATAAACTATGCGGAATTACTAGTTTATTTAAAATCTACATTGAAAGGAAGTGTTTGTTACCTGGTACATCTCAATGGTCTTCAAAAAGAGATTCACTTCGAATTTAGCTATGTACACCATCCGTCTCCCATAACAGAGGCTGTAAGTTGTTCCCAGGAGACCCATGACGTGGAACCACGGAGCGATAATCACGCCAGTGGTTTTGGGATCCGCTGCTGATGGCCTATAATATAAATTCATCATATCATCATTATCAACCGCAAGAAGTCCACTGCTGGACATAGGCCTCCCCCAAGGAATTTCAATACGAGCGGTTTGAAGCGGCCTGCTACTAGAGTCTTCCTGCGACCTTAGTCAGGTCATCCGACTAGGTCGCAGGAACCAATCCTTTCATACAAACAAGCAAACATTATGTCGGTGGATGTCCGACGCTGCGCTTGCCGATACGTGGTCTCCATTAGAGAACCCTTCTGCCCCATCGGTTCTATGCTCTATGTGTCCCGCCCACTGCCACTTCACAGAGCTAACCCGCTGAGCTATGTCGGTGACCTTCGTTCTCTTAGAAATTTCCTCGTTTCTGACTCGATCTCGTAGATAAACAACAAGCATAGCTCTCTCTCCATAGCTCTTTGAGCGACTTTGAGCTTTCTTATATATAAATTAATCAATTGTAATATATAACGAAATAACCACGCTATTTCTATATAGTTATAGAAAATAATTAGTGAAGTAACGTTTCTATGATAGTTATAATTTTAGGTTATAGCTACAGAAACAGTTCCAGGTTACATTTATATTAGTAGTTTTAAGTTATAATTATATAAGTACTTTTGAGTTATATTTACATAAGTAGTATGTAAATATGTATAATATTAAATGTAATTATAATAGTGATATAAGTGGGGGAAGCCCACATGTTTGTAGACTTTGATGTACAATACATAAAAAAAGCCCTGTCCGATCCTTGAAGGGGTGATTCAGTCCGTTAATATGAACAACTTTTGGCTTTGGGATAAATGCTGGGAACTCAAAGGACGTTCTTCAAATTGACTGGGTGGCGGAAAATTTTTGTTTAAAATTGTCAAATTTATTGAGTTCCCATCTATGATCCCATAGGAAAAGTTGTTCATATCGACGGGCTGAATCACCCCTTCAAGTATCGGACAGGGTTTTCTTTACATATTGTATAAGAACACATGAAACTTCTTACAAGCTACCTATCCCTATCTTTCATCTATAATTTGATATTTAGAAATGGTTTTATAATTTGTTGTTATATAGGTATAATAGACACATATTTTGTGAAAATTTCAACTCTCTCATCATCATTTCGAGTAGGTGTCACGGTCAATCGACCATGCACACCCTGGTGTCACAGTTCTTCGGAACCGCCTCTCGGCCTCTGACGTGGTTCCTTTAACGACTACCAGATGGCAGCCGGGACTACCGGCTTAACGTGCCTTCCGAAGCACGGAATCATCTTTATTATCAGACAATCAGGTGATTCAAGCCTGCAATGTCCTAATCAAACTGGAAACAACTAAATAAAGTATGCTTCCGGTGGGAATCGAACCCACGACCCCTGGGTCAACGGGCAAACGCCTTAACCACTGGACCACGGGGGTTGTTACTCTCTGACTAGGCAGAACTCCTTTGTATGGAAAATCCTCAATTTTTTAGACTTTTTTATACTAAGGGCCAGCCGAACACTTTTGTATGAGAATATTTTTTTTTGAGTTCCCAGCCTTGGTCTCATGGGAAACGTTGTTCATATTGATGGTCTGAGTCACCCCTTTCAGGGATCGTCGAAGGTACATAATACACGCTGTATACAGAAGAGAAATAGGTACTTACATAACACACGCAGACAGCACATTCATATGTGTCAGCATCACTCCTTTAGGCAATCCCGTAGTTCCCGAAGAATACAAAATCATAGCCACATCACTTTGACCTTTTACATCAACAGATGAAAATTCCTCATATCTTACATTCCTACTAAGTTTGTTGCTTCTAAAATGTATATCCTTATCATCAGCATCAACAGACATGGCCAAATCATCGTAATATAGTATGTTACTATGAGTTTTTTCGCCAAATAGTATGATTTTGTTCAAATATGGCAATGTTTTTAATATTTTTTCTTTGTCGTTGTAGAATGCCGGTGAACAGAACATGTATTTGGGTTTCGCTATGCTCAAAATGTGCTTCAACTCACCTGGAAAATAAATATTGGAAAGTAATAACAATAGGCTAGTTTCCTGGGTCGTAATAATAACATAACAATTAGTCCGTCAGTTAGATAATTAAAAAAATATTGGACACGTATTTTTTCTTTTGTCAAATAAACAATAAATAATAAAGATAAAGCGCGTCAAAGTTCAGGAGTGGGGGCTCGTGACGTCAAAGTTTGCTAAAAATTGTAGCAAACTATGACGTCACACGGAACTTCAAACCGCTATATATATGTATAATTTTTTGTTTAATCGACAAAAGAAATAATACGTGTCCAATATTTTTTGAATATCTGACGGACTAATTATATTTTTTATGGAAACTAGCCTATTGTTCTATCTTTTCTGCGATTGCTCTTGTCACACCCCGGTGTTGCAGTAGTCTATGGGCAGCGGTGATCGCTTACCATCAGGTCACTCGCTTGATCGTCTGCCGCCCTATGTGATATGGACAGATATAGTACTCTAGATGGAGTACTGCTCTCATATCTGATCTGGTGCACCTCAATACCAACTCCTTCCTCGTGATTCCATCCAACGCATCCAAGGCAATTCGTATTATCGACGATCCCACACTTACAGACGATTTAGACACCCTCTGTCTACAGAGAGAAGTTGGCTCTCTGTGTGTATTTTACCGTTTATACTATTGGGAGTGTTCTGAAGATTTTTTTGAATTGGTGCCACCGTCACCTTTCTACCACCGCATCGCTCGCTACAGGAGTAAGTCCATCCCCACATCCTTGACACTTGGGTCTAAAAATGTCAGAACGTCACGTGGTTTTTTCCTTATGCAGCAAGATTGTGGAATGGACTCCTTCCCGAGGTTTTCCCTGTGTGCTATGACTTGGGGTCCTTCAAAAGGCATGTTTACAGTTATCTTAAGAGTCGGCAACGCATCAGCACCTCCTCTGGTGTTGTAGTCGTAGTATGTTGTAGTCCATGTCCATGGGCGACGGTGACCACTTTCCATCAGGTGGTCAAATCAAATATACATAAAAAAGATATGTCATAAAAAATATATACAAAGATTTAATACTTTTACGTCACAGCCAGAATAGGTCTGAGAGCCATCTAAACCTAGCTTAAAAGTAATAATCCTAATGAAGTCAGATCATGAAATCACTCGATCCCGTTCGCATGGTTCCACATGGTTATTTTATTTGTAAAACACATATACCTCGCAAGACTAGATTGCTTACATCATAAACAACATTTTTCAACGACTTTTGATAATTATTAATTAAATTTTCCTGTTGAATGTTAATAATTCACAAAGAAAGATTACGCGCTAACGTAGTGTGTCATTTCGTTGACATAGACTTACAAATGTCACGACAGTACATTAAAGACTTGAAAAAACATCTTTATTTAATTTATTACGTTATATCAGAACTCCGAGGTTATATGACTAGCTCCGTGGCGCAGCGGTCACCACGCCAGCCTGCGACACGGAGTGACCGGGTTCGATCCCCGGCCAGGTCAAGATGGAAAAAATGATCTTTTTCAGATTGGTCTGGGTCTTGGATGTGTATCTATATATGTATTTGTTATAAAATATAGTATCGTTGAGTTAGTATCCCATAACACAAGTCTCGAACTTACTTTGGGGCTAGTTCAATCTGTGTGATTCGTCCGTATATATTTATTTATTTATTTTATTTATTTATGTGTTTTTATTTATTTATTCATGTACACAATATATGTTAAATAGAACAAAGTAACAGATTATTTTTTTTTTTTGGAAATGACTGTGTAGCTAGCTCCAAGTGAGCTTTCGCTACTTCACCGGGCGTTTGAGGCGAGGGCAGAGTGCCCTCAACCTTTATAGACAACATCACCAAAGGGCCCCCAGGAGGGACGGACCTCGGCTTTGGGCGTTGCCTGTGTGCGCAAGGCTTGGAGAGACAGCAAACTCTCATATTGCCTGATGGGCCGCGTATGCGTGCATGCAAGCCTGAAGATCCAATCTGAGAAACAATGGCAAAAGCCTTTAGAGAGCAGCAACTCTCATCTTTTGCCTTATGGGCCGAAAGCTACGTTGCCAGAAGGGCCTATCCTGGGTGCAAGTCACCCGGGACCGCCGGGAGGTCACCAGTAATCGGAGCTAATCTTACTCTACGCACTCTATTCCGGTGGCGAGTGCGACGGGGTCGGATAGTGGGATTCCTCTGGCTATTCGGAGCCGAAGAGGGGTCGGGGCGGGCTTGTGCGATGTCAATAGGATCATCGGGATCGTCAAGTACGTTCCTAGGACGTCTACGACGTAAGGTATCGTGTAAGTTGGGGGAGTAGTTAGCAGCTTGCACTACTAACGGGTTGGGGTGGCGTGCGGCTTTCTCAAAGTAACGCTTGGAGGCGTTTTTGAGATAGTCGCGAATGGATGGGAGATCTAGGTCACGGTGTAAGTCTGTCATGCGCAAGTACCGGTGGTGACTCGTATTTGTGGCACGGGTGACGAAGCGGTTCTGCAAGCGTTGCAGCCGATCGATGTGGGAGGGCGCGATATGGGAGAAGACTACGCCGGCGTAGGTCATGATAGGGCGGACGCAAAGCTTATAGAGTGTCAACTTATTTCTAAGTGACATCTTAGCATTGCCTATCATGGGGTGGAGACGGCCTAATACGAAGGCGGCATGGTTGCGGACTTTGGTGATGTGGGGGCCGAAGGTCATCGCGCTATTGAGTACGACTCCAAGGTATTTAGCCTTGCCTGCCCACTGGATGGGCTTTCCGTACAACGATACTGATCCTAACGAGGGGAGTTCTGCTCCGGACATGGTGATTTTTCGACGTGACACAGCTTGGTTATCCTTTGAGAAAAACACAACTGTGCTTTTCTCCGGATTAACTTCGATGCGCCACCTCTTGAACCACCCGCCGAGAGCGTCCACGGCGGACTGAAGACGATTCACGATGACCGTTTTAAGGTGATGGGACGTGAAAGTAACAGAAGCCAACTTAAGTATTATATAGCATAGGTGCTAATAGAACTTAAGCGAAATAAATTTAATTTCATTTCAGAAATTTCTTCCAGCAGACCTATTCAGATATCTACGCAGAGAGGGAAAAAAAGTAAGAGCTAATTTGCGTACACGAATAACATAAAAAAATTTCGAATCCTCGTGATGCTCAGTTATTTTTTTATGTTAATGCTAAGTGCGTCACTCACGACATCGTTTTAAGTCAGAAACTACACGGCAAATACTTACTTTCAGTGTAAGAAGGATTGACCGTAGTCACTGTTGCCCCTACGCATGCCGTGCCGACCACAGCCGGCCAATATTCGTTTCTATTTTCCGAGCAGACGGCGACTATCTCTCCCTTTTTCACCCCTATGTGTGAGAGCGAGATAGATATATTCATTATCTGCTGTGCCATAGCCGAGTACGTGAACTCTTCGTGTGTAGCGGCGTTTATCTGATAAGTAAAAAATGTGTTAAATACACATTAATTATTATTAGATTTTGATAAAATAACACAGTTTGCCCCACGCTAAGGTGTGAAGTTATGTCGTGGGATACTAACTCAATCTATACTAATATTATAAAGCTGAAGAGTTTGTTTCTTTGTTTGAACGCGCTAATCTCAGGAACTACTGGTTCAAATTGGAAAATTCTTTTTGTGTTGGATAGTCCATTTATTAAGGAAGGTTTTAGGTTACTGCGAGCAATAGAAGCAAAGTATCAATAAAAAAAAAATGGGGGAAATTATCCGACGCGTGAGATGCGTTTCAAGTTACCCAAAAATGTGTAGTAAAGAATGATTCCTCTTCAAACGAACTAAAAAAGTGTGGATTTCTTTTCCAAAATTCAAAATTCAGTGGAGACTTTATTTAATAATAGCAGTTGCCTGCGACTTCGTCCGCGGCAATTTCACGGCATAGATGAATAATTTTCCCCCGTTTTCAAAACATTTTTAATTGATGCTTCGTTCGCTCTTGTTGGTTGCAGCGTGATGTTTTATTAGCTTAAAGCCTTTCTCAATAAATTCACTATCCAACACAAAAATATTTTTCCAATTTGAACCAGTAGTTTCTGAGATTAGCGCGTTCAAACAAACAAACTCTTCAGCTTTATAATATTAGTTTTAACATTAGGATAGAAGTATAGATAGGTTTCTTTCAACACTTATTAATTGTCATATTTCATCAATCTTTCTTGGACGTATTATTTAACTTATGGCTAAGTTTATTGCCGTTTCCAAAGCGGAGTGCAGAAGAAGCGGCAACAAACTGCACAGCGTATTGTCTCCAAAAGACGTCAATTCACAATTGCAGAAAACCTGTTAATTTATTTCACTAACTTATTAATAAGACAAATATATGTACATATTTACTTTGAACTCTGATAACAAGCCTAACAATCCTTTTACAATACAATAAACTTTATCGCACAAAGATAAATAGTTTATACAGTAATACACAGTCAACAAAAGGCGCCCTTATCGCAATGTAATTTCTTCAAGGCAAATTTTGCAAAGAAATAAACAATGTTGAATAAACAAATTGTGCGGAGTAGAAAAGAAAAATACACCATGTAAATGACATCAAATTACCTACAGTAAACATACATATTTAGTTGTGGTAGAGCCAAGCTACCGGCAAAATTAATTTTTGCTAGTAGCATGAATGGGCGGCTCGTCCGGGGAAGTACCACACTCTCACAGAAAATCGACGTTTAAGTAGAAGCTTTACCGCTTCTATGCTTCGTTCGTTTCGTGAGTGAGAGAGCCGTAGGCCCATCCTACCCCATTTCCTCCCCTCATGTCCTTTCCCCAACTCCTTGAAAGGCCGGCAATGCTCCTGTTACACCCTGGTGTTGCAGTTGTCCATGGGCAGCGCTAATCGCTTACCATCAGGTGACTCGCTTGCTCGTTTGCCGTCATATAACATAAAAAGAATACAAAAATATAATAAACTAGCTGTTGCCCGCGACTTCGTGCACGATTAATTAGTACACATGAATAATTTATCCCCGATTTGAAAACATTTTTTATTGATGCTACGCCCCTTTTGGTCGCAGCGTAATGTTTTATAGCCTAAAGCCTTCCTCAATAAATGGACTATCCAACACAAAAAGAATTTTTCAATTTGAACCAGTAGTTCTTCAGATTAGCGCGTTCAAACAAACAAACAAACTCTTCAGCTTTATAATATTAGTATAGATTAAATAGATACACATAAATAAATAAATAATAAATCCTCTGTCTGCTCTGGCCAAGTATGGCTCCGGTAGTACAGAGAGGGTCATGCTCCTGCAGTGGAGACTAAAAAGACCTGATGATGATGATATTTTAAAACTTACCAAGGCAACATTGCTCCCATGTTCCCAGATTTTATCCAAAAAGTAACTTCCAAAGTTCAAATCTGACGGTAGAAACGCATTTTTCGGCCCGTACACGTAAAGTGGGTTTTTTATCATCTTAATGATAGCTACGTCTACTCTGTTATAATTCTTGTTGTGTACTGACTACGTAAACGCCAGATAATAGATAATGTTTATTTATTAGCATATCTATTTATCACTTGACTTACATAACATAAGAAGTCATTGCTACAGTCACGAATATACACATAATATACACATAAATAGGCGCTTTTATATATTTTTGAGGTGAATATTCTTTACTGGCGTTGTGCTCTTTTTGGGATGGGTAAAAAAATTTAAACTCGCGTTAGGACACGTGGCCTGATCGGAAATTCGTAAGACGGACACGTGACATTCCAAAATATTCAAAAATGCTCTATTTTTATATTTACTTTGAGACAATTTACTTTGCGTGCTTCCGCCACCAGTTAGTTCATGCAAACTATTGCTGGCCAGCGCCCACCCACTACTGTTAGTCCCTTCATACCCGCCACCAATAGTTGATGCATGCAACCCTGGTCGATACTGCTGCATCCGTTGAGGCTGTAGCAATGTCGGCCGTCGTGCTCGCGACACGTGTTTCGCCTCTACACGAGGCATCTTCAGGCAGTGAACCCTAGATGTTGATCCTTCGAATGACAAGCAACAAATGACAAACTCAAAAATACACTTAATTAATTTGGCACTGTATCCCGACTTGTTGCTTTTCCGAGCTCCAGATACTAACTGAGTTACACTAAAGTAAAGGAAGCCATGAGGCAAACAAAATGCTGACGAGGCTAGGAAACAGTTAAAATGCTTACTGAGTTTAGCCCTCGTATTATTATAGTGTATAACAGAACGAACTTGGTAGAGCAGGCACCACTGGCCCGGACGCTGAAAATACTCAAAGATTTATTCAGAAAATAGGCCTTTTCAGGCACTTTTTCACGTCAATTCACATTTTAAATAATACTCATTATATTATATTCAAATTATTAATTATTGTTCAAAAGCTACAAACTACTAGCGTTTCGGAACCGACCACTGCAGAGAAGAAGACTCCGAAATAAACTCTTTTCAACAGTATTGGTCGCCTACTTGCCTGAAGGGCTTTGTATGATATTTAATATTTTTATCTTTTCTTTTTTTTTCTGATGTCATGTTATATACAATTTTAATTTACATATTTTTGTGGAACACGTTATGTTAGCGATCGAGCGTGCAACAACAACAGATATGATAAAAGTCTCAAAGATAGATAGAAGTCTCAAAGAGGCCGAGCAGACCTGTCCCCCCTGGCAGCACCCGTTCACGAGTTGACGAGTTACTTAATCAAGTAGCAAACAACATCGACGTGTTTAGTTGCTCATTGACTGAATTCACGAGGATTACTTTATTTGTGTTGTGTTATAAATATTGTATCTACGCTAAGGCATTAGGGAAAACCTGTAAAATAGTTTAAGAGATTTATAAATAAACAGAAATAAACAGAATATTCCCTTCCAGAATCTAGCATATTCTTGTCCATCCAAAATGCTTACGATGGGCAGCAGCGTCAGAAGCATAAGAAGCCAAAGAAACTGCGCTCGCCAACCACCTGTCAAGCGTGGTGAGTATGGCAATGTCCTCGCATGGTACGAAGAGTCTTTGGGAGAGGCCTTTGTCCAGCAGTGGTCTTCTTACGGCTGCAATGATGATTATGATGACAAAAATGTAATTTATGCAAAAAAAAACTTGTTATTATTTGTAGTTTTTTCAAAATATAGATGTTAACTCTATTAGACTCGCGAGATGTATATTAATATTGTTTATTTACTTCTTCTCTTCTTCTTCTCAACATATTTGCGTCTACTGCTGAACATATGCCCCTTGATGGGACTTCCACTTTGATTGATGCGGCCATCCTGGTCCAGGTCGGCTCTGCCGTCTTTTTAATGTCGTCCGACCATCTGGCTGCTGGTTTACCCACACTTTGTTTCCCTGTTCGGGTCGCCAAAACAGAACCCTCTGGCTCCATCTATTGTCATCTCTGCGACAGATATGCCCCGCCCATTGCCACTTCAGACGTGCAACTCGTTCTGGTGTATCGTCCCGACAGTAAGTGTCCATGTCTCACTAGCATATGACATAACTGGAAGAACACACTGGTCATATACTCGAGTCTTCAAACTCTGGGGTATCTTTGACTTGAAGACATCTGTCAATTTCCTAAAGGCCGCCCAGCCTAGTTGTAAACGTCTGTCGATTTCCTTTTCCATCGTGTCCTTCCCCAGCCCAACTTTATGACCCAAATACACCATATCTTTGACTTTCTCCACCATTATGCCATTAATTAGAATCTGAGTATCCGTGGGGCCCATCCACTTCGTTTTCTCTAAATTCATCTTTAGGCCAACTTTGACGCTTGGCTTAGATCGCTGAGCATCTTTATTAAATCTTCAGGTCTCGGAAAGTAGAACGATGTCGTCAGCAAAGCGATGATGGCTCAGGTATTGTCCGTCTATGTTGATACCCATGCCGTTCCATTCCAGAGTTATGAAAATATCTTTAAGGGCATTAGTAAAAAGCTTCGGTGATATAACATCACCTTGGCGTACTCCTCGTTTGATATGAACTGTCGTGGCATCCTGCATCTGTGTAGTTATTGTAGCTGACTGGTACAAGTTATTTAGTACCTGAAAGTAGCTGTAGTCGACGCGGCATCGCTGTAGAGAATCAATCAAACACGGCCCAGTTACCGTGGCCCAGTGCTCTACAGAATCGAACGCCTTCTCATAATCCACGAAGGCAAGGTGGAGTGTTCTGTTATATTCGTGTGTTTTCTGTATTTATTTATTTATTCATTCACTTGCCTTACAGTCTATTTACTCATGAATAACGAACTAGTTTAGACAGGTGTTTCTTGAGTTGATGTGTTGTTTTTCGAATGTATGCATTTATAGTTTAAGCACCTATGTTTTTATTCCATTATACTTCATGAATGTCCCGTGCATTAGTTTACACATTTAAAGATAAACTCAAAAGGCACCTACTCAATTCCCAGTGTCCATCCACATAGCAGCCGCACTGTAGTACTTACTCATTCATTCATTTCGCGTAGGTGACACGGTTAATCGACCATGCACACCCTGGTGTCCGAGTTCTTCAGGACGGCCTCTCGGCCTCTGACGTGGTTCCTTTAACGACTACCAGATGGCAGCCGGGACTAACGGCTCGTGCCTTCCGAAGCACGGAATCAACTTTATTATCAGACAATCAGGTGATTCAAGCCTGTAATGGCCTAACCAAACTGAAAACAATTAAAGAAAGTATGCTTTCCGTGGGAATCGAACCCACGACCTCCGGGTCTACAGGCAAACGCCTTAACCACTGGACCACAGAGGCAGTTCATCATCATCATACTATACGTGGGGCGCACTATAAGTTTCCGGAATGAATATGAAAAAATACTATTAAAGGTACAAAATTAATTTATTGTTTTTCAAAATAATCTTCCTTGGCGTCTATGCACTTTTTCATTCGATGAAACCAGTTTTGAAAACTTTTGTGCCACTCCTCTGTGGTGACCTCTGAAACGTGTTTTTCATACTCCTTGACAGCCTCTTCTGGTGATGAAAATCGTTGACCGCGTAATTGGTTCTTAATTTTTGGGAACAGAAAAAAGTCACAAGGTGCCAGGTCGGGACTGTATGCAGGATGACTCAGGAGTTCTACATTTTTCGCCTTCAAAAAGTCGTTTGTCTGTCTGGCCGTGTGAGAACTAGCATTGTCGTGATGCAGGATGATACGGCGTTTACGGTTATTTTTACGGAGTTCGTCAATAACTTCCGGCAAACAAATGGTCGTGTACCAGTCACTATTCACTGTACGACGATTCTCTAAAGCAACAGTAGCCACGTGTCCAGTTTTATTAAAAAAAGAAGCAATCATCCGCTTATATGCACTTTTCACGCGCGCTACTTTGGTTGGTTTCGGCTCATCTTGAAAGACCCATACGCTCGATTGCTGCTTTGTTTTGGGATCGTAGCAATAAATCCATGTTTCGTCACCTGTTACTATGTCCCACACCAAATTTGACGCACCTTCGTTGAATCTGGTAAGTATGGCACTGCACCAAGTGACGCGGTCCGTTTTTTGAGCCTCGGTCAAGTTGTGTGGGATCCACCGCGAGCACAGCTTTCTCACACCCAAATGTTTGTGTAGGATTAATTGTATTTGACTCATGCCTATTTCTAAGGACGCGCGAACTTCATGGTAGGTCACATGCCTGTCTGTTTCAATCATACGGCGCACAGCATCGATGTTTTTGTTGGTCACAGCGGTGGACGGCCGACCATCGCGAGATTCGTCACTGAGATTGATACGACCACGCTTGAATTCTGCAAACCAGCTATAAACAGTTGTCTTGCATGGTGCTTCATTGCCAAAAGCTGTTTCAAGCCGAGCGACGCTCTGTTGAGCTGTCAAATTACACTTAAAATCGTAGAAAATCATACTACGAAAATTTTCCCGAGTTAAATCCATGTTGATGCAGACACACAATTTTTTAAATGGCGCCACAAGGTAAAATCAAAAGACAGTCAAATGAAACAAACTGCATTCTACAGCCAAAGAGTTCTATTTTCAAATGTTGCAATAAATTTTTAAATATTGTTTATGTAAGTGGCCAGTTCCGGAAACTTATAGTTCGCCCTATGTATATATCATAGTTTATTTCATTTGTGTGTTATAAACGTTGCCAATTACTAAACGTATTATGATCAATGTGACTTAATATAAATTGTTTAAACTCAAGAGCCATCTAACTACCTGCCTACTTTTGGTTTCACTGAAGATCAGCAAGTCATAATAACTATTTGCCATAGGTATGACACAAAATACTGAGTGAATAGTAATATATAATAATTAGTAGTTACGGCGTGAAAGTACGGCGTAACAAACAAACAAACTCACTTTCGCATTTATAATATTAGTAAGGATTTACCTTTTATTTTAATTGTAATATTTTTGTAAATTTTTGCACCAAATTAATTTTTTTTTCTTTCTTTCTTTTTTTCTTTCTTTCTTTATTTCTTTCTTACATTAGTGTAGCTTTATAATCCTAAAAGCCTCGAGTCTCACAGGCTACAATTTTTTCGGTATTTTTTTTAATAAAAAAATGATTTTTCCTAAACTGTTATGGTTGAATAAGGAGCCCTCTATATGATCTCTAAATAACCTTTCATATAAAAAAACGACTTCAGTCAAATTATTGAACCGATTGTGATGAAATTTACATGGAACCAACTTGAAAGTATACACTTTCAAACAAAAAAAGATTTTTTTAAATCTATATCCTTACTCCTTACTAATATTATAAATGCGAAAGTGAGTTTGTTTGTTTGTTTATTTGTTTGTTTGTTACGCTTTCACGCCGTAACTACTGAACCGATCATCATGAAATTTTGCATACAAGTTCTCTGGAGTACAGAGAAAGACACAGGGTAATTTTTATCCCGGGAAAAAGTACTATTCCCGAGGGATCGACATTAACGCGGGCGGAGCCGCGGGCGAAAGCTAGTCAGTTCATAAATGACGGTGTTTTAGGTAACAAACATTTAAAAAAATTAAAACCTAAGTGGTAATCTCCTTTTTTGAAGTCGGTTAAAAACAGCACTTTTTTAGTATTCAAAAATATCGCTCTTTTATTTTGTATTATACTTTACGGAACCCCAAATATATTTTTAGTACACACTGCTCTCTGCACTGCACTCTGTCAGTGTTAGTACATTATTCCTAAAGATAAGTTCTGTTTAATATTTTTTGACCAAATATATTTCATTTCGTTTTATAATAAATATGTTGAGAAAAGAAAACTATCTATACGGGTCTTATGACGTCACAGTGCCAGTGGTTGCAAATTTCGGCGATTATTTTGTGAAAAACTTGTTGGGGCACGGAGATAAAGTTGCTTTTGTAAGTATCTATGCGTTTGTTAAATTCAATAAAAAAATAATAATCGCCTTTTTGTTACTAAAAAACTTTATCACCCTGTCCTACACATTGTATTTTTTTAGGGTTACCCAAAGGGTAAAAACGGGACCCTAATAATAACGCTCTGCTGTCTGTCTGACTGTCCGTCTGTCTGTCACCAGGCTGTATCTTATGAACCGTGACAGTTAGACAGTTGAAATTTTCTCATATGATGTATTTCTGTTGCCGCTATAACAACAAATACTAAAAAAAATCGGCTAAGTGCGAGTCGGACTCGCGCACGACGGGTTCCGTACCGTTATCTATAAAAACGGCAAAAAAAATCATGTCTGTTGTATAAGAGACCCCTTTTAATATTAATTTTATTTTAAATGCTTGTTTTTGCTTGATATTAATAACGGCAACAGGTAGACGCTTAAAATATTCACAAAATATTTAGTTATATTTTATTTATTTTTTTTTATTTATTTATTTCAGAAAGGATGACCAACAGCAAATATAATATAATATAGACATTCAATTAAGTATTAGTTTGCCAATAAGAGGTCTTCGCAAATAGAAAATAGTTTATAAAACAAAGCGTGGACATAAATATCTGCAAAATAACAAACTAATTAGGTACATTAATGATAGACTGACAATATGGTAATTTGGAATATACTAGTATTACGGCTCAAACACCTAGTAAGCTTAAATTCAGACTAAGTTAGGAAAAAGCTACGGCTCAGCGTCGCCCTCGCCGACGTCACACTTGTATTAAATATATCTAGGTTGTGCAAGTTACACGCCTCGTTAAGTTTCCTTCCAGCTCGCACCATGTAAGTGTTCTGGTGATAATTTGTGGATACTGAGGGAGTGTGTATAGGATGATATTTACGCGATGATTTAATAGGTATATAAAAGTTTATTTTCTGAAGGATTTCAGCACTATCAATAGAGTTCGAAGTTAATTTCAGGAAAAATGTAATGTCTGCTATTTCACGTCTTATAGCTAAAGGAAGAATATGAAATTTTTTGCATAGATCTGTATAATTGTTAGAAGAATATTTAATTTTTAAGCGAAAACAGAGAAATTTAATAAATTTCTTCTGTATGTTCTCAAGCCTGGAGATGTATTTATCGTAACAGGGATTCCATATTTCCGAAGCATATTCAAGAATGCTCCTGACAAGACTGCAATATAAGATTTTAAGAGTTTTAGCATTGTTAAAACAGATTGAGTTTCGCATTACAAACCCCAATACCTTGGATGCTCTCGAACAAATATTATCGACATGTTGTTCAAAAGTTAATTTTGAATCATGTAGAACTCCAAGATCTCGTGCAACATTAAGCTTTTCAAGTTTGAAGCCCTTGAGATAATAATTAGAGTTTATAGTGTTGATCTTCCTAGTGAACGTCATAGTAAAACATTTAGATGGATTGAGATCAAGTAAGTTAGTAGCACAATAATTGTCCAGTCGTGATAAGTCCGCCTGTAAGGATTTAACATCATTTAAGTTAGAAATAGGAGCAAAAATCTTCATGTCATCTGCGAAACATAGCAGCTGAGCAAACTTGAAACATTCTTCAATGTCATTAATAAATATAACAAAGAGTAAGGGACCAAGCAGGGAGCCCTGAGGGACACCACTCGGGACTGGAACCCAACTAGAAACATAATTACTTACTACTACAGCTTGACATCTATTATCTACGTATGAGCTGAACCACCTGAGCAGATCACCACATATTCCAATCTTGAAAAGCTTATTTAAGAGAATTTTATGGTTTACTTTATCGAACGCCTTACTATAATCCGTATAAATAACGTCCACCTGATGACCTTTACTCATAGAATCAGTTAGAAAATCATTGAAAACAATAAGGTTGGTCACAGTTGATTTCCCCTTCAGAAAGCCGTGTTGAAATTTATTAAATGAATTTTTTAGCGCTGAGTATACCTGACTATATACCACTTTTTCCAAAACTTTTGAAATAGTACACAATTTAGAAATTTGACGATAATTAATTACTTCATTTTTTGCCCCTTTCTTATGAACAGGCGTAATAAAAGCCTGTTTCCAAATAGAAGGTACAGTACACTCAGATAGAGACCTATTAAAAAGCAGAGAAATCGGCAATGCGATAGTTTTAGCACAGCCTAATAAAAACCGAGGTGGTACTTTATCAGGCCCTGCAGATTTAGCAGGGTCTAAATCTGAAATAAGTTTAATTACTTCGTCTATTGTCACTACAATTGATGAAATATACGATAATGGTTCTATATGTGAAGTGCTCGCTGGAGAAATAGAGGGATTGATATTACATTGCTGGGAATCAAGAAAATTTGAGCTAAAGTAGTCCGAGAAAGCATTACAAATTGATTCTCCGTCTGATAAGACTGTATCACCGTATTTTAGGTTGCTAGGAATGCCAGAATTTTTTGCGCGAGATTTAACATAGGTCCAGAAAGATTTAGAATTTTTTGTTATTGAGTTTTCAATATTCGCAATATATTTTTGATAGCATTCTGTTTCTAATAATTTTACTCGTTTACGTAATAAGTTAAAAGTATAAAGATCAGATTGATTCCCATATTTTTTACTTTTTTTATGATATTTATTTTTCTCTTTAATTGTCTTAATTAAAGCTGAAGAGAACCATCGTGGATATTTATCACCCTTGATTTGTTTCTTAGGTACATATTTTTCTATTAAGTTGTGGATTGTAGAATAAAAGAAAGAAACACTTTCCTCCAAAGACCTGCAGGAGAATTCCCCAACCCAATCAATATTAGCCAACTCCTTATTTATAGAACTGTAATCGCCTTTATTAAATAACGGCTTGCAATAAGTTGCTGGCTGAAGTGACGTAGAATTCGCAAAGTTAAGGTTAACATACAAAGCGGGATGAAGCAAATCTATTGGAACCAAAGGGTCAGAACATTCAGTAACAGAAACGAGTTCAGTACATAATACCAAATCTAAAATTTTACCTTGGTTGTTTACAATACCGTTATATTGACTCAAGTTATGAATATTTAGTTCATCAACCAAGAGAATTTCATCATTTTTAGACATGTTGGTGGGAGTATAGCTGTCACTGTCATTTCGAACCCATTTAATGCCGCTTAAGTTAAAATCTCCAACAATTAGGTACTTATCTGATGGATTTCTAAAAGTAATTTCTGTGAGGCTAGTCAGAAAATTAACTAATTGATTAGAAAAGGAGAATCCTAGGTTCTGATTGCATAGATATAAAACACAGATATGTAAGTCAAAATATTCATCTACGGTTAAACTTTTGAGGCGTATGGTCACCCATAGGTCTTCAGCAGATGAATAAAAGGACGGTTGCGATGTGACACATAATTCCCTACGCGTGGCCAATAAGACCCCGCCACCACGGGACTGACCTCTGATGGAATACTCCCTGTCCCGCCGCCAAACCATATATTTGTTATCAAACAACTCAGAATCACGCACTCCCTCAGGTAACCATGACTCTGTTAAAATAATAATGTCATACGACTTCAAAGATAAGTTACGATAAAAAGTTAAGGTCTTTGTTCTTAGGCCCCTCACATTTTGATAGTAAACATTTAGTGTATTATTGGTATTGGGAAAAAATTTTAATACATTTTATAGAAACAATTATAAAGCTGATTACTAATTGAATCACAAAATATGTCATTGAATATAATGACAACAAGTAAATTTTTAAAGCAACGTTGTGAGGGTCAGTTATATAAGCTGCAAAACGGATAAGTAGTAAAAGTGAACAAACAAGTGAGTAAGCGAGCCGAAAGCTAATAAACGTAATGAGTGCGAATGAGTAAAAAATAAATTCCATAGCTTCCTTTGCATAGTGACCAGACTGATAAGCAATACAAAGGATGAATAGGCGCGAACAATAGCGAGGTGTCCGAGTGTGCGTCGAGCCAGGGGCGCTAAACTGTTTACAATACAGGTAAATTACTTTGTTCAATATAAATAAACATTTTGGTTTTAAGTATGTAAAAAGTTGTTTTTGGCATAAATAATGCAAGATAAATACTACTGTAAGTAAAATAAAGTATATAAAATTATATAAATGTTTTAAATAGAAATTGATTATGAAATTTTGTTTAAAGACTTTTCATTACTTATTATGAAGACATTAGAAGACTCATTTTTACGAGCGTGTATTTTTCCATATTTTACCCAAATAAATTTAAAATTCTTCTCCTTTGCTAATTCCTTAGCTTTATTTAGCAGTTTTTTGGACTCCGCTGTCAGGTGGTCATTAAGGAAAACCTGCTGAGACGATCCCTTAAAGCCGATGTCTGACGCCTTAAAAGATTTAATTGAGCGACCCGCCGCAATGAACTCCTCCTTCACATATCTATTGATGAAACTCACAATAATTGCGTTATCTTTCGAAGTCGAGGGAACTCGAGAAATGTAGTTAATTTGGGAGTCTGGGAAGCTGTAGTTGACTTTTTTGCGAATTTCACCCATGACTGAGAAGAGATTTTCTCCTTTTTTCTGCGGTACTCCTTTAATTTCCACGTTATTCAGTCTGGATCTCTGTTCGATAGTCGTAATTTCGATACGCATACCAGAAATATCCCCCTGGATTGAGTTCATTGAGTCGCATACAGAGTCAACAATCGTGAGCTTACCTTCAACATCTGTAATTCTGGTGGATAATTCTTCAACCTGAGTACAGACGAACTCAGAGGATGACTTAATGTCTTTGAGCTCCGCTTTAATAGCTTTGATCTCTTCAACCATTGAGGGAAAATCAGCAACCTTAAGTTTGACATCCTGGATTTCCTTCATGAGGTCTTCTAATGAAATTGAAGATGTTGAGGTGGCACCAGCAGCAGGTGACGCAATTCTGCAGGATGAGCATTTCCATGCCGATTGGCGGTCCACTCCCAGTTTCCTCCATCCATTTTCGGATATACCTGCACACCCGAAGTCCAAGTGCTTTTTGCATGACCTACACTGTACTCCGTCACTGAACACCATATTGCACATAGCGCATTTCATGGTTAGCTAAGTTGAGGTAGGCGAAGAAAATATCAAGCAGACAGAGGGTTAAGAAGCCCTGACAAATTTTAAATCTGGTAATAGCGTCTTACTTAGGCGAGTGTCGCACGCGAACTGATTCACTTTAAAAATAAATAATTAAATAAAAATGAAAATAATATTAAAGGGTCCTCCCATACGACAGATATATTTTTTTGCCCTTTTTATAGATAACGGTACGGAACCCTTCGCGCGTGAGTCCGACTCGCACTTGGCCGGTTTTTTTTTTAATATTTGTTGTTATAGCGGCAACAGAAATACATCATATGAGAAAATTTCAACTGTCTAACTGTCACGGTTCATATGATACAGCCTGGTGACAGACAGACAGACGGACAGTCAGACGGACAGCAGAGCGATATTATTAGGGTCGCCTAAGATTCGCGGGGTTCACACATATTTTCAATTTATTTAAATACTAGGTATCGCCCGCGGCTCCGCCCACGTGGATGTCGATCCCTCGGGAACAGTAGTTTTTCCGGGGATAAAATGTACCGTATGTCCTTCTCCGTACTACAAATAACGTGTATGCAAAATTTCATGATGTTCGGTTCAACAACGTGAAAGCGTAACAAACAAACAAATAAACAAACTTACTTTCACATTTATTAGTTAGGACTATAGTTGCAAATAAACCGTTTTAAACCAAAATCCGTGGTTTAAAACCCGTTTTAAATAAATTTAAAACGGTTTAAAACCGTGACCACGTGATTACTAGGTTAACAACAAATTATTATGTTGAAGGTAAAAATAAAAGATATTAATTGAAAACATTTTATTTTTATTAGTTTACCTAAATGACGTTTTATAATATTTTTAGGATTTAGAAAGATTACAATCTAATCTATGCGTATTTTTTCATTTCTTTTTCCTGTAATAAGCTGTAAGAAGCTATGCTTTTTGTTATAAAAAAAACGGCCAAGTGCGAGTGGACTTGCGCACTAAGGGTTCCGTATCATTATATAACTTTAAAATTATTTAAGATCTTATTCCTTTAATCGAGCATTTTTTGTATATTTATATGTATGTATATAAATTTATTTCATCATTTTCCATCTTGACCTGGCCGGGGATCTAACCCGGGACCTCCAGTGTGGAAGCCTGGCATGGTGACCACTAGGCCTCAGAGCTCGTCAATATATTATATCTTATACCTTTAAACGAGCAATTCTTGTATATTTATATGTATATAAATTTATTTCTATGATTTCGGAAACGGCTCTAACGATTTCGCTGAAATTTGGTGTATGGGGTTTTTCGGGGGTAAACAATCGATCTAAATTAGTCTTATGTTTGGAAAAACGCGTTTTTCTTTCCACGCAGAATATGGTCGCTAATTTCGTCCTGCCGGCCACTGTCTGGGACGCGGACGGCAAGAAACGAGTGTTACGGGTTTGAATCCCGCTCGGTGACTTACTTTTGTTTTTAGGGTTCCGTACCGCATGCTGGATACGGCTAAGTGTAACTACGCTTAAGCGAAATAAGTCATTCCATTTCATTTCAAAAGGAAAAAAACGGAACCCTTATAGAATCACTCGGTTGTCCGTCTGTCTTTCTGTCTGTCAAGAACCTTTTTCTCAACGTCTTGGTTTTTTCCACAACTCCAAGGGACAGGTAGACCTTAGTATTTGATATGAATTTCAGCTTGATACCCGTTGGGGTATCAAGCTGAAATTTTCCTGAGAAAAAGGATCTTGACAGACAAACGGACAACAAAGTGATCCTATATGGGTTCCGTTCTTTTCTTTTCAGATACGGAACCCTAAAATTTTAAATTTATGTTAATTAATAGTTTGTTATTTCGTTGTTTGTATTTTCTGCGAAATTTAGACATTTAACTTAATAGATGATGACAAAGTAATGTAACAGTTAAATATATCTTCCAATCCTAGCGCCCGCGACTCTGGTCGCGTCCAATACACATTTGAGTCATTTGATGCAACCAGGGTCAATGTCGCGTCCGCTAGGTTTAAAGGTCACCTTAAAGTATAATTTTCCATGGTATAGTTTGATTTTTTTATAAATATATTTTTTTTTTTCATTTCACTTAATCCAAATATATGTTGATAATGCAATAATAATATTTTGAATTGCTTTTTGTGAAATGTTTGTAAATTCTAATAGAAAATCGTTTTAAACCTATATTAAACCCCAAAATTTGGTTTAAAACGTTTTAAACCAAAAAAACGGTTTAAAACCATTTGGTTTTAAACGTTTAAAATACTTTTTGCATCTATAGTTAGGACTATGATCAGGATCCTTTTTTTTTTAAAAGGACTATGTAGCTAGCTCCAAGTGAGCTTTCGTTACTTTACCGGGCGTTTGAGGCGAGGGCAGAGTGCCCTCGACCTTTATAGACAACATCACCAAAGGGCCCCCAGGAGGGACGGACCTCGGCTTTGGCCGTTGCCTGTGTGCGCAAGGCTTGGAGAGACAGCAAACTCTCATATTGCCTGATGGGCCGCGGATGCGTGCATGCAAGCCTGAAGGGCCAATCTGAGAATCAATGGCAAAAGCCTTTGGAGAGCAGCAACTCTCACCTTTTGCCTTATAGGCCGAAAGCTACGTTGCCAGAAGGGCCTATCCTGGGTGCAAGTCATCCGGGACCGCCGGGCGGTCACCAGTAATCGGAGCTAATCCTACTCTACGCACTATGTTCCGGTGTCGAGTGCGACGGGGTCGGATAGTGGGATTCCTCTGGCTATTCGGAGCCGAAGAGGGATCGGGAATTTTTTAGGATCCTATTGTATATATTTCAGATAAATAGTGTGACAAACAGCAAACTCACATTCAAGCAAATCGCTCAGCAGGGTATGAATCTAGCTGTCTCCCTCCACCACATGGGCGTTAGAAAGGGAGACACGATTGCCATATGTTCTGAGAACAGATATGAGTTCTGGGGAACGCTTGTTGGAGTCGTCTGTGCGGGGGCTGTTTTTACGCCTTACAACCCTGGATATGCAGCTGGTGAGTACTTCCTACGAAGATATTTATTTATTCATCATCATCATTTCGTATAGGTATCACGGTCAATCGACCATGCCCACCTTGGTGTCAGAGTTGTTCGGAACCACCTCTCGGCCGTCTGACGTGGTTCCTTTAACGACTACCAGATGGCAGCCGGGACCACCGGCTTAACGTGCCTTTCGAAGCACGGAATCATCTTTATTATCAGACAATCAGGTGATTCAAGCCTGCAATGTCCTAACCAAACTGGAAACAACTAAACAAAGAATGCTTCCAGTGGGAATCGAACCCACGACCCCCGGGTCAACAGGCAAATGCCTTAACCACTGGACCACGGAGGCTGTTATTTGAGTCAAATTAACGAAACAATGCCGGTAACTGAAGACGCAATTCTTTTTATAAATCTATGCGGTAACTGCTACAAAAGAAGAAGAAAATCGTCGCCAAATAAGGAATTTATTTACTACTAGCAGTGCCTGCGACTCCATTCGCGTACATTTGTGTGGAGTCCACGTCTTATCATAACTGGAGAAAACATTGTAGCCTATCCTGTGTCCTGTACGTCTAGATGTTTATCTACCAAGTTTCATGAAATTCAATTAATTTGTTGAATTAGTATTTGTTGTTATAGCGGCAACAGAAATACATCATCTGTGAAAATTTTAAATGTCTTACTATCATGGTTCATGAGATACAGCCTGGTGACAGACGGACGACAGACAGACGGACAGTGGAGCGAAATTAATAGGGTCCCGTTTTTACCCTTTGGGAACGGAACCCTAAAAAAATAAACGTGGCCTTCGGGTCTTATAGACCTAGGCTCTAACTTCCCCGCAAGGGAAAAAGATGTAATACTATGTACGTATGTTTCTGTTAATCAAAGTTTTTGTGTTCGATATATTATACAAAGCAGAACAGCAGAACCCATAGATACTTGAGAAACACTTCAACTTATGTGAGTTAATGTGTTATTGCTCTTCATTCCTATCAGGCTCTATTGCCTTTCAGCTTCAGGACGAGCCAGCAGTGAACTTCAAACGGCTGAAATGATGAAGATGACATATTTAGAATATATATATGTTATGGTAAGCGATCAGCGCTGCCCATGGACAACTGCAACACCAAGGTGTAACAGGAGCGTTGCCGGCCTTTGAAGGAGTTGGGGGAAGGACACGGGGGGAGGAAATGAGGGCAGGACGGGCCTCCGGCTCTCTCATTTCGAACAAAGCATAGAAGCGGTAAAGAAACTCAAACGTCGATTTTCTGTGCGAGTGTGGTACTTCCCTGGACGAGCCGGCCCATTCATGCTACTAGCAATTAATTTTGCCGGTAGCGTGGCTTTACCATGACGATCTGCGCGGGAAGAGAAGCAGCTGACAAGAGAAGCATTAATATGTATCGGCTTTATAATGATACTTATTAGAAATATATTAATACTAAATTCTTTTTCTGTTTCAGCTGAAATGAAACACATCCTCAGCATATCAAAACCGAAATACGTATTCTGCTCTCCACTAGCCTTCGAACTCCATGAAAAGACGTTCAGGTCTTCAGTCAACAACATAATAATATTCGGTGATAAAAAGCAGAATAACACTTTATCGTTTGACGATTTAGTAACGCCTGTTATAAGTAACGAGAAAGCTGTTATTGTCAATAACAGGTTAACGAGAAACGTTGGTATAGAGGAATTTGTGTCTGTTGATGTGGATAAAAACGATTTGGTTTTTTTGTTATATTCCTCTGGGACTACTGGGATGCCTAAAGGCGTTATGATAACGCATTTTAATGTGGTTACTTCGTGTTGTGCAAAGTAAGTATGTTTTTACCATTTAGTACCCAAATAAACAAACGGGACCCTATTACTAAGCTTCCACAGTCCGTCCATAAACCGTAATTAGCAATGGTCTTCATAACAGACCGAAACTAGTTGGCGAATCCAACTGAATAAACGTGAGTGTAACCGTGTTTTTATGATGATGATGTACTTACTAGCTTTCACCATCCGCGTCAATGTCGATCCCTCGGGAACAGTATTTTTACCCGGGATATACACTATGTGCTTCTCCGTATTCCAGACAACGGGTATGCAAAATTTCACGACGATGTGTTCAGAAGATAAGGCGTGAAGGCGTAACAAACAAACAAACTCACTTTCCAAAAAAATCCTATCTTTCCCCAGCTTAAAATTGCTTCCGATAGGTAGCAGCTCTGGAAGCACAAGAAGCTAAAGAAACTGCGTTCGCCAACCCGCCTGCTAAGCGTGGTGAGTATGGTAATATCCTCCCATGGACAAAATATCCTTGGTAGAGCCTTTGTCCAGCAGTGGACTATTTGTGGCTGTAATGATGATGATGATGATGATTAGGTAACAATTACATACATTACTAGTAAATATACACAGTGAAATTTTGATCGATTTGGACCCTTAAAGGGGTAACTCAGACTATCAATAAAAACATTTTTTTCTATGGGACCAATGCTGGGAACTCAAAAAAAAAATTCGTAATTTCCATACAAAAGAGTCCCGCCGCCCGGCTAGTTTGTATGGGAATGTCGAATTTTATTTTGAGTTCCCAGCGTTGGTCCCATAGGAAAAAAAAAGGTTCATTTTGATGGTCTGAGCCACCCCTTTAAGGGTACAAAACGATAAAAAATTCACCATGTATAATACATTATAGTAATTTACTATTTTGTATTGTTTTATGTGTCAAAAAGTTACCCGAAATAAATGAATTTTATTTATTACTATTTACACTCATGTACGAAAATTTCAGGACCGCAAAGTACCCCGGGAGTCGAGTCTTGTCCATCGTTCCATGGTTCGTCACGTTGGGGTTAAATGGCATTCTGATAGGTCTATCTGGTGGCAGAATGTACATTATTCTACCGAAATTTGAAGTGAACTTGTATTTGAAGACTATTGAGGAATACAAAGTAAGTAAGGTATCGATAAGGTTTATCGGCTCATGTTGAAGAACTACGAAGGGTACGGTATAAGTATTGTTAATACATTAAATAAAATCTATACTAATATTATAAAGCTGAAGAGTTTGTTTGTTTGTTTAAACGTGTTAATTTCAGGAACTACTGGTTCAAATTGGAAAATTCTTTTTGTGTTGGATAGTCCATTTATTGAGGAAGGCTTAAGGGTATAAAACATCACGCTGTGGCCAATAAGAGCGAAGCACCAATAAAAAATGTTTTGAAAACGGGGGAAAATTATTCATCTATTCTATACTAATTAATCACAATAACAGAAATTGCCGCGGACTAAGTCGCAGGCAACAGCTAGTTATATATAATATCACACAAATGGAACTTCTTCTTCTTCGTTTCGCATTTGTCAGAGCGGTCGTGGTCACGTTGAGGCGTCCACGTCGGTGGTAGAGGCGGACACAGCACAGCATTTCGCACGATTTCCCGCCATCTCTCCCTGTTGGCAGACTGTCTGACGCAATCAGAAATAGCATTTCTTACTGCAGATTTCACTTGGGCAGTCCAGAGCATAGGTGATCTGCCGCGCGGTCTGGTTCCCTCTACTTTTCCCTGTAGGTGGGGTAACGACTCCATAGAGCGGTTAACCAAGCGCTCTATGGAGTCGTTAGGCCTAGAGACGTGTCCAAAGTACTGTAGTACGCGCAACTGTACTACGGTCGACAGACGCTGAACACAACACAACACGAATGCTACACAGACATGCTTTACGTACTTAAAATTTTAGATTAACTTTAGTCTGAAATTGAATTGGACAGAAACAAGTGGAAGGAAATGGGGGAGACCTTTGCCCAGCAGAGGGACAATATAGGTTAGATAAAAAAAAAACTTTATTCCGTAAAAATGTTTTAGGTATGGCCACTAAGTAATAAATTGCCAAACGATATAAAAGACTAGAATATAGATCTGTTTAAAAAAGGACTATTTGACTTCTTAATTTCTAAATGATATTATTATGTAAATGATTTTTTTAATGTCCGCTTGTAAATTTTGACATAATTTTAATTTTTTTTTTATCTTTTACATTATTTATTGAAATTTAACATTCATTTATTGATCCAATTTTTTTACTTTTAATTTAAATGGGCTTCTTTAAAACAATTTGTATGTCAATTTTATAAATTGCAATATCTTTTTCTATTAGTTATTATTTTTATATTTGTATGCTATTTATAGTAAAACATAATGATCTACTCTTCTTTTCTGTCATCTGTATCATTGTTTACAAATAAATATATTGATTGATTTTCGCTGCGTGCGCAGGAGCTCGGCCCTGGAGTATGGACAGATTGGTCGTCCACGACATTCCTAACATCATCCTCCAGCATCACATTTTCAGAACAATTAATACAAAGCACAAATTAAACTAGCCCCACAGTAAGTTTTGAACTTGTGTCGTAGGATACTAACTTAATGATACTATATTTTATAATAGATACATATATAGATAAACATGCAAGACCCAGATCAATTAGAAAAATATCGTTTTCTATCATGACCTGACCGGGGGTCGAACCCGGGCACTCATGTCACAGGCTGGCGTGTTAACTACTGCGCTACGGAGCTTGCCGTAGAGATATTCAAACTGAGAACCATATTAAGAATTTTGAAATACTGATAATATATTATGACAGTGCTATTAAATAAGCCTGGCGGCTCATGCCAGATATTTTTATCATTAAGGTAATCATCGGTCCTATAGTAAGCCTTCTAACAAAGTGCGTAACAAAATCTTTAAATGTATTTGTTGTGTTTAAAATTCCTATCTATTCTAGATTGACAGACTTCAGACGGTGCCTCCAATGCTAGTAGCAATTTCAAAAACCAAAACCAACTATGATCTCAGTTCAATTAAGTTAATCACTTGTGGAGGTGCCCTTCTGCATAAGGACACTATTGATGCTATTCGGCAAAGGTGATTCTTTATATTTTAACTTAAAATACTCTGATTAGTCGTGCGCCTATTACACAAAAAAAGGACAATAGTATTTCTAATTTCATATTTGTCAATAAACAAAACAATGCCGGTAACTGTTACGAAAGAAGAAGAAAATCGCCGCTAAATAAAGATTTTATTCACTACTAGCTGTGCCCGCGACTTCGTTCGCGTACATTAATATGGGGGCCACGTCTTATTTTAACTGGAGAAAAAATTAAGTAGCCTATCCTGTGTCCTGTACCTACCAAGTTTTATTAAATTCAGTTAATTCGTTTAAGAGTTAAATATAAATAAATATATACGGACAAATCACACAGATTGAGCTAGCCCCAAAGTAAGTTCGAGACTTGTGTTATGGGATACTAGCTCAACGATACTATATTTTATAACAAATACATATATAGATACACATCCAAGACCCAGGCCAATCTGAATAAGATCATTTTCCATCTGGACCTGGCCGGGGATCGAACCCAGGTGTCGCAGGCTGGCGTGTTGACCGCTGCGCCACGGAGCTAGCCTTATGAGTTAATGAGAGCATACATACATACAGAAAAAAAAAAAACTAAAAATCCTCAATGACCAACCCTTACGCAATTCTTGTTGTATGTATATTAATTTATTTCTATGTTCTCGGAAACGGCTCTAACGATTTCGCTGATATTTGGTATGTGCAGGTTTTCGGGGGTAAACAATCGATTTAGATTAGTCTTATGTTTGGGAAAACGCGTGTTTTCGAGTTTTCATGCGTTTTTCTTTCCTTAAGTAGTTTGTAGCTCTTGAACAATAATAAATAATCCGAATATAATTTAATAAGTAACATTTTTTTTAAATAAATATATACGGACAAATCACACAGATTGAGCTAGCCCCAAAGTAAGTTCGAGACTTGTGTTATGGGATACTAACTCAACGATACTATATTTTATAACAAATACATATATAGATACACATCCAAGACCCAGGCCAATCTGAAAAAGATCATTTTCCATCTTGACCTGGCCGGGGATCGAACCCGGTCACTCCGTGTCGCAGGCTGGCGTGTTGACCGCTGCGCCACGGAGCTAGTCTGATATTTAAAATTATAAGTGTCTGAAAAGGCTTATTTTCTGAAAAAAATCTTTGCATCTTGAATATTTGATGATAATGTTGAAGCTGTTTCAGGTTTCCAAACAACCACGGTATCATCCAAGCCTACGGTTGTACTGAAGCAACATTTTCTATCTCTGTGAATGACCCCGTGGATGGGAAGTTGTTGAAGCCATGCAGCATCGGCAGAGTTACTTATTGCACTACCGTCAAGGCAAGTTTAGATGACCGTCCTCGCCTCCTGGCTTAAGAGAAGTTCCTATTTCTTTTAGATCATACTTCGATCAAATATAATCGTCAAGACAAAAAAGATAAGATAATGTTTATCCGACAAAAAGGACATACACAAATCAGAACAGAAACACATTCACGCAATTTACAAAAATAAACAACAATATTACATACAAAAATAAATTGAATAAAAAAAGAAATTAATTGTGTGCTGTGCTGTCAAAAAGGACCCAATATGCTGGCTGTACGTAACTGCCAGCGCTGGTCTTCCGTTGGACCCTTTGTTACGCCACGGAAATATGCACTTGGACCATTACTAGGCACCATTCGTGAACAGGCGACTACACCACCATTTCATAGCATGACTATCATATAGACAAAATCGTGATCGCTTACCATCACGTGACTCGCTTGCTCATTTGCCGTCCTACATCATAAAAAAACGCCATTGGGTACGGAAACCTAAAAAGGATTGAACAGTGGCTTAATTTCTTTGATTTTCAGGTTGTAGATATCCATACTAGAAACGCCCTCGGACCAAAACAAGAAGGGGAGATATGCGTCAAAGGAGCCAAGATTATGAAGGGTTACATTGGGAAAGACAAACAAGAGGATTTCGATGAGGAAGGCTTCTTCAAGACTGGAGACATTGGCTACCATGACGAAGATGGTTATTTGTTCATCGTGGATCGGTTGAAAGAACTTATAAAGTATAAAGCTTATCAGGTAATAATTGTATACATATATTATCACATCTTTTACACTTACGGGGTACACAGAGCTTAGGTTTATAAGCATACTACGCTTACGCTCATGGTTGCGTTACGGAGTTATTCTTTGGGGCAATAGCGTCGATGTGAAGACCTGTTCATCATGCAAAAGAAATGTATCCGCATAGGGGAGAATGGGGTAATGGGAGTCAGCGGGCAATCGGGGTCAGGTGCCTCTAAGCAAAACTAAACGTTCGATACCTAGGTAGATGACATGTTCAGCTTGTTCTGTACCCGATGCCCATTGTACGAATGACTCGCGCTAGTAGCACCACGCGTTTTTGAGTGACAATTATGTTTCGTTTTCACGCCTCGCCGGTGTAAATTTTTGTCAAAACAACATTAACGGTGAGTATAGACGTTGTAGCTGTACCAAATCAATGACTATGGATAGATTTATCCTTGATATTCAAAAATTAAATAAGCATATTAGATTGCGATTAAATTTATTTTGTGTTTTTAAATTTTACAGTTAACATGCAGTATAGATTTTGGGTAATGGGAGCCAAAGAGCTCGCTACTGATTACCATTACCCGCAAAAAATATTCTTGTTCTTTTTCGCTTATAGATGCAGATTTTACAAGTCAAAAAAATCAAATAGGCTAGCTGATCAACTGGTGATTGCACTGGATGGCATACTGCCGAATGTAATGTCTGCGATTGTTTGACTCTGATTTCCCACATGTCTGATTCCCATTGTACTGAGGTTAGTGCAATGGGAGTCAAACTTGTTTTTTTTTAAAACGCGGAAATATATCTAAAGTTGATTCCCAAAGTGGTGAAAAGTGATATCAACTAGTAGATAAATAAGTAAAGTCTAGTATTAAACAATTTTAATAATGATATTATTTCGAAATAAGCTTTTATTTGATAGCTCGCTTAAGCGACTCCCATTACCCCTTTCTCCCCTACTCACTAATAACCGAAGCCCGAATCTTTTTCTCGATGAAGTGTGGTTGTCACACTTCATCGAGAAAAAGATTTTGACACTCCCGTCACTATACATACTAGAAATAGCCCTCTTCGTCAGGAAAAAAATGTATCTATTTACGCAACGAGGATACACATGTTATTAATACCTATATATCTACCAATTTATGACCTAATTACCTCAATCTCACGTGAAATGTACCTACATTATATTAATTTTTGACATATATTTTCTATTTCGATTGACTTTAATTTTATGTATTAACTCTTAATCACTAATGCAAACATACGACTAAAATTGAATTTAATTCATTGTTATAATCGCCATACCCTAACTGGGCACATGTCAATCTGCACAATAATTCTGTCAACTTTATGTTGTACATGTAAGCGAATAAATGAATATGAATATAAGACCTAAAAGCCAGGTTTAGCATGTTAGCGGGCGTAAGACTTATGTGAAGCTAGGTACATTACATTTTTTTTTTACATGTAGAAAATGCGTTATGCGTACTGATCTGCTACGGGGGTACAGAACAGTTATGCGGGATGACTCGCACGCGCTAAAAACCACATGATTGCGCACTTAAAAAAAAAGGGTACATTACTTAATAAATTAATTAATATGGTAAACATTTACGTCACAGGTAGCCCCAGCAGAGATCGAAGCCGTGCTGATTCGGCATCCAGCCGTGAGAGACGCGGGGGTGGTGGGCATTCCTGACAGGAGAGCGGGGGAGGTGCCTCTAGCATTTGTGGTGATACAATCAGGGAGGACTGTTACTCAGAAGGAGCTTCAAGATTTTGTGGCTGAAAAGGTAGTTTTTTATCATCATTCTTATTATCTTCTTTTGTTTAAAGGGCGTTATATATCTATCTAAAAAGACCAAAGACCTAATGGCTTAACTCTCATACCATGGCAAAGGGGTAGGTGCTTGTTATGAGATGCCTCCTGTGTCAGTCTTTCGCTGTTAGCCATTTAAAAGATACTTTAAGAACTGCGGGGTCTGTTGCCGAGACCGCTGCTCGATAGAAATACACAAAATATTCTTGCCTTAAATCAGCCTATATATTTGTGCCTGTAGCGTTTGAGACCACGGGTGGGCATTGGAAGCTAGGGCTTTTATTAGAGAGTTGGGCCGTCGCATTTCAAATCGAGTTTAAGACAGTCGTTCTACGTCGTATCTGACCCAAACGCTTTCCATTTCTATTCAACGTGGCAATGCAGCTAGTATAATGGGAACCTTTGGGCCAGAGACGATCAGGGGCGGTCTTTTAAACTGAGAATTTTGACGAAGCGTGTAGCGAATACAGTTCTATATATATTTCGACGAAGCATGTTGCTGATTTATTTCTGTAAACTTTAGACGAAGCATGTTGCTGGTGAATCTTTGTCAACTAACATTATGACTTGTAAATTGTGTAAGAAGAAAGCGAAATAATCCAACAAGTAATAAAAATCCATTGAAGAAGTTTATGTAATGATGGTCTCCAGCCAGAATCCGTTCCTGGAAATACCAGTTTATAATATTTTCTTGAACAGTTCTTGGAACTATTGCATTTTAAAAGAGAAATTTGTGGGTTATGGTATTGAAATGTGGCTGGACTTTTGCTGGTTTATTGCAAAGGGTTGACCTGACTTAACCTTTATTTTTCTATATATATTTGACCGCAAACAAGCAGACGAGCCACCTGATGGAAAGTGGTCACCGTCGCCCATGGACATCTGCAACACCAGAGGAGGTGCTGATGCGTTGCCGACTCTTAAGATACCTGTAAACACGTCTATTTGAAGGACCCCAAGTCACAGCACACAGGGAACACCTCGGGAGTCCATTCCACAATCATGCTGTTGCTGTTTTATCATGTTGAAAAGGGGTTAAAACTGCATAAATAGTCCTTTTATTTCATTTTCGCTCTCGGTAGGGATCTTTAATGTGTCATGATCTTTTCCAGTTGTCAAATCCGAAGCATCTCCGAGGTGGTGTACGGTTCGTTCAGGAGATCCCTAAGAATCCCAGTGGGAAGGTACTGCGAAGAGTCCTTAGGGTCATGGCTACGAGTGGTGAAAGCAAGTTGTGAAATATAAACTTTGCTCAAATTATTTCTGTTTCTTCATATTCACCAATTTTAACAAATATACATGGCAATAAATTACTTTTTTATATTATTTTTTTTATTCAAAATACGTTAGTAAGATTAGAAAGCTAATAATTATATTCGAATTGTCACAATAATTTTGAGTAGTATAATAATGATCCATTGAATCGTATTTCCTAAGGCGACATTTTAGTAATTTCTATATAATGGCATTGTTTTTGAGGTACCAAGAGTCTTTTCTTTTACCAAAATGCCAGTAGCAATTTGGTCTTCGAAAGAAGAGATGGATTCCGTACAAATATTTAAATTTTATTTATCATCTTCCAATTTTGATAACTTCAAATAATATACTTAATATGCAGAAAATTATGAATTAGAACTCGTTGAAGCCTCACTCACTAGGTGATTTTATTTATGTCAAGCAACCCCTGGCGTGGTAACACTTGGATAGATGTTGAATAGATGACCACATATGGCATTTAAACATTTGGCTTTAAAATATCTTCAGTATCGAACGTAAACTACATAAAAATATATGCATATGCATGAAATATATATAATACTAATCAAGTCTTTATATCTTACGTGGCAGACAGAGCAACAAGACCTTTAGCGTGTTGGTGAGCATGTAGGTAAATAATCGAATGAAAATTTGTGATAGTTTACTAGCGGAATTACTTGTGATAATCCTTATCCTTACTAATATTATAAATGCGAAAGTGAGTTTGTTTGTTACGCTTTCACACCGTAACTACTGAATCGATTATAATAAAATGCTGCATACAAGTTCTCTAGAGTACGGAGAACGGGACATAAAATAGGCTACCTTTTATCCCGGGAAAAAGTATTATTCCCAAGGGAGCGACACTGAAACGCTGACTGAACGCGAGCGAAATTGCTAGCAGTATTGCTTGTGATATGACTCATAAAATATTCGCGCATTCCCTCGCTCGGCTCTTACGACCTGCGTACAAAAAGCACTGTTACTAGTTTTATTCTCTTTCGAACCAGCATGGATGAAAGCTTTTAAGATCTGTGTTGAAATTGAAGCCCCAGGCTTTAGGAGGTATTCTATGCCTGTGTTTGGCCATTACTAACCTTTGAATTGCAGGGTCATAGGCTCGATCCCCGGTCAGGGTCAAGATGGAAAAAGATATTTTTAAGATTGCCCTGATTAGATGTTTATTTATTGATATGTCCCTATATATAATTATTAATTTATTTTCTTCCATGCTGGTCTGGGAGAAAATAAAAATACGTAGAATGTACCAGCTGCTTCTCTTCCCGCGCAGATCGTATAAGCCGATCGAGGGAAAAGGCAAAATTGCGAAACCCAACCAACATGCTAAACGTGGCCTTGTAGACCTAGACTCTGACTACCCTGCAAGGGAAAAAAACGTAATACTATGTATGTATTTATTTTAATAATAATAACTTGCCTATCAAATTTTATTGTCTTGTTTTTTCATTTAATGAAAACGGGTTCCCAGTTACTTAGGATTTGTGGTGTGTCAGTGTTCTGTATAAAATTACTTAGCAAAGGTTTTACAGCCAGTTGCCTACTTGATGCTGATCTTTTTAGGATATGCTTTTTCACGAGATGTTTGTTACTCGTAGTGATTTGCCGTTTTAATTGTCCATAGATAGACAAAAGTGGTATCATTCTGAAAAAAAAAAACATTCGGCTCTAAATTATAAATCTACTTATTTATTTCTATCTATTACGTGATGAATAGTTTCGTTATCAAACAATGAAACTCAAAATGAAATAAAAAATGTTCTAATTAACCTAGGCTGTGGAGCAACCGGACGTATCTTGTTATGTAAACACATTTCTCCTAAAGAGTCTTTAAAGATCGATTTTAGTCACTTGAGTGGTTGTCTCTCAGCACGGACGGGACAAACACTTTCGCTTTTTACGAAAATCGGCTTGACAACCGCCATTTTAAACAATATAATCAGTCAGACTAACTCTTTTGTTTAAAATACGGAAATCGAACTATTACTTTTTAAATTACATGTGGCCAAGAATTTTTAAAACGATACTTTTAAATTTTGAGTCTGATTGGCAAGTGTGTAGTTTCTATTTCGAATATCGAACATTTAGGTGCTTTTTAAATTACAACTGGTCAAGAATATCGACGTAAATGGTACAAATTTATTTTTCATTGGCAAGTGTGTAGTAATTTAAAAGCCAAAATTATGAGAATCAAAATTAATTTGAATGTGCTACTTCTAGTGTTACTTAAGAATGTTATTAAGTGCGATCTTGACTCAGAAAGTGACGTCGTGAACAATTTACATGACTCGAAAAACCTGATTATGGACAATGGTGTCATTTTTTCGAAACTGTTGAGTGAAAGTAAATTTAATTCTGATGTTATTAAAAACATTGGAACAGATAGTGATGCTGTGAATCATTATGAAGATATAACTATACTAGATGATGACGGACAATTAAAAAACTTAAAGTTTAAATCGGCGAATAAGGTTAAAATACCGAATACGTTGAAAAATGCTGTTGGTGATAATTTTGTGTCTAAATTAAGTGAAAAAGTGACCAATGTGGATGGAATGGACGATCTCAAATTTCATTTGAATAGACAGAAGTCCAAGTTTTTCGAGGAGCTGGGATGTAAGTTTTTCTTCTTTTATTTGGCCATCAAACTTCATTCAGTAGCTTATTTTAGCCAGTGTCTAGTTATTCTTTATTCTTGTATATCAGTATCAACAAAATGATGGTGTAATTCAATTCGCTGATTCTACGGAACCCTTGGTGAAAATTTCCACGACACCACTGGTTTGATCATAAACGACGGAGCAAGGCGAGCAAACACCAGCCCGCTAAGAAAATCTCTACAGCCGCACCATGACACTTTATTTTAGTTATTCCACACATGGACATCTACAACACTAAATTACACCGATTTCACATTATAAACTCCACTAGAAACAATTTGCAAAACAATTCGATACAAAAACCGTGCAGTCCGTCGAATTTCCCGCCAAGAAACCGATGTAAGTATTATTATTTTATTCCTCAAATAGTTTTTTTCCTAGCCTGGTTATGTGGCAAAGGCCCTGGTTTCTCCACTCATCCCTATCCTTCGCTATTTTCGCCATCCATGTTTGTTTAGTTTACGATACGCTTAATTATTACTTTATAGTTTAGTGATTGTCAAGAGTCAAAAACGCAAATTGTAACCGGAAAGTTCCTAGTTTAATCTTCGCAACGTCAAGCATGGCTAAGTACATAGGTGATCCAGTAAAACCCTTAATTTAATCAACTTAGCGTAGGTTTGTTTGTTATTCGTATTAGTGATTTCTAGGCTGACTAAAGCATCTAACATAGCATAACCACTGCCATCGATGATGATAGCCGGGACCAACAGCTAAACGAGCCTTTCGAAGCACGATGGAGCTCGATATATTTCTATGCCCCTTGTGGTCACCCATTCCAATGGGGACCACGCCCCGAGGTGATTTACATCTGCAACTTCTGATAAAGCTCACTTAGCCGTCAAGCTTTTCAATGATCATATGACGTCATATTTGTGATCTGCAAATAATTCTGACGCCCAAGCCAAATTTCTTTTGAAAATTGGATCGGCCATCTTGTATTCGAATATAGAAGATATACAAAACAGCTAATTCTTCTAAAGCATCTTAGCGATGCCCCCGTTAGGTTAATAATTTTGTACAACGTATGGCATAGACAATCCTGCTCATCATCATTTCGGGTAGGTGTCTCGGTCAATCGACCATGCACACCCTGGTGTCAGAGTTCTTCGGAACCGCCTCTCGGTCTCTGACGTAGTTTCTTTAACGACTACCAGATGGCAGCCGGAACCACTGGCTTAACGTGCCTTCCGAAGCACGGAATCATCTTTATTATCAGACAATCAGGTGATTCAAGCCTGCAATGTCCTAACCAAACTGGAAACAATTAAACAAAGTATGCTTCCAGGGAATGGAACCCACGACCCCCGGGTCAACAGGCAAACGCCTTAACCACTGGGCCACGGAGGCTGTTATCCTGCTAGCTCATCCTCTCTGGGTTGCTTATCGTGCATAAGCGCCAATAATGCTTACTCCCAGTGGGCCATCGGGCTTCTCACGATACCCTCCACGATACTTTGTATATGGTACCAATCCTACTCGTATGAAGTATAAATAATTTTCGTTATTTACATAAAAATGGTCTGGCCGACTTTGTATGTATATATCCATTAGCTTTTACCCGCGGCTTCGCTCGCGTTCAAAAGTATAGTTTCATACAAACTTTCATCCCCTATTTTATCCCCTTGGGGGTAGAATTGATCAAAATCCTTCTTAGCGGATGCCTACGTACATAACATCTTCCTGCATGCCAAATTTCAGCCCGATCCGTCCAGTGGTTTGGGCTGTGCGTTGATAGATCACTATGTCAGTCAGTCAACTTTGAGTTATATATCACGTATTTAGATTTTTTCGAGTTGTTTTTATATAGTTGAGTGACCTCGACATGAATTAAACGGGATTTATAACCGTTATTGAATAAATTAGGCTTACATAATGGTAATTTCTGGCAACTAATGATTGACAAAAATTTCCATTCCGGTAAAGAAAAACATTATGAGGATAAAACATCATACATAATACGACTAAGTAGTGGATTGTTCACTAGTATGATGGAGTAGGAAAAGGCAAACCACTGAAATAATCGTTCTGTTCATAACACTTCTGGCGCAGTCGGTTTAAATGTGTTGTAAATATCAGCAAGCGCAGGAGAATTGTCTATAAATATTTTTTATAGTCGCCGTCCCGTGAACTCAGAATTTTGAAATTTCGTACGAAGCAACGTTTTATAGCACAGATAAAAAAAAATTGCGAAAAGCATTAATTTCGTTTTACACCATATAATAAAAATATTTTTAATAATTTTAAACTTATTACAGATAGTTGTACGGAACCCTTCGTTGGTAGTCCGACTCGCACTTGGCCGTTTTTTTTTTAGCAAAGTAGATCCAGCTGTTTATAATAAAAAGGGATGTTTGTGACAGTGGTTGCTTAAATTATTTTTAATTTTATATAACTTGTCTACTTTGAACATGCTTTTGATGTTTTATCACATTGTAGCTCGCCTTAAATCATCTTACGTGAGTAGAATTGCATTACGAAATAAGCAGTGAAAGCCGAGCTCAGACATTAGTCATCATGGCGATGACTATGCTGTTTTCAAGGACCCTGCGGGTTTTATTTGTGACCACATTACATAAAAGATAGGTAAGGTTTTTACATATGCAATAGGCTGTGTCGGAAGAATATTTCGTAAGGGCTGATGTCACAAACCGCACGGTATTGGAGGGTTTTACCGATGCGAAAGACACCAGTATTGGCCGGTTGTTTTTAGGGTTCCGTACCCAAAGGGTAAAAACGGGACCCTATTAATTTCGCTCCGCTGTCCCACCGCCACTTCAAAGAGCTAACCCGCTAGCGTTTGTCCTCTTACGAATCTCCTCGTTTCTGATTCGATCCGCAGAGAAACACCGAGCATAGCCCTCTCCATAGCTATTTGAGCGACTTTGAGCTTTCTTATGAGGCCCATAGTAAGGGACCACGTTTCGGACCCGTAAGTCATCACTGGTAACACATATTGATTATAGACTTTTGTCTTGAGGCACTGAGATATTTTGGACGAGAAGATACTGCGGAGACCATGACATTTAGTGGTCACTAATTACTCAACTTTTCCTTCTTCTTATCGAGTCGGAGATGGCTATTTTCAAATGTATATTGATCAATATTTGGCCACACTGACCGCCTTATCGTTGGCTTCGTTAAGATCTTCATTGTAGAAGAAGTAGGCAGCTGGGACACGACAAAAGGTGGGCCATAGACTGAGTGACATCACAGTCACATAGACTATTGCTGGAGAAACCCCACCTAACTCGGTTTTCGCGACATCTTCAAAACCAGCCCGATTTACTTAACAGCCTCCGTGGTCCAGTGGTTAAGGCGTTTGCCTGTTGACCCGGGGGTCGTGGGTTCGATTCCCACCGGAAGCATACTTTGTTTAGTTGTTTCCAGTTTGATTAGGACATTGCAGGCTTGAATCACCTGATTGTCTGATAATAAAGATGATTCGGAAGGCACGTTAAGACGGTGTTCCCGGCTGCTATCTGGTAGTCGTTAAAGGAACCACGTCAGAGGCCGAGAGGCGGTTCCGAAGAACTCTGACACCAGGGTGTGCATGGTCGATTGACCGTGACACCTACAAGAAATGATGATGATGACTTAACTGAAAGATCTACAGGGTATTCACGTCTGCATTAGGAGAGTGATCACGAAATAATTCATCATCATCATCATTAATAGAGCCGTAAAAAGTCCACTCCTGGACAAAGGCCTCGCCCAAATATACTTCGTTCCATGGGAGGATATTGTCATACCATGCTTTGGCGAGCGAATTGGCGAGTGCAGTTTTTCGGCTTCTTATGCTTCCGATGCTGCTGCCCATCGCAAGAATTTTTAATCTGGGGAAGGATAGGAATTTGTTGGATTTGGAAAGGGAATGCAGGGATACTACTCAGCCGGATGACTGCAACTACCGGCAAAGCAGTTGAGGATGACACAAATGCCATGTGGTATCCGGCAGAGTAGAATAGGACCACTCCAAGTCTTCCCGTGGATGTCGTAGAAGGCGGCTTAGAAAATACAAGCTAAACAAAGCTTATAAACATCTAAGAGACCTCTCCAACCCGTCTGGCCAGCGAGGAGAGTGTAAGGCCAAATCCTCTGTCTGCTCTGGCCAAGTATGGCTCCGGTAGTACAGAGAGGGTCATGCTTCTGCAGTGGAGACTAAAAGACCTGATGATGATGATGATGATACAAATCAACTTTTCATCTCATCTACTCAACAAATAAAGAACGGTTGCCCGTATACAGGGTCTAAAATAAGTTTATGTTCCCGAGGGACTATACTTTTTTTTATACCATTGCCTCTTTGCTCCAGTGATTAAGGCGTTTGCCTGTAGACCCGGGGACGTGGGTTCGATTCCCACGGGAAGCATACTTTGTTTAGTTGTTTCCCGTTTGGTTAGGACATGGCAGACTTGAATGACCTGATTGTCTGATAATAAAGATGATTCCGTGCTTCGGAAGGCACGTTAAGCCGGTGGTCCCGGCTGCCATCTGGTAGTATTATGTTGGGTCCACAATCTACCATAATTATTCCATAACATCGGGTTGTCTTTTTCTTTTTTTATGTAAACGAACAAGCGGGTCACCTGATGGTAAGTGATCACCGCTGGCCATGGACAACTGCAACACCAGGGTGTGACAGGTGCGTTGTTAGCCTTTCAAGGAGTTGGGGGAAGGAAATGGGAAGGGGAGGGGGAGGGGGAAGGATGGGCCTCCGGCTCTCTCACTCACCGGACGAAGAATAGAAACGGTAAAGCTTCTACTCAGACGAGGATTTTCTGTGAGAGTGTGGTACTCCGGACGAGCCGGTCCATTCGTGCTGCTTTTTCATTTTGCCGGTAGCGTGGCTCTACCACGACTAAAATGTCTTACGATTTTGCAAAATTTCAGTTCCATTCGGAAAACCTCTTGAAAATTAAATTGCAAGTTTAAACCTGAATTTTATACAAAGAAAAGTACATAAGGTTACGTCATGAATTGTAATGTCAAATTGACCCTAAGGTCAGGAAAGTAAGGTCAAGTTGACGGGTGAAGGAGGTCACGGCGTCACGTTTTCGTTACGACACCACGTGAGAAAGCGGCATCCGGCTTTGTCATCTAAAGGTGGGTATACAATAGCGTTCTGCGAGCCTGGTATGGATAAAAACAAAATAATACCTACCAATAGATATAATAAAAATAAAAAAAAAATCATAAAAATCGTTTATTTTTTAAACTAAATACAATTTCCTTATGATTAAGCACTTAAATAAAATACAGTCTTAATACAAATAACAGAGGCCCCAAACAAGGCTACAAAACCTGTGCTTTGGGGTCACTGTAAGCGCAAGTACTAAATATAAGGATACATATTACTAAGATAGGTACTTAATCAGTGTAGCGCTGAACTCCACACTAGGATTCCCTGTATCGTGGAGCGCAGCGTCTTCCCCGAAATAAGACTAAACATAGAAAAGATACGAGAAAAGAAAATAAGTTATATAGAATAAATTACAAACTAATCCAGATCGCATAAATAAAATATACATATTTAAGGACATATTACACAAATTGAGGTAGCCTCACATATCAGTTGTGAACTTGTGTGCTCAACAATACTATATTTTATAATACTTATGTATTATTTTAATGAAAAGTTTAGTTACCAATTACGTGATAAATGCAGAATAAAAAAATATAATATAAATAAATAAATATGAAATTAGAAGAAATAATTTTGTATATATAATTGAATTTATATGTAAATAAGCTGCTAAATAATGTGATGTAAAATTTCCTCTGTTTGCTCGTAATTTTTGCCTTCTAGCCACTCGCATGCCGCCTTTCTACATCTTGCTCTAGTCATATCAATTATACTTTTGTTATTTTTATAAAATTTTGAATACAAATAAGCTCCCATATGTTTAAAAGTTCTTCGCGCAAAATCAGTATTTACTTTCTGACGATCCCATTTTACAACTCTACTAGATTGTCGTCCTATTTTTTTGGCAATTTTGTTAAATTTAAGGATAGCCGATATAATGTATAATTGTCTAACCCGAGGATGTTTGTAATTTTTATAGAGCATATCAGTTGGATATAGCCAAGGTTTCCGGTATATTATTTTTAAGATAGCTCGTTGTGTTCGTTCCAATTTGAGCAGGTGGGTCTTCTTTGCAGATCCCCATACGACAATGCAATAACTTAAAATGCTTTGGCACAAACTTTGATATACTAGTTTTAGCAAGTCCGGATCCGCTACATAACTAAGTTTTTTAAAGATATGAGTGAGTTTCTTTATTCTTTTGCAGAAAGCGTCAATTTGATTAACCCATAGCAAATGTTCATCGATAATTACCCCTAAATATTTTATGTGCGATACTTGTTCTAGTGGAGCACAGTCACAGGCTAAGTTAGAACAACTGTGCATTTTAATGTTTAAAGGTTTAGGAGGCGCAGTTCTCTCTGTGATTCGAAAAGCAATATATTTTGTTTATGATGTATTTACTGTCAGTACATTTCCCTGCAACCATAGGCTTATTCTGCGAAGACCCTCCTGGGCCACACAAGCGACCGCGTCCCAAGACCTAGCATGAAAGATGATAGCAGTGTCATCAGCAAAAGTGAAAATGCGAGCATTTGAAACTGACGTGGAGCACAGGTCGTTTATATAAACCAGAAAGAGGGTAGGTCCTAAAATACTACCCTGTGGCACGCCAAACTCTATGTCCGAGTAGTCACTAGAGTTTTCTCCAATCCGAACTCGTTGTCTGCGTTTGTCAAGGTAGGATTGAAACCATTTAAGGCAATTCCCTCTTATACCGAGACATTCCAATTTTTTATCAAACGCCTTGGCAAGATCCAAAAAGGCACCTAAGCATTTGTGACCTTTGTCAATTTTATCAGTAACAAAGTCAACAAGGTCAGTGACAGCGTCCTCTGTGGATCTGCTATATAAATATATATACGGACAAATCACACAGATTGAGCTAGCCCCAAAGTACAAATACATATATAGATAAACATCCAAGACCCAGGCCGATCTGAAAATGATCATTTTCCATCTTGACCTTACCGGGGATCGAACCCGGGAGCCTCGTGCCGCAGGCTGGCGTGCTAACCAGTGCGCTACGGAGCTCGCCAATTAACTCTTTTAGTCCAACCAATGTATAGATGCTAGCCTCATACGAAAACATTAGCCAAAAAATCGACGTTTGACTACGAAAACTCAAGTTGTACCGCTTCTATGCTTCATTTGGTAAGTGAGAGCCCTCCGACGTACCCGTGTAGGGGTGACTCAGCCCGCCAAAATGAACAATTCCTATGGGACCAATGCTGGGAACTAAAAACAAGAAACGAAATACAATGTGTATGTAGTTTTTAGAAATACTAAAGATATATGAGCTATACTTGGCTCATCATCATCATTTCGTGTAGGTGACACGGTCAATCGACCATGTACATCCTGGTGTCAGAGTTCTTCGGAACCGCCTCTCGGCTCCTGACGTGGTTCCTTTAACGACTACTAGATGGCAGCCGGGACCAACGGCTTAAAGTGCCTTCCGAAGCACGGAATCATCTTTATTATCAGACAATCAGGTGATTTAAGCCTGCAATGTCCTAACCAAACTGGAAGCAACTAAACAAAGTATACTTCCCGTGGGAATCAAACCCAAGACCCCCGGGTCTTCAGGCAAACGCCTAAGAGATACATGTATCCAATCTATACTAATATTATAAAGCTGAAGAGTTTGTTTGTTTGTTTGAACGCGCTAATCTCAAGAACTACTGGTTAAAATTGGAAAATTCTTTTTGTTTTGGATAGTCCATTTATTGAGGAAGGCTATAAAACATCATGCTGCAAACAATAGAAGCAAAGCATCAATAAAAAATGTTTTGAAACTGGGGAAAATTATTCATCTATACTAATCCTTACTAATATTATAAATGCGAAAGTGAGTTTGTTTATTTGTTTGTTACACCGTAACTACTGAACCGATGATCATGAAATTTTGCATACAAGTTCTCTGGAATACGGAGAAGGACATAGGCTACCTTTTATCCCGGGAAAAAGTACTATTGCCGAGGGATCGACATTGACGCGGGCGGAGCCGCGGGCGAAAGCTAGTAAAAAATAAGACGGGCTGAGATGATGATGATGATGATGATGATGATGATGATGATACTAATAAGAAAATAAATTAATCGTAATAACAGAAATTACCGCGGACGAAGTCGCGGGCAAGAGCTAGTTTTGAATAAAAATCTTTGATTGTGACTTTGAGCCTCCATTGTGTATACAGCCTAACTGCAGGCCAAAACCGCGTAGCTTTCTCCCACCTCGCTCATGTAACAATTACATTGCGTGTTACGTCAGCGATGCGAATCTGTTGAGTAAATTGTTTTGTTAATTTTTAACTAAGTGCTGACGTACGGACGTAACGTTGGAAAATTTTTCATCATTATTTTTAATTGACTTAAAAAAAAAGGAGAAGGAAAAAACTGTTTTTTTTAACCGATTATAAATATTCTTTTTTTGAAATTATACACTTTGTATTGTTTCGTTTCTTGTTTTTAACCAACTTTAAATATAGGAGGAGGTCCTCAATTCAGTTGTATATTTTTTTCATGTTACCTCGAAATTCAGTCATTTATGAAACGATTTAAAAAAATATTCAAAAGATTGTTTAAATAATCGGTTCATTGGAGTGAATTAAGTCCATTTTTATATAAAATATTAGAATTTTGATTTTTAGAGTTAATATAAAATATCTATTTGTATATAAATCGAGATAAAAGTTATCATGTAAATATAACTATGCAAGCAAGTTCATTATTCGCCAGGAAGTAATCGACCTCCATCGAACGCTTGCAGTTTTAATTATCACTGGCCACTAAGACAAGTTATATGCTAATTCCGTCCTAATCTACAAATCTAGATGTGGACTGGCCAACAAGAGCGTTCTAAATATAAAAATTAAAAGTAAAACCAGACAGCTTTCCAGTAGCTCTCGCTTCTCTCTGGCGCCGGCGCGAGGGGCGTTAAACCTTTTTCTTTTTATTGTTTTTCTTGGCTGGTTGTAATTTGGGCGAATGAAATAAATTACGGCAAGAAAGTTAATTGCGTATGAATTTAAAGGATTTTTATTGGTTTTAAATAATGCAAGTTACTTTCATAACGTAGGTATAGCTTGGTATAGCTAACAGGATATGGGAAAACACATCTCTTGCGAGTCTTGTGACTTGTACATAAAAAAGCTAGTGCTTTTTCCGGCGACTATTTATACGTGGTCTTGTGTGTTGAGTAATCGACACTAACCGCGGGCAATAGCTGGCAAGAAATTAAAAGTATCATGGGAATATCGAAATATCCATATATTTGCTTTCAATAACTTCAGTACTCTTCTGACACAGATATGGACATCCTAGGATTAAGGACAACAGCATTGAAAAACGCCTTTATTAATAAACTGTTTCCCGACCAGGGTAAGTACATTCCGCTTTATCCATTAGGCACTTGTGATCCTTTCTCTCAGCTTCATCTCTCATTTGTCGCGTGTAATGGTACATTATTTTGAATTTACTTTTAGATAATTTGTTAAATGTCACTAATATCACAGCTAATATGTCTTTTTTTACTTTAACAATATAAGCGAAAGTGCTCTATATAATACAAACCAAAGACTATTGACACATCACTGTTCCATTTTTATGACAGTGGAATGACACGGCGTAAGTTTAAATAATTCATTCGAAGACAAGTTAATAAATGAGGCTTGCATACAAATATAAGACGTACATGATAAATATAATAAAATGAAAGTGAAATGTTTGTCACCCCACGCGCAATCACGGCTCGTCATATGATAGTATCGTGTCGCTGCTAAAATCCGCAGCACGTGTTAAAACCTCTAAATTAAAAAAAAAAACAAAATTCAAAAAATAAATCGAAAATTAAATAAAAAAGTTTGATAACCAAAGAGGACGAATTTGTGTATTCGAATTACAAATTTGGTGAGAGAATTTAAAAAGTTTTGTTTTTAAATTAAAAGTTAGTGAACTGGTAAATAGTGTACATGTGCGTGATGAGTAAATATATTTAGAAATCTAATAATAGACGAATAAAAACTTTTAATAATGCTATTTGATTGGTAGGTATTTAATGCTATCAATATAAAATCGAAAGTTTGGTCATTGTATGTTAAATTATCCTTACTAATATTATAAATGCGAAAGTGAGTTTGTTTGTTTGTTTATTTGTTTGTTTGTTACGCTTTCACGCCGTAACTACTAAACCGATCTTCATAAAATTTTGCATACAAGTTCTCTGGAGTACGGAGAAGGACATAGGCTACCTTTTATCCCGGGAAAAAGAACAATTCCCGAGGGATCGACATTGACGCGGGCGGAGCGGGCGCAGTTGTTCCACGGGCGAAAGCTAGTTATTAATAAATACATATTTAGTGCCAAATTATACAGATTGAGCTAGCCTCACAGTAATATGTGAACTTGTGTCGTGAGATACTAACAATGATACATATTTTAGATACTTGTAATCATCGTAATATAGTCATAAAATTTAAAAGCCCTTATGGCGAGTAGGCGACCAATACTGTTGAAAAGAGTTTTTTTTGCGTGTCTTCTCTGCAGTGGTCGGTTCTGAAACGCTAGTAGTCTGTATCTTTTGCACATTAATTAATAATACAAATATTACTATTAAATTAGATCCTAAAAAATAGGCCTTTGCAGGCGTGAAATCAGAGTTTAAAACTCTGATTTGACGCCTGCAAAGGCCTATTTTTTTTGTTTTCATTTTTTTTAATTATTACAAATAAAATACTTCTTCCAACCCATCACATCGAGGCAGCGTTCCAAGAATACTGGCAGCATTTCCCTGCAGAATAGCGATACTTAAACGCTGAGCAAAATACGAGCCTTTCTGAATAAACGTTATGATTTTAACTTTGATCCAAGACTTGAGTCAATCCGAAAGAGATCGTTTTCCATCTCGACCTGACCGCGGATTGACCTCAAGAGCCTGGGATTCAAAGGTACCTGTGGAACAACTGCGCCACGGAGCTCGCCATATATGTTTGTTGATTCAGTTTTAAAAAAATGGTTTTCTTTAAAGTCGGTTTACGTGCGATAATTTCACGTGATAATGGTGGAAGAGAGATAGATTCGTCACAATTCAAACGCTTAGGCCGATCGTGCCTCTTCGTCGCTTGTCGCGCTCTCGCTTGTACACAGCATGTGACACTTTTTCGTCCGCGCAGCCGGTGTTCATCAATTTATAAGACATAAGAAAAAAGAACAAAATGGCGGCAATTGGCACAAAGTATCGAATTGGTTAGCCGTGTGGTTTCCGGCAGAGTAGAATAGGACCACTCCTAATCTTCCCATGAAGGTCGTAAGAGGCGGAAATACAAGCTAAACAAAGCTCATAAACATCAATGAGACCTCTCCAACCCGTCTGGCCAGCGAGGAGAGTGTAGGCTAAATCCTCTATCTGCTCTGTCCAAGTATAGCTCCGGTTGTACAGAGAGGGTCATGCTCCTGCAGTGGAGACTAAAAAGACCTGATGATGATGATCAAATTGGGTATTATGGTGCTTGGATCTATTGTGAGTACGTTGTGTTATGTTCGCAAGGTCTACAGTTTACAGAGCTGTTAGTATATTTATTTGTTTACTATTCTATACCTGCTAAAACAAACATACATAGTATTTAATTTTTTCCCCTTGGGGGATAGATAGAGCGTCTATAGGACCTTATGGAGGGCGTGTAGATGGAAGACGAAATCAAAATAGTGATGGGTTGCTAGCCGCATCGCCTATTGACTTGATTCCGCAGATTTTAGCCCAAACAGATTAGCCTGGATATGAAATATTGTAAGGTGAATCCCCAAAATATTACGTGAAAATACTCTTCGCTACTGAACTAAATATAGTTCAAAGATAATCAGAGCGTAATTTTTAAATTAAGAACAGACTAAAAACTAAAGACTGTCACGAATAAGCATTGTGGTTATCAGGTCGGAACTAAACCATAATGTATGTATGTAACCCTCTTTCGTAAGCTCGGTTGCAGAAAAAAATAAACAAAGACATATTTTGCAAATGGAATTATTGTCTATGAGAAAACCGGATGTGGTGATGTTTCGGTTTCGTCACTGTCTTGTCTATGTACTCTGGCGTTTGCTAGGACTTTTGTTTCATAATCATGCTACTTCATTAGTTTATATTGGTTAAAGTGTTGTAAAAAATACTCAGTTTATTTTTCTCTACGTATTCTCTCTGTGTTGCTTTTAGAGTCAGTGTCATCTTTGAAACACAGCCTAAAAAATATCGTTTTACATCAAACCCTGCGATTTAGACGCACTTTCAGTACCATTGACCCTTAGAAGTCGTCATTCTGTAGTCATTGCGTTAAAAGAAACGAAAGTAAGTATAAATTAGACAACAGAAAATTAATTCGTTTGTTTCTTTTTCTGTATACTTATGTACCGTCTAAAGTTATCAAGTAAGTTTTTGGCGAACTCCGTGGCGCAGTGGTTAACACGCCAGCCTGCGACACGAGGGCCCCGGATTCAATCCCCGGTCAGGTCAATATGGAAAATGATCTTTTTCAAATTGGCCTGGGTCTTGAATGTTTATCTATATATGTATTTGTTATAAAATATAGTATCGTTGAGTTAGTATCCCATAACACAAGTCTCGAACTTACTTTGGGGCTAGCTCAACCTGTGTGATTTGTCCGTATATATATTTATTTATTATCTAATCCGAAAAATATAATTATCTTTTTTTTTAGGCCTGCAAGTCAGGCTAATTTAATAATTCATCTCTTAGTTTATGATATCATGTAATTCGTCCTTTAGTCGCCTCTTACGACTTCCGAAGAGCGAGATGTAGTGGTTCTATTATAAATTTGATTCCGCAGGGCCAATCCATACTAACTAACCTCATAAATGTCTTTCTGTTACAACTTCATGTTTCACTGAACTGATTTTGATATAATTTGGCATGGAGAGATTTTGAGGCCCAATAAAGGGTATGGTATACCTCGAAGAAAAGTCCTGTTCCCTAGGCATTCTCATTCATATGAGCGGAACCACTGGCGATAACTAAATTTTCAATAATTTTGTTTATGGTCCATGGTCCATGGTTCATGGAAAGAAAAGAAAACTAGTGTACCAGTCTTCTTCCCACCTGAAGAGGCAGACTCTTCTTCCCACGCAGATTATAAAAGCCGAACAAGGGAATAGGCGAAAATTTTAGGAATTATGTATTAGGAAATATTAGGTCACTGTAAAAAAAAAACAGTTAGTAAAAAAGGCTTATTACTGCGTTGATGATTATATAATTGACAAAAATGCGTTATATAAATTTTATTATGTAAACAAATTAATTAATATTATGTAAAATTGTGTCTAATTTAAACAATGTAAGCCCTTCAGGCACGTAGGGACCAAGTCTGGATTGAGTTTCTTTCGGCGTATTCTTCTCACCAGTGGTCGTTCCGAAACGCTAGTAGTATTTCGATTTTTCATATATTAAAAAAATATAAGAAATAAAAATATGACGTTCAAAGAGATACATAAATAAATAAATTAATATATACGGACAAATCACACAGATTGAGCTAGCCCCAAAGTAAGTTCGAGACTTGTGTTATGGGATACTAACTCAACGATACTATATTTTATAACAAATACATATATAGATAAACATGCATCTTACAAGCCCACCAACATGCTAAACGTGGCTTTTAATTCATATAGCTCTGTCTGACCTACAAGGGAAAAAGACGTGATAATATATATGTATACACATTCCCGCTTTGGTAACTTGAATTTGAGTATTTTCTTTTTTTTGACCGACGTTAAAAGAGGGATTTTTTTGTGTAGCTAGCTCCAAGTGAGCTTTCGCTACTTCACCGGGCATTTGAGGCGAGGGCAGAGTGCCCTCAAGGAGGGAGGGACCTCGGCTTTGGGTGTTGCCTGTGTGCGCAAGGCTTGGAGAGACAACAAACTCTCATATTGGCTGATGGGCCGCGTATACGTGCATGCAAGCCCAAAGGGCCAATCTGAGAATCAATGGCAAAACCCTTTGGAGAGCAGCAACTCTCATCTTTTGCCTTATATACATTTGACCCTATTCATACGAGGTATTTTGTGTATATTTATTGACATCACTAGTAAAGAGAGAGAGAGAATCATTTGAACATGCCATGTGTATTTCAATTTAATCAACAATACAACGCAGGAATTTCTCAATTTTAATAAATGATACAATTATTAATAAATAATAGAATCTGTAAATATTGACATAAAACAATATGACTCCTTATTTTTAAAATACAATAGTAATTCTTAATATTGTTATAAGTAATAATTGTAATACCTGTAGGCAAGCAATACCTGTTTTTTTTATTTTATAATTATAAGTATTTGCATGCTATAATTTAATGGCTGTGTAGTAGATCATTATTTGTAGACCATCTTCTGTACACCCTATACAAAGGCAAATAAAGACTATTCTTTTCTATTCTATAATCCGCGATGTACTTAAGCACATGTGTCTTATATCTTAACGATCGGCGTGAGATCAACACTCGCGATGTTCGAATTGGGACCACGAAAGTGACATTTTATAACTATAAACACGCAACCTTCATTATTACGCGTTTCAGAACTTTCACTTACTTTCATCATTCATCATCATTACAGCCGTGAACAGCCTCCGTGGTCCAGTGGTTAAGGCGTTTGCCTGTTGACCCGGGGGTCGTGGGTTCGATTCCCACCGGAAGCATACTTTGTTTAGTTGTTTCCAGTTTGGTTAGGACATTGCAAGCTTGAATCACCTGATTGTCTGATAATAAAGATGATTCCGTGCTTCGGGAGGCACGTTAAGCCGGTGGTCCCGGCTGCCATCTGGTAGTCGTTAAAGGAACAACGTCAGAGGCCGAGAGGCGGTTCCGAAGAACTCTGACACCAGGGTGTGCATGGTCGATTGATCGTGACACCTACTCGAAATGAATGAACAGCCGTGAATAGTCCACTGCTGGACAAAGACCTCTCGTAAGGATACTTCGTTCCTTGTGAGGATATTGCCATACTCACCACGCTTGGCAGGCGGGTTAGCGAGCGCAGTTTGTTTGGCTTCTTGTGCTGAAAATCAAAATGTTTATTCAAAAAATAGGTCTTTGCAGATCCAAATCACATGTTAGAGGAACTAATTTAGTAATATTTATATTATTACTTAATGTGCAAAAGCTACTGACTACTATCGTTTCAGAACCGACCACTGCAGAGAAGAAACGCCAAAAGAAACTCTTTTCAACAGTATTGGTCGCCTTTTTTATTTTATGACTATTTTTCTTTTCTTTTTTTTCATTTCTAGTAAGTTATTATTACAATTTTTATAATATAACTACATTAACATAATTATTTTTGAAACATGTTATGTTAGCGATCGAGTGTGCAATGATAATGATAATAATGTGGTTAATAGATTCTGGTGTTACTTTGCGGAAGTCAAAGCTACATTTACTTTGAGACAATTTACTTTGCGTGCTTCCGCACGCAAAGTGCTGGTGGCGGAAGCACGCAAAGTAAATGGTCTTAATGTGCTTTAGACGCTGCTGCCCATCGGAAGCATTTTAAGCTGGGGAAGGACAGGAATTTGTTGGATCTGGAAATAAAGGTATTAGGATACTACTCACTCGAATGAATGGGGGAAAAGCAAGTAGCTGCTTGAGAAGCTGGGTGCGTACCCGAAGCCACCCCCGACCTCGCTTATACTACTACATGAATATATAACTTTTTGCTGCTTGTAGTCGAATTACTTTTAACCTGAAAACGGCGAAGACTATGTATGTTCGTTTGTTCTCTCTTATCTCCTAAAGTATCTAACGTAACTTGACTTAAATATACATAATTAGACGCGTCGTAACAGATCGCTTATAGGTTATGTGTGACGTAATACTAAATCCAAAATAGCGAAGAAAATGTCGTGAAGTTATACGTTTTATAAACCGATGTACGTCGGCTGCATGCACGTAATTGTGTCACGTTACGTGTGGAACGGTAAAAGATAAATAGACGCGTCACAAGCCAAATGTTTAGGCCAATCGTGCCTCTCTATCGCTTGTTCCGCGCTCTAGTATGCACGTGGAACGTGACACTTTGTCGTGCGTGCAGCCAGCTTACATCGGTTTATAAGACGTTGTCACGTCAAAAAAGATATTATTAATAACTAATAGATAGGGCAACTGTTATAATAAGTAACTACAATTATTTGTATTTAGACTGGTGGCGCAACGGTCAACACGCCTGCAACACGAAAGTGCACGGGTTTGATCCCCGGGTAGGTCAAGATGGAAAATGATCTTTTTCATATTGGCCTGGGTCTTGGATGTTTATCTATATATGTATTTGTTATAAAAAATATAGTATCGTTCAGTTAGTATCCCATAACACACGTCTCGAACTTACTTTGGAGCTTACTCAATTTGTGTGATTTGTCCGTATATATTTGATTTCCCAAAGTTATTGTATTGCCTTAAAAATTGTTGATGTCGATGAGTACATTCAACGAGGGTTCATTTCTGTTGACTTTATAATCTTTCGAACCAACGTTATCCGTAACGGAACGTGACCGGCGTCAGCTGATCTTCCCGCCTTTTCACTTTCATCGTGTTCGCGCCAAATTGGATACGCGCCATTTTGCACACCCCGTTGCGCATAGACAATATATATATTTTTTTAAATTTGGACTAAGGGAAATAAAAGTCTTAAATCTGACTGCTATTAATAGCTATTTGTTATTTCGATATGACAAAAAGCTGGTTCTCAATTTCATCTGTGTGATTTGTCCGTATATATTTATATTTTTTTATCATCATCATCATCAGGTCCTTTTTAGTCTCCACTACAGGAGCACGACCCTCTCTGTACTACTAGGGTCAAGATTCAAAGATTCAAAGATTTATTCAGAAAATAGGCCTTTTCAGGCACTTTTTCACGTCAATTTACATTTTAAATAATACTTATTATATTATATTCAAATTATTAATTATTGTTCAAAAGCTACAAACTACTAGCGTTTCGGAACCGACCACTGCAGAGAAGAAGACGCCGAAAGAAACTCTTTTCAACAGTATTGGTCGCCTACTTGCCTGAAGGGCTTTGTATGATATTTAATATTTTTATCTTTTCTTTTTTTTCTGATGTCATGTTAAATACAATTTTAATTTACTTATTTTTGTGGAACACGTTATGTTAGCGATCGAGCGAGCGTCATACTTGGCCTGAGCAGGCAGAGGACTTGGCCTCAATTTAGTTGTATATTATATGTTTTTTACCTCATATGTTTATCTTTAATAGACTTGCCAATTCCTTTTTGACGTGATAAAGTCTTATAAATTGATGAACGCCGGCTGCACACACGATAAAGTGTCACATTCCGTGTGCAAGCAAGAGTGCGGAACAAGCGATAGAGAGCCACGATCGGCCTAAGCGTTCGGCTTGTGACGCATCTATCTCTCTTCCACCGTTATCACGTAAAATTGTCGTCCGTAAACTTACTTTACAGACATTGCCATTTTTATTTATTTATTTACTATAGAAACAGATAGAGTTATAAAGATTACACTCATAATAATTTCTTTAAAATCTGTCAAGTAGTGTGGCTGTAAACTTTTCTTTCTCTTTAAACTTAGTCAAAGTAATAGCAAATTTTATGATTCATAGTTATCCGGGGAAGGACAGGAATTTGTTGTATTTGGGAAGGGAATGGAGGTATTAGGATATTACTCACTCAAATGAATAGGGGAAAAGCAAGTAGCTGTTCGGGAGACCGGGCATACCCGATGCCATACCATAACGGATATACGTGCTTTTTGTGGTATTAGGTTAGTATAACAAATTATTTTGTATTTTTTTTGGATTTTTAAATAAATAAATAAATATATAGGGACATATTACACAAATTGAGCTAACCCCACAGTAAGTTGTGAACTTGTGTCGTAGGATACTAACTCAACGATATTATATTTTATAATCGATATTTATATAAGTAGATAAACATCCAAGACCCAGGACAATCTGAAATCATTATCGTTTTCCTACATAACCTGACCGGAGATCGAACCGGGGCACCCTCGTGTCGCAGGCTGGCGTGTTGACCACTGCGCCACGGAGATCGCCAACATATTTCCTCGCCAATAAAAAATATATATAACATTATAATCTAAAGAACACAAATGTTCAACAAAAGTGATAAGATTCATATAAACTTTATTTCGTATGCAAATTTTCTCACAGAAAAGACAAATTGGTCACTCATTTGTTTCAACAAATCAATTTAACGATACAATTTCTAAACAGACAATAGACAAATTTAAACATTAATTACGCCATTCAAGACAGTGAAATAAGATTATTCGACCTCTTTTGTCTAAATTAGACCTATCAAAATCGTATTAGTCACATTTGCCGAAACTGTACATTACTGGGAAACTATTAACCTTTACCAATGTCATTAGTAACGAAAGCAGACTTGTACATTAAAATGACATCCTTACTGAAACAACAGCTGTCTTAAATACTTTATTATAATAGTATTAAAGACTAAATTCCTTCTAAGATTGTTATCGGAAATTTTTTATGCAATAACTTGAAAGTTAATTTAGGAGAAATTCAACGGTGTGGTTAAAGGACAAAGGTTGATTATTCCGTGACTTATAGCGGCTCTTAAGACCTTTAGACGTTATCGCTAATGTTTTGGAAAGCTACAGCGAAAGTCGACGCCTGCTACAAGTGCGCTCAAGTAATCTTGATACTTGAATATAATTTGCATGGTATAATACAACTTCGCCAGGTGTCATACAGGATATAAACATAATCTTAAGAATTATCCGATTAAAAAATAAAATGCTACAGAGGAAAACAAGACTTTTATTTTCTACAACATTCGCCCGCGTCAATGTCGGTCCCTCGAGAACAGTACTTTTTCCCGGGATAAAATATACCCTATGTTCTTCACCGTACCCCAGATAACGAGTAAGCAAAATTTCATGATGATCGAATTGAAGATACGGTGTGAAAACGTAAAATAAACAAACTCACTTTCGCATTTATAATATTACTAGCTATTGCCCGCGGCTCCACCCGCGTCAATGTCGATACCTCGGGAATAGTACTTTTTCCCGGGATAAAAGGTAGCCTATGTCCTTCTCCGTACTCCAGAGAACTTGTAAGCAAAATTTCATGATGATCGGTTCAGTAGTTATGGCGTGAAAGCGTAACAAACAAACAAACAAATAAACAAACTCACTTTCGCATTTATAATATTAGTAAGGATATTATGATATAATTATTTTCTATAGAAGATAGAATTGACAGATACAACAGATAGACAGAAATATACGTATTAAAATTTCATAAAAACTTCCGAGTCGTCAAGGTTATATTAATTTAAATAATATTTATATTGTTTTACCAGTTATCAATGTATTTATGTTTAACAATATGATTTTTATACAACGAGACTTGCTTGGGTATCAGTATGCTAAGTATTCCCGTATGTATACTATTGTTTTTAACACAACTGCCTTAAAAAGGATTTTAATGTTTTAGTTCATGTATTTATGTATGTCACTTTTTATTAGAATTCTAACATTATTTCCAGTGACATAGATTGTTTATTTTTTTACGAAAAGATAACATACAGGTGGTCAGTAATAATATCTAGTAATCCATTATTATTGAAAACTTTATTTTAAATTAATTGATATTGAATAATTACAAAATGACTAACATTCTAACCCGACCTCACTTTAAGTGCGACGAGGAGTTGAAGAAGAAGATATGTTGTGACTAAATTTATATTTATTAATATTAATTATTATTAGAATATGATATAGTTTAAAATTTTGTCACCAAATAACGCATAAATTAAAAGTTTGATCCCAGACCTCAGCAGGCCTACTCTCTTTTAACAACTATAGTGTACAAAATGTTGATCGTTACTTCAATTGCGGCTTTCGTTAGAATGAGTATTGTTTTTTAAGTTATTTAATCCGTAATGGGTATTGCAACCATCAAAACGTTGTACATCAAATTTGTCAACAGTTAGCCTAGTAGCCCTGGAGGTTCCAAAGAAATTACAACAGATAAACTACGCTACGCGAGTCGCGACCGAACGGTAGTGAGTCATATTATAAGAATTGAATCTTTATTATCCTTACTAATTATTATAAACGAGAAAGATTCTGAGTACGGATGGATGTTTCCTCTCAATCACGCCCAAACGGCTGAATGGAGTTTGACAACATTTTGCTCACAGATAGGTTATTACCTAGATTCATATACATACATTAATATACATAACGAACGACACGACGTTCCCATGAAGGGGTGACTTAACCCGTCAAAATAAACAACTTTTCCTATGGGACCAATGCTGGGAACTCAAAAAAAAATACATTTACATACAAAACTGTTCGGCCAGCCCGGCAATAATTATGAAAATGTTGAAAAAAATTATAGTTTTCAGCATACAAATAAAATACTGTTCCCGCGAGGTATTAACATACCTTTCATCCCGGAAAATGTATTCGCGGAAACGACATTAACGTGAGCGTAACCGCGGGCGACAGCTAGTCCCGAATAAAACACCTAAAATAAGATGAGAGTTTATCAGGTCTTAGTAATTTGATCAATCATTTTACGTGCTTCTCAATGTGAAGTAAAGTGTATTACAAACCGACTGGTTTTATTATTATTCAGATAAATGAAGGAGTTTTATGAATATTACCATCGGGTATCGCCCACCTTCCTTACCTTTCTTGATATCAAATAGAATAAGTAGGTAATCCGGCTAATATTTTATGGTAATGTAGGTCCTTATTGAAGTAAATTTAATAGAGAGTTATTTAACATACCATTTGTGTCTTAAAGTCAAGTTTAATCCAGGATACGGAAAACTTTCTGAGAGAAGAGTTTTTTATGTCTAAAAAAAGATCAATTCTACCTTTTTCTGCGACTTGTTGAATCACTAGCGACCCGCCTTGACTTCGCACGGGTGCAATCTATTCTAATATTATAAAGTTGAAGAGTTTGTTTGTTTCTTTGTTTTTTTGAACGCGCTAATCTCAAAAACTACTGGTTCAAATTGGAAAATTCTTTTTGTGTTGGATAGTCCATTCATTAAGGAAGGCTTTAGGCTATAAAACATCACGCTGTAACCAATAAGAGCGAAGCATCAATAAAAAATATTTTGAGAACGGGGGAAAATTATTTATCTATACTAAGAAAAAACTAATTAATCATAATAACAGAAATTGCCGCGGACGAACTCGCGGACAACAGCTAGTGTAGATGTAAACATTTCTTTTGAATTACTTTACCTATTAAAAAAAAACTGCATCAAAATCCGTTGCGTAGTTTTAAAGATCCAAGCATCATAGAGACAGACAGAGGAAAGTGACTTTTTTTTACTAAGTATTGAAAGCATTTGTCTCCCATCTAACCTGATTGTCTTTTATACTAAGTAGTGATAATAACTATATAGGAGAGTGTTTTCTGTGGATGTGTTTTCATACAAAAGAGCTTTTTTTTCCAAGTTATTTTATATTTTGAACCAATTTTTCCCAAAAGAGGTTTTTAATATCTACTTTAAAAAAACCATGTGCTAATGCAGAAACCCCAAAGAAAGGATTTTCTAGTAAACAGACCTGAATTTTAATAATGCCATAAAATATTTAATACCATACTTATTAAATATAATTATATAGAAGTTTATTGCTAATATCGCCGACATTGTAGACAAAATAGTTTTACGATTGTTTGTCGATTACCATGTGTGCGATGCGGCGTTTAATGTATTAAAAAATCGTGTCGAAGGCGTACAAAGAGAATATTCTCCTTTAAAGAGTATAATAAATGTTGAACAGAAGTAATGGTTTCTGATGTTTTCGCAATTACACAGTTAAAGAAAATTACTTTAATACGTATAAAAGTGATTTTATTTAAATACAACAGTACACGAGTGAACAGTAGTTTTTCTGCGATGCATAAAATAATGACTTTAAAAATACGATCAAGACTATTAATCCTTATATAAATATGACGAATTTTCAGTCTAATTAGAAGAATTAGCGGATCACATAGATACTTAGAGACAAGTCATTAAAATTATATTTACGCATCACGCACACGCTAAGTAGCTATCAACCAGTGCGGTCATTTGATATAAAAAACCTTACAGAGTGACAACAGAAAAAAGGTCAATGCTGCGTAGAAAATTCCATAGACACAAAAAATAAATCTAAAAAAATACTGGCTGGAAAATCTTCGTTTGAGAATAAAAAAGTGAACAACGATAAACAAAAAGTGAAAAGTAGCGAGACGCGTGTCGGGCGCCGTTTACTTCCGATACCAATCTTCCCGCGGACGGACGTGCCTCCAAGTGAAACCATGTGCGAAGTGTAGTGCGAAAATGTGTGAAAACTCGTTTGACATCTCCACCGGCGGGAAGAGATAAATTTGGATTTCGAATTTCGATTTGACATTATGATTTTTAAAAGGACTTTTTTGTTTTTTGTGGTGTTGGCGGGAGTTTTGAGTTCGGATACAGAGAATGACGTTTTGACATTACAAGACGAGTTAGATTTGAAAGATGAGGTGCCTTCGGATAGGAGAAGGCCTGTGAATGAACAAGAGAAGGATATTTTGCTGTTGGATGCTTTGGGGAGGCGGAAGGGGTCCTATCACAATGCGTACAGTTCATCGCAAGAGGACGACTCTATCATGGATCTTTTGGGAAAAAGTAAGTTTTAGTTAATAAATTAGTGGCGTAAAATTGTATGACGTTACAGTTATAAGTTAAAACTTTTTCTGTGTTTTTATATTAGCATTAAAATATAATTGGATACATAATTATGTACAGCTGGATTATGAACTCCCTAGCAATATTATAGTGATGGAATCAGAATTCCAAATGGAATGTACACTTACAAGAAAAAAAGGTAATTTATGAAGAAAAAATATCACTTCCAATTTAAATTTTACCAGCTGATCGATGAATTTGTATAGGGGGCAAAATTTTTTAAATTTCTATATTAGCATATAAGTGAAATAAAGGTATTTCCGTAGACGTGACTTTTGTCAGTCAGTCTGTTGTATTGACTTTTGTTTACGTTTTCATCTTTTATCAAACGAAGCTAAACATAGAATCTGATTAAGGAGATCGTTGAACCTCCTATCTGTGAGTGTTTTTGTTTGTGTTTCGTGTGCGTAAGTGGCCAATACTAGTGTCAGATTTTTCAAGCTGCTTATAGGTATCTGGCATAGCTTAACGACTGCCATCAATGATGACAGCCGGAACCAACGGCTAAACGTGCCTTCCGAAGCAAGGAGGAACTCGAGATATTTTTTATGCCTCTTGCGGTCTATCACAGTGGGGACTGGACCCAGGGTTGCTGAACATGCGTTAGCGCTTTTAATGGTTATAACCTGGGCCATCGGGCTTCTCCTGTAAGTGCTTAATTTTGTAATTTAAATGCTACACGAGCGATTTAAAAAAAACGGCGTACATGTAGGTTGCTTTGGGCAAATCCCTCGAAAATCTTTTACGATCTACGCGTAATGTAATGGTCATTGAAATGTAGCAACTGGTACATTTCAATGACCATTTATTGCCAGGATTGGTTGGTTTCATGGTTCATTTATGTATGTATTTGTATGAGTTTCTTTATCCCATCTTATTAATGGTATTTTTGGTTTTTAATTAATAAGATTTATTTCTGTGTTCATAATAAAACAGTTAAGGTCATAGTTTCATTCTTTCGTGTGAATGGTATTGAAATGACCACAGATTGATAAGTAAGCAGATTGAACATATGAGAACATATTAACATATGAGATTTATAGCGTGCCAGAATCTCAAAATCTTATTTTGACATACATTTCAATTAAGGTTTTTCTATATATTAGTACGTGTTAAAAATATAATCTCATCAATATGTTTGTCAACAATTATTTTATTTTCGCTTATTTTTAACACAATACCAACATCTAAATTTTCTTCTTCTATCATAATATGATAGTGTATGAAGAAAATAAGAGAAAGAAGACAAAGAAAATATTGAGTGAGTGAGATATTCCCTTTCGTATGTTAAGTACCGGAGGCACAAAATTGCCCATGTTTTTAAAACCGTTTATCTAGTGGTTAGACACAACTAAAATAACACTATAATAAAATGATTATTTGTATTGAAGGTTAGCGCTATGCAGCATAGCAAAAGATTTTCAAAATTTTTGTTGTGGTAGAGCCACGCTACCGGCAAGATTCCTTTTTGCTAGTAGCATGAATGGGCCGGCTCGTCCGGGGAAGTACCACACTCTCACAGAAAACGACGTTTGAGTAGAAGCTTTACCGCTTCTATGCTTCGTTCGGTGAGTGAGAGAGCCGGAGGCCCATCCTTTCCCCATTTCCTCCCCCCATGTCCTTTCCCCAACTCCTTGAAAGGCAGGCAACGCTCCTGTTACACCCTGGTGTTGCAGTTGTCCATGGGCAGCGCTGGTCGCTTACCATCAGGTGACTCGCTTGCTCGTTTGCCGTCCCATACCATTAAAAAAATTTCAATGTAAAAGATATACTGTTTTCAGATTATATATAAAAAAAATTGACTGTAAAGTCGGTTTACGGACGAAAATGTTATGTAATAACGGTATAAACAAACGCTTAGCCCCATCATGCTTCCTCTCTATCGCTTGTTCCGCGCACTCGCTTGCACGTGGAACGTGACACTTTTTTGCGCGTGCTGGCGTTAATCGATTTATAACGCAAACAATATATTCTGTTTTAAGTCAAAAGTTTCATGTCTGTGAAAATGACGTAATCTATCTTTATCCTCTTTACGTAATTTGGTTTCGGATACTGATTTTTAGAACTGTTAATCATTATAATTATGTAATTACTTCTTACGAAGTTCTAGGTAATAGATAATTAGATTTTGGATGAGTCATGCCACTCTTTCTTCTGTACCGGAATAAGATAAAATTGAAAGTGTGAAGACGGCAGCTGCAATGTAGCCGAAATACAAACATGACATTTAAACAAACCAATGTATACTCAGTCCATATACCTAGGTTCTAAGGTTTTCAAAAATTGTAAATTGACGTCTTTTGGAGAAAATGCGCTGTGTAGTTTGTTTACTTGTTCTAAACTCCACTTTGGAAGCGGCATTAAACTTAGCCATATATGTAAATTTTCAACGTCACCAATTGTTGAGAAGTGACAATTAATAAGTGTTCAAAGAAACCTTTATTAAATAAACGTTTTGAATTTGAATTAGACAAATCTCAAAAATAATCGCGTTATGTCCTGTAGAGACAATATGTAATAGTAATAAAAAAACCAACAAGTTGCACTCCGGGAGCGCCAGCAGAAGTAAAAACTCTATGCGGTTGAAAGAAATATTACTTCCTCTCCTACGCCGCGCCGGCGATCTCAGGTCACGCATCCTTCTTACGAATTTATGATCAGGTCATTCATTTTTGCTAGTAGCATGAATGGGCCGGCTTGTCCGGGGAAGTACCACACTCTCACAAAAAATCGACGTTTGAGTAGGAGCTTTACCGCTTCTATGCTTCGTTCGGTGAGTGAGAGAGCCGGAGGCCTATCCTTCCCCCATTTCCTCCCCCATGTCCTTTTCCTAACTCCTTGAAAGGCCGGCAACGCTCCTGTTACACCCTGATGTTGCAGTTGTCCATGGGCAGCGCTGGTCGCTTACCATCAGGTGACTCGCGTGCACGTTTGCCACCCCATAACATAAAAAAAATAAAGGTCACATGACCTGACGCAATACTGTAATTTTTTACCCATCCCAAAAATTGCACAACGTCGCTAAAGAAGTTTACACTTCAATTAAATAAAAAAAATTAGAACTATTATTCGGTAGTAAATTACTTGTCATCATCATCATCATCAGGTCTTTTTAGTCTCCACTGCAGGAGCACGACCCTCTCTGTACTACCGGAGCCATACTTGGCCAGAGCAGATAGAGGATTTTGCCTACACTCTCCTCGCTGGCCAGACGGGTAGGAGAGGTCTCATTAATGTTTATGAGCTTTGTTTAGCTTGTAATTCTTACGACCTCCATGGGAAGACTAGGAGTGGTACTATTCTACTCTGCCAGAAACTACTTGTAGTAATTAAATTAAGAAATAAAATATCTTGAAGAAATTCCACGCGAGCGGTGTTTGAACCTCCGACCTTAGGTCTCTGTACCTTATTTCGGTATGGATTTATTTATATCTTTCATGCTGGTCTGGGAGATAATACTTATAAAACACGTAGAATGCCCCAGCTGCTTCTCTTCCCACGCAGATCGTAAAAGCCGATTGAGGGAATGGGCGAAAATGTGAGACGTCATGTCAACAGGCGATGTGGCTAGCAATCCATCACTACTTTGATTCTATTTTCCACCTACATCATGCTAAATGTGGCCATAAAGTCTTATGGACCTAGGCTCTGTCCCCTGCAGGGAAACAAGACGAAATACTATGTATGTATGTATATATTATTTCTCAATTTAATTAGAGTATGTCAGAATAGCTGTGTGGTACCCGGCAGAGTAAATTAGGACCACTCCAAGTCTTCCTGTGGATGTCGTAGAAGGCGACTTATGAAATACAAGCTAAACAAAGCTTATAAACATCTAAGAGACCTCTCCAACCCGTCTGGCCAGCGTGGAGAGTGTAGGCCAAGTCCTCTGGCTGCTCTGGCCAAATATGGCCCTAGTAGTATAGAGAGGGTCGTGCTCCTGTAGTGGAGACTAAAAAGGACCTGATGATGATGTCAAAATAGATTGTGAATGCAAGAAGTACTTATAAAAACACTTGTAATATTTTCGTTGTTTTCATTATTGCGTATATAATTAAGAAAATGATAGGCGTTAGTTTGCTCATGTGATTGTTTGTTTTACGTGTGTGTAAGTGGCCAACACGGGTGTCAGATTTTTCAAGCTACCTAAAGGCATCTGACGTAGTTAACGACTTCCATAAAAAATGACAACAGACGGTACCTACGACTTAACGTGCCTTCCGAAGCATGGAGGAGCTTATTTCATGCCACTTGCGGTCACCCATCACAATAGGGACTACGGACAGGGTTGCTTAACATGCGTAAGCGATTTCAATGCTCACGACCATTACCGGGCTCCTCCCTTTGCCCATGTAACTTATAAATTGTTTAGCTAATTTTTTTTTTATCAAACACATTTTGAAAAATATTGCTGTATTTTTGTCATATCATGATTCATTCAAACTCAATTCTAATACATTTACTTACGCAGACACAAATTTCACCCTTTTATCGTTGGAATACCAAAGAGTCGAACTAAACGCTTTGACAGTTCCTTTTTGGTTCGAGTAGCTAAGGTGTGGAATGAATTGCCTGCGTTTATATTCCCAGACAAGTACAATCCCGGGATATTCAAAAGTAGAATAAATGGGTATCTCTTGAATTGGCATGTAACATCCTCGTCTTCATCGTCACTTACCATCAGGTGAGATGGGAGACAAATGCCTACTTCAATTATTAAAAAAAAAAAGAGATAATTTATTTTGCGTGCTTCCGCCACCAGTTAGTTCATGCAAACTATTTTTTGTTTGCATGAACTAACTGGTGGCGGGGTTAAAGTAACACCTGAATCTATTAACTATCAATTCATAACATTTATTAATTGACATCGAATTATTATTTACTAGCTTTCGCCCGCGGCTCCGCCCGCGTCAATGTCGATCCCTCGGGAATAGTTCTTTTTCCCGGGATAAAAGGTAGCCTATGTCCTTCTCCGTACTCCAGAGAACTTGTATGCAAAATTTCATGATGATCGGTTCAGTAGTTACGGCGTGAAAGCGTAACAAACAAACAAACAAATAAACAAACAAACAAACAAACAAACTGACTTTCGCATTTATAATATTAGTTAGGATCTTTCTATTTTACCTTTTCCCACTATTATTTAAGGTCGGAACACTATATCAGTCTCTTCAACTTCGATCTATCGCTGGTAATATCCTCTATTACACCCTTCTTACCCATGTCCTCTCTTACGCACTCCATCCACCATTTCTTTGGTCTTCCCCTATTTTTACGATGTCTTAATTCCATTCCCAAAACTTTTATCCTAACTAATAGGATATTGGACTAAAAAAAATGGTATGTTCGCCTTTTAGATAACTAGCTTTCGCCCGCAGCTCCACCCGCGTCAATATCGATCCTTTGGGAATAGTGCCTTTTCTTGAGATAAAAGGTAGCCTATGTCCTTGTCCGTACTCCAGAGAACTTGTATGCAAAATTTCATGATTAGCGGTTGAGTATTAGTAAGGATAAGAATTCAAAAATATTTGATACGTATTTTTTCTTTTTATTCTTATTTAAAATGTTACGAAGATACATTGTTAAAATCGAAAATATGTGATGAAAAATTTTTTGCCACAGGTAGGATTTGAACCTACAAGCTGCCGTAGCTTCAAATCACCGCGGCGAATTTGTTCATCACATATTATAGTCAGTTCAGTGGTTGAAACCATCGACGGGCTAGATGTCGAAGGTTGTAGGTTCAAATCCTACCTGTGGTGAAAAATTTTTTCATCACATATTTTCGCTTTTAATATTAAACCGAGCATTGTAATGCTATTAATATAATATACATTGATAAGATACATTGGTTCAAAATATCGCATGACGTCACACGTGGGTTCGTTTTATACTAACAAGTGACGTATTTAGCCCCCACTCCTGAACTTTAATGCGCTATATCTAAGTATTGTTATGTTATTTCGACGAAGCAAAAGATACGGGTCGAATATTTTTTTTTTATAAAAGGCGGACTAAATAATTGATCTTTTTTTCGTATCTTGTCCGATCCCTATTTTAAAAATGCGAAAATGAGTCTGTTTGTCACGCCTTCCCACCCTATTCTACTGAACCGATCGTCATGGAATTTGCATACCCGTTGTCTGGGGTATGGATAAGGACATAGGGTACATATTATCCCGGGAAAAAGTACTGTTCCCGAGGGATCGACATTGACACGGGCGGAGCCGCGCGTGAAAGCTAGTAGATATTTAATAATACTATTTATTGATGAATAAAAAAGGTAATGTGATTCCTGAGTAAAAGACATCAACGCGCATGAATTCGCTACACGTTGGTATACGCATTAAAAAACTAACGTAACGTTGGAAGGAAAACGAGGCCGTGCAAGAAAAAGATAGTGTGATGATTTGGCGATGATGAAAATTGGCGATCATTAACAACGGATAGAGACAAATGACCCATAAGAGGGAATCCTCTGCCCAGCTGTGTTACACAATAAGCTAGAAAAAAAGTTGGATGATCGAAATTATAAACGTAAACATTTTGTCATTTTTGTAAGTAACAGTTTCATCATCGTCATCAGGTCTTTTTAGTCTCCACTGCAGGAGCATGACCCTCTTTGTACTACCGGAGCCATACTTGGCCAGAGCAGACAGAGGATTTGGCCTACACTCTCCTCGCTGGCCAGACGGGTTGGAGAGGTCTCATTGATGTTTGTGAGCTTTGTTTAGCTTGTATTTCCTAAGTCGTCTCTTACGACATCCACGGGAAGACTTGGAGTGGTCCTATTCTACTCTGCCGGAAACCACACGGCTAAAGTAACAGTTTAACAGTTTAAGCATTTACAACTTAACTATTTTAACATATTTAGAGAACTGACTGGTAATGAAAGCACACATATTAAAATCAAAGTGCAAAAAATCACTATTGACTTTAATGAACTTTTCCAAATCAACAGTTTCTAACAATGAGGCTATTGAAAATTAATAAAACTATTGATAAGGTGGAATGGAGATATAGAGATTGAATATATTTAACAGATGGTATATCTAGTTAGTAACAAAGATGGGAGGCTTTTGCCCAGCCGTGGGACCTAAAAAGCTATTAATAAAAAAAATATAGGATAGATTTAGTTCATAAAACTCATTCATCTTAGTTCGTAGATCTATATCTACACTTATTATTAAAAAGAAGAAAGATTTGATTGTTTATTGTTTGAATTGACTCTTCCATGCTGGTCTGGAAGAAAAGAAAAAAACGCAGAATTCCCTCGATCGGCTTTTACGATTTGCGAGGGAGGAGAAGCAGCTGGTACATTCTACGTTTTTTCTTGTCTCCCAGACCAGCATCGAAGATGGGAATGCTGTTGTTTTTGCGATTTTATCATCGCCCGCCACCTAACGTCAACCCTCTTTACGAATGCTTTTGTTGCACGGGATATTGATGCTCATCCCTTTAGTCTCCTTTTACAACATCCATGGGAGTGATCGTGGTCCTGTATACTAGGCCATAGACCACAGACTTAATATTCGTCTTGTATCATCATCATCATCATATCAGCCGCAAGAAGTCCACTGCTAGACATAGGCCTCTCCCAAAGATTTCCAGAATGACCGGTTGAAAGCGGCCTGCATCCAGCGTTTCCCTGCGACCTTGATCAGATCGTCCGATCACTTGGTAGTAGGGGGTCTGACGCTGCGCTTGCCGGTACGTGGTCACCATTCGAGAACCTTTTTGCCCCATCGGCCATCGGTTCTTCGCGCTATGTGCCCCGCCCACTGCCACTTCAAAGAGCTAATCCGCTGAGCTATGTCGGTGACTTTCGTTCTTCTACGGATCTCCTCATTTCTGATTCGGTCACGCAGAGAAACACTGAGCTTGGCCCTCTCCATTGTTCTTTGAGCGACCTTGAGCTTTCTTAGAGGCCCAGACCACGTTTCTGAGCCGTAAGTCATCACTGGTAACACACATTGATTGAAGATTGAAGATTCTTCTTGTATACTGACAAATATTACTTAACGTGAGTTATCTCAATCCGATCACGCAATGAGTGAAAATGATTTGCTCGGTCGTTGACTATAGCGTGTCCACTGCTCATCTGAGCGTTATGTATGATCGGTTTTGTATTAACTATATATGGTCAAAGATGATTAATGTATGTGATAAATTATGTCACGTTGTGTTTGTTGAATGTCTTTCTATGCAGGGGTTCTTGAACCTTTGATTGTCGATGGATGTTACAGCTCTATGAGAAGTTAATTTTGATAGTTGTTTTTTAGTATAGAAGCGGCACATTGAATTTCTATTAAAAAAAAATATTTAGAAAGGATGACTAGCGCAAGACTGTATTAAATTGTGAGAAAAAAGTCTCATAATTATTTCGTGTAGTTGACACGGTCAATCGACCATGCACACCCCGGTATCAGAGTTCTTCGGAACCGCACCTCTCGGCCTCTGAAGTGGTTCCTCTAACGACTACGGTGATTCAAGCCTGCAATGTCCTAACCAAATTGGAAACAACTAAATAAAGTCTGTTTCCCGTGGGGATCTGTTGTAATCAACAGACAAACGCCTTAACCACTGGAACACGGGGGCAGTTGGAAAAAAAGATAAGCCCATGCCTGGCCTTGGGCTGAGAATGATCAGTGATGAAATAAAATAATATTTTTTCAAATCGGTTTTTAATTTATTGTCTTATGTGGTAACATACATAGAAAAAAGGATTCCTCTTTTTAGGGTTCCGTATCTCAAAAGGAAAAAACGGAACCCGTATAGGATCACTTTGTTGTCCGTCTGTCTGTCTGTCAAGACCTTTTTCTCAAGTCTACTAGCCCTTAGAGCTGTAAAAAAAACAAACTTATAAGCCAACGCAATCAAAAGATACAGCTGTTTATGCCATAAATTTTCGACATTCGCAAGGGAATCTAAACCGTACTTCCCGTGAACCCAGAATCTTGAAATTTGGTAGGAAGCAACGTCTTATAGCACAGATAAAGGAAAACTTGCGAAAAGCATACATTTTCAGTTACATCATATAATAAAAATATTTTTATTATTACAAATTTATTATAGATAATGGTACGGAACCCTACGTGTGCGAGACCTACTCGCACTTGGCTGGTTTTTTTTATTAGTCAAATGAATTTTACGTAAAATAAAATCTACGTTTACTCGAATTATCGCGTAGTTAACGCGTGAGTATCGTAAAACTGTGCATAAAAAAATGTGCTTCCGTCGATGCTGCCATTCGGAAGGAATTTGTTGGGTCTGTGACGGGAATGAAGTTATTGGGATAACTCTGATGAATGGAAAGCAAGGAGCAGCTTGGGAGGCCAGGCGCGAGTAACCGATGCCAAACCTGCAACTACCGGCCAAGCGATTGAGGATGATCCCCTGATGATGATGATGATGATGATGGTGGACCTATTACTCATGTCTTTAGTTAATGTAATTTCTCTATTTCTTTCCAGTGATCCCACAAACTTGCCGGTACCGGGGCGCTCGCTACCCCTGTGGCCTGAGCATATCTTGCGTGTTGGGGGGCGGTAAGCCCCTCGACCTGTGCTCAGGGGGTATGATCTGGGCGTGCTGCGTAGATCGGGACACCACGGAACGGCCCAGTGAGATCGCTCCGGTGGTACATAATGCCAGTAAGTTTTATTATTTTGTTTTTATTTTTTAATTCTGGGGGAAAAGAAAGGAATATAATAGAGAGTTCTTTATAACCCCCTATTTATAACAAGTGTCCAATATTTTTTTATACAATATGTAAAGAAAACCTGTCAGATCGTTGAAGGGGTCATTCATCCCGTCGATATAAACATCTTTTTCTATAGGATAAAAGCTGGAAACTCAAAAAAATGCTTTTTTTTAAACGTTTGGCCGCCCGGTCAATTTAATTGAGAACGTAAAAAAAATTGAGTTCCCAGCATTGGTCCCATAGGAAAAGTTGTTTATATCGACGGATTGAATCACTCCTTCGGACAGTGTTTTCTTTATATATTGTATATCTATTATAAAATCTATCATATAACTTTGTTATCTAGTATTGCTTGATTGTTTTATTTTTGTTGTAAATATTACTGAAAAATCATATACCTTACGCATATGATTTTTCAATATTGTAACCTTGACTGAAACTTACTCTTGATATTCAGAGGGCTTACCCTGTAAATATCAAGATATAGATATGCCGGTACCTTATAGTGTTGTTTTGTTATTTGTCTTATCAACACGAAATAGCTTAACTTTTGTAGACCGAAGGGTAACCTTATCTATCGTCATGAGGTTACTCATTAAGATTCTCATAGAAATGAGGCAACTGTGATGTTACTCCACTCGCATAGAATGAAGACGTATTTAACGAAAACCAGTTCTAGTTTTTCCTGTGTTAATTTATCTCTTCCTTAATCCCTTAACAATGTGTTTTTGTACAATTATTTATCAGGAATTCAGGATTTGTGATAAGATATACAAAACGACTTTAAATTTCGACATTGCACAAATATTCTGTTTCATCTTGGTAAAGTAGTAGATTTTCCCTATTTTCATGAGAACAGAGTGGGTATATGCTTAAAAGAAGACTTCGTCAACTAGTTTATACAAATCAGCTTGTAGATGAGGAAATAAATAACTTTTTATATTATTTATTTTTATTATATCTCCGATTACTGGTGACTGGTGACCCGGCGGTTCCGTGTGACTTACAACCAGGATGGGCCCTTCTGGCAACAACTTTAAGCCCATTCGGCAAAAGATAAGAGTTGCTGCTCTCCAAAGGCTATTGCCATTGTTTCTCACATTGACCCTTCGGACTATGCATGCATGAAATCGCTGCACATTAGGCAATATAAGTTTTGCTTTCTCCGCAAGCCTTGCGCACACAGGTAACGCCCAAAGCCGAGGACCGTCACCCTTTTGTGATGTTGTCTATACAGGTTGAGGGCACTCTGTTCTTGCCTCAAAAGAAGGGTGAAGTAGCGAAAGCTCACTTGTAGCTAGCTACATAGCCAATTTTTATTATTAACCTTAATTGTCCCACTGCCAGGCAAATGTCTCTCCCATCTTCTTCCACTTATCTCTATCAGATGTTACTCCCGACCAGTTTCTCAAAAAAGCGTCTAGGTCGTCTTTCCAGCGCTTTCTCGGCCTACCGCGGCAACGATGACCATCTACAGGCGACCACTCTGTTGCTGTCCTAGCCCATCTATCGTCCCAGTTCCATATTAGTACTGCGACTTTGGTGCGCACATCAATGATTCCCGTTTTTGAGCCAAGTGTAGCATTTGGGATTCTATCTGTCCTTTTTACTCCTAACACACTTCGCTCCATTCCTCTCTGGCAAATCTTGAGTTTGGACTGCAACTCTTCAGTTAGTGACCATGTCTGACACCGTAGGTTAGGACGGGCAAAATATACATGTCGATAAGTTTGCGCTTTAGTGACAATTAAAAATAATACTTACTAAATATATATTTTCATGAAGTCATTAGGTTCCACTATAAATTGATTACCACCTACAACTGAATTTGTGTCTAACTTTGTATATAAATTTCTCAGAAACATGTCACTAATACCGTGTTACTTACAAGTATAATGTCGTAAATAATGGGTTATGTTATGTTGTGTACAAAAGTACTCGTATGTTGTTAGTTTGTTCGCATGATGCAAATCGAATTTGATGTACGAGTTACATTTGAAATGCACTGACCACAGAAATCTAGATTAAGTTTACCCTTGATAAGATGTTTGATTCTTCACGTGAGATTACAGGACATATTTTGAGGACACCCTATAATTTTATTATCAGTACTTTATATATCAGCAGTACTTTATATATCTTTCATGCTGGTCTGGGAGAAAAGAAAAAACGTAGAATATTCAACTGCTTCTATTATCGCGCAGATCGTAAAAACCGATCGAGGAAATGGGTAAAATCTGAGGAATCATGTCATTAGGCGAGGCGGCTAACAACACATCGCTATTTTGATTCCGTTTTCCACCTAATGCCTACCAACATGCTTAACGTGGCCTTCAAGTCTTGTAGACATAGGCTTAGTCTAGCCCGCAAGAGAAGAAGACGTGATACTATGTATGTTTGTATGTTATATATCAGAAAAGCACATGGGAATTAAAACACGCCTGCAAAGTCGCGGGAATGAGCTACTAACAAATTACTAAAGTACTAGCTGTCGCCCGCGGCGCGCTCGCGTTAATGTCGATCCCGCGGGAAGAGTACTATTTTTCGGGATGAAAGGTAGTCTATGTGTTAATCCAGGTAGTATCCTATCTGTGGGCAAAATTTCGTCAAAGTCAAAGATTTTTATTCAAAATTAGATACATGTATCTCTTTTTGAACGTCATATTTGTATTTGTTATATTTTGGTTAATTTATGCAAAATCGAAATACTTCTAGCGTTTCGGAACGACCACTGGTAAGAAGAATACGCCGAAAGAAACTCAATCCAGACTTGGTCCCTATGCGCCTGAAGGGCTCCGATTACATTGTTTATATGTACAAATGCTTGGCAATTAATATTAAATAAATTTATATTAATTGCCAAGCATTTTTATCAATTATATAATCAGCAATGCAGTAATAAGCATTTTTTCTAACTGGTTTTGTACAGTCGCTTTAAACTTAAGTATAGGCAGACCTTAGCCGTGTGGTATCCGGGAAAGTAGAATACGACCACTCCAAGTCTTCCCGTGGATGTCGTAGAAGGACTTAGGAAATACAAGCTAAACAAAGGTTATAAACATCTAAGAGACCTTTTCAACCCGTCTGGCCAGCGTGGAGAGTGTAGGCCAAGTCCTCTGGCTGCTCTGGCCAAGTATGGCCCTAGTAGTACAGAGAGGGTCGTACTCCTGTAGTGGAGACTAAAAAGGACCTGATGATGATGATGATGATGATAAGCAGACCTAATATTTCTGCAGTTCAGCCGTTTTGGCGTGATTGAATAACGAATAATAAACATACAAATTTTTGCATTTATATATTAGTAGGATTCCAACAATAAGAATTGCATTCAGAGGTCGTAGACACAACGTCACAATTTCGCACGGTGATTCACTAATTGAATTGAATAGTGAACAGTGATGTAATGATACGTGTGAACTGCCTTAGCTTTGTAAGGCAACATTTCACTGAGGCTGTTTACGGTATGAATTATTACGACATAAAAACATACATAGTGACAAGCATTAATAAGTATTCCATTATATATGTCGAGTCTTAGGGCTATTTTAAGCGGTAAGTTGATTCATGTTTCATAGTCAGGGCTCCGAAATACTAGCTTCACAACACTTCTAGGCTTTTAATTTACAGATTCCAATCACAAACAATCGATAAACTTCAATGATCAGCTCGATTCTAATGGATATTGAAATGCGGTGGACGCGATGTGCTCACGGCTCGACGCTTAAATCACAAGTGCGTCGATTTCGTTGTTCGGCTGACGTCAACAGATGGCGCGACTTGATTTATATTTAACTGCCTCCGTGGTCCAGTGGTTAATGCGTTTGCTTGGGTAGACCCGGGCGTCGTGGGTTCAATTCCCACGGGAAGCATACTTTGTATAATTGCTTTCAGTTTGATTAGGACATTGCAGGCTTGAATCACCTGATTTTCTGATAATAAAGATGCAAACTTGTTCATTTTGACGGGCTGAATGGTGGCTCAGCCCTGGAGTGGAGAGGATTCAAAGGAATAACACGCAAAAAATGCTTTCAACTCAGAGTCAAATGGAATGGCGATGATTTAAGCGTACGTGTGAGAATATTCACTAAGTACTTACTAAGTAACCCAGCATTTCGCTAAGGTTATTCTTTATTTTATTTCGAGCCATCATGTGTCCCACGGCTGGGCTGGGCAAAGGCCTCCCTCCTCTTCCATTTTTTGCTAAGGTTAACTATATTTTATTCATACGACACTGTTACGACACCACACATCATACGACGTCGAGAATGTGCGACACACTCTCACTGTGCGGTACAAGTCAAAGGAGACAGTTCTCAAGAAGGTATCTCAAGAGTCGGCAACGCATCAGCACCTCGTCTGGTGTTGCAGTTGTCCATGGGCGACAGGGGCCACTTTTCATCAGGTGGTTCATCTGCTCGTTTGCCGTCAAATATAAATAAAAAAAAGGCAGAAATAGAAATTTCGTCAAATTATCCGTGTCTTACTAAAAAGGAAAATCAGGCTTCGAAAATATCTATTCGCTTTACTTGGTGATCTAGGTAAAAAAAAACTAAAGTAAAAATTTGATTATGAAACTATGTTTTTTTATAAATGATATATTCTTAATAAATGATAATAGATATATAGAGGAAAATTACACAGATTGACCTAGCCCCTTGTAATTTGTGAACATATGTCGCCAACTTCATCTTTAAGAACTTGTTAATCTTTTGTACAAGCATCATTGTAGTAAAATCTTGCTAGACAACTTAGAAAAACATCGCGGTGAATTTAGCTCTGAATTTTGGTGTAATTGTCGTCTATTTGCTCGCTTGCGTCATGCAGGTGAGACAGCAATACCCTGGGAATAGGTCCATCGCCAACACAGAGATGTAATATTCTGATATCTATGATTGCCAAGGTCGCAGCCAGCAAAGTCTTGAAGATCATTTGTCGTTACACCATAAATAATTCTATACTATTTACTTTATTATTCAATAAAAATGTTAATGTTATAACTGAAACCTACATCATCTACTTAAATCAAATCTTGTGTCAATATTGGGATACCCTATAGTATTTTATTACAGTTATTTTTGTATGATTACTTCGTTGTAGCGTATAAAATATCCTTTCCGCTACCTTCCGTACCCAGCACTACACAAGTTCACGCGCTGATTCCTCCAAGACGTACTCGTAGCTTATTTCCGGAGGCGTACATTCAAATTCGTAAGAGTGTCGTAATAACTATTATGTTTACACTTTCACAAGTTAGTGATAACTGTACGGCGATTGGGGCTGCTTATGGCGCTGTGCATCAGAGGAATACCGTAAAAATAATAAGGTATTCTTTGAAAAATAAGGCTTACTGCGCGACGAAAAAATACACGTTTTACGGTATTCCTCTGATGCACAGCGCCATAAGCAGCCCCAATCGCCGTACAGTTATCACTAACTTGTGAAAGTGTAAACATAATAGTTATTAAAATAAAAAATTAAACGTTTTACGGTATTCTTCTGATGCACAGCGCCTTAATTGGCTTTTGAACATACAATCCACACTTCTATACTAATATTATAAATGCGAAAGTAACTCCATCTGTTTGTCTGTCACTTTTCACGCTTCAACCATTGAACCGATTTGGATGAAATTTGGCATGGAGGTTGTTTGAGGCCCGGGGAAGGACATAGGATACTTAATTAATCCCGGGAAATTCTATACGTGTGCCGTTCCCGAGGGATCGACATAAACGCCCGGTTCGCCTCCTCCTTAGGCAGCCACTGCTTATTTACGTATAGAATAGAAGTCAGCAGTCTCCCCTTTAGAATACTTAACTAATATTCTCAATAATCAGGCTAGAAAATCACTGCATGAGAATTAAAATGCCGTTACTTTTTTACGTTCCTCGCCCAATATGCCAATACAATGTATAATTAGACTCAAGCAAGCGTGACCTCCGAAACCTATACTTATTATTACAGTTTCCCTACATTCTTTAAATAGTTTCCTAAACTATTTTAAAACATCTAATTGTATACTGCGGTAGTAATTTACTTGTCGTATTCTTGTGATTACTTGGCGTTAATTTGTATTTAATATATTAAGAAAAGAGTCTCCTCCTCCCCTCTCCTTACCATGGAGGTCGTAAGAGGCGACTTAGGAAATACAAGCTAAAAAAAGCTCATAAACATCAATGAGACCTCTCCAACCCGTCTGGCCAGCGAGGAGAGTGTAGGCTAAATCCTCTGTCTGCTCTGGCCAAGTATGCCTCCGGTAGTACAGAGAGGGTTATGCTGCTGCAGTGGAGACTAAAAAGACCTGATGATGGTGATGATGATAAAAAGAGAATAGGCTAGTTTCATGGGTCAGAGGTTTAGACTAAAAAGTCTGGAATTTCGACGTTCCACGGCAGATCTTTGCGTACTACACAAGGTAGCTAATGGACGGATGGGTAACAAATTATTGGAAAGATTGAACTTCAAGATCCCACCCATTAGCCAGGGTTCCAAAATTATTTAGTATTCCAGTGGCCAAGAATAATGTAGGACAGAATAATCCCATGTATAGAATGGCTGAGTTGTATAATGTCACCATGAGGAATGTAAATATTGATTTATTGGCAGATAGTTTTTCAAAATTTAAAAGCGTTGTATCAAATAGAAATTAATATAGTTCTTGTTGGTTTCCTTTTTTATTATGGCTAGCTCAATTTGTGTGATATGTCCCTATACATCTATTATTATTTATTATCAGGGACTAATCATCATCATTTCGAGTAGGTGTCACGGTCAATCGACCATGCACACCATGGTGTCAGAGTTCTTCGGAACCGCCTCTCGGCCTCTGACGTGGTTCCTTTAACGACTACCTGATGGCAGCCGGGACCACCGGCTTAACGTGCCTTCCGAAGCACGGAATCATCTTTATTATCAGACAATCAGGTGATTCAAGCCTGCAATGTCCTAACCAAACTGGAAACAACTAAACAAAGTATGCTTCCGGTGGGAATCGAACCCACGACCCCCGGGTCAACAGGCAAACGCCTTAACCTCTGGACCACGGGGACTGTTGTCAGGGACATCAGACATCAGGGACTAATAACGGCAGAGTTTGCTAAAAGTGTAGCAAACTGTGATGTCACACGGAACTTTAACGAGCTATATCTTTATATTTTTTTGTTTTATTGACAAAAAAACCTGTTCAATTTTTTTGTTTATCTTACTGACGGACAAATATTATTTTAAAGTGATAACTTCGCGGCGTTGTGCACTTTTTGGGATGGGTACAAATTGTTAAACTCGCGACAGGCAGGATACGTTACCTGATCGAAAATTCGTAAGACGGACACGTAACATAAGACCGCCGGCGCGGCGTAGGAAAAGAATATCTCTGTCTCTTTCTACCGCGTGGAGTTTTCACTTCTGCCGGTACTCCCAGAGTGCAACCCGTTGTTTTTTTTAGGAAACTAGGGGATTGTTGATTACCGTCGAAAGTGGCCAATTTTCGCGGTAATACGGTAATACCAAGCAACACTAAGAATACTACAAGTACTTTACTACTGAAGTAGAGCTTCAGATAATTAAATTTGATCTAATTTTGGAGTAACAGAATAAAAAGTCGGGTGGCGCTAGATTTGCTTATCCAAGGCACCAAATAGACGAGCAGCACGTTGCTGTTGACCAGTCAACTACAAGATGTCGACAGATGCAACTGCAGCTGTCGACAAAGCCAACTGCAGCTGTCGACAGAGCAAGCTGCAGCTGTCGACACTGTTCGGCAGCGGAATTTGACATGTCGACCGATGCAACCCACCAATGACTGCGAAAATGCTACTGCCGAACAGAGCCGACAGAAGCACTTTGCCGTCGATCAGTCACTCTTTCGACAGCTGCAGTTGTATCTGTCGACTGCTTGCAATTGTTCGTGTGTTTGGTGCCTAAGCCTGATTTATAACGTGCTAGATTTCGCCCGCGGCTCCGCCCGCGTCAATGTCGATCCCTCGGGAATAGTACTTTTTCCCGGGATAAAAGGTAAGCCTATGTCCTTCTCCGTACTCCAGAGAACTTGTATGCAAAATTTCATGATGAACCGTTCAGTAGTTACGGCGTGAAAGCGTAATAAACAAATACAAAAAACAAACAAACAAACTCACTTTTGCATTTATAATATTAGTAAGGATGCAAAGAACTGCTCGTGCATAGAGGTGTCCGTCCACATTACAAATTAAATGTTTTCTGGCTCGCAATTTACTAACATTAGGATAAGTATTTTGTTTGTTTTTTACTAATACTCTATGGATCATGGTCTGAAATAAAGAACTTATTATTATTAAACCAGCCAGCTACAACTACAAAGGTGGAATCAAGCAAACGCAACCTACACCTGGCTATTACCAGCCGGCCTATTTGCTAACTCGGTGTACAACGTTTTGATAGTCATTTCAAAATACATTACGTTTTATATATCTTAAATGAAAATAGTCAATCATACGAAACCCGCAATGTATTTTAAAGTGACTATCAAAACGTTGGACACTGAGTTAGTAAATAGGCCGGCAGGCCTGTCTCACCTCCCGTGTCGGTATCGAAAACTTACCTACGCGCGGCGACCACTTTGATGCGGTAAAACCAGGCAAATCCGGTAGAAACGACGCGTGTTTGGTCACATGTGTTCACCGACTTCTTCGAATTATGAATCGTTTGTTCAAAGCTATAAGTATGAAATTAGCTTGCAATGGATTCTGTAGGTATTTAAAGATGCTACGATCTGACGCGAGCTAAATTACACCGTATCGCTAACTACATTGAGTTGATATTTGTTTGAATACCTTTGCAGAGTGTGACTTCTGTACGTAAGAAGTGCTTATTCTGTGCTTTTGCCGTTACCCTATCGATACGATTGAAACGGCGAAAGTGTTGCGTCACACCCACTGGAGCGTAACGACACGACGTGTAGAAAGTCATCCAATTTTAGGCCAATTTAACCAATGTTTATGTGTTATGTAACTTATATAGCTTTGTTCTTAAAACTTATACTTTTTCCTCTGTTATTTTACATACCGTGACGTAGCTAGGCTGGGGTCATTATGGTGTCACCCCAGGGTGACACCATGACAACAATAGTAAAATAAATATATACGGACAAATCACACAGATTGAGCTAGCCCCTAAGTAAGTTGGAGACTTATGTTATGGAACACTAACTCTACGATACTATATTTTATAACAACTACATATATAGATGAACATCAAGACCCAGGCCAACCTGAAAAAGATAATTTTCCATCTTGACCTGACCGGGGATCGAACCCGGGGCCCTCGTGTCGCAGGCTGGCGTGCAAATGGTGTCACCCCAGATATTTAAATCAACCCACGGTGATCGCACTAAGTTATATTTTTTGTGGGTGTCACCCCTAACCCCCACGGGGAGAAACGCCCCCGCCGCCGTCCCCTTAGCTACACATCTGTATACTCTAAGTTAATATTAATTGACTAGCTGTTGCCCGCGGCTCCGCCCGCGTTAATGTCGTTCCCTTGGGAACAGTAGAAATGATAAAAATTCCATACAAACCCCTGCCCCTTTGCTTTTTCCCCGTAAGGGGGAATTTAATAAATTTCACCTGCATAGATCTTTAGCCCTTTAGGGGATTTTGCCCATTTCACCTACACAGATATTTTTTATTGTAATAGAGAACTTCTTATTGTCATATTTCTAAGTAAATAAAAAAAATCCATAAAAACTTTACCCCACCTATTCTACCCCTTCAAGGGGAAATTTCGACCATTTTAACTACACAGATCTTTTTAATTTCAACGTAAACATATATACTTATTTTTATACTTCTATGTCCAGAAATGAGAAAATTTCCATACAATCCCCCCACCCCCTTTTTTCCCTTAAGGGGGAAATTTGGTACATTTCACCTACACAGATCTTTTTTAATTGTAACCTAGAACGTATATACTTATTTTCATACCTCTAAGTCTAGAAATGGAAAAATTCCATACAAACTTTACCCCCTATTTACCCCTTCAAGGGAGAATGTTGTCTGGTTCACCTAAACAGATCTTTTTTAATTTTAATTGAGGACTTGCGTACCTACTTTCAAACTTCTAAGTCCAGAAATGAGAAAATTCCATGAAACTTCAACCCCTTTGATTTTCTAAAAATCCTTTCTTAGTGTTCATTTACATCATAAAAAGAATCCCTGTGCCAAATTTCAAGTTTCTGCGCACAGTAGTTTCGGCTGTGCGTTGATATATAAGTCAGGTTTGCCTTTGGCCCGCAGCTCCGCCCGCATATGTGTCGATTTCTCAGGAACAGTAGAATTATTAGTTGAACCCGGAATACATTAGTTCATGACTTTCAATGAAACACATTAATATTGAATTTTTAACTGAATAACTTCAAAAACGGAAAGTTTCATACTAACTTTGCATCCCCGTTATATCCCCTTAAGGGATGATTTTTGAGAAAAATAGTTTTACTCGTGTTTCATGCCTTTTAGTAAAGAACCTTCATGCTGAATTTCATTCGACTAACTTCAAAAATGGCAAAGTTTCATGCTTACTTTGCACCCCTATTTTACCCCCTTAAGGGATGATTTTTGAGAAAAATATTTTACTCGTGTTTCATACCTTTCAGTAAAGAACCTTTATGCTGAATTTCATTCGAATAACTTCAAAAACAACAAAGTTTCATACTAACTTTGCAACCCGTTTTTCCCCCTAAGGAGATGAATTTCCAAAAATCCTTTCTTAGTGCTCCCCTGCGTTATAAAAGGAACCCCTGTGCAAAATTTCAAGTTCCTAACTCTTATAGTTTAGGCCCTGCGTTGATATGTCAGTCAGTCAGTCAGCTTCTCCTTTTTTTTAGTATGGATTACTATGGATAGTATGGATAGGTATAATGCTGTCGTATAATGATGATGAATTGACTTTGGATTTTAATTTTCTTATGTCACTTATGATTTTATTTTATTTTTGCTATATGTTTGCAGAAAAACTCATGCCATGAGTTCATTCAAATGACGATAACTTTTTTTTTAATGAACCGATTTTGATGAAACAAACTTTAAATGTTAAACTGAGTTAAAACAAAGCAATTGGTGAAAGTTTGAAGTAAATCGGTTCAGTATTTTCGGAGATAATCGTGATCATACATACAGACAGACAGACAGACAGACAAGAAATTCCAAAAATTTTTTTTTGCTTTCTATTATTCTTTTTAAGTGTCCCTCTATCCATTTCAGTCAAAAATTCGAAATGTACAGACAAAATAATTTTACTGTTTTATTATATGTATAGATGAGTCTTATCTAAAAAGGTCTTATCCGTGACGCGAACTCTTAGAAGACATATGTTATGTTAAACACTGTTGTCCCTAAAACCATCAACTCAGCCAGTCAACATGAACAAGTTTTCCTACGGGACCAACTCTGGGAACTCGACAAGAAAATCGACATTTTCAAACAAAAGTACTAGGCCGGCCCGGCAGCTAAAGCTCACTTGGAGCTAGCTACATAGTCATTTCAAAAAAAAGAAAAAAAAAACGGCAGCTTGTATGAAAATGACGATTTTTTTAAAGTTTATACGAGTAGTATTGGTTCCGTAGGAAAAAGATTTGCCCCTTGACCCGGGGATCGTGAATTCGATTCCCATGCGAAGCATACTTTGTTTAGTTGTTTCCAGTTTGGATTGTTTGATAATAAAGATGATTCCGTGCTTCGGAAGGCACGTTAAGCCGTTGGCCCCGGCTGCCATTTGGTAGTCATTAAAGAAACCACGTCAGAGGCCGAGAGCCGGTTTCGAATAACTTTGACACCAGGGTGTGCATGGTCGATTGATCGTGTCACCTACACGAAATGATGATGATTTGCCCTAATATTATGCGTATTACTAGCTTACGCCCGCGGCTCCGCCCGCGTTAATGTCGATCCCTCGGGAATAGTACTTTGTCCCGGGATAAAAGGTAGCCTATGTCCTTCTCCTTACTCCAGAGAACTTGTATGCAAAATTTCATGATGATCGGTTCAGAAGTTACGGCGTGAAAGCGTAACAAACAAACAAACAAACTCACTTTCGCATTTATAATATTAGTAAGGATAAGGATTATAAATAACACCCACGCCCGTGATTCTAAACAAGGATATACTGTAGCAAGAACACGTCGACTCGACAACACTATACTTGTATATAATGGCAAGTTATATAAGCAGATAGGAGAGCAAACTTTCACTAGATCCAGCCCGCCCTTGGTAAAGGTTTGAAGTCAATGTACGAGACCTTCCTACTGAGAAGTTATATCTAGTTGTGTTAGCTCTCGATCCTCGTATTAATATAAAGGTAGAACTAACACAATGTATAATTGATAAACATAATTATTGTGTACTAAATCATCATCATTTCGTGTAGGTAATCTGCCTTCGTGGTCCAGTAGTTAAGACTTTTGCCCCTTGATCCGGGGGTCGTGAGTTCGATTCCCATGGGAAGCATACTTTGTTTAGTTGTTTCCAGTTTGGATTGTCTGATAATAAAGATGATTCCGTGCTTCGGAAGGCACGTTAAGCCGTTGGTCCTGGTTGCCATCTGGTAGTCGTTAAAGGGGAACCACGCCAGAAGTCGAGAGGCGGTTTCGAAGAACTCTGACACCAGGGTGTGCACGGTCGATTGACCGTGACACCTACACGACATGATGATGATTCCTAACATAGATTTACATTTTTTTATACTTTTGGAGATAGACATAAGCTACCTTTCCTCCCGGTAAAAGCCGCTGTTCTCGAAGGATCGACATCCTAAACGGCTGAACCTATTTTGATGTAGATTTTTTTGTTTGAAAGTAAATTAAACGTGTTCTGTTACTGACAACCTAATACTGGATCCCAAGCTCTAAAGAACCACAGCTGGTGGATGTAACAACACGCTTAAATGAGTCGTAGACATAATGCGCTGATTACACGAGTAACATATGTACGTACATAAACATACAACGGATGTAATGATAGGAAATACATTACTGTTACGGAAAGTTCCGGTTGGAATTATGAAAGAAACAATGTTACACAAAGTTCTTATATAACCCTAGGCTATCGTGAAGCGTTTTAAGTATTTCTCAGGAAGAAGCATTCATATACAGTGTGTAAATAGGTTGATATACAGCATATATATGTACCTCGACATTTCCTTAAAGGGGTAACTCGGCCCATCAACATGAACAACTTTACCTATGGTACCTTAAAAAATTGAGATTCCCATATAAATTATCAGGTCAGATGGACACTTTTGTATGGAAATGTCGAAATAAATTTGCGTTCCAAGCATTGGTCCTCTGGTTGCCTCTTTATAGTATTAATAACTAGCTACCTGCCTCGGCTTCGCACGGGTGCAATGCTGATACTAAAACTGTGGGTTATCCTTATGAGATAGACATATACCATCGCGGACTTTTTTGTTGACCTTTTTAAGGTGTACAATACTGTAGTACATTATTTTGATTTATCTCGTGGGGTTCAGCCAGCGTTTGCAATGTAAGCGCAGAAAAGTGTTTATTTACGAAATCACATTAGAAACCTCTAAATTTATCAGTGTTTCTCTATAATATTATACATGTTTTATACATACAAAACTTCCTCTTGAATCACTCTATCTATTAAAAAAACCGCTTCAAAATCCGTTGCGTAGTTTTAAAGATTTAATCATACATAGGGACGGACAGACAGCGACGGCGACTTTGTTTTATACTATGTAGTGATAGTGATGTAGAAGTGTAGAAGTATACGTAGCTAATAGTGTAGTTATCGAAGAAGGCGTGTTATGATGTAAAACCTCTATAAATGAATGAATAGCGAAATAACAAATTATGTTTCCGTGACGTCTCCTTACTTTCGCAATTTTAATTTATTATCTGTATGTAATGTGCGTTAACTTTGACACTACACAGTGCGACACTTCACATATATTATTTTATATTATTTATTGAATTGTAACATATTTAATACTCACTAACCTTTGACTGAAATTTGTATGCTAAATGGCGCAGCATAAAGAACTATACTTTAATATGTTTTCTTTTACACTTATGTATTACCTATGGCTGACAAAATAAATGAATATGAATATATGAATATGACGTTTTGTTTGAAATAGTAAGACGGATAAACATAACATCCACATAAAAATCATTACAATAACCTTACACAGATACAAAACATTGCACACAGGTGATCTGATAGAGCTCATCGGGTCATTCCCTCACGAAAACTACGATTTTCCGAACACAAACCAACACGACGATCCGGTCATCATCTACACCGACCAAAACCGGCCGAAACCGCACCACACCCACCCGAAACCGGACGACGATCCGGATCAGAACCGGCCGAAGCCGGATTGGGAGTACCAGACGTATTTCCACGTGAAACCGTCGTACCACGAGAGTACTACGCATAAACCGGATGTGTTTTATCCGGATAAGTTTCCGGATCAAAGTGGTGGTGATGATGATTATGTACCAGTACACACGAACGGTCATAAGCCAAGACCTTACCCGGGTGAGAATTTTGGTGGATGTGGGCACGTATTTAGATATTTTTATTGAACTCGAGTGTTGATGTTTTTGACTGTTTTTGCTTAATTTGTTATTTTTTTTAGTTTGTTTTGGGATATCAAAGTAAGTTTTAGGTCGCTTTATATTTATATATGCCATTTAAATTACTAAAATAATACTATACAGCGTGATTTTAAATCTTACTATTTTGAAATCTGAGAATCAGAATCCCTAATGAAATACATAATTGCAAGACAAAAAGGTAAAAAAAGAAAAAAAAAATGACCTTCCATAGGAATTCGTCCAGCTGATCGGCGACTTTGTATGGGGAACCTATTTGTTTTTTGCGGTCAGCTTTTTTTCTTGCAATTCTGTATTCCATTAGCGATTCTGATTCCGAGATTCCAATATAGCTAGGAGGTTCAAAATCACTTATTTATTTGTTTTTTTTCTGCTACCGTGTTTTAGGGATGTCAAAAATTAATGGCATAAAGGGAACAGTTTTGCATTTTATTGTTTACAGCTTTTTAGTTTTATTTTTTCAGTATATACAAGGTCTATTTATTAAAACGCAAATATTTATAGGAAAAATGCTTAAGGAGCTAAATTAAAAAAAATAACGCTAGTTTAAAAGATATTTTGACTATAGCATTTAGCAAAATATACGAAAAAATACACCTTATGCACAAAAAAGCACTTTCATGGCGTACAACTTTATACTACTACTACTACGTACTATAGATACTAATTTACCGACGTCGACAATCAAAAAGAAAGATTTGAGGGTAAACCCATTAAAAAAAAATAAGTAATTTCATAAAAAAACATATTTTGTTTGATAAAAAAACTAAAATAAAAACTAGCGTGGCCTTTTTTATCGTCTTTTCTTTGATCTTTTACTACGTAAAGTTTACACTCGAGTTCAATATAAGTACTTAATGTAGGTAGATCCTATTTTTTCTTTCGCTTGACCAGCACTGCGTTTTCATAATCATCATGCACTAGCTTACTTTGTATAGCACAGACGATTTTGCAGAGAGATTATATCAATGAAGTTTGAAAAAAACACCTTGGTGGTAGCACTGAATAGTAAACTGTTATTTGGCAATAACTGTTGTTGTTAAATGTTATCCAATAACAACAGTTTATAGATCTAATTAGACTGTCGTCCGAACGCGATTTTCTGATGTTTAATAGTATTTGGGGACTATAATATATGTACGGGCACTTCATTGGTGAACATAAATATATTTTTTTTACATCCATCAGCGTAGCTTCGGAAGTTAGAAAAGTTGAAAATTTGTAAAAAAAATGGAGTGTGATTGTGTTAAAATTGTTAGCACGATCGGCAGTATTGTTCTGAGTAGTTATATAAATAAATATATACGGACAAATCACACAGATTGAGCTAGCCCCAAAGTAAGTTCGAGACTTGTGTTATGGGATACTAACTCAACGATACTATATTTTATAACAAATACATATATAGATACACATCCTGACCTGGCCGGGGATTGAACCCGGGCACTCTCGTGTCGCAGGCTGGCGTGTTGACCGCTGCGCCACGGAGCTAGCCAACAAAAAAGTTAAGACTGATTTCTGACACTAGGAAGCATTTGGTCACATAACTCCTACACGCTTCTTAACTGGATGTAAGAAATTGGATATTTATGTTCAATAATGAAGTGCCCATCGATATATAGTTATTGTAGTCCCCACACACTATCTTATACATCAGAACATCGCATTGGGACGACTGCCTAAATGTATTCAACGTGTGGATTTCTTGAAAACCTTAATTCATTTAATTGATACAACGTGGCTTTGCAAAAATAGTAAGCTGGCTCTCAACTGGTATTGTGGAAAATCATGACGAGGGGGGGGGGGGGGGGTTAAGAAAGCACAGCTTATTTGGTTATAGCACAGCTTGAAATTTTGTTAAGGCTGGCTTTGGAAGGGTTTTATAAGCTTTTAAACTTTACTTTTACCAGCTTTTGAGTATTTTTAGGTTAATACGCTGGTGGAATTGTAACTTTTTTGTAGTTGGCGAACTAGAGTATCAAAATATACAGGGTGTCTTCTCGAATATCATTTTAGACTCTAAAATTAATAAATACATATGGTTTCACAAACGAAAAATGCTCATCATCTGAACTTAAAATATTATTGACAAAGTTTGAATGAAAGCAGTTTTTGGAAATCTGTAAACGCAGTTTTCTCATCAATCTGTGTAATGGCTCCTTTGGCCATTTTCTCTATCTTATGTAGAAAAAAATCCACACAGGCCGATAAGACACCCTGTATAGTGGCACTTTGAATATAAATTTGGTAATATTTTTGGACTTTAGCTTATCAAGGCGTTCTTCTGCGGATTAAAGTCCTTGTTAATTTTTTCACATTTCTAGATGTTGATGCACATGTTTTTTTTTTCTATTTGTTTTAAAATTATTGTGGTAATTTGTTATTTAATCTGTAAACAGAAATACATCGGGATATGTATTGAAAAATTAAAAAGAAAAAATAATGTATAACACATTTTCTTACACATGACAACTTTGAAATAAGAAAAACTGAAAACTTGCAACATTTCTAAATTATTATGTTTTTCGAATTTTCAGGTTGTGGCGAACACTTCACCCGTTCAAACAGAATAGTGGGTGGCCACTCCACGGGCTTCGGGTCGCACCCGTGGCAGGCTGCCCTCATCAAGTCAGGGTTCCTCAGTAAGAAGCTGGCGTGTGGTGGTGCTCTGATTTCAGACCGATGGGTCATCACAGCAGCGCATTGTGTCGCTACGTAAGTTCTAAATTCTGGTCAAGGATTCTCACTTTATATTCTTTCTGTATGTATTTTTGTTTGTTTGTTTTTCGTGTTTATATACCTAACTGATGTCAGATTTTTCAAGCTGCCTTAAGGCATCCGCCATAGCCTAACGAGTGTCATCAATGGTTACAGCCGGGACCAACGGCTTAACAAGCCTTCCGAAGCATGGAGAAGCTGGAGATATGTTTATACCACTTGCGGTCAACCCATCCAAGTGGAGACCGCGCCCGGGGATGCTTAACATGCGTAAGCGCTGATAACGCTCAAGCGCACTGGGCCATCGGGCTCCTGTAGTGGTCGATGAAAATTATAATATAATATTAACACAGTGAACACATTCAAAGGGTCGCATAAGATTTGCTTTGGACTTTTTCAGATTGATTGATCATAACAAAAGTCTCGAACTTACTTTGGGGCTAGCTCAATCTGTCTGATTTCGATGATCTTAGTTATTTTTCCCAGTACATGTTACCTTCACAAGGTGCGCAAATATGCATAACATTATATAAAAATTTAACATTATTAAAATTGCAAATATAGTAGATAAAAATTTGATTAAAATGAATACATAAATAAGAAAAATGCATATAAAATAGTCAATAAAACGTCAAAATATACCTACGCGCGGCGACACCTTCGAAGGGGAAAACCCATAGCAATTTTATTTTTAAATCTATGGGAAAACCGAACAAATCCGTTAGAAACTACGCGCGTTTGGTCACATGTGTTTACCGACTTCAACGAATTATGAATCACTAGCTTTCGCCCGCGGCTCCGCCCGCGTTAATGTCGATCCCTCGGGAATAGTACTTTTTCCCGGGATAAAAGGTAGTCTATGTCCTTCTCTGTACTTCAGAGAACTTGTATGCAAAATTTCATGATAATCGGTTCAGTAGTTACGGCGTGAAAGCGTAACAAACAAACAAACAAAGAAACAAAGAAACAAACAAACTCACTTTCGCATTTATAATATTAGTAAGGATAAGGATTTGTTCAAAGCTATAAGTAAAAAAGAATGGCTTGCTGTAGCTAAACTAAAAGGTGCTGCGTTCTGACGCGAGCTAAGTTACACCGTATCGCTAACTACATTGAGTTGATATTTGTTTGAATACCTTTTAAGATTGTTACTTCTGTATGTAAGAACTAGTACTTATTATAATGTAACTATGTTAATTTTTCAGGACACCAAACTCCCAGCTTCGAGTCCGTCTTGGCGAGTGGGACGTGCGGGATGCTGGAGAGAGGTACTCTCACGAGGAGTTCGCTGTTCAAAGGAAGGAAGTCCATCCTCAATATGAACCAGCAGACTTTAGAAACGATGTGGCTCTGGTACAACTGGATAGAGGAGTGGTATTCAAGCAGCATATATTACCGGTAAGTTTTATGCATAATCCTTTTGAGATTATTGCGTGTGCCGCGCGAACGAAAAACGTCGCTTCTGCGCAAGCCATTAGGGTGCGCAAAATCATTATACCTTTATGTATAAAATATATTATTATTTTAATAAAAAAAAATAAGAAATGTGACCTGCGAGATGTAAATAAATATTTTCATGTGAGAATTATTGTTTTAGACATAATTAAATGTTAAAACTAAAATATCGACTAAAAATACGTGAGCGAAACAAATATTTTACATTGATACATACTATCACTTCTCTTTCCCTTGCAGGGTAGACAGAGCCTGGGTATATAAGCCACCCAAAAGCCACGTTTAGCATGTTGGTGGGTGTGTAGGTGGAAAACGGAATCAGAATAGTGACAGGTTGCTAGCCGCATCGCCTACTTACAAGATTCCTAAGGTTTACCCCCATCCCCTATCCCATCGATCGGCTTTTACTATCTGCGTGGAAAGAGAAGCAGCTGATACATTCTACGTTTTTTCTTTTTGCCAGACCTTCTTTTTTAGCATTTAATAATCTCAAGATTGGCAGATAACTTCGTAAAGTTCTTTCGTCCGTGTATTAAACGAATTGGGTATGCAAACTTTTTTGAAGGTCATTAATTAACCACCCTTCGGTGACCACCTATAATAAAAAACAAGACAGCCCTGCCTCATCAAATTTTCAACGTAATTCATTATTATGGTCACTGATCACTGATATGACTAATAATTGTCTTTATAAATATGATGCTGACACCTGCCTAGTGACGTCAAGAGAGTGAGTTACAAAGTATTAAACTCGAAGAATGTGACGAAGAATTAAGTCTCCTCCCCAAGACCATAAGTAGGGGAGAATGGGGTAATGGGAGTCAGCGGGCAATCGGGGTCAGGTGCCTCTAAGCAAAACTAGACGTTCGATATCTAGGTAAATGACATGTTCAGCTTGCTCTGTACCCGATGCCCATTGTACGAATGACTCGCGCTAGTAGCTCCACGCGTTTTTGAGTGACAATTATGTTTCGTTTTCACGCCTCGGCGGTGTAAATTTTTGTCAAAACAACATTAAAGGTGAGTATAGACGTTGTAGCTGTACCAAATTAATAACTATGAATAGTTTTGTCCTTGATATTCAAAATTTAAATTAGCATATTAAATTGCGATTAAATTTACTTTGTGTTATTAAATTTTACTGGATGGTATACTGCCGAATGTAATGTCTGCGATTGTTTGACTCTGATTTCCCACATGTCTGATTCCCATTGTACTGAGGTTAGTGCAATGGGAGTCAAACTTGTTTTTTTTTAAAACGCGGATATATATCCAAAGTTGATTCCCAAAGTGGTGAAAAGTGATAACAACTAGTAGATAAATAAGTAAAGTCTATTATTAAACAATTTTAATCACGATATTATTTCGAAATAAGCTTTTATTTGATAGCTCGCTTAAGCGACTCCCATTACCCCCTTCTCCCCTAGTATTTTAAAGACCCTCTCTGAAGCGGTCATGAAGTAAAGGGTATCCCTAACAATTAACATAGGCTATGATTTACGATTTACGCTTATGAAGTGGCGTAAAGAAGCCAATCTACAATATCCATGTATTTCTTTCCAGGTGTGTTTACCACAGAAGCAGATGAAGTTGGCCGGCAAGATGGCGACCGTAGCTGGTTGGGGACGCACGAGACACGGACAGAGCACAGTTCCTTCAGTTTTACAGGTCAGTCGATCTTCTCACTAAATAACCTAAGACGTACAATAAAATGCCGCCGCGTGGTATCCAGCAGAGTAGAATAGGACCACTCCAAGTCTTCCCGTCGATGTCGTTGAAGGCGACTTAGGAAATACAAGCTATACAAAGCTCATAAACATCTGTGAGACCTCTCCAACCCTTCTGGCCAGCGAGGAGAGTGTAGGCCAAGTCCTCTGGCTGCTCTGGCCTGGCCAAGTATGGCTCTAGTAGTACAGAAAAGTTCGTACTCAATGTAAAAAAAAAACCTGAAGGTGATGATACAATAAAATGGGGTTTGGTTAGGACATTGCAGACTTGAATCACCTAATTGTCTGATAATAAAGATGATTCCATGCTACGGAAGGCACGTTAAGCCGTTGTTCCCGGCTGGCATCTAGTAGTCGTTAAAGGAACCACAGGAGGCCGAGAGGCGGTTCCGAAGAACTCTAACACCAGAGTGTGCATGGTCGATTGACTGTAACACCTACACGAAATGATGATGATGGGGTTTAATACTTAAGGATCAGCTCATGATGTTGGACTTTCACCACGTGACCTACGGGTAAAGTAATTCGAATATCATAGGTTGAACAAGTTCCTTAAAGATGACCCTAATTTTGTTAAACGTAGCATTCAGCAAATGGACCATGTGAGTTCGAGTCTTACCAAGGCCCATCAGGCAATATGAGAGTTTGCTGTCTCTCCAAGCCTTGCGCACACAGGCAACGCCCAAAGCCGAGGTCCTTCCCTCCTGGGGGCCCTTTGGTGATGGTGTCTATAAAGGCTGAAGGCACTCTGCCCTCGCTTCAAACGCCCGGTGAAGTAGCGAAAGCTCACTTGGCGCTAGCTACATAGTCCTTCCAAAAAAATATCTGCACTCGACTGAACCTACGGTATACTTTACTAATTAACTATTACAGACATTTAGACTAAAAATTAATTAATCCTATCTAAAATAAAAACCTAGACTAAAAATTAATTATTCCTATCTAAAATAAAAAAGAGCCGTGTGATATCCGGCAAAGTAGAATAGGACCACTCCAAATCTTCCCGTGGATGTCGTAGAAGGCGGCTTAGGAAATACAAGCTAAACAAAGTTTATAAACATCTGTGAGACCTCTCCAAACCGTCTGGCCAGCGTGAAGAGTGTAGGCCGAGTCCTCTGGCTGCTCTGGCCAAGTATGGCTCTAGTAGTACAAAGAGGGTCGTGCTCCTGTAGTGGAAACTAAAAAGGATCTGATGATGATGATGATGAAAATAGAAACCTACCTAGGAAATGTCACGCAGGTCATTGCCCTGCGGTAATGTGCCCAGAAGACTGGCAGCATTGCCACGTTCAATGGCAATTGGCAATGCGTTAAATTATAACGGTCTAGTTATAATGTACTAGCTGCGCAGCCTGCGCATACAAATTTAATGCGATAGTGTCCTAAAGATCTTTTCAATGTTTTTATTTCATTTCAGGAGGTGGACGTAGAAGTGATTCCGAATGAGCGATGCCAGCGGTGGTTCCGCGCGGCCGGCAGACGGGAAACCATCCACGACGTGTTCCTTTGCGCGGGATATAAAGAGGTATGCATATGCTATTATAACCCCGACCCCTCTTCGGCTCCGAATAGCCAAAGGAATCCCACTCCCTCGCACTCGCCACCGGAACAATGCGTGTAGAGTAAGATTACCTCCTATTACTGGTGACCGCCCGGCGGTCCCGGGTGACTTGCACCCAGGATAGCCCCTTCTGGCAACGTAGCTTTCGGGCCACTAGGCAAAAGATGAGAGGTTCTGCTCTCCAAAGACTTTTGCCATAGAATCTCAGATTGTCCCTTCAGGCTATGCCACGTAATCGCGGCCCATCAGGCAATATGAGAGTTTGCTCTTTCCAAGCCTTGCGCATACAGGCAACGCCCAAAGCCGAGATCCGTATTCTGGGGGCCATTTGGTGATGTTGTCTATACAGGTTGAAGTTGAAGGCGCTGTGTCATTTTCCATCTTGACCTGACCGGGGATCGAACCCGGGACAGTCGGTGTGGCCACTAGGCCACAGAAGTCGTCAAAATGAGATGTTCAGAACTTAATAAGAAGTTATAGTTATAGTGCACGCACAAAAAACTGTCATGTTCCGTGTGCAAGAGAGAGTACAAGCGATAGAGTGGCACGATCAGCCTAAGCGTTCGGCTTGTGAAGCATCTATCTCTCTTCCACCGTTATCACTTAAATTACGACTTTACAGATAACCAAATCTTTTCATTAAATTAAGATGTTATCTACAGGGCGGTCGTGATTCGTGTCAGGGAGACAGTGGGGGGCCGCTCACCATGAAGCTGGAAGGGAGGTCCACGCTCATCGGCCTCGTCTCCTGGGGGATTGGCTGCGGCAGGGAACATTTACCGGGGGTCTACACGAACATACAGAAGTTTGTGCCCTGGATTGACAAGTTGGTCAGCCCTTAATGTGAAATAGCGTTACATTTTAAAGGATTACTGTAAGACGGATGGAGGATGGAGATGGATGGATGTATGGATGGTATGGCGTTAGTTCCAGTATTGATTGGTCAGGTCCAGTCAGCTGTTATTACACAACGATTTTGAAATAATTGTCGCTGGTATCCAATATTCCAACGATTACAGCTTGTTCAGCGATGAGAGTATGCAGAATAGGCTTACGTTTCCTAAAAAAATATCATTTAAAAAAATTAGTCGGTCTTATAGATTATCGCTCTATATAAATAAATAAATAAATAAATATAAATAAATATATACGGACAAATCACACAGATTGAGCTAGCCCCAAAGTAAGTTCGAGACTTGTGTTATGGGATACTAACTCAACGATACTATATTTTATGACAAATACATATATACATAGATACACATCCAAGACCCAGGCCAATCTAAAAAAGATCATTTTCCATCTTGACCTGGCCGGGGATCGAACTCAGTCACTCCGTGTCGCAGGCTGGCGTGTTGACCGCTGCGCCACGGAGCTAGTCCGGCCATGTTATAATATGACGGACAAATTATTTGAAATGGTATTTTTTTAGGAAATAAGCCTATTAAGTGGCTGCAGCACTTAGGCTTCAAGTCTGCAGGTCTACTTGATAACCTTTGTCAACTACGGTACGGTGTACAACATTTTGGTCGTCGCTTCAAAATATATTGCGGCTTTCGTAAAATAGACTATTTTTGAGGAGCCCAATGGCCGTGAGCATTGAAATCGCTTACGCATGTTAAGCAACCCTAGCCGCAGTCCCTATTGTGATGGGTGACCGCAAGTAGAATAACAATATCTCGAGCTTCTCCGTGCTTTGGAAGGCACGTTAAGCCGGTCCCGGCTGTTGTCTTCTTTGATGGCAGTCGTTAAGTTACGTCAGATGCCTTTATTTTTACTGGCAGCATTTGACAATTTTTTTTAAATAAGGTTCTTGATTTAGGATATAATTTATTATATTGTAAATATTATTTAATTATACCGGTTTATAAATACGTACATAGGTACTTGGTAAACGTAAGTTTAGTTTTTAAATTTTTGCCAAACGAAAATGTATAATATTAAACACTATCGCAAGAGGAAGCATATTATTTTGTGATATTTCATAATTACCGAAAAAATCTTCTTCATTATTTAACACCATAAATTTTTTGTCTTTTAAATTTTCAAGGCTTGGCCAGAAAGTTTAAGGGCCCGTAGTACATCACACTGCTTTGCATGATTGTCTGTAATATCAATAATAATGAAATACTTAAGTTGAAATAAAAATGCAGCAAAGTTCAGGACTAACTTTGGTAACTATCTTACTCAAAAACACGATTGCGTTAAATTTTCTCGATAGAAAAAAATTACAAAGTTGCCTCCAAATCATGTCTAATTTACTCGGTATACAGCAGTATTTACCAAATACATTAAAATTAACCTTGAAACTTTTTGATAAGGCAGCAATCATGTATTTTATTCTAATAATCCTTGAATATTCTGATAAAACGAAAATATGCAACGCGTTTAGACCATCCGCGTTTGTACCGCCACGCCGCCTGGCCTATGGCAGGCCCTTAAAAGCCCTGATGTTAAGTGAAAACAAAGGTTTAGATTTTCAGGCTTTTAGTTTCAGTTAGTCGGTTCAATCAAAAAGCCGACCCAGCCGCTGAGATTAGAAACTTGAACAATATTCTCGGATCTCAAAAATATTTCAAGTGCTCTTATTATATTAAGAAAATATTACAAGTATTTTGGAACTTAAGTTGTACATTACAGATCTTTTAATTTTTCTTATAGATTAAAGCATTGTAAATATCATAGTATTTTTCATTTACTTTGAGGCAATTTACTTTGCGTGCTTCCGCCACCAGTTAGTTCATGCAAACTATTGCTGGCCAGCGCCCACCCACTACTGTTAGTCCCTTCATACCCGCCACCAATAGTTGATGCATGCAACCCTGGTCGATACTGCTAATCGTTCGAATGACAAGCATTTTGCTTGTCATTCGAACGATCAACATCTAGGTTTCACTGCCTGAAGATGCCTCGTGTAGAGGCGAAACACGTGTCGCGACGCACGACGGCCGACATTGCTGCAGCCTCAACGGATGCAGCAGTATCGACCAGGGTTGCATGCATCAACTATTGGTGGCGGGTATGAAGGGACTAACAGTAGTGGGTGGGCGCTGGCCAGCAATAGTTTGCATGAACTAACTGGTGGCGGAAGCACGCCAAGTAAATTGTCTCAAAGTAAATGTAACTTTGACTTCCGCAAAGTAACACCTGAATCTATTAACTATCATAGTATTATTTAAAATGTGAATTGACGTGAAAAAGTGCCTGGAAAGGCCTATTTTCTGAATAAATCTTTGAATCTTTGAATCATATAAGTTGTTGTTAAAGTATTTTATAAGTACAGTCTCATCCATCTTTCATGCATACTTGTATTAATAAGTTTTACCCTTTGATCAAATATAATGGTAGATATACGATTCGCGCTCGAAAAGTGGCACCGGCAAAACAGCGCCCTGATCGAGTTTCGTAGCTATTTTGTCCACAGTTTCAATAAACCGCGCTAGCACTCACACGTCTCGCGATGACGAAGGTCAGTGAAAAGCTGTTTTGCATCTTTTCACTGACCTTCGTCATCGCGACTAAGCATCAAAAGTTGAAAAGAAAGATGGAGTGTCATACTTTCAGTATGTACGGTTTTTGTTGTTGTTTGTAAGTATGCATGATGTTTTGGCTCAGGGACATTATTTAGGCTTCATTTTGTATGAGACTGTGTATCTACCATTATATTTGATCGAAGGTTTTACCAGTTCATTTATTAAACATACCTACTTAAAATAAACAAGAAAATATTATCGTGATATTTTCTCCTAGATCTATTACAATGTTCATAGTTACATCCCGACTATTATAAATGCGAATATGAGTTTGTTTGTTTAGTACCGCATCAAGCCGTAACAACTGAACCGATTATTATAAAATTTGCATACAAGTTCCCTAGAGTATGGAGAATGACATAAGCTACCTTCCCGAGGGAACAACGTTGATGCGAACGAAGCTGCGGGCGAAAGCTAGTTATTTATATGTTGTTAGTCCAATGCTTCAAGGCGTTGTCTTTCAGACCAGCTGCCTTAAGACAGCTTGAAAATCTCGCAAAATTACTCGCCACTGACTAATGTTAACACACAGAACAACAAAGACATTAGAAATGGCAAGGGGGCGTGGCACGCGTGCCCACAATGCGCTCGATCAGCTCACTTGAATCACCTAAGTAGTTTGTCCCGCGATCGTCAAAGAAACAAAAGTGAGATTTCCGTAAAAAAAAATATCGAAAAATGCCGACGTGTTCTATTCTTCTAACGTGTAAAGTGAGAAGTCCTAGTGAAACTTTGACCAAAAGGAGTTTCTACTCAATTGTGTTGCGTTAGTAGTATGCTTGAAATGAGGCGACGCTGGTTTTCATAGATTGTATGTTGTTCTGTGTGGTAACCTATCAGTTATAAGCTATAAGTAAAAAATAATAAAGGTATCTAAAAAATACGTATGTTTTACATATTTTATAGATTATTCATGGCTTAGTAATTCATGATCCTAAATTAGGATCACAGAGGCTATGTGGCCCTTTTGTATTTTAGTAGTTAGAACTATTTATTTTAAACTATTATCTTAATTTAAATTTTGTTTTTGTATAAAAATAAATTGTTTTCTTTTATAACTTGTTGTTTTTCTTTATTACCATTTAAATCTTACTAATATTATAAATGCGAAAGTGAGTTTGTTTGTTTGTTTATTTGTTTGTTTGTTACGCTTTCACGCCGTAACTACTGAACCGATCATCATGAAATTTAGCATACAAGTTCTCTGGAGTACAGAGAAGGACATAGGCTACCTTTTATCCCGGGAAAAAGTACTATTCCCGAGGGATCGACATTGACGCGGGCGGAGCCGCGGGCGAAAGCTAGTAACATTATAAACACACATTATTATGAATATATACAACACCACGAAGAAATACAAAACCACGAAGGTTTATTGGTACTAATGCAAGATTATACATCTAGTTTCATAGTATTTTTGACAGCTCCGTGGCGCAGTGGTTAACACGCCAGCCTGCGACACGGAGTGCCCGGGTTCGATCCCCGGCCAGGTCAAGATGGAAAATGATCTTTTTCAGATTGGCCTTGGTCTTGGATGTTTATCTATATATGTATTTGTTATAAAATACAGTATCGTAAAGTTAGTATCCCATAACACATGTCTCGAACTTACCTTGGGGCTAGCTCAATCTGTGTGATTTGTCCGTATATATTTATTTTTGTCAAAGCATCTTTACAATTAACTATTCAATGTTTTATTGTTATGAACAATTCTTTTAATTTTTATACGTTTTCTTTAAGTGTTTTTGCATTCACAATGCTATTTTGTCACACACAGTGTTCGTAGACTTAAGGTCGCAGGTTCAAATGCCGCCCGATTTAAATTTTATTAAGGCGCTGTGCATCAGGAGAATACCGTAAAACGTGTATTTTTTCGTCGCGCAGTTAGCCTTATTTTTCTTGGAATACTAGCATGAAAAAAATATGACGTACAGTTCAAAGATCAAAATAAATGGTTACACTAAAATATTTTTAAAAATATATTTAAAACTTAGCTAAATAAAATAGCAAAAAAGCTATATCCACAAAAAGTTTCGTCGCGAATTACTTGATATTTTCAGCGACAACTACCAACCTTTTTATATCTATAAAAAGTATAACTGGATGAGCCAGATGGATACCTAAAAAAAATACAATATTTGGTTATAATTATTGAATTATTAAATTAAAAGTGAAAATTAACACGAAAATGGCAGACACGGGTTTGAACTGAGACTGACAACAAGTATGACACGAGTAAAAAATATATCGCGCGATGTCCGCTACAAACGGTTAAGGGATACAGCGCCTTAAACAAGAGCAACATTTTCACAACACACATTTCAATCTCTCACGGGTTTGATATGAATGACGAAAAGAGAAAATTCATTTCACACATGCTCCAATATTGTTCCACCTGTAACCGATCAAGAAGTACATGATGTCATACGTGGCTTAAAGTTTGGTAAGAGTCCCGGTGCAGATGGAGTAACATCTGAAGCATTAAAAGTAGGTTGGGGACCTTTAACTCCTCATTTAACTAAACTTTTTAATTCCATTTTAAATTCAGCTAACCTATTTTGAAGTCGGTTAAAAAGCAACTCGTTATTTTTACAGTAGCGCCATCTATCAGAAACCGTTATTATTATTGTAAAGAGTTAAGCAGCTATGCCAAGAATAGCGGTGAAAGCTTGCGGAGAAAAGCTGAAAGCACAATATCATTGGAATATGTAGATGGCGTGAGATACACTTGATGTATGAAAATATTTCTCATACGTAAAATAATCTCAACGAGTTCATTTACTTCTTAATAAATATTTTTGGGTTCATTCGCCAGCTCCGTGGCGCAGTGGTTAACACGCCAGCTTGCGACACGAGGGCGCCGGGTTCGATCCCCGGTCAGGTCAAGATGGAAAATGTGTATCTATATATGTATTTGTTATAAAATATAGTATCATTCAAAGGCTGTCGCTAGCAATCCAAAGAGGAAACGCGGCAAGCATAATGGGTACCTTTGAACCGGGTACGATTCGGGGTGGTATTTTTGACTGATTTAAATGTAGCTATTATATTGACGAAACTGTTGTGAATTCTGTGTGTGTTAAATAAACTTATCGTGTAGTATCGTTGAGTTAGTATCCCATAACACAAGTCTCGAACTTACTTTGGGGCTAGCTCAATCTGTGTGATTTGTCCGTATATATATTTATTTATTTTAATATAGCATTAAGAACAATTGAACTGATTTTGATATAATTTCTACAGGACCAATCTTTAATTAGTTACGGGTCTACTTGTGAAGGTTCTATACTGTAACAAATGGACAGACAGTAGTCCTACCTAACTAATATTATAAATGCGAAAGTAAGTTTGTTTGTTACACTTTCACGCCTTTACTGCTGAACCGATCTTCATGAAATTTTGCATACACGTTATCTGGGCTACGGAGAAGGCATAGGGAACATTTCATACCTGTCAATGAAATGTTCCCTATGCCGCCCGCGTCAATGTCGATGCCTCGGGAACAGTCCCGAGGCATCGACATTGACGCGGGCGGAGCCGCGGACGAAAGCTAGTCTACAAGTAAATTAACACTAAGGGCCGAGGGAGGAAAAAAAGGTAAATTATATGTGTATTTCCAAAAATAACTACTAAAGACCATCGTAGCTTCGTAGCTGGCGCGTTGATGTCTTTTGTTCTTGTCCTGTTCTCATCGTTCAGTGTTTTCTTTTTGTTTCTTTTTTTTCAATGTATTTTTACTTCTCTATAATTCTTTACTTGGGAGAAAAGAATACACATAAATACACTAGCTGTCGGTACTTTAGTTATCGTAAAAGCCGATCTGGGAATGAATGAAACTTGATTTTATTTTCGGATTGCATATTTTCACACATACTGCATGTATTTAGTGGTAAGTATAAGTTAGTGTAAAAGCCGTGTGGTTTCCGGCAGAGTTGACAAGGACCGCTTCAAGTCTTCCCGTGGATGTCGTATGAGGCGTCTTAGGAAATGCAAGCTACACAAAGCTCATAAACATCAATGAGACCTCTCCAACCCGTCTGGCCAGCGAGGAGAGTGTAGGCCAAATCCTCTAGTATGGCTCCGGTAGTACAGAGGGGTCACGCTTAACGTGACCTTACGTCCCGCTTTCAGGCAGTCTGTCCCGTTGTCCCCCGCAAGGCCTAAATTGTCCCGCTTTTGCAAATAGACCAAACGATAATTTAAAATGTATTTTTCTCGTTCGAAATGCGTTGCACGGCGGGCGGCGCCCCGAGGGGTAAGGCAAATTACGAGACAGCACGTCACCCGCCAAGTAACATAAAACAAGTATAAAAATACGAACTAGAATTCACGCCACTACTGATTTGTTTTGATTATGTTGAGTTATTATTCTATCTTCTATAATAAAAAACTTGTAAAACACTAAAAACATATTTTTATTACATAATTCCGCAGATATTCCGCTCTGACATAAAATATTAATGGTCACGTTAGTCATGCTCCTGCAGTGAAGACTAAAAAGACCTGATGATGATGATGAGAACGTCAATATCATTCTCCTTAGTTCTATACAGTCTCGATCTCTTCGCTCGTCTTATCCTTGCGCCCTAGCTTCCTGTCCAACTCTTTTCTGCTGCAGTTTATATGAAAAGATATGGAAATGTAACTTTTCTATGATTTTAAGGTTCTAATATGATTTTTTATTAAAAAAAATTGGTTCTCTGTAAAGTCGATTTACGGACGATAATTTTACGTGATAACGGTGGAAGAGAGATAGATGCGTCACAAGCCGAATGCTTAGACCGATCGTGCCTCCCTATCGCTTGTTCCGCGCTCTTAGTCACTTGGAACGTGACACTTTTACGTGCAGCCGGCGTTAATCAATTTATAAGACGCTATCTCGTAAAAGATACTTCTGTAACAAACCAGAATTACATAAAGTTAGAAGGTTTATTTTATCTTCAACTCTTTTATAATAAACATCAACAAAAGATATTATGAGGAGACTAAAATATGATAAATTAACACAGCCGTATGTAATAACATACCATTTCTACAACCCTCAAGTCTACAAAACATATTAAACCTTATATTGTTAATCTTAAAGTCGAAAATTACTAAACACTAGTTTAATCTTTATTTTAACAAAATATTTTAAACCTTATATATATAATTATAAAGTCGAAAATTAATAACTGTTGCTGTCGAAGAAATTAAATGCGTTTCTTCGAAGCTATAAAAGAGTAGTAAAATGGTCGTCAAAGATTCTTAAGGTGGGCAAAGGTTGCTTGACATGTGTTATCTCGCGTTATAACTGCGAGAATAGAAGTTATTATTGAAAATAAGATATGTTTATGTGATAATAGTGAATGTAATTTATAATGATTGCTTTAAATTCCTCCGTAGTTACTTTTTCTCATTGCTAAGGAGTGTAATTATTTTGTGTAAAAGACGCCGCACATATAAGTATACTAGCTGCTGCCCGCGACTTCGCCCGCGACAATTTCTGTTATTATGATTAATTAGTTTTTTTATTAGTACACATCAATAATTTTCCCCCGTTTTCAAATCATTTTTTATTGATGCTTCGCTCCTATTGGTCAAAGCGTGATGTTTTAAAGCCTAAAGCCTTCCTCAATAAATGGACTATCCAACAAAAAAAAAGAATTTTGAAAAGAATTTTCCAATATGAACCAGTAGCTCCTGAGATTAGCGCGTTCAAACAAACAAACATACAAACAAACTCTTCAGCTTTATAATATTAGTAGCTAATAGCTAGAAAATGGAATTTTACAAAAAGTGGTAGAAAAAGTGGGTGGGAAATAGCCATCATTTTAATAAAGCTGGTAATGATAACAGCTTAAGAAGGTAGGGTACACTTTTTAATTTAGTCATACTATCGTATCATATTCTTTAGTAATCCTAATCCTAATATTATAAATGCGAAAGTGAATTTGTTTGTGACGCGTTCACACCCTATCTACAGAACCGATCGTCATGTTTTGCATACTGGTCGGCTTGGATACGGAGAAGGACATAGGGTACACTTTATCCCGCGCAAAAGTACTGTTCCCGAGGGATCTACACTGACGCGGGCGGAGTCGCGGGTAAAAGCTAGTTTTAAATATTTTAACTATATTATCTACTTACTCTACATTTTTGATTTAATCAACAGAGGCCTATTACACGAGTCACGAACGGAAATTAGGTAATCGTTACCCAATAGCTAATAACCAATAATTTGTAAGACAGATCATATCGCAGCCTTAAAGCATCGAGCAGAGCCTTCGAACCTCATCAATATTACAGTTATAGCAACGAGTTTTAAATATCCTTCTCTGACATCATCTCCCATCTTACCATATAGTCATAAAGTCTATTTTCCCTTCAAATCTCATACAAACATACAACCTTTTAGAATTCGAAGGCGGCGCCTGCGCAACCAGTCAGTACAACTTCCGAAGCGAAGCGCGCGGCCGCCATGCGAGCCAAAACGAACAAAAACAACGAAAACGAAATTCTAAATTCAAATTAAAAACTATTCTAAAACCTTAAAAAAGAAAAAGTATAATCATATGCAACCTGTGCGAATAGTCAAGTTAAGGTTAAAAGGAATAAATCTAACTCGATTTTTAAAAGCATATGGCCAGTCCAAGGATGTGAACAGTTTTTAATTTGTTCATTGTATAGGAATGTGGTTCTAGTGTATATGCAGAAAAGGACGAGTGTTGTGTGTTGCAACGTGATCTTGATGTTCTCAGAGGTGTCAACCTTTGTGTAGTGGTCAGTTTTGGATTTTAAAATAGGAATTTTATAAGGTAAGAACTTTTTTACTTTTAAGCTCCTTGCATATCAAGCCTATTTTGAAAGAGACGCATAACATTTTATATCTATTCTACGTTTGATTTTACTTCTTATTACAAATATTGGGATAAGAAGAAAAGAAAACATAGAATACAGCATCTTCTCGTCCCGCCCTATCGTAAAAGCCAGTTAAGGGAATAGATGAATGTCTCAAGAATAATGGCATTTCCTTACTAGCTATAGGTATATGTAGATCATATTCAAAAGATTCAATTCTTAGACAGACCCGTTTCTATTCAAATAATTTGTCATAGAACTAATATGCTTGAAATCGTAGCAATAGTTAATTCACTTTCAAGGATGAAGTTATTTGACTAGTACATTGTAACTTTACTATTACATGAATAATACTAACTGATGAACGTACAAGTGCTATGTATTTGACATTACTATAATTTGAAAAAAAATTTGGTCCTTCGATCGCTGACAAACATCCGGTTCGAAGGACCATTTTTTATAGAATTATGGTTTTTGTTAGTATCAAATTACTAACGTTAACAGATGATCTCGCTGAGGCAATGTTTTAACTTTTCGTTAGTCAAGCTTCGAGTTATTTCAAGTACAGTATTTTTTTATTATAGAGTGTCTTTATAAGCACTTTACATATATATATTTTTTAATTCAGCATAACTGACAAATATGATTGTGTTATGCCGTAAAAGAAACTGTTTTATTTTAAATAAATTTTTACTCATATTATAAATGTGAAAATGTTTGTTTATTTATTTGTTTTTACGCTTTTACACCTAAACTGCTAAACCAATTATTATAAAATTTTGCATACACGTTCTCTGAGATACAGAGGATTTATCCTGGAAAAAGTAATATTCCCGAGGGATAGACATTAACGCCGGCGGAGCAGCGGGCAAAAGCTAGTAAATATAGAGGTATAAGGATAGATCACACAGGTAAATTGTGTACCTACTTGTGTAAAATTTTTTTCATAATTCTTTTTCTGTATTTTAAACTAATTTGTGTCATATTTTTTTTATTTTTCTTGAATAGTAAAAACCGTTTTTCTTTTTAATTATAACCTTGGCCATCTTGTCACTAGCCTCCTCAAGTTTTATAAAAAAATAATATTAACCATATATTAACATAGTAGGTAAGCCATAGACAATACATGACAGTATGTTGAAATCACAAGACTGGTTCATTTTACAATTACGTCATTTTGAAGCGAAGTATATAAAGGCCTTCCATGAAGCCTACATATCGAAGTTAATGTATAAATTTTACGATGAATGTATATTTTATACATATGTTGATTACCATTTGTTTGACTAGCTTTTGTCTGCAACTTCCTCCGAGTGCGCCTTGTTATGCAATTTATACCACTTTTGTTTGCTCCAATAATAGGTATTTTGTCTATAGTTCAGAAACCTAGAGGAATCTCGGGATAGTCTGATTTTCTTACTAAATATTTTGCTTTAATTTGTACATTTTCGCATAATAACAAAGATAATTTAGGTACCTAAAATTTACTTATACTTTTAATATTAGAACAAAAAACAAACTGAAAAAAGGCTTAATTATTTATAAATGACTTGTCCATGTGTTTGATGCCAGCTATTTGGCTCTAAGAATAAGTCTAGCCATCCAGAGAGGCAATCAGTATCTTAGGTTGGACGAGCTGCATCTAAAATTTAAGTTTTTTTATTTTTACCTTATTTTGGTTCACCTTTAATATTGTAATTTATTTATTTAAAAACATACAAAATCCAATTTTAGGCTCTATGATTAAAAGGCTTATAAAATAATACATTCTATTCATGCTCTTTAAAATGTATACATAGTGTTTTTTCTACTTTTTTACGCTACGGATAAGCGCTTCAAAATTAAGTTGCAAATTGGACCCAAACAAACTTAAAGGGCAATCACTTTTTCCTTCACCTGGCAGACAGAACTTAGGTCTATAAGACCTTATGGCCACATTTAGTATGTTGGAGGGCATGTAGATGGAAAACAGTATCATAATAGTGATAATGAGATTCCGCAGATTTTAGCCCAATCCCTCTATCAGCCTATACGATCTGTGCGAGAAGAGAAAAAACTGGCACATTCTACGTTTTTTCTTTTCTCCCAGACCAGCATTAAATTTAAATTTAAGCTAATAAAAGAAATGACAAATTTTTTGTAAGAAATATTAAGTTAAACGAGCACCAGGTCAGGAGTTTCATCGTCTCCTGCCTGTCCGGTGGTTGCAGGTGCCCGGCCTCCCGAGCTGCTACTTGCTTTCCCCCATTCGTCCGAGTGAGTGGTATCCCAATACCTTCATTCCCTTCCTTATAACCAACAAATTCCTATCCTTCCTCAGTGTTCCCGATGGGCAACAGTGTCGGAAGCAAAAGAAGCCAAAGAAACTGCGCTCACCAACCCGCCTGCTAAGCGTGGTGAGCATGGCAATATCCTTTAACAAAGAATCCTTGGGAGATGCCTTTGTCCAGCAATGGACTCCTTACGGCTGGAATAAAACGAGCATTACAATTAATAAACATTGTCACGTTCTTCAAAGATTTAAGGAGAATGATGATAAGCGTATCGTCCAGCTGCAAATATATAAATTACTTTATTTGTTACATAGTTAAATAACTGCCTCCATGGTCCAGTGCTTAAGGCGTTTGCCTGAAGACCCGGACGTCATGGATTCGTTAAAGGCTTAAATCACCTGATTGTCTGATAATAAAGATGATTCCGTGCTTAGGAAAGACCGATAAGCCGTTGGTCCCTGCTGCCATCTGGTAGTCGTTAAAGAAACCACGTCACAGGCCGAGAGGCGGTTCCAAAGAACTCTGACACCAGGTGTGCATGGTTGGTTGACCGTGTCACCTACACGAAATGATGATGATGGAGTTAATACTTAAATAAGTTTACTTATAAATAGACTTAACTAAAAAGAATATAAAGTAGAAAAAAATATATAATTAAATAAAAAACCTCAGATATCGTTCATTCCAGCATGACGTAAGTTGTTTTGAGCAACACGGAATATTTAGCAAATCAAAGAATGCTTGATGACCTTCGTATGACTTGATATTAGGAGCAGGTTGTATGTATTGTTGTTGAATAGAGAACATTCATGATTTCACAGCTTAAATACTAGTATGGTGTGTATATTTTAATAAAAACTTTTTAACATAAAAATTAAACCCCTATAATTATTTCGTGTAAGTTACACGAGGTCAAACGAGGCACACCCTGGTGTCAGTGTTCTACGGAACCGCCTCTCGGCCTCTGACGTGGTTCATTTAACGACTAACAGATGGCAGCCGGGACCACCTGCTTAACGTGCCTTCCGAAGCACGGAATCATCTTAACTATCAGACAATCAGGTGATTCAAGCCTGCAATGTCCTAACCAAACTGGAAACAACTAAACAAAGTTTACTTCCCGTGGGAATCAAATCCACGACGGGTCTACAGGCAAGCGCCTTAACCGCAGGACCACGGAGGAAAGACTAAAAAGCAAAAAATAATAACAAACGTAGTGATATATTTGGGTAGTAATGACACAAAACTTTGCTATTTAAAATTTGGTGCACGCGTGGCCTTTTTGGTTCATGAAAAGTTTTGGTAGTGCAGGCATGCAAGACTTAAATAGCCCGAAAGATTTTGGTACAGGTTTCATTTATTTGTACTCATTATATTTTTTTGTTTAGTGTTTTGGCTGTTTAGTGTAACGATTGTTTTTTGGTGGTCATTAAATTTCATCCCAATAACAAAGGATTCCTTTTTTTTTCAGCATTGGTACCATAAGAAAATGAGTTTATTATGACGTGTTGTTGGACAAACCATCAAGGTTTAATAAATAATAATAAATTTATACGGATAAATCACACAGATGAGCTAGCCCCAAGGTAATTTCGAGACTTGTGTTATGGGATACTAACTCAACGATACTATATTTTATAACAAATACATATATAGATAAACATCCAAGACCCAGGCCAATCTGAAAAAGATCATTTTCCATCTTGACCTGGCCGGGGATCGAACCTGGGCACTCCGTGTCGCAGGCTGGCGTGTTAACGCGTGCCACGGAGCTGTCAAGTCGGAGGTTTGAGGGATAATGGTGATTTTTTTTGAGACTAATGGGCGCAGGGAGAAAAATCCATTATGGACACCTAGGGACCTAGGTAGTGCCGGACTCTCACCGACTAAGAAACCTCCTCCGCCCACTGCGTTTCAACTTGCACTACGTTTTGTTGAATTTTTGGTGCAAAGTTTCTTTATCTAGTTTCAAAGTATAAATGTAATTTAAGCAGATATTTATTATCCTGCTTTTGGATACAGGATTGTGGGATAATAGGCTTCCTGGGTCGTAATAATAACATAACAATTATTCCGTCTGTTAGATAATCAAAAAATATTGGACACGTATTTTTTCTTTTGTCAAATAAACAATAAATAATAAAGTTATAGCGCGTCGCAGTTCAGGAGTGGGGGATCGTGACGTCAAAGTTTGCTAAAAATTGTAGCAGACTATGACGTCACACGGAACTTCAAAGGGTTATATCTTTATCATTTTTTGTTTAATCGACAAAAGAAAAAAATACGTGCCCAATATTTTTTGAATATCTAAATGACGGACTAATTATATTTTTTTAGGAAACTAGCCTATGGTGATACCAGCCTTACAGCCTGTACATTGTCAAAAATAAAGGAAAGTCAAGACGTTAATAATTGCTGAAAGTCTTTAAGCAAAAGGGAAATCGCTTTTATTTTTTAACGAGCCACTTAACAATGCGACGTTAATGATTGTTTTGCGTTTTGTTAGCGTAAGTACTTACGAATAGACATTTTCTTATTATTTTTTGTAATTAAGTATTGAAGTAGGCATTTGTCTCCCATCTCACCTGATGGTAAGTGATTTTGATTTGTATGTATGTCCCTATGCTATGAGCTAGGACGCACTACGGCATTAGGCGGCTCTATAAGGGACAGCTATAATTAAAGAAGAATTTTGTGGAGCCACGCCACAGCAGTAGCAGATCACATTTTAAAAACCAGCCAAGTTCGACTCGCGCAGGAATGGTTCCGTATCGTTATCTATAAAAAACGACAAAAAATCATGTCTGTTGTATCGGAGCCCCATTTAATATTCATTTTATTTTTATTTAATTATTTATTTTTAAAGTGAATATATAACTAAATATTATGTGAATATTTCAAGCGTCTACCTGTTGCCGTTATCAATATAGAGAAAAACAAGCAAAAAAAACACGTTTGTTGTATGGGAGCTCTCTTAAATATTTGTTTTATTATATTTTTTTGGTATTTGTTGTTATAGCGGCAACAGAAATACATCATCTGTGAAAATGTCAACTGTCTAACTATAACGGTTAATGAGATACAGCCTGGTGACAGACGGACAGACAGACGAACAGCGGAGCGATATTGACAGGGTCCCGTTTTTACCCTTTGGGTACAGAACCCTAAAAACGTATTAATGAATCTTCAAATGCCCGCCCACCAACAAAAAACTTAGTAAAGGACAACGGCAGGTGTTAAAGAAATCATTGGACCGAGCATAGGTTCTACGTCACGTCACGAGTGGGTGTCATGACATCAGACTATTGACAATAAATATAAAAAACCGGCCAAGTGGGAGTCGGACTTGCGCAGGAAGGGTTCCATACCATTATCTATAAAAACGTCAGAAATATCGTGTCTGTTTTTTATTACAATTAATTATCAAAGTGAATATTATAACTTTATATTGTTGCCGCTATGAATATCGAGCAAAAATAATCACGTTGTATGAGAGCCCTTTAATATTTATTTTATTCTATTTTATTATTATTATTTGCTGTTATAGCGGCAATAGAAATACATCCTCTGTGAAAATGTCAACTGTATAATTATCACGGTTCAAGAGATACAGACTAGTGACAAATGGAGGACAGACGGACAACGGAGCCATATTTATTTATATGCCTCCGCTGTCCGTCTGTCTGTCCCGTTTTTACCCTTTGGGTACAGAACCCTAAAAAGGTCCAAAACCATTACAAACATTTAAAAGCTTCATTATTAATTCTTCAAGAATAAAAATCTCTTCTCTAACTACCAAAGGTAAAAAGAAGTATCATTTCAAAAATTAAAACCCCCGGCTGTTCTCCCTTTTAACACCTATATTAAATAAATATAAATAAATAAATATCTATATATAACACAAATTGAGCTAGCCCCACAGTAAGTTGTGAACTTGTGTCGTATGATACTAAATCAACGATACTATATTTTATAATAGATACTTATATAGATAAACATCCAAAACCCAGGTCAATCTGAAAAAGATCGTTTTCCATCTTGACCTGATTGGGGATCGAACCCGGGCACCCCAGTGTCGCAGGCTAGCATGTTGACCACTGCCTCTCGTAGTTTTTGAGACGATACCTGAACTGTCAAAATCCATCCAGCTGTTCAGAAGATACGAGGCAATTAAGAAGTTTACAAACAAACATGATACAGACTTCTTGGCAGTCGGTAAAAAATCAGTAGACCATATCGGTTTGGTGCGTGTGGGTACCATGAGTCAAGGTAACCGCCGCCTTACGGCTGCACTCACGAGTGACCCCAGGGGAATTGTAGAAAATAATGGTTAAATATGCCGTGTGGTTTCCGGCAGAGTAGAATAGGACCACTTCCAGTCTTCCCATGGAGGTCGTTAGAGGCGACTTAGGAAATACAAGCTAAACAAAGCTCATAAACAGCAATGAGACCTCTTCAACCCGGCTGGCCAGCGAGGAGAGTGTAGGCCAAATCCTCTGTCTGCTCTGGCCAAGTATGGCTCAGGTAGTACAGAGAGGGTCATGCTCCTGCAGTGAAGACTAAACAGACCTGATGATGATGGTCAAGTTGAAAAAGTGTCACGTTCCTCGGGCTCGCGGGAGCGCGGAACAAGCGATAGAAAGACACAATCGGCCTAAGCGTTCGGCTTGTGACGCATCTATTGGAAGCATTCTGCTTGTGATGTATCTATCTCTCTTCAATCTTTATCACGTAAAATTATCGTCTGTAAACCGACTTTACAAACAAACAATTTTGTAAAAAAGTGCATTGTAATTATTTACACCTTTAATTAAGATTCGGTTTTAGTCTCAAACTCGCCCGAAACTGAGACATAAACTAAAGGTTGGTCTTTGGTTTTGGCACAATAACATCTTTTCATCGGTCTCTTAACAAAAAGCTCTTTACTAACGACTTACAACCAAAACCAGGTGTAAAAATCGGTGGACCGTGTCGTATCGGGGCCTGAGTTAACATGATATACCAATCTGTACAAGTGTAAAAAAAGTGCATTGTGATTATTTACACCGTCGTACATTTTCTATGAAAATGTTCGTCGGATTTATCCGACGTTCGCGGTTAAAGGGTTAATTAAGATTCGGTTTTGGTCTCAAACTCGCCCGAAACTGAGACATAAACTAAAGGTTGGTCTTTGGTTTTGGCACAATAACATCTTTTCATCGGTCTCTTAACAAAAAGCTCTTTACTAACGACTTACAACCAAAACCAGGTGTAAAAATCGGTGGACCGTGTCGTATCGGGGCCTGAGTTAACATGATATACCAATCTGTACAAGTGTAAAAAAAGTGCATTGTGATTATTTACACCGTCGTACATTTTCTAAGAAAATGTTCGTCGGATTTATCCGACGTTCGCGGTTAAAGGGTTAATTAAGATTCGGTTTTGGTCTCACACTCGCCCGAAACTGAGACATAAACTAAAGGTTGGTTTTTGGCACTGTTGATCGGTCTCATAACAAAAAGCTCTTTACTAACGACTAACAACCAAAAGCAGGTGTAAAAGTCGGTGGAGCGTGTCGTGTTGGTGCCTGAGTTGCGTGTGGGTGCCATGAGTCAAGGTTACCACCTACCGCTTGCACTCCTACGACTTACGTCACGCGAGCCGGAACCGAGGAGACTTGAGGAATTTAAGCGAAGGGGGAATGCACCTTTGAACATTAGGATAATGTAGACGAGTTTATAAATTTGCCAAATAGTAAGAGTAGAACAATGTTATCGGAATAAAAATCATTTTATTTTTATTATTTTTTAAACGCTTCCTACGACATCCATGGGACTGTCCGGAATGGACCTATATTCTAGGCCGGAACCCATATGGCAATTGTAAAACTAATATACAAGATAATTTATGTGTGTGTTGCATAGTAATTATATGTTCTACTTTCAAACAGATGTGTAAATACGTGAAACTAATTTCGCAAGTGTTAGCTCAGGTGGTTCTGAAAAACTTTAGGCTTAAGATAATACTCAATGAACGTAGGAATCTGTTTTACAAGCATACAAAATTGTGTAATACCAACAAGTACACTTACCTACTTACACAGTATGATATAGGTAGGTTATATATTAAGTAAAGATAAAGTAGTAAAATATCTTCGGTTATGCTGATGACCTGAATAAGGTTGCAGGAAGACGCTGGATGCAGGCTACTTCTAACTGATCGTATTGGAAGTCCTTGAGGGAGGCCTATGTCCAGCAGTAGACTTCTTGCGGCTGATATGATGATGATGATGCTGTATGTATGTACCTTGGACGAATATTCGTCCAAGGTATGTACCGACTGGTTTTGATATCATTAAAAAGGTGGCATTTTAGAGAATGTACAATGGTAAAAAGAATCTGCTATTTTATTTATTTTATTGTGAGATAAGCACCACACGTGTTGCGTTCAGGCACGTTAAGCCGGTGGTCCCGGCTGCCATCTGGTAGTCGTTAAAGGAACCACGTCAGAGGCCGAGAGGCGGTTCCGAAGAACTCTGACACCAGGGTGTGCATGGTCGATTGACCGTGACACCTACTCGAAATGATGATGACCAAAAATGTCAGAGCGTCACGTGGTTTTTTTTCCTCGTCCAACAGGATTGTGGAATGGGCTCCTTCTCGAGGTTTTCCCTGTGTGCTATGACTTGGGGTCCTTCAAAAGGCGTGTTTACAGGTATCTTAAGAGTCGGCAACGCATCAGCAGCTCCTCTGGTATTGCAGATGTCCATAGGCGTCGGTGACCACTTTCCATCAGGTGGCTCGTCTGTTCGTTTGCCGTCAAATATACATGAAAAAATTTAATTGTTGGCGCCCCCTTACTAATACTATATGCAGTTATTAATACTTACTAATACTAATACTTAATGCATGCAGTATGGTCAAGGTCAACGAACTAAACCCAGTGACTCACACCAATACTTCCTTTTATATTGCCACATTAATTGATCTCAGGTTTTGGAGATAATTGCCGGTGATTGCATTGATATGGGGATATCCGTGTCCATATTTTTTCTAATAATTAACAGACACGGCAAATAAAAGAATGACGTCAACATAATATTAATATATTGGCCTCCGTGGTCCAGGGGTTAAGGCATTTGCCTGTAGACCCAGGGGTCGTGAGTTCGATTCCCACGGGAAGCATACATACATTGTAAAGTTACTTCCAGTTTGGTTAGGACATTTCAGGCTTGAATCACCTGAGTTTTTATTATTATTATTATCACCTAATTGTCTGATAATAAAGATGATGCCGTGCTTCGGTAGGCACGTTAAGCCTTTGGTCCCGACTGCCATCTGGTAGTCGTTAAAGGAACCACGTTAGAGGCCGAGAGGCGGTTCCGAAGAACTCTGACACCAGGGTGTGCATGGTCGATTGACCGTGTCACCTACACGAAATGATAATGGAACCATAATCATATTAGAGGGCAACCGGGGCTACAGCCTCGGAGCCCACACCATAGAGGCTTCGGGAAAAATATCAAATTCAGACCAGTAGACACTAGTAAATAACTTTTCCTTTGATATATTTTTTCGCGTTTTACCTTTACCTACAGCACTTTGTACAAACATGATCGATCTATATTTGTTCACTCCAATCATAGAATCAATAAAATACCATACCTAATCTCAAATCATGTTTGCTGTTTTCTTGCAGGACGTCACGTACTTATCTTAACATACTTCGAACTTGTGACTTGCAATAAAAATTATATCTAAAATTATATCTATAAAAATCTGAATCTGAAATCGCCCCTGATAAGCACTTGCAATTTACTAGTAGTAAATTATTAATTAGAAAATAATTTGACCTGGCAAAATTATTTTTTGTTGCCCCGAAGCCTTCAGACCTCTAAATCCTGATAGCTAGCTCCGTGGCGCAGTGGTCAACACGCCAGCCTGCGACACGAGAGTGCCCGGGTTCGATCCCCGGCCAGGTCAAGATGAAAATTATCTTTTTCAGATTGGCCTGGGTCTTGGATGTTTATCTATTTGTTATAAATATAGTATCGTTGAGTTAGTATCCCATAACACAAGTCTCGAACTTACTTTGGGGCTAGCTCAATCTGTGTGATTTGTCCGTATATAGGTACTTACTTATTTATATTTATTTATATTAAAAAAAACCAGCTGCATTGAAGGATGCCGCCACAAGTTTTAACATTTAAGTGAGCATGACATCCTAGTATTTTCTGTAAAAACGAATACTTGTTTAGTTTGCGGGTTAATATTAATTTTGTAACAAAGTTCCCAAGACTAACCACAGCGCTCTACAGCGATCGTTGCACGTCCGTATTGAATCCATGGACGTATTGATTGCAATTGTTTTGCAAGAGCGCGCATCTTTCTTAACTTGTAGCGAATTCTAATGTTGTTTATTGTTCACCGCTTTGTATCTTAACCAGATATACCTAGTGTTGTCCTAATTACACTCTTATTCCCAATCGGGGAAGACAGAGCTTCTAATAGCAAGACCTAACCATGATTTTTGTTCTTATGACTGATTGATCGTTTTGGATCAAAAAAAAAAGACTTCTCCATACAATGTTCGGCTTTCCGGTCAATTTGTATGGGAACGGAAAAAAAAATTGAGTTCCCAGCATTGGTCCCATAGAAAAAGTTGTTCATATCGACGGGCTGAATCACCCCTTTAAGGGTCCGAAACGATCAAAATTTCACCGTGTACAGAGGTAGTCCTGCAGTGGAGACTAAAAAACCTGATGATGATGATAAGCAACAGCTAGTAGTATATAAGACAATACAATTATTAATTTATTCATTATTTATTAATTGACAGTTCTGTGGCGCAGTGGTTAACACGCCAGCCTGCGACACCGGGGTGCCCGGGTTCGATCCCCTGTCAGGTAGATAGAATATGATCTTTTTCAGATTGGCCTGGGTCTTGGATGTTTATCTATATATGTATTTGTTATAAAAATATAGTATCGTTGAGTTAGTATCCCATAACACAAGTCTCGAACTTACTTTGGGGCTAGCTTAAACTGTGATTTGTCCGTATATATTTATTTATTAACATATGAGGTCGTAACCATGCAAGGAGTAGGTACATCAAGATGGAATATTAAACATAATCAACACGGCTCACCTGTGTTTCCATAACTCCCTGACATCACCACAACAAGGACATCATCATGAAGTTATTGTAATCATCATTTCGAGTAGGTGCCACATTGAATCGACCATGCACACCCTGATGTCAGAGTTCTTCGAAACCGCCTCTCGGCCTCTGACGTGGTTCCTTTAACGACTACCAGATGTCAGCCGGGCCCAACGGCTTAACGTGCCTTCCGAAGCACGGAAACATCTTCATTATTAGACAATCAGGTGTTTTAAGCCTGCAATGCCCTAACCAAACTGGAAGCAACTAAATAAAGTATGCTTACCGTGGGAATCGAACCCACGACCCCCGGGTCTATAGGCAAGCGCCTTAACCACTGGACCACGGAGGTAGTATATAGGAGGTAGATGGAGTTATTGTTATTGGATATTCTCGTTAGATATCTCGTTCGGTTTCAAAAATACTTTTAAAGTACCTGCATCGTCCTTAAGGTCCCAAGTTTTTTATTTGTTTTCCACATACACAAAAGAGATATTTAAGGTTGAAAGGCGTGACCAAAGTGTAGTTACAATGGGGCCGGGCCGTGGACTGTGGTCGGTGTTACAAACCAAAAGCTGTGCAGATGTGAAGCTCTTCTTTGATTTTATCTCTTTCTTTCCATATAAAATATAACAGTAGTAGGCATGAACATAATTGTTGCTGGCAACAAAGAATCAAAATCAAAATCAATCAAAATCAAAACGTTTATTCAGAAAATAGGCCTTTGCAGGCTTTTTCACGTCAAATCACATTTTAAAGGATCTAATTTAGTCATATTATTACTTAATGTGCAAAAGCTACAGACTACTAGCGTTTCGGAACCGACCACTGCAGAGAAGAAACGCCAAAAGAAACTCTTTTCAACAGTATTGGTCGCCTACTCGCCTGAAGGGCTTTTTTATTTTATCATCTATCTTTATCATTTATCATCTAATTTCTTCATTTATCATTTTTTTTCATTTTATGATTACAATTTTTATTATATAGGTACATTATTATTTTTTGGAACATATTATTTTAGCGATCGAGTGTGCAATGATAATATTTTACATTATACACAGTAGTCTCAAACAGTTTTTTCTATTAAAAACTGAAGTTCAAAAACTAGTCAAATAAGTTTTCTTTGTTATGTCAGCACAAATATGATTCAGTTGTATTTCGGTTCCTAACCTATCCAAATCTATTGTGTACTGTCCAAATAAACGTCGCGTGTCCGCGTGTGTTACAATAAAATACCATATCCCAGCAGTCCAAGTTCTTTCTATCTATATCAACCTACCTACCTACATAATTATACAGTCCACGTACAATAATTACCGCTTACGCAGGTCAAGCAACCCTGGGCGTAGTCCCCACTAGGATGGGTGGCCGCAAGTGGCATTACAACATCTCGAGCTCCTCCGTGCTTCACAAGGCACGAAAAAGTTGGTCGCGGCTCTCGACATTGATGGCAGTCGTTAAGCTATGTCAGATGCCTTTAGGCAGCTTAAAAAATTTGACACCAGTGTTCGCTACTGTTATCGCTGATGAACATAGACTATAGACTGGGACTGGGAGATAATACTCATAGCATTAAGTCCGCCAATTGTTACAAGTGTACTCTACCTTGGATCAAAAAAAAACTATTTAAAAATAAAAAAGTAAATAAAAAAATATCGAATTAGATACCAATATCTTCCCATGCGTAGCCCGGGTGCGTATATAGAAAAGTCACTCATTCAGTACGTTCCCACCGCCGCGCCGGCGCCGTAGACGAACTGAATTACCATTTCCTAACTTTTCTGACGATAAACACGCGTAAAGGCTGCTCCAATACATCCCAAAAGGTGACGTAGACGTAGTACCTAGTAGTAGAAGGTAGAAGAGTTAGGAAGTCCTAATTCCAGTCCTCATTCAGTACGTCCCCAGCCAGTGGGGACGTACTGAATGAGGTTTTCTATATACGCAGCCGGGGTGGCCCGCTAGTTGAATATATTTTCATACTTTGCCATTTAGCCGTGTGGTTTCCGGCAGAGTAGAATAGGACCACTCCTAGTCTTACCAGGGAGGTCGTAAGAGGCGACTTAGGAAATACAAGATTAACACAGCTCATAAACATCAATGAAACCTCTCTCAGAGAAGAGAGTGTAGGTCAAATCCTCTGTTTGCTCTGGCCAAGTATAGCTCCGGTTGTACAGAGAGGGTCATGCTCCTGCAGTGGAGACTGGAAAGACCTAATGATGATGATGATGACTTTGCCATACAGCACTCTCAATAGCTCAAAGTGAGAATATCCAGGTTACTCTTCTGTCTTCTCGTTATTTTGTGCCCCGGCCCGTTCCCACATCGCGACAAAACAAGCCTTATATGGCTAATGACTGACCGCAGACCAAGGTCATTAAACTCGTGAATATGGACTGACAACTTTGATTCTATCTCTGAGAGATGTAATATCATGACAAATTAATATATGATAGATATAATAATGTGGGTCAGACAAGATATGGATAGACAAAAGCTATCGATAGGCTGTTTCCAATGATAATCATCATTTCGAGTAGGTGTCACGGTCAATCGACCATGCACACCCTGGTGTCAGAGTTCTTCGGAACCGCCTCTCGGCCTCTGACGTGGTTCCTTTAACGACTACCAGATGGCAGCCGGGACCACCGGCTTAACGTGCCTTCCGAAGCACGGAATCATCTTTATTATCAGACAATCAGACGATATTTTTATGTTGTTCTCAACACCTGCATAGCTTCTTTACCGATATACTTATATGATAATCTGTAAGCAGAAGATCCACACAGCTACCACGTAATGTTGCGCAAGCCGCCCGCGTGCGCCCTTGCGAAGTAGGTTGGATTCCGCGCCAGCCTTGCAAGCTGCGTATATGGGGGCTTGTGTAAGCCACTCATTTTACGAGTATAAGTGATTATTTTTTCAATCCTTAGGCTTTACGAGCCAAGGCTCACCTGCTGTCAAACTTATAGAGATCCTCATTTTTTTTTTTTTGCAAAAGCTCTGCAAATGGCGTTCATAATTAGTGTTTTGATGCAAAAGCAACTTCCACGTCTCTTTCCTTTGCAGGGTAGACAAAACCCAGGTCTTTATGACCTAAATGCCACGTTGAGCGTGTTGGTAGGTGTAAGATAATTACATGCTCGTGCATACAACATTATTCCTTGGAGTAAAAATTTCCGAAATAATTCTATCAGGATTAAATTGAATCCAACTAGGCGCAATCCTACGTCTGTCTGTCACGTTATACAGGGTGTTTTGAATTATCTAGCAATGTTTTAATGTAGAAATCAGAATCCCTAATAGAATATAGACCCAAAAAAGGAAATTAATGAAAAAAAAGAATATTCAAGTGACCATAAGACTTACAATGTTAGTATACAGCGTGATTTTGAACCCCCTAGCTATATTGAAATCTGGGAATCAGAATCCCTAATGGAATACAGAATTGCAAAATAGCTAGGGGGTTCAAAATCACGTTGTATTATAACTATGTTAGTAGGTATAGTAGAAAACACTACATTATTTTGTGTGCAGACTACAATGCTCCATCTCCCCATTCCAGCAATGATTTACGTAAAATCAATCCAACCTAACTGCGATCATTAGCAGGATGCTGTTATTACTTTCCCGCACTCTGTGGGCAACCCTTATACAAATTCATCGATCAGCTGGTCAAATTTCTACGGGGAGTCTATTTTTGTTTTGTATCCCCCTTTTTTCTTGCGGATGTAGGTATATTCTTTAAGGGATTCTGATTCCGTCATTAAAATATTGCCAGGGAGTTTAAAATCACTATGTATGTATTATGTTATTTGAAAGTCGCTAACAAATTTTTTTTAAGAAATTTCTTGTTATATCTTTTCTTAATGGAACATCAAAACTTTTCTAAGAAAATATTCTACATCGTCATCATTACGTGTAGGTGACACGGTCAATTGACCATGCATATCCTGGTGTCAGAGTTCTTCGGCACCGCCTTTCGGCCTCTGACGTGGTTCCTTTAACGACTACAGATGGCAGCCGGGACCAACGGCTTAACGAGCCTTCCGAAGCACAGAAGCATCTTTATTATCAGGCAATCACGTGATTCAAGGACATTGCAAGCTTGAATATTCTACACAACACTCTAGTTCAAAATAAGGAAAACCTACACACACGCCCTGTGTGGCCACTCTACCATATAAGTATGTGGCGCAGTTAATTCTCAGAACATATTGCTCAATGGCTGCGGTCATAAAACCAGATTATCCAATATGTAAAGAAAACCCAGTCCGATCTTTGAAGGGATGATTCAGCCCGTTGATATGAACAACTTTTTCTATGGTATCAAAGATGAGAACTAAAACAAAATTTATATTTGCAAATAAACATCTATGAGACCTCTCCAACGGGTGGAGAGTGTAGGCCAAGTTATCTGGCTGCTCTGGTCAAGTATGACTCTAGTAGTACAGAGAGGGTCGTGCTCCTGTAGTGGAGATTAAAAAGACCTGATGATGATGATGAGAGCACGATAAACGTTATCCACTTTACGGACAAATCCCTCCACTCTCACGACTCAAGATTCGCAATAGTTTCTTGCGGCAACCAAATACCGCCAAACAAGCTCTTAAGACCAGAGTGGAACAATGGTTTAACAAATACCAGCCAACACTAAACCAGATACCGCCTGCTGAGAAACTACCACCGGGTGGCAATCTGCTCTGGCCAGTCTGGAAGTCTTTAAACAGACTGCGGGCTGTTGATAGATGCCACGAAAATAGAGTCAGGTGGGGTTTCTCCAACAATAGTGAGTGCGACTGTGGTGCTAACCAATATACGGGTCACCTCTTGGTGCCCAGAAAGCCCAACTTCTTGCTCTCAACAAGATCTGGATGAGGCTAACGAACGGGCAATTACGGTAGCAATGCACTGGTCGAAACATATTTAATTCATTCATTCATTTCGAGTAGGTGTCACGGTCAATCGACCATGCACACCCTGGTGTCAGAGTTCTTCGGAACCGCCTCCCGGCCTCTGATGTGATTCCTTTAACGACCACCAGATGGCAGCCGGGACCACCGGCTTAACGTGCCTTCCGAAGCACGAAATCATCTTTATTATCAGACAATCAGATGATTCAAGCCTGCAATGTCCTAACCAAACTGGAAACAACTAAACAAAGTATGCTTCCGGTGGGAATCGAATCCACGAACATATTTAATTAAACGGTAAGCCATTTTACGACTCGATAGAAGAAGAAGTGTATTCAAGTTGCAACATATGTTTTAGCTCCGATAAGCTGTAGGCGTCGATAGCCTCCACCCACCATATAAAGTGAGTTTCTTAATTCGCACTAACATTTTATACCTTCCTTATATGTTTATTTTTTATAATAACATTAATAAAAGTCATTACGACAAATGCATAGGTATACACTAAAGGCAAATAAGAAAAATGGCGAAATTTTTACATGGATGAATAGAGAGGGCTTTGCCCAACAGTGGAACACAAATTAGGCTACCTAAATAAATAATAGGGACAAATCACACAAATAAAACGCGAGACCCACAGTAAGTTGTGAACGAAAAAGATCGTTTTCCATCTTGACCTGGCTGGAAATCAAACCCGGGAATCCTCGTGGCGCAAGCTGGCGTGTTAACCACTGCACCACGGAACTCGCCACTATTTTCACAAGGGACTTATTTTATTATGGCACTTATTATAAGTGTTTGTTGCTCTTAATATTGTTAAGCGAATAAAATCTGTTCAATATGCCAAGTTTCTGACATACAACCCGAGCGAGAACCATATTACCGGCAAAATGAATTGCTGGTAGCACGAATAGGCCGGCTCGTCCGGGGAAGTACCACACTCTGACAGAAAATCAACGTCTGAGTAGAAGCTTTACCGCTTCTATGCGTCGATCGGTGAGTGAAAGAGCCGGAGGCCTATCCTTCCCTCTCACCTCCCTATTTCCTTCCCCCAACTCCTTGATAGGCAAACAACGCACCTGCCATACCCTGGTGTTGTAGTTGTCCATGAGCGGCGGTGGTCACTTACCATAAGGTAACCCGCTTGCTCGATTGCCGTCTTATAACATAAAAAACAACTAGATAAAACAAAAATATAAACACACCTTATATATGTTAGTTCTATCATTATTGCACTTAGTCATACCTGCACTATGACATCACACACTTAATATTCAAATAGACATAATATACAAATTAGGAACGACAACACATAATCTATGAGAAAAATCATTGCGAAGCCTTATTCAACCTAAAACCGACTCTAAAGGCTTTACGTATAAAGTTGAAAATCTATTGTGGAAATAGAAGATTATCCAGCCATGTTTGCAGTTTTTCAAGGAAAATTGATCTCTGTGACCTAGATAATAAGAGTGACGCGAGATTGTTTGTTAGCACGCGCTAGCGTCCTCAAATCGAGGTCGGATATAATCATTGCGGCTTCTGCTATATGTAGTTAATTATGTATATATATGAGTACCATATTGTATTGCAGATCTGTGTTAGATAAAAAATAATGATAGAAGCACCTTCAATCAAACACGATGGCTCGAGATAACGCGGATCATCATCATCATCAACAAAAGAGCTTCCATTACATATATTTAAAAGGGAGCATCATAACTGGTTGGTGAATAATTTTGTTTCATTTCTTGAAAGAATTCCTGGACCAGAACATATGAATTGTTTTTTTATTGATTTATCATATTAGTGTTTCATTTTGTTTTTATTTAACTTGTATGAAATGTTTAAAAATGACTACGGAATGACAGATTATAGTAATTTTAATTTATATTAGTGTTGTCATAAAGAAATGTTCAATTAAATGCATGTGTAACCTAAAAGTAAATAATTTTGAATTTGTCAATTATAAATTAATTATAATTATTTTAATCATCATCATTTCGATGTGTCACGGTCAATCGACCATGCACACCCTGGTGTCAGAGTTCCTCGGAACCGCCTCTGGGCCTCTGACGTGGTTCCTTTAACGACTACCAGATGGCAGCCGGGACCAACGGCTTAACGTGCCTTCCGAAGCACGGTATCATTTTAATTACCAGACAATCAGGTGATTCAAGCCTGCATTGTCCTAACCAAACTGGAAACAACTAAACACGGTATGCTTCCCGTGGGAATCGAATCCACGTCCCCCGGGTCTACAAGCAAACGCCTTAACCACTGGACCACGGAGGCAGTTGCATATATTTTAACGAAATATTTGTATACTGTTTTCAACAGTCAAATAGGCAGACTTTTTTTATAATACTCCATCTGTATCATACCCCATTTTAGACAAATAATAGATTGATTGATCATTTCAGCCGTAAAAAAGTCCACTGCTGGACAAAGGCCTCTCCCACGAAGTCTTCGTTCCAGAGAGGACGTTGCCATACTCACCACGCTTGGCAGGCGGGTTGAAAAGCGCAGTTTCTTTGGCTTCTAGTGCTTCCAACTCTGCTGCCCATCGGAAGCATTTTTAAGTTGGGGTAGTAAAGTATTTGTTAGATTTGGGAACGGAATGAAGTTATTGGGATACTCTCAATCGAATGAATGGGGAAAAGCAAGTAGCAGCTTTTAGCCGTGTGGTATCCGGCAGAGTAGAATAGGACCACTCCAAGTCTTCCCGTAGATGTCGTAGAAGGCGACTTATGAAATACAAGCTAAACAAAGCTCATAAACATCTAAGACACCTCTCCAACCCGTCTGGCCAGCGTGGAGAGTGTAGGCCAAGTCCTCTGGCTGCTCTGGCCAAGTATGGCCCTAGTAGTACAGAGAGGGTCGTGCTCCTGTAGTGGAGACTAAAATGGACCTGATGATGATGATGTAGCAGCTCGGGAGGCCTGGCGCCCGTTGCCTTACCTGCAACCAAAGGACAGGCAGTTAAGGATGACAGCCCTGACCATAAAGTGGATACTCACGGTCTTTTCAAGAATTTCGTCGACGAGAATCTTTCAAATTAACAACTTTATCTATGGATATTCTTCTATTCTTCCATGCTGGTCTGGGAGAAAAGAAAACACGTAGAATGTACCAGCTGCTTCTCTCCCCGCGCAGATCGTAAAATCCGATCGAGGGAATGGGTAAAATCTGAGGAATCATGATAATAGGCGATGCGGCTAGCAACCCATTACTATTTTGATTCCAATTTCCACCTAATGCCCATTAACATGCTAAACGTGGCTTACAGGTTTTACAGACCAAGGCTCTGTCTACTCCGGAAGGGAAAAAGACGTGATACTATGTATGTTTGTATGTTACCTATGAAAACTCAAAAACAAACTCGACATTTTCATGCAAATATGTTCGGTAGGCCATAAATTTGTATTGAAATGTAAAAAAAATGAGTTCTCAGGATTGGCCCCATAGGAAAAGTTCTTTTTATGAATGGGTTGAGTCACCCCTTCATGAATAGGCCTAGGTATATAAAATTGCCCACGGAACCAGGTGAAATGCTCTGAGTTACCCCTACAAGGGAATGCCCGAGGTTTTACACGCTGTATCCTTATCCTTATCCTTACTATCCTTACTAATATTATAAATGCGAAAGTGAGTTTGTTTGTGCATTACGCTTTCACGCCGTAACTACTGAACCGATCATCATAAAATTTTGCATACAAGTTCTCTGGAGTACAGAGAAGGACATAGGCTACCTTTTATCCCGGGAAAAAGTACTATTCCCGAGGGATCGACATTGACGCGGGCAGAGCCGCGCGCGAAAGCTAGTAGAGAATAGAGAGGCTCGCACATCACACCTCTTTATTTGGCATTTGGCAATTGTGTAAAAAGTTTTTCATCCTAACCCGTTTCATTTTATCTGAAGTTATGGTGTTTTATTGCATGTTTTATTATAGTATTTTTATATTCAAAAGAACCTTGAGGTGTTAAGGGCCGTGGGTTTATGTTGTTTCAACAATAAAATAATACATTACCATGTAAAGTAACATTGTATACAACTATTATTCAACATAACAGTCGAGTAGACTACAAAACTACAAAACACATTATGGCTTTGGAGTCGACCACACATTATACAGGCACATTTATATTTGAGATCGCTGTTTCTTCATCATCGTCTTTTTAGTCTCCACTGCAGGAGCAACCTAATATGTCAATTTGAATATTAAGAGTGTGATGTCATAGTGCAGCATGACTAAGTGCAATAATGATAGAACTAACATATATAAGGTATGCTTATCTCTATGTTTTATCTAGGTGTATCTCAGAAACTTGGCATATTAAACAGATTTTATTCACTTAACAATATTAAGAGCAACAAACACTGCGCCACGGAACTCGCCCTCTCTGTGCTACCGGAGCCATACTTGGCCAGAGCAGACAGAGGATTTGGCCTACATTCTCCTCGCTGGCCAGACGGGTTGGAGGGGTCTCTTTCATGCTTAAGAGCTTGTATTTCCTAAGTCGCCTCTTACGACATCCATGGGAGGAGGTGGAGTGGTCCTATACTACTCTGCCGGAAACCGCACGGCCCTGTTCTTACAAACGTGCGCTGTTTCTTACAAACCTGCAATGTTTTATCAATATCGACTAAAATTAATCATGTTTTTGTACGAACTTCTGAATTCTCAGAGCCCTTGGCACGTAGGGACCAAGTCTGGATTAAGTTTCTTTCGGCGTATTCTTCTCACCAGTGGTCGTTCCGAAACGCTAGTAGTATTTCGATTTTGCATATATATGTATATAAAAATATATAAGAAATAAAATATGACGTTCAAAAAGAGATACATGAATGAATGAATATATTCTTAATTGCACTATTCTACGAAATTAGATACACAAAGGCGGACTTATCGCAAAATGCAATCAATGTATCCAATATACACACATACACGGTGAAATTTAGATCGTTCTGGACCCTTAAAGGGATGATTCAGCCCGTTGATATAAACAACTTTTCCTATGGGACCAATGTTGGGAACTCAAACATTTATTTTACGTTCCCATACAAATTGACCGGGTGGCTGAAATTTTTTGTATCGAACTGCCATTTTTTTTTGAGTTCCCAGCATTGGTCCCATAGGAAAAGTTGTTTTTATCAACGGGCTGAATCACCTCTAAGGGTTAAGGGTCAATACATGTATCCAATTTTGAATAAAACTTTTTTTGAACTACCTTTGTCTTAGGTCTTCCTGTTTTTAATCTGTTTATGATTCATTTTGTGTCTATTCATGATACATGAACATGAGCCAAGCTGAGACAAACTGGTGCTTACGTAATAGTGTTGGCACGTCTAGACAAAGGGTCACCAATAAGTATTATTAGAAATCCGTTTTTTTTTGGGAACTTCATCACGGAGGGGGTGCAGTGCAGGGTGAATCTATACTGTAGAAGATGTATCTAGGCGAAAAAAAAAAATATTAATCGTTACATCATTTGTATCCCCCATCAATCAGTCATCAACATCTCGCTCCAAGGCACAGTTTATACAATGGGAATTAGGCGAAACCTCTCCACTTTTATCAAATTAAGTTATAAAATAAAGTGAAAAAATCTCAAGCGGGCGAGAGTTTTTTTTTTTTCACGATATTTTATTTCTATAAAATGTATATCAAAATAGCATTGTGAATGCAAAAATACTTAACACTTAAAAATACCTTTCCACTTTTTACGTACAGTCAGGGACAGAGATATCTGACCAGGCGCGACCTATATCTTAAATTTTCTCTTAAACTATAAATAATAAGAACATGAAAATTTATATTTAGAAAGACTTCATTAAAATCTTTCTGTATATGCATTTTGATGTTATTATTGTTTATAGTTTAAGAAAAACTACAAGATATAGTTAGAGGGTCTGGTCAGGTATCTCTGTCCTTGACTGTACCTACTCCCATTCATTATCGATACGTGAATAGAGATTGTAAATCTTTAGATGTGTCCCTTTATAAAAAAGTTCACCAATGTATGTCTATGTAAAAAAGTTCACGAATGTATGTCTCTGTAATTTGCCAGTTTTCGCGGAACGTAGCTATACTGCACCTATCTGTTCAATAACGTCAAGTATTCAAGTATTCGACATCATCATTACAGCCGGATAAAGTCCACTGTTGGACAAGGACCTCTCCTAAGGATTCTTCGTTTCATAGAAGGATGTTGCCATACTCACCACGCTTGGCAGGCGGGTTGGCGAGCGCAGTTTCTTTGGCTTCTTGTGCTTCCGACGCTGCTGCCCACCGCAAGCATTTTTTCCGCAAGGAATTTGTTGCATTTGGGAAGGGAATCATAGGTATTAGGATACTCCTCGGATGAATGGAGGAAAAGCAACCTAGGAGCTAGAGATGCCGGGCGCTTACCCGATGTATGCCTGCAACCACCGGACAAGCTGTTGAGATGACACTCATGACCTTTGTATTTGGACTAGTAACTTTGACAGCTCCGTGGCGCAGTGGTTAACACGCCAGCCTGCGACACAGAGTGCCCGGGTTCGATCCCCGACCAGGTCAAGATGGAAAATGATTTTTTTCAGATTGGCCTGGGTCTTGGATGTTTATCTATATATGTAGTTGTTATAAAATATAGTATCGTTGAGTTAGTATCCCATAACACAAGTCTCGAACTTACCTTGGGGCTACCTCAATCTGTGTGATTTATCCGTATATATTTATTATTGTCATCATCATCATCATATCAGCCGCAAGAAGTCCACTGCTGAACATAGGCTACCCCCAAAGATTTCCAATACGACCGGTTGGAAGCGGCCTGTATCCAGCGTTTTCCTGCAAGTTAGTCAGGTCATCCGACCATGTGATTGGTGGATGTCCGACGTTGCGCTTGCCGATACGTGGTCGCCATAAAAGAACCCTTCTGCCCCATCGGCCATCGGTTCTACGCGCTATGTATTGTATTGTACGTTACTTCATTATAAGGAAACAAACAATTCAAACGCATCTCTCAGTACATTTCAGGGTGACAACTATATACTAAATATTATATAACCAAAAGGCCATGTGACCACGCAAGGTTGTCACCACCCACACTAACCTGATCTCTACATGATCGCAGCTGTGAATGAAGTACAAACAGACGCTGAGGTCTTGTTGGATTGGTCGCCTTGGGTTCGGTTCCTCGTAGGTTGTAAATGATCTTTGTATTAGCGTAGTGTTAATTCCTTCGATGTTAAGGCGGATATTTTGAATAGCAAAACTTTAATGTTTTCGATGCTCAATGATGGTTTCAATAAATCAGTTTCTGTGAATTTCAGTTGTGGTAGAGCCACGCTACCAGCAAAATTCATTTTTGCTAGTAGTATAAATGGGCTGGCTCGTCCAGGGAAGCACCACACTCTCACAGAAAATCGACGTTTGAGTAGAAGCTTTACCGCTTCTATGCTTCGTTCGGTGAGTGAGAGAACCTGAGGCCCACCCTTTCCCCATTTCCTCCCCCCATGTCCTTCCCCCAACTCTGATTTTCTAACTTGAGTCCTTCCTCTAACTTGATTTTCGCAAACCATGGTAAGTTTAACAATATAGTTTTTTATCTATTTATTCTTTATCTTAAAAGTTTATTTTTTAATTCATTTTTGTCTTAGGCTTTTATTACGAGTATAAACGAACCCACAATGTAAAGTGTTTCCAATACAAATCAAATGAGCCCACACACGGTTGGTGTACCCCGTTTAGTTTAAGAGTTTCTATGGCCACCTTCCGACTCCATCATCAGACCAGCGCAATGATTCCATAATATTATATTGTCATCCGATTTACACATATATGCAAGATTTCAGCTAAATACCCGGAACGGGAAGTAGATCAAATTTAACTTGCAAGATTTGATTACAGACAAACATCGGGATAGGTAAAACTAAATAATAACCTGTAAAAATAATTTAAAAGAAAAATTAAAAGGTTGTGTCTGGCCAGTATCTAAACAGAGAGACTTTTCTTTTTTTTTTTTTTTTTTTTTTTTACTAAATATTGAATTAGGCATTTGTCTCCCATCTCACCTGATGGTAAGTGACGATGAAGACGAGGATGTTACATGCCTATCCAAGAGATACCCATTTATTCTACTTTTGAATGTCCCGGGACTGTACTTGTTTGGGAATATAGACGCAGGCAGTTCATTCCACACCTTAGCTACTCGAACCAAAAAGGAACTGTCAAAGCGTTTAGTTCGACTCTTTGGTATTCCAACGATAAAAGGGTGAAATTTCTGTCTGCGCCTTGTAGTCCGATGGAGGAATGGTGAGGGTTCAACTAGCTCAAAGAGCGCCTTCGCACACTCTCCAAAATGGATCCTATAAAATACCGATAGACAAGCGACTTTACGGCGATGCTCCAGGGATTGCAATTTCCTATTTGAGACCACGTCGTTGTTCTCTCGAGTAACAGGTTCCTATTGTGTAAGCTTTTGTAAGTGACAGAAATTATTTGTGAAAACATACAGAGCACTGCTCGGCTGGTTTACTAAAATGGTACACTCGTTAGAAAAAATGCTTCAATGTATTTAAGTATCCACTTTAATGCTAATGAAAGTGCTAAATTTATTAAAATATATAGTGCTGGGGACTTAACTATTTTCTTTAACTCTGAATGTAGTCAGACCTACTTGCTATCATTATATCCATCATAATCATCAGGTCTTTTAGTTTCTACTGCAGGAGCATGACCCTCGCTGTACTACTGGAGCCATACTTGGCCTGAGCAGACAGAGGATTTGGCCTACACTCTCCTCGCTGGCCAGACGGGTTGGAGAGGTCTCATTGATGTTTATGAGCTTTGTTTAGCTTGTATTTCTTACGACCTCCATGGAAAGACTAGGAGTGGTCCTATTCTACTCTGCCGGAAATCACACGGCTAATAATTATATTAAATGTTAGTTTATTTTTTGCCTGCTCAATTAAGTAGCCCACACTGATGTTTGATTTTTCAAGCTGCTAAAGGCCTATAATGACCTTACTTAACGGCTGCCCTTAATGATGACATTGGAACTAACGGCTTAACTTGGCTTTTGAAGCTCGGAGGAGTTTGAAAAATTTTTATGCTACTTGTGGTCACCCATCCCAGTAGGGATCGTTCCCGGATTGCTTGACATGCTTAAACGCTAATAGAGCTTAAAGCCACTGGGCCATGGAGCTCCTCAAATATATTGCATTATAATAAATTTAATTGCCACTTTGTTCTCTTAATCTTTCTTTTCCATCTAAGCGTATTCCCAATCGCACTCTCTTCTTTTTCTTCTTGATTCCATATGTAAAGTATCATCATTATCTAAGCCACAAGAAGGCCTATGTCCAGGCCTTCCGCATGGATTTCCAATAAGACCGCGATAAGCCTGCAACCAGCATCCTCAGACTGCGAACTTAGTCACCTGACTAAGTTCGCAGTCTGAGGATGCTGGCATCCGACCATTCATTGGCCATCGGTTCTACGCGCTCTGTGCCCCGCCCACCACCATTTCAAAGAGTGAATCCACTGAGCTATATCAGGAATCTCCTCGTTTCTGTTACTATAAATTGTTATACGTAGAGTATAATAACTATTTATAATTAAAACACTTTTCTTTCTACCTGTACGGACCGGTCGCCGGTTGCCGGGAATTATTACGTCAGTCTCTCGACCAGTTTGCTTATCGATACAAATTTTTACCGTTACTTATTTGGGATAGACCGTATTGTTCAGCTTGTGTCGTAAATGGGTCAGTTTGTACCTTTGCCGTGTAGTTTCTGGCTCAGAATAGAAATATCGATTCCCACGGGAAGCATACTTTGCTTAGTTGTTTCCAGTTTGGTTAGGACATTGCAGGCTTGAATCACCTGATTGTCTGATAATAAAGATGATTCCGTGCTTCGGAAGACACGTTAAACCGTTGGTCCCGGTTGCCATTTGACAGCTCCGTGGCGCAGTGGTTAACACGTCAGACTGCGACACGGAGTGCCCGGGTTCGATCCCCGGCCAGGTCAAGATGGAAAATAATCTTTTTCAGATTGGCCTGGGTCTTGGATGTTTATCTATATATGTATTTGTTATAAAATATAGTATCGTTGAGTTAGTATCCCATAACACAAGTCTCGAACTTACCTTGGGGCTAGCTCGATCTGTGTGATTTGTTGGTATATATTTATTTATTATCATTATCTGGTAGTTGTTAAAGGAACCACGTCAGAGGCCGAGAGGCGGTTCCGAAGATCTCTGACACCAGGGTGTGCATGGTCGATTGACCGTGTCACCTACACGAAATGAATGAATGAATGAAGAATAGAAAAAGTCGATCTGTGTCATTTATGTGTACTAACTAATTTAATAACTCTGCTGCACTGATATCTCAAGCACAAGCATACCTAAAGAGATTTGGTATCTGGAAAGTGGTTAGCAGGAAAAACGGTGTTCAAACATTTTACAGGTTAAATCCTTAACCTTACGAATATATATCATAATACTAGTTTTCGCCCGCGGCGGCTTATTAGTCGCAGCGTGATGTTTTATAGTCTAATGCTTTCTTCAACAAATGGACTATCGAACACAAAAATAATTTTCCAATTTGAACCTGTAGTTCCTGAGATTAGCGCGTTTAAAGAAACAACAAACTCTTCAGATTTATAATATTATAGCTGCTATCCGCGGCAATTTCTGTTATTATGATTAATTAGTTTTTTATTAGTATATTTCAATAATTTTCCCCCATTTTCAAACATTTTTATTGATGCTTCGCTCATAAATATTGGTCGCAGCGTAATCCTTCCTCAATAAATGCACAATCCAACACAAAAAGAATTTTCCAGTTTGAACCTATATTAATTTTCCCCCGTTTTCAAAACATCTTTTATTGATGCTTCGCTCCTATTGGTCGCAGCGTAATGTTCTATAGCCTAAAACCTTCCTCAATATATGGACTACTAGCTTTCGCCCGCGGCTCCGCCCGCGTGAATGTCGATCCCTCGGGAACTTTGTCCCGGGATAAAATGTACCCTATGTCCTTATCCGTACCCCAGATAACGTGTATGCAAAATTTAATGATGATCGGTTTAGTAGTTACAACGTGAAAGCGTAACAAATAAACTCACTTTCGCATTTATAATATTAGTTAGGATCCAACACAAAAATATTTTTTCAATTTGAACCTGTAGTTCCTGAGATTAGCGCGTTCAAACAATCAAACATATTTTTCAGCTTTATAATATTAGTATAGATATAGATTATTTCAAAATGTACGTAGCCCCTGGTCTATTCTTAGTAGCGTGCAATCATTGATGCACATCGACAATGACCTTAGTGTCCGCTTTGGACATGGTTCGCAGACACGCACGCTAGCATTGACGTCTTCAACGACATTTATTCATCTATATTTCTATACTAATATTATTATAAAGAGGAAAGATTTGATTGTTTGTTTGAATCGAATAGGCTCTGAAACTACTGGACCGATTTGCAAAGTCTTTCTCCATCGAATCCTACATTATCCCTGATGAACATAGGCTATTTAAATACCAATATCCTTCGATCTAATATAACGGTCATCATTTCGATTAGGTGTCACGGTCAATCGACCATGCACACCCTGGTGTCAGAGTTCTTCGGAACCGCCTCTCGGCCTCTGACGTGGTTCCTTTAACGACTACCAGATGGCAGCCGGGACCACCGGCTTAACGTGCCTTCCGAAGCACGGAATCATCTTTATTATCAGACAATCAGGTGATTCAAGCCTGCAATGACCTAACCAAACTGGAAACAACTAAACAAAGTATGCTTCCGGTGGGAATCGAACCCACGACCCCCGGGTCAACAGGCAAACGCCTTAACCACTGGACCATGGAGGCTGTTTATTGCAAATAAAAAGCTGAATATGGTCAGGGGTATCATCCTCAACCTCAACTGTCTGTCCGGTGGTTGCAGGTATAGCATCGGGCACGCGCGCCCGGCTTCTCGAGCTGTTACTTGCTTTTATCCATTGATCCTTGTAAGTAGTATCTATCCCAATAAATAAATATTTACGGACAAATCACACAGATTGAGCTAGAACCCAAAGTAAGTTCGAGACTTGTGTTGTGGGATACTAACTCAACGATACTATATTTTATAACAAATACATATATAGATAAACATCCTAAATATAAATATAAATAATATAAATGTATTAGTATTTATTATAAAATGTGTAACGTGTTCAAGGAGATCTTGATGAAATCGTAGGTTGGTGCAGAGACAACAAAATGTTTTTGAACATCGAAAAATGTTGTGTAATCTCTTTCACCAACAAACACAATAAAATAGACTTTTGTTACCAACTAGAGGGACAAACACTTTGCCGCAAGAATATGGTTAAGGATCTCGGAGTCTTTTTTGATGACAAACTGACCTTTAGAGGACACTATGATCATATGGTAAAAAAATCAATGAAAAACTTAGGCTTCCTTGGTAGGATAACTAAGGATTTTAAGAATATTGAAAGCCTTATTCTTCTCTATAATTCTCTTGTGAGAAGTAATTTGGAGTATGGCTCTGTTATTTGGTCGCCTTTTTACGCAAACCATACCGAACATATCGAAAGTGTTCAAAAAAAATTCCTTCGTCTGCTTTGCTATAGACTTAAACCCGGCCGTAATCGATCTTCATACCATGAAAAACTTAGATCTTTTCATATATCGGACCTTAGTACCCGCCGCCACCAACAAGATCTTATAACCTTATTTAAATTACTTCATTCTATCATTGATTCGCCAATATTGCTCTCTCAATTGAATATTAATATTAGATATAATCCCGAGACGAGATAGTGGTATCTACAGAGCGACTGTCGTCTGACCTGAACCCAAAGGGGTAAAGCAGAACCACTCCTAGGGAAGGTTAGGTAATAAATGCTAGATAGCACTTGGTACCTTGATACCTGATACATGGATCTCTTGATCAGATTTTACGATCTGCTCGGGTAAAGTAAAGTAAAAGTATCATACAGATTAAGTCAAGATATTGTCTTGTCGCCGACTGGATCCGCTCAACTATCAAAATCCAAATCTATGCAATATATTTATAATATAAGTTAACTATAAGGTAGCTGTTTCTGCAACTTCGTCGACCTGGTTTCCTTCAATCACACAGACTTCCTTGATTTTTTTTATGGAATAGGACCACCTGATGTTTACCATCAGGTGGCTCGCTTGCTGTCCTATGATCACCGCTGCCCATGAACAGTAATACTAGAGAGTAAAGCAAGAAACTAACAGATGCAGTGCGGCGGAGGCGCGCCACAAGCGGCGCAGAGTCAAAACAACAGAATATTAACCTTAATAGTATGTAGCATAAAGTCGATTTTTGTAGTGCGCCCGGCGTCATCATGCGGCGCGACGCAAAGAGACGTGTGCCGCATGATGGCATCTGTTAGTTTCTTGCTTTACAGGAGCGTTGCCGCCTTTCAAGGACTTGGGGAGAGGAAATGGTGGGAAGGATGAGCCTCCGGCCTTCTCACTCACTGAACGAAGCATAGAATTGGTAAAACTTTTACAAAAATTTCGATTTTCTGTGAGAGTGTGGTACTTCCCCGGACGAGCCGGCCCATGCATGCTACTAGCGAAAATAAATTGTGCCGGTAACGTGGTTCTTATCTTCTTTCGTGTCGATGGCTGAAGAATAGAATTTTGTTGCACCAGCATGTCGTAATTCTGACAGAGTCTTATAGACCTGTGCTCTATCCCAAAGGAGCAAGGGAAAACGACGTCATATTATGTATGTATTTAGCGGGTACGAGGGAATAAATAAGTTCACAATCATACTTAAATATTTACAACCTATTGCTACATTTAGCATGTTGCAAAATAGTCATGGGTTGCTAGCCGCATCGCCTATTGATATCCCTCGATAGGCTTTTACGATCTGCGCAGGAAGAGAAGCTGGCACATTATATTTTTTTCTACCTGATTAGCATTGGACACTATTCGAAAACGAACAGTTTTGTTGCAATAATCACTCGTCTTGTAAAGTCACTTGCTCAAAAATGTGACCCCAGGTCGTTAGTAGCGTGAACGTGTTGTATAGTAGCACTTGCTGAGATGTTTTTATCTCCGAAACAATGGGAGATAAGTGAAGCGAGACGGTGACGGTTAACGTAACTGCGCATGGCACGTGACTTCGGGTTCACGTCGATAGTTATGAATTTTTACTACAACCTTCCACGCTGGTCTGGAAGAAAAGTAACTGCCACCGTAGTCCAGTGGCCTTTGCCTGTAGACCCGGGGGTCGTGAGTTCGATTCCCACAGGAAGTATACTTTATTTAGTTGTTGCCAGTTTGGTTAGGACATTGCAGGCTTGAATCATCTGATTGTCTGATAATAAATATGATTCCGTGCTTCGGAAGGCAACAGCGGTTGGTCCCGGCTGCCATCTGGTAGTCGTTAAAGGAACCACGTCAGAGACCGAGAGGCGGTTCCGAAGAACTCTGACACCAGGGTGTGCATGGTCGATTGACCGTGTCACCTACTCGAAATGATGATGATGATTGTAGATAAAGCAAGATAAGTTCAAAAGAATCGTAGTAAGCGCAGACACCATAGAAAAATGAGGAGTTTTTAGTCGTGGTAGAGTTACGCTGCCGGCAAAATGCTAGTAGCATGAATGGGCCGGCTCCTCGGGGGAAGTAACACACTCTCACAGAAAATCGACGTCTGAGTAGAAGCTTTACCGCTTCTATGCTTCGTTCAGTGAGGGAGAGAGCCGGAGGCCCATCTTTCCCCCTCCCCTCCCCATTTCCCTTGCCCAATCTCTTGAAAGGCCGGTAAAGCTCCTGTCACACCCTGGTGTTGCAGTTGTCCATGGGCAGCGGTGATCACTTGCCATCAGATGGCTAGTTTGCCGTCCTATACAATAAAAAAGAGGAACTGGAGGATCTTCAGTTCCTCATTCTTCTATGGTGTCTTCAGACTCCATTTATGAGTAAAACGGAAAAGCTTTCCACGCCGGATGCACAGATCTGCAAGTTAATAAAAACCTTTATAGACCAGACAAAACAATTGAAGTATGTTAAGAAGCAACAATATAATTACATAATTTGATGTAATCCTGCTAGGTATCTCAACATCAACATCGGACAATGGGATTGCGCAATTTTCACACAGTATTGTTGTGCCCTAACGTAAAACACAATTAAGTGATCTTATCAGGTTACAACTACACAGTAAAGTCACTAAGTTCAAGAAAAGTAATTTTTATTAGATTTTTCGGGGTCCGGTTCTGCATAGTCATCATCATCATTCTGCATTAATCATTTGGCGAGCTCCGTGGTGCCTCCGTGGTGCAGTGGTTAACACGTCAGCCTGCGACACGAGGGTGCCCGGGTTCGCCGGCCAAGTTATGGATGTTTATATAAATAAGTATCTTTTATAAAATATAGTATCGTTAAGTTAGTATCGTACGACAAAGTGAGTTCACAACTCACTGTGTGGCTAGCTCAATTTGTGTGATATGTCGCTATATAGTATACTAGCTTTCGCCCGCGGCTCCGCCCGCGTCAATGTCGATCCCTCGGGAACAGTCCTTTTTCCCGGGATAAAAGATAGCCTATGTCCTTCTCCGTACACCAGAGAACTTGTACGCAAAATTTCATGATGATCGGTTTAGTAGTTACGGCGTGAAAGCGTAACAAACAAACAAACAAACAAATAAACAAACAAACTCACTTTCGCATTTATAATATTACTAGCTTTCGCCCGCGGCTCCGCCCGCGTCAATGTCGATCCCTCGGGAACAGTACTTTTTCCCGGGATAGAAGGTAGCCTATGTCCTTCTCCGTACTCCAGAGAACATGTATGCAAAATTTCATGATGATCAGTTCAGTAGTTACGGCGTGAAAGCGTAACAAACAAACAAACAAACAAACTCACTTTCGCATTTATAGTATTATAAGTAAGGATAAGTAATATAAGTAATAAGTAAGGATATAAGTAAGGATAAGGATTATTATATGTATATCAACATTACAGCCACAAGAAGTCCACTGCTGGACAAGGGCCTCTCCCAAGATTCGTCGTTCCATGGGAGGATATTGCCATACTCACCACGATTGGCAGGCGGGTTGGCGAGCGCAGTTTATGTGGCTTATTGTGCTTCCGATGCTGCTGCCCATCGAAAGCATATTAAATTATCTTAAATCTAAATTCCGTTTTTTGAGTTCCCTTCACTCTCGATCTTTACGTTCCTCCAACAGTCTAGTCCTGGCTACACCTTCCCACCACTCTAACTTTTTGGATAAATCGTACCAGGTGCAGTCCGTACGTCTGTGGAACGCTCTACCTGAAGCTATTAGAAGAGTCCCTAGTCGTCTCGCATCCAAGCGAGCAGTATATAAACTATATTTAAGTAAGTTATCCAACCCAACGTCATCCTAATATATGTATGTTAAATATGTTATTATTTTTTTGTCATCTATATATGTATGTTATATATGTTATTATTTTTTTGTCATCTATATATGTATGTTATATATGTTATTATTTTTTTGTCATCTATATATGTATGTTATATATGTTATTATTTTTTGAGTATGTAATTATTTGTAGTTAGTAAGTATTTATTGATATTATGTTTATTCCGTTATAGATTGCATTTTTTTTATAACTTCACAGATGATATTTATTTATGTTAGTACCGTTATTCCATATAAATTTTCTTTAACTTTGCACTTAATCGTACACCAGCCACACTTTTCTCTCTGATTGGTCTTATGGTTGACTGGTAGAGAATGCCCTATGGCATTAAGTCCGCCAATTGTGCTTTATATACTTTTTATACCTTATTTTTATGCCTGCCTGCGACACGGAGTGACCGGGTTCGATCCCCGGCCAGGTCAAGATGGAAAATGATCTTTTTCAGATTGGCCTGGGTCTTGGATGTGTATCTATATATGTATTTGTTATAAAATATAGTATCGTTGAGTTAGTATCCCATAACACAAGTCTCGAACTTACTTTGGGGCTAGCTCAATCTGTGTGATTTGTCCGTATATATTTATTTATATTTATTTATTATACTTGAATTGTACAATAAAGTTTAAATAAATAAATAAAAGCGTTTTGAAGCTAGGCAAGGATAGGAATTTGTTGGTTTTGTAAAGAAAAGAAATTGGGGTACTACTCACTCAAATGAATGGGGTAGCAAGTAGTAGCTCGGGAGGCTGGGCGCGCGTACCCTATGTTATACCTGCAACAGGCAGTTGAGGATGACATCCTTGACCATAACCCTCAAAAACATACAGTACTACCGGCTTTATCACTTACTAACATTCACCCGCGGCTCCGCCCGCGTCAATGTCGATCCCTCAGGAACAGTAATTTTTCCCGGAATAAAATACCTATGTCCTTCTCCATAGCACAGGCAACGCAATTTTTTTTTTATGATATAGTACGGCAAACGAGCAAGTGAGTCACCTGATGGTAAGCGATTAGCGCTGCCCATGGACAACTGCAACACCAGGGTGTGACAGGAGCGTTGCCGACCTTTTAAGGAGTTGGCGGAAGGATATGGGGAGAGGAAATGGGGGAAGGATGCCTCCGGCTCTCTCACTCACCAAACGAAGAATAGAAGCGGTAAACGTCGATTTTCTGTGAGAGTGTGGTGCTTCCCTGGACGAGCCGGCCCATTCATGCTACTAGCAAAAATTCATTTTGTCGGTAGCGTGGCTCTACCACAACTGAAAATCATGACGATCGGTTCAGTAGATAGGGCGTGAAGGCGTCACAAACAAACTCACTTTCGCATTTTAATATTAGTTTGGATTAGGATTAGGAATCATAAGACTTGCTAGTTAATTCAATGTTACGATGGTCAAACTGACACTACAGATATATAAACATAGATACATATTATCACGTCTTTTTCCCTTGTGGGGTAGACAGAGTTCTATAAGATCGGTCTTTAAGGGCAACGAAAGCCATGATCAGCATGTTGGTGGGCGTTTAAATAGGAAGCGGAATCAAAATTAGGGCATGCATACCGGAATTCCGGAATATCGTAATACCGGTATCTCGGACAGATTTTTTCGATATTTCAATACCGAAATTGAAGGGCCAAATACCGTAATACCGGTATTCATAAAAAAAAAATACATATATAAGTACGTAACCATCTATAGCGAGTGTGCACGTATGCAGTGTAGTGTGTAGTGTCACTCGCACGACTGTTAATATACAATGTTAATACTTTTACATCTTGTTGTATAACTAAAAAGCGAATATTTTATGTTATAAATCATTTTAATTCTGTCATCATCATATCATCATCATATCAGCCGCAAGAAGTCCACTGCTGGATTTCCAATACGACCGGTTGGAAGCGGCCTGCATCCAGCGACTTCCTGCGACCTTAGTCAGGTCGTCCGACCATCTGGTCGGTGGGTGTCCGACGCTGCGCTTGCCGGTACGTGGTCGCCATTCGAGAACCTTTCTGCCCCATCGGCCATCGGTTCTGCGCGCTATGTACCCCGCCCACTGCCACTTCAAAGAGCTAATCCACTGAGCTATGTCGGTGACCTTTGTTCTTCTACAGATCTCCTCATTTTTGATTCGATCTTGCAGAGAAACACCGAGCATAGCCCTCTCCATAGCTCTTTGAGCGACCTTGAGCTTTCTTATAAGGCCCATTGTAAGGGACCACGTTTCGGATTCGGACCCGTAAGTCATCACTGGTAACACACATTGATTATAGACTTTCGTCTTTAGGTACTGAGGTAAATATTTAATATTGTATAAGTAATTTTTGGAAGTTTCTGAAAAGTAAATAAACAGTTCGACTATGGGCACCGCGCCGACGTCTGCGCTTCCATTCACTTGTTTCTTTTATAGATAAAATGGCGGACAAATTTTTTATTTATTGTTAAAACTAGCCGCCTGGTTGTTATAAGTTTTTAACAACAAAATTTATTTCACATACACCCAAACCCACACCCACACAAACCACACACAAAAGGAGTTGCTAAGATCTGATACGGTTCCGTACTCGGCCTCTATTTGTGATCTATGGCTCATGGTGCATTCATCCTACATAATCAATGAGGTGTCTTGTATGTCTTTTTACAATTCCACCATACATAAACTTTCGGATCCTCGGCTCAAATGGCGCGGCACGGGTCACGTAACGCCCGCGTGGCCCCGGCGAATCACGGAGAATCCCGGCGACATGAAATTAATTTCGTTTCGAAAAATAATTTTAGCCAGCTAACCTATTTCAAATGATATGGATTAATACTGTATTTGTGTAAATAGGTTTCCCATTACCGTTTTATAATTGCCCATTTTTAAAGCATTGAAATGGATGTAGTACTTTATCTTTAACGAGATAAACGTATGCTCGGGGGTTTTTTTGTAGACCTTTTTAAATTTTACAATACTGTAGTACATTATTTTGATCTATCTCGTAGGTGAACCCTACGAGATAGATCAAAATAATGTAGTCAGCGTTTGCAATGTAAGTGCAAAAAATGTGTATATTTACGACATTACATTAGAAACCTTTAAAATTAGCAGTGTTCATCTGCTACAGTATGCATCCTTTCCATCGAATCAATCTATCTATCAAAAGAAAAACCGCAACAAAATCCGTTACGTAGTTCTAAAGATCTAAGCATACATTTACATAGGGACAGACAGACTACACTGCGGGAAGCGAATTTATTTTATAATATGTAGTGACTATAGCTTATTATTAAAGTTTTTTACGTATATTACGGTTAACTTAAAAAAAATATATGTATATAGCCAATTCCGGAACTAGTACCGGAATTCCGGTATTAGGTCTCTAGTACCGAAAATCAGTTCCGGTATTGATAACTTTCCGGTATTGCATGCCCTAATCAAAATAGTGATGGGTTGCTAGCCGCATCGCCTACTAAAATGATTCCTCAGATTTTCGCCCATTCCGGCGGGCCCTTCTACGGTCTGCGCGGAAAGAGAAGCAGCTGTTACAATCTACGTTTTTTCTTTTCTTCCAGACCAGCATGGATACAGATATCTTCCCAAGAATAATAAAAACATTAAATATAAATAAATACGTAAAAATCACACAGATTGAGCTAGCCCCAAAGTAAGTTACTTTCTCAGCTACTTACTAGCTCAATCTGTGTTATAGGATACTAACTCAACGATATTATATTTTATAACAAATACATACTTATAGATATAAACATCTAAGGCCCAGGCCAATCTGAAAAAGATCATTTTCCATTTTGACCTGACTGGGAATCGAACCCGGGCACCCCGTGTCGCAGGTGTGTTAACCACTGCGCCACGGAGCTAAAATATTATCAGAAAGTCATCATCAGGTCCTTTTTAGGCTCCACTACAGGAGCACGACCCTCTCTGTACTACTAGGGCCATACTTGGCCAGAGCAGCCAGAGGACTTGGCCTACACTCTCCACGCTAGCCAGAAGGGTTGGAGAGGTCTCTTTGATGTTTATAAGCTTTGTTTAGCTTGTATTTCCTAAGTCGCCTTCTACGACATCCACGGGAAGACTTGGAGTGGTCCTATTCTACTCTGCCGGATACCACACGGCTTTTATCAGAAAGTGTTACAGAGTAATTTACAAATTAAAGGACAGAGGAATTAAGACACGGCAAGCAAAAACACTTAGCATGCAGATCATGATATCGTGTTTTTGCTCGCAGCTGTGAAATCAGTTTTTTGCGCGTAAGCCAGGTCAGAGAATTGATTTTGTATGGTGTTTTGTTTGTTATGGTGCTACTGCTAAGGTAATTAAAAATAACAATTAAAATATACAACTACAAGTTTAATCTGAATGAGAATCCGTGTTTTTTTGCAAACATTACATAATTGTTTATCCCTATGGTTGACTGGGAGAGAATGCACATAGCATTTGGTAAAAAGTGTTTTGCTTTGGTACAATAAAGATTGAATAAATAAATAAATTTTGTGTTCTTCCATGCTGGTTTGCGAGAAAATTAAAAACTTAGAATGTGTAAGCTGCTTTTCTTCCCGCGCAGACCGTAGAAACCGATCAAGGGAATGCGCGAAAATCTAAAAATCATGGCAATAGGTGATGCAACTAGCCACCCATCACTATTTTGCTTCAACATCAAGCATAAAAACAAAAAAAATTATGCATGCAAAATGTTAATAATATATATTTATTTCTTAAATAATATAGAAACCGGTCAAGGGAATGCGCGAATATCTCAAGAATCATGGCAATAGGCCATGCAGCTAGCCCATCACTATTTTGCTTCAATATCTAAAACGAGTTTTTTCATGAGCATAAAAACAAAAAAATAATGCATGCAAAATGTTAATAATAATATAGTCGTACTCTCCTTAATATGCATTAAGAAGAGTACGACAGACTGTATCAATTGAAGCAGCCTTACAAGCATACTACGGATATGTATCTTCGGTGCTGAGTTACGGATTGATACTATGGGGTAATTCTGTTGATGCAGATAGAGTATTTCGTCTACAAAAAAAATGTGTACGTGCCTTATCAAACGCTTGGTATTTAGACAGTTGTAAACCAATATTTAAAAAGTTAAATATATTGACACTACCTTGCATGTACATAAGAGACCTTTGCTGCTTTGTAAAAAAACATCCACAATATTTTGAATTATTTACACAAGTATCAAAAAGACAGGTAAGATCATATTATATACATAACTTATTTCAACAAAGTGCACGGAAATATATATACAAAAAAAATGCTTATAATATGGCCATTCAAATATTTAATAAACTTCCGACTTATATCAAAAGCTTAAATAACAATAAGTTCAAAATAACATTGACGAAATGGTTGAAGGAGAAAGGTTTTTATAGTATTAAGGAATATTTAGATTGTAGAGACTAAGTGATTCATTAATATTTGACATTAAATACATGACGAAATTATATAAGATGGAATATTTGTGACATTTAAGTGATAATTATTGATGGTGAATTGTGACTTTAATTGATTGTTGCTACTATTATTTCTAATTTAATGGCAAGTGTAAAAATTTATAAAAATAATATTTGCACGCCTGCAAGCAGGCTGATTACATTACTTACATAAGACCTACATTGTTAACCACTACATATTAACTACTTTAATGTATTTCATGCAAATAAATCTTTATCTTATCTTTAATTTAAAAAAAAGTGTTTAACTGAAAATCATAGTCATTAGGAACAAATCGCAAGTAGAAAAAAATTACAACTTCATAGGCCCGTCGTGGTAGAGCCACGCTACCGGCAAAATGAATGGGCCGGCTCGTCCGGGGAAGTACCACACTCTCACAGAAAATCGACGTTTGAGTAGAAACTTTACCGCTTTTATGCTTTGTTCGGTGAGTGAGAGAGCCGGAGGCCTATCCTTCCCCCTCCCCTCCCCATTTACTTCTCCAAACTCCTTGAAAGGCCGGCAACGCTCCTGTCACACCCTGGTGTTGCAGTTGTCCATGGGCAGCGGTGATCACTTACCATCAGGTGCCCGCTGGCTCGTTTGCCGTCCTATAACATAAAAAAAGCCCCATTATTCCGCTATATGCCTCTTGGGGAAGTCTCTTACAATCTGGCCACAATCTAGCCTTAAATATATAGGTACATACATATTATCAGCCCGAGATCTCGTGCGGGGTAGACAGACCCGAGGTCTATAAGACCTTATGGCCACATTCATTTCATTCATTTATTCATAAACAAAATTACATTGTATTCGAATTATATGTATCAACATAAAATTTGAAATTTAACTACTAATACTATTACATTACATATTATCCTCTTTTTAACATACATACTTCTTATTAATTTTACCATCACCAACACCAATTCATCAATTGTGATTAAATTTAGACATAGCGGTTGTATTTAGACATAGTGGAAAACTGAATCATAATAATGATGGGTTGCTAGCCGCATCGTTTAGACGACCATAGGAGGCAGAGGAACCATGTCACTAATGACCATGTCATTAGTGACATGGTTCCTCAGATTTTCGATCTGCGCGGTAAGAGAAGCAGCTGGCACATTCTACGTTTTTTCTTTTCTCCCAGATCAACATGGAAGAATATGGCCTTAAATAATTATGAATGATTTTTTTAAACACATTTTCTATGAAAATGGCTGTCGGATTTATCCGACGATCGCGGTCAAAGGGTTAAAAATAAACCTGCATACGAAGATGACGAGAAATTATTGACCAATACACCACAAAGGTCGCCTATGTGACAGTTTATTACTCACACCAGATTTTCCTGATTTCGCGATGAGTAAGGAATTTCCGAAAGGTCATGAAGACGTTGGAAGGTTGCCAATCATACCGTAATACTTATCGGCGAGATGTTAATCAAATTTGACCCTTATTGCTTATACAACTGCACAGATGAGCCGACATCCTTTGTTATGTAATACGTGCTTCATTGACACACTTTCTTGTCTCGAGTCTACCTATATGGTGTTTTAGGTCAGTTAAGATATGGCGCGTATTAATATTCATTGGTAAGAAGATCTAGAACATGTATTCCTTTTTTATGCAGTAAGTAGAGCTTCAGGGTTGAGGATTTTAATCTATTTCCTGAAATAGGGATATAGATAATATGTCAAATACTTTTAAAATACTCCAAAAATTGCAATTGAATTGATGAGTACTTAATTACTTCTCTTTTACCTAAACTGTGTCAAAAGGAACCTTATTACTAAGTGTCCAATGTCCGTCTGTCACAGGGCTGTATAAATGCTGTAATAGGAAGAGACTTGACACAGAATGCATGTTGTTGGATGTTGTGGGTTGGTAGTTGTCCGCCTCGTTGCGTCGTCTCTGATCAAGCCAGTGGATTCGTGGGAATTGTCGCCAAGGAATCAACGAAATTAACTCTACACCATCATTTTGTTGATTACAAGACTTAGAAAAAAGCGCGGGAAAACTCATTTATACTTGACTAGCTTTCTTATGTCGATCCCTCGGGAATAGTACTTTTTCCCGGGACAAAAGGTAGCCTATATCCTCCTCTGTAGTCCAGAGAACTTGTATGCAAAATTTCATGATGATCGGTTCAGTTGTTAAGGCGAGAATGCGTAACAAACAAACAAACAAACTCACTTTCGCATTTATAATATTAGTAAGGATACTGACTAACATTTCGCCTGTCTATCACGGTTCATGAGATACAGCTTAGTGACAGACGGACAGACAGACATACAGCGGAGCCATAGTAGTCCCGTTTTTATACGGAACCCTAAAAATTACGTAACTCATCATTAGTAACACACAAAAACACCGGAAGCAAGGCCCAAAATTATCATTAGGCGTAATAACAGTCTGAAGCGAAGATTATCTCATTATTATTCAAACCACTGATTCATCTTCGACATCACAAAAAACAACCTTCGAGGAACTTCGCGTTTGATACGGTCAAAAAGTTTTTATTCTCCGCCACAGGTAACTAATCTTAGGAGTGTGCCGCGCGAATGAAGAACATGAGTTCTGCGCAAGCCATTAAGCTGCGCAACACCAGAGCAATAATGTAAAAAATTTAAGTCTTAACATTTTCAAGTTTATATTTAAAAAAAAAAATACAAAGTTAGACCTGCGAAATGTATTTTACAAAAGTGTTTTATTATTATCGATAACTATATCGTAGACTAGCTTTCGCCCGGGGCTCCGCCCGCGTTTATGTCGATTCTTCGGGAACAGTACTTTTTCCCGGGATAAAAAGTAGCCTATGTCCTTCTCGGAACTCCAGAGAACTTGTATGCAAAATTTCATGATGATCGGTTCAGTAGTTACGGCGTGAAAGCGTAACAAACAAAGAAACAAATAAACAAACAAAAAAACTCACTTTCGCATTTATAATATTAGTAAGGATAAGAAAGGATAAGGATAAAAAAAATACAAAGTGAGACCTGCGAAATGTATTTTACAAGTGTTTTATTACTATCGATAACTATATCGTAGATATTTTAGACATGTTTTTGTATTGTGTAGATATGACTACATCTTAAATTAGTCAATCTAAGATTTATATTTTGATCAACTAATGTACAGTCAGCCAAGGAAATACATGACCCTGCCATCTATCTATATCTTGATTTTTCTCCTTAACTAAAAATAATATTAACACGAAAATATATATTTAGAAAGATTTTAATTAAGACTTCCTAAATATACATTTTCATGTTAATATTACTTTTAGTTTAGGAGAAAAATCAAGATATAGGTAGATGGCGGGGTCAGGTATCTCCTTGGCTGACTGTACGATGTAGTCAATGTCTTATTCGACATATACCATGCCTTTAATCTAAATCCTAAGATTTACCAAGTAAATGGTGGTAAAAGTTCGAACTGCAAAGCTATTCGGACTTTTACCATTGGGAGTTGGTAAATCTTAGGATTTACTAGAAAATCTTAGGATTTACCGTAGTTCGGGGTACAGTAATAGATAAATATAAATATATACTGACAAATCACAGATTGAGCTAGCCCCAAAGTAAGTTCGAGACTTGTGTTATGGGATACTAACTCAACGATACTAGTAGAAGACCGCTGCGCCATGGAGCTAGCCATTAAACCACACATACATTAAATAGATAAACATTTAAGACCCAGGTCAATCTGAAAAAGATCGTTTTTCCATCTTGACCTGACTGGGGATCGAAGCTGTCTTTAAAACAGTATATGCCTCGCATTAGTAGACCCCGGAAACTTCAAGCGCTGTCAAGCATAGCCAAAGCCGTTGCGTTAAATGATGGGTGTGCGCCACAGATTATAAACGTAATTTAGGGTTTAATGCCGGCCTAACGGGACTCTAATTGGAAAGGTTACGGTGGTGCTGCTGTAACTTAGTCATGTTACATGTCATTATTGTTTAAACAGCCTCCGTGGTCCAGTGGTTAAGGCGTTTGCCTGTTGACCCGGGGGTCGTGGGTTCGATTCCCACCGGAAGCATACTTTGTTTAGTTGTTTCCAGTTTGGTTAGGACATTGCAGGCTTGAATCACCTGATTGTCTGATAATAAAGATGATTCCGTGCTTCGGAAGGCACGTTAAGCCGGTGGTCCCGGCTGCCATCTGGTAGTCGTTAAAGGAACCACGTCAGAGGCCGAGAGGCGGTTCCGAGGAACTCGGACACCAGGGTGTGCATGGTCGATTGACCGTAACACCTACTCGAAATGATGATGATTGTTTAAAACATAGATTTAAAAAAAAAATTGCGAAACTTCATACTTCTATGGTTTAAAAGCTAGCTCGCGACTTCATTCACAACTAGTTTTTGTTTCAAAGAAAAATAAAAACGCGACAGTTTTACAAAAAAATATAATCTATGGATAGATTTAAAAAAAAATGCGATGAATCTATGGCACTCGGGAATGTGTAAGATTTCTAACGATATCCCGATATCCCAATGAGAAGTTAGTGGACGTAAACGAAAACGGAATCGAACAAAATAGCCGCATCGCCTTTTGACATGACTCATTAGATCGCTTATTCTCTTGACCGGCTTGTACGTTCTGCGCGGAAAGAGCAGCGGGTACATTCTACGTATTTTCATTTCTCCCAGACCAGCAGATTTTATTTACTTCAGAAATGTTAACCTTAATCTTAAAGATAACTTACTCATATCTAAGCTTCGATCAAATATAATGGTAGATACACGATTCGCGCTCGAAAACTAGCACCAGCAAAACAGCGCACTAATCGAGTTTCGGAGCTGTTTCGTCTCAAGTTTCGGAGCTGTTTAGTCCACAGTTTCAATAAACCGCGCTATCACACATCTCGCGATGACGAAAGTACAGTGAAAATATGCGAAAACTACGCATCAAAAGTGAAAAAAAAAGATGGAGTTATGCTTTTAGTTTGTACCGTTTTTGTCGTTGTTTGTAAGTATGCATGATGTTTTGGCTCAGGGACATTATTTAGGCTTCATTTTGTATGAGACTGTGTATCTACCATTATATTTGATCGAAGTACCTAAAGCGCAAATTACACAGAAGCAACATAAGATTTGGATAGGATGTGGATCGGATTTGTTGTCCCTTAAAATCTTGCTCGTACAAAATGTATGAAAGAGACGTCGTAAATTACACAGAATGGATGCGGCGCTGATTTATCGTTGCAAGCGATAAATCCATTCTGTCTAATTTACGTCTCTTTCATACATTTTGTACGAACAAGATTTGAAGGGACAACAAATCCGATTCACATCGACATCGTATCCAAATCTTATGTCGCTTCTGTGTATTTTGCGCCAAGATTTTGCGCTTAAGAATAATCAGCACGCCTCAGAACTTTACCATATTTAATGTGGTACATGACCCGATCGTGACTTCATGGTCACTGTACGGCAGACCAATTGTGACTGGCCAAAGGTCGACGAGCCTTATATAAATATTGTTTAGAGAAAGCTATAATAACCATGGCTTTAGAGTAATTTGAAAGGTCACAGGATTTATCTCTCTGATTTGAAGTGCCGTGTTCAATAAAAAGATTCATGCCTTAGTTTTTATCTATACTTAATATTATAAAGCTGAAGAGTATGTTTGTTTGAACGCGCTTATCTCAGGAACTACTGATTCGAATTGAAAAATTATTTTTGTGTTAGAAAGTCCATTTATTAGGGAAGGCTTAAGGCTATAAAACATCACGCTGCGACCAATAGGAGAGAAACATCAATAAAAAAAAATTGAAAACGGGGGAATATTATTCATAGTTAAGGACATCCGACGCGTGTGATACGTTAACGGTTCAAGTTACCCAAAAAATGTGTAATAAAGAATTATTCCTCTTCAAACGAACTAAAAAAAGTGTCCGCGTATATGTCTATAATAACAGAAATTATTAACAGCTGATTATTATTAACAGCTAGTATAATATATAATCATTTACTTCAGGCAATAATATTGTCCACACAATTATGTACAATACCAGAGGCACATATTATAAATACCTTACAGACTAACATACATATAATTCATATAAATAAATACCTTATAACTAGCATACATTTCAAATATCCTATCCTATATCACACTATATTTATACATTTTAGCTATATTTAGTTATGTTACATAACTATACGATATAGAACAATACGGACAAAGCACACAGTTAAAGTAGCCCCAAAGTAATTTCGAGACTTTTATTATGGGATACTAACTCAACGGAATTTTATAACAAATACATATATAGATAAACATCCAAGACCCAGACCAATCTTAAAGAAATGAGTTTCCATCTAGACATGACCGGGGATCGAACCCGTCCCGTCCCCTCTAATGATCACTAGGACACAGAGCTAACAGTTGTTTAATATTATGGACTCATCATCATCGACACAAGGACATCATTATGGAGTTACTGTAATCATCGTTGCGTGTAGGTGTCACGGTCAATCGACCATGCACACCCTGGTGTCAGAGTTCTTCGGAACCGCCTCTCGGCCTCTGACGTGGTTCCTTTAACGACTACCAGATGGCAGCCGGGACCACCGGCTTAGCGTGCCTTCCGAAGCACGGAATCATCTTTATTATCAGATAATCAGGTGATTCACGCCTGCAACGTCCTAACCAAACTGGAAATAACGAAACAAAGTATGCATCCGGTGGGAATCGAAACCACGACCCCCGGGTCAAGAGGCAAACGCCTTAACCACTGGACCACAGAGGCTGTTATCATGGACTGATCATGCCCCTTAAATATTATTTCGTAGTTTTGTAACACCCAGTATACCTTAAACTGAAAAGGAAAAAAGGCGACTATGAATAGTAAAAGTAGCATTGGTTATAAGACGACCCCGGACAACAATATTCACTCGTACAAACAAGTACATACCTGCGAGCAAAGCCGCGACAATGCGATATCTATAATTGCGTATCAACCCGTTTGCATTGTCATAACGCCACAACATTGTCACTTACTTAATAATGCGGTCTGCATTTATGTCATTGTGTCATATTTATTTGCACAGATGTGTTAGGTCCGTGTGAATTGTAAGGTGAAAGGAATTTTTAGATTTTTGAAGATTTCTTATTAAATAATATACCTTTATTGCAATAGGCTTATTTCCTAAAAAATACCATTAAAATAATTAGTCCGTTTTATAGATTATCGAAGAATAATATATTGTATAAGTAATAGAAGAATAAAATATATTAGATAAGTATTTTTTCTTTTTTCTTTGAGCCAGGTAATTCCCAGCCATTTGGTCGCGGGATGCCTCGATTTGTCTCTTTGACAGAAAGTCAAAGAGACGATGGGATGATGGACCCCACGGACCCATTGTTTCTACCCCAAAAGGCTCAAATATGTAGCTGTCTCCGATACCTACATACTTGCGCCTTTTGAGGTTTTCCGCTGCGGCTATTGCTGTACCAGCCTTTGACTTGATGACCTGAAGACGAAACGACGCTAGGGTATCAACGCATGTAGCATTCCGTACCAAAGGCCGTCCCAATCGTCAAGGCACCAGAGTCACATAATTTGACTTAATTTTTAAGTCTATAGTTTAAATTTAGACCTATAATAATGTCATTGTAAAATTGAATGTAAAATTATATGAACATCTGTACAAAGATAATCCAAACTTAGCTACCAACCAAACTGTTAGTAACTGATTAATATCCTAAGTGGGTCGAATTGGACACATGTGACCATATGTGGTCGTATTTACGTTGCGACATAGCGCCCTGAACAAACCATGGTTCTCACACTTGGGTAAATATTAGATTATTTCTACATGCGGCCTTCTACCTGTCACGGTGGAGCTATAAATCGTTATATGGAAGTTTTCAATCATTATGTGGGTTAAGACTAAATGTTTTTGAGTTTATCCGTAACAAACAAACAAAAATAACAAGCTCTTTGAAGTGGCAGTGGACGGGGCACATAGCGCGTAAAACCGATGGGACAGAAAGGTTCTCGAATGGCGAACACGTACCGGCAAGCGAAGCGTTGTACACCCACCGACCAGGTCGTCCACCTGGTCGGACCACCTGAGGTCGCAGGAAAACGCTGGATCCAGGCCGCTGGAAATTTTATCATCATCATCATCTCAGCCGCAAGAAGTCCACTGCCGGACATGCCTCCCCCAAGGATTTCCAATATGACCGATTGGAAGCGGCCTGCATCCTGCGACCTTGTTTAGGCCATCGCTCGATGCTTAGAAGATTACATTTTTTAAACCATTGATTTCTTTACCAACCTGTATAGGATCGCACATAGATAATGATGAGATAAATTTATTCAATGCTTAAAATTGTACCAAAATCAAATATCGCCATCTGTTTTAATTTATGTTTAAAATTATCCTTATCCTTACTAATATTATAAACGCGAAAGTGAGTTAGTTTATTTGTTACGCTTTCACGCCGTAACTACTGAACCGATCATCATGACATTTTGTATACAAGTTCTCTGGAGTACGGAAAAGGACAAAGGCTACCTTTTATCCCGGGAAAAAGTACTATTCCCGAGGGATCGACATTGATGCGGGCAGAGCCGCGGTCGAAGCTAGTTCTTAATAAATTATTCTCGAGCTAAGTATAAAAGTTTGAGCGACGTCTCTACAATAAATATTAAACGGTACATAATGCATAGCATAACAGTAAGTAGAAAGTAAAAGTGACCAGTTCTCTTGGGAGCATCCATGCATTTATTATATTGCAACAGTATTTTAAAACAGTTATTATTATTACTCGTAATCAAATCAACTTTTCACTCCTTATTGGTATAGGGAATATTATATTCCTTGGCATAACTTAAACAGTAATTACGCTTTTGAAACTATATGCATTTATATGGGTTAAATCATCATCATCATCATCAGAAGAATGACACTCTGTACTACCGGAGCCATACTTGGCCAGAGCAGACAGAGGATTTGGCCTACACTCTCCTTGCTGGTCAGACGGGTTGGAGAGGTCTCATTGATGTTTATGATATCATAAACCAAATCCTCTGTCTGCTCTGGCCAAGTATGGATCCGGTAGTACAGAGAGGGTCATGCTCCTGCAGTGGAGACTAAAAAGACCTGATGATAATGATGATGATGATACCACTCCAAGTCTTCCCATGGAGGTCGTAAGAGGCGACTTAGGAAATACAAGCTAAACAACGCTAGCTTTGTTTAGCTTGTATTTCCTAGGTCCTCCTAAGTACCTCCATGGGAAGACTGGGAGTGGTCCTATTCTACTCTGCCGGAAACTACACGGCTAATGGGTTATATGTAGAAAACCTTTACTTATAATGTGGATATGGATCCTGTTGAATGCCTATGTCTGAACAAATTCGTTTATCTAAAAATATTAAAAATATTTTTTTGTCATCTGTAGAATTGCCGAATATAGTTGTAATATTGGGTATGTGGACCTCGTTCATATCTTGAATCTTTTTGGCATTGCTAAATCACATTCGCATTAAACAAAACTCTAGCATTGAAACCCCCACTTTGCCAAACGGTCTTATCTTGCGGACAAGGCCGGAGCCCTAAATACGCCCGTTACCAGAACTGATAGTGAAAGGCTTGTACTTGCGCCAGCCAACCACAATGACTGGTTATGTAAGTTAAACGCTTTTAGGACTGACTTAACTAAGGTAACTCATTGATAAACATTTTAAAACAAGATAAAAATAGGTTTTGTTACAAACTTTATTGTTAGCAAATTAGTACTGCTGAATTTTGTAACCGATTCATTCACTAGAGATCATAATAAATATACACTTTTTGACCTGACCGCAGATCGAACCCTCGTGTCGCAGGCTGGCGTGTTTACTACTGCGCCACGGAGATACTGTCCATGATAAACATATATTTATGTATTTAATGTCCATATTTGTTTGTTTCAGACTGAAAAATGTGGAGATGGGGGCTCGTACTGGTGGCGCTAGCGGCGACCGCGCGGTGCAAACAGATACCCACCACTGAAGGTAACCAACCTTTTTTTTACTCCCGATCTAAAAGGCGTTTCCGGCATCATAGCCGTTTCTTTATTTGGAACTAGTTGTTTAGGATATCCAGCTTAAAATCCTGCCGACGGGCAGCAGCATCGAAAGCACATGAAGACAAAGAAACTGAGCTCGTCAACTCGCGTGCCAAGCTTGGTGAGTATGGCAAAAAACATGGAAATAATCCTTGAGAGAGGCAGTTCAGCAGCTTGGACTTCTTACGGCTTCATTCATTTCGTGTAGGTGTTACGGTCAAAATATGAAATAATACATGGGCTATAGAAAAAATAATTATATTAGACAACTATATGTACAAAAATTAATCGTTGTCAATGTCTTAGAAATCATGTCAATAGGCGATGCGGTTAGCAACCCTGATAAGCTACCTACCAACACTTACAAAAGGAATCATTTTGATTCCTCATCATCATCATTTCGAGTAGATGACACGGTCAATCGACCATGCACACCCTGGTGTCAGAGTTCTTCGGAACCGCCTCTCGGCCTCTGACGTGGTTCTTGATTGACGTGGTTTTTGATTCCATAAGGCGTATAGGTGGCTTGCACCAATATTCTAAATGTGGTCTTTGAGTTTTACAGCATTTGACACTGTCTAATCCGTAAGGGAGAAAGACGTGATAACATTCATGAATGTGTATTTTAATTGTCCCCCCATAAGCACTCTTTTTTACTAATACAGCGTGATTTTGAACCCCCTAGCTATATTGAAATCTTGGAATCAGAATCTCTAATAAAATACAGAATTGTAAGAAAAAAGGTAAAAAACGAAAAAATAAATTTAACCTTTCATAGAAATTCGTCCAGCTGATCGGCGACTTTGTATGGGAAATCTTATTTTCTTTTTCGTTTTTTACCTTTTTTTCTTGCAATTCTGTGTTCCATTAGGGATTCTGATTCCCAGATTTCAATATAGCTAGGGGGTTCAAAATCACGTTGTATGTAATTTCAAATTGTGCTCACACAAGTTAGCGCAGTAAAGAAATCCTAAATTCATAGCAGATAACGTCACAAATGTGGTACCACGTCACAACAGTATCATCAGTCATACTAATGATAAATCTGTAAGGGTTGGTCATGGAGTAAGTTACTTGTTTTCAGAGATATCGTGTTTATAAGCTCTATTTAAGATACTGAAACTAAATTGACAACTTTTAGATTTTTTCTTCATCCTTATCCTTACTTATATTATAAAAGCGAAAGTGAGTTTGTTTGTTGCGCTTTCACGCCGTAACTACTGAACCGATCATCATGAAATTTTGCATACACGTTCTCTGGAGTACGGAGAAGGACATAGGCTACCTTTTATCCCGGGAATAAGAACTATTCTCGAGGGATTGACATTGACGCGGGCGGAGCCCCGGGCGAAAGCTAGTACAAACATAATTTGCTTCTTCGAATATCTGCATCTTTAGCTGTTCATTATGTTAAAAGAATGTACGCGAACGGAGTCTCAAGCACTGCTAGTTTGTCATATAACTGATTATCAAGTCCCAACACCGTCAGAACTCAGAATAAGGTGGCGTCTGACAGCCGGGGTGGACGACCGGAGTCATTGAACCCGTGAACGCATCCTTAGGTATAAGTCCTGTTTCATTTACACGTATACGCGGCCCATCAGCAAATTGAGAGTTTGCTGTCTCTCCAAGCCTTGCGCACACAGGCAACGCCCAAAGCCGAGGTCCGTCCCTCCTGGGGTCCTTTGATGATGTTGTCTAAAAAGGTTGAGGACACTCTGCCCTCGCCTCAAACGCCCGGTGAAGTAGCGAAAGCTCACTTGGAGCTAGCTACATACTCCTTCCAAAAAAAAACATCCTCAACGCCAAAAGCGATAACAATAGAGTTTAAAGCAATTCTTTTGGAAGTCTCAAAAACGGTTCATTATTTTCTTTCCGAATAATAGGCTAGTTGCCTGGGTCAAAATAATAACATTACAATTAGTCCGTCTGTTAGATAATCAAAAAATATTGGACACGTATTTTTTCTTTTGTCAATTAAACAATAAATGGAAAAGATAAAGCGCGTCAAAGTTCATGAGTGGGGGCTTGTGACGTCAAAGTTTGCTAAAAAGTGTAGCAAACTATGACGTCACACAGAATTTCAAAGGGCTATATCTTTATAATTTTTCATTCAATCGACAAAAGAAAAAATACGTATCCAATATTTTTTTAATTACTAACTGACGGACTAATTATATTTTTTTAGGAAACTAGCCTATTGTCTAGCATCAATGTGAGAGGAAGAACGAACGTAACTCCAATAATGGAATGGTATAAATAAATCCATACTAATATATAATTATTATATAATATAATCCTAACTAATATTATAAATGCGAAAGTGGGTTTGTTTGTTTGTTGCCAGAATTTTTATATATTTAAATTTTGAAAAATAAATAAAGGCTTTTAAAATAAAATTTAAGAAAAATAATGTTTCAATCTCTCTCTTTTCCTAGCTTTAGTACGGGGTCGGCGCTCCTAATTGTTCTTCTCCAGGTCACTCGGTTCCTGGGTCAGGTCAGGCGTAAGCTGTGTTCGCTGTCCTCCCCGCCTTCCTTAATGTCACTAACCTGTCGAGGTCTGCCGGATGTACTTGTCCTAGAGAGAATGTTTCAATGTATTGAAAAATAAACTTGCAGCTTCGACACATTTTCAGTCATAAAAATTAAATATTAAGACGTTTGGGTCGTCTATATAATAAAAGGATGAGAAATTCTATCATATTTCTTTCCTTTTCTTTTATGGCTGTTACCCCAATCTTTTGAAATGCTTGCGTGGATATGAATCCAAGACGGAAAGGCCCTTTGGAGAAGTTTATGGTATGTAGGCTCCTACTAGAACCACGGGGAAGGACATAGGGTACCTTTCATTTCGGGAAATTCTGCCCGAGGGATCGACATTAACACGGGCGGAGCCGCGGGCAACAGTTAGGAGGAACTTTTGCATTTTAAAAATATAGTGGGAGAGAAGCGCTTTGATTAGGCTCACCTTTTTATAAGGGGTATACTAAACACGCGGACCATAGCCAAAGCGTGCACGGGAAATGATGTGAGTAGAAGCAGATGGAATAGAATATGTTAATAGGATTTTTGTAGTAACGCGACAGGTGTTCAAATAACAACTTTTTGAAGTCGATACATGTTTTTTAACGTGTAGTATGTGTAATCCTCCTCCTAATATTTTTTTATTCCAATTGATAACAAATAATATAAAAAAAAACGAAATATCACACAATTTCTCAAAATAAAAATATTACAAATATTTAATCAAAAATGCCACCCCAAATCGTACCCGGCTTTTCCTTTTTGAATAGCTATGGTAAGCCTTCGAACAAGATACCATCCGGAGCGGTGATCATATCCTCTTCCCCTTAAACGACGTCCCACCTCACTTATAAAGTTTTTGGCTTCTGTTACGATGACAAAAGAAACAAATTCGTATTGAACCAAATAAAAAATACACAATGACTACTACAGGAGCAGCTGCCGAAATTGCTGCGAAACAAAAACATGCTAAGTACGCCTGTTTAAAACCTGCCTATATTTTAGTGCCGGTAGCTTTTGAGACCACGGGTGCTTGGGGTTCTGAAGCAAGGGCCTTTGTCAAAGAGTTGGAGCGTCGTGTTGCTGAACGAACCAACGACAGTCGCTCCGTATCGTATTTGGTTCAGATGCTTTCCATAGCGATTGAAAGGGGAAATGCTGCCAGTATAATGGGTACTTTTGGTCCAGGGACGATGCTGGGCCGTCTTTTAAATTGAATATTTCTGACGAAGCATGTTGCGAATGAATTTTGTACATTTATTGACGAAGCTTGTTGCTGATGAATTTTTTTCTTATTATCTACAAGGAAAATAAGCAGAAAATTGCTAGGATAAAAGTAAAAGAAATTGAACCGATAATTAGCATATTTGTTGCGTTTCTGTCCAGCCGCGATCTTCGCCGCCGCTCCTGGTGAGCTAATGGTATCAGTAAGATAGAACGCTTAGGTAAAGGTAGGTAGTATTATACTATCCTACTATCTGGAAAGCAATGCAGTAGTTTGGTCTCCTAGAGAGGCCAAATACACTGCCATGCTGGAGAAAATCCAGAATAGATTTGTTAGGTTCCTTTACTTGAGACTGTATGGCGTATACCCACAGTACCCACTTATGTACCCAACTTTGTTTGTTCTCGGCATGGTAGGGTATAATGAACTAAGGGTCAGGAGAGAACTCACACTTTGTTCTTATATATTTAAAATTTTTAGGGGAAAATTAGACAATGCTGACTTGTTAGAAGGCTTAGGTTTATGTGTGCCAAATGAATACGTGTTCAGGCGTCGCCGGCCACAATTGTTTGTAGTGCCGCGAGCGCGGACAAACTTGCTCAAAGATGCGCCACTGTCGCGGGCTCTCCGGACTTTGAACGTTATAGCACAAAAAGCTGATTTATTCTGTTGCACATTGAATGAATTTACTAAAATAGCTTTATTCGTCTTATGTTATGGAAATTAAATTATTCGGGTTTTGTAAATTGGCTCAACTATTGTATTAGGATTAAGGCTGTAATAATAGTTGTAAGTTTGGAAATAAATAAATAAATAAATAAATCTATTATATTTCTGACGAATTGAATATTGATTTTATCTATACATATAATAAAACAGTAAAACATATTTTGTCTGTACATTTAGAATTTTTGACTGAAATGGATACAGGGACACTTAAAAAGAATAATAGAAAGCAAAAAATTTTTTTTTTTAATTTCTTGTCTGTCTGTCTGTCTGTCTGTCTGTCTGTATGTATGTATGATCACGATTATCTCCGAAAAATACATATAATAAAACAGTAAAAATATTTTGTCTGTACATTTAGAATTTTTGACTGAAATGGATAGAGGGACACTTAAAAAGAATAACAGAAAGCAAAAAAATTTTTTTGAATTTCTTGTCTGTCTGTCTGTCTGTCTGTATGTATGATCACGATTATCTCCAAAAATACTGAACCGATTTACTTCAAACTTTCATCAATTGCTTTGTTTTAACTCAGCAAAACATTTAAAGTTTGTTTCATCAAAATCGGTTCATTAAAAAAAAAGTTATCGTCATTTGAATGAACTCAAGGCATGAGTTTATATCAACGCAACCGAAACTGCTGCGCCTAGAAACTTGAAATTTCGTACAGGGGGTCTTTTATTGACATGAGTGAGCATGACATGAAGATTTTTAGAAATTTAACTTCTAAAGGGGTAAAATTTATATGGAATTTTCTCCTAAGATGTGTGGATGAAATTTGCAAAATTCCCCCCTTAAGAGGTAAAATGTGGGTGGGTGGGTGGTATATACTTTGTACGGAAATTTTCTCATCTCTGAACTATGAAGTATGAAAATAAATAGGTATGTAAGTTCTCGATTACAATTAAAAAAGATGTATGTGGGTGAAATGAACAAAATTCACCCCTAAAGGGGTAAAACGGGAGAGTAAAGTTTTATGGAAATTTTCTCATTTCTGGACTTAGAAGTATAAATAATATCCATACTACTAATATAATAAATGCGAAAGTAACTGTCTGTCGTCTTTTTACGCTTCAACTATTATACTGATTTGGACGAAATTTGGTATGGAAGTAGTTTGAGGCCCGGGGAAGGACATAGGGAAATTCTACTATTCCCGAGGGATCGACACTAACGCGTGCGGAGCCGCGGGCAACAGCTAGTTTATAATAAGGCTTCTAATTAATTTGTGCAATTTACTATCTACCAAGATAAAATCTTGAATTCAAATCAAGGATAAAACCTTTCACAAGTAGATAGTCATTCGTGATAGTCACCTTTTTGAGAATTGTCATAACTCAAGTCTATTGTCATCGCAATAGTACTGCCGCATACTTAACGTGACCTTGCTGCGTTTCATTATGCAAATCTCGACCTTCCTACAAAGGTCATGTGGACGATTTTGGCGTGCGTTTGTGCCAAGTTGTGACGTAATGTTCTTGACTGATTTAATACTGGGGTATTAGTCTAGTAATCAATCGTATTGTAATGGAGGATACTAAATTTAATTTGTAGTTCTTGATATTCTTACTGCTCACCGCGTCGAACTCTCTCATCACATCTTACCACAAGGGTATACGTATTCCAAGCATGCATATTTACATATAACGCGACGGCGGTGGCGGTCACGGTGGTGTACTTGGTAGCACACTTAGGGCGTAAACCTAAGGGGCGGGTTCAAATCGTAACGGAAATTTTTCCGACATCCTTCCTTCGTTTCGTTCCAGAGAGTGAACAAACTTTCTAATGAGTTAATTCCTTCGGTTGTAATTTTTTAATGACAAGTTGATCTACGAGATACTGTCTACACCGTAGAGTTAAGACGTGATACCTGATCGTAACGGAGTTTTCCGACAACTTCCTGCGTTCCAGAGAGTGAACAAACTTTCTAATTAGTTAAATTAAAATTTGCGATGAGTGAAGAATTTGTAAACACATGGGATGAGAATACCTGGGTTGAACATGGAATGACCCAATTGCTTCGGTTGTAACTTTTTAATTACACGTTGATATAACTACAGGATACTTTTTTTATATGTACAATATCACTGTCTACAACGTAACGTTAAGTATGACATCGGATCGTAAAGGCTAGTTTTCCGACAACTTCCTGCGTTCCAGAGGGTGAACAAATTTTCTAATTAGTTAAATTAAAATTTGCGATGAGTGAAGAATTTGTAAACACATGGGATGAGAATACCTGGGTTGAACATGGAATGACCCAATTGCTTCGGTTGTAACTTTTTAATTACACGTTGATATAACTACAGGATACTTTTTTTATATGTACAATATCACTGTCTACAACGTAACGTTAAGTATGACATCGGATCGTAAAGGCTAGTTTTCCGACAACTTCCTGCGTTCCAGAGGGTGAGCAAACTTTGTAATGAACTAAATTTAAATTTGTAATGAGTAAAGATTTTTTTATTTTTTAAACACTTTTGATGAGAATAGGACGTGGGATGAAAACGGAATGATCCAATTTCTTAGGTTTTAACTTTTTAATCACACGTTGATATAACTAAAGGGTACTGTCTTCAACGTAACATTAAGACGTGACATCTGATGGTAACCGATAGCTTTACGAAAACCTATCTTCGCTCCAGAGAGTGAACAAACTTTCTAATAAGTTAATTCCTTCGATTGTAACTTTTTAATTACAAGCTGATGCAACTACGGGGTAGTGTCCACACCGTAACATTAAGACGTGACGTCTGACTGTAATGGATAGTTTTCCGACAACCTTCCTGCGTTCCAAAGAGTGAACAAACTTTCTAATAAGTTAAATGTTCAAATTGGGATGAGTGAATAGTTTCTAAACACATGGGATTAGAATACGTGGAATGAATACGGAATAACCAAATTTCTTCGGTTGTAACTTTTTTATTACAAATTGATGCAACTACGGGGTATTGTCTACACACCCTTCAAGCGCGAAAAACGCAGACACAATGGATTTTCTATTATTATGCGTCCTCATTGGACCGCTCATCTGATGGTAACGGATAGTTTTACGAAAACCTTCCTGTGTTCCACAAAGTGAACAAACTTTCCAATCAGTTAAATTAAAAATTGCGATGAGTGAAGAATTTTTTAATACATGGGATGAGAAAACGTGGGATGAATACGGAATGACCAAATTCCTTCGGTTGTAACGTTTTAATTACACATTGATACAATTATATTATATATATAGTTATATACTAGTGGTACTAGGGATAGTGTCTACACCGTAACGTTAAGACGTGTCATCTGATGGTAACATACACTTTTCCGACAACCTTCCTTCGTTCCAGAGAGTGGGTAAACTTTCTAATGAGTTAATTCTTGAACTAAAATAAATTCGCGATGCTTTCTGCGTCCGTGATTATGAAAGATATTCATCATGTTATGTTACACCCCAGTTGCTGTAAAATATGATACGGATATTAAGATAAATTGGCCATGTTTTTAAACGACTTCAAAAAAGGAAGAGGCTGTTATTTATCGGTTGTATGTTTATTTTAAAGTATAAGATAAATAATTAGGTATGTGTCAATTACGACTTTGTCTAAATTGAGTAGATACAAGGACGTTCTATAGTGGAAAATAACTTACTATATAGATGAGTAGATATTATGCATAATATTTAATAGTATCTATAACTCCGTGGCTGACTAGCTCCGTGGCGCAGCGGTCAACACGCCAGCCTGCGACACGGAGTGACCGGGTTCGATCCCCGGCCAGGTCAAGATGGAAAATGATCTTTTTCAGATTGGCCTGGGTCTTGGATGTTATCTATATATTTATTTGTTATAAAATATAGTATCGTTGAGTAGTATCCCATAACACAAGTCTCGAACTTACTTTGGGGCTAGCTCAATCTGTGTGATTTGTCCGTATATATTTATATATTTATAACATCTACATGTATTACTTTTGCTGTGACATATCATCAACTTAAGTCGGTTATGTATTAAAAGCCATTATTTAAGAAATACTTTTTGAGCCTTTGAAGCTTTAGTTGGTGGACCGTAAAACCATTGTCTCTCAGACAACTTTGAGAAGAAATTTTAGTATAGAGCACAAAGTAGATGGACAGTTGAAACAGAATTATTCTCCAAACATTGGGACTGGTGAAACTAAATAAAAGCTTGTAATCATCATTACAGCCGTAAACGTCCACTACTGGACAAAGGCTTCTCCCAAAGATACTTCGTTCCATGGGAGGATATTGCCATACTCACCACGCTTGGCAGGAGGGTTGGCAAGCGCAGTGTTTTTGGATTCTTGTGCTTCCGACGCTACTGCCCTTCGAAAGTATTTTAAAGTTTTGTTTGATTTGGAAAGGGAATCCCTATACCTTCATATTGTACTCACTCGGAAGAATGGGGGAAAAGCAAGTAGTAGCTCAGGAGACCGGGCACGCGTAGCCGATGCCATACCTGCCACCACCGGACAGGCAGTTATAAAATGACTTGTAATAATATGAGTAAAAAAAGTATTTCTTTGTTCTTCTTTGCAGTTCTACCAGTAACGACGATAGCGACAGCACTAGAGTCGGAATCGACGACATCGGGTCCACTCGACACGCTGACGGTAGCGTGCGAAAAGGACAGCATGCACGTCACGGTCACACTTGCACGGACGCAAGCTTCGTATGCGCACAGGTTTGTATAAGCCAGACTTGCCCAGACTCATTATAAATCTTTACAGATGTTTATGTATATGCCCCGATTTATAGCTATCTGTCCCGTTCTCCCAAGCCAGAGCCACCCCAATCCCTCGCCATTTACGAGAAGCCAGAGGGATTCAACTCTCCAACCTCCTCGCACTCGCCACTGCAACAGAGTGCGAAGAGTAGGATTAGCTCCGACTGGTCACCGTGTGGTGGTCTTTGGTGACTCGTACCCAGGATAGGCCCTTCTGGCAACGTAGCTTTCGGCCTATTAGACAAAAGAAAGGAGTTGTTGCTCTCCAAAGACTTTGCCATTGATTTTCAGATCAGCCCTTAAGGCACATGCATGCAATCGCGGCCAATTAGGCAATATGAGAGTTTGCTGCCTCTCCAAGTCTTGCGCATACAGGCAACGCCCAAAGCCACGAGGTCCATCCATCTTGGGAGCCCTTTGGTGATGTTGTATATACAGCTATACTAACAAATCATGAGCTCGTACCTCCTCCTAGCAGCTAAATCGTGTCCAATTCGTTTGCTGCCCCACAAGAGTGGCTTTTTCTGCCAACCAGCATCCTACAGCACTGCTTTAGAAAAATAAATATCACCTTATGTGCAGCAGGGTCCAATTATAATGCCGTTGTTATTGCTATCAACCGTGCGAATAACAAAGTTTGGTTAGGACATTGCAGGCTTGAATCACCTGATTGTCTGATAATAAAGATGATTCCGTGCTTCGGAAGGCACGTTAAGCCGGTGTTCCCGGCTGCCATTTGGTAGTCGTTAAAGGAACCACGTCAGAGGCCGAGAGGCGGTTCCGAAGAACTCTGACACCAGGGTGTGCATGGTCGATTGATCGTGACACCTACTCGAAATGATGATGAACCTACCTACCTTTGTGGTCCAGTGGTTAATATATTTTCCTGTAGACCCGGGGGTCGTGAGTTTGATTCCCACGGGAAGCATACTTTGTTTAGTTGTTTCCAGTTTGGTTAGGACATTGCAGGCTTGAATCACCTGATTGTCTGATAATAAAGATGATTCAGTGCTTCGGAAGGCACGATAAGCCGTTGGTCCCAGCTGCCATCTGGTAGTCGTTAAAGAAACCACGTCAGAGGCCGAGAGGCGATTCCGAAGAACTCTGACACCAGGTTGTGCATGGTCGATTGATCGTAACACCTACTCAAAATGATGATAAGCTTACCTAAAAAAATCTTTACTGCCATCCAATGATGATAGCAACCACTGAGTAATGGCAATAGCGGCTTGCACTTTTAGGCATGGAAGGAGAGACTCTGGATTTTAGCCTTGTTAAGGATTCTTTTATATACGTACTTTACGCATTTGTAAATATGAGCAACACATTCGACAACTCTAAACCGATATAAGTCAATGTACGCAAAGCCATCAAGAGATAATTCAACTTTTTTACTTTGAATCAAGGGAATCGAAGGGTGCTTTGATTTGTTTTGGATTCCTGAACATAATTTAGTATTCTTTTAGCAAAAAGAGGATAGTCATTTGGAGGCGCTTCTGTTTCTGTCTAAGAACTGCATAATGTTATCACCCCTTTTCGACAAGATTTTTGACGAAAATTACAAGAAACCACGACTCTTTAAGAAATTCAACATGAAAACATCCGAAATGTAATTTTTTTTTTCATCTAAGGCTTGATGAGTACAAAACGTAGTGTTAGGAAGTATCCTACCACTACAAAACGTAGTGTTAGGAAGTATCCTAACACTACGTTTTGTACGTTTTTACAAAACCTAGTGCTAGGAAGTATCTGCAACACCAAGGTGTAACAGGATCGTTGCCGGTCTTTGAAGGAGTTGGGCGAAGGACATGGGGGAAGGAAATGGGGGAAGGACGGGCCTCCGGCTCTCTCACTCACCAAACTAAGCATAGAAGCGGTAAAGATCTTGCTCAAACGTCGATTTTCTGTGAGAGTGTTGTCCTTCCCCGGACGAGCTGGCCCATTCAGGCTACTAGCAAAATTTTTGTCGGTAGCGTAGCTATACCACTAATAAAACATGCTCTGGCAAAGGCTCTGGCAAGCTTAGTTCCAAAAGTCATCGGTAGATGGCAATAGGTGCACTGATTGTTAATTAGTCTTTTAGATAGATATTACGCATTTATTTCAATGATAAAATTTCATCAAAATAAATGTAATAATACAAAATGCTTTTAACTGTTGGTTCTAGTATGAATATCTTCTATATGTTGCAAGTAACGCCCTCTGTGTATAGTTGCAGCGTAACTCTAGTTTGTATGAAACGTCGAGAAAATGTCAAAAATTATACTACCATGATGTGGTATCTTCCTTATACGCCATTTAGTACCTGTGGTCCATCCCGGGGAACCACGGGGTATTTTTTCCCGTGGTCTACCTGCATAGCCATATGTTTCTAACAGTAAATTAAGAAAGAAAATTACGGATCTTCTTTCCCGTGGTCCACCTCGTAGTCCACCCAGGTCAATGTTTCTAACAGTAAATAAATAAGTAAGCAAGAAAATTACGGATCTTTTATAGAACAAAACACCATTTTTTCTTAATTATTTATTAAATAAATAAAAAATAAATATATAGTGTCACACACAAATTGAGCTAGCCCAGTAAGTTGTGAACTTGTGTCGTAGGATACTACAACGATACTACATTTTATAACAGATACATATATAGATAAACATCCAAGATCCATCATGACCTGACCGGGGATCGAACCCGGGCACTCTCATGCCGCAGGCTAGCGTGTTAACCACTACGCCACGGAGCTCACCACATTCATTAAGAACATATCAATTACCTAGCCGTGTGGTATCCGGCAGAGTAGAATAGGACCACTCCAAGTCTACCCGTGGATGTCGTAGAAGGCAACTTAGGAAATACAAGAGAGATACAACATCTAAGAGACCTCTCCAACCCGTCTGGCCAGCGTGGAGAGTGTAGGCCAAGTCTGGCTGCTCTGGCCAAGTATGGCCCTAGTAGTACAGAGAGGGTCGTGCTCCTGTAATAAAATAAAATAAATAAGCCTTTATTCTCCAAAATCATCATTAATAAATATCACTGACACAGATTACACTAGCAAGTTTTTTTATTCTCTTTTGGAAGTCGCCTCTGCGGCATAGGCCTCCCCCTGTTGCCTCCACTCTTCTCTGTTTCTCGCCTGCCTCATCCAATCAGGTCCATATCTCTCATGAAAAATGTCTCTCCAGCGCATTCTATGTCTTCCTTGCTTTCTTTTCCCATCTCTAGGTGTCCATTCCGTAACTCTCTTTGTCCACCTATCGTTCTCTAACCTGCAAATATGCAAGGTTGCAGGTGCTCCTGTAGTGGAGACTAAATAGGACCTGATGATGATATCAATTACCTATTAGCATACATATATGGATGTGTATCTATATATGTATTTGTTATAAAAATATAGTATCGTTGAGTTAGTATCCCATAACACAAGTCTCGAACTTACTTTGGGGCTAGCTCAATCTGTGTGATTTGTCCGTATATATTGATTTATTTATTATTTATTTATTATTATAAGCGTAGTTTTTCTAAAGCGATTACGCGCCTATTCTCTCTCTCCATAGAGTCTGATAGCAATTTAAAAGGCAAGTCTAGTGATCCACAGATCCAATATAAGTCAATGTACAGAAACCTCACAACATGAGACAGAGACAGTCGAACTTTTTTATTTTGAAGCAAAAGAACCGAAGCGCATTCTGCATTTCGTTTTTCTTTGTTTTGGATTCCTGAAGATACTTTAGTAATGGCGGTTCATTTGTTAAGTGCAGTGCATTTAAAACATTAAGCTTGTTATTTCTTAAGAAAAAAGCTATTTTTGTTTGACTTAGTACCATGTTTTAGCACGTCTAGTCTCTAAGTGACTTCCAGTTATTTAATTAATTGATGTGGGGGATAATTGGTCAAGCGAGAAAAGAAAAACTGCCTCCGTGGTCCAGTGGTTAAAGCGTTTGCCTGAAGACCCGGGGGTTGTGGGTTCTATTCCCATGGGAAGCATACTTTTTTTAGTTGTTTCCAGTTTTCAGGGTTAGGAAATTGCAGGCTTGAATCATCATAATTGTCTGATAATTAAGATGATGACGTACTTCGGAAGGCACGTTAAGCCGTTAGTCCCGGCTGCCATCTGGTAGTTGTTAAAGAAACCACTTTAGAGGCCGAGAGGCGGTTCAGAGGAACTCTGACACCAGGGTGTGCATGGTCGATAGACCGTGTCACCTACTCGAAATGATGATGATAGGAAAATCTACTGAAGCCACTAATTTTACCTTTTTATTGCAGCGACTTGGAGACCTTCAACGGCATCGTATACCCAGCTGGCCTGGGCAGCAATTCCTCGTGTCTCCGAGAGTATGTCAACGCCAGAGGAGATTTGCAGTACACCCTGCCATTGAAAGGATGCAACACCATGTCTACAGATAATGTAAGTTTTTTTTTAACAGGGTTTTAAACAATATTTTCCATATCGTGTGGCTTCCAGCCTAGAATCATCATCATCATCAGGTCATTTTAGTGTTCACTGCAGGAACATGACCCTCTCTGTACTACCGGAGCCACACTTGGCCAAAGCAAACAGAGGATTTGGCCTACACTCTCCTCGCTGGCCAGACGGATTGGAGAGGTCTCATTGATATTCATCAATACAAGCTAAACAAAGCATATTCATGAGCTTTGTTTAGCTTGTATTTCCTAAGTCGCCTCTTACGACCTCCATGGGAAGACTAGGAGTGGTCCTATTCTACTCTGCCGGAAACCACACGGCTAAGGCAAGCCTAGAATATGATCACCCAATGATTCCTATGGATACTTAAGACAAACGCACCGATATCTCAGGCAAAACACAAGTTTTGGGTTAGACAGTGAGCTAGCCATCTAAAAGAGCTATAACCAATCATTCTTTTTTGAGATGATAACGACTTATAAACCGATGCTTCGGAAGAAAATGCAAGTTAAGCCGTTGGTCCTGGCTGCCATTTGGTAGTCGTTAAAGGAACCACGTCAGAGGCCGAGAGGCGGTCCCGAAGAACTCTGACACCAGGATGTGCATGATCGATTGACCGTGTCACCTACTTGAAATGATGATAAACCGATGAACACTGGCTGCACGAAGAACAAGCGAGAGCGCAGAACAATCGATAGAGGCACGATCTTCATGAGAGCTCGAATTGTGACGCATCTATCTCTCTTCCACCGTTAACAAGTTATATATGTGCTGTAAGTAAAAAAAAATCGTTAGATATCTATTAAGTCGGTTTACGGAAGATAATTTTACGTGATCAAAGTTATTGTATTAATGGGACTTAGCACGAACCTTTTACTTATTTATATACCGTTGACGTTTCTTACGACTTTATTTCATTCCTCCAAAATATACAAAAATAACCCCACTTCTTACTAAAAAGGTATTCAAAACGCAGGGTATGTAACGCGGCGTTTTGAATACCCTTTTTAGTAATTAGGGTTAATAGATACATGTAGCTCTTTGGTGATCCATTGGAGAAGCTTAAAATATAGCTAGGAAGTATCTTGATCGTCCAATTTTTCATTTCACCTACGTGAAAGCTCATTGTGCTTTCTAACTTGATGGCACGCCTACTATATGCTTTGTCTGTCTGAATTCGAGCCTAGACCGGAGATAGGAGACAAAAGACTCATAGGTACCTAAGAAATATTTGAGTATATATGCACAAAGTGAAAAAAATACGTTTATAGTTTAGTTTTATAGTTTCACGTCTTTTCCCTTACGGAATAGACTGAGCCTAGGTCTAACAAGACCTTATGGACACATTTAGCATGTTGGCGAGCGTGTAGATGGAAAACGGAGTCAAAACAGTGATGGGTTGCTAGCCGCATCGCCTATTAATGTGATTTTGTCACATTCGACCATACCCTCGATCGGTTTTTACGATATGCGCTGCAAGAGAAGCAGCTGCTTTTCTGCCAGACCAGCATGGAAGAGACTTTTATAAGCCTAAAGAAAATCATAAATTATAGAGAAAGAAAAGAATAATAATTTATTTAAAACCAATAATATTGACAGCTCCGTGGCGTAGTGGTTAACACGCCAGCCTGCGACACGGAGTGCCCGGGTTCGATCCCCGGCCAGGTCAAGATGGAAAATGATCTTTTTCAGATTGGCCTGGGTCTTGGATGTGTATCTATATATGTATTTGTTATAAAATAAAGTATCGTTGAGTTCGTATCCCATAACACAAGTGTCTAACTTACTTTGGGGCTAGCTCAATCTGTGTGATTTGTCCGTATATATTTATATATTATACTAGCTGTTGCCAGCGACTTCGTCCGCGAAAGCTATCCTATCTTTCAAGTTGGATCGAACTGCACATGGTGTGCGAATTTTATTATAATCGGTTAAGTGGTTTAGGAGTCCATTGAGGACAAACATTGTGACACGAGATTTATATATATTAAGATATCAAATAAATAATTTTTCTTTCTTTCTTTCTTCTTTCAATGGTAACGGAACATTTTATTTGGGCATATTGTTCCATGACCCAAATAGACCAAATAACAGTGAAATGTAACAAAAGCGTAATATTTATTCGTGTCAAGTTTTTAGTGTGGGTTTAAGATAAGACTGTTGTGCTAAAGATCTCCAAGTTTGTGTTAAGTTAATATTTGGTTACCTTCTAAAGATCCCTGTTATTTGATGTTCGTGTGTTTGTTATTTTAATTTTTGGGTGTTTGTTTATTAAATAACTTATGTAAATGTAAATAAAACGCCTTTTGGGGTAGAAACAATGGATCTGTAGGGCCCATCAGCCAATCGCCTCTTTAACTTTCTGTCAAAGAGAGTGATCGAGGTATACCGTGACCAAAGGGCTGGCAATTACCTGGCTTAAAGGATACCTAAGCATTGCCATCCAACGTGGCAATACCGCCAGCTTTTAGGGCACGTAGCCACGGTTTGCAGGAACTAAATAATCTAAATATATAAAAGGCAAACCTGACTGACTGATCAACGCACAGCCGAAACGACTGAACGGATTTCGCTGAAATTTGGCATACAGATATTTGTAATGACATAGGCATCCTCTAAGAAAGGATTTTTGAAAATTCGTCCCCTGAGCGGGTGAAAAAGAGGTTCAAATGTTGTATGGAAGTCCGTCATTTTTAGAGCTAGAAGCCTGAAACTTTGTTTTTAGGTTAACGATTAGAAAAAACAATTACACGTCCTAGGGTTTCTGAAAATTAAACACCTAAGCGGGTGAAAAAGGACTTGAAAATTATCGTAACCCAGACAATGGGTATGATCGGTCCAGTACATACGAGTTAAAGCGTAACAAACAACCAAACTCACTTTCGCATTTTTTTTTTTTTTTTTTTTTATGTATATCCGACGGCAAACGAGCAGACGAGCCACCTGATGGAAAGTGGTCACCGTCGCCCATGGACATCTGCAACACCAAAGGAGCTGCTGATGCGTTGCCGACTCTTAAGATACCTGTAAACACGCCTTTTGAAGGACCTCAAGTCATAGCACACAGGGAAAACCTCGGGATCCCTCCCGAGGTTCCATCCACAATCTTGCTGTACGAGGAAAAAAATTTTAATATTAGTATGGATTAGTATTTGTTATTAGAGATATAGTAATAATACTTATTGACTACATAAAATTATAAATATAAAAATAAATTATTCAACAACGTGAATTCATTGAGGCAATGGGCAATTCGGCTTCTAATATTAGAGTTATCATCATCATTTCGAGTAGGTGACACGGTCAATCGGTCAATCGACCTGCATACCCTGGTGTCAGAGTTCTTCGAAACCGTCTCTCGGACTCTGACGTAGTTCCTTTAACCACTACCAGATAGCAGCCGGGACCGCCGGCTTAACGTGCCTTCCGAAGCACGGGATCATCTTTATTATCAGACAATCAGGTGATTCAAGCCTGCAATGTCCTAACCAAACTGGAAACAACTAAACAAAGTTTGCTTTCCATGGGAATCGAACCCACGACCCCCGGATCTACAGGCAAACGCCTTAACCACTGGACCACAGAGGCAGAGCATATTGGAGTAATAAATCATATTGATAATTAGCTAACCTCTTACTACAGACAGACTTACCTAATATAACAAAAGCTTATGTCATTATAATTAAACTATGATTGCCTTATGTACTAGGAAACAATTTAAGTATAGTTAGTACATCACGATCTCGTGATTGTCGTTAGGTGGTTGATGTCATATCACTTAGCAAGCGATCGAGAAAAAGTTAACGGCGAATTGACAAGTTATTGGTGCGAAAAATATGTTTTAGGAAATAATAATTGGAATCTTCCATTTCAAGTTACCGAGTAGCCATGTAGGTCGCTGACTCTTATCAATTTGTTATCATCATCAGGTCTTTTTAGTCTCCACTGCAGGAGCATGACCCTCTCTGTACTACCGGAGCTATACTTGGCGAGAGCAGACAGAAGATTTGGTCTACACTCTCCTCGCTGGCCAGACGGGTTGGAGAGGTCTAATTGATGTTTATGAGCTTTGTTTAGCTTGTATTTCATAAGTCGTCTCTTACGACCTCCATGGGATGACTAGGAGTGGTCCTATTCTACCCTGCCGGAAACCTCACGGCGGAATATTGGGAGTGAATTTGTTATCATCACGTTAAAATGCACAATGAAAAAAAAAACTTCTATTTGATGATAGAATGGGTTACATACATACATAGTATCACGTATTTTTCCCTTGCGGCGTAGACAAAGCCTAGGACTATAAGATCTTATGGCCACATTTAACATGTTGGAAGGCGTGTAGATGCAAAACAGAATCAAATAATGATGGGTTGCTACCCGCATCGCCTATTGACATGATTCGGCAGATTTTAGCCCAATCCCTCGATCAACTTTTACAAAATGCGCGGGAAGAGAAGCAGCTGACACATTCAACGATTTTTCTTGTCTCCCAGACCAGCGTGGAAGAAAATGGGTTACATATCAGGAAATCAATATTCCATCGAGCAAATTTCAAGAGAACAAAATTGAAATTACAATATTTAAAAGACCAAACAAAATTGTATAATTTAAATGTGTCATCAAATGAACGACTGACAAAAAGTTGCTAGATGTAAATTTAAAGTGCCAAATATTCCTAATCAAATTTCATAATCACAAATTTCTCAAATTCTTCAGTGTTTTACCTGTGTGATCCAGGGCGTTTGCCTGTTGACACGGGGGTCGTGGGTTCGATTCCCACGGGACGCATACTTTGTATAGTTGTTTCCAGTTTGGTTAGGACATTGCAGGCTTGAATCACCTGATTGTCTGATAATAAAGATGATTCCGTGCTTCGGAAGGCACGTTAAGCCGGTGGTCCCGGCTGCCATCTGATAGTCGTGAAAGGAACCACGGCCGAGGCCGAGAGGCGGTTCCGAAGAACTCTGACACCAGGGTGTGCATGGTCGATTGATCGTGTCACCTACTCGAAATGATGATGATTCAGTGTTTTGTTTACCTTCCTAGTTTTCTGGTAGCAACTCGTTTCTGACGGCGTTTCGTTTTCTGGTGTACCATAGAATTATGATAGACTTTAGAAATTTACTCAAGCCAAAGATTTTTTAATTAAATATTATATTTATATTGTTTTGCATTTTCTCTAAAAAGTCAAATCCTTTAATGAACATGTTACGTCTCTTCGTAACTGGTTTAACAATATTTTGCTATTTATGTAAGATATCCTTTCATATCATTGACATTTCGAATATGGAAGCTTTAAACCGCATTATAAATGGTCTAGCCATGACAAACCAGTACACCTACACAACACTTTATTATTATATTAGTCATGTGTCGTAATCTTAAAGTCGGTAACTAAGATGGGCGAATATCGTTTTTATACTTACTGTGGGTGCTAATACTGACTTCTGTTTAAGGCGCTGTGCATCAGAAGAAGAAGTTAGCTTTGTTTTTCATAGAATATTAACATGAAAAAAAAAATAAGTACAGTTCAAAGATCAAAATAAATGGTAACATCAAAATATTTTCAAAAAAATATTTAAAACCTTGCTAAATAAAATAGTAAAAAAAGCTATATCCAGAAAAAAATCGTCTCGAATTACTTGATATTTTCAGCGACAACTACCAACTTTTATACGTCTATAAAAACTATAACTAAATAAACAAGATGGATACCTAAAAAAATACAATATTTGGTTATAATTATTGAATTATTAATTATATCGCGCCATGTCCGCTACAAACGGTTAAGGGGTACAGCGCCTTAATAGCATTATTCTCCTTAAAAAATCTATACTGTCTTGTTCGCGCCTATCTATCGTTCGCGTACGATGAGGGATCCTCCGGAGACACCCGAAAGCTGCCGAAGCCCGCGCGGCCCGCGGACCTTTACTTGCCCTCTAACCGCCGGCGTGTGCACATTTATTTCTACATATGTACTAAAGCTGTAGTCACCATATCTCCTTAAAATTGATATTAAATAACCAGCAGTTTAAGTATTACAGTCCATTTGATTTATCACCACACGAAGGATCCCCAGCATGGTCCTTCGAGCCGGATATTAATACTAAGACAGACAAATACTATCCTAGCCACTATATATCGTCGATGTAAGCTACTGTACCGTCCGATTCTCATGGCCTTTTTTGACCCTTCAGGCTATGCATGCTAGTAATCGCGGCCCATCAGGCAATATGCGAGTTGGCTGTCTCTCCAAGCCTTGCGCACACAGGCAACGCCCAAAGCCGAGGTCCGTCCCTCCTGGGGCCCTTGGCCTTTGCCCTGCATTGGTGATGTTGTCTATATAGGCTGAGGGCACTCTGCCCTCGCTTCAAACGGCCGGTGAAGTAGCGAAAGCTCACTTGGAGATAGTAACAAATATAATAAAAAAAAAATCTGTATCGTCTTGAATGGGGGACGCGTCAATTAAAAAAAAAAACTATAACGTCTTGTATTAGGGACGCTCGCTCGCTTCTATTTTGGTAACATGGATACCTAAAAAGCCTAACCTACGCTCTGTGGCCATGATGTTTTTGTTTTATTGAGGCTTTCGCCCTAAGTGAACGCGTGGCATTAAAAAAAAGCGAATTAGTTTATTAGAAGCCTTCTCATTTACCCGTGAATGGCTGGTTTCCATGGCTTATAAAAATCAATGACTTGACTTTTAATTTCCCATTGTCTGTAGTAATTTTTTTAAAGTAATTTTCTTTAAGTAAATGTGGAACCAAAAAATACTAAAAACTATTGAAATTAGAAGAGAAAAGATGATTCAACTAACTCCTAGTCGAAAATTACATTAAGTAACTTAGTTTCAATAATACAACTGGTATTTAAAATCACTATCATAGTCTTAGTCCTTTCCAGGACTAAGACAAAACTTCCAGCCGGCCTATTTGCTAACTCAGTGTACAACGTTTTGATAGTCATTACAAAATACATTGCTGCTTTTGTATGATTAACTATTTTTATTCAAGATATATAAAATGTAATGTATTTTGAAGTGACTATGAATACGTTGTACACTGAGTTAGCAAGTAGGCCGGCAGGTCACATCGAGATTAAAGTAACTTTAAAACGGGCCGCGTATTCAAAAAGGTTCAAACCACAGATATAGAGTCACTTAACCTGTGTAATTGATGCATATGCTTCTAGTGACTCATGAATATTCTCACCGCACGTAGGCTGCGTGCAGTCGTGCAACAGGCGTGAATGCAACACGCGGAAATGCAACGATGCACTTTCAATATTAAGTGACAGTGTAATAGATGACAGTTCGTGGTGATAAATAAAAAAACTGGCCAAGTGCGAGTCGCACTCGCGCACTAAGGGTTCCGTACCGTTATCTATAAAAACGCCAAAAAATCATATTTTTTGTATGGGAGCCCCCCCGTTTCATATAAATTTTATTTTTATTTAATTATTTATTTTAAAGTGAATAAATGACTAAATATTCTGTAAATGTTTCAAGCGTCTATCTGTTGTCATTATCAATATCGAGCAAAAACAACCAAAAAAATTACATTTGTTGTATGGGAGCCCCCTTAAATATTTATTTGTGCAAATTTCAACTGTCAACTGTCTAATTATCACGGTTCATGAGATACAGCCTGGGGACAGACGGACAGACAGACAGACAGACAGACAGATGGACCGTAATTGGTAGTCACATGAAATTTTCACAGAAATGTACATACTTACATCTATTGGTGCTTTAATAACAAATAATAAAAACTCATAAGTGTTTTTTTTTAAATCTATGATAAGGTCCCATACTGAGACATCAAACCACAGAAAATTAAGTGTATGTTTGTTTGCTAGAGTTCGTACTCAAAAGAGTTTAGTTATTCTTATAAGAGAGGTCCTTGGAACAGGTTTTAAGCGTACTTAAATATAAATAAATATATACGGACAAATCACACAGATTAAGCTAGCCCCAAAGTAAGTTCGAGACTTGTGTTATGGTATACTAACTCAACGATACTATATTTTATAACAAATATATGTAATATTAAATAGATTATATAGATACACATCCAAGACCCAAGCCAATCTGAAAAAGATAATTTTCCATCTTGACCTGGCCGGGGATCGAACTCGGGCACTCTCGTTTCGCATGCTGGCGTGTTGACCGCGCCACGTAGCTAGTCTCCATCTGTGAATCAGATGATTTGGCCTACACTCTCGTCGCTGGCCAGACAGGTTGGAGAGGAATCCTGCAATGATAATAGACAATAAACTATAAACATAGTTGTCTCAAAGCCTAAGCAGACCAGTCCCCCCTAGCAGCACCCGTTCACGAGTAAACGCATAGATTAGCCATCTTTGAGCTCAACCTTATTAGAGGGAACAAACAATTCTCAAGCTCTTCTGTGCTTCGGAAGGCAGGCTCTACCACAATCAAAACTAGCTTTTCACAACAAATACTTATGATGTTCATCTAAATATACTCGTATATAACTCAAAGGTGACTGACTGACATAGTGATCTATCAACGTACAGCCCAAACCACTGGACGGATCGGGCTGAAATTTGGCATGCAGGTAGATGTTATGACGTAGGCATCCGCTAAGGATTTTGATCAATTCTTCTCCCAAGGGGATAAAATAGGCGATGAAAGTTTGTATGAAAATTCTATACTTCTTAACGCGAGCGAAGCCGCGGGCAAAAGCTAGTACTGTATATATTCGAACAACCAACAAGACAAGAATAAGATGCTATCACAACAAGTGCTATGTCGTAAACACAATGAAAGATATTGCGTCCGTCCATTTGTTACACTAGCAATTCCCACGGCTCCGTCCGTGTTAAAAATGCAATCGGACATACATTATACTATTGTGTATACAAGGAGAAATTAACACTGAAATTGAGCAAGTAATATGCGTAATTTCTATATTTACGGATCTAGAATTACACTAATCATACTTTATTTAACACTTTCGCTGACACTGCCCGCCTGTAGACGTAATTCTATTGTTATTTCTTTTGTATCTGATTCAGTGTCCGTAAACGAGTTAACAAAGTCTTCACAGCCGAGCTTGAACAAGTCATGCTCAACTGGTGGCGGCGTCGTGTGTCAGGTCGTTGAGTTCCCTCGGTATGTTTTTGTTCCGTGTGTGTAAGTGGCCAACATTGGAGCTGTGTAAAGACATCTGACATAGCTTAACGACTGCCATCAATGTTGCTAGGTGGGATCAACGGCTTATCTAACCTTCCGAAACACGAAATTATCTTTATTATCAGACAATCACGTGATTTAAGCCTGCAATGCCCTAACCAACTTCTTCTTTTCGAGTCGTAATGTCTTAATAACAATTTTGCCCAGTATGTGGCCACGGCCACTGCCCTGTCGTTTGCCTCCTCTAGATCCTTTTGTGAGCAGTGAATGGGGCATTTAAGGCACGTCAAAAGGTAACCTAACCAACTGAAAACAACTCAACAAAGTATATCTCCCGTGGGAATCGAATCCACGACCCCCGGGTCTACAGGCAAACGCCTTAATGACTGGACAACGGAGGCAGTTAAACGGTGGCTGGATCTGCTGACCTAATCTTATAATGCTATTCTATCGATGATATTTACATTAAATCCGTCAACACCTTTCAAACACATTACATAAACTACTTATCGCCTAATAGGTAGAAACATATTTATAACATAACGCAACTTCTTAAGTGCATTATTAAATAACTAGCTTTCGCCCGCGGCTCCGCCCGCGTCAATGTCGATCCTTCGGGAATAGTACTTTTTCCCGGGGTAAAAGGTAGCCTATGTCCTTCTCCGTACTCTAGAGAACTTGTATGCAGAATTTCATGATAATCGGTTCAGAAGTTACGGCGTGAAAGCATAACAAACAAACAAACAAAATAACAAACAAACAAACAAACAAACAAATAAACAAACAAACAAACAAACTCACTTTCGCATTTATAATATTAGTAAGGACAAGGATGATTCTTAGATTTATTTTGAAACATCGCTTTAATGCTCTTTTGTATGATCTATCATTAATTATGACTACATGACTGCGCAAAAAGGTGATTACACACCTTTTTGCGCAGTCATGTAGTTATATAAGGTCAATTTAAATTAAGCGTTAATATTTTAATTTTAAAGACTGACACCCATAAGCTAGAAAAATGCTTTAGAAGCAAAATAAAAAATATCGGCACGCTAGTTTTTGAGATAACTGGACCTAAACATATAAAATAAAAAATGAAAAAAATCACCCTGTGTACAAATAAACACTTTCTTGGCCAACAACTTTTTACTATTATCTACTATGGATACTAGGTCACTGAACTCGACGATCGAAACAGCTGATTTATCGATTTTAATAAAAAAAATATTTTGTATGAAAAAATAAATCTAGCGTGTTGGTTTTTTTTAAATTTGCTACTAAAGCATTTCTTTGACCTATGGGAGCCAGCCCTTAAATTTTTTGCGCTTTATTTGTATTTCCTTGTATATGTGTTTGTAAGGCGTGCTCCGTGGCGCAGTGGTTAACACGCCAGCATGCAACATGACGGTGCCCGGGTTCGATCCCCGGTCAGGTGATGATGGAAAACGATCTTTGTCAGATTGACCTGGGTCTTGGAAGTTTATCTATATATGTTTTTGTTATAAAATATAATATCGTTGAGTTAGTATCCCATAACATAAGTCTCGAACACTCGAAGTAACTACCTCCGTGGTTCAGAGGTTCGACTCCCACGGGAAGCATACTTTATTTAGTTGTTAACCAAACTGATTAGGACATTTCAGGCTTGAATCACCTGATTGTCTGATAATAAAGATGATTCCGGAAGGCAGGTTAAGCCGTTGTTCCCAGCTGCCATCTGGTAGTCGTTAAAAGAACCACGTCAGAGGCTAAGAGGCGGTCCCGAAGAACTCTGAAACCAGGGTGTGCATGGTCGATTGACCGTGTCACCTACACGAAGTAATGATGATGAGTCTCGAACTGACTTTGGGGCTAGCTCAATCTAAAAAAAAAAAGTCAAAAGTCAAAGATTTTTATTCAAAATTGGATACATGTATCTCTTTTTGAACGTCATATTTTTATTTCTTCTATATTTTTTTATATATGCAAAATTGAAATACTACTAGCATTTCGGAACGACCACTGGTGAGAAGAATACACCGAAAGAAACTCAATCCAGCCTTGGTCCCTACGTGCCTGAAGGGCTCTGAATACATTGTTAACATTAAATACAATTTTTCATACTATAGAATTTTAACATTTAATAATTGTTAACATTAAATAAATTTATATAAATTTCCACGCATTTTTATCAGTAATATAATCATCAATGCAGTAATAAGCCTTTTTTATTAACTGGTTTTTTACAATCGTTTTGAACTTAAGTAAAGGCAGACCTAATATTTCTGCAGGAATTTTATTATAGAAGCGTACTCCTAAACCCAAAAATGAATTCATAGTTTTCTGCAATCGCAATACTGGTGTAGCTAATTTATTTTTATTTCTCGTGTTTCGGTCATGGATATCACTATTTTTCTTATAAAAATCAAGATTATAGCGCACAAACATAATATTCGCAAATATGTACTGAGAAGGTAAAGTTAAAATATTTATATCTTTAAACAATTCTCTAAGAGATTCTCTAGCACCAAGTTTATATATAGATCTAATAGCGCGCTTCTGCAGGACAAATATGGTGTTTACTTCTGCAGCGTTACCCCATAGTAAAATCGCATAAGACATAACACTATGAAAGTAACTGAAATATACCAAACGCGCAGTATCAACATCAGTCAGTTGTCTAATTCTCCTGACAGCATAAGCTGCAGAACTAAGTTTACCCGCTAACGTAGTAATATGGGCACCCCATTGAAGCCCGGCATCAAGAGTTATTCCAAGAAATGTTGTTTTATCAGTTAAATCTAGTGGTTCATTATCCATTACTATTTGTGTCTTTTATAATCTGTGTGATTTGTTTATTATTTTTTAAGTTTTGCGAGGTTCTTAGTGTTTTACAATTTACCCTGTATTCTACGGTTACTCAAGTAACTCTACATGAATAAACAAGTCGATTCACATTATTTTATTATGACGTGAAGGACAGACATAAAAGTTGACACACTTTCCCATTTTTAATATTAAGCAAACAAGTTAAGATATTTATAATCCTTACCAATATTATAAATGCATCCATCCATTATTAATATTATAAATGCGAAAGTGAGTTTGTTTGTTTGTTTGTTTGTTACGCTTTCACGCCGTAACTACTGAACCTAACATCATGAAATTTTGCATACAAGTTCTCTGGAGTACGGAGAAGGACATAGGCTACCTTTTATCCCGGGAAAAAGTACTAATCTCGAGGGATCGACATTGACGCGGGTGGAGCCGCGGGCGAAAGCTAGTAAGTAATATTTGTATTATTACAAGTAAGGATATTTATAATAAATACTATACTATATAGGGTGTCACGGAAACATAAAATAATATTCAAAAGGCTTGATCAGCTAATTATTTTGAACCATTTTCTATCTAGATCATGGATCATCATTACATAGTATAAAATAAAGTCGTTTCCCGCTGTCTGTCCGTCTCTATGTTTCTATGTACGCTTAGATCTTTAAAACTACGCAACGGATTTTGATACGGTTTTTTTTAATAGATAGAGTGATTCAAGAGGAAGGTTTATATGTACAATGCACCCGTGCGAAGCCGGGTCTGGGTCGCTAGTTATAAAAAAATATGAAAATGTAAAAAAACCGGCCAAGTGCAAGTCGGACTCGCACAAAAAAAAGGTTCCGTACCATCCTTTCCTTACTTTATTACTTTACTAATATTATAAATGCGAAAGTGAGTTTGTTTATTTGTTTGTTACGCTTTCACGCCGTAACTACTGAACCGAACCATGAAATTTTGCATACAAGTTCTCTGGAGTATGGAGAAGGACATTGGCTACCTTTTATACCGGGAAAAAGTACTATTCCCGAGGGATCGACATTGACGCGGGCGGAGCCGCGGGCGAAATCTTATCTATAAAAACGGAAAAATATCATGTCTGTTGTAAAGGAGACCCCTTAAATGTTAATTTTATTTGAATTATTTATTTTTAAAGTGAATAATATAACTTAATATTCTGTGAATATTTCAAGCATCTACGAGTTGCCATTATCAATATCGAGCAAAACAAGCAAAAAAAAAATCATGTTTGTTGTATGGAAGCCCCCTTAAATATTTATTTTATTCTGATTTTTAGTATTTGCTGTTATAGTGGCAACAGAAATACATCATCTGTAAAAAATTCAACTGTAAAACCATCACGGTTCATGAGATACAGCCTGGTGACTGACAGTAATATATTTTTTAATCTGCTTGTTGATCGACGTTTCCGGTGACCCAAGGGCAGGTGCGCATTTTGGTCAAAGACTGAGTCCTCCAGCAAGGAAATGCCGCCTTTGGCATCCATATTTTATTTAATTTGATGTTTTAAAAGATTCATTTTATTTTTAATTTAATTTAAGTTTTAGTTTAGAATTATTTATATGTATCGATTAAAGATCTGCTTGTTTTTCCGAAGATATTACAATAAGTCCACAACTATCTTTACAAAGAAACAAGATCATTAACAGCTTCATTTCAGTTACGCAAACCTTAAAGTGGGTCACACAACCTCCTTTTTGAACTCGATCAAAAAACCGGCTTGAATTCGCAGCATCCTATAATGTTACTCAATACTACACCGGTTCAACAAATTAGCACTTGTATGGTATATTGTGTAATTAATCTATCCACCGTGTGTAGTAGCCGTGTGGTATCTGGCAGAGTAGAATAGGACCACTCCAAGTCTTCCCATGGATGTCGTAGAAGGCGACTTAGGAAATACAAGCTAAACAAAGCTTATAAACATCTCAGAGACCTCTCCCACCCGTCTGGCCAGCGTGGAGAGTGTAGGCCAAGTCCTCTGGCTGCTCTGGCCAAGTATGGCCCTAGTAGTACAGAGAGGGTCGTGCTCCTGTAGTGGAGACTAAAAAGGACCTGATGATGAATCTATCCACCAACATGCTATACGTGGCTTTTAGGTATTAAAGTTTTTTTGACTAGCTCCGTGGCGCAGCGGTCAACACGCCTGCCTGCGACACGGAGTGACCGGGTTCGATCCCCGGCCAGGTCAAGATGGAAAATGATCTTTTTCAGATTGGCCTGGGTCTTGGATGTTTATCTATATATGTATTTGTTATAAAATATAGTATCGTTGAGTTAGTATCCCATAACACAAGTCTTGAACTTACTTTGGGGCTAGCTCAATCTGTGTGATTTGTCCGTATAAAAAAAAAAGACGTAGGCTCTGTCTACCCCGCAAGGGAAAAGACGTGATCATCATCATCAGGTCCTTCCAGTCCCACTGCAGGAGCACGACCCTCTCTGCACCACCGGATATACCATACTTGGCCAGAGCAGACAGAGATTTTGGCCTACACTCTCCTCGCTGGCCAGACAGTTTATGAGCTTTGTTTAGCTTGTATATCCTAACTAAACCTCCACGGGAAGACTTCAATGCTATGTCGAGGATAAATTATAACAGGGATATGCATGTGATGTCTGTCCGAAAAAGCATAAACGCTTTTATGTTTAAAGGTTTCAATAAATAAGAAATTAAATCCTTGCACGTACAAAAGACATCAACGCGCTATAAAATGCTATAGGCAACAAAATCGTAAAAAGTGGTTCTCGTAACTTACACAGGTGTTTGAACCCTTCAGCCCAACTCCTTTAATGGGCTACTTTAAACATATACATAGTGGTGGGTTGATTTAACAAATGTGTCTGTTTGTCTGTCCTTCTCAAATCGAATCAACCAGTCTCTCTCTTGACGTCTTACTTCGAATTGTCTTTTTACGGTTTCTTCAGAGGTTCGTAAGTTACTTAATAACGTGAAGAAAGTTGCAAAAATAGAGGTTACTCATAATAAAAATTAAAGAAGAATATGAATTATTTATTTGTACAGATAAAAAGAAAAAATGGATAATGAAAAAAAAAACTACTTGCGAGATAATCATACATAACATACTATAGTATTATTATATTTCAAAAAAGTATAAAATTTAAACATGACATTATCACACATTGAATCATTAAAAGTTTAATATAAATGAAAGATGAACATTGTTTAGCAAAAATATTCTAAAACACGCGTGTATTTTTATTAGTTCGCACCGCGGTCTAAAATAACCAATTCAAAAAGAGCTATTGGGCGATTCGCACCGCGGTGCGAAAGATCCCGTTCAAAAAGAGCTGTTCGAATCGCTTGTGGTTCGAAACGACTAAAGACCCTTTCTTTGAACTCATCATCATCATCATCATCAAGTCTTTTTAGTCTCCACTGCAGGAGCATGACCCTCTCGGTACTACCGGAGCGTATGGCTCCGGTAGTACCGAGAGGGGAGGTACCTACTTGGCCAGAGCAGACAGAGTATTTGGCCTACGGAGAGTGTAGGTCGCTGACCATACGAGTTGGAGAGGTCTCATTGATGATTATAAGCTTTGTTTAGCTTGTATTTCCTAAGTCGCCTCTTACGACATCCATGGGAAGACTTGAAGTGGTCCTATTCTACTCTGCCGGAAACCACACGGCTAATGTTTGGATATGATACAACACAAAACATATTCAAAATTAGGTTAAAAAACATTAGATTATAAAAGTTCTTTTAGCATGTAGCTAAAATTAGGTCTTTTTAATTTGAACTCGAGTCGTCTTATCTAATTCACAGCCTCACAGCGCATTGCTCAACTTACTTTCGCTTGTAGCCTGTTTAATTTGTAAGTACATAGTACTATGTACTTACAAATTAAAACGGTACATATTGCGTCAGGCAAGTGGCTGAGACGCCTTACAGGAAATATGTTTGTTTGTTTGTTTGTTTTACGTATGTATAAATGGGCAGAAACGTTCTCGAATGGCGACCACATACTGGCAAGTGCAGCGTTGGACATCCACCGACCAGGTGGTCAGAAGACCTGACTAACGTCGCGGGAAGACGCTGGATGCGGACCGCTTCCAACCGGTCATATTGGAAATCCTTTGGGGGGCCTTGGAGGGACTTGGGGGACTAGCATTGGAATTCTTGTGACTGAGATGATGATAATGATGAAGTGGCCAAAACTGGTGTCATATTAAGCAGCCTAAAGGCATCTGACATAGCTTAACGGCTGCTATCAATATACCATAGATAACAGCCGGGACCAACGGCTTAACGTGTCTTCCGAAGCACGGAGAAGCTCGAGATATTTTATGCTACTTGCGATCACCCATTCCAGCGGGGACTACGCCGAGGGTTGTTAAACATATGTTAGCGCTAATAATGCTTATATACTGGACCTTCTCAAAATATGGTGAAATTTTGAATGAAGTGGATTTGATTGAGTCCACTGTTGGACTATCCCAAGGATTCTACGTTCCATAGTATTTTTCTGTAATCATCATCATCATCAGGTCTTTTTAGTCTTTACTACAGGAGGACGACCCTCTCTGTACTAGCAGCCAGAGGATTTTTCTGTTATAAATAAGTAAAAATCTATTTTACTTGTTTCAAAATTTTTGTCTTGATAACTTTTTATGATTCGATGCACGCCGGCTGCACGCATGAAAAACTGTCACGTTCAGTGAGCAAGCGAGAGCGCGGAACAAGCGATAGAGAGGCTCTGTCGGCCTAAGTGTTCGGCTTGTTCAAATCTCTCTTTCACCATTATCATCATCATCATCAGGTCCTTTTTAGTCTCCACTACAGGAGCACGACCCTCTCTGTACTACTAGAACCATATTTGACTAGAGCAGCCAGAGGACTTGGCCTACACTCTCCACGCTGGCCAGACGGGTTGGAGAGGTCTCACAGATGTTTATAAGCTTTGTTTAGCTTGTATTTCCTAAGTCGCCTTCTACGACATCCACGGGAAGACTTGGAGGTCCTATTCTACTCTGCCGGATACCACACGGCATATTATTCCACCATTAACACGTTTATTTATTGTAAGTAAACTGACTTTACAGACTACCAATTTAATTTGCTTTTCGTCTTGTTGAACCAAGAAGCGAGTAACTCCCATCCGTCCTGGTGGTTGCCCCGGTAACGGAACGGTTAGGAAAATCAGGTGGGGCTGCCACGTTTAGCATGTTGATGGCCGTTATGTGGAAAACGGAATCAGAATACTGATAATTTGCTAGTCGCATTGCCTTCTAACATGATTCCTCAGATTTTCGTCCATTCTCTCGATCGGCTTTTACGATCTGCGCGGTAAGAGAAGCAGCTATTAAAGAAACATAATACAAAGATACATTCAACGTTTTTTTTACTCCCAGACCAGCATCAAAGATATAATTTCATATGTGTGTTTCTATATATAGTATATAGTTATACTATATATAGAAACACGCTATAGTTTATCTCAGATCTTCAGATTGAACCAATCTTAAATAAACGAAAACGCCGTTATTTTGCAAGAATCTGCGAAAAAGTATTATTAGATCAGTGTATCGCCTCACGTAAAACAGCAAAGTTAGGAAATCTCATATTTTATTCATACAGCATCTTAAATGTTATTTATGAGACCGCCATTTTGGTATATGTCAAACGAAAGGCGACGTTATGTCAAGCCTGTCTCACTCCCCGTGTTGGTATGGTACTAAGGAACCGCTTACTAAATAGATGGTTGGTATCGTAAACGTACCTACGCGCGGCGACACCTTCGAAGGTGAAAACCGAACAAATACGGTAGAAACGACGCGCGTTTGGTCATGTGTTCACCGACTTCCAACAAATTTAAATCGTATGTTTAGAGGTATAAGTATAAAATTGGCTTGCTGTATGTATCTAAACTAAAAGGACGCAGCCCGTTCTGACGCGAGCTAAATTACACCGTATCGCTAAATATATTAAGTTGATATTTCTTTAGCTAAAGCTAGTGTATAGATAAACATCTAAAACCAAGGTCAATCGCAAAAAACAAATATTAATAAGAGTACTAAACTAATATTAATAATATAATTTGTTATCGATCGTGTGTGATTAAGTAACAAACTCCATCCATTTGTCAATGCCCTTGTTGTAATATAATTAATTCCTCCATTGTGTTGCGTGTTAATATATGAGGTGCTCATTGAAGACAAGTTTCTATATTTGGGAGATGATGTCACTAGTAGCAACACGTAATGTTGTGAGATATATAATCTCACTAGAAGCAGTAGTAGATGTATATCATCATCATCAGGTCTTTTTAGTCTCCACTGCAGGAGCATATTTGGCCAAAGCAGACAGAGGATTTGGCCTACACTCTCCTCGCTGGCCAGACGGGTTGGAGAGAGGTCTCATTGGTGTTGATATAGCTTGTATTTTATGCAGAAAGAAAATTTTTAGGTTATTAGTCTACTGAAACCCAATAACTGCCGCAATATAATAAATAACGCGATATAACAATTTTGTTTTAGAGATTAAAAAATATTTTAACCTCAAAAAAATCGCCGTTTTAAGAAATACTCCGTACCTAATTATCGCCTAATAAGAAACTTCATCCGTGTGGTTTCCGGCAGAGTAGAATAGGACCACTCCTAGTCTTCCCATGGAGGTCGTAAAAGGCGACTTAGGAAATACAAGATAAACAAAGATCAAACATTAATGAGACTTCTCCAACCCGTCTGGCCAGCGAGGAGAGTGTAGGCCAAATCCTCTGTCTGCTCTGGCCAAGTATAGCTCCGGTACTACAGAGAGGGTCATTCTCCTGCAGTGGAGAGTAAAAATACCTGATGATGAAAAAACTTCAGAAGTGACTTGTTATTGAGGGTGGTACTGTCAAAGAAAGTAAGTGACATGCTGAGCATGTCATGTGAGAATAGATAGAAATAAACGCTTAAAAAATAATTCTTATTAAATTAAGAAATAAAATATGGTGAAAATATTTTAAGCGGACTGGGTTTAAACCTTGACCTCAGGTCTATGTACGACCTATGTTCTGCCAATTGAGTTACTGCGCTTCAAGCATGGACGTGATGCTCCTTTAGTGGAGACTAAAAAAACCTGATGATGATGATGATGAAACCTGGGAAATTCCCCTTACACATTAAGGCTTGCGTTCTTAACACAACTACCTTACTTTATCAAGAGAGGTATTTGATTTAACACATTTTACAATAAATTTCCTACATATTAGTAAATTCATGTTCCTACATATTAGTTGATTTTCTAATTCATTGTCGCCGTATAGCCAAAGGTATTTCGAGTCAGGGCAACACCAAATCAAAGTCGGGCTCCCGGAACGAAGACATTTATTCAATCATCAAGATTGTACTTAACCTTTTATGAAAAAACAATGATAGCGAGTTTTAACTTGGCGACACCGCCATCTAGTGACAAATTTCGTAAACTACACTTCTTGATAATACATACTCGCTTTAAACTAATATTAGACATATCGCCCACCAAGGACCTTCGGTCCTTAATAAACAAATAAACCATTAAACTAAAACATAATCCTAAGTAATTACCCTTTATACGCAATCCGTGTGCATTGGTAACTAAAGAATCCATAAATTTAAAATAACAATATGAGTTTTCACAAACAAGAACAAACCTTTCCTTTAGTGGACTGTAAACACTATATAACACTTGGCATAAAAATTAAACTGTTCATATTAAAAATACAATAAATTTATAAAATATAAATCTAACGACTATGTGACTAAATTATCTTCAGCATTAACTGGTAAAGGGCAAAGTTTTGAAATTGGACGTTGAATTATAGAGTTTTTATAACGTAATGTAACTACTCTTGTTAAATTGTCCTTACCAGGATGCACTTGCTCAATTTTCCCATACAACCACTTTGTGGGAGGCAAATTATCCTCACACACTAGTACAACATCACCTGTCCGTATTTGTGGAGTTTTGGTTTTCCATTTATATCTTTGTAAAAGGCTATTTAAATACTCCTTAGACCAACGTCTCCAGAAACTCTGTACCATTCGTTGCGTAAGTTGCCAACGACGTAAACTACTTAAATTTTGTGACTCAAAGTTGTGATCAGGAGCCACAAGCAAAGGTTCGCCCACCAAGAAGTGTCCCGGTGTTAGTGGAGCTGGATCGTCGCAATCTGAGCTAGACTGGCAAATGGGACGAGAGTTTAGACAGGCCTCGATTTGTGAAAGGACTGTGGCTAACTCTTCATAAGTCAGCGTGGATTCGCCAATAACCCGACGAAGGTGATGTTTGGTGCTCTTGATTCCGGACTCCCACAGTCCACCAAAATGCGGAGCGTGTGGTGGAATGAAGTGCCATTCGGTGCCATTATTAGCTAGTGATTGCGCGACTTCATTTGAAAATGAAGATCTCTCACTTAACAATAACGCTTTTAATTCTTTGGCCGCGCCAACGAAATTAGTCCCGTTATCACTCCAGAGATGATTGCACCGACCTCTTCTTGCGACAAAGCGCTTAAATGCTGACAAAAAACCCTGAGAAGTAAGATCAGATACTGCTTCAATATGCACAGCCCGTGTCACCATACAAATAAATAAACTGATGTAGCCCTTGTATGATTTGTTCCCTCTACCTTTCGATACACGAACATTTATTGGACCAGCGTAATCGACACCTGCTTGTAAAAAGGCTTTCTGAGGTGTCAATCTACAAGATGGCAGCTGACCCATCAATTGCGTTCGAATCTTGGCGGCATTACGAACACAAGGGATGCATTGATGGATATGAGATCTTATCAAACTCTTAACCTTGGTTATCCAATATTTAGTGCGAATATAGTTACATGTTAACTGTTGTCCTCCATGAAGCGTTCTATCATGGGCATCGGCTACTAAAAGCTTAGCCAGATGCGATTCGCCTGACACTATAAACGGATGTTTGCTACAATCTGGTAAGTCCGAGTTTTCAATTCTGCCTCCGACCCTTAATAATCCATTTTTGTCTATGTAAGGGTTAAGGGTAGACAACTTACTTCTATTACTAACATTTTTATTTTTCAGAAGCATGCTGATTTCTTCGGAAAACCAGTGGCGCTGATGTTGAAGTATACAACAGGTAAGTGATTCCTGTATCTCCGTAGCGGTAAGATAAGGTAAGAGTTTCGATTCTTTTATAGTAGTTTTCTTTAGGTGAAGAAACCTTCTGCAATATGCAATTACTCTTATTAGTTTCCTTAAGCTAGAAAATCTAGAACAAATATCCTCTATTCCTTCACAGGTTTCGACAAAAGTAGTATTTGCTTTGAGTTGACGCTTTTCTAACTCTGTTTTTGTGCAAATAGAACTTGGTTTCACATAACTAATTTTACTATTCCGTAACCAGGTTGGACCGTTCTTCCATAACTTATGCTCTAACAACTCTGATGGCGTTACACCACGTGACGCGCAGTCAGCAGGATTTTCCTTAGTCTGAACGTACGACCACTGTGCAGCATCTAAAGAGGTAAGTATTTCAGAAGTTCTATTCGCTACAAAAGTCTTCCAACGACTGGGGTGATCCGCCAACCAAGCCAACACAATAGTTGAGTCCGTCCACGCATGTACATCTAACTTATTGATGTTCAAAGTTTCAGCTACTTCAAGAAGCAGCTTGGTGACCAGAACAGCAGCGCACAACTCAAGTCGTGGGATGGATATTTGTTTAATGGGTGCCACTTTCGTCTTAGCTGTGACCAGGTGAGTATATACCTTATTATCCATAGCAACGCATCGAATATAAACTACAGCCCCGTAGGCTGCGTTAGAGGCGTCACTAAATCCGTGTAACTCCACTTTTACGTTGCTATTCATTTTACTTATCCATCTAGGAATATGAAATAATTCTAGCTTAAGTAACTCCCTGCGATATTGATACCATTCCTGCCTCATCTCCTCTGTCAACTTATCATCCCAGCTCAGACCGGTAATCCAAAGTTTTTGGATGAAGATCTTCGCTGTAATAATACACGGAGCTATCCACCCGAGTGGATCATACAAACGACATATTTCACTGATCACTTCTCGTTTTGTTTCAGGAGCAGGATTGTCAAGAGAAATCTTGATTTTATAACCAAACTCGTCTTTACAGCGATTCCAAACAATGCCTACTATTTTAGTTACATCATCCTCTTTGAACTCTCTTTTCGAATCTGTTTCTATTTTATCGAGCAATCCTACTCTATTACATGTCCACTTTTGCAATTGGAATCCACCCTTATTCAGCAGTTCGTTCATTTCTTTATAAATCTTAACCGTTTCTTCTTCTGATTCAGCGCCTGTGAGAAGATCATCCATGTAGAAATCTGACAGTACTCTACTTGCCGCAAGCGGGAAATTATGACCTTCATCTACAGCTACTTGTTGCATAGCCTTAACAGCTAAATAAGGCGCACATGAGGTGCCGAAAGTAACCGTCAAAAGACGATAGTTCCGTATAACACCATCTTCGGATCGCCATACAATTCGCTGAAAATCTGTATGTTTTTCAGCTACTTTTATTTGTCGATACATTTTTATGATATCGGCGGTGAGACATATGGGGTGCGAACGCCATCGCATTATTAAGTGACGTAATTCTGATTGCAAGGTAGGACCGACCATCAACGTATCATTCAAGGATAACCCATTTGCACTTCGATCGGCTGCATTAAAAACTACTCTTGTTTTCGTTGTACTTTTGTCCAATCGGATAACAGCGTGGTGCGGCAACCATACCTTACCTTCCATATTGGATGACTTATCATCAATCCTCTCCATATGACCAAGCTTCAAATATTCTTCTATTACATCAGAGTAATCTTTCTTCATTGTGCTATTTTTCTCCAATCTCTTCTCCAGACCAATTAAACGTTTTACAGCAACAGACCTAGTGTCACCGTAATCTCGGCGAACATGTGAACGAAACGGTAACTCAACGACATAACGACCCGTGTCATCTCTACGAGTTGTAGCATTAAAATGAGTTTCGCAATCCTGTTCTTCTTTGGTTAATATCTTTTTGTCTGGACTAGGTTCAGATTCGATCTCCCAAAATTTCTTGAGGAGTTCATTTTGTTCTAACTGAACATGAAAGTTTAATATAATGTTGTGACATGTGACATCTTTATCATCATAGCCGTCAACCTGACCCGACAACACCCATCCAAGATAAGTATCCTGTGCAATAATTAAATCATTGGGGCTTTTAATCAGTCCCTTTTTCAGAATACTACAATACACCTCGGAGCCTAAGAGAATATCAATTCTATTAGGCGAATTATATTGTGGATCAGCTAAACTGATGCGGCCAAGTTCAAACCAACTGGGTGGAATGAACTTCCGTTGTGGTAACACTGTGGTCACCGTTTGAAGAACATGTGCCTTCACTTGCAACTTAAAGGTTGGATCACAGAGTGACTGAATATTGACCTTAACCACATATTTTGAGGTTAAGCCACTCTGACCACCACCTAAACCCGATATACTACTTGCTTGTGCAATCTTATTCAACCGTAGTAACTGTACGGCTGCTTCTGATATGAAGGATGCTTGAGACCCTTGGTCCAGCAGAGCTCTCAATACCAGAGGAGTGCCATTTTTTGACTCAGCCTTGACTAAGGCTGTGGCTAATAAGGTTTGATTTGAAACCTTTCCTGTCACAAAATGACTTGCAATATTAGTGGTCTTGTTCATGTCAATAGACGGTTCCGGTTGACTTTGATCAGCATCTGCCTGCTCGGTAGCTACCGCAACAGCGATAGCGTTGTATCCGGCTCGAAGGACCCTTAGCCAAAGGTATTTCGAGTCAGGGCAACACCAAATCAAAGTCGGGCTCCCGGAACGAAGACATTTATTCAATCATCAAGATTGTACTTAACCTTTTATGAAAAAACAATGATAGCGAGTTTTAACTTGGCGACACCGCCATCTAGTGACAAATTTCGTAAACTACACTTCTTGATAATACATACTCGCTTTAAACTAATATTAGACACCGTAAGTAGAATATTTTTATAAGGATTTTTGCTTTGACAATGCTATTCGGATTATTATACCAACTTACTCTAATTAAATTATGAAATAAGATATGGTGAAAAAATTCCACGCGGGCAGAGTTTGAACAAGCAACCTTGGGTCTATGATCGACCTACACTCTGACAATTGGGCTACCGCGCTTACAAAATAAATTATATTACGAAGTTATACATAACAACGCCAAAATAAATAACAAACCATAAAAAATGGCAAACGTGCATTAGAAAGTCGGTAGCGACTTAAAATATAGCATTTATTTTGATTTGGATTATGCAATTTGAAATACTATTATGTATTAGTTTAAATCACATTGAGATGCACCCAGTTACGAAATTAGGTATCTTGGTTGGGTATTTGATTTTGATTGACTCAAAGTATATCTAAAGAAGAAACTTGGTGAGCGTGGTGACCTTTTAGCATATGATTCTTGAATAAATAATATATATAAATGTTTTACTCATACATTTTAAATTTACAAAATCTACTTTTAATCTTTCTTTATATTTCATTTTTAAAAATTAGGTTGAAGTTTTTCTATTTCGAGTGAGTAGTATCCCAATACCTTCATTCCCTTCCCAAATCCAAAAAATCCTATCTTTTCCCAGGGCAGCAGCGTCGGAAGCACGAGAAGTCAAAGAAACAGCGCTCGCCAACCCGCCTGCCAAACGTGGCGTGGAGCGGAGCCCCTTGCACCATACCCAGTCCCTTGTAATTTCAACTTTATCATATACCGATTCGGAACGATGAAAAATATCCCACATACAGTTAAATAATTTGCCAAAAAAACCTAGCCCGAAGCTCTTATAAAATATATCAGAAAAACCATTAAGGTCACCGGCCATGATTATCGTTTGTATCTGTCGGCTTGTGACGGACTAACATGCACACATTCACTATGTCTGCCGGCGATTATTTGATTACTTTTATGCTCAGCGATGGGAATAAATCATCGTTCAACTTATTAAATATATAATTTTAAGCTTTAATTATATACAAAATAAACATGAAGAAGGAAAAAAAAAATTTGGTAAAATGACAGTAATTAAAACTAATTATATACAAAATAAACATGAAGAAGGAAAAAAAAAAAAAATTAAATTAAATACTGTTTTGAAGTAAACATGTAAAGATTGAGATATATTATAAAATGCCTTGAAAATTTTAAGCAGATACATTAATACTACAATAATAAACACTAATAATAATTGGAAAGTAATTATTTGGGCAGCAAGATCTAACAATTGGGGCAGCAGAGAAAACATTAGGATAATCTTTGACTTTCCACCTGGAACGACTGAGGGCAGAAAAGAAGTTAGGTTCAGTTTTTTTTTATGACCACCCGGAACGACTGAGGGCAGAAAAGAAGTTTTGCTGACCATAAGTTGCTGCCCAACTAGCTATTTTAGCTGACCAATACATTTTTTGCCAACAAAAAACCCATAATAATTAAACCTACTTATAAACGTACATATACGTACATATTTACAAATTATATAGTCCCTTCAAACCGACGATCCGCGGCAACGTGGCCAAAAGTCTGGCAGCAGTGCCAGATAATTGCCAGCCCTTTGGTTACGGGTACCTCGATCAGTCTCTACGATAGAACGTCAAAGATACAATGGGCTGATGGACCCCATGATTTCTACCCAAAAAAGCTCAAATATGTACCTATCTCCAGGCAGGGTTCTTCGAATCAGGGACTAAGGACTATCAGCGTGGAGGCTGGTTCAAATTCTATCAGCGTGGATCTTTTCCACCATATCTTATTTATTAATTTAATAACAGTTCACCCGTGGAGTTAACGCATTGAATTGGAAAGCATCGTGATTGCAAAAAACCCTTATAAAAATCATCGTTCAATCTATTTTCTAATAATGTATTTGTCGTAAAATATAGTATCGTTGAGTTAGTATCCCATAACACAAGTCTGGAACTTACTTTGGGGCTAGCTCAATCTGTGTGATTTGTCCGTATATATATTTACGTATAATATTTTGATTCCACTTACACCCCTCCAACATGCTAATGTGGCCATAAGGTCTTATAGACCTAGGCTCTGTCAATCCCGCGAGGGAAAAAACGTGATATGCATACCTAGATGCATGTATCATAAATAAATAAATATATACGAACAAATCACACAGATTGAGCTAGCCCCAAGGTAAGTTCGAGACTTGTGTTATGGGACACTAACTCAACGATACTATATTTTTTAACAAATACATATATAGATAAATATCCAAGACCCAGGCCAATCTGAAAAAGATCATTTTCCATCTTGACCTGGCCGGGGATCGAACCCGTGTCGCAGGCTGGCCTGTTAACCACTGCGCCACGGAGCTGTATGGCTCAATCTAGAGACTAGACCTTCTTCCTCTCCTCAACCATGGCCATAAAGTGTTATGTGGTGTCGACCAACGCAAGCAGTTGCAAAAAGACACAAAAGTGATATCAGCGATCGCCATACCAGTCCATACACGTCTGCAAGGTCGCTTAAAGGCCACTTGTCTTTCTCCGAGTATCAGGTTTGGATATTAAAATAGCTCGCTAAACTATCTTATTATACGGTTACACTTGAATAAAGTATTGAGTAGAACAGTACACCTTTTGACAGGAGTGGCAGAATATCAGCGTTTTACTCATATTATGTATGATATATAATATGAGTAATATATATGTATGATATGAGTAATATACACGCTGCGGGCTACTTATTCGTAGCTTAAAGCATAGGAGGAAAGGGGTCATTCAAATATGTATTATGTAAGCAGCGAATGGGGGTGGGGGATCTAGGCTAGGCTTATTTATGCTGACAAAGGGGGTGGAAGGGTCTGTACGGTGATGACGTCAGCAACATTTTGCAAAATAAACAAACATATTTCGTTAAAATTATACCTACCAATTTTTACGTAAGGTTGGGGGGAGGGGGGAAGAGCATTTCTTTTGCTGACAAGGGGGAGGAGGGGGTTGAAAATAAATGATATATTGCTTACGTAATACTTGAACGGTCACAAAGCTTTATGTTACTGTAACTTACTTGTGGAGATAGTCCAGCTATAGATGGTTTGATAGCGGCCACATCGTTTTTCGATATTTCTCATAGTAACAAGCCGAGCCGGGACACCTCTCTGGCCAGAGGCGCCCGTGTGCAACCTGTACCCTGGCGCCCTCTAGTAGGACCCGTGTCAAAATAGAATACTTAGTTATATTTTCCACAATTCGCCTTTGGTAACGACGCGACATTACCAATATAATTTTTAATTACCTATCTGTTTTAAGACTGTTTTGCTGAACATAAGTTATTGTGTAGAGTAGGTAAAGACGCAGCTTGTAGTGTCGCTCCTTGCTTTGCTACCGCGCGTCCGGCATCGGCCATAACACGGGCGCAGGGTCTTTGCGAGCGCCGGTGCCGCGAGTGACGCATCTTTGGAGGTGTCGCATTAGAGGGCGCTCGGCGTCCCCTTAGACTCGGCGCCCGTGTGCGCCGCACACCCTATATAAAGCCGCCTCTGTCTCTGGCACTCCAACTAAAGGGCTTGCCTAGCGCCTGTCAAAAGAATCATGGCGAAATTTGTACAAATTAGATTTAAAAAAAAGAGAAGGTGATTTTTTTTATATGATTACTATGGCTCTGGTCAACAACTTGAATTAATCAGAATATTTTTTAAAGACGGGGAAAAAAAGATATTTATTTATTTAAATACTGATTTTTTATTCGATATCCGAACGCATATTAATAATTTTTGAGTTAATATCCGAACACTACCTGCAACTGACACGTTAAAATATATTAATTTATGGAAACACCACGCAAGCAGGCAACCATCCGGTAAAATAAAAAAAAATCTGTCAATCCGACTGACATTTTCTCATTGACTTGACAGTTCTGAGTGACAGATCTACAATAGACAGTCAGTTTGACAACCATTGTGAACTTTTTTAGGCAAATGAAAATGGTAATAAGGCTATAACTTTTATTGTGAAATATTTTACATAAACGGGGGTTTAAAAATATTTCTATTATGCAGACATGTTACTAGTAAGGAAACTTCAATACTGCTATTTAATTCATCTTCTCTTTTTTTTTTTTTGTCTGTACATTCGATGTATGGGCGTTCGCCATGATTCTTTAATGGGCAAAGCTAACGTTGCGTATTTTCGTCTAAACAAACCTAGCGTACTTATTCGTAGGCTAAGCCACATCCTTTTTGATTACTGAAATGTTCAATTAATGTGTAATTTTACCTAATGCGCATATTAACTTGTGTTTTATATAGTACGTGTGTATATTTTCCTACTTCTTATTAAATATATGTGTGTTGCTGTGTCAAATAAACGAATGTCTATGTCTACACCGGTCCGAGATGAATACGGGTAGAGTTACGTTTTTTAACCGATTTCAAAAAGCGGGGGAGGTTATTATTTCTGATATATTTTTCAAAAGTTTTGCACCGATTTTAAAAATTATTTTTTATTAATAATATTTAAATCGGTTCATAAATGACGGAGTTTGAGGTAACAAACAATATGTTATATTAAAAAATACAACCGAATTGATAACTCTCTTTTTTTTGAAGTCGGTTAGAAGTATTTTCACTTTCACATAAAATACTCTATTCCTATCAGTTATTAATGAATTGAATTAAATTAATTCGCCGTTATATTTCATTAACCATTCCGTCGGTAGGCCCACATCCTTCCGAATTTCGTGGCGGATGTGACGTCACATCCCCCTATTGTTGGAGCGTGAAGTCGCCCGGTCGCTGTCTGGAATTATCACTTTTTTGTGAGCTCTTTTATATTATTGTGAGGTCATCATCATCATCATTGTGAGGTGAAAGAATTTAACATAAATAAATATACCGGGTGTTACAAAACTACGAAATAATATTTAAGGGGCATGATCAGTAACAACTATTCACCAGGGAACATACATCGAAAGACAAAAAACGTTTTGACCTTCCGTAGAAGCCGATCAGCTGATCGCTTATTTTGTATCGGAGATCATCATCATCATTTCGAGTAGGTGTCACGGTCAATCGATCACGAACACCTTGATGTCAGAGTTCTGCGGAACCGCCTCTCGGCCTCTGACGTGGTTCCTTTAACGACTACCAGATGGCAGCCGGAACCAACGGCTTAACGTGCCATCCGAAGCACGGAATCATCTTTATTATCAGACAATCAGGTGATTCAAGCCTGCAATGTCCTAACTGGAAACAACTAAACAAAGTATGCTTCCTGTGGGAATCGAACCCTCGACCCCCGGGTCTACAGGCAAATGCCTTAACTAATAGACCACGGAGGGAGTTTCGATCGAGAGAAAAATTCGACTGGAATTAAAAAAAAAATCTTCATACTTTGAAGTTTGTCTGGCCTGATCATGCCCCTTAGGTAAATAATATTTAGTAGTTTGGTAACACCCGCTATATGGACTAATTATGTACAACGATTGAGCTAGCCCCAAAGTATGTTCCAAACTTGACTAGCTCCGTGGCGCAGCGGTCAACACGCCAGCCTGCGACACGGAGTGACCGGGTTCGATCCCCGGCCAGGTCAAGATGGAAAATTATCTTTTTCAGATTGGCCTGGGTCTTGGATGTGTATCTATATATGTATTTGTTATAAAATATAGTATCGTTGAGTTAGTATCCCATAACACAAGTCTCGAACTTACTTTGGGGCTAGCTCAATCTGTGTGATTTGTCCGTATATATATATTTTTTTTTATTTTTTTTTTTGTGTTATGGGATACTAACTCAAAGATAGTATAGAACCACCGGACAGACAGTTAAGGATGACACTCCTGATATAGAACTGTACTTATACTTATTATAAATTATCTTGTCCCCAGGATGACGGCACCGTTGAGTACTTCAACAACATCATCGTGCAGCCTCACCTCAAGCTGGTTACAGGGCAGGGCCGTGGGTACCACGTGAGGTGTCGGTACAGACGACGCGACATCACGCAGTTCCACGTCTACCACAGACCAAGAGCCGATAGACTGAGCTCGTCGGATATTGACAACAATATGTAAGACTCTGGCCCCATAACCTGAAATTTACCTAATGTTACTGGGCCCATAACCTTAAGTTGGACGCCGGTATCAAGTCTTTTGCTGGTATAGACGACGCAAATTCACCCAGTTCTAGGTATATCATAGGCTAATAGACAGAACTCTTCAGATATTTACAACAATATTGAAGTCTCTGGACCCATAACCTATTTATTATTGGTAATAATCTGGGCTCATAACATCAGTATTGATTGTATAAAGTGCCTATTCCCATAATCTGAAGCACGCAAGTAATATGATATAGAGGGAACACCACCCATTTTCAGACAGAACCAAGTTAAGGAATCAAAACTACTTATTTCCAGCAATGTATATTTCAAAAGCAGCGTAAATAAAATTGAGGGAGGACTTCGTCTAACATTGGACTTCATGACGTGGCTGGCTGTGATGATAATGATGACGTAGATTTCTTTAAGTGTGGAGAAGTTCTGCTTACTCATCATCATCGCCTTCGTCATCATTTCAGCCGTAAAATGTCCACTACTGAACAAAGGCTCTCCCAAGGATTCTTCGTTCCATTGGAAGATATAACATGGGACTCACCACGCTTGACAGGCGGGTTGGTGAGCGCAGTTTCTTTGGCTTCTTGAGCTTCCGAAGCTGATGTCCATCAGAAGCATTTTTAAACGGGGATGGATGGGAATTTGTTCGAATTGGGTTCTTCACTCTGATGAAGAATCTGATGATGGGGGAAATGCAAGCAGCAGCGCAGGAGACCGGGCCGGGTGCACGTGCCCGATGCCAATGCCATACCTGCAACCTCCGGCTAAGCAGTTAAGGGAGTCACCTCTGCCCTGTCCTGCTTACTCACTCAACCCTAACCTATAATTCTGATTCTAATTTATGATTTATCTTATTACAGCGATGAATTCGATGAAGAGTCTGGATTGCTGCCATCAGTCACCATGAAGATATATAAAGGGGACCCTAAGGATAATCAGGTAAGATACAGAACAAAATATTATTAATTGGACAGTATTATAAATGCGAAAGTTTGCGTAGTTTGGTTCTTCCATGCTAGTCTGAGAGAAAAGAAAAAAAGCGGCCAAGTGCGAGTCGGACTCGCCCATGAAGGGTTCCGTATCAGCAAGTAACGTAATATAAAAGTTATTGTTATGTACATCATATATTTTTTTAATTTTATCATTCTCTTATTTTAGAAGTTTTTACTTATTGTAGAAGGTAAGAGTTTCAGTTCTACCTATGTATGGGGAACGCCTAAATTTTTTTTTCTATTTTTGTGTGAAAATCTTAATGCGGTTCACAGAATACATCTACTTACCAAGTTACAACAGTTCTTATAGTTTCGGAAAAAAGTGGTTGTGTCATACGGACGGACAGACAGACATGACGAATCCATAAGGATTTCGTTTTTTGCCTTTTGTCTACGGAATTCTAAAAACGTAGAATGTATCAACTGCTTCTCTTTCCAGTAGATCGTAAAAGCCGATCGAGGAAATAGGCAAAGCTGACGAATCATATTAGTTAGGCGATGCGGCTAGCAACCCAATCACTATTATGATTCCCCGCAAGAGAATAAGACGTAATACTACGTATGTAAGAAAGTTTGGATGTTTAGATAATTCAGTAACGTCAAAACGGCTAAACGGATTTTAACGAAATTTGGCACACAGATAAGATATTACCTGGATTAACACATAGGTTACCTTTCATCCTGGAAAAAAGCACTGTTCCCGCAGGATCGACATTAACGCGAATGGAGCCTAAATTGACCTAAAAACTAACAATATACAGGTAATTTTTTATTACCAGAAAACATATGATGGCTGCTTTATCTGTAATGCAATAATAATCAAAAGTTTCAAGGTTAATTTTAATGTATTTGGTGAATAATGCTATATACCGAGTAAATTAGACGTGATTTGGAGGCAACTTTGCAATTTTTTTCTATCGAGAAAATTTAACGCAATCGTGTTTTTGAGTCAGATAGTTACCAGAGTTAGTCCTGAACTTTGCTGCATTTTTATTTCAACTTGAATATTTAATTATTATTGATATAACAGTCAATCATGCAAAGCAGTGTGAGGTAGTACGGGCCCTTAAGACACTGATCGGTGAATTTATATGGGAGGCTAAATATTTTTCATCTTGTTTAGCTTTTTTTTCCTGCAGGTCTATATTCTATTAGGAATTACGATTTCAACACCAAAACACTGCCAGGTAATTAAAATCACCCATCATCATCATTTCGAGTAGGTGTCACGGTCAATCGACCATGCACACCCTGGTGTCGGAGTTCTTTGGAACCGCCTCTCCCTTGGAACCCTGTATACTATCTTAAATGTAACATATCTTTCTGAACTCCGTCTTTTTCTTTTACAGATAGCGTCCAGTGTGAAGATTGGTGACACACTGACTCTCGTCGTATCGCTTGAGAAGCAGCGTCAGTTCGGTTTGCTGGTGTCGGAATGTGCCGTCAAAGATGGATTAGGATGGGCTGAGCAGAGCCTCATTGCTGATGATGGGTAAGATAATACTCTAATAACCAAGGAGAGCTGGTGTATTATAAAATAATGATACCCAGTCAGAGTATCATTATTTTATAATACACCAACTCTCCTTGGTCCTCTCTTCGTATTATTTGAGAAGCAGCATCAGTTTGGTCTGTTGGTGTCGGGCTTTGCCGTCAAAGATGGATTGGGATGGGCTGAACAGACCTTTATTGCTGATGAAGAGTAAGATAATACTCTAATTACCAAAGAGAGTTGATGTATTATAAAATAATGATACCCCGTCAGGGTATCATTATTTTATAATACACCAACTCTCCTTGGTCCTCTCTTCGTATTATTTGAGAAGCAGCATCAGTTTGGTCTGTTGGTGTCGGGCTTTGCCGTCAAAGATGGACCGAGATGGGCTGAACAGACCTTTCTTGCTGATGTAGGGTAAGATAATACTCTAATAACCAAGGAGAGTTGGTGTATTATAAAATAATGATACCCAGTCAGGGTATCATTATTTTACAATACACCAACTCTCCTTGGTCCTCTCTTCGTATTATTTGAGAAGCAGCATCAGTTTGGTCTGCTGGTGTCGGACTTTGGCGTCAAAGATGGACTGGGATGGGCTGAACAGACCTTTATTGCTGATGATAGGTAAGATACTCTAATAAAAAAGGAAGGTTGGTGAAGATAGTAATGACACCTTCACTCTTGTGGTGTCGCTTCAGGATGTAACGTTGCAGCATGCCACCTGCATGCTCGAGCCCTCACAAGGAGCAGCATCCGTTTGATCTGCTGGATTCGGACTGTGCCGTCAAAAATGGCCGTCTGTTGGCCTGAGCAGAACCTCTGCTAATGATGGGTGAGATAACACCCTTATACCCAAGGAAGGTTGGTGAAGTATAGTAATGACACCTTGACACTCGTCGTGTCTCTTGAGAAGCAGCGTCTGTTTGGTCTATTAGCGTCGGAGTGTGCCGTTAAAGACGACTTAGGATGGGCAGAGCAGAACTCCATTGCTGATGACAGGAAAGGTCGAATCTTACACCCAAGGAACGTTGGTGAAGCATAGTAATGACACGAAGATGTCAAGCGATACCACGAGAGTCTTAACTTTCGTGGACTCGCTTAAAAGGCAGCGTCTATTTGGTCTACTAGTGCCAGAGTCTGCCGTCAAAGACGAATAAAGATGGGCTGAGCAGAACCTCATTGCTGATGATGGATAAGGTAGAACCTTACACCCAAGGACCGTTGGTGAAGTATAGTCGAAGATGTCAAGCGCTACCACGAGAGTCAAGACTTTCGTGGTGTCGTTTGAGAAGCAGCGTCAGATTGGTCTACCAGCGTCGGAGAGTACTGTCTAAGATAGACCTGAATGGCCAAACCAGAGCCTTTTTGCTGATGATGGGAAAGGTATCAATCTAATACCCTAAGAGAGTTGGTAAAGTATATTTATGACACCCTGACTCTCTTCATGTCTCATGAGAAGCAGGGTGACGTTGGTCTGTGCTATGAACGATGACTTGAGATGGGTTCCAGGTTCTTATGGTTGATAATGGGTAAGAGAGAACTTTATTGGCCAAGGACTCGGGTGGTTGACTTAACTCAACCACGTGTTGTCAGATAGATACTCTTACCCTGGTCGTGTCGATTAAGAAGCAGCGTCAGTTTGGCCTACTAGTGTCGGAGTGTGCCGTCAAAGATGGACTGGGTTGGGTTAAGCAGAGCCATAAAGGTTGGGTTGGGATGGAAAATCGTTTTCAGATTGACCTTGATTGTCTTGGATGCTTATCTATATATTATATTATTATTATTATAACTTTGAGGTTAGCTCAATCTGTGTTATATGTCCTTCCTTATATAAAAAATACAAAATTATTTATTTGCCACAACATTACAGCATATAGTTTATAATGACTCCCGCACTAGACACAGGCCTATATCGCGGGCAGCCGTGTAGATTTCCAATTATTAAGCTTCCAATTTATGACGGGTGACGGGGAAATACTTAAACTAGATACATTTTTTATTTTATTATATAGATAATGGACACGGAAATGCCAATCAGTTTCAACACATCATTTAGACAAGGTCGTATTAAGATACAAATGCCTGAAAATGTCAAGAACGTGATTAAAGTCATAATGAGGATGGATTGCTTCTGCGTTAAGAAGAGCCTTCGAGGCCTAGTAGTTAAAATGCCAGTTTGCGATACGAAAGGTTCTAAGGTTCGATTCCCAGCGCAAGATTATACTTTAAATTAATTTTCAGTGATTAACTATTACGAACAAGTCTAAATATAAATGATCATGTCCAACTCGCCGCGAATTCATCAGATGTATGGGATCATTCAAATATTACATAGGTAAGCACAGTAAGCAGTGAATGGAGGGGAGTCTGGGCTAGGCTTATTTTTGCTGACATGGGGGACGGGAGGGTTTGCACGGTGATGACGTCAGCAACAATTGCAAAATAAACAGATATATTTTGTGAAAATAATGACAATGCTTACATAAGATTGGGGAAGGGAAAAGAGCTTTTCTTACTTTTGCTGACAAGGGGGAGAAAGGGGTAAAAAATAGCTGATATAATGCTTATGTAATCCCATATTGATAAATATTGTTGTAGTTTGCATAGCATAACATCGAAAAAACGCTGCAAAACCGTATTAACTTATTTAATATCATTCATTCATTAAAAAATATGCTTTATTTCCGAGAATTTGGGGAGAGGGGCCCAATATCGGCCCAATGGTCCCTGACTGCCACCGGTCCTTGAGTGGAAGAACGAAAATAATTAAAGTGCGTCCTGTTCAATTAGAAATGTGACCCATTCGACCCATTCGAAAAGAGTTCTTGATGTAACCGGGAACCCCTACAGCTTCCCAGCTGTGGAAACTTCCCCATGCAACTTTCCCTTTATAAGGCATCAGGAATATTTTACCATCCAACCTACGAAAAAAAATGGTGGAAGAAATATTCCCGTTGCCTTAAAAAGGGTTTTATAGACAAATCTCTTACTTTGGGGCTAGCTCGATCTGTGTGATTTGTCCGTATATATTTATATTTATTTATATTTATGAAACCAAGGTCGTATTGAGATGCGACTTAATGGTTTGAGAATGTCAAGACCATGATAATTCGTAATGAGGATAGATTGCTTCGTAAAGAAGCGCTTCGATAACATATATGTTATGGTTAGGTACGTAATGATCAATCTTTTTTCTCACAATCGGGATCGATGATTGGTTTTGAAGTTTATCCCACGGTCTCATTTTCGAGTCGTAAATTAGTGTTTTTGTTTTTGTTTTTATCTTAATATGTCCAAATCCAAATTCTTTATTTCACAATACAACTTTTACAATTTACAGTTTTAAAAGATCTAACTATATTTTATGTAGATGTATAGATGTCAAATAACTTACTAAGTTCATTTATTTAATATTCTGTAATATGTGTAGACGGTCACGGCCGCCACTACGCACCCGTGACATACACATTGCAAAGTGACATTTTTTCGGACCTTTGAGAAGACTTCTTCTTCAGTCATAATGGCTATTCTTTACAATAGTCTTGACCAGAATTTGAGAATACTGAATTGTGACGTCACTTACCTTACCTACTGTATGCGTGATATGAGAAGTTTGTTCGGTAGCTATTAAATATTGTAATAGCCTCTTATCGAAAGTTGCTTTAAATTTTGAAGGCCATCTTAAGTAAATATATTATGTTAATATCTTTATTTTGTAATTAATGTTAATAGCTTTGTATTGTAATTTTTCATATTTTTAAATGGCCTTTTTAATTTTTTAATTTTTAATATATTAAATTAGATATCAAATTAAACGTTTTTTTAGGTAGGACGTAAGCAAGCATGTATCATTAGACAAATTTTTTTTTTTCGAAATCCAATCTTCATGCAAATCCACATCACGATCTACAGAACTTCGATATTTTTCTAAGTTTATAGGTTTTTGGTGTGTCTAGTTGTGAAGATAACTTAAGTAATTATTATATTTCCAGATGTCCGTTAGACGGCGAGATAATGGGCTTGTTCCAGTACTCTAGCGAGAAGCAGGAAGCCAGTGTGTCATTCCCTGCCCACAAGTTCCCTTACACCGCTAGCGTGTACTACACTTGTGAGGTCAAACTGTGTGACCTCAACCATCCTACGGACTGTGTAAGTTGACCAAGTTCTTCTTCTCGAGTCAAAATTCTTTACACTAGTCTTGACTACAATTGGCCACATCCTCGGCAGGATCGTTCACCTCACCAGGCAACGCACTAAGCCGAGGTCCGTCCCTCCTGAAGAGTTTGTTTGTTTGTTTGTTTGAACGCGCTAATCTCAGGAACGACTGGTTCAAATTGGAAAATTATTTTTGTGTTGGATAGTCCATTTATTGAGGAAGGCTTTAGGCTATAAAACATCACGCTGCGACCAATAGGAGCGAAGCATCAATAAAAATGTTTTGATGAAAATTATCTATCTATACTAAAAAATCATAATAACAGAAATTACCGCGGACGAAGTCGCGGGCAAGAGCTAGTTTAATATAAGTTAGTTGTCTTATCTACTTAAGTATGTATGTACTAACATACTTAGATTTTTAGGTTATGCTCATACCATCTTGGGTGTTCGCCAGTTCCACCATGTTGAATTTAGAATAATTTAGAAAGCTTGTAAAATACCCAAGTTTATCAAATTTTCTTGCATTTCAGGAGCCTTGTGCTCACAAGCAGCGCCAGCGCACGCGACGTCAGTCAGAGGAAGGCTTGCCGGCTACTGTTGAGGTGTTCTCCGGGCTCTACGTCAACGAAGCGGATTCAGCGGACAGCGATGAGGTTACCAGTGAGAAGGTAAAATAATATTATAATCTCTTAACCCCTTCACCTCGAGATTTTATATCAGTTATTGTACTCCAAGCGCAAAGCATACTGAATCGAAAATAAATACCTACAACAATTACGGATGTGCAACACGTAAGAAGAAACAAGCTCGAGAGAATTGAAAAATAGGCATTTGTAATATTTTCTTTCAGAAACACGTATAATAAGAAACTAGCACCTGAGTCACATGGAATAAGAACTCATTTTGAATAAATTTCTACTTTTCAGAAGGAAGACGAAATCTGTATATCGCAGCGCAACTTCGCCATCGGGATCTGCGTCGCTGGAGTCATTCTGATGATTTGCGTCATCGCAGCCATCGCCTTCATCCTGGCTAGACGCCGCAACCCCAAGACCTACTCCCGTACCGGCAGCTCACTATACAGCGGTCCTTACACTAACACTGGATATTCGCATACTAGTTAAAAACAACGAATTTTCTGTGAAAAACTTGAAAAAGTTCAATAGCTCTTAGACTATTTTGTAAAAAATTGTGATTTTTAAAAGAGTTAGCTAGCTCTCTGACTAAGATTTTTAAACTGCCTATCAGTGCAATATAAAGCTTAAATCACATAACGTTGAAGCATGACGATGCAGCAATGTCCTCATACGAAAATGCTGCGATTTGTCTGCCTAAGTAAGTTTACATTTTAATAAGAACAAATAAATAAAACTGCCATATAGTCCAGTGCTGTAGTCTATTTTAATTTAAAAATAAAACAGCTAACATTGCCTGATTGAATTTAGAATTACAATTTTGTATGTTTGCGTTTGGATGCAAGAGTTTTAAACTAATGTACAGATACACAAAAAAGTCTGTGTGGGTGGTTGTTATATTTAAAACAATGGGTATTTTTCAAACTTTGAGATTTCATAGTACATGTAGCCTCATTTTTTAAACCTATCTATCGGCACATAATTTTTTGTGGATTTATTCTCAAAATGCCTTTCATTGGGTCGAATTAATCTTAAATTTTGCGTATTTTAAGTAATAAGTATATTTACAAAATAAAATTGTTGTGTTCAACATCACAACGAAGTCACTTTAGGTATAGATTACCAATATATTTAAGGCAATTAAAATATATTTATGTAATTGTGATAATTCGTGCATTATAATCCGTCCGTCCGATTTAAGTTTTTTTATAAGTATTTTTTTAATACTGGTTGCCTTGCATTACGTAATAAATAATAATATCGGCTTAGAAAAGTCGATTTAATTTTTAGGGGGTTGTAAAAAGGCCTGTGAAATCGCGAAACGAATTTTAAAAAAAAGATTCCTTTTTTTTATAAAAATATACCTTTTCAAATAGGTTTCAAAAATTGTAAAAAAAACGTCAATTTTTTTTACGATATAAAAAAAATTGTCGATTTTTTTACAATTTTGCAATGCAAATATGTTTTTTTTTTTCTTTTTTGGGAACTTTACCAAGTGCTGGAATTTCTTAATGATTTTACAGGTCTTTTTCTGAGAGGTGGCGGGCTATTTTATTTCCTTTTTTAAACGTTTTAAACCCTGTATTATTTGTTTAGTTCACAGCCCAACAATTTATATTGTTTAAACTATACTTTATCTATAAACAAAAAATACAGAACTAATAAGAAAGTTTATTTTTATATTAACATACTTTTTTAACACCATAGAACACGGGGTATCCCATTTGAATCTGTTACAGAGTAAATACAAAATCATCGCATTTTTAAAACCACATACGCGCCCACTTTATTGTCGAATGCCGTTTTCGTATACTCAATGTAATCTAACATATGAAAGCCGCAAATCATGGCTCGATGTGAGAATTTTCAAAGTGAACTAAACATTATACTTTTTTATTTAGAATTGGATGTTGCCATATTTTTTAAGTTAGTATATACATTCCAGTGCTTTAGCCACTCCGTCCATTTTCGGTGCTATTTTATTTTTATGTTAGCTTGACTGACCGCAATTTTTCTATTGCTGTTGAGGATTATTTGTCGATGTTTTGTATCCTCGTAGTCATACTGATATGACAGACTAGTAATACTATGAGGAAACGGCGTTATAATCAGAAACACTTGAATGTTTTGTTTAACAAAAAAAAAGTTACTACAACAGCGAAAATATTTATAATGCGGCAACACTTGAGCTTTTTTTAGGTGAAAAGATATAGTGTTGTGTTGTGAATGTATTAATAGCAACATATACATACACTTGTAGCTTCTATCAAGCGCGAGGGTTATTATCTATGAAACACATGTCACATCACATTTGCAGAAGAAATAAATATAAAACAATGACTTTTTGCACTCGGGGAGTGCCAGCAGAAGTGTAAAGTCCTCGCGGTAGAAAGAGAGGGGAATATTTCTTCCACTCCTACGCCGCGCCGGCGGTTCAAGTCACGTGTCCGTCTAACGAATTTTCGATCAGGTCGATCGTTTTACCCATCCCAAAAAGTGCACAAAGCCGCCGCTAAATAAGTTTTCGCTTCAAAAACATTACGGCCCTAGGGCAATGTGTAACGCAAAACAATTTATGTTTTGTAGATATTTTACTCGTAAGTACTAGTAATTGAGAGACAATATTATAATGTGCGGTCAGTCTTACGCTTATTTGCTTATCCTATGTATATCTTCGATATCTGTTTCATACACCCCATTGTTACGTCCTAACTTTATTATATTACTAGTTTTTTTTTTAATACAATGGGATTCTGGAACGATATCGGTCGTATGTGACAGTGTACGATTTTTTAACAAATATACTGACTTGTATAAATATTTTTTTTATTACCCAACCCTATAATATATACCCAACCCTATATAGTTGAATAAATAAGCAAAAAATGTTCACCAGCCCTTAGCCTATTTTATTTTGGTTAATTTAACTATATTGTCATGTCACACTGCTGGGCCTATACCCTATGTTTTTTATGTAGGACGGCAAACTAGCAAACGTGTCACCCACGGATGTCACTTGATGGTAAGTGATCACTGCTGCCCATGGACAACTGCAACCCACGGGGTGCGACAAGAGCGTTGCCAGCCTGGCAACGCTCTTGTCACACCCCGTGTGTTGCGAAATCAAAGCAAATCATATTTTCTTCTAGGACTTCCTATCCTGAACCAACTCTGACCATTCTTATAGCAAACGATTACATATAACCTATCTTATATGAAACTATTATATCTTATATATTGACCATGAATATAGATATACTAGATACATACATATTATCACGTCTTTATTCCTTACGGGGTAGACGGAGCCTAAGGTGATAAGACCGAAAGGCAACGTTTAGAGTGGTGGTGGGAGTAAATGTAGAAAACGAACTCAAAAAGGAAGAGGCTGAGGCTGTGATTGAATAGGGTATCATATCCTTAACAGCCTCCGTGGTCCAGTGGTTAAGGCGTTTGCCTGTTGACCCGGGGGTCGTGGGTTCGATTCCCACCGGAAGCATACTTTGTTTAGTTGTTTCCAGTTTGGTTAGGACATTGCAGGCTTGAATCACCTAATTGTCTGATAATAAAGATGATTCCGTGCTTAGGAAGGCACGTTAAGCCGGTGGTCCCGGCTGCCATCTGGTAGTCGTTAAAGGAACCACGTCAGAGGCCGAGAGGCGGTTCCGAAGAACTCGACACCAGGGTGTGCATGGTCGATTGACCGTGACACCTACTCGAAATGATGATGATGATGATGAGCGTGTTGGTGGGCGTAAAGGTCGTAAACGGTCTCAAATAGAAAGAAGCTGAGGCTGTGATTGAATAGGGTATAATATCCTTGCCAAGCACCTATAAATAGCAGACTTCAAAAATAAAAAGACCACAGTCGACTTTTGAATAACGTATAATCAGTGATATAATAGATTTACATTTGATTTCTATTAAAATTAAAACAATATCTTTCATACAACTTTGCTTCAAAAGTTTTTTGGACAATATTTCATGCGCATTATTTAAAAACTTAGTTTTTACAAATATACATAATTTCAGAAAACTATTATCAACAGTCTTTTTATAATGTGTACTTAAAAAAATTGGTCTGTAAAGTCTGTTTGAGGACGATAATTTTACGTGATAACGGTGGAAGAGATAGATGCGTCACAAGCCGAACGCTTAGGTCGATCGTGCCTCTATATTGCTTGTTCCACGCTCTCGCTTACATGCGGAACGTAACACTTTTTCCTGCGTGCAGCCGACGTTCATCGATTTATAAGACATTATCACGTCAAAAACACGGTTCCAGCTGTACCTCTGACTTGAGAGGTAGCTTGAGTGTCGGGGTAGGCCTTCAATCAAGTAAAAAAAACTAGAAACACAGTCACATATAAAAATAACACTTCATTCTGTCCAAAATCAGGGCATCGAGGACAGATATCTTGTCGGTTAAAAATATTACTAAATTAGCTCCTTCAAAATGGGATTTGACGTGAAATAGTGCCTGCAAAGGCATATTGAATGAATAATACTGTGACTTTTGACTTGAATTGTGGGTGTCACCAATGACAATCTGTGTGACACTGTGGGTGACACCCACAAATGCTTTATTTTTTTACTTCTTCGGGACACGCAAACAAAACGAAAGACACGTTGTATTTCATACGTTGGATCTCATACAGAGATCGTAATCTAAAACTCTATACCAATTATGATATAATATGTGAGATTTAATTACATTCGGGTTAGTCCCCAAACTGAAATGACAACTAATCGGGCCATTAATCCATATAATGTCCAAGTATGGCGGTATGCGCGCCATTTTTATGAGCTGACACATCCACTCTATCGCACTTTTGTATCATTAATGCCAAATTGGTCGACAAGTCCAGCAGTTGAAGGATTTTACAAGAATACTAATACCGCATAAGAAGAGCTGTGTATTTGTATAATTTTTTTATTTGTAGCTTTCACGCGTAACGTATTTAACCAGTATCAAGTATAATTGAAGTTTCCCGCGCTTTTTCTTGGCCATGTTTACCAACGAAATGATGGTGTAGTTCATTTCGTTGATTCTACGAAGATCCCGGCGACAATTCCCACGAATCCACTGGCTTGATCATATACGACGTTGCGAGGCGGACCATCACCAGCCCGCTAAGTAAATCTCACTATACTACAGTCGCACCATGACACTTTATTTTATTCCACACATTGTTCATGAACATGGCCATTTTCCCACCAAATTACATCGATTACATGGTTCACTAGAATTAATTTGCAAAATAATCTAAAACAAAAGCCGTGCAGACCGCCGAAATTTCCGCCAAGATATCCTTGTCTAACATTACTTTAAATCAAACAATATTTTAGTATATAAATACTTAAATCAAATAATATTTTGTAGTTATAAACACAAAAACTGGTCAGCGATCACCTCCTCCTAGTCCCTAGCCCTTAATCAAACGTAACCTAAACTTTTAACTACATAACAATAAAACTTACATCCTATAATTTCAGTCTTACACTAACTTGATTTTTATTTACATATAGGTACATTAATGGGGACACTGTCGCCCAGACATTTACACAAGTTTTAAAAAAATCTACACATTTAAGCGCCATATATAATCACAGATATTTTCAGGCATCAAGTGCTTAGACTACAATCAGGGATAACAAAGTAAGAACCTGCTTTTTTCGTATCTGATCAACCATTCATCTTTTCAAGCGAATGTATAGAAATCACGTAAGTTAAGCAACATTCTGTATGTCTTACTAAATCATAAGTGGAAGCGAAATGGTTTATTCAGTTGCCTGAAAAGGATTTCCCGCCAAACAAAGGCGTTTCCGATCTTAACAACTTTCATATCGCGATTCAGTATTCCTTACAAATCTCGTATGTTGATTACATTGTTATCAACGCCATCTAGTTAACGCATGGTTAACAGATTCAGTGCCTAGATTATATAAAATAAATATTTTTTTATTTCAACCATTAGAGGACTTAGCTGAAGTCCAACACACACAGTAGCGTACTAGCGTAGCTGCTCCCCGGGTGACAACACATTTAGGTGGGGTGACACCCATAAAAATATAACGTACAAGGTCGACCGCCATTGGTGACCGTCGCAGGGTGGTTTTGTTACATGCGATTTGCACACGAGGTGACACCATTTCAACCACGCCGGGTGACACCCATGCTACACCACTTTACACATAATTACTTGCACTGGCACTAAATGTGTTATCTAGTGTGGTAACGCGTCATCCATTTGCACAGTCATGAGAGAGTCTTCTGGATAAACCTCTAGTACCGCCTCAGTGCCGTCGTTGAAGGGAAACGATACGCTGCCGTCTACCACGAGACCTGAAGACAAATTAATCATCATCATTTCTAGTAGATGACGCCGGTCAATCGACCATGCACACCCTAGTGACAGAGTTCTTCGAAACCGCCTCTCGGCCTCTGACGTGGTTCCTTTAACGACTACCAGATGGCAGCCGGGACCAACGACTTAACGTGCCTTCCGAAGCACGAAATCATCTTTATTATCAGACAATCAGGTGATTCAAGCTTGCAATGTCCTAACCAAACTGGAAACAACGAAACAAAGTATGCTTCCGGTGGGAATCGAACCCACGACCCCCGGGTCAACAGGCAAACGCCTTAACCACTGGACCTCGGAGGCTGTTGACAAATTAATAAAATAATATAAATGCTTGGTTCGAAGTGTTTTTCCGGAAGTTCGTGGAAAAAACAGATCGTCTCAAACGCAAAATGAAATTTAAAAAACGATATATATACGGTGAAATTTTGATCGCGCGGGATGCGAAGCAGCTGGTACATTCTACGTTTTTTCTTTTGGTGGGGCTAGCTCAATTTGTGTGATATGTCCCTATACACAATGAAATTTTGATCGTTCTGGACCCTTAAAGGGGTGATTCAGCCCGTCGATATGAACAACTATTCCTATGGGATCAATGCTGGGAACTCAAAAAAATTGGGCAGTTCCATACAAAAAATTTCGGCCTCCTCAATTTGTATGGGAACGTCCAAAAAATTTTTGAAATTGGTCCCATAGGAAAAGTTGTTCATATCGATGGAATAACCCCACCAAAATAAAAAACGTAGAATGTACCAGCTGATTCGCTTCCTGCGCGATCAATATTTCACCGTATATATATATCGTTTTTTAAATTTCATATGTATCTGTTGCAAATTCCAAGAGGGCGATCTTCAGCAAGGATCGATCTAAATTATACAAATACTTTTAAGTATTTATTTAATTCAGCGCATAGTACTAGTGATTTGTCTTAAGCATTGGGAGAGGTGAAACTTAATAAAAGCTTGTGAAATACAAAAGCTTACCCGCGTCGGTGCAGTGCGAGCGGACTCTGACGGTCGCAGCTTTGTCCCTGACGCGAAGGCCGCGCGGCGCCGGCCACTCCTCGAACGTGATGTACTCGCGCACGCTGTATGCCAGCGCTGGGGAGTCTGGGGGTAAGGGGGGATCATCATCATAATCATCAGGTCCTTTTATTCTCCACTACAGGAGCATGACCATCTCTGTACTACCGGAGATTTGGCCAGAGCAGACAGAGGATTTGGCCTACACACTCCTCGCTGGCCAGACGGGTTGAAGTTTGCAATTGCTCAAAGAATCAATCATCATATCAACCGCAAGAAGTCCACTGCTGGACATAGACCTCTCCCAAAGATTTCCAAAATGACCGGTTGGAAGCAGCTTGCATCAGCACATGGAAATATAAATTAATCAGCTACTGTTACATGGGCAGGGTCGCCATGTAGCGCTAAAAAAATTATACTACATTGGGAGGTATCGAGCAAAACAAATAGTTGGGGTTTCTGAACTGCGGTGCCTATCAGTCCATGTCCTTTCACATTCTATTTATTTATTAGGTACACCAACAGTATTTACATATAACGTTAAATCTTATCACTCACAAAATCTAGTACATATGTAAACACCAATAATAGGTATATTTATTTTCATCATTCTACCTTTATCATTCTACCTTCTGTCCAGTGCTAACATGACCCACTACTTGCACGATATAGGACCGCAATGAGGCGATCAGCGTAGCCAGATATAAGTCAAAAGAAATGGAATCATTTCGACAAAAAAAATTTAATACTGGCTTTTTATTATCAACAAACACTATAATGCACCATATTGAGGCATTTGAACAGGAATAATATGAATAAAGTATTTTAGATGTATAAGTTTTGCAAGCTATACATACTTTGTGCTTTATGTAAATAAATGTCAAATGAAAGGGCTTTTTGCAGAAATCTAATATATTTTTTTCATAATTTCGCAGCATTAGGTTTAATAGTTGTTCTACAAAATTGATAAAAAATTACATTTCTTACTACCTTATCTCCGACACCGCTAGTCCGAAAAATGTTAGTAAAATAATAAGTTTCTACTTATAAATTACAGGAAAAACCTTTTACAAAAGTATGGTTTAAATACAGGGAATATAATTAAGACGCAAATCAAAACATCAAATTCATCGTAGGAAAACCTCTGTACGCGAATTCGACTCACACCTGGCCGGTTTTTTTTATTTTTATTTTACATTAACCTATTTTTTTTTTTTGTAATTTTCAAAAGCCTTAATTTTTAATGATTATACGTGTTTCTAAGAGGTAGTGGCTTTTTTGGGTGATAAAATACTGTTTTTTTGTAAAATATGGCGGATCTACTAACCTGGAGGAAATATGAGCTTCTGATTGTATCTCTCTGCCACCTCCCTGGCCTGCTCCAGTCTGATGTCCAGCTTCACGTTGTAATCTTCATTGAGAATCTTCATTAACTCCAGCACTGAGTGTGTGCGGAGGCAGTTTATGCTGAGAAATAAAAAAGCAATTTGATTTAATATTTTTTTTTATTTTTTTTATTTTGGAACAAGTTTTATTGTCAGTTAATTAGTACTTACTGCACAAATTTTAATAAATATATATTTAGCGTTAATGACTTCTTTTTTTTATTTATATTTGACGGCAAACGAGCAGACGAGCCACCTGATGGAAAGTAGTCACCGTCGCCTCACAACTTACTGTGGGGCTAGTTCAATTTGTATGATATGTCCCTATATATTTATTTATTTTATTATTTATTTATTATAAAATATAGAATACTTGAATTAGTATCCCAAGGCACAAGTTTACAACTTACAGTAGTGCAATATGTGTGATTTGTCCCTGTATATTTATTTGTGCATCATCATCATTTCGTGTAGGTCTCGTTCCAGAGTCAGAGACGCTAAGTAAGTAACTTTACTAGGTATGCGGTAATGGTCATCATCATCATTTCGTGTAGGTGACACGGTCAATCGACCATGCACACCCTGGTGTCAGAGTTCTTCGGCACCGCCTCTCGGCCTCTAACGTGGTTCCTTTAACGACTACCAGATGGCAGCCGGGACCAACGGCTTAACGTGCCTTCCGAAGCACGGAATCATCTTTATTATCAAACAATCAGGTGATTCAAGCCTGCTGTCCTAACCACAACTAATCAACAGTAAGTTTCCTATGGGAATAGCCGTGTGGTTTCCGGCAGCTCATAATCATCAATGAGGGTTGGAGAGAGTCTGGTCAGCGAGGAGAGTGTAGGCCTAATCCTCTGTCTGCTCTGGCCAAGTATGGCTCCGGTAGAACAGAGAGGGTCATGCTCCTGCTGTGGAGACTAAAAAAGACCTGATGATGATGATGTGGGAATCGAACCCACTACCCCCGGGTCTAAGGCAAACACCTCTGGACCTAGTTATTTATTTAAATATCGACTCACCTAAAATGCCAGGATGTGCTTCCGGTGCCCGTGGTAACACAAAGACCGGAACTCTTCGTGTGTGTCCACTGTCCATTGTCGATCTGTAGTCGGAGCAGAGAAACTCGCGACGTCACGCTCTCGCCTATGAACACCTGAAAAGGAAAGGAGATAAATAAATAATAATAAATATATATATACGGACAAATCACACAGATTGAGCTAGCCCCAAAGTAAGTTCGAGACTTGTGTTATGGGATACTAACTCAACGATACTATATTTTATAACAAATACATATATAGATACACATCCAAGACCCAGGCCAATCTGAAAAAGATCATTTTCCATCTTGACCTGGCCGGGGATCGAACCCGGTCACTCCGTGTCGCAAGAATCATGTTGACCGCTGCGCCACGGAGCTAGTCAAAGTGAAAGTGATTTAATGTATAAGCCATTCTAAAACTTCTGTTAATTTTTAGGATTCTGTACCTAAAGGATAAGAACCCGACCCTATTAATGTGGCTCCCCTGGCCGTCCGTATCCGCAATAGACGCTCGAACTTAATATTCACTTAATATTTAGTTATACTCGTATATTCACTTTAAAAATAACTCATTTTATTAAAATAAAATTAATATTTAACATTATTATGACATAATTCTCACTAGAGACCCCTCTAGTGAGAATTATGTCATAAACGGAGCCTGACAAGTTAATTCTAGGGAGAGGCCTTTGTCCAGCAGTGGACATCTTACGGCTTAAATGAAACATACATTAATATTATCACGTCTTTATCCCTTACGGGGTAGACAGAACCAAAGGCCATAAGACCGAAAGGCTACGTTAAGCGTGTTGGTGGGCGTAAAGGTGGAAAACGGAATCAAAATAGTGATGGGTTGCTAGCCGCATCGCCTATTATCATGATTCTTTACATTTTCGCTACAATTTGTAGGACTTAAATGATGATCTTAGCCGTGTGGTTTCGGCAGAGTAGAATAGGACCACTCCTAGTCTTCCCATGAAAGTCGTAAGAGGCGACTTAGGAAATACAAGCTAAACAAAGCTCATAAATATCAATGAGACCTCTCCAACCCGTCTGGCCAGCAAAGAGAGTGTAGGCCAAATCCTCTGTCTGGTATGGCCAAGTATGGCTCCGGTAGTACAGAGAGGGTCATGCTCCTGCAGTGGAGACTAAAAAGACCTGATGATGATGAAATGATAATGAAACAAAGTGTCAACTCAACCGGGCCATTGAGCTCCCCGACATCACAGTAAATGATGTATGTTGTTCTCACCTCGTTCAATGCTAGAAAGGGCAGCACTTTGGTTGATGTCGCTGGCTGGGGGGTGGGGGGCGCGGGGCAGCAGCATTCATCTTCTGGGTCGTCGTGTCTGTTCGATACTGGAGGGTACCTGTAAAAATACCATAGAATTTAAATTATATCACTCAACAGGTTTTATCGCGTTTATTACATTATTTTTAACACCTGTCGCAGGTAGACTAAGTTGACATTTAAGTTTATTTGTTTTTAGCCTGATTTTGTGTCCCACTGCTGGGCAAAGGCCTCCCCTTTCTGTTTCCAAGTGTCCCTGTCAAGGGCCACAGTCTGCCAATCGTTCATGTGTGCGTCCATGTCATCGCGCCATCTCCTCCTAGGTCTTTTTCTTCCTCGACGGCCATCTGGTATCCACGTAGTTGCAGCTCTGGCCCACCTGTCCTGTCGCATACGGTAAACGTGCCCCGCCCAGTCCCATTTCAACTGTGCTGACTTCACACCGTAAAAAATAAATATTTATATACGGACAAATCACACAGATTGAGCTAGCCCCAAAGTAAGTTCGAGACTTGTGTTATGGGATACTAACTCAACGATACTATATTTTAACAAATACATATATAGATAAACATCCAAGACCTGAATCTGAAAAAGATCTTGACCTGACCGGGGCTCGAACCCGGGCACGCTCGTGTTGCAGGCTAACGGTTAAGGTAAGAGGCGTCTTAGGAAATACAAGCTAAACAAAGCTCATAAACATCGATGAGACTTCTCCAACCCGTCTGGCCAGCGAGGAGAGTGTAGGCCAAATTCTCTGTCTGCTCTGGCCAATTATAGCTCTGGTAGTACAGAGAGGGTCATGCTCCTGCAGTGGAGACTAAGAAGACCTGATGATGATGATTTGGTAATTAAAAATATTTCTCTCAAGTTTTTGTACACCAACCTGCAGTAATGTAATGTGTGAAGGTCCACTGGTGTAATCTTATCTATCAACTTGGGGACACTGGACACCGTAGTACGTATCCTCGTGCGACGCATCCATCTGAACCTGCCCTGCAAATAAAACATTTTGTTTTTTGCAAAAAATACATTTGTGACAAGCTTGTATTATAAACGCATCTACACTGTAAAGTGCTTTCCAAGACAAATCAAATGAGCCTAAATACGATTGGTGTACCTTGTTTAGTTTAAGATTTAACTTTTAACGTTTAACTGCGTCCGTGGTCCAGTGATTAAGGCGTTTAACCCCCGGGTCTACAACCCGGGGGTCGTGGTTCGATTCCTACGGCAAGCAATCCTAAATGGTTGCATACAGTACGCTTTGACAGGAGCTTTCTACCACGTACGCTTAAGGTGTGGAACGAACTCCCAGCCATGGTTTTCCCGAGTGACTACAACATGGGGTTCTTTAAAAAGGGCGTAAAATGATTTCTTCAGGGTCGGCAATGCGCGAGTGGCATCCCTGGTGTTGCAGGCGTCCATAGGCTACGGTAACCGCTTTCCATCAGGTCCAAAAAAAGCATACTTTGTTATTCCAGTTTGGTTAGGACATTGCAGGTTTGAATCACCTGATTGTCTGATAATTAGAATGATTCCGTGCTTCGGAAGGTTAAGCCGTTGGTCCCGGCTTCCATCTGGTAGTCGTTAAAGGAACCAGGTCAGAGGCCGAGAGGGGGTCCCAAAGAACTCTGACACCAGGGCATGGTCGATTGAACGTGTCACCTCTCGAAATGATGATGACTTTAAGAGTTCCCATGGCCACCTACCGCCTCCATCATCAGACCAGTACAACGATTCTATAATATTGTATTGTCATCTGATTTACACAGGCATACAAAATTTCAGCTCAATAGGTAACCGGGAAGTAGATCAAATTTAACTTGCAAGATTTGATTACAGACAAGCATCGGGACGGGTGGTCCGACTTCGTCATCAGACCAGTTCAACGATTCTATAATATTGTATTGCCATCCGATTTACACATGCACGCAAAGTTTCAGCTTAATATAAGTAACCGGGAAGTGGATCAAATTTAATTAACAAGATTACAGACAAACGGGACAGGTGAAACTAAATAAAATATTGTAAAAACAATAAAATAATGTTGATTGATTAAACAACAAATACACCTACTTCCTTCAATGCACGCAGCGCTCCCTTGACGTCATTGGAGCACCATGTCGGTAGACATAACCGCCCGACTGACTTGTGTGGCGCGCTATTGAAGCCTATCACTGGTTTGCTGAAATGTAAAGAAGATTTGTTTGAGAGACATAGATAGATGGGAGACAAATGCCTAATCCAACTTGACAGCTCCGTGGCGCAGTGGTTAACACGCCAGCCTGCGACACGGAGTGCCCGGGTTCGATCCCCGGCCAGGTCAAGATGGAAAATGATCTTTTCAGATTGGCCTGGGTCTTGGATGTTTATCTATATATGTATTTGTTATAAAATATAGTATCGTTGAGTTAGTATCCCATAACACAAGTCTAGAACTTACCTTGGGGCTGGCTGAGTCTGTGTGATTTGTCCAAAAAAAAAAATAATGTTATAGGACGGAAAACGAGCAAGCGAGTCACCTGATGGTAAGCGATCAGCGCCGCCCATGGACAACTGCAACACCAAGGTGTAACAGGAGCAATGCCGGCCTTTAAAGGAGTTGGGGGAAGGACACGGGGGGAGGAAATGAGGGACTTCGGCTCTCTCATTCACCAAACGAAGCATAGAAGCGGTATACTTCTACTCAAGACGTCGATTTTCTGTGAGAGTGTGGTACTTCCCCGGGTGAGCCGGCCCATTCATGCTACTAGCAATTTATTTTGCCGGTAGCGACTAAAGTTTTCTTACCCAAGCGCGTAATACGATGCATCCTCAGCTTTATTGCACGGTTCACCATTGTCGCAAACTACCTCCGTGGTCCAGTGGTTAAGGCGTTTGCCTGTTGACCCGGGGGTCGTGGGTTCGATTTCCACCGGAAGCATACTTCGTTTACTTGATTCCAGTTTGATTAGGACACTGCAGGCTTGAATCACTTGAGTGTCTGATAATAAAGATGATTCCGTGCTTCAGAAGGCACGTTAAGCCGTTGGTCCCGGCTGCCATCTGGTAGTCGTTAAAGGAACCACGTCAGAGGCCGAGAGGCGGTTCCGAAGAACTCTGACACCAGGGTATGCATGGTCGATTGACCGTGTCACCTACACCAAATGATGATGACCATTACCGCATACCTAGTAAAGTTACTTACTTAGCGTCTCTGACTCTGGAAGCAGCCAGTAGAAAGGTGCCATCCCCACCACAAGGCACCACGACATCACACCAGTTAATCAGTTCTTCGTTGTATGTTAATCTGTAAAAAATATACAAGTAACTTGAACAAAATTAACCTTAAGTGATTTGAAACGACAGGGGACCGAAGAGCTGGCAGTTTCCTCGCACAGCACATTAGCGTTGCGATTCAGCGAGGAAATACTGCCAGCATCCTCTGGACAATGCCGGATTCCCCAATTTTTTTAGATATTTTATGTTAATTTTATTAAATAATAAGTTTTAGATTACACTTAAAAGATAATTATAAACATGGTGATGCAACAGGGTCAAAGCTGGTTATAATTTTTTTTTTTTTTTTTTTAATACGAGAAACACACAGAATATGGTTATTGCCAAACGAAAGCCACATAAGTTTTTCGACGTGATAACGTGTTATAGAACGATTAGCGCCGGCTGCACGGACGAAAAAGTGTCACGTACCGCGTACAAGCAAGAGCGCGAAGAGAGTTATGATCGGGATAAGCGTTCGGCTTGTGACGCATCTATCTCTCTTCCACCGTTATCACGTAAAATTATCGTCCGTAAACCGACTTTACAGATTATGTACGCATACAAAATATTTACTACTCGAGATTTTCGCTTTGAAAGTCTAATACATCTATTATAGGTATATACAATAATATTTTTTTATAATTTCATTAATTTTTAAAACAAATATATAACTGTTTATTTTGCAATTACAATGCTATTTATAATTTCTTAATATAAACTAATTTAAAAACTACTTATAAATAAACCTAACTCAATTTTTGTTTAATATAGAAATAAAAAAATACATACATTCAGGTCTTCATCCCTTACAGAGTAGAGTAAGTATCCTACAAAATGATATTCTGATCGGTTTTCGTGTAAGTTGCCAACACTAGTGACAGATTTTTCAAGCTGTGATTTTTCAAACTAGATGACGTAGTAAAGCTATGTTTATCCAACATAGCTTTACTACGCCATCTAGTGATGACAGCCGGGACCAACGGCATAACGTGCCTCCCGAAGCACAGAGGAGTTGTCCGGGCGTGGTCCCCACTGTGACCACGGGTTGCTTCACAACAAAAACGGTTTAACTCACGTATTTTTAGTCAGAAAAACTTTTCTGACTAAAAATACGTGAGTTAAACCGTTTTTGTGATACATTAAAATGATATCTCGCGTTAGTTTTAATAATATTAACATTATTTACGCTTACGCATGTGAAGCAACCCGTGGTCCCAGTGGGGACCACGCCCGGACAACTCCTCCGTGCTTCGGGAGGCACGTTATGCCGTTGGTCCCGGCTGTCAACTTCTCAAAACCTCATTCTGTGTAGTTTGTATCATAATATTTTTAAAAATATATATTCTTAACATAACCTCTTTATCATCGCCTTTACTTTGTGAAAATATTTGCACAATATGTTTTTAGTGCGTTGACCGTATGACGCCGTGTTTTGTAACCATGTTATCTTTACATAGTATACTAGTTGTTACCCGCGGCTCCGCCCGCGTTAATGTCGATCTATCGGGACAGTAGAATTTCCCGGTATGATAGGACCCTATGTCCTTCCCCGGGCCTCAAATTACCTCCATACCAAATTTCATCTAAATTGGTTCAATGGTTGAAGCGTGAAAGGAAGACAGAGTTACTCTAGCATTTATAATATTAGTATATTATGAAAGTATGCATTTAACATATTACCGCGACATTCCTTTACGCACTGCAACATTCTTATGTATTGCTGACTAAAGATTATTTTTAGCTATAAATTAAATAAATAAATACGGACAAATCACACAGATTGAGCAGACGAGAGAACAGATTGGGATACTAACTTAACGATACTACGTTTTATAACAAATACATATATAGATAAACATCCAAGACCCAGGCCAATCTGAAAAAGATCACTTTCCATCTAGGCCTGACCGGGGATCGAACACGGGCACCCTCGTGTCGCAGGCTGGTGTATTAACCACTGCGCCACGAAGCTCGCCAATTAAAGTAATTAGGTTAAGCTTTCTTCTTTGGCGACCTCCGTGGCGCAGTGGTTAACACACCAACCTGCGACACGGAGTGCCCGGGTTCGATCGAAAGAGATCTTTTTCAGATTTGCCTGGGTCTTGGATGTTTATCTATATATGTATTTGTTATAAAATATAGTATCGTTGAGTTAGTATCCCATAACACAAGTCTCGAACTTACTTTGGGGCTAGCTCAATCTGTGTGATTTGTCCGTATATATTTATTTATATTTATTATATTTCCTACGCGGGCGCAGCCGGAGTGGGCTGCTAGTTGACAATAAATTTATGTGTGTAATGACTTTGCATTATTTCACGGTTAACTGTTAGGCGTTATATTAGTATAATATCAGTTAGGCGTTATATTCTCGAATACCGTTATCGATATCGGACATATAACACCTCTCGAACCGATAAGTTTAATATTATCAATGAGGTCGTCATTTTATAATCTGTGTGTTTTAATGTGACGCATTTGACTTTCACTCGTTAATGTAACAAAAACAAAACAATTTTATCTTGTAATTTGCGATGAAAACAAAGGTGGGGCAAACTAAATCTTTATATATAATCAACTACCTTTTACACGTGACTTCACTCGCGATAATAAGGTTTTTGGTATCTCAGGGGAAGACATAATACCCTAGCAATTGTATACAAAAATCTCTCAATTGTTGCTACTTTTCGGTCTGAAAGACGAACAGACAGGCGCTTTTGTATTTATGTCATTGGTATGGATAGAAAAATAGAAAAAAATAATAAATAAATAAATATATACGGACAAATCACACAGATTGAGCTAGCCCCAAAGTAAGTTCGATACTTGTGTTATGGGACACTAACTCAACGATACTATATTTTATAACAAATACATATATAGATACACATCCAAGACCGAGGCCAATCTGAAAAAGACCATTTTCCATCATGACCTGGCCGGGGATTGAACCCGGGCACTCTCGTGTCGCAGGCTGGAGTGTAGACCGCTGCGCCACGGAGCTTTCTTTTTTACTAAATATTGGATTAGGCATTTGTCTCCCATCTCACCTGATGGTAAGTGACGATGAAGACGAGAATGTTACATGCCTATCCAAGAGATACCCATTTATTCTACTTTTGAATGTCCCGGGACTGTACTTGTCTGGGAATATAGACGCAGGCAGTTCATTCCACAACTAACTAAGTACTTGTCTCCAAATGCTGTATATTCAATAAATCATTCACGAAGCATTTACAAACGGAAGATAAACATCCTTACTCCACGCGTATATTTGTTTGATTAAGCTAATCTCAGAAACGATTAGTGCTAAAACGGATTTATGAGATAAAATTCTTGGCGAAAATTTGATAAGAACGTTTTGGAAAAAATACAAGTTCTCAAAAACATAAATCGAATGGACCAAGAACGGAACACTGCGGTATCCCACATTTAACTTTACTCTGTAGAAAGTTATATCTTTATTTATATATTAAATAAGTTTGAAATTTGTTTTAAGAATAATTAAAATTTTAGTCACTTTATCTTATTAATTGCGATTTGTTATTAGCAGTTAATTTAGATAATTATAAGTATGATGTATATTGTCAAACGTCTTACTGAGTTAATACACTATGTCACACACATACATATATTGAGTACTAGCTTTCACCCACGGCTCCGCTCGCAATGTAGATCCCTCGGGTACAGTACTTTTATTTCGGAATGATGGCTGATGTAGGGTATGCCATGATTTATCTGCACCACTGAAAACGTGTATTAAAAATTTAATCGCCTATTAGCTCAGTAGTTAAAGCATGAAAGCGTAACGAACAAACTGACTTTCGTATTTATAATTTACGATTAAGTTAGGATTCATATTATTGAGATAATTTCAAAGAATGTAGTATACAATTAATTAGCTAGTTGTCCCGCCTAACTTCGTTTCGCTATTATTTTTTTGTCTTCGCTATTGCTATTATGAGATGTTTTAAAGTTATTAGTCTGCCATTCGGGGTGATAACAAAACTAAAGAATCAAAGATTATTTAGGTTTGTTATCAGTTCACTCGTTCCTGAGGTGTAAGTGTCAGAACAAATCCGACTTTCTTTTATATATTAAGATTATTTGGACGATTCTCTAACTCTCTATAGATGAATTTGATGATACATAATTGTTTTACCTTTGAAACATACAAGGATAAGTGGAAAATCAATGTTTTTGTTCGAAAAATTTATATCTAATTGTACATCATAACGATCAAAACCAATTAATAAATCGAGAATCGAACATGGGCTTTCCAGGTGGCACAAAACGGCTATACCAATTACACTACGGAGCAGTTACGTAAACTGGCAAAATTATTCTTTTTAATGTCAATCAAACCATTGAGGTTACTTTACTGACCTAATAAATTAATGAGCTGAACAATTTAAGATCTGTTGCTTGTTCTCTTGATGTGTATCTTTAATATATCAAATAATAGAGAATGGATTTGAATACAGCTTTTACTGTTGTAATCTGCGTATTCTTTTTTACTCCCTTCTCTATTTTTAACACTTTCCGAGACAACCCGCCTGAAGACGTAAATAAATAAATAAATATATACGGACAAATCACACAGATTGAGCTAGCCCCAAAGTAAGTTCGAGACTTGTGTTATGGGATACTAACTTAACGATACTATATTTTATAACAAATACATATATAGATAAACATCCAAGACCCAGACCAATCTGAAAAAGATCATTTTCCATCTTGACCTGGCCGGGGATCGAACCCGGTCACTCCGTGTCGCAGGCTGGCGTGTTGACCGCTGCGCCACGGAGCTAGTAAATTCTATTGTTATTTTTATTGCGTCTGATGTAGTGTCCGTGAATGAGTAAAAATAAAAGCCATAGGATTTGGACCGTTTCTTTGCTTAATATTAAAACACCTCGAAGTATGTGATCAAATCAATCATTATAATTAAATTGCCAGATAAAATGAATCAACGCGAGCAACAACAAGTTCATCAATTAACGGAAGTCGTCTACATACGCCATTTTCTTTCTCTCGAGCCCTACCCCGCTGTTGGCGGCACTCTAGGTGTAGGTTTTTTATAACGTTTTTATGTTTAGTATTATATTTTTGTATTTCAATTTTATATAAATATTGTAAAAAACTATCCCAAACCAAAGAATTAAATTAAATAAAGAAAAAATAATAATATTTTTTCAGATTGGCTAAGGTTTTGGATGTTTATAGTATGTTTGTTATAAAATATAGTATCCGTACATACTCATATTTATCTGAATTATCGTTGAGTTAGTATGTGATCAAATCAATCATTATAATGAAATGGTAATCGACGCGGGCAACAACTAGTTCATCAATTAACGGAAGTAGTCAACATACGCCATTATATAACTCCACATCGTTACGACACGACATATAATTGTCATGACCGCTGCCCGTGCAGATAACATATAGAATGTCATATAATCTCACCTTGGTTTGCTTGATAAGCAAAGTCCTTTGTCACGTAATTCGCTCATTATGTAATGTATATAAAGAAGCAATGTATATAAATATATACGGACAAATCACACAGATTGAGCTAGCCCCAAAGTAAGTTCGAGACTTGTGTTATGGGATACTAACTCAACGATACTATATTTTATAACAAATACATATATAGATAGATACACATGAAAAAGATCATTTTCCATCTTGACCTGGCCGGGGATCGAACCCGGTCACTCCGTGTCGCAGGCTGGCGTGTTGACCGGTGCGCCACGGAGCTAGTCATTAATATACACGTAATAGATAAATTGTATTGCGAATAATGAGATTGCTGTATTAATTATACTTTTTGACATGTTCACGTCTTATAAATCGATAAACGCCGGGTGTGCGCATGAAAAAGTGTCACATTTCGTGTGCAAGCGAGGGCGCGGAACAAGCGATAGAGAGGCACGATCGGCTTGTGACGCATCTATCTCTTTACCGCCGTTATCGTATAAAATTATCGTCCGTAAACCGACTTTACAGACAACCGATTTTTTTAAAATATGTAATTGGTTTACTCTTGGCCATCATCATCATCATCAGGTCCTTTTTAGTCTCCACTACAGGAGCACGACACTCTCTGTACTACTAGGGCCATACTTGGCCAGAGCAGCCAGAGGACTTGGCCTACACTCTCCACGCTGGCCAGACGGGTTGGAGAGGTGTCTTAGATGTTTATAAGCTTTGTTTAGCTTGTATTTCCTAAGTCGCCTTCTACGACATCCACGGGAAGACTTGGAGTGGTCCTATTCTACTCTGCCGGATACCACACGGCTAACTCTTGACCATAATCAAGGCCAAAGGCAAAGATGGTCTTGGTCTAAGATCGAGCGAGCTCACCTTAGCTTAGCTCATGATGTGCCACTGCTAGGCAGAAGGAGCCCGATGATCCAGTAGGTGTGAGCATTATTATCGCTTACGTATGGTAAGCAACCTCAGGCGCGGTCTCACTGGGATGGGTGACCGCAAGTGGCATGAAAATATCTCGATGTCCTCACAAGAATGCACGTTAAGCCGTTGATCTCGACTGTCATCATTGATGGCAGTAAAGCTATGTCAGATGCCTTGCAAGCCTGCCGGCCTATTTGCTAACTCAGTGTTCAACGTTTCGATGGTCACTTTAAAATACATTGCGGGTTTCCTATGATTGACTATTTTCATTTAAGATATATAAAACGTAATGTATTTTGAAATGACTATCAAAACGTTGTACACTGAGTTAGCAAATAGGCCGGCTGGTCTTATCAAGACGCTGTAATAGATTCGTTTTGTTCCATTTATTTAGTCACTCGGTCGCACGGGAACCTAAAATATTTTTTTTTTCATTCAGACACAGATTGCAGACTTTCAAGGTTATCTACGCATTCCAGAATATAGTACATGCATACAACATGCTATCTGCCGATAATGATTATCGTATATTTGTAGCAACCACACCTTCGTTGAGACGGCGGGAAATATTAATAAAATGACCGAGCTCCGTGGCCTAATGGTCATTATGCTAGACTGCCACAACGGAGGTTCGAACCCCGGTCAAGTCAAGATGGAAAATGATCTTTTTAATAATAATATTTGACAGCTATGTGGGATGTGGATTCGACGGTCATTGTCCCGATAGTTTTATCTGCAAACGGCCTTTTAGCGAAGAGTCTCGACCAACACCTTAAGAGACTCTTGCTGGATGGCTGCTGCAGCTTGAGAAATTCATTTTAGCGGTATCATGTCTTTACTTACCCCTAGGAATAACTCGCGAACCCCTAGGAGTATGAATGTGAGAAACACTGCACTACCACATCCATTTTCAAAATCTCTAACAATAACAGAAATAGCTATATACCCATATATTATAGTTGTACTCGTACACTCATACTCACACATTACTTGTAAAATAAAACGATACGTTATCATATTAAATACCAAATAACGACATGTAATGCTTAAATTACATGGCAAAACTGTGTTATTTTATCAATTAATTACTAACACACTTGGGAGTGGGTGATCACACCATTTAATGCTTGAATCACATGGCCAAATTGTGTTATATTTTATTAATTAATTACTAACACACTTGCGATCACACCATTGAATGGTTTTCACACACTTCAATCACATGGCAAAATTATGTTATTGTATCAATTAAATATTATTAACACACTTAGAAGGGGTAATCACACCATTTTATGCTTAAATCACATGGCAAAATTGTGTTATTTTATCAATTAATCAACACACTTGGAGTGGGTGATCACACCATTGAATGCTTAAACCACATGGCAAAATTGTGTTATTGTATCAATTAAATATTATAACACACTTGGAAGGGGTAATCACACCATTTTATGCTTCAATCACATGGCAAAATTATGGTATTGTATCAATTAAATATTATTAACACACTTGGAAGGGGTAATCACACCATTTTATGCTTAAATCACATGGCAAAATTGTGTTAATTTATCAATTAATCAACACACTTGGAGTGGGTGATCACACCATTGAATGCTTAAATCACATGGCAAAATTGTGTTATTGTATCAATTAAATATTATAACACACTTGGAAGGGGTAATCACACCATTTTATGCTTCAATCACATGGCAAAATTATGGTATTGTATCAATTAAATATTATAACACACTTGGAAGGGGTAATCACACCATTTTATGCTTCAATTACATGGCAAAATTATGTTATTGTATCAAATAATATTATTAACACACTTGGAAGGGGTAATCACACCATTTTATGCTTAAATCACATGGCAAAATTGTGTTATTTTATCAATTAATCAACACACTTGGAGTGGGTGATCACACCATTGAATGCTTAAATCACATGGCAAAATTGTGTTATTGTATCAATTAAATATTATTAACACACTTGAAAGGGGTAATCACACCATTTCATGCTTAAATCACATGGGAAAATTGTGTCATTTTATCAATAAATCAACACACTTGAAGTGGGTGATCACACCATTTAATGCTTAAATCACATGGCAAAATTGTGTTATTTTATCAATTAATCAACACACTTGAAGTGGGTGATCACACTATTTTACCTTCTAGTTGTCCCAGTTTTTGCGGTATTGGCTGATCTAAGAGCAGATTTTAATCATTAGTTTCTACATTAAGCTATAAACAACAACAACGTAACCCAAGAGAAACAATCTGTTCAAATAACTTTGAATACTGGTGGCTCAATATGCCCCCAAGTGAAGAAGTTTTTAGTGCAGTCGCTTATACTCAGGACCTAATTAATTACAGATGAGCTTTCTTCACTAGGCCGAATTCAATTCAATTCAATTTATTTGCTTTAAATAGGGTTCATAAACAGGCTATAACCTAAACTGCCTTTCATTATAAAAACACTCACGTTTATTCAGTCGGAATCGCCAACTAGTTTCGGTATGTTACGAAGACCATCATCAGGGCGAGTGTTAGGGGTGGCGAGGCGACACGGCGGTATCGCTTCCCTCAAAGCACTGTTTTCATTATGAACTTATTTCGCGTAAGTTTTAATACTATTATCATTGAATTAGAAAAACTATGGAAGCAGCATTGCGCTCAAAAATGGACACCACGCAAAGTAGATCAAAGCGGGCGGGGCTTAGAAAGTAGATTTTAACGAATTAAGATAAAAAATACTTCTTGTGTAGTAAAGTGGTGCAGGAAACGCAAGGAAAGACGGACAAATGACACTGGAGTATCATTGGTAAGTAAAATATTTTTTGCGAGCTGCTAGCCTGCCTACCTCCGCTATGTTGACACCATAGCGTTCATTAGATATTTTGACACCGCCCCGTGACCTTGACGCGGCCAAACGCAAACGAGCTTCGTCTATGAGTGCGTAAGTTTTTCGTTGTGATTTTAAGTTTGTTTGCGTTAATGGGTATGAATTGATATTGAATCGTTAGTTGTATGAGAGCTATGATTCCATATATTTTTTTAATTCAATTACTAATATTATAAACTGGCTTTTTGGTAAAAAACACATAATTCTTTTAAGTCTGGTAAACTGTTATTGAGAAACAATATATCAGTTGTTGCTTATCCAATGACAGCCGCTCATCATCTACGGCTCAGTGCTGCCATCTAGTCTTAAGCATTTCAGAAAAACCTGATAGGAATGTCTCACCTGCTCGCCATTTCGACTTGCAGCCCCATTTCCTTCAAGCTGTTCGCCACTCCGATCTCGAAGGCTTTCTGTTCGTTGTGCACTTGCTTCATCGCTTCGAAATCCGACCCTCGCTTCCTGATTATCCTTTCCAGCTCTTTGTCTGATATGTTGTCGCGACTGTGCCTGCAAATAAAAATACTTAGATTAAATCCTTCCTTCTATCTTCTAAATATATATAACTCAATGGTGACTGACTGACTGACATAGTGATCTATCAACGCACAGCCCAAACCACTGGATGGATCGGGTTGAAATTTGGCATGCAGGTAGATGTTATGACGTCGGCATCCGCTAAGAAAGGATTTTGATCAATTCTGCCCCCAAGGGGATAAAATACGGGATGAAAGTTTGTATGAAACTTTGTCAGTTTTAAACCGATTTCTTAACGCGAGCGAAGACGCGGGCAAAAGCTAGTACTTATATAAATGCGAAAGTAAAGAAGAATACCAAAGAGTCGAACTAAACGCCTTGACAGTTCCTTTTTGGTTCGTGTAGCTAAGGTATGGAATGAATTGCCTGCGTCTATATTCCCAGACAAGTACAGTCTCGGGATATATAAAAGTATAATAAATGGGTATCTCTTGGATAGGCATGTAACATCGTCTTCATCGTCACTTACCATCAGGTGAGATGGAAGACAAATGCCTAGTTCAAGACATAGTAAAAAAAAAATGAGTTTGTTTGTTTTGCTTTTATGTCTTTACTACTGAACCGGCGATTATTATAAAATTTTGCATATACGTTATCTGACTGGTCCCGGCTGTCATCTGGGAGTCGTTAAAGGAACCACGTCAGAGGCCGAGAGACGGTTCCGAAGAACTCTTAGACACCAAGGTGTGCATGGTCGATTGACCGTGACACCTACTCGAAATGATGAATCCTCTTATAGTAATACTTGTAGCAAAACTATTGTACTATAGTAGTAATACTGTTTAAGACAACCCATCTAAACTGTCGAAGGCCACCTTTTGGTCGAAGATTAACCCCTGGTTTGTATCATTGAAACTAACGTGAGATACAGACATTATGTACTAAAAACGGGTCACTCACGTGCTATTTCGTCGGGATTGCCGACTATAGTTTCGGACCCGAACAGTTCGAGACCCTCCGCCGCGCGTCTCACATTCGCCTTGAAAATGGGCTCCTGGCGAGTCCGAAACTATAGTCGGCAATCCCGACGTAATAGCACGTAAGTGACCCGTTTTTAGTACATAACCCCTGGTTTGCTTTACGGATCAAATATGCGGTGCGGAATGCGGCTTGCTGAAAATTGGCAAATGTGAAACTTAAAAAAAAAAATATTACATATTTTGTAAAAATTTTAAGAAATTGATCGCCATCACGTCGGCTATTTCGGAAAATACTTATCACAGCTTAATCAGTTAACGGAAGTGAGTGCTTCCACAACTGAAAGGTTAATCAGCTAATGATTCATGATAATACCGGATTTTCTACACACGCTAAGAACGACAGCTCATAGGTCATAAACTATCACACAGGATAACAATGCATACTGCGTATTTATTATACACAAATAACATTAACTGCACATGCGCATTTTGATGCGCAGTAGATCTTAGGATCTACTACCGTTTTCCACCCAATGTCCACCAACATGCACAAACGTTTAGCACGTTGGTGGAAGTGGTTACATTGGGTGGAAAACGGGAATCAAAATAGTGAAGGGTTGCTAGCCGCATTGCCTACTAATACGATTTCTCTGATTTTCGCTTAAAGACTTGGGCTCTGTCTACCACAAAAGGGAAAAAGACTTGATATTATGTATGTATTAACTACTATCGTTACCCCTATTCGAATGAAATGGTCTGGAAAGACAGCCAGAAAGCTTTCAACCAAAACCATTCAGTGATTTTAGCGTGATTTAAAAAGTACCTGGGCAACCGAGCTTCGCTCGGATATTACTATTTATTGTTATTCACCACTATACCACTATATATTACTATATATATAGTGGTGTTTAGGTGATAATCTTTATTTATGTGATTATCGCCTATATATTGTTATCTCAAACATTAACTACATTTTTTGAAACTTGTCGAAAAACAATAGAAATTAAAAAAATATATCAACTTGAACATATAAAAAAAAATAAAAGTAAGTCACCGAGCGGGATTCGAACCCGTTACACTAGTTTTTTTGCCGTCCGCGTCTTAACCCAGTGGACCAGACGGACAGTGGCCGGCAGGACGAAATTAACAACCATTTTCTGCGTAGAAAGAAAAACGCATTAAAACTCTAAAACATGCGTTTTCCCTAACATAAGACTAATCTAGATCGATTGTGTACCCCCGAAAGGCCCCATATACCAAATTTCAGCGAAATCGTTGGAGCCGTTCATCATCATCATCATCAGGTCCTTTTTAGTCTCCACTACAGGAGCACGACCCTCTCTGTACTACTAAGGCCATACTTGGCCAGAGCAGCCAGAGGACTTGGCCTACACTCTCCACGCTGGCCAGACGGGTTGGAGAGGTCTCTTAGATGGATATAAGCTTTGTTTAGCTTGTATTTCCTAAGTCGCCTTCTACGACATCCACGGGAAGACTTGGAGTGGTCCTATTCTACTCTGCCGGATACCACACGGCCGTTACGGTTGGAGCCTTTACCGAGATCATAGTAATAAATTTATATATAAATATACAAGAATTGCTCGTTTAAAGGTATAAGATATCTAAATAATGGCACTAAATCTGATTCTTTAAAATAGAATTTGGATAGAGGTTTAGTCATCGAGATATTGAAACAAATCCATCTAAAATTGCAACGGTCCGAGAATAGAGCCCTGCGGAGTCTCGATCAAAATAGACATATTACAAAATAGTTCTTTTAAATCTATACATATAATAAAACAGTAAAAATATTTTGTCTGTATATTTAGAATTTTTGACTGAAATGGATAGAGGGACACTTAAAAAGAATAATAGAAATACTGAACCGTTTTACTTCAAACTTTGCTTTGTTTTAACCCAGCATAACATTTAAAGTTTGTTTCATCAAAATCGGTTCATTAAAAAAAAAGTTATCGTCATTTGAATGAACTCAAGGCATGAGTTTGCCTGCAAATATATAGCAATACATTGAAAAATAAAAATGAAATTTGGTATGGAGGTGGTTTGAGACCCGGGTACATAGGACAAGGACATAGGGTACCTTTTATTCCAGGAAATTCTACTGTTCCTGAGGAATGGGCACTATCGGCGGCGGCGTAGCCGCGGGCAAACGGCAAACCTGATATATAATCAACGCAACCGAAACTGCTGCGCCTAGAAACTTGAATTTTGGTACAGGGATTCTTTTAATGATGTGAGTAAGCGCTAAGAAAGGATTTTTAGAAATTTAACTTCTGAAGGGGTAAAATTTATATGGAATTTGTTCATTTCTGGACTTATAAGTATGAAAGTAGGTATATAAGTTATCGATTAAAATTAATAAGATGGGTTTAGATGAAATTTGCAAAATTAAGGGGTAATAAAATGGGGTAGAGTGGGTGGTATAAACTTCGTGTGGAAATTTTCTCATTTCTGAACTCAGAAGTCTGAAAGAAGGTATATAAGTTCTCAATTAAAATTAAAAAAAACATCTGTGTAGGTGAACTAGACAAAATTCTCCCCTGAACGAATGAAATATGGGGGTAAAGTTTGTCCGGAAATTTTCTCATTTCTACACTTAGAAGTATAAAAATAGGTATATAAGTTCTTGATTACAATTAAAATAGACCTGTGAAACGGACAACATTCCCCCCTTAAATGGCAAAATGGGAGGGTAAAGTTTTTATGGAAATTTTCATATTTCTGGACTTAGAAGTATAAATAATATCCGTACTAATACTAATACTAATATTATAAATGCGAAAATAACTCTGTCTGTCGTGTTTTTAAGCTTCAACTATTGAACTGATTTGGATGAAATTTGGTGTGGAGGTATTTTGAGGCCCGGGGAAGGACATAGGGTATGGTATGTTTAATTCCGAGAAATTCTACTGTTCCCGAAGGATCGACACTAACGCGGGCGGAGCCGCGGGCAACAGCTAGTAAAGTAATATTAGTATGTGTTTATCTGGGTGAAAGACCGGTGAAGATGGTATAATATCTACTTTTCACATCACAGTATGACATCGACTACACTAATAATGGTAATCTGTGCCATACTCAAGTGCTTGGCCAGTGATTTCAGGTATGGCATCGGGTACGCGTGCCCGTCCTCCCCAGTTGTTACTTGCTTTTCTTCCATTCATCCAAGTAAATAGTATCCTAATACCTTCATTCCCTTCCCTGATCCAACAAATTCCTATCCTTTCTTAGCTTAAAAAGGCTCCCAAGGGGCAGCGGAGCGAAAACATATGAAGCCAAAGAAACTGCACTCCCCAACCCGCCAGCCAAGTGTGGTGAGTATAGCGATATCCTACCATGAAACGTATCCTTGGGAGAGGCCGTTGTCCTGCAGTGGACTGCTTACAACTGAAATGACGATGATGAATGATTGCGGATAAGCGTCCAACCACATCGCCAGCCGGGGATTATCTAAATATGCGCAGTAAAATGAAATCTAGCAATAAGTTTAAATAACAATAACAATATAACATCTAAAAATATCAAAATCAAACTTAAAGAACACTTCTAAGCAAATATTGAGAAAGTAAATAATTTTTGATCAAAATTTTAGGATATAAACTTGATACAATAGGTAGTGTGGTTGCCCAACCCGTTTGAGTCTCTGTTTATGTAGGTAGGTAAAAATAAATATAATTCTTGTTTTCTAGTTTTTAAATTAACTATAAGTACTATTCATGTTTTCTTTTTTGTTGAGAATGAAATTTGTATTATGTAGCAACACTAGCAACATAGCTTAAAACTAGATGTAGAATCTTGCATTATTGCCTAACAAACCTCCGTGGTTTTTATTGTAATGCATAATATGTGTATTTGTATATGTGATTTTAATGGTAATCTATACATATAATAAAACAGTAAAAATATTTTGTCTGTACATTTAGAATTTTTGACTGAAATGGATAGAGGGACACTTAAAAAGAATAATAGAAAGCAAAAAAATTTTTTTGGTATTTCTTGTCTGTCTGTCTGTCTGTCTGTCTGTCTGTCTGTCTGTCTGTCTGTCTGTCTGTCTGTCTGTCTGTCTGTATGTATGATCACGATTATCTCCCAAAATACTCAACCGATTTACTTCAAACTTTCACCAATTGCTTTGTTTTAACTCAGCAAAACATTTAAAGTTTGTTTCATCAAAATCGGTTCATTAAAAAAAAGTTATCGTCATTTGTTTGAACTCAAGGCATTAGTTTGCCTGCAAATATACACGGTGAATTTTTTATCGTTTTGGCCCCTTAAAGGGGTGACTCAGACCATCAAAATGAACAACTTTTCCCATGGGAACAATGCTGGGAACTCAAAAAAAATTCGATATTCCCATACAAACTGGCCGGGCGGCGGGACTCTTTTTTTTATGGAAATGACGAATTTTTTTGAGTTCCCAGCATTGGTCCCTTTGAAAATGTTGTTCATATTGATGACCTGAGTCACCCCTTTAAGGGTCTAAACTGTTCCTGAGGGATGGACACTACCGGCGGCGGCGTAGCCGCGGGCAAACGGCAAACCAACCGAAACTGCTGCGCCTAGAAACTTGAAATTTGGTACAGGGGTTCTTTTAATGATGTGAGTGAGCGCTAAGAAAGGATTTTTAAGAAATTTAACTTCTAAAGGGGTAAAATATAGATGGAATTTTCTCATTTCTGGACTTAGAAGTATGAAAGTAGGTATATAAGTTCTCGATTAAAATTAAAAAAGATGTGTGTAGGTAGATGAAATTTGCAAAATTCCCCCCTTAAGGGGTAAAATGGGGTTGGGTGGGTGGTATAAACTTTGTATGGAAATTTTCTCATTTCTGGACTTAGACGTACGAAAATAAGTATATCAGTTCTAGGTTACAATTAAAAATATCTGTGTAGGTAAAATGGACGATATTTTTCCCTGAAGGGGTGAAATAGCGGGGTAAAGATTGTATAGGAATTTACTTATTTCTAGACTTAGAAGTATGAAAATAGGTAAACAAATTCACGATTACAATTGAAAAAGATCTGTGTAGGTCAACTGGAAAAAAATCCCTCAGAAGTAAAGTTTGTTTGGATATTTTCTCATTTCTGGACTATGAAGTATGAAAATAAATAGGTATGTAAGTTCTCGATTACAATTAAAAAACATATATGTGGGTGAAATGGACAAAATTCACTCCTAAAGGGGTAAAATGGGAGGGTAAAGGTTTTATGAAAATTTTCTCATTTCTGTACTTAGAAGTATAAATAATATCCATACTTCCATACTAATATAAATGCGAAAGTAACTCTTGTCTGTCGTTTTTATGCTTCAACCATTGAACTGATTTGGATGAAATTTGGTACGGAGGTGTGAGGCCCGAGGAAGGACATAGAGTATGTTTGACCCCGGGAAATACTACTGTTCCCGAGGAATCGACACTAACGCGGGCGGAGCCGCGGGCAACAGCTAGTATTATAGTAAGGAAAGGATGCCTTTTACCAAACAATTGAACCGATTGTGATGAAATTGAATGGGACAATCTTGAAATTAGAATCTGTTAAGTTATGAGGTAAATAACATAAAAAAAATACAACCGATTGATATCCTACTCTTGTTTAGGGTTCCGTAGTAAACAATATTATAGTTTCGCAATGTCTGTTTGGTAAGTGTTTCGCAATAATTCCGTCCGTCTGTCCGTCTGCGGTTTTACTCAGCATCATTTCGAGTAGGTGTCACAGTCAATCGACCATGCACAACCTGGTGTCAGAGTTATTCGGAACCGCCTCTCGGCCTCTGACGTGGTTCCTTTATCGACTACCAGATGGTTAATTGGACTTACTGATTGTCAGCGGTCTCTTTTGATTCTGTTTCCTATGTCCTACTGTTTGAAAGCTTTCGTCAAAAGCTCTCACCTCCGGGTACTGAAATATTTTCCCACAAACACTATAACAAAATTACCACTTCAGATTTTATTCAATACAATATGGGACTGATGTTGAGATTAAAAAAACGTATTTCAAATGTTACCAATATCTATTTTAAAATACCATTAATTCGATATCGACTCGCTAAGTTACATTAAATCCTTTAAAAAAATGTAACCTTTATGATAATCTATAAAGTATATAAAAGGAGAAGTTGACTGACTAATTAACACCGTAAAATAGCGGAGGTGGGGGGGATAAAGTATGTATGGATATTTTCTCATTTCTGAAAACAGGTATATAAGTTCACGATAGAAATCAAAAAAAGATCTGTGTAGGTGAACTCTGTCAGTCTGTCGTCTTTTCACACTTTAACCATTGAACCGATTTGGATGAAATTTAGTATGGAGGCCCGGGGAAGGACATAGTTTACCTTTTATTCCGAGAAATTTTACTGTTCCCGAGGGATCGACATAAAGCGGACGAAGCCGCGGGAAACAGCTATTTAAGATATAAATATTTATGAAAATTTCTAAAATGTTTCAATTTTATCAAGTGTAAGTTATAAAACCACAATTTTATTCCTTACGGGGTAGATCAAACTTAGGGACATAAGACTTTAAGCTCACATTTTAATGATAGCTGAAGATCTGACTCACTTTTCAACTGCTTTTATCATTTTCACGCCTGAAAGTGTTAGGACAGTTAAAAAGTGGTGGGTTGCTAGCCGCTTTACATAGGATTAGCTGGTTCTCAAACTCAGCTTTCCCTAACCAAGAAATATAGTGTCAATCAAAAGTGATATGGGAATAACGATCTCAATCAGAAACGAGCTGAAAAACCTACAAAGATATCGGTTTCGATTTAAATGTGATATTTCCCAGCAGATTCCCATCAAAGGTATCAATTTACTATCAGTTCACGAAAATGATGCAATCTGATCCCAGTATTAGGTACTTCAATGGATAGATTGGAACGTATTATATACGATACGTAACTGCTTTCTGGCGTCATAGGTAGAGACACATTCTGCCGATGGGGTGTCGTCACATCAAAATCGCGATAAATCTTTACTTATATTATAAAGCTGAAGAGTTTGTTTGTTTGAACGCCCTAATCTCAGGTTTCAGGTTCAGGAACAATTGGTTCAAATTGGAAAATTCTTTTTGTGTTTGACAGTCCATTTATTGAGGAAGGCGCTGCGATTAATAGGAGCCAAGCATCAATCAAAAGATGTTTTGAAAACGGAGGATAATTATTTATAACTCAAAAAGCAAATAGGTACTAATTAATTAAAATAACAGAAATTGCCGTGGACGTAGTCGCGGGCAACAGCTAGTAAAGAATAATAAAAAAAACTAGATAATAAAAACTGCATTGATGCTATCAGACGTAGTAAGGTCACTAAATATTCCGGTTATAATCAGTATGGCACGGAATATTAGAGGCAATACGTTTATCTTGCATCCATTATCGTTTGCTTGTCAAAACTTGGAATGATTTGTGCGTTTGTGGAATGTTTGGATGTAGATTCATCATTATAATATGGAGCTTTCAGCTGCTACTTCGTTCATATATGTTCTAAATACAAATACAAATCGTTTATTTGCTGAAATAAGGTAAATAACAGATGTTACATAAATAATAGAGCAAGCCTATTCAGCTGTTAAAAACGTATGCATTTTTTTTTTATAATTGTATACTACTACGAGTACTTATTATACTCATTTCTTACACACATGCATTTACCAATTGCAAAAACATTTTTAATTACACTTGTTATAACATATAATAATTCCAAAAAAAATATTATCTAGTCCCGCGCCAGCAAGACGTTTAACAAGTAAAATATGTTTTATTGTAATAACATTTGTACAACTTTTTTAAATTTATTTAGTGCACATGCCATAGCAATTTTTTCTTGAACCGGTAATGTTTCGGTACGACGTATCGTAGGGTTTCTAACACCTAGGAAATAAATCCCGCGCTTGCATAAAAATATGAGGATTTTCTAGGCGTGAGAGTAGCCACAGTAATCAATCCATCAATAATTTATTTGCATGAATACAGTTCTTACAAATTTCAAAAAAAAATTCAAAAACGTTTATTTAATATAGGTCATTTGGACACTTATTAATTGTCATATATTTTCAACTGAGAATTGTTGACGTCAGTAATTTACTTGACGTCAGTAATTTACTTATGGCTAAGTTTAATGCCGCTTCCAAAGCGGAGTGCAGAAGAAGCGGCAACAAACTGCACAGCGCATTTTCTCCAATCGACGTCAACTTACAATTTTAGTTTATTTTAAAAACTAGGTATGTGGACATTGTCCTTATTAAAGTCATAGCAAATTAAATTTTAAAAAATGATGTTTAAGAAAATAATATATTAATTAAAAAAAAAAAATATGTCAAAATATTGAAATTTCGTAAATGTCATCTTTAAAAATATTTTATACCGAATGTACCAAATATATAGTCATATATACAAAACAACGAGGTGTCTGCGCCAAGCTCAAGCCCAATATTATTGTCATTAAGGAAATCTGTAGTACTATAATAGCCTTTTTACATAGTAACTGTTTTACATAACCTTTGAATTTTCTATCAGGCATATCTAGGATTGGTTTTGATAACTTGTTATAAAAACGTATACAGTTCCCCATGAACGAATCACTAACTCTGCTAAGCCGATACCGCGGTAGAAATGGTTTATGATCATTAAAATTGAAAATATGTGATGAAAAAGAACTCGGCCACAGGTAGGATTCGAACCCACGTCCCTTAGGTTAACGCCCTAAGTGTGATACCATTACACCACCGTGACTTCGAATCACCGCGTCGAATTCTCTCATCACATATTACCCCGTAGGGTATACGCATTTCAAGCATGCGTACTTCTTCAATACTACCCTAAGTGTGATACCATTACACCGCACGTACGGTGTAATGGTATCACACTTAGGGCGTTAACCTAAGGGACGTGGGTTCGAATCCTACCTGTGGCCGAGTTCTTTTTCATCACATATTTTCAATTTTAATAATATACCGAGCATTGTAATGCTATTTTAAAATCAATTTAAATAAGTAAAAGCTTTCTTCAATTTAATCAACTTTCTATTCATCGGATATGAATAAAGTAGAATACCACACTACTAAATAGTGGGTAGTATTGAAGAAGTACGCATGCTTGAAATGGTTTATGATCGTTACGCAATATTTTTTGAATGACGAAATATTTTTCCTCACGTGCATTATGTTCTCAAGTATATATACACATACAGTTCTTCATAAAATTGGTGAGTCTAAGTATTCAGTCATTTAACATAATTGACAGAAACGTGGTCCCTTACTAAGGGCCTCATAAGAAAGCTCAAAATCGCTCAAAGAGCTATGGAGAGATCTATGCTCGGTGTTTCTCTGCGAGATCGAATCAGAAACGAGGAGATTCGTAAGAGAACAAAGGCCGCCGACATAGCTCAGCGGATTAGCTCTTTGAAGTGGCAGTGGGCGGGGCTCATAGCGCGTAGAACCGATGGCCGATGGAGCAGAAGGGTTCTCGAATGGCGACCACGTACCGGCAAGCGCAACGTCAGACATCCACCGACCAGATGGTCGGATGACCTGACTAAGGTCGCAGGAAGACGCTGGATGCAGGCCGCTTCCAACCGGTCGTATTGGAAATCCTTGGGGGGAGGCCTATGTCCAGTAGTGGACTTCTTGCGGCTGATATGATGATGATGATTTAAAAAAAAATTTAAGGAATATAATGTTAGGTACATAAAAAAGTAAGGCTTTATCTCAGGTGGGCCTGATTACCGTAATCCAGTGGCTTGAAAACATATACTTACTTTTCATATTCGTATCTGGTGACTTTGGACACGATGAGACATTTCTCCATGTTGAGTTTGGGCTTTTCATCTTTTGATGCGGTGCTGCCTTGACGCGTGACGGTCTTCGGCAGGATAGACTCCATCTCTTTCGTTTTATGGATATCTGGAAAAAGTTATGAAAATTAATGAAAGACTATTTCACAGGATTCCGGCGGGGATCTCGGTGGACTGCACAGTATTTTTTGCCGTGTGGTTTCCGGCAGAGTAGAATAGAACCACTCCAAGTCTTTCCATGGATGTCGTAAGAGGCGACTTAGCTAGCTCATAAACATCAATGAGACCTCTCCAACCCGTCTGGCCAGCGAAGAAAGTGTATAGGCCAAATTCTCTGTCTGCTCTGGCCAAGTATGGCTCCGGTAGCACAGAGAGGGTCATGCTCCTGCAGTGGAGACTAAAAAGACCTGATGATGATACACAGTTTTTGCTTTGGAGTACGTTGCCTTTTTCCCTTGCGGGGTAGACAGAACCTATGTCTTTAAGACCTAAAAGCCAGGTTTAGCATGTTGGTGGGCAAAGTGGGAAACGAAATCGAAATAGTAATGGGTTGCTAACCGCATCGCCTACGAGGTAAGTGCAACATATTTTTAGCGAGCTCCGTGGCGCAGTGGTCATTACGCCAGCCCAGCACGAGGGTGCCCGGGTTCGATCCCCGGTCATGATGCAAAATGATCTTTTTCAGATTGACCTGGGTCCTGGATGTTTATCTATATAGGTATCTGTTATAAAATATAGTATCGTTGAGTTAGTATCCCATAACACAAGTCTCGTACTTACTTTGGGGTTAGCTCAACGAGCTAATATAGAAATAAAGAGGACGATATATATATATAAAATATAGTATCGTTGAGTTAGTATCCTACGACGCAAGTTTCACAGCTTACTGTGGGGCTAGCTCAATTTGTGTGATATGTCCCTATATATATTTATATCACGGCTGCAATAACTACTTCTGTGACATCATCTACAATCACACGTGAGTGCAGTCTGTTATTTTAATCATTGTTGACATTCAACACAACAAATGGAATTTTTCTCACAGATAACAAGTTAAAAATAATCCATAATATTTGTGTACAGATAGCAATAAAAGTAATACTGCTGCGGCCGGCAAGAGGCATTGATGGACGAAACTGAGATCAATCACGAGTCCGTCGAATGTCTCAATGCGGCCAAGGCTTGTATAGTAACTACTTTTTCTCAAATAATGCGCGGAAAAATGAAAATGAATGTGTTTTAAATGTATTCAATTTACTTTTTCTTCCAACTACGCTACCATTCTATCATAACTGCACTACATATCTAGCACAAAGCGGAACTTTGCTGCTCTAGAGCAGAATGTATGGAAACCCTTTACTGCACTGCTTAGTTTTATTTTAAATCGCGGGACCATGGGTGTCGCACGTCACAAAAAGGTTGGCCAACCTGACGGCCGTATGAAGTTATACTTGAGTTATACAGTTAGCGTGTAAAGTTACGTGCGTATTACTTGGTCAAAAAATACTGGCCATAAAGAAAAAAAAGGTGGCAATGTAAACAACAAATTTTCACTAATTGTAATTTCTGTTCAGTTTTATTTTTCATTTTTGTCTATACTTTTCTCGTAGTAGTTGAAAGAAAAGCAGATTATGCACCTTGCATTAAGTAATTTATATTGCACTCGTGCTTTTTGAGCCCTCGGTGCAATAATTAGTTTCTGCTCGATGCAACAATCTACTATTAAAACACATTCATTAAGCGCCAAAATGTGCATTTGTTTTTTCTTGTACCTATTTGTAGGCCACTTCGAATTTTAAATAAAACCTTTCAAAAATTACCTCCCTATTAGCAGTATTTCATAGTTAACCGGTCATTCCATTTATGAATAAAACGACAGTTACCAAGTTTTCACAGTTATATCTTTGTGTTCTATTTTGCATTCACAATGCTATTTTTGATATACTCTTATTAAATTAAGAAATAAAATACAGGGTGAAATTGAATTCATTAGCATACGTTTAAGGAGTGACTCAGACCACGAATCTGAACAACTTTCATTATGGGACCAACTCCAAAATAGCAAAAAAAAATCAGCTGTTCTATAGATTTTAGCCAAGTAGAATTCCACTTTTGTATGAAAGAGCAGATAATTTTTTCACGATGTCGAAGTTAGTCCCATAATGAAAGTTGTTCAGTTCAGATTCGTCGTCTGAGTCACTTCTTAAACATTTGCTAATGAATTCAATTTCACCTGTATAGAGAAAAAATTTCAAGTGGGCAGGACTTGAACTTTTTTATTTTTTTAATTTAATAAGACTATATCAAAAATAGCATTGTGAATGCAAAATAAAACACACAAAAATATGGCTTCTACATTTATTTGCTTTCTCCATATTAGTTGATTTTTGATTCATTGTAAAATTAGTTGAATCAAATACCTCACTTGTAAAAGTCGGGTAGTTGTGCCGGATGACGTAAGCCTTAATACATATATGGGGAATGGGATATGGTGAGGAATTTCGGCGACGAGGTTGGGGTGGCTCATTTGGTAGAACGTAAGTTGTACAAAGATCCTTAAGGTGGTTCAAATCGACCGCTTGAAATTTTTTCACCATATTTAATTTTTACAGTTTTTTTTTTTTTTTTTTTATTTATTTATGGCTTTCACGCGTTACGTATTTAGCCAGTATCAAGTATAAATGAGTTTTCCCGCGCTTTTTTCTAAGTCTTGTTATCAATGAAACGATGGTGTAGTTCATTTCATTGACTCTACGGAGCCCCTGGCGACAATTCCCACGAATCCACTGGCTTGATCACAGACGCAACGAGGCGAGGCGGTCCACCAGCCCGCTAAGTAAATCTCACTACAGCCGCACCGTGACAGTTTATTTCGGTTATTCCATACATTGTTCATAAACATGGGCATTTATAACACCAAATTACACCGATTTCACATTATAAAGTCCACTAGAAACAATTTACAAAACAATCCAAAACACAAGCCGTGTTCTCCGTCGAAATTCCCGCCAAGAACTCAATTTTTACAGTTATTTTGCTAGCCTGTTTGATGCAAAATGTTTTTTTTTTAATCTGCAATAATACTTCTTCTAAAACATATTCAAACTTTTATTTGCCAACCATACAAGGGGAATTGTACATAAAAAGTGTCAAGTTTGTGTTATCAGGATTGACCAACATTCTACTAAGTATGAAGATTTGTTTTATTACCTACTACAGTAATAAATGAAAAGTTTAAAATAATAAACTTTCATATAAAAAAAAATACTTCCATCAAACTACTGAACCGATTGTGATGAAATTTAAATGAAAACAACTTAAAAATATTTTTTCAAACAATTTTTTTAAAATCGTTTCATAAATGATGAAGTTCTAAGGTAACGAACATTAAAAATAATGCAGCCGAATTGAAAACCTTTTTTTGAAGTTAGCTAATAAATAATTAACGTTAAAGAGTTTGGGGAAAGGAAAAACTTAGAATGTACCAACTGCTTCTTTCCCGATTCTGATGTTTCGCTCCTATTGGTCGCAGCGTGATGTTTTATAGCCTAAAGCCTTCCTCAATTAATGACCTATCCAACACAAAAATAATTTTCCAATTTGAACCAGTAGTTCCTAAGATTAGCGCGTTCAAACAAACAAACAAACAATCAAACTCTTCAGCTTTATAATATTACTAGCTGTTGCCCGCGACTTCGTCCGCGGCAATTTCTGTTATTATGATCACTCGTAATTCGTTTTCTATTAGTATAGATGAATAATTTTCCCCCGTTTTCAAAATATTTTTTATTGATGCTTCTCGCAGCGTGATGTTTTATAGCCTAAAGCCTTCCTCAATAAATGGACTATCCAACACAAAAAGAATTTTACAATTTGATCCAGTAGTTCCTGAGATTAGCGCGTTCAAACAAACAAACAAACTCTTCAGCTTTATAATATTAGTATAGATGAGTCAAGATCGCAGATTCTTCCATGCTGGTCTGGGAGAAAAGAGAAAACGTAGAATGTACCAGCTGCTTCTCTTCTCGCGCAGATCGTAAAAGCCGATCGAGGGATTGGGTAAAATCTGAGGAGTTGTGTTAATAGGCGATGCGGCTAGCAACCCATCACTATTTTGATTCCGTTTTCCACCTAATGTCCACCAACATGCTAAACGTGGCCTTCAGGTCTTACAGACCTCGGCTCTGTCTACCCCGTAAGGGAAAAAGACGTGATACGTAAGTTCGCAGATATTTTTACAAACTTTTATTTAGTTTCACCCGTCCCGATGTTTGTCTGTAATCAAATCTTGCAAGTTAAATTTGATCCACTTCCCGGTTACCGATTGAGTTGAAATTTTGCATGCATGTGTAAATCGGATGACAATACAATATTATGGAATCGTTGCGCTGATCTGATCATGGCCACATTGGCCACCTCCTGACAGGAGGTGGCCAATGTGGTCATAGGAACTCTTAAACTAAACGAGGTACACCAATCGTGTTTTTTTTTTACTAATAATAATAATAAATAATAATAAATAAATATATACGGACAAATCACACAGATTGAGCTAGCCCCAAAGTAAGTTCGAGACTTGTGTTATGGGATACTAAGTCAACGATACTATATTTTATAACAAATACATATAAAGATACACATCCAAGACCCAGGCCAATCTGAAAAAGATCATTTTCCATCTTGACCTGGCCGGGGATTGAACCCGGTCACTCCGTGTCGCAGGCAGGCGTGTTGACCGCTGCGCCACGGAGCTAGTCTACTAAATGTTGGATTAGGCATTTGTCTCCCATCTCACCTGTGTTTGGGCTCATTTGATTGGCCTTGGGAAACACTTTACAGTGTGGATTCGTTTATAATAAAAGTTGGTCACAAAAATTACATTTTTGCAAAAAAAATAGTTTCCAATATTGTTGAGGTTACTAACCTGTAAATTAAAGACACCAATAAATTGCCTATTAAATTTACAAAATGCTACCACTTCTTCAGTACAACTACTATTGAGTAGAATAATGAAACTGAAATAATCTCAATCTGATTTTCTCATTAAATCAACGACCTAGTTTATGGCTAATTCTATTTTATGGGGCTTAGATAAGCGAAATCAGCGCCCCAGTCATTAACCAACTTCAGAAAAATGGAGAAAGTTAACAATTCCGTTGTATGATTTTTTTAAGGCACGTAGGGACCAATACTGGACTGAGTTTCTTTCGGCGTATTCTTCTCAGCAGTGGTCGTTTCGAAACGCTAGCAGCTTATCGATTTTGCAAATATTAAAAATAATGATATGACGTGCAGAAAGAGATACATGATATCCAAATTTGAATAAAATTCTATTTCATTTCATTTCATTAATGTTTGTCACCCCAGAACTACCGTCATTTAAGATCCGATTTTTTAAAAACCGTTTTTTTTTTTAAGTGTAATGGTGGTCAATTCGGTTGTACGTTGTTTTTTAATGTTTCTTACCTCAGAACTCCATTATTTATGATCTGATTGTTAAATTTATCTTTTTGTTTGAAAGGGTATGCTTTTAAGTTGGTCCATTTTAAATTACATCACAACCGATTCAGTAGTTTTATTGAAGTCTTTGTATCATCACCATCATCAAAATGTAAGAGCAACGCTCTTGTCGGTGGAGCTCCCTCCATCTTGGTCTGTTCTCTGCCAGTCTTTTCACATCCTGGTACGAAACCCTTTCCACTTTTTCCTTTATCTGTTTAAAATAACTGTGCCTGGGCTTTCCTCTCCCTCTATTTCCCTCTATTTTGCCTTCTATAATAGTTTTCTCATAAACTGATCGTGTCTCAACAAGTACCCTATCATATTACCTCTTCGATTTTCTATCTCGATGAATCGGATCGGATTGATGACGGATGAATCGGATTGTCCGGAGCTTGTATCGCGCCTTTTTAGACTATTTGTACCAAACAACTACTTGCGTGCTCGCCGACACAGACTGCTTGCAATTCCCCCCTCAAACACAATTGCTCATGCGAAGTCCCCCCTTTTGCGAGGTCTTTCTGAACTCAACGAATTCCTGGCCTCAATAAAAGGAAGGGAATGTGATGTTTTTGCTGACAGGTTTGTACGTTTGGCGAATGAATACTTAATATTTTGTGAAAAGGATGGATGAATCCGTAGTCCTAAGTTAAGTTGTGCAGTGCTTTGGTATTACTGTAATGCTGTGTAATCTCTTTTTATTAATAAATAAATAAATCTCTTCGGTGTTTGTATATGAAAGATTATTTTATTCATTTACACCTAAATCAGATCGGATTGAAAAAATTAAGTATGTACTTCGGTAGTAAATTACTTTTGGTATTTTTGGTATTGGGGGTAAGCCCCTTAAGAGATAGGAATGACATGATTTATTACTATTTTCTTTAATTTTTTACTCTCTTTAGTGTCTTTATTTGGATCTGAGGAATCATGTTAACAGGCGATGCGGCTAGCAACTCATCACTATTTTGATTCCGTTTCACACCTAATGCCCACCGACAAGCTGAGGCTCTGCCTACCCCGCTTTGTAAGAGAAAAAGATGTGATAGTATGTATGTATTTCTATAATTTTAAAATAAATAAATACATACGGACAAATCACACAGATTGAGCTAGGCCCAAAGTAAGTTCGAGACTTGTGTTATGGGATACTAACTCAACGATACTATAATTTATAACAAATACATATATAGATACACATCCAAGACCCAGGCCAATGTGGAAAAGATCATTTTCCATCTTGACCTGGCCGGGGATCGAACCCGGTCACTCCGTGTCGCAGGCTGGCGTGTTGACCGCTGCGCCACGGAGCTAGTCAAAAATTAATCCTGTCAGTATCTCTTTTTTTAGTTACATCACATCTACTACATGGAAAATTAATTGATTTCTTTTTACAAGCTTTTATTTAGTTTCACCGGTCCTGGTGTTTGTCTGTAATCAAATCTTGCAAGTTAAATTCCGGTTACCGTACTAACTACAAACTTACTAAAATTAGAATTAAATTCAATCAGTCTTATTATAAAACGAGGACTAACTTTAGTACCTGGTTTAAACCAATATCCGTCCAAAACAAATTGACAGTGACATTTGACCAAACGTCAAAATGATAAGTGTCGACTTATTTTGGTCGGATAATGGTTTAAACCGGGTACTAAAGTTAGTCCTCGTTTTATAATAAGACGGTATATGTTTTGTTGTGTCTTCCTTAGACGCAAAACCCCCTTATCGTAGAACTACCCATATTCGCCTTTATCAAGTCTGATACAGCTAACGATAAGACTTCACAATCAAAACAGGAAAGCTATTAACGGCAAAATAATTACATCTAGAGGTTACGATCAACAGTTAATTAGTCTAGGCTAAATGAGTCTCGTGTAAACAGGGGTATAACCCACAGCTCTTATTTCAGGAAGTGTTATTTACTATATAATTCCCCAGTCTGTTATTGGGAAATTAAGTTTAAACTTATAACTCAGTTATTACCAAACATTAAAATATTAATTAAATACTTTCTGCTCTGCTGGCTAAAATGCCACAGACAGAGACACAGACAAATGTGTGAAACTTACAACACCTCGTCTATGGGCAAATTCCACCTTCATCGCCTCTAAATCCCTCAAAACTAGGCTCAAACTCTGGGAAATAAAGTACTGACTTAGACCATCCCATATTCCACCTGCTAAGAAGCTTCCACCTGGAAAAGATGCAGGCAGTCCCTTAACTGACTTCGGGCTGGTGTTGGGCGATGTCGAGAAAACAGAGTTAGGTGGAGTTTCTCGACCAACAATTTGTGTGACTGCAGTGCCAATTAGTGCATGTGTCACCTTCTGTTGTAACTGCCCACGACTTGCACTGTACAAGACCTAAATGAGGCTAATAAGAGGGTTATCACTGTGGCCAAATACTGGTCAAAAGAGGTGTAATCAAGAGGAACCATTTCAACTCGAAAAGAAGAAGACCAACACCCCTATTTTTGGGGTGTTAGTCAAGGGTTAAAAACAACTCACTACACATAATAGGATTGTTTTTATTTTTATAAGTATTTTATTTTGGATTCACAATGCTATTTTGAAATACTCTTGAAACTAATGAAAAATATTGCATGGCTTCCTACATATTAGTTGATTTTCTAATGAGGATCAGTAAAGTTGTAGCAAATTCAATAGGACTAATATCCACATTATTCTTCATGACATTACAATGATATATCTTTTTGAATTATCCAAATCGGACCATTACTTACGAAGATATTAATAATAAACATCATGCCGTTCCTGCCGCGAAAATGCACTGCACGCCGGTGTGTGTGACGTCACTGTGACGGACCAAGCGCGGTCGGTAGTCGGCCGGCACTCATAGAGCGATCATTCGACTGAGCGACAACGACGCGGTTCGTCGCTATATTTAACAATTTATTGAAATAAAGTCTTGTTAGAGTGCAATTTTTATAATATTTACGTATATAACGTACTTATTATGGGAACTAATAAAGAAAACAAAGCAAAAAAAGAATTTTTATTTTTACTCTTGATTGCTATATAGACAATCTTGTAAAATAACTAAATCACATGCTATTGTTACAATATTATCAAAGAAAAAAGTATGAAATATGGATATATGCGTGAGGTCCGATCATTTTATAGTCTTTCAACTTCCATATGCTTCTTTCAACGAGAGCTCTTATCGCTTATATCAGCGATCGTTTTTGTTTGCAAAACTTCTTCTGCTGCAGGTTTTGGGTTGGAACTGTCCGTACTTAAAACTCATTAAAACTGTTCTATTTCTTATCTTTTCTTTAAATCAGGTCTATAATTTTTAGGGTTCCGTACCTCAAAAGGGAAAAACGGAACCCTATAAGGGTTCCATTTCATCACTTGGTTATCCGTCTGTCTGTCTGTCAAGAACGTAGGAGCGTAGAGGTATCAAGTTGAAATTCATATCAAATATTGATTCGAAGCCAACGCAATCTAAAGATACAGCTGGTTGTGCCGTAAATTTTTGTGTTTAATCGATTTCGCAAGGGAATCAATACCTACCAGGGAACTTCCCATGAACTCAGAATCTTAAAATTTGGTACGAAGCAACGTCTTTTAGCACAGATAATGGAAAAATTGCGAAAAACATACATTTTAAGCTACATCATATAAGAAAAATATTTTAATAATCTTTCGACATTCGTAAGGGAATCAAAACTTCAGGGTACTTCCCGTGAAATCAGAATCTTAAGAGACTTCAAACTTATACGTGCGCAAGGCCAACTCGCACTTCACCGGTTTTTTTGAAAGCTTTTGACATTCAAACTAATGAGGCAAAACTCCCTTCTTCAGTTAAACTTAAGGTAATTTTCCATGTCTTATTCCACCTGAAATATATAAATATAAAATAATACCATATTTTAATCGGCCATACCATATTTTAATCGGCCTCACATTTTTGTATGAAAATGTGGATATTGTTTTCTAGTCCAATCCTGGGTCCCATACGTTGTTCATTTAGACGGGCTGATTTAATGGTTTTAGGTACAACGGTGTTCACCCTTACATCCTGTATTAACTTATTTGCTTACAGTAATCAGGCATAGCTGGGGCAGATACATATTATATCATTCATTGTTTGCTTGTTCCTCCAGTAAGTCCCTGTGTCATTGTTTTGACCTTGGAATATTACATAGAAATGGAAACGGAAGTATTGGAAGGTAAGTAGGTTTGTCCACCAAACTAGAAAGAAATAAGTAGGTATGTTTTTATTAATACATCCGCCTTATAAAAAGAGAATACATAGAAGGTACTAACTTATTTCCATATCAACTTAAGAAAAGGTAAGAATAGTTATGTAGGTACTTACATCGAAATGATATTCACAACATTGTCTACTAGCCGGGGTAGAGGGTGGAGTCTTATAATCATCCCTTTTTACAACGGAATATAATTTTAAATTGTATTCCGTTGTAAAAAGAGATGATATAAAATTCACACAAAACTTCGTGAAAAATTATTAGTTTTTCCAGAAGTTCTGTGTCTTTCGGCACGTTAAAAGATAGTTTTTCTGGCGTTTTAAAAGAAGTGTTTGTATAGTTCGGCACTATACAATATTTGTACATAGTTAAAAAGATAAATTAGACATAAATAATTTGTTTTAAAGTCGCAATTGCCACGAAAACACTACGCGCCTTGTCACTGCCAACGGGCAACTAGCGGCTTCCGTCACAGTGACGTCACAGCCACCGCGCCGGCCGGTCAGTGAATTTTGCTAGTAATTTGGTCATAACTTCGTCAATTTTTATCGTAGAACAATAATTTTTGCACTGTATGTTATGGATTTCTTAGCTCTATAATCCTGCATTCTCAACTAAAAACTTTACGGATCCTCATTCATTGTAAAATCAAATACCTCACTTGTAAAAGTCGGGTAGTTGTGTAGGTGACGTAAGCCTTAATAGTATAAGGGGAAATGGGATATGGTGGAGATTTTCGACTCCGAGATTGAATCGTTCTAAACCTAGGTCTTAAACTTGAACCTAGGTCGCCAGTTCAAGTCCCGCCCGCATCAAATTTTTTCACCATATGTTATTTCTTAACTTATTAAGAGGATTGTTTTTTTTTATATAGCATGACAATCAGAAATGCTCCATATATTATAAAAATTAAAAATATGTGATGAATATTTATTTATTTATTTATAATATGGAATGAAGAAGAACTAACCATAGAAATCAAACCACGTGCAAAAGCTTTCTTAAATTTGATCAACTTTCTTTCCCCAGATATAAAACCACAGAACAACAAAGACATTAGAAATGGCAAGGGGGGGTGACACGCGCGCCGACAATGCGCTCGATCAGCTTACTTGGGTCACCTAAGTAGTTTCTCCCGCGGTCGTAAAGGAACAAACGTGAATTACGTAAAAAAAACGAAAATTGCCAACATGTGTTCTAACATGTATTCTAACATGTAAAGTGAGAAGTCCTAGTGAAACTTGATCAAAGGAGTTTCTACTCAATTGTGTTGTGTTAGTGGTATGCTTGAAATGAGGCGACGCTGGTTTCAAACACTTCTAATGTGTTATCAGACATTCAGGTGATTCAAGCCTGCAATGCCTTGGAAACTGGAAACAACTAAACAAAGTATGCTTCCCATGGGAATCAAACCCACGACCCGTGCATCTACAGGCAAACGCCTTAACCACTGGACTAAGTTGCTTTTGTATGCATGATATAAAAAGAGAATATGAGAGGAGAAGAATCACAAGTCCGTTATCATTTTGTCAATAACTATTTTAATGATAATGGACTTGTGAAAGTCATAACAAAAGTTGGTACAAAGGACAACTTTTGTTTTCGCGTGGCCACTTATCTAAGTTTATTTTGAATAGAAAATAGCATAAGAAATGAAAAGTTATTACATACTATAACTCTAAACTCCGTCTGAACTGAATTGTAAGGGTTAAAACTTCCTCAATGTTCGTAGGTTTATTATTTTTATGTATTACTAGCTTGCGCCCGCGGCTCCGCCCGCGTCAATAACGATCCCTCGGGATTAGTACTTTTTCCCGGGATAAAAGGTAGCCTATGTCCTTCTCCGTACTACAGAGTACTTGTATGCAAAATTTCCTGATGATCAGTTTAGTAGTTACAGCGTGAAAGCGTAACAAACAAACAAATAAACAAACTCACTTTCGCGTTTATAATATTAGTAAGGATTTATTAAAGCTTTCATTTTTCCACATAACACTTTACAAAATATACATTTAAATATAATTATTTGCTTCCATTCCATTGTTATGCCTCCTATGGGTAAAAGCCTCCTTTATAGATTTACTAGCTGTTGCCCGCGACTTCGTCCGTGGCTATATCTGTTACTATGATTAATTCGGTTTTTCTTGGTATAGATGAATAATTTCCCCCCGTTTTCAAAACATTTTTTATTCATACTTCGCTCCTATTGGTCGTAGCGTGATGTTTTATAGCCTTTTCATCCTTTTCAAAAGAATTTTCCAATTTTAACCAGTAGTTCCTGAGATTAGCGCGTTCAAACAAACAAACAAACTCTTCAGCTTTATAATATTAGTATAGATTATAGCACATTTTAAAATCAAAAGTTGTCATAAGATAATTATTTTGGATACCTATTTTTTTTCACTAATGTCACAGCAGTTGGGCTTGTCTCTGCTACCTTCTTGAGTTGATGAGTGGTAAGGTCAATGTCCCAAAGTCTTATGTTTTTGTTAGCTATTTTTTGTGCAAAAAAAAGAATTTAATATTTATATCTTAAATCTCTCTAAAAAATCAAGTACATTTTTGTGACTAAATATGCAACTATTAAGAGGACACCACCTTAAACTAAATCGCACAACAGCTAGAACCAACACTGCTCATCATTTTCTTAGCAATAGAGTGGTCCATAACTGGAATAGACTTCCTGATGATGTGGTCTCTGCAACCTCAATAAACTCCTTCAAAAATAAATTAGACAAGTGGTTGAGTACAAATAAAGTGTCATTATTGCAAATGTGAACATTGAAAGTGAAAATTCATTATCAGTGAATAAACTATATCCACAGACATTAAAAAATTAAACACTGCCTGAAATAGACACATCAGCTGAAAAGCTGCTCGTCTATAATTAAATAAATAAATAAAATAAAAATTGAGAGCAACGGCAGATGGTCACGAAATGTTCGAACTTAACAGAACTGTTCAAACTGAACTCACCATAAAAATTGGCTCCTAACGAATCCGAAACGATCCGAATTATTTTTTTTTAAATATGGGACATTTATCTCAGCTGTTTATTGAGACCAACTGCACAGGCCTTTGAGGGCCTGAAATATTATGGACGTCGTTGACGTGATCTTCAAAAAAGTCATGTGTCTGTGTAGACAATCTATTAATTCCAATCTATTTGTTGTAACGCCGGTAATATTACACAATATTACCGGCGTTACAACGAATATATCGGCTAATAAACGGGAATTAATAACAAATACTTACGGCGAAAACTCCGAGCGATCGACACCGAAAAGTTGTTCAATACGGACATTTTCTGAAACTTTGCACAAAACTTAGGTTATATTCAGACGAGAGCACTGGCACTGCACAAATTAAGACAATCTAGAATATTGTTATCAGGACATTCAGTTCATGCGGGCGTATCACGGAATTTACGATTTCAACTGAAGATAAAATGAATGTAATGCCGGCGAGTAGCGAGTGACGTGGGCTCGAGAATCGAATTATATAGAGGCGTGTCGAACGGTTATTCTTCTTTTCTCGCACACGAACACGCCTGATAAGCTATCTTATTTATAGAATTCGCATTACATAGGTACCCCAACCAAACGCGTTATCACAGCAAGAGAAGAAAACAACAAGTTTGACAACTTTGACTTGACATGACAGACAACAAACTTTGAAAGATGTGATGTCACATGTCACTTCTTGTGAAGTATAGAGTTTCGTTCAAAAACTGGTTATAATGCCCATGGATAATGAAGGCCACAGACACAGATAATCAGGTTTTTTTTTATGTGAGACAAAAGCCTTATTTTTTAATAAAATAAACGAATGTCTTAGCTTAACATAAATATGTCACTCAGGATGTAATGCTCTTAGAATATTAACTAAATATTGTTCTGAGGTAATGCTACTTCACAAAGCTGCGTCCACAGTCCACACAATCGCCAATGAGAGAACACGACACAATCGTATATGATTGACAGCATCGTTGCTACCTCATCTACACAATGTACAGTGAAGGACGATTACAGAATGCCCCTTCCCATGCATCATTATCAGAACGTTGCGTAGCTTTCCAAATCACATACATACATAGTACCTACCACGTCATTTACCCTTGCGGGGTAGACAGAGCCTAGGTCTAAAAGACCTGAAGGCCATGTTTAGCATGTTGGTAGGCATTAGGTAGAAAACGGAATTAAAATAGTGATGGGTTGCTAACTGGATCGCCTATTAACATGATTCCTTAGATTGCCTCAATTGGCTTTTACACGAGTAGTAAACGAATCGATCTATCTTTAACGATTGGCTCGAAGATGGTTCGTATAAGGGTTTCCTATGTATAATAAAGTACTCTGTGTATATGGGGCTCGTAATAATATTGTCTTACCCCATGGAAAATGAAGGTCAAAATGTGTAACTCTAACTCATCAAACACTATTAGCAGTTAGGTGGAAAGTAATTATCAAAATAAAAAGAGGGATAAGGGTACTAAGATGTAAAAAAAAAATACAATATATGTTTATTTGTTCTCTAATATAACAATGATATTAGAAATAAGATTTTAAAAGTAGGTATTTACGGATAGATACGGACGCTAGATAGGTAGAGGTTTCAGATAATTCAAATTTACTTAATATCTGTAGGGTACAAATTACAAATACACTAGATTTCACTACATAGTACACTACTACATAGATTTCAATACACTTGAAACTTTCAATAAGGGTACTACGATCTATGCTAAACATATTTCACTAGGAAGAAGGGCCCCGTTAGGTATAGTTGCATCCATTCGTCGCATACTAGTTTTTGATTATGAGTTGTTGTTTCGTTACGTAGCTACAATAGCGCCCGCAGGGCAGGTTTTTTTTATATTTTTTGTCGGGCTTTAACTATCTCGAAAGGAATATCAACGTGATACTATATTATTGAACAGTATTACACTATCCTTTATGGGACAGACAGAGCCTGTGACGACAAGGCAAAAGTCCACCATTTAACTAGATAGGTGAGAATTAATAAAACAAATTTAAACTGGGTACTTGTATATTAGTTCCATTATAAAATAGCTAATCAACGTTACAAGCAATAAATAACAAATTTAACAACACTATTCACTTGACTTCTCATTATTTACAATAATATGAGGATTCTTAGTTCAACAAACGAATCGGAGTTTCACTCTAGGATTTTTGGCTGAATCAAACTAAACATAAATACTTATACAAGTATAATTTCTTATCAATGAAAAAAATGTCCGTCCAGTTGCAAAATTACCAATTTTCAAAGTGACATTAAAAAAATATAATAACTATTTTTCTCACTAGATGGTGTTGATGCAAGTAAAGTGTCAGAATTTTATCATCCATTGACATTGACACTTGCGTTTTTATCAACGTCATCTATTCAACAAACTTACCCTCGAATTCTCAAAAAAATCTTAATTAATCACGACTCAAATTCACGTGCTGTCTTTGTCTTGCTAGGTAATTGTCAAGACAGTGACAGAACGAGATTTGAGATCGATTTTATTAGCTAAGATACTCTTAAGATCGTTTTGAGTATTCGGGCGCCATCTTTTTTTTTTCTATATGCTCATTTGAAAAGCCCTCAGTGACCAACATGTGTCAAACTTTGCGAGCTGCGTCAAAGGATCTGACTGTCATATCTGAACAAAAAATAAATGTAAAATATACACAGACTTTTCTTGATAAAGACTTCTTTTTCAGTGGTATCGAACAATGTATTAGAATTTATATTTGATCTGACATAATCCTGAACTCCCATCACCTTCGTCTTCAAACACCTAAAAATCATCCAATTCGTAATATCTCTTGAACCTAGTATAATATAAATAAAATATAACGTGATTTTATGAATAAAAAAATAAAACTATCCGATCACAAACTTGTTTCTAGAGTGAAAATCCGAACACAAAACATAGGGTTGTCAATTCATAAGTAAAAAACAGATTTCAAAAGCCATCTTTTTTATAATTTTTTGAACTTTAATTGCATAACCCTAATTTTGGTGACTTTTGAAACGTGTTAAGCTTAGCGTATACTTGTCTTATTTATCAAAAACACGTTATTTGTTTTTTTTTCTACCATCTTAAATTAAGCATAGGAAATCATACACAGCAATCCACTGATTTCGTTTGAGAAATAAGACCAAGTATGCGAAGCACTTAAATTCGAATATCTTAATTTTAATAGAATTACATCGCCTCATTTTTTTTTCGTTAAATCAGTAATTTATTTTGACAAATCAAATTACTGGATCAGATAAAATTTCATCATTGTTAGACATCACTGGGATTTTAATTACTTACAGAAAGGGTTAATATATATTATACATAGGCAGAATAGGTAAATGTAAGTGATGTGTATGTAAGTGGCAAACAGATTAATTTTTTATTTATTTATTTCGTCAACCGAAAGTAATGATTATTTATGATTTAAAGTCCTTGAATCATGCTCAAAAATGTAGTCTACAAATGTTGTAATATTTCCATTAGGTTAGGTAAAAATTTTGATTGAGCTAAATTATATGAAATGTTTTTTTGCCATTTACATTACGCCATTTCGCATATACCTACTTTGAACTTAATTAAAGTTCGACCGCCAAAACTGTTTTCTATTTAGTAAGTTTTTTAAAATAACATAGTATTATCTGTATATTCAAATAAATTAAAATATAAATAAATTTAATTTCGACATGTCATGCAATATATTAATTTGAAATATGTAAATTAAAAAGTAGGTAAGTACGTTTTGGCGGCCATGTTGGAAAATTGGAAAAACATTTGGCAGTGTTTGGGTTTATTCATTTAGTTACCTCTAAAACTAGAATAATGCCAAAACTCGTAGGAATGTTTGGGGATAATTAATAAATGTCATTAAAATTAGGATTTTTAGTGCATGCGTGTGGGAAAGAGACAGGCATAGGTTTGTAGCTTCTACCTCTAGCTTAGATATTCCGATTTACGTAAATCATTTTTTTTTTTTCATTTTACATCATTTTTTATTACTTTTACGTGTATCCGAACGCATTATACCCTGACCATTTAAGTTCATGCTATATGAATAGGGGGCGTACTGTGAGGGATTGTCAGGGTAAACTACGTGGTGTGGTACAATCATCACTGTTTACCGAAAATGAGGGTCTTCTGAAATACCACCAGATGGCAGAATTGAATTGTCGGGTTCAATCGGGAGTTGTTGTATTCGATTTTTTGACAACAGCCACAATTGTCCAATATAAAATATGTAAAAAAAACCCTGTCCGATCCTTGAAGGGATTGATTCAGGCAACAACTTTTTCTATGGAACTATTGCCTGCAAAGGCCTATTTTCTGAAGACACGTTTTGATTTTGATTTGATTTAAACCCAAGTATAATAAGTGCTAAAGTGGAAAAATTATAATTTGTTGTACATTTTTCACACACCTTCAAGTGTTGCCATCACATATTTCACAAAACCCCCATTCGTGGCACAGAAACGGTATTTTTTTAAATTTTATAGACACAACATCGCGAAAACTAGTGATTCAAAAGCAATTTATGCAAAATGCCTGTATATTTCACAACCAATATAAAAAGGCATGCCATATCTCAAACACATTACCTTTTTTGGGTAACTATTTGACTTACAATCGAATCTTACGCTAGTTATACCCGATAGTTCTTAATAACTTACACTTAAAGGTGAAATTCGAACGAAATGAGTATAACCTGGTTCGTATGGAATGTACAGATAGAAAAAAAAATACCAAAAATTTACAAAGACAATTATATATTTGGAGATTATGGGGATACTACAGTACTTTCCAATTAGTGAGTCAATCCAGGTCATTAATCCATAGCTACCTATCTGTCGATCACGTTATACATTATCGCTCACGTACAGTCGAGGGCTGATAAAACTGACCCCTACAACAATTTTAAATTGTAGGGGGGGGGGGGGGGGGGTCACATTTATCTGCCCCCCGACTGTACATTATTAAAATATATACGAGCAACCGATATATTTAGATTTGAAGTTCAAGTTTTTGACTTGCAACCTGGCTATGCTTATAGTCCATTTCATTCATAATAAATAAAGTATCCTTAACCCAGGGTAGAGCTATAAGATGTCATATAAATTTATGAATTCAGTGGGACTGAGTGACTTTTTCCTATCTGTACAAAACATAAGAAAGTTTCTTCCATGTGAAAATAATTTAAATGCAGTGCTTTGAATCACCAAGCAGCATTTGACTAGAAAAAGCATTGAGTATAAGCTTATACCGTTTTGATAAATGCTAAGTAGCATGCAACTTCAAACCTCATTTTTTGCGGCGGCGGGGGAGGGGGGGGGGGGGGGGCGGAGGATAGTAAGAGCCAGGTATCGTAATTGTCGTAAATTAACAATTGACAGAGACAAACAGATACAAGTCAATATTGACTTGCTAACTGGCTCTTAGTATAATATGCTTTGCCTCTAAGATCATCAATAACTATAATTTGTCTGAGTATAACCTCTTAAGGAGGTTAATTTCGGAGGTTACCTTACTCTCTGGTGTCGCAACCATTATAGGATCGAATTTAAAAGTCACTTCAAAATACATTGCGGCTTTCGTATGATTGGTTATTTTTATTTAAGATACATAAACAGTAATGGATTATAAAGTGAGCCTTAGTTTTAATAGCTCATACTAAAATGACGAGACGAGAGCATGCTACAAAGCGTATATCAGCGATACGTCACGTTGCTTTATCCAAGTTGTTAGTTTGAGGAAAATGTTAGGTGAAGTAAATTAGAACGCTTCCGTATTTCATTCATTTTAAAAGATACTAACCATACCCTTATATGATTGAAGCTAACGTGAGATAGAGACATGACTAAAATATACATGGTGAAACTTTTTTCGTTTTGGACCCTTAAAGAGGTGACTTGTTCATATTGATGGTCTGAGTCACCCCTCAAAGGGTCCAAAACGATCAAAATTCCACCACTTTTATCCACGACAATTAAATGTCATTTAAGTGACCTTACGCTACACTACATCGAAGTGTTGAAGTGCTTATACAGAAACGCCACCATGTCAGTTCGAGTACAGGAGCAGAGCACGAAGGCTATACCATTACATTGAGGCGTGAGACAGGGAGACGTGATATCTCCGAAACTGTTCACGGCTGCTCTGGAGGATGCCTTCAAGCTCCTGGAATGGGAAGGACTTGGCATCAACATCAACGGCGAGTATATCACTCACCTTCGATTTGCTGATGACATCGTCGTTATGGCGGAGTCGCTGGAGGACTTAAGTACCATGCTCAATGACCTTAATGGAGTTTCCCAACAGGTGGGCCTTACAATGAACATGGACAAGACGAAAATAATGTCGAATGTCCATGTTGTGCCTTCACCGGTATTTGTTGGGAACTCCGTCCTTGAAGCTGTGGACCAATATGTCTACTTGGGTCAATTGATCCAGGTTGGCAGTTCCAGCTTCGAGGACGAGGTGTATCGACGAATCCGACTCGGTTGGGCAGCGTTCGGGAAGCTCCGCCATGTCTTCTCGTCCAAAATACCTCAGTGCCTAAAGACGAAAGTCTATAATCAATGTGTGTTACCAGTGATGACTTACGGGTCCGAAACGTGGTCCCTTACTATGGGCCTCATAAGAAAGCTCAAGGTCGCTCAAAGAGCTATGGAGAGGGCTATGCTCGGTGTTTCTCTGCGAGATCGAATCAGAAATGACGAGATCCGTAGAAGAACAAAGGTCACCGACATAGCTCAGCGGATTAGCTCTTTGAAGTGGCAGTGGGCGGGGCACATAGCGCGCAGAACCGATGGCCGATGGGGCAGAAAGGTTCTCGAATGGCGACCACGTACCGGCAAGCGCAGCGTCGGACACCCACCGACCAGATGGTCGGACGACCTGACTAAGGTCGCAGGAAGACGCTGGATGCAGGCCGCTTCCAACCGGTCGTATTGGAAATCCTTGGGGGAGGCCTATGTCCAGCAGTGGACTTTTTGCGGCTGATATGATGATGATGATGACGCTACACTAGCGCCTCTAGCAGAAAATTCTCGCACGATAGCTAATAGTAATTTATTACTAACATTGGCTCACTATCACACCCAGCGCGGGCCACGTCTGCACTCTGCGCCGATACGCAAACAACTGACTACTATCATACTGACAGTTGTGCTCCCCACTAGTGTGTGTGAGACAGCGTATGTATTTACTCCAAAGCCATAAAAACTCTAGCTCTCATTGTGTGTAAGCGACCAACACATGTCAAACCCCGAGAAATTATTTAATGACACGAAGTCATTGTCGTTTTGTTTCGTTCATTTCTAATTTCCTTCGGCTACATGTTGAAGATGGCTTTCACTTTTAAAATGTCTTATACAGAAGCATCCTAATACCAGCTTAAATTAAAATTCTACTTAAGTAACCAGCCGGATATGCTTAAGCGTTTTTTTGATTAAAACTAACGCGAGTTAATAACATTATTAATATGCGAATTACGGGTTACTGACGTACGAAGTCATCTATAGGCCGACATGTTTCGACCTCATCCAAAGATCTTCCTCAGGGCGAAAATGAACCGAGACGCGCGCATACGAAGACGTCCCGATTCACACTGAAACAAGTGATGAACGACGCAGGCAGCGCGGTCCGCGACTGTTACACATTCACCCTGAGGAAGACCTCCGGATAAGGTCGAAACATGTCGGCCAGTAGCTGACTTCGTACGTGAGTAACCCGTAATTCGGATATAAATAATGCCTAAGCCTATCAAGATCCGTTAACTTAATGAAATAAATAACGCTCATCCGAGCCGTTGCGAATTGAGATGTATCTTCTGTAGGACTGATATAGTTTCGCGGGTGTTACATAGTCTTATGCGACGTTGACAAGTTAAAAGTATGGGAACATCGACTGTATTCGATTGTAATAAGGTTCATAATATATATAGCTAACTGTTAATTTGATACTGAAATTATAATACCAGAATCTGTTTCGAAGGATGGAATCAAAATTAAACAAATTGTATTCATAGACAAAGACACATACGGAACCTATAGGTACTAAACCACAGACATGAAATAATTTGTGTACTAATCGTATTTTGCCTTGGCACTTTTTTTTTATAATCGTTATTATTTGGGAGGCCTTCGCCCAGCAGTGGGACACATGATGGCTCGTCGTTGTTCGTTATTATTTGACAGCTGTCAAACGTCAGATGAACATTCTATAGCTTATGCCATGTATTTCCTTCGCCTGTCCAAGGCCTCCTAGAGGTCGGGTGTCAGTTGTTTTACTATTGTGTCTCGTTTATTGGACAGGGAAAGGGGTTATAATCAAATGAATCGTAATATATTTTGTGTTTTTATGTATTTGCTTCATGTACCTATAATATAGATATTATTTGTTAGTTAAACTTTTAACATTGTTTACTTTTTAAATTAAAATTTTGTTTATCATATGGGAGAAGACGCTGGTTTCCGGGACACAGTGCGAACTCGGAAACCAGAGGCTTCATTGAAACTTGTAAAAACAAAATGTCAATAAACGTTATTATTATTAGCTATTATGTGACACAGAATGACAAAAGGCACTCCTCACTACTCACTATCAAGTATAAAGTATATTTACTTCTAAAGAACTTGTTTTTAGCATTTTTTTTAAGCCCTAATGTCAACGTCTCAAGAGAGCATTTATTATAGCGAAACTATACCACCTTAAAATAATCATATAACATCCCAATTAAAGCCTTAATGTAACATTACGCGACAAGCTTAATGACATAGCAAGGCACGATTTTTGTTTATTGTGCATCCTTTGACAATTACAATTATTGTCGGCGACATTGACCAATTGTATACTGAAATTAAATGGTTATGTATAGGGCATCGCCAGAACAAAACCGAAAGTACCGATCAACATTTTCATACTTATTATCGGGCAAAAAGTTACTCTGTCGACACTTGAGTGTCCTAATGTGGAAGGATACGCATGTTAAAATGGCGTCCGAAAAGTCAATCTATAAAAAAAAATATTGAGGCGCATTTCGGTTTTCAGGAACGTTACGCCTATACCTTCATCGCAACAGATAAGTGTGATGTTTCATGCAAATAAAGGTAAAAATACGAGTTTTTTTCGCGTTTCGTAAAAATAACTTCATAGTTGGCACTTTAAATATATTGATTCTGGCCAGTAACTTTATTTTTTATTCACCGAAATGGGTGTTCCGTTTTCAAATGCGCAGTGCGCTAAGATAAGACATTGGCCATGTCTTATCTTTTTTTTACCAAATTTGTTTCTATTACATAGGTACTTTTTGAACTTCATGCTGGCCGGAATAATTCATTTTCATAGCCAATGTTTTTATTCAAAATTCGAATGTTGGCGGTTACCAAACTTTTTTAGTCACCAAGATGGCGGATATTCTATGTAAATTCGAGGTGCCTCATACTCATCGCTTTGAATTGACTCGTGTCTTTCAGTCTTCTTTCTTGTCTTGTTCGGTCTTCAACTTCTCCGCGGCGGAGGGGGGACGCTCTGGTTCACCTTCTAAACCTGTTGATAAAAAACAATTATTTGCTAAGTAGATACTTCATTAAAGTGGCTTTGGTAAATTTAGCTTTGATTTAAAATACATAATAAGAGAAGTTTTAAATAGAGAAATATAGAACGAATGAATAATGTCTTTCCGCTCTTTACAGCAGAGACCATTTTTTGTAAAAATCAGTGTACCACCTCTTTCAGCAAACTTTCTATTCACGCAGCTCATCATCATCAACGTCAGCTTTCCACGACCCACTGCTGGGTATAAGCCTCCTTTTGTCAGCGCCATTCTTCCCTATCATGAAGCTGGGGTGTATACGCTCCACGCGTTCCGACCACTGATCCACCACGACTATAACCAGTACATACCAGCACCGCTGCCGATGTCAGATATTTCGTTCTTCTTGTCTTCTTCGCTGTCACTTCCAGAACTGGCGATAGAAGAGTCATCGCCTAAAATTTAAAAAAGATATAAGGTCAATAGTTTGGCATTAATTTCATTTGTAAAGCTTAAACAATAGGGATTTACTCGTATAATCGGCGAGCTCCGTGGCGCAGTGGTTAACCCGCCAGCCTGCGACACGAGGGTGCCCGGGTTCGATCTCCGGTCAGGTCAAGATGGAAAATTATCTTTTTCAGATTGGCCTGGGTCTTGGATGTTTATCTATATATGTATTTGTTATAAAATATAGTATCGTTGAGTTAGTATCCCATAACACAAGTCTCGAACTTACTTTGGGGTTAGCTCAATCTGTGTGATTTGTCCCTATTTTATTTATTTATATAAAGAAAACCCTGCGCGATCCTTGCAGGGGTGATTCAGCCCGTCGATATGAACAACTTCTCCTATGGGATCAATGCTGGGAACTCAACATTTTTTTGGACGTTCCCATACAAATTGACCGGGCGGCCGAAAATTTTGTTTTAGTTCCCAGCTTTGCTCCCATAGAAAAAGTTGTTCATATCGACTGGCTGAATCACCCCTAGGGATCGGACAGGATTTTCTTTTTATATTGTATATGCATATAATTCAGCTTGCCGCAATACGCGCAGATGTATGACACATAGTCGTGTTATTTCTATCTCTTTCTCAGTAAGAGGAATCTATAAATAACTCACCAGTCATAGATAGCCTCTGCGGGGCAGGCAGAGCCTTCACCATCGCTAGCCGGGGGGCGGCGGGGCGTTGCTTTCTAGCGGGATTCAGCTTGCCGCAATACGCGCAGATGTATGACACAAGTCGTGTTATCTCTATCTCTTTCTCAGTAAGAGGAATCTATAAATAACTCACCAGTCATAGATAGCCTCTGCGGGGCAGGCAGAGCCTTCACCATCGCTAGCCGGGGGGCGGCGGGGCGTTGCTTTCTAGCGGGATTCAGCTTGCCGCAATACGCGCAGATGTATGACACAAGTCGTGTTATCTCTATCTCTTTCTTTCTCTCTCTCTCCCTCCCTCTCTCTCTCTCTCTCTCAGTAAGAGGAGTCTATAAATAACTCACCAGTCATAGATAGCCTCTGCGGGGCAGGCAGAGCCCTCACCATCGCTAGCCGGGGGGCGGCGGGGCGTTGCTTCCTAGCGGGATTCAGCTTGCCGCAATACGCGCAGATGTATGAGACATAGTCGAATTCCTCGACCATGGCCATTCCTGGTGAACAACAATACAATGAATATGAAGATGAAGAACCGACTTCAATTAAACTACTGAGCCGATTTTGATGAAATTTGACTGGGACTAATAGGTAGGAAAAAAGAATTTCCAATCTCGGTCTAGTAATTAGGGAACATGCATAAAAAGTTTCCGATGAATTAACCTTCTTTCAGTCGATTAAAAATAGTAAGGCATATGTTATAGCGTGATCGACGCGGGCAGAGCCGCGGGCGAAAGCTAATCCTTACTAATATTATAAATGCGAAAGTGAGTTTGTTTGTTATTACGCTTTCACGCCGTAACTACAGAACCGATCATCATGAAATTTTGCATACAAGTTCTCTGGAGTACGGAGAAGGACGTAGGCTACCTTTTATCTCGAAAAAAAGTACTATTCCCGAGGGATCGACATTGACGCGGGCGCAGCCGCGGGTGAAAGCTAATTTATTATAAACGAATCTCCACTGTAAAGCTTTTTAAGACAAATCAAATGAGCCTAAACACAATTGGTATACCTTGTTTGGTTTAAGAGTTTCTACAGCCTTCCGACACCATGATCAGACCAGCGCAACGATTCCATAATACTGTATTGTCATCCGATTCACACATGCATGCAAAAGTTCAGCTCAATCGGTAACCGGGAAGTGAATCAAATTTAACTTGCAAGATTTGATTACAGACTTACATCGGGACAGGTGAAACTAAACAATTGTTTTTTATGTTATAGGACGGCAAACGAGCAAGCGAGTCACCTGATGGTAAGCGACCACCACTGCCCATGGACAACTGCAACACCAGGGTGTAACGGGAGCGTTGCTGGCCTTTCAAGGAGTTGGGGAAAGGACATGGGGGGAGGAATTGGGGGAAGGATGGGCCTCCGGCTCCCTCACTCACCGACCGAAGCATAGAAGCGGTAAAGCTCATACTCAAACGTCGATTTTCTGTGAGAGTGTGGTACTTCCCCGGCCCATTCATGCTACTAGCAAAAATGAATTTTGCCGGTAGCGTGGCCCTACCACGACTAAAAAATATGGAACTTATGTGTACTAACCGTTATGCGAGCAGCATTCCGTGCATATGAGTGCCATGCGATGGTTGGGGCCATCCTTCAGTAAATAGTCGACCACTTTGTCCAGCGCTGAGCGGTTCTTGTCCATAAGCGGCCGCGGGAGCTGGTCTGACTGTAACAACAGTACATTGTGACACAAGGGCCTAAAATAATACTTTTTGGTGAGGCTAATATTCTGAATCCAGAGACAAATGAATCCTAACTCATATTATAAATGCGAAAGTGAGTTTGTTTGTTACGCTTTCACGTTGTAACTACTGAAATTTTGCATATACGTTACGGGACGGAGGGAAGGAAGGAAGGACATAGCCCCTATATATTTATTTATTACTAGCTTTCGCCCACGGCTCCGCCCGCGTCAATGTCGATCCCTCGGGAACAGTACTTTTTCCCAGGATAAAAGGTAGCCTATGTCCTTCTCCGTACTCCAGAAAACTTGTATGCGAAATTTCATGATGATCGGTTCAGTAGTTACGGCGTGAAAGCGTAACAAACAAACAAACTCACTGTCGCATTTATAGTATTAGTTAGGATTTCGGCTTCTTATGTATATAATATACAGCGTGTAACTTAATCAACGACGTTCCCGTGAAGGGGTGTCTCAGCCCGTCAAAATGAACAACTTTTCCTATGGGACCAATGCTGGGAACTCATTTTTTTGACATTTTCAAACTAATTGCCTCACAGGCCGAAACAATTTTGTATGAAAATGTATTTTTTTTAGTTCCTAGCATTGGTCCCATAGGAAAAGTTGTTCATTTGACATAGGTATAACTTAAGAACGGATGAACAGATTTTTATAATCTTTGCTTTATTGGTTTTATTATCACTCCGAATAGCAGAATAACTATTAAATATAAGAAATATTTACGAAATAAATGACGGCAAGAAGTTTGCTGGGACAATTAATTAAATATAAAACAGGGGGGAGGCTGGAGGAGGGTCAGACTGTTCTTTTTTTTAACAAAAGAGTGACCAAAAACTGGCAAGAATCGTCTAACATAATAAATGAATGGCGGCTTACACAGAACTTTTATATGAAACCGAATGCAACGCAAAGTGCGTCATAGTATAATTTTCCGCGATAATCATTTTCTACGCATGAAATTATGTATAGTAGATTATCAATACTATTCCTAACTAATATTATAAATGCGAAAGTGAGTTTGTTTGTTTGTTACACTTTCACGCCGTAACTACTGAACCAATCATCATGAAATTTTGCATACAAGTTCTCTGGAGTAGGGAAAAGGACATAGGCTACCTTTTATCCCGGGAAAACGTACTATTCCCGAGAGAGCGACATTAACGCGGGCGGAGCCGCGGGCGAAAGCTAGTACTAATAATAAATCTGTAAGGATTGGTCATGGAGTAAGTTACTTTGTTTTCGGAAATATCGTGTTTATAAGCTCTACAGTGTGATTTTGAACCCCTAGCTTTACTGAAATCTGGGAATCAGAATCCCTAATGGAATACAGAATTGTAAGAAAAAAAGGTAAAAAACGAAAAAAAATTAACCTTTCATAGAAATTCGATCGGCGACTTTGTTTTTTACCTTTTTTTCTTTCAATTCTGTATTTCATTAGGGATTCGGATTCCCAGATTTCAATAAAGCTAGGGGGTTCAAAATCACGTTGTATACATGATGTTAAAACTAAATTGAGGATTTTTAGTTTTTTTTTCTTTTGTATGTATGTTATGGAGAACTCTTAAACGAATTAACTGAATGTTATGAAACTTGGTTAAATATACATTTAGGCGTACAGGACAGAGGATAGGCTACTTATTTTTTTTCTCCTGTCATGATAAGTCGTAGCCCCCATACAAACATAACATAAAACGTACGCGAACAAAGTCGCGGGCACTGCTAGTTATTACATAAATGCGTAGTAAAACACTCATGGAATCAAATTACTATGCATATTTCAAATTGTACTTACACCTGAATAAATACGCGTGTATGCTGGTCTAGTATACATATTATTTTGGCTAGTGTGGTCATACGCCTCCGTGGCGCAATTGGTTAGCGCGTTCGGCTGTTAACCGAAAGGTTGGTGGTTCGAGCCCACCCGGGGGCGACCATGTTTTTGACACAAGGTTAGCGAAAATAAAAATTAAAAAAAAATCCCTGAGTACCTGGTGAAATTGTTATCGTTTTGAACTCTTAATGGGGTGACTCAGACCATCAAAATGAACAACTTTTTCTATGGGTTACAATTCTGGGAACTCAAAAAAGAATTCGACGTTCCCATACAAACTGGCAGGGCGGCGGGTCTCTTTTGTATGGAATATACGAAATATTTTTTGAGTTCCCAGCATTGGTCCCATAGAAAAAGTTGTTCATATTGATAGTCTGAGTCACCCCTTTAAGGGTCCAAAACGATCAAAATTTCACCGTGTATAATATGACACAACCCGAGAACACATTTTGGACACGGAAGAAAATTTCATTCAAAATTTCATCCCTACCTGGATACTTGGAACTATCGTACGTTTTAGCAGAAACTTCGTGGTCTAATGGTTAAGGCGTTTGCCTGTTGACCTGGGGGTCGTGGGTTCGATTCCCACCGGAAGCATACTTTGTTTAGTTGTTTCCAGTTTGGTTAGGACATTGCAGGCTTGAATCACCTGATTGTCTGATAATAAAGATGATTCCGTGCTTCGGAAGGCACGTCAAGCCGGTAGTCCTGACTGCCATCTGCCATGGTAGTCGTTAAAGGAACCACGTCAGAGGCCGAGGAGGCGGTTTCGAAGAACTCTGACACCAGGGTGTGCATGGTCGATTGACCGTGTCACCTACTCGAAATGATGATGAGCACAAACTTCCTGCCACGACGGAACTGTGGAATGAACTGCCTGCGACGGTATTCCGGCATCATACGATATTGGAACCTTCAAAAAACGAGTCTTTGTTTTCATAAAAGGCCGGCAACGCTCTTACACCCTTGGTGTTGCAGTTGTCTATGGGCAACGATGATCGCTTACCATCAGGTGACCCGCTTGCTCGTTTGCCGCCGTAAGTCATAAAAAAATATAGTCATCCCAACGGACCCTGTGGGGACAGAGTCATGGGGTCCGCTGAGAATTAATCATTCATCAGATCAAATAAAAAAATAACTTTGCTAAGTAGTCTATAATCTAACTTTTCATTACTGCACATTTAATGAATTGAGAGAATGTTTGCAAAATTATCATCATCAGGTCTTTTTAGTCTCCACTGCAGGAGCATGACCCTCTCTGTACTACCGGAGCCATACTTGGCCAGAGCAGATAGAGGATTTGGCCTACACTCTCCTTGCTGGCCAGACGGGTTGGAGAGGTCTCATTAAGTCCTAAGTCGCCTCTTACGAACTCCATGAGAAGAATTGGAGTGGTCCCATTTTACTCTTCCGGTAACCAAACGGCTAAACAATGAATAAAAAACTTGAAGTAATATACAAGCGAAGTAAATTTTTAATATGTTTTAGAAGTAAAATAAATAAATGATTTGTGGCGCCAGTTGACTTATGTAAGCCTCTTAAATAATTGTTCTCTTTTTCATCTGAACAAACAAGAACGTGTTAGTCTAGTAAGAATATATTTCGCCACACTGCTCATCTGCCTCCGTGGCGCAATTGGTTAGCGCGTTCGGCTGTTAACCGAAAGGTTGGTGGTTCGAGCCCACCCGGGGGCGACCTAATTTTTAATGTACCAAAATTACACAGTAATATGAATTTGTCATTTTCTACAGTTTCCTGTACCAACTGACAAAAAAAAATCACATATTTGTCATATTTTTTTTTTCATATTTATTTTACAGCATTTGGCTTTCTATGCCTTTTAGCCTTTCATATTTTTCTACGTGTTATCAACGAAATGGTAGTGTGTTATTCATTTCGTTGATTCAATGGAGCGTCAATTCCCACAAATACACTGGTTTGATCATAGACGCAGTAGCAGTAAGGCGAGCGACCACCAGCCCGCTATGTGAATCTTACTACAGCCGCATCATGTCATTTTATTTTGGTTATTCCACACATTGTTCATAAACATGGGCATTTATAACACCAAATTACACCGATTTCACATTGTAAAGTCCACTAGAACCAGTGACGTGCACAGACATTTATCATAGGGTAGACATAATTATAAAACTTACCTTACAAACATACCACCTATATACCTTACCTTACTATACGGCTAGTTATCTACAACTCGTTTAATATTATGATAGTCTTTCGATCTTCGACCGCAAAAGTATTCAAAACAAGCGAAAGATAAGAGATATGATTACAACCTGCGAGCCACGTACACGTAAGGTTTAAGATTAAACGTGGATTAAACTTTAGAATAACTAACCATAACTAACCGGTTAGGTACTTGATTTGTTCTTTTGCGTGTTCACAAAACAATTTATATTTCGATTTCGGCATGCAAACACTAAGCGACACAACTTTCACATGAAAATATTTTTGTCACAAATAAAATTTAACTGATAAAGCATTTAATTTTTAAATAAAACTTTAATCTTGGATTGTTATTAAACACGTTAATCAATGACATTTACATAAGTATGAATAATATCTATAATGACATTGAAAGGTGAAGTTGACATTAATATCGCGCGCGGCAGCCAATAGAAACCTCGGAGACAGTGTCTCAAATTCACACACACAGCGCCAATTTGCTTTGCATGCGTGAGCTGATGAAAGATGTTTACTTGTACTACTACAAAAGCGATTTCCTATCGGTGTATAATAATTTTCTATGTGTGCGTGAAAAGTCAGACCTTTGAAATTTTGTCTTACGCGGCTTACGCGTATAGATACTGCTTGGCGCGGGCACGCGCGGACAGCGACCGCAGCACCGTACTTGATCAAAATCGACTATAAAGTATTTGCTAGCTGAATTTTGCAGGCGCACCGAATATAATTACTTTTTTGTAAGAAAAAAAATTGTATTTATTTAGCGACTGCAGGGTAGACATTGTCTAATAGTCTATATGGACTGCACGTCACTGACTAGAAGCAATTTGGAAAACAATCCAAAACAAAAGCCGTGCAGTGCGCCGAAATTCCCGCCAAAAACTCATATTATTTTTTTTACTAAATGTTTGATTAGGCATTTGTCTCCCATCTCACCTGATGGTAAGTGACGATTAAGACGAGGATGTTACATGCCTATCCAAGAGATACCCATTTATTCTACTTTTGAATGTGCCGGGACTGTACTTGTACTTTATTTACGTCATCATATGCGAAATATTTTTTATACATTACTGCTCGGCTATAAAAATCTGTAAGGGAATTTTTAGTAGATTGTTGCACTGAGCAGAAAGTTATTATTGTATCGAGTGCTTATTTGGAGCCCGAGCGTTAGCAATAGTGCAATATTTTGCATAATCTGCTTTTCTTTCAACTACCACAAGAAAAGTATGTGAAAAAAAAACTGAAGAGAAATTACAATCAGTGAAAATTAGTTGTATACATTCCCGCCTTTTTTAGGGTTCCGTACCCAAAGAGGTAAAAACGGGACCCTATTAATTTCGCTCCGCTGTCCGTCTGTCTGCCTACTATTGTATTAATGACTATCTAACAGATAAAACTCCATGGAAGTAATACAATCAATAAATTGTTAATCAGTATACATCAGTAATTAATGTAAAATAATTCAATTTGTTATAAATATGTGAAAGCGTCGCCTTTCAGGCACGTAGGGACCAATACTGGACTGAGTTTCTTTCGGCGTATTCTTCTCAGCAGTGGTCGTTCTGAAACGCTAGTAGCTTATCGATTTTGCAAATATTAAAAATAATAATATGACATTCAGAAAGAGATACATGATATCAAAATTTTAATAAAATTCTATTTCATTTCATTTCTGTCTGTCCGTCTGTCACCAGGCTGTATCTCATGAACCGTGATAGCTAGACAGTTGAAATTTGCACAGATGATGTATTTCTGTTGCCACTATATGAAAAGATACAAAAAAATAGAATAAAATAAATATTTAAGAGGGCTCCCATACAACAAACGTGATAATTTTGCTTGTTATTACTCGATATTGATAACGGCAACAGGTAGAAGCTTGAAATATTCACAAAATATTTAGTTATATATTCACTTTAAAAATAAATAGTTAAATAAAAATAAAAATAATATTTAAGTGGGGCTCCCATACAACAGACATGATTTTTTTGCCGTTTTTTATAAATAACGGTACGGAACTCTTAGTGCGCACTTGGCCGGGTTTTTATCATTATTATTTATATACTAAAATTAGAATCATTGACTTTTTTCTAATTATATTTTAATGTGTTTTTACCGTGCGGACATACATTTCTTTATCGTTTATTATTATTCAACTTCTATATATTATTGAATAAAGCATGAACTTTGAACTGCATGCAAATAAAGCATGATTTGCATGTTAATTGTTGGCGCAACGCGCTTGTTCAATTGAAACTAGACATAAGTGCTCTTTGTCATAACATGTATTTCTACCGTTTGCCTGCAAATAAATTTATTTCATTTCAATTTCATTTTACTCCGTGGCGCAGCGGTCAACACTCCAGCCTGCGACACGAGAGTGCCCGGGTTCGATCCCCGGCCAGGTCAAGATGGAAAATGATCTTTTTCAAATTGGCTTGGGTCTTGGATGTGTATCTATATATGTATTTGTTATAAAATATAGTATCGTTGAGTTAGTATCCCATAATACAAGTCTCGAACTTACTTTGGGGCTAGCTCAATCTGTGTGATTTGTCCGTATATATTTATTTATTATTTATATACTTTATTTTCATTTCAACTTTGTTCCCACGCGTGTAATAATTGTAGATTGTTGCACCAAGCAGAAAGTGAATTATTCGTGCTTTTTAGAGCCCTCGCTGGCGCTCGGGCTCCAAATAAGCACTCAGTGCAATATAAATTACTTAATGCGAGGTGCATAATCTTCTTATCTTTAAATAAGTATGTGCAAAATAAACTGGAGATAAATTACAATTAGTAAAAATTTGTTGTTTACATTCTTTATTTTTTCTTTATGGCCAGAATTTTTTTTAGGCCCATCAATACACACTTCACTTCGCACGCTAGCTGTATAACTTTATACGGCCGGCATTTGGCCTACCTTTTTTGTTACCTACATGTGACACCTATATGGTCCCAAGATTTCAAAAGAAAACTAAACAGTGCAGTAAAGGATTTCCTTACATTTTTTCTCCTCTAGAGCAGCAAAGTTCCGCTTTGTGCTGGATATGTAGTGCAGTTATAATAGATTGCAGCGTAGTTATGTATTATGGTTCGAGTAGCTAAGGTGTGGAATGAACTACTTGCGTCTATATTCTCAGACAAGTACAGCCCCGGGACATTCAAAAGTAGAATAAATCGCTCCGTCGGTATACGGCAGAATTGATTGGGCAGATTCGGCGTTGGGCAGAATTGTTTATGGCAGAAAATGTACACACAAACGAAAAATTTTGATATGTAAAGAATCAATTTTATCAGGTTCAGTATCTTTTGAATAGGCATGTAACATCCTCGTCTTCATCGTCACTTACCATCAGGTGAGATGGGAGACAAATGCCTACTTCAATACTTAGTAAAAAAAAGTTGGAAGAATAAAGCTTTTCCGAAACCTTACTTAACAGTAACGCGGCTAGTGAGCTAAAATACGCCCTCATTGAATTAAAACGCCATGTTGTATCTTACCCTGAGCCGTGGTCCTTTGAAACCAGCAGGATTGTTCAATGCCACGATATTCATGTTATTGCTGATTGGTGTCGACGTATGCATGGCGGCTATTTGTCGCTGCCTCAACTGCCCCGGTGTCGCTGTAAAGATAAAGATACCTTTAGTAGATAGATAGATTTAGTCGTGGTAGAGCCACGCTACCGGCAAAATGAATTGGCTAGTTTCCTGGGTCAAAGTAAAAACATCAATATTAGTCCGTCAGTTAGATAATCAAAAAATATTGGACACGTATTTTTTCTTTTGTCAAATAAACAATAAATGATAAAGCGCTTTAAAGTTTATGAGTATGGGGGCTCGTGACGTCAAAGCTTGCTAAAAAGTGTAGCAAACTATGACGTCACACGGAACTTCAAAGGGCTTATCTTTATATTTTTTTGTTTAATCGTCAAAAGAAAAAATACGTATCCAATAGTTTTTAATTATTTAACTGACAGACTAATTATATTATTTTAGGAAACTAGCCTATTGTCAGTAGCATGAATGGGCCGACTCGTCCGGGGAAGTACCACACTCTCACAGAAAATCGACGTCTGAGTAGAAGCTTTACCGCTTCTATGCTTCGTTCAGTGAGTGAGAGAGCCGGAGGCCCATCCTTCCCCCTCCCCTCCTTATTTCCTTCCCCCAACTCCTTGAAAGGCCGGAAACGCACCTGTCACTCCTTGGTGTTGCAGTTGTCCATGGGCAGCGGTGATCACTTACCATCAGGTGACCCGCTAGCTCGTTTGCCGTCCTATAACATAAAAAAATAATACCTGTTAGAACATTGATTTTCAAAGTGGGGGGGGCGCGACTCACTAAGGAGACGCGATGATGTACAGTTATGTTTTGTTGAGCTCCGTGGCGTGTTTTATTAAATTCAGAACGATCTACGCTCTACCATTTGAGCTACCGCGCTTCAAACCTTGGCGTCAAAAATCTCCGCCATACCGCATTCCCTATATACACAAAAGGCTTCCGTCAATTTGAATTTCATGAAAATTAAATAGATCATCATCATTTCGAGTAGGTGTCAGAGTTCTTCGGGACCGCCTCTCGGCCTCTGACGTGGTTGCTTTAACGACTACCAGATGGCAGCCGGGACCAACGGCTTAACGTTCCGAAGCACGGAATCATCACGGTGATTCAAGCCCACAATGTCCTAACCAAACTGGAAACAACTAAACAAACATGCTTCAATTCATTCGGCAGTTTAATTAAAGTCTGTTTGTTTTGTATGACAGATAATTGAAATTGGTGCGCAACTTGGGGACCCCTTTTTTACGCATAATTTGTTTTGTCCTAATATGCTTTGGCATACCGGTTTTAGCATAAATAATAGTTCTTACGCATAATTGTTATTTGTCATACGGGTAATTTGGCATAGTCATCATTTAGGATAATTTGTTTTGGGATAATGATGATTCGCATAATCTCCATAGACATAATAACTATGAGATTAATAGTGATTAGGTATAATATTTATAAAATACGGCAGAATAGGTTAGAAATCGCTTCCAGAAAAAGTAGGTTAGGTTATGTTTTTATGTTTAAATACAATTATGCTTTAGTAATGTTATGCCTAAATATGATTATGCTTATTATACATTATGCTTAAAGTAATTATGCGTATTCTGTTATGCGTAAGAACGTTATGCTTAAAAATCATTATGCCAGAATCAGTATGCCATGTTACATTATGACTTAAATTATGCTTATAGATAGGACTGCAACTTGCATATTTTATCATGTAAGTTAACCAAATTTGAAAGTCTCAAGGTCGCAAACAATATGCTTGAGTAATTTGATCTGCGAGGTATTTTTTGTTACACCACGTTACGGTGTCTTAATTTACATAATGCACATATCTTTGTTTCTTTGTTATGTTCATCTGATATTTGAATTATTATACTAGCTCCGTGGCGCAGCGGTCAACACGCCAGCCTGCGACACGGAGTGACCGGGTTCGATCCCCGGCCAGGTCAAGATGGAAAATGATCTTTTTCAGATTGGCCTGGGTCTTGGATGTGTATCTATATATGTATTTGTTATAAAATATAGTATCGTTGAGTTAGTATCCCATAACACAAGTCTCGAACTTACTTTGGGGCTAGCTCAATCTGTGTGATTTGTCCGTAATATTTATTTATTTATTATATGTCGGTTAAAAACACGGCTGCATCCTTATCCTTACTAATATTATAAATGCGAAAGTGAGTTTGTTTGTTTATTTGTTTGTTACGCTTTCACGTCGTAACTAATGAACCAATCATCATGAAATTTTGCATAAAAGTTCTCTGGAGTACGGATATGGACATAGGCTACCTTTTATCCCGGGAAAAAGGACTATTCCCGAGGGATCGACATTGATGCGGGCGGAGCCGAGGGCGAAAGCTAGTATGTATATATGTACGTTCAACGTTTGAAATGTAAGTTAAGCCTATAGGTATGAACAACCTTGACTAGAAAAAAAAAAAAATTGATATCTAATCCCTAAAATACCTCTAAAACGACACCCATGTCGAATTTCCATAGATAGTAGGGTCCGCCATCTTGGATTCCAAAATTGACATCATTTCTGCCATCTACATCTTAAAGTACCTACCTCGAAAACGATAGCTTTCTGTGTAGAACCAAAGTTGGATGCAGGCCGCTTCCAACCCATCGTATTGGATTTCTATACATATATCTATATCTCATATATTCAAAAAAACATTATCAGGGGATGAGTTAATTATAAGATTAGATTTTATACCCTTATTCAATTAAGGAAAAAAATATGGTGAAAAAATTTTGTCAGGGCGGGGCTTGAAGCCTTGAACCAGCGACCTAGATCTATGTACGACCTACGCTCTGCCTAGCTACCGCAAGATTCTAACCTCGGCGCCGAAATTCTCCACCATATCCCATTGCCCTTATACGTATAAGGCTTACGTCACCTAACACAACTACTCGACTTTAAGTGAAGTATTTGATTCAACTCATTTACATTGATATTTGAAAATCAACTATATGTAGGAAGCCATGCAATATTTTGGCATATTTTATTTATTAACTTAATAAGGGTATATCAAAATAGCATTGTGAATGCAAAAAAAAAACACTAATAAAAAATATTAGATTACTGACCTAAAACTTATAAATAGAAATGCAGGAACACGCTTGGACAAGAGAGAGAGAATTAGTTATTAACAAAGGATGCTAGAGCTACCTGGGAGTGGCGAGCTAGGATGATTACCGGGTACGTTGAGACTCGGCACGAACGGCTTTAGGGCTTTTGATTGCTCTTCTGGGGTCCCGTACTTGTCTAGGAGTTCCTTGGCTACCTGAAAACATAATTTAAAAGATTCATTCAAAAATCCCTCTAAAAATGGGCCAGTTTGCCCATTATTATGAAACTAGCTTTCGCCCGCGGCCCCGCCCGCGTTAATGTCGATCCCTCGGGAATAGTACTTTTCCCGGGATAAAAGGTAGCCTATGTCCTTCTCCGTACTCCAGAGAACTTGTATGCAAAATTTCATAATGATCGGTTCAGTAGTTACAGCGTGAAAGCGTAACAAACAAATAAACAAACAAACAAACAAACTCACTTTCGCATTTATAATCTTAGTTAGGATACTAGCTGTTACATGTTGTTCTGGGAGAAAAGAAAAAAGGAAAAATGTGCCAGCTGCTTCTCTTCCCGTGCAGATCTGAAAAAATCTTCGGAATCATGACGATACGCGATGCGGCTAGTAACCCATAACTATTTGATTTCGTTTTCCAACACGCCCCCCAACATACTAAATGCCAATGTGGTGAGTATGGCATCAATATCCCTTGAACCGAAATTATCTTTGGGAGAGGCCTTTGTCCAACAGTGGACTTCTTACTACTGTAATGATAATGATATTAATCAATAAAAAAGCTTGTAAAAATGTAAAATTATGAGACAGAACCAGGTATTCAGTACTTAGTAATTCTTTATCATCACATCATCTTAATGACCCAATTATTTTATTCGATTGATTTATATGTCATTTGTAAAGTTACTTAATACACAGAATAAATAAGAAAAAAAACTAGAATAAAAAAAATTACCCTATTATGACATCATCGAACTAACACAATATATAAATAAATATATACGGACAAATCACACAGATTGAGCTAGCCCCAAGGTAAGTTCGAGACTTGTGTTATGGGATACTAACTCAACGATACTATATTTTATAACAAATACATATATAGATAAACATCCAAGACCCAGGCCGATCTGAAAAAGATCATTTTCCATCTTGACCTGGCCGGGGATCGAACCCGGTCACTCCGTGTCGCAGGCTGGCGTGTTGACCGCTGCGCCACGGAGCTAATCGAACACAAGTAAGGCAAATTTTATCTCTACATGACTGTTGAGAAGTTCTTATTAGGAGTCAATCCTAAATATAAAAAATAAAAGTAAGAAAACTTTTAAAAACCGGCCAAGTGCGAGTCGGACTCGCGCATGAACAAACAAGTACCGTTATCTATAAAAACGGCAAAAATATCATGTCTGTTAAATGTGAGCCCCCCTTTAATATTAATTTTATATTTATTTTTAAAAAGAATATATATATATATATATATAACTCAATATTCTGTGAATATTTCAAGCGTCTACCTGTTGCCGTTATCAATATCAAGCAAAAACAAGCAAAAAAAATCACGTTTGTTGTATGGGAGTCCCCTTAAATATTAATTTTATTCTATTTTTTTGTATTTGTTGTTATAGTGGCAACATAAATTAATCATCTGTGAAAATTTCAACTGTCTAACTATTACGGTTCATGAGAAACAGCCTGGTGACAGACGGACAGACAGACTAAACGAGTATAGAAATCTTCAGCTCAATCGGTGGAAGATATCTGCTACAAAGTTGAGTTGCAAGATTCCACCCGAACAAACATAGTTACATACATACATTGCAAGTTAAATAATTATTTGTAAATTAATAGGTTATGTAACTGAACAAGAATGTAAAATTTCAACTGGGGTTACAGGAAGCGACTCTTATTATAGATTCGTGCAAGAGTAACAGTAAAATAAGTCTTAACTTACCTTATAAGTCTCTGTGTTCATGACCTCTTCGAGAATCTTCTTCTTCTCTTCTCGCATTTTACTCAGCTTCAGTCTGTTCTTCTCCATCGATCGCTTGTAGTACCACGATATGGACGAACGGAGGAATATAGCTCTGAAATTAACAGTGTTTAGGCAATTTAATATCCGCGAATGGTACATCGTCATCATCATCATCAGGCCTTTTTCAGTCTCCACTACAGGAGCACGACCCTCTCTATACTACTATAGCCATACTTGGCCAGGGCAGAGGACTTGGCCTACTGTCTTCACGCTGGCCGAAGGGTTGGAGAGGTCTCATAGATGTTTATAAGCTTTGTTTAGGTTGTATTTCCTAAGTCGTCTTCTACGACATCCACGGGAAGTCTTGGAGTGGTCCTATTCTACTCTGCCGGATACCACACGGCGTATAAGAATAGTACATATGTGTCATGAAAACGGAAACGGCAAACCACTCCATTTTTTACCAAAACTAGTTTAAATAAATGTTGATGAGGGTGGTACACAATAGGCTTTTTCCTAAAAAAATACCATTTAAAATATCGAAAAATATTATATACGTATTTTTTCTTTTTTCAATCAAACAAAAATTGATAAAGATATAGCCCGTTTAAGTTCCACGTGACGTCACTGACCGGTACACTTTTTACCGGCCTGTTGCGTCATGAGCCCCCGCTCCTGAATTTGATACGCTTTACCTTTATCATCTTTGCTTTGATTGAATAGAGAAAAAATACGCATATAATATTTTTCGATAATCTAGACGAACTAATTATTTTAAATGGTATTTTTTTAAGGAAACAAGCCTATTGCATATTAGGGAACAGTGGCGGTTAAAGGTCGGAATACACGTCCGACTTTGTCGTCCGACAATCTGACAGTGTTGCCATGTTAGGGATATGTCCTTAGACCTAGGGGAATTTGATTGTCTTTGGGTTTGTCTCTTTCCTTATCTTCGTAAACGTGAAGAAGATGAAGCCATACACGAAGATCTTTTCCAGTGTAAATCGTCGTGAAAGTTTCATTGCAGAATACAAAACCGTTCGTATTTGTAATGTACTAATATTTCTTTTTAATCAAAGTACTTAAGGGATATTAAGACGCTTTTTCATTGCAATGTCTCTAAAATCCACGGCTAAAATCTTAGAATTCTTTAATGCAGATTAAAGGAGTTTTTTATTTAAATTGCGAACTTAAAAAGCGCACTCAATCTGACGGTACAGTGGTAATGGAAAGACCGCGCGGAACACGCGGAACACGATTAAATTTGACAGTCATACCTGACAGCACATCTATACTAATAATATAATCTTACTAATATTATAAAGCTAAAGAGTTTGTTTGTTTGTTTGAACGCGCTAATCTCAGGAAGTACTGGTTCAAATTGGACAATTATTTTTGTTGGAAAGTCCATTTATTAAGGACGACTTTAGGCTATACATCACGCTGCGACCAATAGGAGCGATACATCAATAAAAAATGTTTTGAAAACGGGGGTAAATTATTTATCTATACTAATTAAAAAAAAACAATTAATCATAATAAAAGAAATTGCCGCGGACAGCTAGTTTAGGGATAAAAGACCGCAAGAAATAGGCGGTACACGATTAAATCTTACGACACAGTTCAGTAAATCAATAAAAATACTTACACAATAGGAAATACGACGAAAGGCGAAGCGTACATGAGCGAGTGCACCCAGTGCTGCCCCCTGCCGAAGTATACATAGTAGTAGAGCACCAGGAACAAAACGTACAGTCCCACGGAGTACGCATTCACGTAGCTGTTCAGTCGCCGCTTCGTCTCCTCCTTCGAGAGGCCATCCTGTTCAATGCTGCGGATCTTCGTTTCGAGGCTCTCGAGGATTTCGGCTGTCGTTTTCTTGCGCTGGAAAAAATTACAGAGCGGTCAAGAGCGCCATAAATTATTATATTCTATTAAAACGTTTATTCAGGAAATAGGCCATTGCAGGCACTTTTTCACATCAAATCACATTTTAAAGGATCTAATTTAGTGATATTTATAGTACTAACTAGCTTTCGCCCGCGGCTTCGCCCGCGTCAATGTCGATCCCTCGGGAATAGTTCTGTTTCCCGGGATAAAAGGTAGCCTGTCTTTCTCCGTACTCCAGAGAACTTGTATGCAAAATTTCATGATGATCGGTTCAGTAGTTACGGCGTGAAAGCATAACAAACAAATAAACAAACTCTCACTTTCGCATTTATATTATGTATAATAAGGATTATTGTGCAAGAGCTACAGATTACTAGCGTTTCGGAACCGACCACTGCAGAGAAGAAACGCCAAAAGCAACTCTTTTCAACAGTATTGGTCGCCTATTCGCATGTAGGGCTTTTTAATTTTATCATCTATCTTTATCATTTATCACATTCTTTTATTTCTTTTCTAATATTGATTACAATTTTTATTACATACATTATTATTTTTTGAACGTATTATGTTAGCGATCGAGTGTGCAATTATACAATATTTTAAACCGCAAAATGAAATTTGTATATACAACATTCGACATTCTTTGCCGTTTTTAGGGTTCCGTACCCAAAGGGTAAAAACGGGACCCTATTAATGTCGCTCCGCTGTCCGTCTGTCTGTCTGTCTGTCCGTCTGTCACCAGGCTGTATCTCATGAACCGTGATAGTTAGACAAATGAAATTTTCACAGATTATGTATTTCTGTTGCCGCTTTAACAACAAATACTAAGAAATAGAATAAAATAAATATTTAAGGGGGCTACCATACAACAAACGTGATTTTTTTTGCTTGTTCTTGCTCGATATTCATAACGGCAACAGGTAGACGCTTGAAATATTCACAGAATACTTAGTTATATATTCACTTTAAATATAAAATATTAAATTAAAATAAATTTAATATTAAAGGGGGGCCATGCAACAGTCATGATTTTTTCGCCGTTTTTATAGATAACTGTACAGAACCCTTCGTGCGCGAGTCCGACTCGCACTTGGCCGGTTTTATAATATTAGTATAGATTAAGTAAACAGACGGTAAGCCGCATAAAACCTTGTACGGTCCATGAATGAGTGGTTGCGGTTACGCTCGTGCTATTTAGTTCTAAGCTCGAGTCGCTCAAAATACGGAGGAGCTCGAGAAATTTTTGTACAACTTGTTGACCCATCCCAGTAGAGCGCACCCGGTATTGCTTTACATGCGTAAGCGCAATAATGCGCACGACAATTGTGCCATCGCGCAGCTTAAAAATATCTTCTATGCTGGTCTGGGAGTAAAGAAAAAAACCGGCCTAGTGCGAGTCTGACTCGCGCACTAAGGGTTCCTTCGGTACCATTATCTTTAATAGGTTTAAAATTAATAAAACTATTTTTATTATATGATGTAACTTAAAATTAATGCTTTTCACAATTTTTCCTTTATCTGTGCTATAAGACGTTGCTTTATACCAAATTTCAAGATTCCGATTTACGGGAAGTACCTTGTAGGTTTTGATTCCCTTGCGATTGCACAAAATTTGCGGCAAGAACGGCTGTATCTTTTGATTGCGTTGGTTTAGAAGTTTGTTTTTTCACAGCACTCAAGGGACAGTAGATCTAAATATTTGATAAGAATTTCAGCTACCTTCACGCGTACCTGAGAAAAAAGGTTCTTGACACACCGACAGACAGACAGACGGACAACAAAGTGGTTCTATAAGGGTTCCGTCTTTTCCTTTTAAGGTACGGAACCCTACAATCGTAGAATATACTAGCTGCCTCTCTTCACGCGCAGATCGTAATAGCCGATCGAGGAATGGACGCAAAACTGACGAGTCATGTAAGTAGGCGATGCGGGTAGCAACCCATCACTATTTTGAGCCCGTTTTCCATTTAACGTGTAAATACTAAACGTGGGCTGTGTCTACCCCGCATGGGAAAAAGACGTGATACTATGTATGTATGTGTGTAGATTTCTTCTTCTTTGTCCTACCCTTTTCCCATTATTTGAGGTCGGGTCTCCTAACTCTTCTGCGCCAGGTTAATCTATCCTGAATTGTCTTTTCGGGCAAATGGGCTTCTTTGAGGTCTCTTTGTATTTTAGACCACCAGGTTAATGGCGGGCGGCCTCTACCTTTTTTCTTCTCAGGCAGATCTAGTGCAATCTGTACCACATGGTCTTTATTTCTTCTTTTAACATGTCCGTACCATTTAGTATGTGTGTAGATTTGTTAAACCATATTTCTATCTTCACTATGACTAGCTATATATGTAATATTATAGAGAAATGTCTGAAGCCTCGTTTTTGAAAGTACCGTAAGTAGGGCAGAACGTGCCATTTCAACACTGTTATTCCAAAGCAGTAAGGTTGAGTTTTGCTCGTCGCGCCTGAGATGAAAGTCAAGAACCTTTCTCTATCTATTCAATAGCGATTTGTCTCAGTCGCGAATGAATTTCGCCATTTTGGTTCCGACGCTGAAATCGTTTAAGAAAAGAGGCAGTTTGATTTTGATAAGTGATTTCCAGGTACCATAGGAATGTTGCCGGCCTAATTGCTAACTTATTGTACAACGTTTTGATGCTCACTTCAACGTCCATTACGAATTATATATCTTAAACAAAAGTTGTCAATTATACGAAATCTGCAATGTATTTTAAAGGGTTACCTATCATAAAATAAATAAAGGCGAATAGGTTTTGGACCAATTTCAATATACCGAAAATGTTTCGTAATTTTTTATTTTCTATATTTTCATTTGACCGATAATTCAATTGATATATAGCTAAAATTCCGATTTTCGATTTTAATTTCTTTTAGCCATTTTCAGGCAGCTGTTCGTTTCTGATAGTGATTTGTTTTCTGGTTGGGTCGCAGTTCTAACCCAACCTAACATACTTTTCTGGTAGCAACGCGTTTCTGATGGCATTTCGTTTTTTTGATGGAGTCTCAGTTCTCACTCAAACTAACCTACTTTTCTGGTAGCAGCTAGTTTTTATTGGCGTTTCGTTTTCTGGTGGGGTCGCAGTTCTAACCCAATCTTATCTAATTTTTTGGTAACAACGGATGCAGCAGTATTTACCAGGGTTGCATGCATCAACTATTGGTGGCGGGCGGGCATGAAGGGACTAATAGTAGTGGGTGGGCGCTAGCCAGCAATAGTTTGCATGAACTAACTGGTAGCTGAAGAAAATTATCTCAAAGTAAATGTAGCTTTTGCCGTGTGGTATCCGGCAGAGTAGAATAGGACCACTCCAAGTCTTCGTGGATGTCGTAGAAGGCGACTTAGAAAATACAAGCAAACAAAGCTTGTTTATAAGCTTTGTTTAGCTTATATCTGTGAGACCTCTCCATCCCGTCTGGCCAGCGAGGAGAGTGTAGGCCAAGTCCTCTGGCTGCTCTAGCCATGTATGGCTCTAGTAGTACAGAGAGGGTCGTGCTCCTGTAGTGGAGACTAAAGAGGACCTGATGATGATGATTGATGATAATGATGAAATGTAGCTTGACTTCCGCAAAGTAACACCTGAATCCATTATGCATTTAAAGATCTAAGCATACATAGGGACAGACAGACAGCGGGAAGCGACTTTCTTTTATACTATGTAATTATTATGATTAGATAGACATTTCGATCAAATATAATGCGCACCGGCAAAACAGCGCCCTCATCGAGTTTCGGAGCTGTTTTGTCCACAGTTTCAATAAACCGCGCTAGCACTCACACGTCTCGCGATGACGAAGGTCAGTGAAAAGATGCAGATACTACGCGTCATAACTGAAAAAGAAAGATGGAGTGTCATATTTTCAGTATGTACCATTTTTGATGTTGTTTGTAAGTATGCATGATGTTTTGACTCAGGGACATTATTTAGGCTTAATTTTGTATGAGACTGTGTATCTACCATTACATTTGATCGAAGTATAGTCTATATATATATATATGTCGGAAACGGATGGACCAAAGCGCCATCTGTCGTCATATTTTCCTATTAATGCGAGACGCCAGCGCCCCACCCGGCGGCGTTGACAGAGTCTACGACGTAATGGGCGGACAAGTGTCGTTCAGTTCGATTGCGTCCGCCGCCAAGTGAACACGTGTAGAAACTGTCGCGTATCGCATTGTTTGTTGATTTGTGTTTTATTGAAATTATTCATAGTGTTCGTGAAGTAAATACTTTCATTGTTTTAAATCAACGTTTGTTTCAATTACCAACACTTCCCGGTATAACGCCCGCTCCTGAACGATAAAGATAGCTGAGCTCGGACCACCTTCTCCGTAATCAGATGTGGGATCAGTGTTGGTAGAATCGCCGAATAAAAACGAAAGTGAAAGTGACCGTTGGCGTACTTTATTTGAATAACAAAATGCAAATATGCGAGCACTTATCGAAGCTTTGCAAGCGCCGATTATGACTAACAAAGTGGTGCTACCCGCATTCGACCCCGATAAAGCAGATGTGGACGTAAGATCGTGGTGCGCGACAGCAGATTTGTGTTTCGCCGAGAATCTATTGTGTGGCGGTCAACTTGTTGTTGCAGTCAGCAAGGCGTTTAAGGGCGCGGCATCGACGTGGCTATCACAAATAGCATACCATGGTATGACGTGGAGCGAGTTTAAGGTACTGTTTACTACCAGATTTGTTACTACTGAGACTTGCGCGGAATTAAATTAATCTCAATGTTGACAAACCCAATAAAAAAGAGACATTATCCGCTACGCGAGTCGTTTGATGACGTCGTTGACCAACCGCTAGAAGGATGCAGATAAAGAACAGATCGCAATAGTTACCGTACTAGCCCATATTTCGCAATTTGATACGAGGTTACAACGATTGGCATTTACCACCGATATTAATTCAAGGGAAAAATTGCAAAAAGAGTTGCACGCCTTCTCTCATTCGAAGTGTAAGCTAAGTGCTGGCGAAACGAACGGACCCGATGTTAAACGAGCCAAGACATCGTTACTGAAATGTTTTAATTGTGAAAACCTGAATGTCGAAACAAGCTTACGGATGGAAAAGGAAGGACAACTACGACAACACCGACCCAACCAGCGCAGCAGCAGACGACTAGGCCCCTCATGTGCTTCAAGTGTGGCAAGCCAGGACACATCGCGAGCAAGTGCAGCGGTGGAAGCAGCCAGGCAAGCAGTAGCAGCAGCCATAGTCCTGCACGCGCTGAGAGGCGCATAGATGTTTGCGTCATGCAGTCACCTTCAGGCGTACTACAGCATAACGGTAGGCAATATTGATTTTTTATGATTCTGGTGCTGAATGATGTAGTAGTTTTTGGGATTTGAAGTGGAAGCTGGCCAAATTAGACCTAATCGTAGGAAGATAGAGGCTCTAACTGCTCTACCCCCTCCCCAAACTGTGACCCAATTACGTCAATTTATCGGACTAGCGTCATACTTTCGTCAATTCGTGAAAGATTTTTCTAGTATAATGGCCCTTGTATCGTTTAAACTTCTCTTAAAGGTGGTAGAAAGTTTACTGTTGTAACGGATTGCAATTCCTTGAAATCATCCCAGAACAAACAAGACTTAACTCCTTGAGCTTACCGAGCTTATAGGTGGTGGGCATTCCTTCAGTCTTTGGAGTCAATATAGTTTATAGAGAAGGCAAAAGAATGTCCCATGTGGATTTCTTGTCTCGGAATCCCATACCTTCGGCTCGTTCACAACCATCAACTTTAGTTGTAGAGGAAAAGCGCATACATGTTACTGAGATATCTTCTTACTGGCTTCAGGCTGATCAACAGCGCGATGTAGAGATTTCTAAGATCGTTTCTGACTTACAGAGTGATCTTATTGATGAAGAAGTGGCCAAAACTTACGTTTTACGCGCAGGCGTTCTGTATCGTAAGATTCAGCGCAATGATAGAACCAAGTGTTTGCCGTATTTACCCCGGTCATTGAGATGGTCTGTCACTAACAAATTTTCACGACTCTCTTGTTCATCTTGGCGCTGACAAGACCAGTGAAAAGCTCTATGATTTTTATTGGTTTCCTGGCATGACCCAGTACGTTAGGAAGTTCGTCGACAATTGCGTCACTTGTAAAATTGCAAAGTCTCATTCAGGGAAGGTTCAAGCTGAACTTCACCCAATACCTAAAGTCTCGATCCCATGGCAAACAGTCCACATAGATGCCACCGGTAAATTAAGTGGGAAAAATGATAAAAAGGAGTATGTCTTCGTTCTTATTGATGCTTTTACAAAGTATGTCCTATTGTTTCACACGGCTAATATCGACTCTAAGTGTAGTATTCGAGCAGTAAATGGTAGCGTTGCACTTTTGGAGTACTCTTATTATTGCTGACCAAGGCAGATGCTTCGCTAGCAAAGAGTTCCGCGATTTTTGAGAAATCAAAAATATCGGATTGCATCTGATAGCAACGGGCTCTTCCAGGGCTAACGGCCAGGTATAGCGTATCATGAGCGTCTTGAAGTCTAAGTTAACTGCTGTAGAGACTAGCGCTGATAAAACGTGGCAGGATGCGTTAGATGAGGTACAATTAGCGATCAACTGTACCATTAACCGCGATACGAAAGCTTCTCCTCTTGAGCTGTTAATTGATGAGGTTGCAAGACCGTTGTCCCTTATGTGTAGTGATGTTGATACAGAAATTGATATCGAGGAAGTTCGTAAATCGGCATCTGAGAATATTCAGAAGTGTGCGCAGTATGACAAAACCCGATTTGATTGCACCAAAGCAACCATTAATAATTTCTCTGTTGGTGATTTTGTATTATTACAAAACGAGGAACGAACTAAAAAATCAAACTAAGTTAGATCCAAAATTCAAAGGTCCTTTTAAAGTTATTGAGGTACTGGAGGGAGATCGTTATAAGTTGAAGGCTTAGACTCTAATCGTACTTACAAGTTCGCGCATGATAGGCTGAGGAACCAGTAAGTCATGTATCAGTCGAGATTGAAGCAAATGATGATAATGAAGATGACATTCAAGCTTAATTAGCAGTGAGAACTCGAGTAAGGGGACTCTAGCGGCCGTAGTTAGTTCGACCGTACCAGTAGTTATTACGTAGTCGTAGCCCGATAGAAATCGGTGTCTCCTGGGGTTACCCAGGTAGTCCGTGGGTGCGCGGTGCGCGTTTGACTCTGGCGGAGGTCGTGGTCTAGCGAGACCATTCGTGTGTTAACAGGTGTCACACGGGCGATCCACTCGATGGATATGCAAACAGATCTGATCCATGCGCTGGATGTTTCTGTTCGGCTAGAGAGCCGTGGCGTTAGATGTCTTACTCGAGAGTTATTAGTGTTGAGAATTGACTGATGACTGTAGTACGTGACTCTGGTTATAGTATAGTGAAATATGTCCCATATCGTTTGATTAGGTTAGTTTGTCTAGAAATTCGATTTAAAACCTAGTTTAAAGATTTGTGGTTTCATTTGAAAAAAAAAAAGAAGAGAAATAATGGTGTGGTCAGAGATGACCGAGTGGAACAGAAACTCTCGTTGTTTGTTTTTGTTTACAGTATAACACCCGAGGACGTGTGCAAGCAGGATGGCCGTGTCGGAAACGGATGGACCAAAGCGCCATCTGTCGTCATATTTTCCTATTAATGCGAGACGCCAGCGCCCCACCCGGCGGCGTTGACAGAGTCTACGACGTAATGGGCGGACAAGTGTCGTTCAGTTCGATTGCGTCCGCCGCCAAGTGAACACGTGTAGAAACTGTCGCGTATCGCATTGTTTGTTGATTTGTGTTTTATTGAAATTATTCATAGTGTTCGTGAAGTAAATACTTTCATTGTTTTAAATCAACGTTTGTTTCAATTACCAACACTTCCCGGTATAACGCCCGCTCCTGAACGATAAAGATAGCTGAGCTCGGACCACCCTCTCCGTAATATATATATATATATATATATATATATATATAGATATCCCCATTAGACCGGCGGCCGGTGGCAGGACTTCCTACCTCATAAGATACCTGAATGAGACTAGTATGTAGTGAAAGTAGGTGCTTTGGAGGTGGGGGCCAGGTAGGGTTGCCACTCCCTAACCTGGAAGAACCATAAAAAAAAAGGTGTCGAAAACGTCAATTTTGGCCAAAAATTATCTCATCAGATACTCGAACGGGAGTTTGACGTAGTGAAAGATATCCTTATGGAGAGGTGAACCAGCTAAGGTTGCCTGCGGCAACCCTGGAAGAAGTCCAAGTTCAGCCACCCTGAAGGGGGCGATTTTTCATGGTAATTTATCTCATAAGATACCTCAATGAAACTAGTGCCCGATGTTAGTTCTGAGGGTCGGGACTGCGAATAAAATAGGTTACCTGCGGCAACCCTGGAAGAACCCATGTTCAGGCACGTTTAAAACGTGGAATTTGAAAATTAAAGTAATAAAAAAAATCTCGGAACCATATCCAAAAGCACTGCAGGATTACGATCGTAATATTATTTTTAACCGACTTAAAAAATATAGGTTTTCAATCCAATGTTCAATATATTCTCTAAAACTTTTAATTGCATTGTAACGAAAATTAATTGATGTTTTATATTATATTTGATTTAGTGTAAGTTCCATCAAAATCGGTTCAGTAGTTCACGCGATATAGGCTAATATGTATAACTGTGCCATTTTTTTTATCTCATATAGTACATGAATTAAACTAGTGCCCGATGTTAGCACTGACGATCTTGTATATGAATAAATAGGTTGCCAATCCGTAACCTGGAACAATCTAAGTTCGGGGATGAACTTGGATTCTTCCGGGTTACGGATTTATACGTGGAATTTGAAAATTAATCATTTAAAAAAGAAGTTGAAACCATATTTAATATATAATAATAGGCGAGATTACGATTGCGATGGTTCTTAATTGACTTCAAAAAAGTGAGGTTTTCTTTTCCATAACCTATTGGTTATGTTAATTATTTATATATAAACATTAAATATTTTTCCCGGTTCGCCCGGGCCACACATCGAATCACTCGTCTACAGTAGTCCAACAGCGTTTCCCTTAGTTGGTTATCTGCAAATGCTCTCAATGTATTTTCATGTGTAAACTCCATACCCAGTCGAAATCTTCTTCTTTTCGAATCAAAATGGTTATGTTTGCCTTCTATTATACAGTTTTTAGCCGTGTGGTTTTCGCTAGCCGTGTAGTTTCCGGCAGAGTAGAATAGGACCACTCCAAATCTTCCCATGGATGTCGTAAGAGGCGAATTAGGCAATACAAGATAAAAAAAGAAAACTCATAAACATCAATGAGACCTCTCCAACCCGTCGCATGCCCCTTCAATGTCCAGTGATATGACTAATGCCATCTGTTTCCCATTTTAGGCTTCCTTTAAGATTGTGAGTGCGAAGTAGTCCTCCTTACCGGGTTTGGGTATTGTTTTTATAACAGCTCATTTCTAGGTTCTGGGGAAATATCCGAGCCGTAAGGATGCGTTATATAGGGCAAGCATAACCTCGGGACAAGCCATAAGTGCATGGGTGCAGATATTAGCTGTGAAGCCATCATGTCCCGGGGCCTCTCTTGGGCTCATTCCATTCAGCACTGTAAGAAGCTCGTACATACGAAACGGTTACATTGCATCGAGATGAGCGTTTCGGTATCCAGGGCCCGTACAATGTTTTCGGCTTCTTCTCGTATCGCTGCGAGGCTTCTTGAGTCATTCTAAGCAATGACTCAAGAAGCCTCGCCTATGTGTCGGTTGGATAAAAGGTTTCAGCCAGCAGTTCTGCGGACTTTTCTGGACACAAAAGTCCGCTTCCGTCTGGATTTCTCATTAGTCTGTCCTTCTCCACCAGTCCACCCGCTTTCACAATCCTATAAGCCGTTCTCAGATATTCTCTTTCTTTTAACAGCTTTCATCTCAGCCAGTAGCGGGTTCCACCACTTTATTAATTTACACTTCGTTTAAGGCTTAAGTTTGGGAATCGATGCTTCGCAAGCCCTTGTTACAATCTCCGAGTATCTGGCCACCAGGTCATCATGGCCTTCCCTATCTTTAATACGGCTGATTGAGTACTGGGTTATTTGATCTGCTAGGATTTTTCCTCTAACATTCTTTTCAAATATAGTCCAGTTAGCTTTCGCTGTTTGGTATTTCCTTGTACTAGTATTTTGGAGGGATTGTTGTTGTATCATTTAATTCACATATACCAGTTCCATGGTCATGGCTCTATGATCAGGCAAAGGTAGCAGATCTGCTTCTACTCGCCAGTTGTTAAACTTATTCGCAACACCGGGTGTGGCGAGAATAATGTCTGAAATGCTCTTATATCGTTTATTGCCTCTGTAGACATAGAAAGTTGATTTATCACGGAGACAAATGTTCCGTATAAGCTAAAAGGTTACACTAAGACGTATTTGTATATAACTCGAAAACTATGTACTAACCTAGTTTAATGCAACTGGCAACAAGTTAAACCAAAATAATATAAAACAAGTAAAATTAACATAACCAATAGACTATGGAAAAGATAACCTCACTTTTTTGAAGTCGGTTGAAAAGCATCGCAATCTTAATCTCGCATTGCTTTTGAATAAGATTCCAACTTCCTTTTCAAATGATTAATTTTCAAATTCCACGTATAAATCCGTAACCTGGAACAATCGAAGTTCATCCTCGAACTTCGATTGTTCCAGATTACGGATTGGCAATTATTCATATACAGGATCGTCAGTGCTAACAACCTGCACTAGTTTCATTCATGTACTATATGAGATAAAAAATGGCACAGTTATACGTATTAGCCTATATCTCGAGAACTAATGAACCAATTTTGATGAATCTTACACTAAATCAAATGTAATGTGAATTCAATTCAATTCATTTATTTCATAACAAAAAACAATTGTGTTGAAATGTTTATCCTAGACTACAGACATATTTATTATAAATATTATGAACATATGTGGGTAATTAAATATAATTTATCCAATACAAAATGAAACATCAATTAATATTAGTAGCAATGCAATTAAAAGTTTTAGAGAATAAATTGAACATTGGATTGAAAACTATTTTTTTGAAGTGGGTTAAAAATAACATTACGATTGTAATCCTGCAGTGCTTTTAGATATGGTTCCGAGATTTTTTTTATTACTTTAATTTTCAAATTCCACGTATTAAATGTGCCTGAACATGGGTGCTTCCAAGGTTGTCGCAGGCAACTTATTTTTTTCGCAGTTCGGACTCTCAGAACTAACATCGGGCACTAGTTTCATTCTTGTACTAATGAGATTTAAAAAAATGGCACAGTTATACGTATTAGCCTATATCTCGAAAACTACTAAACCGATTTTGATGGAACTTACACTAAATCAAATGTAATATGAAACATCAGTTAATATTAGTTACAATGCAATTAAAAGTTTTAGAGAATATATTGAACATTGGATTGAAAACCTATTTTTTTTAAGTCGGTTAAAAATAATATTACGATCGTAATCCTGCAGTGCTTTTGGATATGGTTCCGAGATTTTTTTTATTACTTTAATTTTCAAATTCCACGTCTTAAACGTGCCTGAACATGGGTTCTTCCAGGGTTGCCGCAGGCAACCTATTTTATTCGCAGTCCCGATCCTCAGAACTAACATCGGGCACTAGTTTCATTGAGGTATCTTATGAGATAAATTACCATGAAAAATCGCCCCCTTCAGGGTGGCTGAACTTGGACTTCTTCCAGGGTTGCCGCAGGCAACCTTAGCTGGTTCACCTCTCCATAAGGATATCTTTCACTACGTCAAACTCCCGTTCGAGTATCTGATGAGATAATTTTTGGCCAAAATTGACGTTTTCGACACCTTTTTTTTTATGGTTCTTCCAGGTTAGGGAGCGGCAACCCTACCTGGCCCCCACCTCCAAAGCACCTACTTTCACTACATACTAGTCTCATTCGGGTATCTTATGAGGTAGGAAGTCCTGCCACCGGCCCCCGGTCTACATGGGCACTTCCTGGCTCAACCGTGCCGTACGAGCAGCACTTAATTACTCCGTTTACATTTCTGACTCCGGTTTGATTTTCTGACTCCATTGCCGTTTGCCCATCAAAATATGACTCCGATTGGAGCCATAAATGTCGACGCGAGTAATAATAAGAATTAGGCAATTTTTATACAAATCCACCTTTTTGGCTTTTGAGCACTTCTTGCTCCGATTCAAATGGGCCAATCAGAGCACACCATACCTGTTGGTATCTATGATTGGCTTCTGCCGGCTACTCACTATGTAGGTTAGAGTTTTGCTTCGTAACCATTTAAGTTGGTGTTCATTAGTTGCGTCTTGGCAAAAAAGGGGAGATGGGGCCGGAAGGTGAAGGAAACTTCTGACTAAACTAAACAAGATATCCGTTGTGGACTCGTAAAAAAACACGCATCCCGTTTCTTCGGTGACAAGATCATGTAGCTGGTTTGATGATGGAGTTAGAAGGTGACCGTAGGAACTCCTCAACGAAATAAGATACGTTCGTCGTGTTTCGACTCATTTGATTTGTATTAGCAAGCACTTCCATGCTACATGATATTCAGGGCCTGGAGATGGAGCCGAGGGGTGGTAATAAGAACTTCTGATAAAACCTTACAAAACAGAGCCGTCTCGGGTATGAAGTTGTTAATAAAACAACTAACCCCTAATCTCCGCGTGATCCCCACTGCTGGGCAAAGGTCTGCCCCATTTCCTTCCAAACATCCCTATTTTGTGCCACTTCAGTACATTTCTTTTCATGGCTCGTGATGTGTTTGTTAATGGAAAAAAATATATTCTTTATAATATTTACTTGCCCAAATGTTTTTTAAATCTTTTGGTATCTATATTTTTGTAAAAGTCTATTTCACATGTATTATTTTATTTGTTTAAGTTGTATTTTGCTTTAAATAAATATTTCTATTTGACTTTGATTTTATCTGTGGTTGTATTTGATGATGAATCAACAAACACTATGCCTGTTACATCAGGCTGGCCTATCACGGTATTTGCACTGAAACCAGACTACCTGTTGTGACATTGGCGGTTTTTGTTGAGCGGGACCCTCAAGATGTTATTTTTTTGTCTAAAGACAACAAACACGACACCAGTTGCAAGAAGCAGCCCACTTATACCTATAATTCTGCGACAGCCATGCGTTTTGTTGACTGAGGACGATATTTAGTTCTAATGTGACATATAAATACGGGTTCATGTGTCATTTTATAAAATAAAAACCGGCCAAGTGCGAGTCGGAATCGCGCACGAAGGGTTCCGTACGAAGGGTCAAAAACGAGCCTAATTCTAGTCAGAAAATAGATAGTACTCTACTATTTTAACAAAAAAAAAAACATGAATTTCACAATTCAGATAGGAACGTAATTTGGAAAATCACATTATTAAATCGTAATAATGGAACAGTGTATTTAGTTATAAATACAGACAACACGCCTCGAATTTTTAAAATAGGTACAAGCAAACTTTTGGAATTATTAATCAGGCTTGATAAAAACATTACATAAAATAATTATCAAAATAGGTTAACTGACGAAGTTTTAAATAAACAAATTGTTGCATAATTGAAAAATATAATATTTATTATTTAGTTTTTTTTTTGTTATTATTTATCATCATCAGGTCTTTTTAGTCTCCACTGCAGGAGCATGACTCTCTCTGTACTGCCGGAGCCATACTTGGCCAGAGCACAGATGATTTGGCCTACACTCTCCTCGCTGGCCAGACGGGTTGGAGAGGTCTAATTGATGTTTATGAGCTCTGTTTAGCTTGTATTTCCTAAGTCGCCTCTTACGACATCCATGGGAAGTCTAGGAGTGGTCCTATTCTACTCTACCAGAAACCTCACGGCTTGTTATTATTACTGTAAAAAAATAAGTAGTCTTTTCTAGATTTGTCATTAACTGCTCAGAGATAATTAGATACTTTCCGAAGTGTCACATTTGTAGGTCACATTAGTGTTACGATATCAGGGTTGCGTTTTAAAGATAATTTTATACCTTTTTTCTAGAAAACTGCTGCTTTGCGCAATACTTCTTCACACAAAGCTTTTCCTGGATTGTTTTCTTCAATGCGAATGATTTTCAGTGCTGCATCACGGATTCAATCGCAATGCTGCTCCGTTTGGTTTGAGTTTTCTTTCATCTTTTTCTCAACTTCTTCTTCATCTGATTGCTCATCATTTTCATCATAGTTTTTTTGAGTATATTTTGGACTTTTTTTTCTTCCTTATATATTTATTTATTAAATTCATCACCACTTATAATTTTTGTTTATTTCTGTTTATGTTTTCCTTTTTCTTCACAAGATTGATCACTCTCAGTATTTGATACTAATCTTAGCCCTATTTTTTACTCTTATTAATTTCATAGAACCAAAAGTATTTGTTTTAACTATTTCATTTTGTTTGTAGTCACTTGCATTATATCTTTCTGATGATTTTTCTCTTTTTGTCTATCTCTATATAGATTTGTGCAATTTGTTTACAGACAGGTCTGTTTCAGTTTGTCAACTGTTCTCACTCTAGTTGCTGTTATTCTTGATGTCTCTCTCATTCACTTTTTCATTTTCTTTGCAACTGGTTCTGTCTGGGTATCTATTATTTTTGGCATCATCATCATATCCGCAAGAAGTCCACGGCTGGACATAGACCTCCCCCAAGGATTTCCAATACGACTGGTAGAAAGCCGCGTGCTTCCAGCATCTTCCTGCGACCTTAGTCAGGTCGTCCGACCTTCTGGTCGATGGGTGTCCGACGCTGCGCTTGCCGGTACGTGGTTACCATTCGAGAACCTTTCTGCCCCACCGGCCATCGGATCTGCTCGCTTTGTTATTTTTATCAGTACTTTATTATTAGTCAATGTTTCCCCCGCCTTTGTATACATACGGAAGTGGATCTAATAAGTTACAATCTTTAAGAATGTAAAATTAGCCGGGCAAATTCCTTATATGAAATGGATTCAACAAAGTCCAGGTTTTGAATAAAACGCGGAGACAGAATGTGCTGACGAGTTAAAAAGATATATACGTTACGGATCAAATAAGTTTTGAAATTTAGGTAAGTATATAAGTCAGTAAGTATAAAACGGAGGCAACAATGTTCAAGTGTTAAATAAAACGTGGAGTCATAAAGTGATAACGAGATTTAAAAAAAGGAAGTGGATCTAATAAGTTACAATCTTTACGAATATAAAATTAGCCGGGCAAATTCCTTATATGAAATGGAGTCAACAAATTACAAGTTTTGAATAAAACGCGGAGACAGAATGTGCTGACGAGTTACAAAGATATATACGTTACGGATCAAATAAGTTTTGAAATTTAGGTAAGTATATAAGTCAGTGAGTATAAAACGGAGGCAACAATGTTCAAGTGTTGAATAAAACGTGGAGTCATAAAGTGATAACGAGATTAAAAAAATTGGCCGTTACGGATCAAATTTGTTTCGAAAGTTGAGCAATAATTTTGTCGAGTATAAAAGTATATTAACGAATATGTCGGTCAGAAATTATTGTAAGACGCAACATATTCGACTCCGAGCGAAATACCTACAACTGAAGTCAAGTTATTCCGGGTTAAAGGTGGAGTCAACAATGTTCTAGCTCACTGCTGGAGCTGGTAAGTGCCCAAAGTAGTGTTTATATATATATATAACGGGATGACGGGAAGCTGGGAGTTCATCTCGGGTTGCTCGTCTAAACTCTTGCCAACACCGGAGTCCATCATGGGCGTTATATCCCAGGAAAACACAACAATAAGTACACGGACACTTAGTCTAATCACTGTTTTAATTAACACACAACTTGAACTAAATTAATAATAACGGATTACAAAAATAAACTGCGATTAGAGAGCCAATGGGTTTGCACATGTAATGTCGTGTAACCGCCATGAACGTCCAGCCAAGAATGACGTTGACGTCTACTCGCAATGACATGTACAACTCCATTCGGTGTTACCCGCTCTCAAAATTAATTTAACACAAACAAACTTCTAAAAATATTTTGATTTTGTGAGTTATTTAATCTCGCGCCGTTATATATATATATATATATATATATATATATATATATATATATATATATCTAGATCAAGATATAGATATATATATAGACAAGTAATATTTCTGTAATCTCTATATTTTGTGTCCATTAACCCCACGCTATTGTTCACCACAATATGATTTTATTAAAGATTCAAGGGTAGAGCATTGTACTGGCACAATGAACTCCATTCCAAATTACAGAGTATAAACCAAATGAATACTAAATACGATAAATACTTTTTAAACTTTATCAATACTTAACTCGCTCACTGACACTGAACCAGACATAAAAGAAATAACAATAGAATTACGTCTACAGGCGGGCAGTGTCAGCGAAAGTGTTAAACTGATATTAATATCCATGGTAATGCCTCTATGGTACAGTGGTTAAGGCGTTTGCCTGTAGACCCGGGGGCCGTGGGTTCCATTTTCCACGGGAAGCATACTTTGTTTAGTTGTTTCCAGTTTGGTTAGGACATTGCAGGCTTGAATCACCTGATTGTCTGATAATAAAGATGATTCCGTGCTTCGGAATGCACGTTAGCCGTTGGTCCCGGTTGCCATCTAGTAGTCGATAAAGGAACCACGTCAGAGGCCGAGGCGGTTCCGAAGAAGATGTAAAATCCACGCTACTAACATATGAAATCGTTTCCACCAATACTAAGCTATGTAGCTGTGAGAGAAAGATGCGCAGCTCGAGCTTTGCTATGTATCAACAAACGCGGGCATACTGTAGGTACTCTGCTCTGCACATAGCTACACCACTCGCGATGGCCCATAAGCGCCTATTATACCATCCTGAATTTAGGATCCGGAATTCAGCATCCGATAAGGACAAGAAATTCAGTCGTCGGAGCTCCTGATTACACCGTCCGGAACGTGTCCTGAACGGAGACTGCGCGTCCTGAGAGAGCCATCCGTTGGCCATCCTGAATGCGTGAGAGGGACGCCGCTATACGTGCGATGCGATTGGAGATATTCTCGTATCGTTTCTAACGTATAGCGGCGTCCCTCTCATGCGTCGATCCTAAATTCCGGATGGTTTCACTTTATGCTTCCGTTATGCTTCCGATAAGGACGTCGGAAGCCATTCTGTCCTGACAACGGATCGACCGTCCTGAATGCGATTAAACTGTCCGTTGACTGAATTCCGGATCCTGAATTCTGGATGGTCTAATTGGCGCTATAGCAGGTATTCATAGCACGCATCCATAGCACACATTCATAGCACGCATCTTTCCATATAAAAAAAAATATCTTAGTTGAATCCGTTTGCACCAGTGCTAAGCTATGTGCACCAAGGAATATGATTGGTGGATATCCTCAGAAGAATAATATACATAGAAGCCGCATAAAAATAGAAACTGAAAACAGATAGTTGACACGGTATTTTTCTTATGAGCTTTCGCTTATGACAGAATGAGACAAAAACTTCAGTCAGTTTCTATTATTTTCATGGTTGTCCCGACTTGAAATGTCAATGGACTCCATTGGACTCCAATTAAATCCGACTAAATTCAAAATAACTTATTACAGTTCAACGTCTGTAATATTAGCATCTTGCCGATTTGATCGGGTTATATATCGACAAAAACATTGCGGCGGAATTGTGATGTCTGCAAATTAAATATAGGATTGTGCTAAAATTCTCACGGAAAAAAGTATTAACCGGTGTTGGGTTGGTGCGTTATCAAATGACCATTATACTAAACAATGTCTTGTGCAATGGAGCGATGTAAATCCCATTCAGGACGAACAGAAATAAATTCTGTAAAACATAATTTTCGTCGGTAAGTTTTTCAGTTAAAAGTGCATAATTAAAACCCAAAATACCTCAAAATACAACAATAATATTGTCAATTATATAACGTATTGTATAAATGACAACTTTTATAGGTATTTTGCTTAAAATTATCGTTTTTTCCTTATTTCAAATTAGGTTAGTTTTTTTTGCTAGTGATGTGGTAAAATCACGTATCTACGAGTATATCGATATTTTTTATGACGGTCTTGCTATCAGGGATATTTTTGTTAGTGTTGAGCCATGCAATAGTAATGTAACAAATTGAACCATCATGGTAATTAAACAACCAGCAAAGTGTGAGTCGGATTCGCGCACGAAGGGTTCCGTACCATCCTTACATATAATATTATAAATGTGAAAGTGAGTTTGTTTGTTACGCTTCCACGCCGTAACTTCTGAACCGATCATCATGAAATTTTGCATCATCATCATCACCATTGCACGATCTCTGGAGTACGGAAAAGAACATAGACATAAATTACATCTCAGAATAAGGTACTGTTATCGGGGATAGACATTAACGCGAGCGGAGCCGTGGGCGTAAGCTATAAAAACGCCCGAAATTTTTGTTTGTAATATTTCAACTGTCTCACTATCACGGTTCATGAGATACAGCCTGGTGACAGACAGATGGATATCGGAGTCATATTAGTAGGGTCCTGTTTTTATCCTTTGGGTACGGAACCCTAAAAAGAATCGATTTTTACTAATATGAAGAAAATTATTGTTGAAATTTTATTGCAGCTCCCTGAAGTAAAAGGATAAAAAGGTGTGGATCCGAGGAACTTTCAAGCGACATATTGGACATAAAATGTCATACATACTCGAATTTGTTCAAAATATTTTACTGCCGTGCCGATACATTAATTTCGAATATAAAATTAAATGGAAGCGATTGAAACACGATGCTTTACCTACATTTATATTTGCCGAATTATAAATCAATGGTAATAAGAAAGTTTACGGAAACGGTTTTATTATTTATATTTAAAATTATGAAAAACATATTTTATTTTGGACAGTAATGAAAGTGGGTAAAGTAATCTCTTGTTTTTCTTCACCTCTTGTTTTTCTATTACCAACACTGTGAATTTTTCACAAATAACACACTGGCACTTTTTTACCCTAGTGTAAAAGTTTTATAAAATAAAAAATATCACTTCGAATTATGTGTTTCTCTTTACCTACCTGATTATGTTTCCTTTACTGACTGTTCCTCAAAGCTAGCTGGGAAAAGCTTTAGATGGTTTTGGAATATGCTGAATGGCCCATTGATCAAGTGAAAAATATATCTGACCTTATATTACCTTTTGATACATGAACGCCCCATTGCAATTTAGAGTCTATTGTGATTCCTAAGAAGGTGGTATCATTTACAAAGTCTATTTTACCTTCAACTAGTATGTCAACGTTGGACTGCCTCACATTGGGAACTGTAAATCGAATGCATTGGGTTTTTTGCGCATTCATAGGTAAGGTAGGTAAGTAGGCACTGTTTGAATTTCGAAATAATCGAAAATATGATTGACATCATATTAGGTATTCTGCCGTTCGACCAATACTGGGTAAGGCCTAATGACCAGCAGTAGACAGTAGACGCGCGGTGGGTAATGTATGGATTTTTTTTACCTATTTATCAGATGAAGCCAAGCGGCGCCATGCGATTAGGAATTATTTAGGTGTATCTTGACGTAACTTTTAAAGTAAAAGCCTCTTTAGCGGCTTTGTGCACTTTTTGGGATGGGTAAAATAGAAAACTCGCGTCAGGACACGTGAATTGATCGAAAATTCGTAAGAAGGACACGGACCTGAGTATGCCGCAAAGGCGAGTTTTCACTTCTGCCGGCACTCCTGGAGTGCAACTAGTTGTTTTTTTTTTTATGAATCGTACTCATTTAACGAATCGATACAATCAGAGTAGAGTACATTTATGACTTTCTTAGGACGAAACATTTAGTCGATAAATATATTTCATCGATATAGTACAACCCTGATCACATCAGTACCCCAGGACAACCTGCACATTTACGCAAATGGCATTGTATATGCATCTCTTTCTGATGCTTTAACAATGCCATAAGTAAAAACAGTGTAGAATATTGTATTTTGTTGTTATTTTAACACGGTTTCTATGCTTTAGTTATTGTTCTGAGTGGATATCAAACGCATCCATAGCATCGAAGCATAGCACATCTCTGGTGGAAAAGCACCCTTATGCGTGGCTAGCGATGGATGCAAGTTGAAGTATGGTAGAGTAGGATGGAAGCTTGAGTTGAGTTGAGAGTGCAAGGAGAACATCACCAAACAATCACAGTTAGCCTCACTGTATATTAGTTAGTTTAGTTTGTATAAGTACAGGTTTGGCACTTCCGTTCCCCGTGTCTGTCAAGTTGCGAATGCACTCTGGCTTTAAAATAATAAATTATAAGTAAAATTCTGCGCGCGACTGGTAAAGGTCGCGGCATCAGCAAATGCATGTACAGTGACACTGTACATACATTGTGCATTGTACCCATCTGAATGTTGATTCCTATGTTAATTTTAACTTTGATTTTTTCACAATGCTGTTTAGGATCATGCTAGATTATGATGAGATAAATTTAGATTCAGATATTTATTGCAAGTCACAAGTTTGATAGGTGTTGGAATACATACGTGAAGTACAAGTACAGGTGACGCCCTGCTAGGGCACAGCAAACATTGAGGGCAACTAGTTGCCTGTTTTACTAACTAAATATCAATCATTAAATTCATTTTATCATATGTTTATCTGGCTGTTAGAGAAATCAAAGTAATACAAATTTTGTCTTTAAAAATTCAGATAGACTATAGTAGCATTTATTAGCGAGAAAGGATTTAAGATGTTTAATAAAGATAGAAGATTTCTTTATATTCTTTAGATAATTCGGTATATGATTGTCTATTTTTGTTACCATGTGATGGGGGCTGGAAGAAACTAATTTCATTTTTGTTAAGGGAATCTCTAGTTTATTTAAATTTCTATTATTTCTTTTATTTAAGTTTTCTCTAGGCGTTTAAGGGTGTTTGATTTAAGGGTGGGCTTTACGCAATAGCTAAGCATGAATATGTAATTTCTGATGTATGGATCTATTAGAACTCACTTAGGGGTACAAGGTACGTAAATTAAAAGTTATAAGCATTAAAATTATGATAATACATACTTTGGTTAAAGAAAATACAATATTTGTTAAATAAAGGTATTTTTATCCATGTACTTATAAAACACGAACGGCGGGTGTAGGGGGCGCAGCCCTCCCACTAAGGGGCCCTGGGGCGAAGCCGCCGTCACAATAAAAATATTTGACTGCAGAGGATAGATAAGGTTTGTTAGGTTTCCTTGTGACCAAAACAGCGACCGGCCCCAACCTAGGGTGAAACCCCCAAATACTAACCTAAAATAAGGCTACTTAAGTCCTATTTTGTTAAATTACGCCTCCGTGCATTAAAAATTTGTTATGTAAAAAGGAGCAGAGCGAGTTCAAATAGATCCAATCATCAGAAATTGTTTATTTGTGCTAAGCTATTGTAAAGCTCACCCTGATTGAACACTTAATTTTATCAACATTTTCCAATATTGCCGCAATTTCCTTTGGCCGTTCTTATGGAGATATATGCCTCCAGGGCACTCTGAAGTATTACTCCGTATTTACTACACAGATATGAGCTTTCGTCTACACTTTTACACTAATATTATCACGAGAAAAGATTTAGATTGTTTGCATTAACTAGGCTCCAAAGCTACTAACTGATTTTTACCCGTGCGAACCATGGTGGGCCTCTAGTTTTTAACCCGCCAATGATGAAGAGGCCCAATTGGGCAGTGCCTTGATTGTTTAACAATTGTTATCCAGATTGCCGGTAACTGACAAATTAATAAGAAAAAACAGTTTAGCTGCCCTGGCAGCAGTAGGCCTATTTCTTAACTTTTGACAGCTACAGTGTACTAGATTTTGGTAATTGCAGTTTTTGTATGATTGACTATTGTTATTGAACATATATAAACCATAATAGATGATGAAGTGACCATTGAAACATTGTTGGCATCATCAAAATAGATAAGCTAAGAAATATTAGACAAAGACTTCATCTAAGAATAGAAGAGATTCAGAAATTTTATACAAATGCATATTTCATTGTCTTAATTCTGAGTATACTTATAGTGGCCAGCATTCAACTTTTAGGCTAATAATGTTATCTTACATAAATATCATATTATTATTTAACTATTATAATAATAATCTTTTATTATAGGCAACAATTTTTTAGAAAATATGGCCCATATAATATATACCTCACAGACTAACATACATATAATATAATAACTTAACACGTTGAATGCTGGAATCGCAGACACAATAGTTTTTCAATTGTTTCGTAGACAATGTTGTCCGACACGGCGTCTAAGGTGTTAACTTATAACATGCAGAATATTGGAAGTTGTTTATTCTTTCATTTGTAGATTTCTTAAGTCTTTGCAAGTATCAGAAAACTGCAGAACTGTTTTTATTATCATTGTCATAAATCCTGACTAATATTTAAAGTGATTTCAATAAGTATAAGTTCATAGTAAACCTCATAATAATTTTCGGCAATTTAAGGTTTTTGTTAATTTTATTTTTGTCCTAGCAACTGAAATAACACAGAAAACAGTTTGTTTCTAATTGACATTTATTTAGGTATTTCACCATTAAGTAAATTTAAAACATTTGCTATAAGAATGTGGTTAAATAACTAAAACAAAGTAATTTGTTTTAGTTATTAAGTTTAAGCGTGAAAAGGAATATAATGCAACTGAAATGGAAATAGCTAATTAACATATTTATACACAAATACCGTCGAACGACTAAAGTTCAATTATTTTATTAATAAATCATACGATATCAATCTAATAGGTCACGGCCAGGCGTTTGACTTCCCGCCAAAACGATATTAGACTATCAAAATAGTTCTTGGCTGCGGTACAAAAACATTTTTTACATCTAGTTCACTTCCGAGATACTCACCCGAAATCTCGATATGAAGCTGAAGAAGCCCATTTCCACTCGATGAACTATCTAATTTGTTCGTAACACTCAACAGTTATTCGATAATTCGATTTCAAAATCTAAAAATAAGTTTGGCATAACAGCTTGAAAAATTGTGATGACGAATCTTAGTTCATAACCTCAAACACCGAACGGATATGCAAATTATTATGTTAATTAGTTACACCGCGGGTTAATTAACTACATCACAATATACCGCGATATGTAAGCTCACAATTTTTCTAGACCGAAAACGTCAACGAAACAAATAAAACGCGATCCAGCAAAAAACATTTCCCATTCCACAAATGAAACGACACAATACGTTGACAGACAGAAAGTAAGTAGTGATGCCCATTTCATATCTTGATCGATAACGAAAACTAATTCGTTTTTCGTTTATGTTGAATATATGAGTTACAGTTGTTATTAAACAACGTTTTATATCTGTTGCCTGATGCCTACTAATGCGGTGTCCCCGCCACACTTTATCCGAGCATGATAGGCCTATAATAATATACGTAAAACAAAATGTTGCAAGGGTTTCTCTTTTACGTTCGGACGGAGGGCGCCGTGCAGCGCCTTAATGCCTTTGTCGCGAAGGATTATTATTAATTGTATATTTGTATATAATGCGTATCTATCTATCTATATCTGTAAGTGTAGTATTTATGATATTAAACGTATGAAGTAATTATATCTGTATATCACTTCCTTCTATGCTTCGCTTTACCAAAAAGTATGTTATGAGCGTTGGATATAATCCTCCGAGACAATCCTATAATACGATAAGGATTCAAACATATCTGGATCCCACGCTCTTATGTTATTACTGGAATATGATCAGTCTTGGTCGATTGTATGAGATGAGAAGACTCAGCTGGTGCGACCTTGCCAGCCAGTCTTATTAACACTTCTCCACCTGTATAAGATAGATTCCAATGAGTATAACAAGTTCCCCACGAACGCACGCTACTTGTCAGTCTTGAAGTCTGTCACACATCAGTACATTATGATTATTAAGATATTAAACAAACAATTGGTCTGTTACATGAGCTTCCGTTACTGGCGAGTGGAAGCCCACAGCTTACACTCGCCACACACGACGAGGACACCTCCGGTCCTATGCTTACGTACGTACGAAGACTTTCAACTCGTAGACTCAATCGTGCGACCACCACGGGTCCAGCAGTCAGGCCCTTTCCGGATGGCTGGACTCAATCTGTACTCAAGACCAAACACAGAACCACTCATGTACCTACAGCAGACCACACGAGAACGTCTCCCAAAGCCTTCAACTTCCATGCTCTGCAGTGCACTCCATCGTTGAAGACAGTGTCAACGATTCTCTTGATAGATAAGGTTTAAAAAGTAAAAACCGGCCAAGTGCGGTTCGGACTCGCGCACGAAAAACGGCACGGTTCCGTACCGTTATCTATAAAAACTGCAAAAAAAGTTATGTCTGTTGTCCCTTTAATATAAATTTTATTTATATTTAATTATTATTTTTAAAGTAAATATATATCTTAATATTCTGTGAATATATCAAGCGTCTACTTGTTGCCGTTATCAATATCGAGCAAAAACAACCAAAAAAAAACATGTTTGTTGTATGGGAACCCCTTTTTGTTATAGCGGCAACAGAAATACATCATCTGTGAAAATGTCAATTGTCTAACTATCACGGTTCATGAGATACAGCCTGGTAACAGACGGACAGCGGAGTGATATTAATAGGGTCCCGTTTTTACCCTTTGGGTACGGAACCCTAAAAATATCGTTTTATAGGATTCATTCAATATCATGAACGCCTGATTAATTTATTGAAGAAATCTTGCCTCTCGTTTAGTGTATCAGACAAAAATTAACAAAGTGTGGGTTCAAAGAAATTATTATAACATAAGATTTTTTGAAGAAGATAGTATTTACTTATTGCACAGTAACGGCTTGGCCACGAGTACGCGCGTCAGGCACACGTGGCAGTGGTGAACTAGTTTGGACTTGGTCAAACTAGTCTCTCCAGAGCATGTAAGGATTAACTAGTTTGCACACATACATATCATCACGTCTTTATCCCTTACAGGGTAGACAGAGCGGCTACGGCCATAAGACTCGAAGGCCACGTAGCGTATTACTGCTTACTAATACGCTAAATAAAAGTGTAGATGGGCGTATAATGGAAATCATACATACAAGCAACATCTGTCAAATTATTGCCCAACCCATTCGACAAATTGAAACACGAAAACCTTTATTACTTAATCACTTATTATTTGAGTGCTACGTTAAAAAATGGATGTTAGAAAACATTGTATGTAACATTTATAATAATATATCTTTACAAGAAATAACAGCGTTTGTGTAACTGCTTATCAGTTCACGTCACTACGCTTAGACAAGATGACAGCTGACAGTTTCTGTCATGGTTGTCTCATCGATTTTTTAACATGGTAATATATAATTATACAGCCAAGTTTATAAATTGTATTTTATATAATAAAAATAAAATAGGCCTTTATTATTTTGGGGCTTTAAAAGCGAAAAACAGTGTTGTCTTTTCAAATCTGACTGTGCGTTTATTAGAGTAGACTAGAGAGAGACCGACCGACCGAAATAAGATATTCTGCTATAACCAAAGCCGAATTTTCAGTTTGGGCCTCAGTTTGACCTGAATTCGAATCCAAAACTTATATTAATGTGTGAAAAATAACAAACAATTACTATTTTGTTGTGAACAAAAACCTCTATGGGAATTAAAAATATGAACACAATTTAACTCGAAGGAATTTAAAATAGGCAGACCTAGACCTACTACTAGACTGGGTCGTATATCGAGACGCGGCTCGTGCGCCTCAATAGTCAGTAAATTCTAACGTCTATATATACAGTTCACCTTCAATTTACCCAAAAACCCGACAGAATACGTTAGTTTCTGCGAAGCCTAAACTCTCGAATTAACCTTCGGTCGGTCTCTCTCTTACTTTAGATTGAGTTGTGAATAAGTATGTGTTCCACCACCGCCGCCTGCAGACAGATCCCTAGCAAAACACCGCCTAGCAGTCTCTCCAGTTTACTGAAAAGCAAGCCTCAAGCTAGCAACATAAATTTTTATAGACACTACTCGCGCCGTTACCTTCGCGGCAGCAGACAGGCTTCTTTGAAATGAAGTGAAATAGAATTTATTTCAAACTAGCTTTCGCCCGCGGCTCCGCCCGCGTCAATGTCGATCCCACGGGAATAGTACTGTTTCTCGGGATAAAAGGTAGCCTATGTCCTTCTCTGTACTCCAGAGAACTTGTATGCAAAATTTCATGATGATCGGTTCAGTAGTTACGGCGTGAAAGCGTAACAAACAAACAAACAAACTCACTTTCGCATTTATAATATTTAGATATCATGTATCTCTTTTTGATAGTCATATTATTATTTTTAATATATGCAAAATCGATAAACTACTAGCGTTACGGAACGACCACTGCTGAGAAGGATACGCCGAAAGAAACTCAGACCAGTATTTTGGATATTATTTTTTTAAGTGTGACACTCGTCTTCGAGCGATTTTTGTATGGAAAATCGCGCGTTTACAAACGGCGTCATTTCAAAAATAGCACTCCTGCTCTCTCTGCTGTCGTCAGTTAACATTATGAAGGTAAATAAATATGACCTGCACGTGGCCTCGTTTGAGTTATCTGGATTCTGGATGAAAGGTGCCTTTGTCTCATTATTAAGTTAACCCCGACAATGTAAGCTTTAGAGCCACCGGCTTCAAAGCACTACGGCTGAGGATGTGACCGGAAAAACGCTCATGTGGGAGGGAAAGAATATATTTGCCATGAACCTAGGTACCGAAAGTAACAATATAACGTATAGGTCCTTTTTGGTTCGAGTAGCTAAGGTGTGGAATGAATTGCCTGCGTCTATATTCCCAGACAAGTACAGTCCCGGGACATTCAAAAGTAGAATAAATGGGTATCTCTTGGATAGGCATGTAACATCCTCGTCTTCATCGTCACTTACCATCAGGTGAGATAGGAGACAAATACCTTATCCAACATGTAGTAAAAAAAAAATGAACATGTAGCGGTATAGTATTGGGGTATTATACCATCCTGAATCGTATCCTAAATCGGATCCGATGAGAGGGACGCCACCACGGAGTACATACAGAGTCAGTACTTATGGTTATTATCTATTACGATAATTAGCTTTAATATATTTTTATAGTTCATACGTCCCATTACGCAAAGTGGTGCCATCTAACGATGAGTAGCACGGAACGTCGCCAAAAGATTTTTCTAGAATAATTTAAGTAAATTACGAATAAATAATCTTACAAATGAAATGTGATTCCTTCCATAGCATCTGAACGTTTATCTGAGTAGTTTTTACATGATATAATGCAACACTTCATGATTTTCGTCGTAAAAAACAAGATAAGTCCGAAAATCTCACTGTGTGCACAGAACTAACCACGTACGAACATTGACAGCTACAACAGCAGACTAATAGGCCACGCCTACTCTCGATGTTAACGTGATGACGTCAGGACCTAGTTGGAATCACAGTGCACAGTAGCTAACGCCGTCTCCACTCTGTATGTACTCCGTGGACGCCACCATACGTGCGATACGATTGGAGATATATTTTATCGTGTCTAACGTGTAGCGGCGTCCCTCCCATCCCCATCGGATCCTAAATTCAGGATGGTTTAATAGTCGCCTATGCTACAGACATCATGGAGCCCTAGGACTTCGCATTAAACCATTCTTGGTAGAAAAGAAAATTGTCAGCTTGCGTAGACTCAAAAAATTGTTAGGACTAATACTTTAGTCTTGTTTATAGTTAATACAACCGTCGACTATTTTATGGATTATCGCCATCTTGATTTCCGTAATATTAAAGAGCGAGATGGGGATAGTTTTATCGCTTGATATAAACGACGTCGCGGGCACCATACTTCGGGTGCTGGAACATTTAATAAAACAAAATGTCATTGAAAACTTAGCTTTTATTATTAGGATTATGATATGAAACAATACTACCTAAATTTTATAATAGGAATAAAACTGACACGCACGCGGACATAGCTTCTTCAATGGTATTTCTTTCTTTTATGTAGTGGTGGCGAAACCTACGTATTTTACCTTCGCTCTTCGCCATCACTAAAAGCGCGTACCGGCAAGCGCAACGTTGGGTACAAACGTTGGAGGAACCAGTCGTATTGGAAATCCTCGGGGAGGACTATGTTTGGCAGTGGACTTCTTGTAGCTGAGATGATGATGATGATGATGAAAAGCGCCTAGCAATCCCTCCAATTTACTGAATAGCATGACAGCAACATAATATTTTCGGCTTCGTTGCCGACTTGTTGTCCGTTCTCGTCGACACACCAGCAGACTCCGCGGCGGCACTGCACGGTCCTGAAGTTGCCGTTGCGACAGCAGACTGGCTTCTCTGCTGACGTCATTATGTTAGAGGTGAGGGCGCACTCTGAAAATTGCGAAAACTAATTGGATCCATCAATTATGTCAAGGCACAGAAGTACTAGTACCAAGGAGCAAGTACAAAGTCGTGGTAGTTGGGCTATTCGCCACTAGATGGACATAAAGAGGGAGTGAGACACGGAGCAAGTAGAGTGAGACAGATAATAGCCACTCACCCCTGTAAATGCCATGCATTGTTTCATAGAAAAAAAAATACTTACGCCACCTCCTCTTTGTACTTGCTACGTGACTAGTACTTATGTACAGAAGTCGCCCTCTGCATAAGTATTCAAAGACTAGCTTTCGCCCGCGGCTCCGCCCGCGTCAATGTCGATCCCACGGGAATAGTACTTTTTTCCCGGGATAAAAGGTAGCCTATGTCCTTTTCCGCACTCCAGAGAACTTGTATGCAAAATTTCATGATGATCGGTTCAGTAGTTACGGCGTGAAAGCGTAACAAACAAACAAATAAACATACAAACAAACTCACTTTCGCATTTATAATATTAGTATAATATCAACTCAATGTAGTTAGCGATACGGTGTATTTGAGCTCGCGTCAGAACGCAGCACCTTTTTGTTTAGACATCTACAGAATCTATTGCAAGGCAATTTTATACTTATAGCTCCGTGGCGCAGCGGTCAACACGCCAGCCTGCGACACGGAGTGACCGGGTTGGATCCCCGGCCAGGTCAAGATGGAAAATGATCTTTTTCAGATTGGCCTGGGTCTTGGATGTTTATCTATATATGTATTTGTTATAAAATATAGTATCGTTGAGTTAGTATCCCATAACACAAGTTTCGAACTTACTTTGGGGCTAGCTCAATCTGTGTGATTTGTCCGTATATATTATATTATATTATTATAGCTCTGAACAAACGATTCATAATTCGTTGAAGTCGGTGAACACATGTGACCAAACGCGCGTCGTTCCTACCAGATTTGCCGCACGTGTTTTCAATCGTGGCTATAGATGGCGCTAGATAGGTAGAAAATTTACTATCCTCTCCCCGCTCCCATCGGAGATTGCGCTAGGTCTGGAATGTACCCCGAAGTTACCCTCTTGTAATGAGCACACAGGGCCACCATTACCAGGATAGTACAAGAAGGTACCCAAGAAACACCATTTATTCATTCAGTCGTGATCATGACCGGTCATGGTACTGGTCATGATCACTACTCACAAGACACGTGCTGTCTGAAAACCATTTTGGCACATTGAAACTAACGTAAGATAAAGACATTATGCGTTCCGCACTAGCCTTGAAAATAGGGTCCTGACGGATCCGAAACTATAGTCGGCAATCACGACGAAATAGCACGTGAGTGACCCATTTTTAGTACGAAAAAATTTGGTACATCGTGTTTTTTTACTAAATAAATCAATATTCTTATCTATCAATATTCTCGTACGTCATATTAACTTACTGCAATTCATCTCCTCAAATTCGGCCGTGCCTGGCAAAGCTGCGTAATCTTCTATCTGCTGGCCCCTCTCGTCGACACAGATTTTCCTGAAAACAGCTTCTGTTTTAGTCATAGAGTAAGATTAGAATCATATCTTGAGCCCTGACGTTTTTCAGCTTATGAATCATGTCCATAACGTCCTTTTCGGGATGCTAAAGAAAGAGCGCTGCACCTAAAGAGACTTAGCGGCATATAACTCAGTTTACACCCTTTTCCTTCATAGGCTTTTACAACTTGTGCAAAAGGAGAGGTAGGTGGCATCTTCTACATTTTTATTTACTCTCAACTCAACTATGAAGACAAGGCTAGAAATTAAGGGAAAAGTAAAAGTGTACAAGTGATCAGTGGTGCCACAATTCCCTTCCCAAATCCAACTTATTCCTTCCTTCCCCAGCTTTAATATGCTTCCGATGGGCTGCAGCATCGGAGGCATAGATAGCAAGGCAAAGAAACAGAGCTCGCCATCCTGCCCTAATGCCCGAGTATGGCAATATCCTTCTATGGACCAAAAATCCTTGGGAGAGGCCTTTATCCAATAGTGTAGACTTCTTATGGCTAAAATAATGATGATAATGATAAAAAAGTGTAAGTCCTCTTAGTCAGCGTCGGACTGTCTATACATGGGGTGGCACATGGCGTCTGCAAGCTGCTTGCAGACGCCACATTGTGCATGGGCCATGTCATGGGCCAGATTTGCCGCAACCCAGGTGAAAGATAGATAGATACCCTATCTATCTATCTAGCCTGTGCAGGTGGAAACCCACACAGATTAGAGCCCTGCCCTTGCGACCCAAATGTAACTAAGTAGCTGTGTAATGAAAAATATTCGAAGAATTATACTTATATGGTAGACAATTAGGTATGTATTAAAATTGTATAACACGAAAACAGAGAAAAAATCTCTCATACATAACCCTCTAAGCGAGTAGCGGCGTTTCTTCTGCATTAGTCTGTTTCGAAAGCTTTTGAGTAATGAGTAATAATTAATAAAATAAATCTTTCCAAAAATTAAATAATAGAGTATTGGACGTCCAGTAGCTAGGTGGGTTAAAGACATAAGGCAAATTGCTGGAGAGAACTGTATTGCGATGGCTGGAGATAGAGAGGAATGGCGTAGAAAGGCAAAAGGAGGCTTATACCTACCTAACAGTGGGTATAACAGAAAGCTGATGATGATAATGATGATGATTAAATAAGATAATTTTAAACGTGATTTGACGTGAAAAAGTGCCTGCAGAGGTCTATTTTCTGAATAAACGTTTTGATTTTGATTAATTTGTTTCTTCTACCACCATCCAATCTCAGTACCTAGGCTTGTGGGAGCCACTGAGCCCATCTGGCCCAGTCCGACACTGCTAGGTACTCATAACATTACTTACGTCCCGTTACCCAAAACAGCAGTCCTCGCCGTACTACCATCAGGCAGGCACTCCGGCAGACTGTTGTAATAGTCCATGTTGTATCCGTCTTCTATGCTCTGCTGGATCCAGCTCGACACCTCTTTAATACTCTCGTAGCAGGGGGTGGTGTAATTGTAGGGTGGGTCGCCCTCGCTTTGTTCGGGGTAATTGTCTAGGTCTGGATTGTCTGAAATATACAGATAAGAGGCTTTAGAGTCAGATTAAAAGCATATTATCCTGTCAAGAGTTTAATGAAATGAATGAATCACTTTTGTGGCAAACAGGTTCCTAATTTTAGTTGTGGTAGAGCTACTCTACCGGCAAAATTCTTTTTTGCTAGTAGTACCACACTCTCACTGATTCGTTTGGTGAATGAGAAAGCCGAAAGCTCATGCTTTCCCTTCCCCCATTTCCTCCCCTATGCCCTCCTCCAACTCCTTGAAAGGCCGACAACGCTCCTGTCACACTTTGGTGTAGCAGTTGCCCATGGGCAGCGGTTGTCGCTTACCATCAGGTGACTAGCTTGCTCATTTGCTGTACTATACCATAAAAAAATGGAATTGTAAATAAGTTCTGTCAGGAGTTCCATACGCACTGTGTCACTGTATAAGCTGGACATAGGCAGCTGAAAGCTTTAAGGAATACAACGTAGGTAGCATACGTACGAGTGCAGTAATGGGCTCAGCTGTCAGATCGACGCTAATCCCTGTCCTTTCCAGGGTCCTCTCAGTGATGACGACAGCACTTTGACAGTAGTTCTATACGCACTATATTGGCTGGAAGATCCCATCTGGCGGTGCGGGAACAGGAACGTTGGATAAGCTGAATAAAGGCAGCTGAAAGCTTAAAGGAATACAACCTACTTATTGCACACGGGTTCAGTAATGGGATCAGCAGTGAAATCAATGATCCTCCATGTCCGTTCTAAATCCTCCCAGGGAAAACGTCAGCACTCTGACAGGAGTTCCATACGCACTGTATCGGGTGTAAGTTCCCATCTAGTGGTGCGGGAATACCCGTAGATGAGCTGCATATAGGCAGCTGAAAGCTTGAAGTAATACAATCTACTTACAGCATACGAGTTCAGTAACGGGCTTAGCAGTCAAATCGATGCTCCTCCCTGTTCCTTCCAGGATTCTACCAGTGATGACGTCAACACAGTGGCAGCTGTTGCCCACGCACTGTATCGGGTGGAAGTTCCCGTCGGATGTACAGCGAGGGGTGATGATGGGCTCTGGAACTCCGGGGCTGATGAGGGTCTTTATTTTGTGGTAGAGTTTTGAACAGCCTGAAGTAGATACGTCAACGAATTATTAATATGATAATGTGGAGCTCTATGGCCCAATGGAAGTGAGCAATATTAGCGCTTACACATGTAAAGCAACCCAGGGTAAGGTTCCTTCCGGGATGGGTGACCACAACTGCATAGATTTGTTCGGATGCTACGTGACTAAATTCACAAGGGCTACTTTGTATAAATTCTGTTATAGTTGATATATATTATAATGTAGGCTATTGAATTGGGTATCCCTGTAATGATAGTGTATATATTAAATAATAAACAAATAAGTGGCATAAAAAAAATCTCGAGCTCCTTCGTGCTTTGGATGGCACGTTAAGCAGTTGGTCCCGACTGTCATAATTGATGGTAGCCATTAAGCTATGTCAGATGCCTTTAGTAGCAAATGCCTTAGTGGAGTGAGTGGCAAACACTGGTGTCGGATTTTTCAAGCTGCATGCTTTGATATTAGTGCTTGCTACATGTACACAAAAAAATAAACAAAACATTTTAAGTACCTACTAACATTTTAAATACAAGCTAAACAAAGTTATAAACATCAATGAGACCTCTCCAACCCGTCTGGCCAGCGAGGAGAGTGTAGGCCAAATCGTCTGTTTGCTCTGGCCATGTATGGCTCCGGTAGAACAGAGAGGGTCATGCTCCTGCAGTGGAGACTAAAAAGACCTGATAACGATTTCATCTGATATGAGTCAAGCAGAATATTTTATTAGGTGCTAACTTACCACATTGCATGGTGGTAGCCATTAATGATCCCACGTTTGGAGCTTCACCAAACAATCTTTCGCCTTCCTCAGTCTGGCAGAAACATCTGGAACAAGATGTTTTATCATCATCATTACAGCCATAAAAATCCAATCGAGTGAGCCCGTCCTGCAGAGTTGCTACTTGCTTTTCTCCCTTTCATCCGAGTGAGTAGACCCCTACCTTCACTCCCTTTCCAAATCCAACAAAATCCTATCATTCATGGACAGCAGCGTCGAAAGCACAAGAAGCCAAAGAAACTGCGGTTACCAACCCACCTGCCAAGCGTGGCGATTATGATGAAGTATCCTTGAGAGAGGCTTTTGTCCAACAGTGGTCTTTTCTCCCATTTATCCGAGTGAGTGTTATCCCAATACCTTCATTCCCTTTCCAAATCCAACAAAATCCTATCATTCATGGACAGCAGCGTCGAAAGCACAAGAAGCCAAAGAAACGAAAAAAAAAAAAAGAAAAATTAGTATTTGGCAATCACAAGACAGCTCTTTTGACGAAAAGTATTTTTGGAATGGGTCCTACTATATTTATTAAGTTACCAGATGACTTTAAAACTTTAAATATCGTGACATTTAAAAATAAGCTGAAATCATTATTGCTAGATAAATGTTATAATTCAGTAAATGATTATTTGAATGATACATTGAAATAGATGACATTAATTTTTAAAAAAAGGAAAAAATATCTGCGTTCGCTAACCCACCTGCCAAGTGTGGCGATTATGATGAAGTATCCTTGAAAGAGGCTTTTGTCCAGCAGTGGGCTATTTACGACTGTAATGACGACGTGTACGGTAGCCACAGGCAGGTTGATTATGGTGTCGTCGTGTCGATCCGTCGTGATATGATGAAACTTGTTTATGTATAAACGCTTTGACAGTTTATTTTTGGTTCGAGTAGCTAAGGTGTGGAATGAACTGCCTGCGTCTATATTCCCAGACAAGTACAGTCCCGGGACATTCAAAAGTAGAATAAATGGGTATCTCTTGGATAGGCATGTAACATCCTCGTCTTCATCGTCACTTACCATCGGGTGAGATGTGAGACAAATGCCTACTTCAAAAATTTGTAAAAAAATATATATGTTGCACTATTGCCTGTAGTACGGAGTACAACATACTAATTGACACAGAAAATTTGATGCAGAAATTCACAGATGATGAAGAAACTTACGTCTGCGTAAGGACACAGGAGATGTGTGCGTAGAGTCCTTTGCCATCACAAAGCGGCCGAGTTTCCAAAGGCCCGACCTGTCCGTTGGCAAAGCGCAGGTCGTAGGTATCTTGGGCACGATGGCATTCGGTGTCCACTAAAAATATAAATTGACTTTCATTAATATATTTAGCCGTGTGGTTTCCGGCAGAGTAGAATAGGACCACTCCAAGACTTCCCATGGATGTCGTAAAAGGCGACTTAGGAAATACAAGCTAACCAAAGCTCATAAACATGAATGTAACCTCTCCAACCCGTCTGGCCAGCGAGGAGAGAGTAGGCCAAATCCTCTGTCTGCTCTGGCCAAGTATGGCTCCGGTAGTACAGAGAGGGTCAGGCTCCTGCAGTGGAGACTAAAAAAACATGATGATGATTATATTTACTTGTAAGAAGTGAGGAGCCCGTGGCCCAGTGATCGTGAGCACTGAAATCGCTTACGCAGGTTAAGCAATCCTGGGTGCAGTCCCAGCTGTCATCTTTGATGGCAGTCCTTAAGCTGTCAGATGCCTTTTAGGCAGATTGAAAAATCTGGCACCAGTGTTGGCCACTTACACACACGAAAAACAAACAACTTGTAAGAAGTGGCTTAGTGGTCTAAGAGCTCAACCTATAATAGAAAGGTCCCGAGTTCAAACGTCGCCAGGCCCGACTGGTACACCTGAGATTGACCTCAACTCTGACTCAAGCACAGTCGTTTTCATTGGCCACTATTTGCAACGATACTATATTTTATAACAAATAAAAAAGCCAACGTCTAACATGGTCTAGACTCTAGACTAGGGATGTTACGAATATTTGTATTCGCATTCGCATAAGCGAATGATTCGCATCATTTTAAAAATTCGCATCAACATTTGCGAATGCGAATCTGTGCAAGTCGGTGCATGCTAGAAGTGGGCGGAAACTTGAATAACAAAGATTGTTATAATTTCATATGTTTACCTACCCACCTTTATTACTATTAAAATGTATAATTATAAATAAATATTGTGATTACGTACTTATCTTTTGTATTATTTGTTATTTTCGTGATTTACCGGAATATTCGCTAATATGATATTCGTAACATCCCTGGTCTAGACAAGGAGAAAGGAGAGATGCCGAACATCTGGCAAAGAGAATGTCCCATTTAGAAGTAGACGGACGTCGGAAGGACGGGACGAGGGAAGCCAAGAAAGACGTGGATTGAATGTGTCAGACGATATGAGGAAATGGGGGGTAAATATTGATATGGTTAAGGATAGAAAATTATGGAGAGAGTCGACACACAGAGCCGACCCCAAATAGGGAACAGGAGAGGAAGAAGAAATACATAGATAAACATCCAGGACCCAGGTCATTCTGAAAAAGATTTCCCATCTTGACCTGACCGGGGATCGAACCCAGGATCTCCGGCCTGGCATGATGTCCTCCGTGGTCCAATGGTTAAGGCGTTTGCCTGTAGACCCGGGTGTCGTGGTTTCGATTCCCACGGGAAGCGTATATTGTTTAATTGCTTCCAGTTTGGTTAAGACATTGCAGGCTTGAATCACCTGATTGCCTGATAATAAAGATGGTTCCATGCTTCGGGAGGCACGTTAAGCCGTTGGTTCCGGCTGCCATCTGGTAGTCGTTAAAAGGAACCACGTCAGATGCCGAGAGGCGGTTCCGAAGAACTCTGACACCAGGGTGTGCATGATCGATTGGCCGTGTCACCTACACGAAATGATGATGACTTACTCCGTTCACAGTAGGCGTCTCCATCTTGATGTTGCACACATGTGTGACCATCTGTGCACCGTCCTATCGTGGTGCCAGTGCCTGTTCCGCCCAGACTGCAATGCTGACTCGCTCCTGGAGATTTCATCAAAACTATATATGTAACTATTATTTTTTTTATTTTTAGGCCAAATCCTCTGTCTGCTCTGGACAAGTATGGCCCCGGTAGCACACAGAGGGTCATGCTCCTGCAGTGGAGACTAAAAAGACCTGATGATTATTTTATCTTCATTTTTAATCATTCATGTTGTTGAATATGATTTTGTTGATTTAATAGTATGAAATTTAAGGGCAGCGTTGGACACCCATAAACCTGATGGCCTATTTGCTAACTAAGTGTACAACGTTTTGATAGTCACTTCAAAATACATTGCGGCTTTCGAATCTCTATTTTTATTTAAGATATATAAAACGTAATGTGTTTTGAAGTGACTATCAAAACGTTGTTAGTATATAGGCCGGCAGGTGGTCAGATGACCTGACTAAGGTCGCAGGAAGACGCTGGATGCAGGCTGCTTCCATCAGGTCGTATTGGAAATCCTTGGGGGAGGCCTAGGGTAGTTTATTTAAAGTCGTCTTTTAATATGAAAGATTATAATTTTCTTTTTCATTACTAGAGTGTGGTATCCGGCAGAGTAGAATAGGACCACTTCAAGTCTTCCCATAGATGTCGTAAGAGGCGACTTAGGAAATACAAGCTAAACAAAGCTTATAAACATCTAAGAGACCACTCCAACCAGTCTGGCCAGCGTGGAGAGCGTAGGCCAAGTCCTCTGGCTGCTCTGGCCAAGTATGGCCCTAGTAGTACAGAGAGGGTCGTGCTCCTGTAGTGGAGACTAAGAAGGACCTGATGATGATTACTAGAGTAACTTGTGATTTTTATCAAGTCATACCGTAAAAGGGTAGGCAATATTCGCAGCAGTTGCACATGGTCGGCGAAGGCAGCCACATCCCCGTATGTGTGGCGTTGTTGATGCTGCAGTCAGCTGCTGGTTGCGAGCACCCTCCATCATTCACGAATGTCTGTAAAATATCTGGTAATAATAGTTGTTGCAAGGAATGGTTTTCTTACCCACAACTCATAAACGGGTGCTGTAGGGGATTGAACTGCCTCCGTGGTCCAGTGGTAAGGAGTTTGCCTGTAGACCCGGGGGTCGTGGTTCCAATCCCAAGGGAAGCATACTTTGTTTAGTTGTTTTGCAGTTTGGTTAGGTTAGGTTAGGTTAGGACATTGTAGGCCTGAATCACCTGATTGTCTGCTAGCTAATAAAGATGATTCCGTGCTTCGGATAGCATGTCAAGCTGTTGGTCCTTCTGTCATCAGTCGTTAAAGGAACCACGTCAGAGACCGAGAGACGGTTCGGAAGAACTTTGACACCAGGGTGTGCACGGTCGATTGACTGCACCTAGACGAAATGATGATGATGAATGTGTCCTTATGATGGGCAAAGACCTCTCCCTCATTTCTCCACACGTGCCTTTCTTTATATTACCTAAATAAAAAAGTAAATATGTTGGTAGAAATTTAGGGTATTTCACTAGCCTAGCCACCTTTTGATGACTTGTTATAAAGTAATAAGTTTTGACACTCTTTCACGTCAAATAACATTTTAATGAATCAGTATTAATGTTAAAATCTCTCGTGGTTCCTTTAACGACTACCAGATGGCTGGCAGCAGGGACTAACTGCTTACCGTACCTTCCGAAGCACAGAATCATCTTTATTATCAGACACTCAGGTGATTCAAGCCTGCAATGTCCTAACCAAACTGGAAACAACTAAACAAAGTATGCTTCCCGTGGGAAGCGAACCCACGACGCCCGGGTCTACAGGCAAACGCCTTAACCACTGGTCAGTCATTCATTCATTCACGGAGGCAGTTAAGGACAGATTAATAGGCACATAAAAAGTTTCCTACAACAGTTTTCAGGTAAACAGAAAGTCAGTTCAGACTTAAACATGTCCAACACTTACCCTGCAAAACCCTTCTTCACATAGCACATCACTGCCCCCCACAAAACTCAACAAACACAACATCAAACAAACAAAGAACACTTCTCTCTTCGCCATTTTCTTTGTCGGTTGAACGCACACTGATTTGGTTTGGCTGTGATAATACTATCTATTGATAGGATATCTTTAATTATTATATTATAATCTGTAATTTCCGGTAATCGTGAGTAATATGAATTTGATAATCGTACGATGCGCACGCGCATTTTGTGCTCATATACTTACTGAATAAAGTAACGTCGGACGTTGCAAGTCTTGGAAAGTAAGACTTCAGTCAGAATATGATTTATATGGTTGACTGGAAAGAGATCCCCTACTGGGATAAGTCCGCCATTGTGCATATACTCTGTCTAGCTATTAAGTTTACTTCTTTTATGGTATTTAATGTTATTTTATGTACAATAAAGAATATACAAACAAACAAACAAACAAACAATATGTAAATAATAGGAAGAGTAAATAATAAGGCATACTTAGTCCTATGTGATGATTTCTGGCAGCGTCAGAAACGAATTCACTTAACACCCGAGAGCAGAGGTCAGGGGTGTTAGCTATCATTCCAACCCAATACCTATCATTCCAACCCAATAGCTATCATTCCCTTCCCAAATACAACAAATCCCTATCCTTCCCCAGCATCAAAATGCTTGAAATGGGCGGCAGCATCGTAAGGACAAGAAGCCAAAGAAACTGTGCTCTACAACCCGCCTGCCAAGAGTGGTGAGTATGGCAATATCCTCCCATGGAACGGAGAATCCATGCGAGTGGCCCTCGTCCAGCAGTGGACTTTTTGCGGCTGTAATGATGATGAATGATAACACCCGATGTGGTCGCTTTAACAGAGCGGTGCAATTAATAGTCAGAGAGGGGTGTGGGTATAATTAAACCAATTCTGAACAGGATACGGACGGTTTACTCACCACCTCTATAAGCGGGACTCTCCAGAATGTGACTGTGGGACCAGAGAACAAACTTTGTGGCATATTGTCGTAGAGTGCCCACTCTATGGTTTCCTTGGAGGCCTTAGCGAACCCCACTCTCTTTCTCCAGCAGCCGAAGACTGGCTGAAGAACTTAAATCAAATACTTAAGATATTTAGAGGTTTTTTGCTGACCATGCCATTCGATATGATGATAATGAATCTATTGTTTGGAAGAATCGAAAAAACGTAGAATTGCTGCTTCTTTTTCTTCTCCAGTCGTGAAAATTGCCGAAGTACCGAAAAATCATATCAATAGGCACTGTGGCTACGTATTTAGAGGTAGACAGATGTAATAGGACGTTAAGCCAAGATAGACGTAGATTGAATGTGTCAGATGGGACGTAAGGGAACAGGGAGTAAACTTTGTTATGGTAAATACAATTCAAATTAATTTCAATTCATTTATTTATCAGATAACTTGACCCATTTTGTAAAGAGAATTGTAAAGAGAAAAAATTATGGAGAAAGTGGACATACATAACCGATTCCAAATAGGGAAAAGGTGATATAGTGACCCGAAAATAGACCAATATAATATAAATTTAAAAAACATACAATTTCATCCACATGACAAGACTAAGACCGTTCAAAATTACTCACAAACATGTGTTTCTTTCTTCACAATGTGTGTGTTCAGCTGTATCTTGGTGTTAAATTTGCACTGAATATTCCTTTTACCTTTACTGGATTTCTGATACTCAATGGCACGTGTTTAGAGTGAGAACATCATATGATACCTGTAACCGACCGAACTCTGTGCGGGAGAGTTCCTCGGAGATGAAACCTAACTAGATCGATTTTTTGGCCCCGAAACCCTTACCCTCACATACCTAATACCACAGATATAGATGTACGAAGATGATGTAAACGGACAGTTGACGTCACTTGGAGAAATGCGCTGTGCAGTTTGTTGCCGCTTCTTCTGCACTCCGCTTTGGAAGCAGCTCTAAACTTAGATTTAGGTAAATTAACTAAAATTTTGTTGTAAAATAAATGAATTTTCACCAAATGATGTGTGAAGTATCTTATGATTAATAAATTATATTTGAATTGACTCTCACCACAAGGGGTCAGTCATGAGAGCCGGGCCTGCTGCCCAAGGCGCTGAGGTCGCCAAACGGCGCAAGTATGCAACCTCAGCTGAGGATTATATATTTGTGCCATTTGGCGTAGAGACGTTAGGACCTTTGGGACCCAGCGCGAAAGGTTTCTTTAAAGAGATCTTTAGATCCACGGCTCTGTCGGCTGCCGATGATAAGAGGGCTGGCTGCTTTTTCACCCAACGGATTGGCATAGCTATCAACGGGGGAACGCGGCCAGCGTTCTTGCCACCATGCCACACGGGCGAGATTTCGAAGAAAATTTTACTAGTGCTTTTTTTTTCACTTGTTATTTTTATTATATACATAAAGTTATAATCAATGTAATTTTAATGACTTGACCTATTTCGAGAAAGGGAAAGAAAGGTATACCAAAAAACGTGAAAAGACTGGCAGAGAATAGACCAAGATGGAGGGAGCTCCACCGACAAGAGCGTTGCTCTTAAATTTTGATGATGATGACCTATTTCGCGTGTAAGAATCCCGACCAAGCGTCCGCAATCCGATGTTCGATCTTTTCCATGTTGCTGTGGGAGAAAAGAAAAGTGCATTTCTTCCTGATCGTAGAAGCCAGCCAAGGGAATGGTTAAAAATCTAAGGAATCATGTTAATAGAACGATGCAACGATGCCAGCAACCCATGTCTATTTTGATTCCGTTGCCATTTATACGCTCACCAATACGCTTATCGTGGTCTTTAATTATTATGGCCTTAGACTCTGTCTACCCCGAAAGGGATAAAGACGTGATAATATGGATAGTATGTATATTCTATATAGTATATAGTAGTAGCTTTCCGTGGCCCGGATACAGACCATGATCCATATAATAATATAGATACACAATTCGCGCTCGAAAAGTGGCGCCTATAAAACAGCGCACTAATCGAGTTCCGGAGCTGTTTTGTCCACAGTTTCAATAAACCGCGCTAGCACTCGCACGTCTCGCGATGACGAAAGTACATTGAAAAAAGGCAAAAACTACGCATCAAAAGTGAAAAAAGATATTCTACTTTCAATATGTACCGTTTTTGTCGTTGTTCGTAATAATGCATGACTCGGGGGTATTATTTAGGTTTAATTTTGTATGAGACTGTATCTACCATTATATTTGATCGACGGCGGTATCGTTTGTCTAGTAGGTAAAAACTCTATCTTAAAATGTTGAGTTGTAACACTTCGCTCTTGTTTAACTAAACTCGTTACACCTTGGTACAGGTGACACCATGTTTGATATCAGCTTATCAGACACTCGGCTTATCAGATAACGCCAAGAATTTTATAAGCAAGCGAGCGCAGGTTTACTCAGGGTTTACTCGAACGTGGAAGATTCTAGGAAGTTATGTAAAGTTTCTAATTACCCAACACGACTAAAACCAACCAAAACTAAGCCAGTTAGGGTTGCTACACATACCTATAATCGGGCTGGCACTAATAGGTAAAGTCGGGCGGTAAAGGGCGATTCATTCATTAGGTTACAATTACCCTATCAAATAAATAATAATAATAATAAATAAATATAAAAATAAAAATAAAAATAAAAATAAAAAAATAAAATAAAATAAAATCTGTTTATTTCAGGACGTTTATATATATACGGACAAATCACACAGATTGAGCTAGCCCCAAAGTAAGTTCGAGACTTGTGTTATGGGATACTAACTCAACGATACTATATTATATAACAAATACATATATAGATAAACATCCAAGACCCAGGCCAATCTGAAAAAGATCATTTTCCATCTTGACCTGGCCGGGGATCGAACCCGGTCACTCCGTGTCGCAGGCAGGCGTGTTGACCGCTGCGCCACGGAGCTAGTCAATATCAAATAACATATTCCTGTAAAACTTTTATGTATGTAGCTGAATTGCGATCCCCAAATATTCAAAATGTACTTATTTATTTATGCAACATATTTGCATTTGGATTACTTCAAAATGAGAAATTTATGAAAATTAACTATTTTTATCCAAAATAGGGCACATGTATCGCTTTTTGAACGTCATATTTTTCTGCTATTTATTTATCTTGTATTATGTTTGTAAAGTTAGCCGTGTGGTTTCCGGCAGGGTAGAAAGGACCACTCCTAGTCTTCCCATGAAGGTCGTAAGAGACGACTTAGGAAATACAAGCTAATTATAGCTCATAAACATCAGTGAGACCTCTCCAACCCGTCTGGCCAGCGAGGAGAGTGTAGGCCAAATCCTCAGTCTGCTCTGGCCAGGTATGGCTCCGGTAGTACAGAGAGGGTCATGCTCCTGCAGTTGAGACTAAACAAACCTGATGATGGTAATGATGATGTTTGCAAAATCGAAAAACTACTAGCGTTTCGGAATGACTACCGCTGAGAAGAATACGCTGAAGGGAACTCAGTCCAATCTGGGTCCCTACGTGCCTAAAGGGCTTTACTTAATATCATAACTGTTCCATATTTCAACTTTAATGGTGCAGTAGATTCTGAGAAACGTGGCTGTAACAAATGGACAGACCCTATAAGGATTCAGTTTTGGAACTTTGGTTATATAACTAAAAACATATAATGGACCGTTACGTAATGGACCGTTCAATATAATAACGCGTTCAGGATGCTGTTGCGGCTGCCGGGATTCTAAAGCGCGCGTCGACTATGCTAGCTGAGGCGCATGTAGACGATTTCACGCTACTATGCGCAAGAGAGCAGCATCGATGATGCGGCGGACTCGTGACAGCGACAACAGTCTCCTGCGTGTTGTTGGAAACCGCATGGATGGCCCTTTTATGGCCAGTTGGGTCGCTGCGCACATACCAATTTCTCCCGCACAGCGTCAATATTAAACCTAAATGTAATGAAAGTATATATATATATTAATAATATTAATTAATAAAGAGGCTCCAGGTTCTAACATAGGTATAAATGCAATGTTTACTAACAAAAATGGACTGTTTTAAATTGTCTGAATAAATGATTATTGATTGATTGATTGTTGCGGCCATAGATTAAAAAAATTACGGCTGATTCCGTCGCATCTTTTTTTATAAACCTGGGGCCGATTTTTTTCTGCCAGGACCGCAAAAGTCAGTTGATGAAATGGATGTAATGCTTAGGAATAAATAAACAATAGGAGTATAATGGCGAAAGCTCACTTTGTAACGTTGCAGCATGCCACCTGCATGCTGCATCTCATCCAACCTCATTTCTCACATCCTGTCCATTTTTCATTCCTTATTTTAATTCAAATTTCATTTTTAATTCAAATTTCATTTCATTTTTAGATTACTTTCTCTCTCTCTCATCACTCATTCTTCGATCATTCTTCAGTCTGCTACCACCTTTCAATCGGTTAACATCTTTCAGTCTATCACTCATTGAGTCTACTACCATATCCTGGAGCATAAGTCTCTGATAATTATTTATTGAAGTTGTAAAAGCAAAGATTTTAATAAAGTTATTAGCTGTGTTCTGTGTGTTCGTCTTGTGCTCTCCCTACCATCTTTATATGTGGAACTCGGCTTGAGCGTCGGGACGGCCGAGCCCTCACAACTTTAAGCTAGCTGACTGGCACATAGCATAGCTATCCAACGGGGGAACGCAGCCAGCGTTCTTGCCACCATGCCACACGGGGAAGATTTCGAAGAAATTTCTTTCTAGTGTTCTTTTTTTTTTCACTTCATGTTTTTATTGTACATAATTCGTTTTAATCACCGTTATTTTAAAAATATAGATGAATAATTTTCCTTTTAAAAATAAATTATTAAATTACAATAAACCAAATAGGTATTTATAGGAGCTAGCTAGCTACATATAAAAAAATATACTTAAAGTACTGTTGATAATTTTGACATAATTAAGTATCTAATTATCTATTCTGTGATTTAGCAATAAAACATAAACAAATAAAAGATATCAAGGGATTAAAAGTGACATGTTTCGCGCATACACTATGATCTTTGAGTAAATGTTACGAAATATCGCAGTCATATCTGGTGATGCCTTGTCATTCAAGATATGATTATTTGTCGTTGAGATAATTATACCTGGCATACAAAGATATGTATAAAGCCTATAAAGCACACGCAATCGTCATATAAATTGACTAGCTGTTGCCCGCGACTTCGTCCGCGGCAATTTCTGTTATTATGTTTAATCTATACTATTTCTATACTAATATTATAAAGCTGAAGAGTTTCTTTGTTTGTTTGTATGTTTGAACGCGCTAATCTCAGGAACTACTGATTCAAATTGGAAAATTATTTTTGTGTTGGATAGTCCATTTATTGAGGAAGGCTTTAGGCTATAAAACATCACGCTGCGACCAATAGGAGCGAAGCATCAATAAAAAATGTATTGAAAACGGGGGAAAATTATTCCATTATTAGTCCATTTATTGAGGAAGGCTTTAGCCTTCCTCAATAAATGGACTATCCAACACAAAAATAATTTTCCAATTTGAACCAGTAGTTCCTGAGATTAGTGCGTTCAAACAAACAATCAAACTCTTCAGCTTTATAATATTAGTATATAGAAGTATAGATTAAATATGTGAAATGTTTCTTCATTATCATCATCATTAGCAGCCTGCCGCAGTCCACTGTTGGACGTAGGCCTCTCCCAAAGTGCGCCATTTTGCTCGATCCCCAGCTATGCTCATCCAATTGCTGCCAGCCGCCCTACGCAGATCGTCGCTCCATCTAGCCGGGGGGGAATGTTTCTTGCCTATTTCAAAATATGTACCAGGCTAGTTAGCTAAAGATATTATTAGTCAATCGAAAAATACTGGTCACGTATTTTTTCTAAGCCTAAAAACAAACAACAAGTTTGAAGGTTCCAATGTCGTATCTTAGGCAATTCTTCGACCGGTTCATCTTCTGTGTGTCTTGAGTCTTGAGATCCATCGCTGAGCCAGCATCCGTTCATAAAGAGAGCAACTCCATGACAGTGTTTAGTAGCAATACTGTCGACGGATAGCTCTCTTCATTAACAGATTATTTTGGCAAATCTTCTGTAACTTTATTACTTACATCATCAATTATTTCTTCTTGTGTTCTTTCTTGATTAGTAATAGTTTCTTCTACTCTATTTATTACACTAATAATCAATTTCATCTTACAAATGATCGTTCGTGTTTATTAAAAAAGCGGCCAAGTGCGAGTCCGAATCGAGCACGAAAGGTTCATAAAAACGGCAAATAAATAATGTCTGTTGTATGGGAGCTCCACTTAAATTTATTTTTGAAGTGAATAATATATATAACTCAATATTCTGTGAATATTTCAAGCGTAAATCTGTCGCCGTTATCAATATCAAACAAAAACGAGCAAAAAAATCACGTTTGTTGTATGGGAGCCCCCTTCAATATTTATTTTATTCTGTTTTTTAATTAATATTTGTTGTTATAGCGGCAACAGAATCATCTGTGAAAATTTCGACAGACAAACAGACAGACAGCGGATCAATATTAATAGGGTCCCGTTTTACCCTTTGAGTACGGAACCCTAAAAACGGAATCAAATAGTGATGGGTAGCTAGCCGCATCGCCTATTGACATGATTCTGCAGATTTTAGATATGTATCTATTTAATTCTCATAGGTATATTTGCCAGACACTCAAACTTGATGACTTCTCAAGGAATCTTAACAAACAGGCCGACACGACAATTTTGTCAAAGTGTAAATTGGTGCGGCACGGTAGCTGTTCAAACGTTTACTTTCGTGGTGTAACGGGAACTCCTTTTAGGTTAGGCCGTTGACATGGGGTTGCTCGCATTTTACTCGACTGCGGTGAAAAAGCGGTCATGGTTTTCTAACAGACGTAAAGGAGTTCTCAATTCGGCTGTATGTTTGTTATCTTAATAACTGTCATTTATGAATCGATTTGAATTTTTTTTTTTGGAATGGTATAATGATTTTCAATTCTTATGTTATCTGAAAGATTATCATTTATTGGTGCTAGATTTCGGTACGGAACCCTTTGTGCGCGAGTCCGACTTGCACTAGGCCGGTATTTTCTATTATTTTTCTATTCTATTTTTCTAACTTCGGCTGGACCGATTTTGATAAAATATCTCTAAGAACCATCGCACGCTTTCAAATAAACTGTGCCACAAACAGATATACATATACAGATAGCGTTTTCTGCGTCAGGGGTTATAAACAATAAACGCAAGTATAGCGGTAAGTTTAACAAATCTAAATATATAATAACTCAAAGGTGACTGACTGACTGACATAGTGATCTATCAACGCACAGCCCAAACCACTGGACGGATCGGGCTGAAATTTGGCATGCAGGTAGATGTTACGACGTAGGCATCCGCTAAGAAGGATTTTGATCAATTCTACCCCCAAGGGGATAAAATAGGGGATGAAAGTTTGTATGAGACTTAACGCGAGCGATGCCGCGGGCAAAAGCTAGTTATACATATAATATAGGTACGTACTACTAGGCATTTGTCGTAAACCTAAGTGTATGTAACATAAATCAGAGAGATCTTAGAACAATTGAGAATAAATTACAATAATAACAGTTATTTTAATTGTTCACAACTAGGTAAATAAGCTTCGGTCCTCTGTTTGGTTAATTGAATTTTATTCATCATCATCATCATCAGGTCTTTTTAGTCTCCACTGCAGGAGCATGACCCTCTCTGTACTATCAGAGCCATACAAGGCCAGAGCAGACAGAGGATTTGGCCTACACTCTCCTCGCTGGCCAGACGGGTTGGAGAGGTTTCATTGATGTTTATGAGCTTTGTTTAGCTTGTATTTCCAAAGTCGCCTCTTACGACATCCACGGGAAGACTTGGAGTGGTCTTATTCTACTCTGCCGGAAACCACACGGTTGTGAATTTACATACTTACTTATACATGGGGAAATTTTAATCGTACTGAACCCTTAAAGGGGTGATTCAGCCCGTCGATATGAAAAACTTTTCTTATGGGACCAATGCTGGGAACTCAACAGAAAAATGTACAGTTCCATACAAAAATGTTCGGCCGCCCGTTCAATTTGTATGGGAACGCAAAAACAAATGTTGATCCCAGCATTGGTCCCATAGGAAAAGTTGTTCATATCAACGGGCTGAATCCAGAACGATCAAAATTTCACTATGCAAAAATTCCATTTAAATTATGTGCAAATAAATAAATAATAAATAAATAAATATATACGGACAAATCATACAGATTGAAAAAATATAAAATATTTCAAAAGCATTCTTAGGTCAAAGAAATACTTTACCTATAACTTACTAGTAGCAAATTTTAAGAAATCGTATAGATTAATCTTACGTATAGGTTATATAATTATTTGTTTATGAAAGTCTGTTAAATGTCAGTGATAAAGTTGGTTAAAAAAACTGCGTCTATTTTTCTTAACTGCACGAAATTGTGAAAATGTACGTGTTTTTAAATCACTGTACTTTACGCAAAATTAATTAAATACATCAAAAGTATTTATATAATTTAGGTCGATCCTTGAACAAGATCGCCCCCGTTTTAGAATTTGAAACAGATACATATGAAATTTAAAAATGATATATACCTATATGTAATTATGATATCTATAAACATTTTTCTTTGAAAACTTTGTAATTTTCACATATAAAGCAATAATTATAACATGACAAAATTTATATGTACGTCTCGGAGGTCGCCCCCTTTCTTATTTTTTTTATAAATATATAAACATGAAAATATTCTTTTTTTTAGACTTCATCTTTTTTCCTAATCGCCGAATGGTTCTGCGCAGCCTAATGGCTTGCGCAGTAGCGACGTTTTTCGTTCGCGCGGCACCCGCTTAGGTGACTTAGTTGGTTAAAAAAAATTGCGTCTGTTTTTTTTTAAAGTTAAAGTCAAGATATCTCAAAAACTAGCGTAGTTGTTTTTTGAAGTTGCTCCTAAAGATTTTTTCTAGATAATAAATAAATATATACGGACATATCACACAGATTGAGCTAGCCCCAAGATAAGTTCGAGACTTGTGTTATGGGATACTAACTCAACGATACTATATTTTATAACAAATACATATATAGATAAACATCCAAGACCCAGGCCAATCTGAAAAAGATCATTTTCCATCTTGACCTGGCCGGGGATCGAACCCGGGCACCCCGTGTCGCAGGCTGGCGTGTTAACCACTGCGCCACGGAGCTGTCATAATGGTTAGTACCACTAAAAAAATAGATTTTCCATAAATTTAACGGACTACTTAAACCCTAGACAAGAGTCTGGAAAATTAGACCACTATGAGCAGCCAGAACAAACGAAACACAGGGTGATTTTCAATTCCCTGGCAATGTTTTGAACAAAGACTTGCAAGAAAAAAATTAAAAAACATAATCCGCTCCTATGCTTCGTTCGGTGAGCGAGAGAGCCGGAGGCCCATCCTTCCCCTTGCCTCCCGGGTGTAATATAGGCCTCCGGTTCTGTCACTCACCGAACAAAGCATAGAAGCTGTAAAGGAAGACTCAAACGTCGATTTTCCGCCATCATTTCGGGTAGGTGTCACGGTCAATCGACCATGCACACCCTGGTGTCAGAGTTCTTTGGAACCGCCTCTCGGCCTCTGACGTGGTTCGACCACCGGCTTAACGTGCCTTCCGAAGCACGGAATCATCTTTATTATCAGACAATCAGGTGATTCAAGCCTGCAATGTCCTAACCAAACTGGAAACAACTAAACAAAGTATGCTTCCGGTGGGAATCGAACCCACGACCCCCGGGTCAACAGGCAAACGCCTAAACCACTGGACCACGGAGACTGTCAGATTTTCCGTGAGAGTATATTTCCCCGGAGGAGCCGGCTTATTCATGCTACCAGAAAAAGACTATTGCCGGTATCGGGCGTTGGGGATTCTGATTTCGTCATTAAAAATATTGCCAGGGAGTTCAAAAGCAACCTGTATAGCAGTTAGAACATCTCTTTTAGGTTCAAATAATTGGTAATATATTCCAGGTTGATCTAAGGTAATATATATTTTTAAATTTCGAACGAAGTAACGTCTTATACCACAGATAAAGGAAAAATTGCGCAGAGCATTAGGTACTTTTGAGTTACATCATATAATAAAAATATTTTTAATAATTTCAAACTTATTATAGACTAGCTTTCGCCCGCGTCAATGCCGATCCCTCGGGAATAGTACTTTTTCCCGGGATAAAAGGTAGCCTATGTCCTTCTTTGTACTCCAGAGAACTTGTACGCAAAATTTCATGATGATCGGTTCAGTAGTTACGGCGTGAAAGCATAACAAACAAACAAACAAACAAACAAACAAACAAACTCACTTTCGCATTTATAATATTAGTAAGGATAAGGATAAGGATAATGTAGTCCTTCGTGCGCAAGTCCGACTCTCACTTGGCCGGTATTTGTTACTTCCCAGCTTTGATCCCATAAAAAAAGTTGTTCATATCGACGGGCCGTATCACCTCTTCCAGGATCGGACAGGGTCTCTTTACATATTGTATAGACCAAAGAATTGTTGTTGCTAGTTGAACCCTCACCATTCCTCCATCGGACTACGAGGCGCAGACAGAAATTTCACCCTTTTATCGTTGGAATACCAAAGAGTCGAACTAAACGCTTTGACAGTTCCTTTTTCGTTCGAGTAGATAAGGTGTGGAATGAACTGCCTGCGTCTATATTCCCAGACAAGTACAGTCCCGGGACATTCAAAAGTAGAATAAATAAATAAATAAAATAAATATATATATATACGGACAAATCACACAGATTGAGCTAGCCCCAAAGTAAGTTCGAGACTTGTGTTATGGGATACTAACTCACGATACTATATTTTATAACAAATATAGTACAACATATATAGATACACATCCAAGACCCAGGCCAATCTGAAAAAGATCATTTTCCATTTTGACCTGGCCGGGGATCGAACCCGGTCACTCCGTGTCGCAGGCTGGCGTGTTGACCGCTGCGCCACGGAGCTAGTCAGTCTAGTCAAATGGGTATCTCTTGGATAGGCATGTAACATCCTCGTCTTCATCGTCACTTACCATCAGGTGAGATGGGAGACAAATGCCTAATCCAACATTTAGTAAAAAAAAAACTTGTAAAGAGACGACGTTACTATACCAAGTAACGGCATCCTTGGCAGCCGAGAATCAAATTAGTCCGCTCTCGTGAGGTCTCGCTTCACACGCTTAGACTAGGAGTGTTAATTGCCAGTAACTCATGCAATTTCATACATTTTTGTCGGCGATAGACTGGGTTTATCTATGTACTTTTAACCTTTCGACTTATTATAGAACGCTGAGAAAAGTTAGCAAAGATGCCCACTCAAAAAAAAGTCAGTTCCATACAAAAATGTTCGGCCGCCCGGTCAATTTGTATGGGAACGACAAAAAAAAATTTGAGTTCCCAGCATTGGTTCCATAGGAAAAGTTGTTTGTATCAACGGGCTGAATCATCCCTTTATGGGTCCAGAACAATAAAAATTTCACTGTGTAGATATAACATCGGTGACGGTAAAATATTGAAAAAATTAAAAAAATATTGAATAAGAGAACTTTTGATTCAATTGCAACATTCAGAGTATCAGTGTTAGTTCAGTTTTGTAAACACAATCTGTCTTATTATAAAACGCGGGCTAACTTTAGTACCTGGTTTAAACCATTAACCTACCAAAATAAGACGACACTTATCATATTCACGTTTGGTCCACTGTCACAGTCAATTTCTTTTGGTCGGATAATGGTTTAAACCAGGTACTAAAGTTAGTCCGCGTTTTATAATAAGACTGTATAAGTAATATGTGGTAAGCGGTGCTGAAAGCACAATCATTAATTACTTAGGACAGACTTTTTGACTTTTTTTTTAGACAGCTCCGTGGCGCTCGGCGCAACACACCAGCCTGCGACATGGAGTGCCCGGGTTCGATCCCCGGCCAGGTCAAGATGGAAAATGATCTTTTTCAGATTGGCCTGGGTCTTGAATATTTATCTACATAGATTTAAAAAAAATTGCGTCTAAGTTTATCTATATATGAATATGTTATAAAATATAGTATCGCTGAGTTAGTATCCCATAACATAAGTCTCGAACTTACCTTGGGGCTAGCTCAATCTGTGTGATTTGTCCGTATATAGATATATATTATTATTATATTTATTATAGGATTAGTATTGTACCATGTATTGTGTTTTTATTAGGTTGCCCCAATTAACAGAAAAAAAAGGCAAAAGATGAGAGTTGCTGCTCTCCAGAGGCTTTTGACACTGATACTCAGAGCGGTTCTTCAAGCTATGCATGCATCGCGGCGCTTCAGGCAACATGACAGTTTGCTGCCACTCGAAGCGTTCCGCATACAGGCACCCAAAGCTGAGGTGCATCCCTTCTGAGGGCCCTTTGGTCATTTGCCTATAGAGCCTAGCTACATAGTGAATTAAAAAAACGGGTTGCACTCCGGTATTGTCAGCAGAAGTGAAAACTCGCCATTGCGGCGGTCTCAGGTCTCGCGTCCGTCTTATGAATTTTCGATCAGGTCTGAGGCCTGAGGCGAGTTTAACTTTTTATACCCATCCCAAAAAGTGCACAAAGCCGCCAAAGAAGTTTTCACTTAAATAAACAATAAGAATTATATATAAATTAAAAGTATATATTGTGTATAATTAAAATAATTTTAAAGTTATTATAGATAATGTTACGGAACCCTTAATGCGCGAGTGCACTTAGCCAGTTTTTTTTACTTCTCTGTTGCGATGACACCACACCACACCACCAAGAACGAACAAAACTCATTAAATTTAAAAAGTCAAACAGAAAACACTGGCCACACCGAACTCGTTCAAAAACCAAAAATTCCAATGCGTTAAGAAAACAAAAGAAAACATTTGTAAATAGGTTAGGTTGCACCACAGTGATTATAAATTCAAAACTGGCCAGCGAGACAGTAGACAATACTTTAACAATATGCAAATGGGATGGTACGGTTAAAGACATTTGCCTTTGAAAAGGCTTTACTAATGTTAGCTAATGGATTTCGCGGCCTTGGAACTTCTGAGGATGATTTCAGATTTTAGTAAGGAATTATAACAAGACAAGATATGTTCAATACAACCCCCGATATTGATGACATGCCAAGCACAGACTATCTTCGGTTGGAATTGAATTGTGACAGCTCTGCTGGGTTAAGTTGTACCATTTCTTTCCAAACATCCCTATAGTTAATTACAAAAGCGACCGGCAATAAAATATATGAAATGTCTTAAAATAAATAACCTAACTAAAAAACAACAACTAAAAACACAAACAAAAAAATACAAATCGTACAATCCCTCCAGATGCTCGCTCCTGAAGTGCTATTTTTGAAATGACGCCGTTCGAAAACAAGCGATTTTTCCATACAAAAATCGCTTGAAGACGAGTGTCACACGTTCAAAAAACCCCTGGGCATCGTGCCCAAAAAATATATACGAGTAGTTATGTATTGCTTATTATACATCTACGTAGGCACCGTTATATTTCTGAAATAAATAATATCAATAAGTGACACACTCGTCCAACGACAATGGGAATTAATGAGAATACAATAAAGAGGCAGATCGTAAATATTTTGTAGCCGCTAAGTCACGCTTGCCGTAAAATTGTTAACTGAAGTCACGTTAAAATTTACTACTAATCACGTTACTAATTATTTACTAATAAACATTTTCTGGGTAAAACCCTCTAATATCTTTCTATGAATATCACTGAGGGTATTTAGAGGCCGTCTGTCAGGCTAGTAGCTTATTTTTTTTCTTTTCTTCTATTTGGCTATCAAACTTCATACAGAAGCTTATTTTGGCCAGTGTCTAGTTATTCTTCGAGTTATTCTTGTGTATCAACGAAATGATCGTGTAATTCATTTCGCTGATTCGACGGAGCCCCTGGCAACAATTCCCACGAATCCACTGGTTTGATTATATACGATATGACGCAGCAATGCGAGCAAACACCAGCCCGCTAAGTTAATCTCACTACAGCCGCACCATGCCACTTTATTTTAGTTATTCCACACATTGCTCATAAACATGGGCATCTAAAACACCAAATTACACCGACTTCACATTATAAACTCCACTAGAAACAGTTTGCAAAATAGTCCAAAACAAAAACCGTTAGTCCGTCGAAATTCCCGCCAAAGACTCCTATTTCATTATTATGTATTACTATTATATATTTTTTCCAATGATATAGGACGGCAAAGGAGCAAGCTAGTCACCTGATAGTAAGTGATCATGGCTGGCCATGGACTGCGACATTTTTGAAGCGAAAACTTCTTTAGCGTTGTTGTGCACATTTTGTGATGGGTAAAAAAATGTAAAACTCGCGTCAGGACACGTGACCTGATCGATAATTGGTAAGAAGGACGCGAGACCAGAGACCACCGACGCGGCGTAGAAGAGGAAGTAATATCCCCCCTCTTTCTACCGCGCAGTTTTCACTTTTGCCAGCACTCCCGGAGTTGTACCCTTTGTTTTTTTTTAATGGACGTTGTAGCTTCAAGTGAGCTATTGCTACTTCACCGGGCGTTTGAGGCGAGGGTAGGGTGCCCTCAGCCAATATAGTCAACATCACCAAAGGACCCCCAGGAGGGACGGACCTCGGCTTTGGGCGTTGTCTGTGTGCGCAAGGCTTGTAGAGACAGCAAACTCTCATATTGCCTGATGGGCCGCGATTACGTGCATTAGCCTTTGGCAGCTCCGTGGCGCACCGGTCAACACGCCAGCCTGCGACACGAGAGTGCCCGGGTTCGATCCCCGGCCAGATCAAGATGGAAAATGATCTTTTCCAAATTGGCCTGGGTTTTGGATGTTTATTTATATATGTATTTGTTATAAAATATAGTAGCGTTGAGTTAGTATCCCTTAACACAAGTCTCGAACTGACTTTGGGGCTAGCTCAATCTGTGTGATTTGTCCATATATATTTTTTTTTTTTTATTTAGCATGAAGGGCCAATCTGAGAAACTATGACAACATCCTTTGGAGAGCAGCAACTCTCATCTTTAGCCTTATGGGCCGAATGTAAGTATGGGTTAGAGTTTTTATTGTTACCTTCAGGTTCAGTTTCGTTTTAGGCAAGTTTCGGCATAAAAATTAGTTAGAAGTTAGAGAAACTGTGCCGAAATTTCGGTTTCAAATTGGCCGAAACTGACGCGGTCGATCGTCAGCCTGTAGGTTTTGATTCCCTTGCGATTCGAATGTCACAAATTTGCGGCATAAACGGCTTTACCTTTTTTTGTGTTGGCTTAGAAGTTTGATTTTTTCAAAGCTCCAAGGAACAGTAGACCTGTCTATTTGATATGAATTTCAGCTTGATACCTCCACGCGTTTATGAGAAAAAGGAGACAGGCAGACAGACCGACGGACACAAAGTGATCCTATAAGGGTTCCGATATTTTCCTTTTGAGGTACGGAACCCTAAAAATTAATGGATTTCACAACCTACGTTTATACTTTCGTCGTACACAGACAGACACACCCAAAAAATATTGCGACAGTAACTATAAATAAATATCTAGTATATCTAAAGTGATATATATCTATCAGATTAGAACATTATATAGCATGATAGAAAAACTCTCGATATCAACTGCGATATAGTAAGTACTTATGCACTCAAGCGTTAAACACTTTTTTGTGAAAAAAACTACGTCGTAGTGCATTACTATTAAAAAAAAACCGGCCATGTGCGATTTGGATTCGCGCCGAAAGGGTTCCGTACCATTATCTATAAACAAGCCTAAAAACCAGGTCGGTTGTTTGGAGCCCCTTTGAAAATTTCTAACTATCACGGTTCAGGAGATACAGCCTGGTCACAGACGGGCGAATGGACAGACAGACAGACGGACAGCGGAGCCATATTACCCTTTGGGTACGGAACCCTAAAAAGGCATTTGTAGACGGAAGTCAGAATGTGGGCCGAAGCAAAGCCGAGGCTCACATACGTAAGTCCATCTCTGCCTGATTGCGGTCAAGGCCTGAATAGTGCTTCACTCAAATAATGCGCGGAAATTCAAACAAAGTAGTATTTATATTTAAATAAAATAGAATTTGTCAGCCAGCAAGAATTTTATAAAACCTTTGACATGAAACCTTCGTGCATTATTTCATAGCAAGCCGGTCGTTAAATTTTTTAATTACGTGATAGATATGTATGAGTTTTCAATGTAATTTTGCCCCTTAAACAGGACAGATAACACAAAGTGGATTTTCATACATAGGTACTTTGCTTATTTGGCCACGGGCATATAGCGTGTATTTGGCCAGTAAAGCAAAATTGATTTATCAGAGACGCAATTTTTTTTTAATCTATGGAGTTATTTCAAACAAGTTTGTCAAAATAATTTAAAAAGAGAACATTATTTTGAAAAGAGAAAAATACAATATATTCCTGATATTAAACAGTATCTCCTAGAGGTATTTTTCATTTAAAACCTAAAAATGGAGATGATGTAGGTAATCGCTTCTTAAAAATAAGATCCCTTTAAATACGTGATACCGTTTCCATAACCAACTAAAAAAATGTCTTTTTAAAGTTTTGGGGACGAAAAAAACTATCCGCATGTGCGCAGAGTTCTTATGTGATTTTGTCGTGATAACGTCTCATAAATATCCCCCCGAAGCGACGTACACTTGGACAAGAACAAACATTCGCATTCTATACTAGCATTAAAAAATCAGACAAGCAACATGGAACTTGGGGTCTCTTACAGGAAGAAGCCAAGAATTAAGCAAACGTCTAAAGGAAAGACGCACCATTTAGTTTCTTGTAAACAGCATATGTTATGCTGTTTACAAGAAACTAAATGGAAAGAAGCAAAATCTCGAGACATAGGAAACGATTACCAGGTCATATATCACGGCATTGACAATAATAATAATAAGTTCTTTATTTCAGACCATGATCCATAGAGTATTAGTAAAAAACAAACAAAATACTTATCCTAATGTTAGTAATTTGCGAGCCAGAAAACATTTAATTTATAATGTGGACACCTCTATGCACGAGCAGATCCGCCCAATGCCTCACAAAAGGCCCATCAATTTTGGCTGCTAGGGTATTAAGGATGCTGTTAGAACTCCCACGGACTCTCTGCAGCGCCGAGGCAGCCTGCTTACGAATTATGGCATAAAAATCGTCCTTTCGTGCTTCGGCGAACATACCCGACGCACTACATCGCCGCGGCAATAAATGAAACGGGGTGGCAGTAGTCTTGGATAAAATCTTTAAGAGCCGCATAGTAAACATCATCACGGTGTGACTCCTGATCAGTGGAGCAATGCATTGGTCATATTGTTGCCTAAGGGCGATACTACTAAACTTACAAACTATCGTCCTATCTTTCTCTTAAGTCACATCTACAAGCTATTTACTAAAGTGATAACACTACGACTGACCAACAGACTTGACTCGGTTTATTTACTTTGAGACAATTTACTTTGCGTGCTTCCGCCACCACTGCTGCCGCCTCAACAGATGCACCAGTATTTTGGGGTTTGCATGCATCAACTATTGGTGGCGGGCATGAATCCACTAACAGTAGTGGGTGGGCGCTGGCCAGCAATAGTTTGCATGAACTAACTGGTGGCGGAAGCACGCAAAGTAAATTGTCTCAAAGTAAATGTAGCTTTGACTTCCGCAAAGTAACACCAGAATCTATTAACTATCGGTTCAACCTGTAGAGAAAGCGGGTTTTAGGCAAGGCTTCTCAACAATTGATCACGTCCACACAGTGCGCCAAGTGATAGAGAAACGAATACAACAGACCCTAAGTAGTAGCTCTCATTGACTGTAAAAAGGCATTTGATACAGTGAAACACTGGGCGGTAATAAATTCTCTAAAACGATGCCAAGTTGATACTAGATATGTAGAAGCAATCAAAGCTATATATAAATCCACCACGCTACAGGTAAAATTTCAGGAGCTCACGAATCCTGTGCCCGTAAAAAGAGGTGTGAGACAAGGAGACACGATATCCCCTAAATTATTTACTTCATGTTTGGAAGATATCTTTAAGCTTCTCAACTGGTCCAACAGAGGCATAAACATCAATGGAAGATTGATTTGCGGACGACATCATACTCTTCGCCGAAAACCTAGACGATCTGAAAGCCATGGTCGAAGAACTCTATGATGTATCAGTAATGGTGGGATTAAAGATGAATATATCAAAAACAAAATTCATGGGCAAAGACATCGATGCCGACCACATTACTGTGCATGGAAATGCTTTGGAGAGAGTAAGGGAGTATATATATCTCGGTCAACGATTGAGCCTTTATAAAAATGAGCAGATAGAGGAAATAAAACGCCGCATTCGTCTAGGATGGGGAGCGTTTGGTAAACTGTCTGATGTGCTCAAGGACAGCAGCATACCAACCAACCTAAAGCGCAGAGTCTTCGAGCAATGTGTCCTTCCCGTGATGGTGTACGGCGTGAGCATGCTGCAAGTCGCTCAGAGAGCTATGGAGCGGGCAATGCTTGGTATTCTATCTGAGATAAGATCAGAAACACTGAAATCCGAAGACGGACAGGACTTACCGACATTGCCCAGGAAGTAGCTCAAAGAAAGTGGCGATGGGCGGGCCATATATGTATGTCGCACCACAGATAAACGCTGGGGAAAAATAGTGCTGGAATGGAGACCCAGAACTGGTCGCGGAAGTGTAGGTAAACTGATTACGAGGTGGACCGACACGATCTGGTCAAAATTGCTGGAAAAAGATGGATGAGAAAAGCGCAAGGCCGATTGGCGTGCATTATTAGAGGCATACACTCAGCATTGGGTAACAATGGGCTGAAGACCGTTTAATAAGGTTTAATTGTTGTTAAATTGGCTGTCAAAGTCGCTGCTCTTTTTTTTCTTTTATTTATGGCTTTCACGCGTTCCGTATTTAGCCAGTATCAAGTATAAATGAGTTTTCCCGCGCTTTTTTTAAGTCGTTCTTTTCGTTGATTCTACGGACAATTCTCACGAATCCACTGGATTGATCACAGACGACGCAACGAGGCGAGGCGGATAACCACCAGCCCGCTAAGTAAATCTTACTACACCCGCACTGTGACAGTTTAGTTAGACAGATTGTTCATAAACAATGGGCATTTATAACACCAAATTACACCGATTTCACATTATAAAGTCCACTGGAAACAAATTACAAAACAACCCAAAACACAAGCCGTGCCAGTCCGCCGAAATTCCCGCCAAGAACTCGCAAGTTGCTGCTTATTTCAGTAACCCATCACATGCTAAAGGTGCTAAAGCATCAAACCACAGATAACTGTTAAGAACAATAGTGTTGGTGTTCGAAAAAGTTTGGTTAACCTTATAAAAGAGGGGTTTTATGCATACTTAAAAATCAGATTACCCATATGTACAAGATTTTTTGGAAGGACTATGTACCTAGATCCAAGTGAGCTTTCGCTATTTCATCGGGCGAGGTCAGAGTGCCCTCATATGGTTTTTGGGTTTTTGTAGTAAAATATTATGCGCTGTATACACACTGTCGCGTTAGTATACACACTAATGGTTCCGTACCAAACCTTTAGTGTGTTTACTAACGCGACTCACACATGGCCAGTTTTTTTTTTAAATTATAACTTGATTATGTATTTAACCTTATTCTATTAAGAATATTATATTATTTCCACCATAAAAACTAAATTCCGAACCACAATCACTTTTGTAGTTAAAACAAACAGCTAATACCGCATCTCAAAACTAAGCCTTGTCACCTTGAGATAACGTCCACTTACGACTGTTTGCCATCATCAGCTGTCCAAACACCGAAACAGACTAGTAAAACAAAATGGAGACACTTTTTAAGGAATTTAAATGGTTGGAAGTAATTGTAGCGATAGCAGGCCTGTCTCACTCCCTGTGTTGGTATCGAAAACATACCTACGCGCAGCGACCAGCGACACCTTCGAAGGGGAAAACCGAGCAAATCCGGTAGGAACGACGCGTGTTTGGTCATGTGTTCACCGACTTCAACGAATTATGAATCGTTTGTTCAGAGCTATAAGTATAAAATTGGCTTGCTGTAGGTATTAACTAAAAGGTGGTGCGTTCTGAACTTCTGACGCGAGCTAAATTACACCGTATTGCTAACTACATTGAGTTGATATTTCGTCTTAACCATATTGCGCACCCGTGTACAAACGGGGACGTAACGGATCCAAAAAAATGGCCGTCCCGGCGGCACGGCATGGCGGCAGTGGCAGTTTCATCCCTTGCACCACCGGGTTAAGACAACCAGAGAGAATGAACTAGTTAGTCAACAATTTATCATTAGTTATCATTCGTTTTTGGTATGCCACGACGGCCTCGATGGTCGAATCGAACAAATGAGAAAAAATCTCGCTAGTTCGATGATGGATCGAATCGAATTGAACTAGTAAGAACAAAGGCATGCTTCCAGGGCAACCTTTTATACTTGTAAATAGTTTCAGTTCTCCAATTCTACAGTAATGATACCAAAAAGGTTGGCGTCAAGCAAACGGCAGGCATGGGTCTAAGAATAATCAGGATAGATCACTAACGATGTCACGTTCGTTAATTATCTATCCTGATTATTCATACAAACGTGTCGCGAGTCGCGACACAAGCTCACGCACACATCGACAGCAAATAAGGATGCAATTTTATTCAGTTCGAAATTCAAATTTAAGCAAATGTTAAAATGCTGCTTATAATGCTGGCACATTAAAAAGTTAAGCGTTGTGACGTACTTCGCTCCCGGTCCATATTATGCCTAGTCCATAGCGGCTGGTTGAAAATTGAAAAGCAGTTTTATTTTGTTGTTTAAAGTTAATAACTTATACAATTTACCAAGTTCAAACATGACATAACGTTTCAGTGCGTACCTGCCATATGTGGTTTCTGTATGTAGAAGCAATTACAGCGGTCGTGCCGAGCGTTTATTGTTGCAAAATCTTATTGTTATTAGAGGCCGCATTACATAATGTGAGTATTGGAAATAGGACTTCGCTGGCGCCTGTTATTGACCGTTATGTGATGCGAAGTCACCGGTTAGATGTCGGGCTCCGTGGCTAAGTGGTTAACTCGCCACACACGAGGTTCGGGTTCGAGAGCCAGCGTAAATACTTCTTTTTGACAGATATTTGTATGCGGTTTTGGAGTTACCCAAGCAGTTTGGCGCCAGGTAGAGATCGGTCGTAAACCATTTGCCAAACCATATTAAGGCATGTTAACGAGAATCATCAGGTGAGAGGTGTCATCTTTAACTTAGAGCTGCTACTTGCTTTTTCCTTTCATTCGAGTAAGTAGTATCCCATCATCTTCCCTTCCCAAATCTAACAAATTCCTATCCTTCCCTTGCTTAAAAAAGCTTCCGATGGGCAGCAACGTCGAAAAACAAGAAGCCAAAGAACCCAGCGTAAAGTTCAGCCCAGGTTCGCTCTTGCATGGAGTACTGCAGTCACCTTTGGGATGGCTCAGCGAAATACCAGCTTGAAGCATTGGACTCTGTTGACCGAAGGGGCCGCAGGCTCATAAACAACGACGTGGTCTCAAATAGGAAATTGCAATCCCTGGAGCATCGCCGTAAAGTCGCATGCCTATCGGTATTTTATAGGATCCATTTTGGAGAGTGTGCGAAAGCGCTCTTTGAGCTAGTTGAACCCTCACCATTCCTCCATCGGACTACGAGGCGCAGACAGAAATTTCACCCTTTTATCGTTGGAATACCAAAGAGTCGAACTAAACGCTTTGACAGTTCCTTTTTGGTTCGAGAAGCTAAGGTGTGGAATGAACTGCCTGCGTCTATATTCCCAAACAAGTACAGTCCCGGGACATTCAAAAGTAGAATAAATGGGTATCTCTTGGATAGGTATGTAAAATCCTCGTCTTCATCGTCACTTACCATCAGGTGAGATGGAAGACAAATGCCTAATAAAAAAAAAATAAAATAAAAAAAAAAAGAAACTGCGCTCGCCAAGCCAAGCGTGGTGAGTATGGCAATATCCTCCCATGAAACGAAAAATCTTTAAGACGCTTTTGCCCAGCAGTGGACTCCTAACGGCTGGAATATGAATGGGAAACACTCACAGAGGAGGTGGGGGGTGAAGATAAAGACACCTTCGGCGTCAAGATAAATGCACTCACGATCATAGCTCATTGGATCGTGATGAAACGATACTCCCAACGTCTTTGTGGGGGAGGGCTGCAAATCCAAACGCTTTTTGTCTAGCTATTTCAAATTCTGGTTACGCAAGATGGCGCCACAAGGGTGTCTAAAACTACTGCTCCAAGCGCTCTACCCTAGGGCCGGAATTGCTTCAAAGAAGGTGGAAGGCTTGCTCTTTTACAAGGCTCATAACTGCATGATTACACAGATAAACTGTGGCATCGTAGCCATCAATGTGGCATGGTTTGACGAATTTGAATGCGGTTTTGTTTGTAAGAAACTAAATTTCGCGGGCGGGTTAGTAAACATATGTTGAATGTTGAACTATCGGGGTGAACCGCGCAGGCAGCCAATTATAAAGAAGTATTATGAAAATTTAGCCGTGTGGTATCCGGCAGAGTAGAATAGGACCACTCCAAGTCTTCCCGTGGATGTCGTAGAAGGCGACTTAGGAAATTCAAGCTAAACAAAGCTTATAAACATCTAAGAGACCTCTCCAACCCGTCTGGCCAGCGTGGAGAGTGTAGGCCAAGTCCTCTGGCTGCTCTGGCCAAGTATGGCCCTAGTAGTACAGAGAGGGTCGTACTCCTGCAGTGGAGACTAAAAAGGACCTGATGATGATGATGATTATGAAAATTGCAACATAATTTATTTGAATTCAAATTATTGTTCATAGCGAGCAAATTGCATTACCAGTAATGTCAGAGTGGGTCGATTGGAAGACCAGGTCTGGTATGTACAAAAAGAGCATGCCTCATAAAAAAATCAGCCAAGTGCGAGTCGAACTCGCGCACGAAGGGTTCAGTACCGTTATCTATAAAAACGGCAAAAAAATCATGTCTGTTGTATAGGAGCCCCTTTAATATTAATGTTATTTTTATTTGATTATTTATTTTTAAAGTGAATATATAACTAAATATTCTGTGAATATTTCAAGCAAAAAAAATCACGTTTGTTGTATGGGAGCCTCCTTAAATATTTATTTTATTCTATTTTTTAGTATTTGTTGTTATAGCGGCAACAGAAATACTAATCATCTCTGTGATAAATAATCATCTCTGAAAATTTCAACTGTGTAACTATCACGGTTCATGAGATGCAGTCTGGTGACAGACGGACAGACAGCGGAGCGATATTAATAGGGTCCCGTTTTTACCCTTTGGGTACGGAACCGTAAAAAACAGTGGCCCTCGGGAGTGCCGACGAAAGACTAACATTCGGTTACTTATATACAGATGTTTTTATTTTGTATTACGGTATCGGTAACAATGTCGCGAGTTTAATGGTTTTTTCCCATCTTAAAATATGCCTAACGCGACTTAAGAGCTTTCCACTTTAAAAAAACTCGTAAGACATAGAAAAGTTCTTAAATTTAAGACATGATAGTGATCGAGTAACAAACGCCTAAATTCTACACCATCACAATTATAAATTGACTTTGCAATTATACATTAATTATGAAATTTTGATCATTTTGGATTCTAAAGGGGTGATTCAGCCCGTCAATATGAACAACTTTTTCTATGGAAACAATGCAAACAAACTGGCCGGGCGGCGAAACTCTTTTGTATGGAAATGACGAAATTTTTTTTGGGTTCCCTGCATTGGTCCCATAGAAAAAGTTGTTCATATTGATGGTTTAGTCAACCCTTTAAGGGTCCAAAACGATTAAATTTCACCATGTATTATTATAGGAGTAAGCTAACGTGCACATTAATATAGGTACTCAAAATTTCTTCTAACAGAGTTACCACAGACTTTCATAACCTATTGTTTGCTGAAAGAGAATGTGAAATAAGTTCGTCTCTGAAATATTACCTGTCTATGGTCGATTGGCCATAGTAAGTAAAGACGACAATCAGCAGCATAATAGAAAGTTACACAATAAATTGTAATTAAAGTCTTGATTCTATATCGCTTATATGAGTAGTCTTTGTTATAACATAGATATTATATGTGGCGAGCTCCGTGGCGCAGTGGTTAACACGCCAGCCTGCGATACGAGGATGACCGGGTTCGATCCCCGGTCAGGTCATGATGGTAAACGATCTTTTTCAGAGTGACCTTGGATGTTTATCTATATGAATACATATTATAAAATCGTTGAGTTAGTATCAGTTCACAACTTACTGTGGGGCTAGCTCAATTTGTGTGATATGTCCCTATATATTTATTTATTTATTATAATTCTACAATATAGTCTTGAAGTTATATATCTCTTTAAAAAACAGACATTTAATTAGCTAGGTACTATATAATAATTCACACTTAGGTGTAGCTAATACTGAAGTGTGAATTATTAGACCTGTGACTGCGTCCGCGTATAGCCTATATTACCCGTTGATCATAGGTTCTACAGGTTAGAATTTTTATATTATGCATTACAAACAAACATACAAAAATACAAATCTAATTTTTCATCTTTATAGAGGGCAAGTATATTAAAAAGACTAGTATTACTAGTAGAATAATCCATATCCATACTAGTATTACATAGAAAATAACTCTATCTGTCTGTCTTTTTTTCACGCTTTAAGGATGAAATTTGATATGGAGGTAGTTTGAGGCCCGGGGAAGGGCGTAGGGTACTTTTCGTTCCGGGAAATTCTACTGTTCCCGAGGGATCGACACAAAGGCGGGCGGAGCCACGGGCAAAAGCTAGTTAGTAGTAAGTGGACGAAGGTATATTCATTTTGGTTTCAAACCTTTTAAAAAAAGAACAATGATTCAACACGCAAAGCAGTAAAATTTGAAAGGCTCTAATTTAAAATCAAACCCATTAAAAAGGTGTGACTTTCGAAACCAATCCCGAAACCAAATTACCGTGCTCTTTAATTTACCACTTGAAAAATACAAACTCGTGTCCTATTTCTGATAGCGCCTTATCATCAACTAAGTTTACTGCTCTTTAATCTATGATATGGTTTTATTTGCCCTGCGCAGGCGGCGAAAGTGGAATTAAAAATCCTACGTAAACATTCTGATAAAAAAGTAAAAATTTTTGACTCTATGATGAAATGAAAAGAACTCTGCAGCACGCACTGGTTTTAAAAAGTTTGTTTAAATATTTAAATTAGGAATTTGTCAAAAATTATAAATAAAAAACAGCACCTCGATTCAATAATAAATAAACTGTATTCTAAATTCAAATTCTTTTTAGTATGATACTCGTAGTATATTTTTCAATTTAAATACTTAAAAAAAATTAAAAGCAGTTAAAAATCTATTTTTCAGCTGCAATTTAAATTAATGCATGAGAATTAAATAAGTAATTTAAAAAAATATTTTAAGACAATTAAGCACTGATAAAATAGAAAATTCTTACCAAGCAACTCGCACGCAGCTTCCACTACGATTTTTCCTCTGAAAATGTGCTGCCATCTTGAATCACGTGTCATTATGATCATGAACGAAAACGCCCTCTTTATCATGTGACCAATCACAGACTGGGAAAACTTAATTCCCTATCTATTACGATAAATATAATCGTCCAATTACCGATAAACAATGAAGATAGACTTTTCAAATTGCCGCTAAAGGCTTTCCCGCTAAAATTTGACACGACGTCACTATGTTATCAAATGAGACACAATTATTTTAATAATTTTTAAAACTCACTATTTAGATGGCTAATTTAATATTAAAAATTGAAAAACGAAATATTGAACAGTTAACAATTTTAAACGCACTGATACTTGATAATTATGCTAAATAGTCTGTAAACGAAACTCGCGCCGAAGGAGTCAAAAGTAAAATGGCCGAGTTTCTTTACATGTTGGGTGTTTTATAGAGAACATACCTGTTACGTCACACTGTGACTGGAACATGCTATTATTCATATTTTCTTATCGTTTTTAAACTCTGTCGTAGGAAAATGGACCCTAATGCCTTCTTGGAAAACTAGGCGCTTTCGGTTTTACTATGGTCTTACTATTGTTAAAGTTCGTTACACGATGTTGCAGTTATGCGATTAGCATATTTTTGAACGAAATTATCCTCTATTACAAAGAGTTAGGAGTTAATTTAAAGTCTAATGAGTTTTAGCTTTGCCTCCGACTAATTTCAATAATTCTTAGTTTACATTCTTAAAGCACTTGCATTGCAGGTACCTATAACTGTGATGTATTCCTACAATGTCATCATCATCATCATCAGGTCCTTTTTAGTCTCCACTACAGTAGCACGACCCTCTCTGTACTACTAGGGCCATACTTGGCCAGAGCAGCCAGAGGACTTGGCCTACACTCTCCACGCTGGCCAGACGGGTTAGAGAGGTGTCTTAGATGTTTATAAGCTTTGTTTAGCTTGTATTTCCTAAGTCGCCTTCTACGACATCCACGGGAAGACTTGGAGTGGTCCTATTCTACTCTGCCGGATACCACACGGCTAGTTCCTACAATGTAAAAACACGGTTTTACTTACGTTAATTCAGTCGAAATCGCCGACTACTTCGGAGTATTTTTAGGGAAGCGAAATCGCCGTGTCGCCACCCCTAACACTCGCCGTGATGATGGTCTTCGTAACAGACTAAAACTAGTTGGCGATTCCGACTGAATAAATGTGAGTTTAACCGAGTTTCGTTAATGAATTAAACTTATTAAACAACTTACTTAAATTCTCAGTGGAAGTATGCATAGAGATTAGAAGCAAAGAGCCCGAAGGCCAGTGATCGTAAGCATTATTAGCGCACCGGGCACGGTGACCACTGTGATGGGTGACTGCAAGTGGCATAAAAATATCTCGAACCAGTCTCGAACCCATCTGTGCAATGATTCAGATTGGTCCTTAAGGCCATGAAAACGCGAGCCATTAGGCAATATGAGAGCTTGCTGCCTCTCCAAGCCTTGCGCACACGTAGACTTCGGGGTTATAGCTTTCGGCCCTTAAGGTGATACCACTGTAAATAAGGTCGTTCTGAACCTTATTTCTATCGCAAAATACTTAAATTAGGAGTTTCAAATCTAAGTAATATGATATTTGACTATTTCATCTCCTAAAATTGAATATGAAAACACGTTTTGATAAAATTTTCTCGATAGAAATATTTTTTTAAAAATGGTCTTCGTTCGCAGAGTTTTTGTTATTGTAGCTCAAATGCGACGAATGAAATAATGATTTTTAGACTAAAAGATAGGTTATTAGTAATTCATCAAAATGTAAATATGAAAATACAATTAACCGGTCTGATTTTATATAAAATAGAAATAACGAATTTGGCGCTTACGTTTTTTTCTTTGAGCGACTCGAGACTATCTCCTATCTCATCATTCACGGGCTAAACCGCCAAGCGCTATCCCTTGCGCGCACTTGATCAGTCCTTTGCCGAGCGAAGCTACCAAACATTTGAGGCCTCGCCTTAAGAGTTGCTGAGCGGTTCTTCAAGCTATGCATGCAATCGCGGCACTTCAGGTAATATGAAAGTTTGCTGCCACTCGAAGCGTTGCGCGTATAGGCAACATCCAAAACCGAGGATCGTCCCTCCTGGGGGCCCTTTGTTGCCCTTGCCTATACAGGTGCTATAAGACGTTGCTTCATACCAAATTTCAAGATTCTGAGTTCACGGGAAGTACCCTGTATGTTTTGATACCCTTGCGAATGTCGAAAAACACGAAAATTTGCGGCATAAACGGCTGTATCTTTTGATTGCATTGGCTTATAAGTTTAATTTTTCACAGCTCCAAGGGACAGTAGACCTGACTATTTGATATGAATTTTAGATTGATACCTTAACGCGTTCCTGAGAAAAAGGGTCTTGACTCAAGACACTTGACACCAGCGACGTCTCAGTTCACCCCTGTCCGAACTAGAATTTTCGTAGGTACCTAATTGAATGTACCTAGGTATATTTTATAGTCACAATATCTACTCATCTCTATCACACCGTCTGTAACATTTATCTCGGAAACCAAACAGTGAGTTTGCTGTCGCTATCAGATAATTCGTATTGAGGTCGAGATATGAAGATGCTGTGTAGTGTAAGTACTTTTTACAGGTAGGCATTTAGAGGGTGCTTTGACGGAAGGTCAATGAAACTGCTTTATGTCCTATAAAGCAGTTTCATTGACCTTCCGTCAAGTAGGTACTTTTATTTTATTTATATTTAGGGTTCCGTACCTCAAAAGGAAAAATGGAAGCCTTATAGGATCACTTTGTTGTCCGTCTGCCTGTCAAGACCCTTTTTCTCAAGTACGCGTGGAGGTATCAAGCTGAAATTAATATCAACTACTCAGATCTACAGTCCCTTAGATCTGTGAAAAAATCTAACTACTAAGCCAACGCCAACCAAGTACGGCTCTAGTAGTACAGAGAGGGTCGTGCTCCTGTAGTGGAGACTAAAACGACCTGATGATGATGATGATGAAGCCAACGCAATAAAAAGATACAGCCGTTTATGCATAATTGACCTAAATTAAATTTCAAATGACAAAATAAGGTACCGAAATATTTTTTTGTAATACTTAATACAGACATACAGAGTGAAATTGAATTCATTAGCAAACTTTAAGGAGTGACTCAGACCACGAAACTTAACAACTTTTACTATGGGACCAACTCCGAAATCGCTAAAAAAAATCAGCTGTTCCATAGATTTTGGCCAAGAAGATATTCCACTTTTGTATGAAAAAGCCCATCCCATAATGAAAGTTGTTCAGATTCATGGTCTGAGTCACTCCATAAGCGTATGCTAATGAATTAAATTTCACTTGTATAGGTAAATAAAATCGGTCCAAGTTTTCATATTCAAATGCCTGTCCAGGTTGCAGGTAAGGCATCGCGACGAGCTGCTACTCGCCCTATTCATCCGAGTGAATAGTGTCCATATACCTTCATTCTCTTCCCAAAACCAATAAAATCCTATACTTCCCAGCTTAAAAATGCTTCCGATGGGCATCAGAAGCACAAGAAGCCAAAGGAACTGCGTCCATCAACCCGCCTGCCAAACATGGTGAGTAAGGCAATAGGAAGAATCCGTGGGGGAGGCCTTCGTCTAGCAGTGGACTTCTTACGACTGAGATGATGATGATGTAAATAAATAATAAATAAATATATACGGACAAATCACACAGATTGAGCTAGCCCCAAGGTAAGTTCGAGACTTGTGTTATGGGATACTAACTCAACGATACTATATTTTATAACAAATACATATATAGATAAACATCCAAGACCCAGGCCATTCTGAAAAAGATCATTTCCATCTTGACCTGGCCGGGGATCGAACCCGGGCACTCCGTGTCGCAGGCTGGCGTGTTAACCACTGCGCCAAGGAGCTGTCATAAATAAATATGATATCCATACCATACGCTAACTTCGGTTTCTTATTCTTTAAAGTTCAGTGGCCAGTCTAAAAATTTATTTGGCGTAGCCATACCAATTCCGGCATTATGAAATTTGTCAATAGTGAAGTAGGTATTAAAATAATAAAGTTGTATAATAATAATCAAATAATAATCTCGGCTCTGGCTTGCCTTAGTTGGCCGTCCAGACAGGAGTAGTGAAAGCTGTTGCTACAGGGGTGGAATTTTAAAGGGCATAACGCCGCGAATAACTTCGGAGAAAGCGCAGCACACCTTTCGTCAGCACCGATGTTGCCCCTTAATAATTGTCGGCTAGTTTGAGCATGCCAACTGTAGTCAGTTTTTTTTATGTATATTTGACGGCAAACGAACAGACGAGCCACCTGATGGAAAGTGGTCACCGTCGCCCATGGACATCTGCAACACCAGAGCACACAGGGAAAACTTCGGGAGGGCGTCCATTCCACAATCCTGCTGTACGAGGAAAAAAACCACGTGACGCTCTGACATTTTTGGATTTGGACACCCAAATGTCAGTTATCATGATTATGGCAGGTGCCCGACCCTTTGCAATAACCCAACATAAGTCCAGCCATATTTCAATCCCATAACCCACTAATTTCTCTTTAAAATGTAGTATAGTTTCTGCTCCGGCCAAGACCTGACATATCATCATTGGCATTTTCAGGAACGGGTACTGGCTGGAAATCAAAATTACATCAAATTCTCTAAAGGGCATCTAAAACGCCACGCAAGCCTTTCAAAGGATATTGACATGATTCTTAGTTATAACATACATACATATTATCACGTCTTTATCCCTTTCGGGGTAGACAGAGCCTAAAGTCATAAGACCGAAAGGCCACGTATAGCGTGTTGGTGGGCGCAAAGGTGGAAAACTGAACCCAAATAGTGATGGGTTGCTAGCCGCATCGCCTATTGTTATGATTCTTTAGATTTTCGCCCATTCCCTCGATCGGCTTCTACGGTCTGCACGGGAAGAGGAGCAGCTGGCACATTCTAGGTTTTTTCCTTTCACCCAGACCAGCATGGAAGTTAGTTATAAGTACATTAGGTATATTGTCTACCTTCCTCTCGTCCCATTGCAATGCCTGACAAGGTACATATGTATTTATACAAAATATTGTATATTTATGTGTTAGATCATATGTAATGCAATGTAATACAAGATTAAGGGACCAGGGTAACTCCGGGTAACCCGTGCCCCGTGCCCATAGCTCAAGAAGACACATTCAAATAAGACGGAAGTAAATTACTTAAATAATTCTTTGAATTTCAGAAATTAAGTAAAATGTAATAATACATAAAAAAAACTATTAGAAAAACCACTTACTTGTTTATAATAGACACCCTGTAAATGTTTAGATGAGGGCGTAAATAAAATTCATAAAAATATGTAGGCACTTAGGTAGGCTTTATTTACTATATTTAATTTACTTTATCGCAACAAACACGACACAATATAAGTATTTACTAGATACTACCACAGAAATAGATCAACTAGAATCTAGTTGATCTTTTTCTGTGCCGTATTAGGTATCACGTTTTACTTACGTTATTGCCAACAAGTTTTGTTTTGCTTTTTTTTTTTGTTTCAGAGGGTCATTTGGGCTTTTTTTTATACTACTAAGTAGGCAAACCGGCATACGGCCCACCTAATGGAAAGCGGTTACCATAGCCTATGGACGCCTGCAACACAAGGAGTGCCACTCGCGCGTCGCCGACCCTGAGCACGGGACCCGAGCATTGATATAATGCAACTCTTTCGCATTTAAAAATTTGTATCGTATCGATCGAGTTTTTAAGAACATCTAAAAATCAATACTTTTACCTAACAAAAGCTATAAGGAGTGGTGTAAGAGACATAGTGTTGCTAGTAAAAGATTTTTATTTAAAGAAGAAAAACATTACCCTCTAGTAGGTACCTAGGGCTTGTTTACGAGTAATGTATAATACATGTTTCTAATATATAATACATGTTAGCCGTGTGGTTTCCGGCCGGCAGAGTAGAATAGGACCACTCCAAGTCTTCCCATGGAAGTCGTAAGAGGCGACTTAGGAAATACAAGCTGAACAAAGCTTATAAACATCAATGAGACCTCTCCAACCCGTCTGGCCAGCGAGGAGAGTATAGGCCAAATCCTCTGTCTGCTCTGGTAGTACAGAGAGGGTCATCCTCCTGCAGTGGAGTGGCACAAAGCACCTACAATGCAAGTACTGGGTGGCGCAAAAGTACTGGCACTAAAGAAAATACTTTTATTTTTTTTATATGACATTTTCTGTCATTCTGTTTTTGAAAATTGTGTAGTGAACAAATGTAAAATACACTGAAAATAAACATGGACCGTTTTACTCCCCAAGAACGTGGAATAATTGTGTCAATGTTCTTACGGAATAATTCATCAGTGATAAGAACACAACGTGAATTTCGTCGACGATTTCACCACCGTCCGGCACCGATTGGTCGCACAATTCGACGCTTTGCCACACGCCTTGAAGCAACTGGCTCAACATTGGATAGACCTAAGTCTGGGAGACCAAGAACAGGCCGTTCAGCTGAAAATATCGATGCTGTGCGCGAAGATGTGGAAGAGTGTCCAGAAACATCAACGAGGCGACGTGCCACGCAATTGGGCATTTCCAGACGGACCCTGCAGCGTATTTTGGTGAAAGACTTAAAGATGTTCCCGTATAAAACTCAAATGACTCATCAGCCGCTGCCTGCTGACCACCGAGCTCGTCTAGATTACTGCCAGCGCGTCATAAACCTCAACCTTGAAGAGGATGATTTTCCTTCAAAATTGGTTATGAGTGACGAAGCGCATTTCCATCTCTCAGGGCATGTCAATAAGCAGAATACTCGGTTCTGGGGCACTGATAATCCGCGCATTATTCAAGAAACACCTCTACACCCACTAAAAGTTACTGTATGGTGTGGCATCTGTGTTGACAGAGTGATCGGACCCTATTTTTTCGAAGACGCTGGAGGCAATGCGATAACTGTCACTGGAGAACGCTACAGAACCATGTTACGAGAGTTTTTGATACCCAGTTTGGACGAATTGGGGCTGGAGCACATCTGGTTTCAACAAGACGGCGCTACGGCACACACAGCGCGCGACACTATGGACTTAGTGAGGGACGCTTTTCCAGGCCGAGTTATCTCTCGTTTTGGCGATTTGCCTTGGCCTGCAAGATCACCCGATCTGACCAGTCCAGACTTCTTTCTTTGGGGTTTTTTGAAATCTCGGGTGTATGTGAACAAGCCACAGACTCTCGCAGCTCTAAAAGAAAACATTCGTCAAGAAATAACGAACATATCGCAGGAAGTGTTACGGCAAGTTATGCAAAATGTCATAAATAGGGCTCAAATGTGTATCAACTCTGGAGGTCACCATTTAAAAGACATCATCTTTAAATCCTAATGGTACGAAATTTAATGGCACAAATATACATTTAAAAAAACCTAAATCTAGTTTTCTAATTTAGAAAAAATGTTATAGCTGAACCAAATAGGGTCTTTACTTTTGCGCCACCCAGTATATTTCAACAACCGCAACTAGGAAGTTGAAATAGTGAAAAAGTACAGTCGGGAGTAGTTAAAACTGACCCCTCTATATATAGATTTTAAATTGTAGGGGGATCAGATTTAAAAGCCCATAATCCACCATGGATACATAGTTGTGAATAAATCTATGGGCATCTTTGTGATGAGCCTGACGAAGATCGTACGCAATCGGCGTTGAGACCAAACTAAGAAATATATTATTAGCTCAGAAGATAGGATTTTAATAAAAAAATATTTAACACAAACTAATTTTAATGATTTCTTAATTAAATTTTAAAAATAAAAATCTATGGAACAAAGTAAGCTAAAAAAAATATGAAAAACGATATTGCTCACAAGACACGTCGATCACGATGTTTACACCAGGAGCGCTGCCGCACGAATGAAAACGAGCAACAGTCAGCTAGCCGTTATATAGGGTTGCCACATCCAACAAAATTATTAGGCGTCTATGCTAATACGGCCTCTCCTGACATAAGCATCGTCCTCGACTGCGTTTTCAAAATAATTGGATGCATCTTCAAGCATCTTCATTTTGGATGCCCTCCGTGCCTTCAAGAGACTCTACGGGTTGATTCGCCTGGTCTGCATCCGCACTGGTTCCCGGGGTCATCGAAATAGGGTCAGGCGTCTGTACCTCGCCAGCATCCAACTCATCGGCCTCATCATCTGAAAGACATCGATATTAGCCATGTCCCTATAACGCTAAGAAAAATAAGACAAGACTTTCTTTATCGATTTTTTTGAATTTTGTATCGATTCCAAACTGAAATAATTAGGACACCAACTTCGGGTTTAACAACACTGCTAGTAAACTAAAGTCATCGTAAAACGATGAATTTTTAACTGATTTAAATAAAGAAACAAACTTATAATGGCAAATGGAAAGTGACAAATGATTGCTTGTTGTAACAAATTTCACTGAGTAGTCAATTTTCAAGTTGCTTGAACAGAAACCACTCAAAGTGACTATTTCTTAGAGGCTTAGTGGAAGCTCTCAGAAAATTGCAGGTATGCAGAGGCCTCCCTGAATCGCATGCATCCGTCATCAAAGTCATCAACAGAGGCATCGCTGAATCGCATGTTGACCACTCCTGGGCAGAGGCATCCCTGACTCGCTTGCCCTAGGGACGCGAAGATATCTCTTACGCGCCCCCCCTTTTGTACTGATCTTGGACAGAGGCCTCACTGAATCGCTTATCCATGAAAAGCACACCATCACTAGTTTTGGTACCAAACATTCGATATAAACAGACAGAGGCATCACTGAATCGCATGTCTCTGAGCTTCCACTACTGAGAAACCACCATGTTTCTCGGTAAAGCTCCTCTACCCTACTTTCCTTCATTAAACGTATAGGGTTATTGTGATTCGTTGGCTACCAACCAGTAAAGGGATAGTCAGTCAATTGTATGTCAGTCAGGGGTTTAAAAAGGGGCTGTGAAGTAGGATCCTTGCAAAATTATTAATTAGGAATAACAAAAAAAAGTAAGTTGGGCTGACCGACTGAATCACAACTTTTAACCTCACGTTCAACGAATTCAGTATAAGGTACTCACATTCAAAGAAAGCGGCGCATGACTCTGGACACCATTCTCCTCGCCAGGGCACCAAGTACTCAGCGGCGGCTTGTGTCGTCTTTCCATACGACCCACTTAGCAGTTTTAACTCGTATCGTCCGCTGGGTAGTGCCTTCACAACCTTGTAGGGTCCTCTCATCCCGTGGTCTAGTTTGCCAGTGGATTGCGAGTATTTAATCGCAAACACCAGATCACCAGGTTGAAAAATTCGAGCTGGTTGTCGATATTTATTAACATAAGCGTCTTGCTGAGTTCTATTTTTCTCCAGCAAGGTGCTAGACCTGGACCTCCTCATCTCACGCAATGATGACGCATTAGGTTGCGTATCATCGATGGCAAGGTCACGAATCAAATTGCGAATGACTGGAGTCGTACCATTAACTCCAACGAGCAAGTTCAAAGCTGAAGCTTGCGTGGTCTTCTGCTTCGTCATATTTAGGACCAGTTGCAGTCTCCACAAAGTGTCCGACCATGACGCATTTTTGTGGTTAGTTTCTATGCGGATCATATTGAGAATTGTGCGAATATACCGCTCCACTTGTCCACTTGAGTGGTGCATTTCGGGCGTGATATGATGTATATCACAACCTAACTCTGTGATCCACTTAACGAAGCGACCCGATTCAAACATTCGGCCACGATCCGCTACCAAAAGCTTTGGTACCCCAAAAAGAGAGACTGTATTGGAGAGTGACTTCATCAGCTCATCGGTGTCTTGACGACACATGGGATAAAGCAAGCAAAACTTGCTAAATGAATCGACTACCACAAGAATAAACTTGTACCCATTGGATAAAGGTAAAGGCCCTAAAGCGTCAACGTGGATCGTGTTAAAAGGCGTGTCTGGTTTCTCCCATGACGTGATGGGTTGATGGGGTGCTCGGGGAACGCGTTTCATAGATATGCAGACCAAACAATGCGCGACGTATTTCGCAACAAACTGGCGAAGGCCAGGAAACCAAAAGTGTTTCAGGATTAAATCGATTGTCTTTTCTGCACAGACATGTTCATGTTCATCATGGAAGATCCTTAAGAGACTCAACCTGTGACCCTTTGGAATAAAGCACAATAACCTTGCTTCCTCCCCCGTGGGTGTGAACCGATAAAAAAGCGTGTCATTCTGATAAACATAGCGCGTAGAGTCTAATTGGCCCTCTTGTAATTGCTGGATGAGGTTTCGGGTCTCCTCATCAGCGGCCTGTGCTATTTGAGCCCAATTGCGGGGACGTGCAATTAGGTTTACGTTAACTGGATTGCGGCTGAGATAGTCTGCGTGAGACATCATAGCGCCCTTTCTGTATTCGATCTTGAACGTAAAATCCTGGAGGTAAACCCACCAGCGAGCGACGCGAGGGAGTAGGTCCTTTTTCTTTTCGGTGGCCTTCGAAGCATTGCAGTCTGTCACTAATTTAAATTTCAGGCCAATCAAATAGTGGCGAAAATGTTGCAATGCCTTGACGACCGCCAACGTCTCCAATTCATATGAATGGTACCTACTCTCCGCACCTTGTGTGCTCTTACTAAAGTAGGCAACAACTTGCTTTTTACCATCCTTATGGGTCTGCATAAGGACTGCTCCATAACCGATGCTGCTCGCATCAGTGTGGACCTCCGTCGGGAGTTCGGGATCGAATATTGATAGGAGAGGTTCACTGGTTAACCGAGTGATAATTTCTTGGCGAATGTGTTCTTGCTCCGGACCCCATTTAAAAGGTACATCTCTACGTAATAACCCGGATATACAAGCCGTTTTTCTGGCATAATTTTCAATATAGCGCCGAAAGTATCCGGCTAGGCCCAGAAACTGGCGCACTTGACGAGTATTTTTAGGAGGCGGAGCTTTACTCAAGGCTTCAACTTTACTTGGGCTCGGCCTAACCTGACCTTTACTAATAAGTCTACCCAAATATTCTACCTCATTAGTTAAAAAGGAACATTTTCGCACATTCACTGAAAAACCAGCATCAAATAACGTTTCGAGTACCTGATCTAGCAATTCTATGCCCTCTTCCACTGAATGACTTAATAACAGGACATCATCGATGTAGACTAGGATAGATCCAGATTCTATGAATCTACGTAAGGTCTGATTGATGATTCGCTGGTAAACGACAGGGGAATTCATCAAACCAAAGGGAACTTTCATATATTCGTAATGCCCTTCGGGAGTTACGAAACCGGTCTTATGAATAGACTCCTCATCCAGAGGGATTTGGTAAAATCCCGATGCCATATCAAGACTAGTAAAGAACTCAAATTTACCCAAACGGTCTATATGGTCATCGATTAAAGGCAACGGATACCGATCCCGGATGGTGAGCCTATTCAGAGCACGGTAGTCCACGCACATCCTGTCCGAGCCATCCTTTTTTTTTACCAGGATTATCGGACTTGAATACTGGGATGTTGATTCTCGTATGATACCCTTGTCTAAAAGATCACGAATAATCTCACGGACTTTTAGTTTTTCCTGGTGCGAGAGCTTATAAGGTCGGTATGAGACGGGAGTATTGTCGCTTAGATTGATATGCATCTTGCCCGTTTTAACCGTTGTAGTTTCAGTACCCGTCACTAAAATTGAAGAGTACTTCGAAAGTACACCCTTCAATCGTTGGTATTCATGGCCCTTAAGAGGAGTATTAATTTTTTGATCTCCGCTAGCTACCATATTTACGACTCTCGGCGAGTTATTTGAGCGCGTCAAATATTGGCGATCTTTCGTCCTAACGTAAGTCACGCCTTCACGATTCAATATGTCTGTGCCAACGACAAGGGGTGCACACATGTATTCCGACGGAACTACGATGAAATCGGCTTCGAGCGATATCTCACTGAACTCGACCGTAAGTGTTACATAGCTGTCAGCAACTATGTCTTGACCCCCAATTCCTCTCAATGTGCAATGGACAGGTTTCAAAGTGTGGGAGAAATATTTCAAAACTCCAGACGATATCAATGATACATTAAGAGCTCCACTGTCGATTAGCACATCGATAGGAATGCCCTGAATAACCGCTGCCGTGATATCTTTGTTGTCAGAATTTGTACTAGTCTGTGAGGGCTCGGTGCATAAATTGACCTTACGTTGGTTGCGTGACCCCAACCTATCTTTTGCAAAACATGTTTGCTCCGTGTGACCTTGTTTCTTACAAAACGAGCAAGTACTGGAGCTATTTGACGTACTTGTAGAAGGTTTGATTTCATCATTTGACAACTTAGGTTTCTTAGGGCAAACATAACTTTTGTGTCCGTTCTGTCCGCAATTAAAACATTTATTGTCACCACGACGCATCGCAGGGCGTTTTTTTGTTTGTATAGAACGCAAGTCCTGCTTGGACGAACCGGGTTTAACATAAATTGATAGAAAGGACACTAAGTTATCGGTTGACAAGTTTGCATTGGACGCAGCCGCCCTAATTTGAGGATCCACGATACCTCGTATGACAATCAGGACTATAAGTTCGTCACTAAGGCCCTTAACTATTTTTAAACGTAACAGGGTCGTCCGCCGTGCATACTCAGCATAGGTGGCATACTTATCGGAGGTAGTACTCATCGTTTCGTACAGAATATTTGCGTAGTCAAGTCTACGAGGGCACAATGGTTTAAATTCCAAAACGAAATTGCGCCATGACCGATCATTCGTGACCCACTCGTGTAGCCAAGTACGTGCATCTCCTTTGAGACAGCCCGCTACCCGTGACAGGCATTCATAATCGTCCCAACCATTCGAGAACTTTGCTCGTTCGACCTCCTTGCACCAATCATCTATGTCATGAATAGAAGGATCGAAATTTGACACAAAATAACTCTTTGTATTTGATGACTTTAAACTCTTAATAGCATCTATAAATTCCCGAGTAGTGCTTGAGTTAGTAGCTAAGTCCTCGGCCGGCTGGGATCCAGAAGATACGACGGCGTCTTTACGAACGCTGAGTTCCACGGACGGTTCACCTGTGCCGGTGTTTTTAGACACTTCACCGTTATCACACACGTTCGGCTGTAGTTGCGGCGTATTAGACATGTGTAAAGCCGTTAACACGTCGTTATTGCGCGATATCGGATGCGTAGACACACTGGGAATAGCGTCAGAATCGGAACGGACACTATGGGCAAGCATTAACGTGTTGGGACCCGCATGGCCCAACGAATTTAATTCGCCGTTTATGTTTCGAGAAATCGTCTCACTGCCACTATTTTCTAATGCACCTACTCGCGATAAAATCGAATTCAACGTTAGGTACAACGCATCTAGACGAGGGCTAGGCGTACGCGTCCGCGATCGGTCCCGTGACCGGTTACGTCTTTTATCGCTTCGACGTGTCTTGCCTTTTGAGCGTCGTTTATGATCCGACATATTAAAAACACAACTTCAATAACACAAAACAATAGAAAACTAGGAATTCAAAATAAAAAAAAATAACCGTCAAATAAAATAGCGGTTACTTTGTTCCACTGGTAAAATAAACAATTACACGTCTAATAAGCAGTATTTAGGCTTTTTGGGCTTGAGTACTATCCCACTTCTGATATTAGCTCAGAAGATAGGATTTTAATAAAAAAATATTTAACACAAACTAATTTTAATGATTTCTTAATTAAATTTTAAAAATAAAAATCTATGGAACAAAGTAAGCTAAAAAAAATATGAAAAACGATATTGCTCACAAGACACGTCGATCACGATGTTTACACCAGGAGCGCTGCCGCACGAATGAAAACGAGCAAAAGTCAGCTAGCCGTTATATAGGGTTGCCACACCCAACAAAATTATTAGGCGTCTATGCTAATAATATACTAAATAAGCTGAAATATTTTTTTGTCGTAAGATAAATTTCGTGAATACTGCCTTTATTTTCTCGTAAGTACCGGTGAAATTAAAGAGGTTATAAATTCTGTAGATCTGGCACAAATGTGCCTCATACAATGTAATTACCCCTATTAAACAAAATTTGCAATGTTGTTCCTCGACTCCCGTATATCTTTGCTTGCTTCTTTTGTTAGGCACTTTTTATTTTTATAATCAAGGGTTACGCTACAAGCAGGGCCGTAGCTAGGGGGGACAATGTGGGGCAATGCCCCACATTGAAATCACAACGCTCTTCCTTAAAAATTCCAAAAACTAAGATAAATTATCATAATTAAACTGTTTGTTTATATAATGAGATTAAAAAATTTAGCGTTAGGTATCTAAACTTTGCCGAACATACCACAGTTTGTGACATTCATTTCATATTATAATAATTATTTGTTCTGTGTATAGATGGCATTTGAAGCGCCTTACCTCAATCAAACATAGCTCGAAGACGAGTGTCACACTCACACTTTCAAAAATAGTACCCTAGTATGAACAAGCACTTATCCAGGCAGGACTAGCTTTATCAAAAAAAAATTAAAGTGATGAATGAGGCCATTATTTACATTAAGAAAATTTATAGAATACGAACGCATTTATTCTTGCCTTAATGTTGGCTAACCTGTTTCTAATATTGCCAGATATATAAATATTCCCATATTTATGGATATGTTTTTGTAAGTCCGACAGAAATTAAAGGTTTCGGCACCTTTGGCAAAAAAGTTGTTACAGTAACAGTTTTGGTATCGTATCGGCATAAAAATCGGCCGAACCTTCCGGTTAGCTGAAACAACCGAGTTCAGGTGAATTTATGTCGCGACACCAATGTCTATAGACAGCCCAGTGTAGCAGTAGTTTAAAATTTTATTATTTTTCAAGTCATCGATCAACTTTTTGATGTCAACAACATTTTAATGGGGCAAACCAAAGGAAAATCATGGCAACAAACCACTGGTCGAAATATATTTAATATGTATGTATAGCCATTTTACGACTCGATAGAAGAAGAAGTCATCGCTATGAACGGTATTTATCATACTAAAATTAAACGTAGACACTAAAATTTAGCATGCATATCCTAAGTTGCCTCTTACGACCTCCGTTGGAAGACTAGCAGGATCTACAAGGTAAACAAAGTTCATAAACATCAATGAGGCCTCTCCAACCCGTCTGGCCAGTGAGGAGAGTGTAGGCCAAATCCTCTGTCTCCTCTGGCCAAGTATGGTACTCGTTTATCCGGTAGTACAGAGAGAAACATGCTCCTGCAGCGGAGACTACTTTTTTTAAAGAACATTAAAAATATGACTGCCCTTCTTAAAAAAGTATAGTTTGTGTCACTGGAGACAAGTCAAGGAGTCAAACGATGCCTAACATTTACACTCCTTTTTAGGCAGTCGGTAAATAAGTAGTACCAAAATCACAATTGCGATGTGAAATCCTAGATAGAAGGCACGCACCTAACGCACCTGATCAACTATTAAATTGACAGAGTGTCTGTCTGATGGCTTAGGCAAAACTTTTTTTGTAAGGTCAGGTTCAGGTCATTTCTCAACCGATCCTCATGTTTTATGAGCAGGTGCAATAATAACATGCATATTTTTGTCGTAATAACATCTTATAAATAGATGAATGCCGGCTGCACGCACAAAAAAGTGTCACGTTCCGTGTGCAAGCGAAGGCACAGTTAAGCAATAGATAGGCACGATTGGCACGCGTTGGGCTTGTGACGCATCTATCTCTCTTTCAGCGTTATCACGTAAAATTTTACATTATTTTATTTTTAGTTTAGTATATTTATTTAGTTCAGTTTAGTTTTAGTTTATTAATTATAGCTTTAAAGTTGTATTTGTTTATGAATTTAATTTTAACACGTAAAATTATCGTACGTAAACCAACTTTACAGAGCACCAATTTTTTATCGATTCAGTTCTTAGAATTTATTCAAAACAATCAAAATTCTGGTTAGTTTGCTGGGTTTGCTGTGATAAAACACGCGATGACTACAGCTCTTTAATCGGCAGTTTGCATTTTGCACATTGGCAACATTCATCCTGTAAATGTCAATTCGAAACTGTCAACTTCGATCCATCATCGGTCGGTCATCGAGATTTTTCTTTCATTCGCGATAGTCAGCGGGTGCAAGTACGTAATTTAAAATAAAATCCCAAAACAAATTCTTTGAGTTAAAATTGACTTTAATAACATCACTATAATCATTTTCGAATTACCCTTAAGTTTTTATAAAATTTATAGTGCAGTGTTGTTAGAAAAATATTGGTGTTGTTATAGGTTATGTAAAGGCTGAAAGTTTTGGGGTGTTGTATTTTGTTAACTAATTTAACCGTGTTTTTGAACGTGTTATTTCTTTTGTAGCAAACATACTGGTTCGGACACGATGAGAACCACACAAATTGCCCAGTATGCGCTAAGACTCACATATTCGCAGGTAAGAATTTAATTTATCTTATTTTACTTACACTTTTATTTTATTTCCTGCGAAGATCTTATTAGCCGGCTGAGGGAATAGGCGAAAATCCTAGAAATTATGTCGATAAGCAATACGGTTGGCGACTCATAATTCCTTTTTCACCTTTAATCCCTCACTCACATGCCAAGGCCCTAGGTCTTGTCTTCCACGTATGGGACATAGATGTGACAATATGTAATGTATGTAAGCACCTTCTATACTAATAAAATCTCTTGTTTGAAAGAATATCAATATAATAAAGCTTTTTATTTCTGAACAAAAAAATCAATTTATATTGTTATTAGTAGTTCGTTTTTATTCTTATTACTTATTATTTCTAGGTTAGTAAGTCTGTTAATTATTGAGGTATAGAACTATGTTTCTAGTTCGGATCCCATCCGGGTAAAAGCCTCCTCGAATTCCTTCCAATCCTCAAGAATATCAATGGAACATCAATATTACTATATAGATTTTGCCTGTGGTTCCCTGCCCGCATGTTGATCCCTTAGGAACAGTAGAATTTCCCAGAATTAAAGGTACCATGTACTTCCCCAGGCCTCGTACTATCCATACCAAATTTCATGCAAATTGTTTGATGGTGCAAGCGTGAAAAGTGACAGACAGAGTTACTTTGGCATTTGTAATAATTAGTAATGATAACTTTTGTTTTTGTAATCTCCTGTGTTCCCTTGTTTTACAAAAATCTTTCTATCTTTTTAGAGTGTACTGTTTTAATCAGGAAGTCTTTCTTCTCTCTTTAACTTAGACTAGCTAAACTAGCCGCCCTTTATTTATTTAATCATTTAAAATATAATTACTGTAATACTTATTTAAACTACTTAAAAAGACGAAACTAAAATACAAAAAAAAATAACCTACTTAAAAATATATATTTACAAATCGTATAGTCCCTCCAGATGCTCACCTCTGGGCATCGTGCCCAAAAGGCTGGCAGCATTGCCTAATTGAATGGCAATGCTGATACGCTGAGCTAGGTAATTTCCAGCCCTTTGGTCACGAGATACCTCAATAAGCCTTTTAGCCAAGAAACTAAAAAGCTTATGCCCTTTATTATATTCTTCTACTCCTAAACCCGATTACATCAAAAAAATCTAATTCTGTACCTTGGTAATTTTATTTTTTATTTATCGAATTAGCCATTTTTACTATTTTATTAAATTTATTATTTGACCTTGGTATTATATTACTTGTAGTATTTTTTATATTAATTTTCATTCTTTTTTATTTGATCAATTATGAGAACTACAAACTGGCCACTTTTGGAGATAATAAGTAGTTCTCTTACACAATATCTTATACAATAATCAAAAGTAATACCATAAATATTATTAGTAATTTACTACCTAAGTACAGAGAAAATCTGATCAGGTTTACCTAGTCTGAGCCCCTTAAATACATCCCTTACTGGGTAGACAGAGAATAAGGCCACAAAACATGTCCATTAGGCTATTTAAAGAACATGACTAATGTTGTTGTAACTAAATGAATTTAGGAAAACCAATTCATAGTTGTAATTGAGTCTAAATTATATAGAGGAAAGATTTTTGTGTTCAATTCATCATCAACATTTCAGCCCTAAAATTTCAACTGCAGTACATATAGGCCTCTACGGAGGACTCTTCGGTCTATTTAAAAAAAAAAATAGATATCTTCAGATATTTTTAGACAAATATTTTTTGAAAAGTAACACTGTAGTGTATGCCAGCCTCATGGGGGACGTCTAATGTAAAATTTATTTTAGATTAATAGTTGTCAGATGACAGTATGGATATAGTGATGGGACGGTTGGGAAAAAATGATTCATCAGCCCCGGTACAAAGGCCTCGTTGGTCAACGGGGCCAATGACACTGATCAAGTACCATCTGCCCTGGTGTGTGTTTTTTAACGGTGCGGATAGCACAGAATGAGTAGCATCTGGTAGTGTAAAGGAGAAAGAGTTAAAAAAAATTGTATGTAAGGTACAATCAGCATTTATTATAGTATATGATTTTTAATGGTTTAATACATATTTTTGTTCCAATAATAAACTCACACTGGGACAGATAGCACTTAATCTACCGGGGCCGATGAATCAATTTTTTCCAACCGTCCCGTCACCGGGGCCGATCCAAGGCGGATGGGAGTTACTCGATATTTTGAACCTAAACGACTGAACTTAGGATGGTTTAATATGTGCTTTAATGATTCTGGTGATGTGCACTGGGGTACTATTTTTGAAAGTATTTTTATTAGTAGACACTCGTCTTAAAGCGATTTTTGTATGGAAAAATAGCTGTATAGATAAATAGCACACGTCTTTGGTGTGTCATACTTTCAAAAATAGTACCCCTGGTCGGTTGCGACTGCACGTGCGGAAGACAACGTGACCGTACTGCACTCACTAATTCGATTTGACGGCTCGTGCCGATGCACCCTTGTGCGTTGATTTGTTTACATTGTCTCTCTGAACTACTTTATATGGCGCTAGCTGTGGCTCGCGGCTCCAATTACATTAATAGCGATCCCACGGGAGCAGTACGTTTTTCCGGGATGAAAGGCAGCCCATGTTTTAATCCAAAAAAATTCGTTAAAATCCGTTTAGCCGTGATTGAGCTTCGATCAAATGTAATGGTAGATACACGATTCGCATTCGAAAAGTGGCACCGGCAAAACAGCGCCCTCGTCGAGTTTCGGAGCTGTTTTGTCCACAGTTTCAATAAACCGCGCTAGCACTCACACGTCTCGCGATGACGAAGGTCAGTGAAAACATGCAAAAACTACGCGTCAAAAGTGAAAAAGACAGATGAAGTGTCATACTTTCAGTATGTACCGTTTTTGTTGTTGTTTGTAAGTATGCATGATGTTTTGGCTCAGGGACATTATTTAGGCTTAATTTTGTATAAGACTGTGTATCTACCATTATATTTGATCGAAATGATTGAGTAACAAACATCCATACATACTTGCAAACTTTCTCGTTTATAATCTACGGGTTACTTCCACCCTGAGGAAGACTTCGTACGTGAGTAACCCGTAATTCAGATATCAATAATGTTTATAACATTAGGGTTAGTCTTAATATGGTTTTAATCAAAAAATACGTAAAAGTCGGGTAGGTAGTTGTGTTAGGTGACGTAAGCCTTAATACGTATATAGGGAATGGGATATGGTAGAGAATTTCGGCGCCGAGATTCAATCGTGCGGTAGCAGATGGCACAGCGTAGGTCGTACATGGACCTAGGTCGCCGGTTCAAGTACCACCCACATGAAATTTTTCACCATATTTTGTTTCTTAATTTATTAAGAGTATATCAAAATAGTATTGTGAATGCAAAATGAAACACTTAAATATAAACATAGCCCGTTAAGACTCCGTGCAACGTCACAGTAACTAACACCCATCACCCATCCTAGTGAGAACCTCGCCTGGGGTGCTTCACATGCGTAAACGCTAATAATGCTCACGATCTCTAGGCCATCGGGCTCCCTCTACTGTGTTTATACAGTTTACTTGACTTTTACTCCCAATACTTTATTTCCTTCACTCTTATCATCAACTATACTTTTTCTTACCATAAACAACTCATTATATTTTTATCTCTACCACTCTTCCATGCTGGTCTGGGAGTAAAGACAAAATGTAGAATGTGCCAGCTGCTTCTCTTCCCGCGCAGATCGTAAAAGCCGATCGAGGGATGGGGCTAAAATCTCCGGAATCATATCAATAGGCGATGCGGCTAGCAACCCATCACTATTTGATTCCGTTTTCCATCTATACGCCCTACAACATGCGAAATGTGGCTATAAGGTCTTTTAGACCTCGGCTCTGTCTACCCCGCAAGGGAAAAAACGTGATACTATGTATGTATCTCGACCACCTCGTGCGTAACAAGTGACTAGTAACCCTACTATCGATAGGGTCACATACTGGAATAGCTATCTCAAAGTGGTAAAGGTCTCCAGTACTTGACTGGGTTATCATGGGTGACAATAACAAAGTGTTCAGGCAGGTATATAGTGCACGTATGACCCTTACTTCAGCTGTAGTTGTCAATAGATTCCAGCCGGCAAAAAAGGAGAAAATTGTATCCAATTTGCTCTATGGTATTTTTTATTTTTATATGTTTGCAGCATTTTACTTATCTTGTTTATAAATTTATAAATGTAAGTAAATCAGATGGAAGATGAGAACGGAGGGAGAAGAAGGGGACTGATAGGCGAACCCCCGCTAAAACAAAAAAAAAACCGGCCAAGTGCGAGATCTATAAAAGCGACACAAAAATCATGCCTGTTGCCCCCTTTTAATATTAATTTTATTTTTATATATTTTTAAATTAAATATATAGTTAAATATTCTGTGAATATTTCAAGTGTCTGCATGTTGCCGTTATCAATATCGATCGAGCAAAAAAGCAAAAAATCACGTTTGTTGTATGGGCGCCTCTTATATATTTGTTTTATTCTATTTTTTAGTATTTGTTGTTATAGCGGCAACAGAAATACATCATCTGTGTAAATTTCAATTGTTTGACATACGGTTAATGAGATATAGCCTGGTGACAGACAGAAAGACGGACAGCGGAGCGATATTAATAGGGCGGGACCCTTTTTACCCTTTGGGTACAGAACCCTAAAAACTTGGCTACAGAGGGTGGGGTGGTTAGGTTCTTTGGCTTACATTGTCGCCAAAGCAGGAGCGCCAACTTGGAGCAAAACAACACGAAACCCGCAACATAAACAAACAGCACAAAGGGCAGGTTAGGTTCGCTAGGTTATTTGTGAGTGAAACACGAGCGAGCGAGCGAAGAAGTCTGGGTATCTCTTGGATAGGCATATAACATCCTCGTCTTCATCGTCACTTACCATCCAGTGAGATGGGAGACAAATGCCTCCTTCAATATTTAGTAAAAAAATGTATAAATATATACTTTTATACCACTTGCGATCACCCATCCCAGTTCCCAGTTTCAGTGTGGTTCTGGTTCATTTGTGGTAGAGCCACGCTACCGGCAAATTCATTTTTGCTAGTAACATGAATGGCTGGGCCGGCTCATCCGGGGTAGTACCACACTCTCACAGAAAATCGACGTTTGAGTAGAAGCTTTACCGCTTCTGTACTTCGTTCGGTGAGTGAGAGACCCATCCTTCAAAATAAATGGGTATCTCTTGGATAGGCATGTAACATCCTCGTCTTAATCGTCACTTACCATCAGGTGAGATGGGAGACAAAAGCCTAATTCAATATTGAGTAAAAAAATAATAAAAAAACGTCGGTTGCCTCGGGAATAATAGAATTTCCCGGAATGAGTCTTATCAGTTTAATCGCAGTCAGGACGGTCGATCCGTTTTCAGGACAGAATGGCTTCCGACGTCCTTATCGGAAGCATAGGTGAAACCATCCGGAATTTAGGATCGCCGCATGAGAGGAACGCCGCTATACGTTAGAAACGATACGAGAATATCTCCAATCGCATCGCACGTATAGCGGCGTCCCTCTCACGCATTCAGGATGGCCAACGGATGGCTCTCTCATGACGCGCAGTCTCCGTTCAGGACACGTTCCGGACGGTGTTATCAGGAGCTCCGACGACTGAATTTCTTGTCCTTATCGGATGCTGAATTCCGGATCCTAAATTCAGGATGGTATAATAGGCGCTTATGTCCTTCCCCGGGCCTCCAACCACCTCCATAACAAATTTCATTCAATTTGGTTCAATGGTTGAAGCGTGAAAAGGAGACAGACAGAGTTACTTTCGCATTTATAATATTAGCATTGCCTACATACTTCAGCCAGTGTAACTTGTAATGCAGCATCAACGCATTGCCTAGCAACGATTCCTTTCACTAAACTTGCTTAATGATTACTTACATATTTAAACTCTTTAAAATATTACACCCAGTTCACCTTGAACTGAGTAACTCCGTTTAAATGGCTACTTATTTCTTATTTAAGACATTACGTTACAACTTGTCCGTCTGACTGAATAGGCTGAAAATTATACTGCCACGATTGCAATAGTACTGCAAACCAAACGCGCAGTCCGATTGCAATTCAATTGCAGTCGGCGTGCAGTCGTGTGAATTGCACACCGACTGCATTCAAACTGCATCCGAACTGCATCATACCCACCCGTTTCGCCCTCCCGCGCATTTGAATGCAGTCGGTGTGCAGTTCACACGACTGCAATCGGACTGTGCGTTTGGTTTGCAGTTCTATTGCAGTCGTGTCAACTGCATTCAAACTGCACTTGAACTGCAATTTGCGGTTGGATTACAGTCAAAATGCGGTCCGTCTGTCTAGAGCCTAACTTTTATTAGTGGGTGCCGCGCGAACGAAAAACGTCTCGCTACTGCGCAAGCCATTAGGCTGCGCAGAACCATTAGGCGATTAGGAAAAACGATGAAAAGTCTTAATATTTGCATATTTATATTTTTACTAGCTTACGCCCGCAGCTTCGCCCGCGTCAATGTCGATCCCTCGGGAATAGTCATTTTTCCCGGGATAAAAGGTAGTCTATGTCCTTCTCCGCTCCTTTTGATATATTTAATTTATTCAGCGCACAGTTCTAGTGAATTGAAAACACGTCAATTTCCACAATTTCGTGCAGAACTGTCTTCATAATAATTTCCCGTTCAGAAATTATTATTAAGCTGTTGAATAAATCACACTCGTAAAATTACACTTCTTAATTTTGCATGTTTTATTTAAGTGCATTTTTCATCTTCATGGGAATTATATTCTTTCTTCATGCAAGCTAAAAAGACATACATACTAACTCGCCTTTTTTTCTTTCGGGATTGACAGATTTTTTTTGTATATCCAAACGAGCAGATTCCGGGTCTTTAAGACCTAATAGCCAAGTTTAGCATGTTAGGCATTAGGTGGAAAAATGGAAACAAAATAGTGACGGGCTAGCGGCATTGCAGACCTGACATGAGTTCTCAGATTTTCGCCCATTCCCTTGATCGGCTTTTAAGATTTATGCGAGAGGAGAAGCAAATAAGACTTCAAACAATATTGCGTTAGTACATATAATATGTTAACAAAACCCTGTCCGACCCCTGAAAGGTTATAGCCCGTCGATATGAACAACTTTTATATGGGACCAATGCTGGGAACTCAAAAATTTTGTTGACGTTCCCATACGAATTGAACGGGCGGCCGAACGTTTTTGTTTGGAAATGTCATTTTCTTTTTGAATGCCCAGATTTGATCCCATAGGAAAAGTTGTTCAAATCGACGGGCTGAATCCCCCCTTCAAGGATCGGACAGGGTTTTCTATACATATAAAGACATACCCCTCAGGCTCCAAACTTATATTCTCAATTTCTGCAATCTAATCCAAAAATAGCTGAAGGTCGGCTCCTCACCTCACTTCCCTGTTCCGACTTCATACAATATTATACATGGCGTACATACTGCATATTGCGTTGCGTATCATTTACAGGAAGTACCTTCAATTTATTGTACATGCTGGATGCTGTTAATAAACTGTAGATGTATTGTTTTCTGCTTACATCTGTGACATAGCAACACATTCATGTAAATAACCATAGATGTATTATATTATTTTACTATAACTCACGAGGAATGAATCAGGCTGAGCGGGCCTCGAATCCGGAACCTTTCAGTTACAAGTCGTCGTCTTTGTCAGTTCGGCCATCACGGTTCAATTGTCAATAGGATTATCTGTATTGTTGATTATGTTGGATTTACAAAGTATCTTCAAACGTGTAAGTGAAACCCAAGTTCTAATCAAACTATCAGTCTATCCATTTCACCTTGGGTGGTAAGTTGCTTACATTCATCTCGACTTGTAGTGTACTCAAAATAGCTTTTTAGGTCAAAACTTTTTTCGTATTCTCCGAAAATTATGATTGAGGTGTCGTTCGATTCGAAATATCTACAAGGCTATTATATTTTTTGAAAATATAAATTTTGTCCAATATTTTTTTTGGGCTGCGGATTATTTTTATTAAATTAACAAATAAAATATAGTGAAAAAATTTCAAACGGGCGGGATTTGAACCTGCGACCTTAAGTTTATGTATAACTTAATCCTGGATATAACATAAAACAAAAAAAATAGTATTGTGAATGCAAAAGATAACACTTAAAAAATCTGCGGTTCATTGATCTATCCTGTAGACGAGTAATTTATTTCAGCTCTTAATTTTCATATTTAATACATATAATAACTTTAAATAATATTTATTGTTTACTTCGGATCGGATGTGGACTAGACTATTGTTGTCGGTCAACAGCTGAGCAATTGATAACACAAATACAACAATACTATATTTTATTGACCAATGAGACAATCAATTGTACACATACTTCACTTCACTAAACATACTCGTATTGCAATAATTCATGCATTCACCCCGAGTACCGCGACGTCTAGACATTCCCTCGGAGAACAGTTTATAATTAGTTGTTCGTTAAGTTAAACATTTGTACATTTTGTATTGTTTTCTGAGACTTGTTTTCTTTTGCTTCATGTTTCTTTTTGTTCAAACCACAATACACGTAGAACATTGATCCCAACATCAATACCAAGCATTAATTCAAACAGTGTCACACAACATCAATATCTTCACAAATATGTCGTTCTTGTTTAGTTTTCACTGGGTTCAAAATGTTTAAAAACCATGTTTATTATTACCTCTCAACCCCCAAGCGGCCCGATCGGACCGCAAAACTATAGAAAATCCATTGTGTCTGCGTTTCTTGCGCTGATAGGTTAAATAATATAATTCTTTATTTCTCCTTACAGCCAAAACTTTATATATTAGTTCTGGATGCAAACACATGCTCCAGTGCGTTGAGATCGAATGCGACAGTATTAATAATCATATTATACTGTTATTTAATTTTATTTAATTGATATTATTAATAATTAATAACGATATTATTTAATTTGATTTCAAATTATTAAGTATCTAGTATTTGTTACATAATTTAATTGATGTTTTGATGTATATGATGGATCTTATATCTGAAAATAAAGCTATTATTATTAATAGCTTTATTTATGTACATAGCTTTACGTACATAGTCTGTGTGTAAGGAGCCGGTGTCTGAAGTAGTATAAACCTGAATAAACCTGACTTCGGACAGACCATTTCTCATGGTTTTGTTCTTTATGTCTTGCATTTATTACTGCGGTATGCAGATCTGAGGAACATACAGATACCTACAAAGAAAACATATTGATGCAACCTGTTCAAATACCAAACATTCATTCACAACGCGTCACACCAACGTCATCAAACTCTCTCGGATACCGGTTTATTATTAGTTCTCGCGAAGTTCGAGAATATTTCTTTTGTTTTTAATTATATTTAAAGTTCCCGTTGTGACCTACTCGCTCTAATAATAGTATGGTTTTAACTCTGTTTCGTCGAAAGCAATCAACATTACAGGAATTCTTAGTAGACTAGAAATATATGCCTATTTTACTAGTTTGTCCGTTTTAAGGGTTTTACTATACAAAATAAAATGGTTAAGGCGTTTGCCTGTTGACCCGGGCGTCGTGGGTTCGATTCCCACCGGAAGCTAGTTTGTTTAGTTGTTTCCAGTTTGGTTAGGACATTGCAGGCTTGAATCACCTAATTGTCTGATAATAAAGATGATTTCGTGCTTAGGAAGGCACGTTAAGCTGGTGGTCCCGGCTGCCATCTGGTAGTCGTTAAAGGAACCACGTCAGAGGCCGAGAGGCGGTTCCGAAGAACTCTGACACCAGGGTGTGCATGGTCGATTGACCGTGACACCTACTCGAAATGATGATGGACTATACAAAAAAAAAAAAAAACGCCCAGTTAACACAGTAATTATTGTCACTGATAATCAACCAGGTACTATAAAATCACTCACAATATGTCTTCACATACAACTACAGGCAGGTTAGGTGTCTCATAATCCTCAGCTTCCTTTTCTTTGTTACATTACTCCTTTACAACTCCACCTGAAACTAGTTACACCTGGAAAGCTTGGGTTACTTCAGAGCCGGACAAACGTGTCTGGGATAAACTAGATGTAGACTTCAAGGTTGTGATTAGGTGACTTAGAGATGAAACCCTATTAAATTAAATTACGCATCCGATAGAAGTATTAATGAATTGTGATACGTATCTTCAGATATCTTTACTACACTTCCTCCTCTGTCTACCATCACTGTCGTGCAGGCTAACAACTCTGCCGTTAAAAAATACCAATTTGACATATGCCAATTACCAATTGCAGTAGATCACGAAGCGATGCGTAATAAGCATTTGGCAAATTGGCATTTTTTTATGTCACGTATTTTATCTTTACTCATGAAAAGGAGATTCTCAATTTGTTTACTGTTTCCCATTTCTCGGAATTGTTCTTTTTACTAAAGATTGATAACATCCCTAGCAACTACTGATTACGAATAGCTGATCAGTAATCTAAGTTAAGAAGTGATTGCACCCCAGTTTATTTGCTCTTACAATGATTTTTTCAATCTCCACCAAAATTGTTCCCGAATCAATGAACTGTGGCCATCGTATATTGTTTATTTGTAAGATCGCAATTTTATAAATATCTGACCGGCGTCTCATCGCTATCAATCTGAATTTATCTGCTCGCGTCAGAGAGCGTCACGCCGCGTGCCGGCTTCATGCGTAGTAGACTTCTGCGCATTTGTACTACCTCTGAATATCAGTATAATGTACATATTGATAATTAATGATACCAGGTTTTAAAAATAACTCGCTTCATAAACCATTATTATCTTTATTAGTGGAAATTTTAACATATTAACTTTTGACGCCGAAATATTATACACACCGCGACATAGAATGGATTATTTGGACCAATTTTTAACTCATTCACGGACACTGAATCAGACTCAATAAATATAAGAATATAAATTTACCTCTACAGGTGGGATGTCCCGGAGTTTTAATAATGGATTTTTTAATCCTCATCATTCATATATTGTCCTCCTCATTGGTTTCAGTGACTGTAGCCCTGGACTAAATGGGCAGCAAACGGAACTGGTACCTGTCGTTGTACCAGTAGACATAAGCACAAACAATTTAATAGTTAATGTTTTTTATTCTGATAGTCGTCCGTATATTTGTAAGGTGGCAGTCACTACCTTTTTTGTCCTTCGGGTAGACTTTGCAGGACCAAATTGGTTCTTTGATATTGAAACACTGTGTAGGTATAACGTGTTACATTATTAACATGGCAACGGCGCCTCGCCCCTCGAATTTAAATACAATTTACAAGTCACATTCTTGGAACGCACTACGATTCTGTTGATAAAAGTCATTCACATCTACCTAACCAAAACGGCACGTTTGCTCTTTATAAATGAAAACTAATTAGATGACGTTGTCCTGTGCTGTTTTTTGTGCAATAGAATTTTTTGAATTTTATTTGATACTATTATGTCCACCTGTGTAGACGAGTGGGTGAGTTAGCAGGAAATGTCCTATTCATGATATTAATTGATTTGTCGTCTTACATTACAACTGGCCGTTTGCATAACATGATCTTTGGGTACAAAATTTGTATTTTCGTATCCTTTGGCGGCTTCTAAAACAGCAAGGTCAATTATTCTTGATTAGTGTAAATATTTTTATGAATTTCAAAAAGAGATTGCTTTTTATCTTAATATTAATGAAAGAAATTGATTTTGACTATCTGGATCACCGTGTTAACACATCAAATTATAATTAAATAATGTTTTCCCTAACCCTTTCCTATATATTCGTAGTTTCATGATTCATAATTCAAAAAATATCTACTCTGGAAATAGTATCCGAATGATAGATACGTGGTAAAATTATCTACATCGTGTTTCCGTTCGATGCTGTTGATCTTCTCTGATCTATCCATGGATCTATCATCATAATTTTTAATTTAAAAATATCTTCCATCTTGATTTTGTCACTATGACTCATGGTATTTGTATATAAAGTAAGTGTTCCTTGTCTTAAAAGCGTTATCGACCTGATTGATATAGGTTTCATTTCTAATAATAGCCTTGTTGCTAATGTTGTTTTTTCGTACTTTGTTGTAAAAAGAGTATCGTCAAGATAGGGTATCTTAAAAATATATTCTTTCTTAATTCCGTAACCAGGTGGCGAATATTCTGCTTATGAATATTCAAATTTAATGAGAGCTTAAGTCAACTAAAGTTTCAATGACGTTTTGATCGGGATTCTTTTAAAACTCTTTTGTTAACCTGCAACAGATGAAAAGCATAAGCAAAACGAAGTCGTTTATGTAGTTAAGGAAATGACACGTCGCAAAATTGTTTAACATAATGTTTAACATAAAACATAAACGGTGTTCGATTTTCTTCAACAAAAAAATTAAAACAGACTTATTTTGTATAGCACTTCATTGTTCTTCTCATTATAATCGGTTATTTTGAAACAAAATTCACATCCTCAACTAAAACACTTCAGTAACATCATCAATCAAACCAGAAATCGCTTACTTAAAATGTGTATTTTTACCAATTTCACGCGTAAAATATGTCGCCATATTTTGGCGAGGCGCCATCGTGTGTGCGACCTTCAGCTGCCTTTAAATAGTAGTTTTGAACGCTTTAAAACCGTTTAGGCTAAATATAGTAAATTTACAGAGAGAGAGAGACCATTCAATCGCTAGTCGCTTCAGGAAATCAGATTGAAAAAACAACTACGTCGTTTATTTAATGACAGTTTTAATTTTATTGGTCACCTTTCGAGGTACCTAGGAGACCCCCACTGCGGTTTAGTGCTTTGGAGTCACGGGGTTTGCCATATACATACAACCACCCTCCAATAGTACCACGGCCTACAAAACATTGTAAACTACGATACCAAATGTAGATATAGACACTAAAAACGTAAAGGTAAAAACAATAGTGACATATTTCGATACAAAAATTTCAGCTTACTTTTCTTCAGATATAATAAAAATGCTACTAATATAGTGTTTATTTCTCATCCATAATTTATTCAAAGTAATTGACTCTAATTCCAGTAAGATTACAGTTATCGTGAAACGAATTCTTTGTTCTAATAAAGTCATTGCATATGAATTATCTTTTAATTAGCAGGGCAAAGTCTTAAGCTTTTATACAAGTGTTGATATCAATAGTCTCAATGCAATATAAAAAAAGGACACATCCTATATTTAAAAAAAACAGTCGTTTACACAACCACTGTTTTTTTTTTTTAGGATTTCTTGTAAACGTCTAATAAATCCATTTTCTAGTCGTTATCGTTTCATGGGCAGATCAAAGTTTAAACAATGACAGGAATTGGAGATTAGATTAAGTGCCAATGACTGCGGTACTGCACATGTCGTTATTCTGGTCATTTGGATAGCAACACGAGTGTAGAAAAATTTTTTTCCTACTTATTCATAAAAATGCAAAGGGTCGGGCTAAGTATCGTTAAAATTAATAATTATGTCTAAAATTAGCAAACACCTATTGAGTTTAAATATCTTTTGTTGTGTCCTTATCCTTTATCCCGTCTCAAGTGTTTGAAATTTAAAGAACGAGACCAAAATTTTTTACTAATATTGATTTAATTGTATCTTTAATGACAGTTTAAATATTAGTCATCTTTCGAGGTGTACCTAGAATTCTCTCTCTGTGGTCCCGTTTTCGTAAGAGTTTGTTATTTTCTATGAATATGGAGGTAGATAATTACCTAAATGCTTAATCTTATTGTTCTATTTTCATCTACCAGATTTCATAACTGTTATATTTGTCAAGCTGTATTAAGATTTTCGAGGAATTGTATTTTTCTCTTATTTATTTCGTTCTTCTATTTCCCTTAGTCTTACTATATTTTATAGTGAGTAAACACTTATTTTACGAATATTTATAATCAGCCCTCCAAGCGCTTATTTTTTGTGAAATCTATTGTTCATTGGACCAAAAATACTTAAAACATATGATAAACATTCTTATAAATTTAATTTATAAAATGTTACTATCTATCACAGAATTAATATGGCAACAATATGAAATATAATTATCTAAGATCTCTGTTCCCTTCAATGATAGTCTGCTAAATGTCGTTGCTACGCGATGTCTAGAGACATATCTCAGGCTCAAATAGTATCTAGAAAAGTCATCCATAATCAGAGAAAGATACCAACATAGTAATAGATAAAGGCAAGGCGCCAAGCGCAAATTCCAGCGATGAACGTCGTATGTCATATAATATTATATCGGATATAAATTATGATAACAGTCGCCTATCTCATTCAGTGGGTGCCAAATCGACTAATCTTTTCTTTGTCTGTATTGTTTTGTGATGTAATTTGCTTTAACACATAGACATTGCGAAGTATTTCTACAGATTCTGTAAATAAATAAATAAAATAGAATAATGTTTATTTCAGATAATTAAAAACCATACAAAGCATTCTTAATACTTTCGCCCGCGGCTCCGCCCGCGTCATTGTCGATCCCTCGGGATTAGTACTTTTTCCCGGGATAAAAGGTAGCCTATGTCCTTTTCCGTACTCCAGAAAAACTTGTATGCCAAATTTCATGATGATCGGTTCAGTAGTTACGGCGTGAAAGCGTAACAAACAAATAAACAAACAAACTCACTTTCGCATTTATAATATTATACTAGCTTTCGCCCGCGGCTCCGCCCGCGTCAATGTCGATCCCTCGGGAATAGTACTTTTTCCCGGAATAAAAGGTAGCCTATGTCCTTCTCCGTACTCCAGAGAACTTGTATGCAAAATTTCATGATGATCGGTTTAGTAGTTACGGCGTGAAAGCGTAACAAACAAACAAACAAACTCACTTTGGCATTTATAATATTAGTAAGGATAAGGATAAGGATAGTAAGGATAAGGATTGATTTACATAATATAATTTCACTTCATGTCAATAATAATTAAATTTAATTTGCTTCCATAATTCATTCAACAATTACTAAATTACTTTGCTCACTATGCACTTCCTTAATGGAGAGGTCCAGTTTTCAGCCACTGTTTTCAGAATGCTGTAAAACCGTATTTGCTGGAATTATTTCGACTTCGTCCCTTATTTTTGTATTTGAAGCATGTCCAAAAATATAAAAACCCTGCCTGGGGGCGCTAAATTAATTATAGTTATAGCAAGATTGTATGATCTTGCTATATTGTATTGTCTATGGGCAGCGGTGATCACTTACCATCAGGTGACCAGCTTGCTCAGTTGCCCCCTATCTCATTAAAATCTCTCATAGAGGAATAGAGTCCAATCCTTCAGACTTTCACTTCCGACAAATACTTCGTTATAATGTTTTGAGTAACATTGAATAGTTTTTAGCATTTATGTAAAAATAATTCATAATGTCCTACAAACAGACCATGCACAACCAACATCACACTTTGACGCAATCGACAGATGCATTAATGACGTCTTAAAGTTACTATGCCATTTGAAGAAATTAGTTCCAATAGTTTTTTCGCAATATGATGAAGTTTTATGCTTTTGGTAGGGTTTTAAATAGTCCCCACTATATCTCATTGTCATAGCTTATGTATCGTATTCTTCTTGATTATGTTCATTAATGAATATCATAACTGCGTATAATCACCATCCAACATCAATCCTCATAATATATTCATTAATCATCCAAAAATCACATCGTGGATGGAGATAATTTGTTTGACAACAAAAGCCAAGAACTCTTGTTGTCTTAAAAATTCCTTAGAAGGATTGATGTCAAGAGGGCGGCGGGTCTAAAATCTTACAGCATGAAAAGCATTAAAAACGTGCTGTAAATAGCAAATTCCGCGCTCTAAAGCACCAAATTTAAGGCATGTTGCATGCCTGATAGAGATGAGACTTTAGTTTAAAAAATCCCGACCCAAAATAGATCATGTTATGGAATGTGATAAACATATTTACATGTTGACACACTCAGGTACTCCCTTGGCGCCGTGAGTGACTGCGGGATGTATTTTAAGATGAATGCTTTGCCAAATTTATTATGTAATGTCTTTGTCTATGGTTCGAAGATTGTGCGTGTTTCTAGACTGCTGATACAAAATCAATTATAGATGCTCTTGGCACTTCTGACCTACATTGCATTCCATCTTTTGTGATTAATGCAATATACGAGTACACTTGTTCAATACTCTGTTCACTTAAGTAGATTTGGTTATATAGGTTAGATCAACTAACTCTCAGATTTTAGTGCAGCGAATTTGTAAAGCAGTTATACCATCTCTTTTTAACTGAATAAATATTGAACAAATTTGTTATGCCATAGAGTTTACGACTAGCCCCGTGGCGCAGCGGTCAACACGCCAGCCTGCGACACGGAGTGACCGGGTTCGATCCCCGGCCAGGTCATGATGGAAAATGATCTTTTTCAGATTGGCCTGGGTCTTGGATGTGTATCTATATATGTATTTGTTATAAAATATAGTATCGTTGAGTTAGTATCCCATAACACAAGTCTCGAACTTACTTTGGGGCCAGCTCAATCTGTGTGACCTGTCAGTATATATTTATTTATTTAGTTTACCTTGCAGGCACTTGCATGGCGACTCTAAATAATTATGAAACTCCACTTGAGAGGTTTTATTTACTACTCTAATTGCATATATACCTATGTTTGGCAACAGTTTGACTTGAACCTCCTTGTAGCCAGGATATTCCTATGATAAATCATCTATGTAAAAGTTACAGTGCTTCCTCTATCTAGCGACACCTATCCGTAAGGAATACGTACGTTATTTTTTCGTCTGTGCAAGTGGCCAACACTGGTATTAGATTTTCAAGCTGTGGATGCAGAATTAATGCATTCACTAGTACTGCCTTCGTCTTACTATTTTGGTTGTCCAAAGAATGAAACATGTTTTTACTAACAACTTTTTAATCAGGAAATCAATCCAGTGTCTACGTTAACCTTGAGTTCGGCGAGTAGGTAATCGTTTGATAAAAAATCTATTTCGCAATTTATAGTAGGTCAATACACTCGTCGCGGTATTAATCTAATCAGTTCTTTCCTAGTAACATTATCTAAATAGTCGTAATTCTAGTAGGTTCTTTTTTATCTACATTAATCTTTTGAAATAAAATTTTATATTCATGCAGATATATTTTTAATTGTGCTTTTATCATAATTTCACATATTTTGGTTTTATTGTCGTTAACTTTCTTTTAGTTTGCAACTTTCCTCTCGTTGTAGATTTTTAATGAGTGTTATATCTACACTATTGAAGTAAACTTTTTGTTAGTTTGTAATGTTAAGAGATTGTTTGGCCTGACTCGTCTTACTTACTAAGGCATAAAACATATGCTGTCTGGAACACTCCGAGAACGCCTGATGACGGTAAAAAAAGTCAAAATATTTATGAAAGTCGACTCCAAGCGCATGTTATTTCCAATTATTTCTGATTGTCTTGAAATGTCAACATGAAATCAGTTGATCTTTAAGTGGGATTTTATGAGTTTTTTTTCTCATTTGCAAGTATCACGATCCTCGTAAACTAGGAAACAATTAACAGTAAAATACTTATTAATTTACTAGTGCCACATGACAATCTGAATTGTATTTTGTGTTCTTTTGTTATTAGTAGAATTCATACTGTACAATATTCTGACTAGGCTGTTCAGCATTAAGTTCTTCATCGTAAGATTCGGTCAATGCCTCCATATTCTCCATAATATTAGTTTGTCATTCAATGCTCTCTAGCTCATGCATTTCAGTATGCTCTCTGGCTCCTATAAGCAAGCCCACGGCAGGCCGTGGCAATAAGTTCCACTAACTGCCACTATGTGTGTTGGAGACGGCGCTGCAGTGCATTAGTGACAGTCTTTTCCACCCGTCACTAGATGGCGTTAGCCTAAATTTGATAAACTTATAAATAATGTTAGATATTAGCCGAAAATATTCTTCCAGCTTAAATAAGAAATATTTTGTAAATACTGCCTTTATTTTCTCAAAATATGGTCAATACATAGTTGTGAAAAACCAGTGGCGCTATCTATGTGCCATTTTTGAAACAAATCGTGCCGTAAAGGAGTTGTTCCCACATGCATACATCATATCAATCAAGTACAGTACAGTTCCCAGACAAGTACAGTCCCGGGACCAAAAGTAGAATAAATGGGTATCTTTTGGATAGGCATGTAACATCCTCGTCACTTACCATCAGGTAAGATGGGAGACAAATGCCTAATCCAATATTTAGTATAAAAAAGTTAAATAAAGGTTTATAGAAATGTGTATGTGTATTTCATTCATTTCATTGCCAATCGCATAATCGATTTTATGGTTAAACCAAGATGCTGTAATATTTACCACGTGTAGCATATACAACATTACTTCACGTTTCTTAGTTTCTATTAAACTGTAGCATTAGGCATTTTAGTTTTGAAAAAAAAAACTGGGTTTTAATTTATTTTTATTTGTTTTTGATATAATATTTTATGGTGTAGAAATAAAATAATATAAAATATTAAACAGTTTTCAAAAATCAATCCTAAAAGCTGATAACATGTGTTTTTTTTTTAAGTTATCGGCTGTTAATTTAAACTTTATCTTACGTATTTTCGCTGTGTTCATTACTTTCAACCACTTCAATTTGATTAGCCCGATGTTCAAGTGAAGTTGAGCATATGGTCCCTACTAGGATGGGTGACCGCAACTGGCATAAAAATATCTCAAGCTCCTCCGTTCGGAAGGCACGTTAACCTCTTGTATGCGGCAATACCAAACACAATAGTGAAACAATGTATTTTTGCGCAGATCTGCGCTCCCGCATACGAGCGATTGGCTGTCATCATGGATAGCAGATGCTGTTTCAGATGCCTTTAGGCAGCTTGAAAATCTGACACCAGTATTTATTATTAAAAACAAAAAACAACAACATTAATTTCACCCTTCTTCAAACTTCAACCTTCGCACTTTGTACAATAACGCAAAAAATATATTTTACGTCTACAGTTATTAACAAGTCCATATTATTTGCGACTCAAGTTATTTTTAGAAATGCCTTTTCTGATAATAAAGTCAGGATTCGCAGACGGTTAAGTTTAATTGCGTCTGTTTTTATGCGATAATTTATAAATGGAGTAGGTCAGTCAATATGTTTACCACAATCTAAAGTCTAGACTGTCTCTTAACCTTATCGTTTATGTAGGTACGAGTGTTTATATCTAGTACTATATGCTATAGGTATGACACAAAGTGCTGAGTGAACACCTTTTCGGTTGCAAATGTGTTTAAATTTATAATTTTGTTAATTTACCTAATTTTTTCACATAATAAATAATTTTCTTCCTAGTCACTTTTATATTTTTGTTTGTTTTAAAGTTATGATCTGCTAGCTATGGTATTTTTGGTGACTCTTTTTTCCCAAGTGGCAGTACTGTGACGAGAGGTATTTTTAAAAAAATTGTGACTAAACATGATTGGTGGATTTTGACAGCAGCTGTTAAAATCCACCAATCGTAAAGTTTTATGATTAAACATGATTGGTGGAGTTTGACAGCTGTTATCAAAAACTCCTGTCATCACAGTGGAAAAGGTTGATTGGGACCTCAGAACCAGGGGTTGGAATACCGGTAAAAATCCATTACCGGTACCTCTATGAAACGACAGTACCGGTAATTGGTTTGGTACCGGTACATTTGGTAACGGTAAAAATCAAGTACCGGTACCTCTATAATACAACGGTACCGGTAATTGGATTGGTACCGGTACCTCAATAAAACGACGGTACCGGTAATTGAAAGAAGTACCTGTACCAAATACCGGTAAACAGTACCGGTACTCGTATTGGGAATTATCATTTTGTTAATGTGTGTCGTTGCCATGTTGTGCATGTGCGGCGTGAGGCGGGGGCCCACAATAGGGCGGCACTTTTACAGTCGAGCGAGTCCCGTGCGGTAGACGGCAACAATGCGTAGGTACCGGTAAAATTAACGCAATTTTAATACCGTTAAAATTTGACAGAATAGAGGTACCGGTACTTACCGGTACTTATATTGTGAATTTGGTACCGGTAACAAGTAGCGGTAAAATTACCGTTAACTGTTAACAATATTATTACCGTTAAATACTAGATTACCGGTACCTCATATTACCGTTAAAATTTTAACAGAATAGTAATACCGGTACTTACCGGTACTTATAATGGGAATTTGGTACCGGTAACAAGCCCTGCTCAGAACAACAAATAGTTGTTCTGAGATTGTGACCAATGGTTTAATTAACATGCCATCCGAAGCACGAAACTCCTTTTAATCGGATTCAGTAGCTTAAATATCAATAGCATTACCTGCTTTCATAGGAAAAACTGCACACGTATATTTTAGCGCTAGACCTAGAGTAATTGATGATTTAGCCCTAAAATTCCAAGCCGCCATAGAACTGAAAACTCGTCTCCTTCTTGGTTGGTTGGTGGTGCTCGTAAAACGCCAACACTGATGTCAGATTTCATAAATATAGTTCTTATTTACGTAATCTTAAACACTCACAATTCTCTTATTTATGTTTGGTGGCTAAATAAACTTTGTTCTGCTGTTGTTTCTGATAAATCCTGTCATGGAATAACATTCAATATGCAACTCATATGGACTCTTGTCCTATGACCGGACCTAGTCAACAGTAATGAGACGTCGTTCATAAGAACTACAGCTCGAGATATTTTTATGCCACTTGCGCTCACAGTGGTGCCTGCGCCCAGGGTTGCTTAGTATGCGTAATCGTTTTTAATACTTAAGACCACTGGGTCATCATGATCCTCCACTATATAGTGATACGTATACTTCAAAATAAACATTCAAGGCCCAGGTCAATCTAAAAAAGATCTATTTCCATCTTGACCTGACTTTTGATGGAACTAAGGACCAACGCTTTGACAGCCTGGCGTAATGACCACTAAGCCACAAAGGACGTCGAGAACTCATGTGACTGATCGTAGATGTCAATGCAAACCTCAGTTACGCCTATGCATGCCCAGTGAGACAGTAGTCACGCGCTCTGGCGGGATGCCAAACGGAAATAGCTCAGTGAAAACAAAACGTTTATCGTAGACTTTTATATATATCACATAATTATGTATATAAACGGGACTTAGCACGAACCTTTTTATTATTTGTTTCCGTTGACGTTTCGATAAGATGACACCGCGGTACTCCAGTCTCGTTGCGACCACGATGGATGTAACTCCATTGAAACGTCAACGGAAACAAATAATAAAAAGGTTCGTGCTAAGTCCCGTTTATATACATAATTATGTGGTTAAAGCGCGAAAGTTTAAAAAAGAATATTTTATACATATCATTATCATTTCAGTCGTAAAATGTCCACTGCTGGACAAATACCTGTCCCAATGATTCTTCGTTCCATAGGAGGATATTGCCATACTTACAGCACGATATGCAATGTATGTCAAATCGCGTATTAGATAAATAAATAAATATACCTATACGGACAAATCACACAGATGTAAGTTCGAGACTTGTGTTATGGGATACTAACTCAACGATACTATATTTTATAACAAATACATATATATACACATCCAAGACCCAGGTCAATCTAAAATAGATCATTTTCCATCTTGTTCTGGCCGGGGATCGAACCCGGGCACTCTTGTGTCGTAGGCTGGCATCGGCGTGGATAATTTAGATACGTGCGATCCGCATGACAAGAGCCTTAAAAGTAGAGATGTAAAGAACTCGAGTCTTTTGAGTCCTAAATTTTAGGCTCGGCTGACGAATTGCACAGCTCGACTCGTTACAACAAGACCCCGAGACTAGAGCACTTAAGTCTACATAAAGACTCGAGCGCAACATGGCGCTCAGGTCTTGATTCGCGCTCGAGTCGTTTTACGCGACGAGTCGCGCTCAAGTTCTTTTCCATTTGGAGTTCCTTCCTTTATAAATAAAAAGGGAATATAATATGTAATTTTTGTGAGATATAATAGTAATTTAGTTATTTTTGTAAAGTCGTATTCTTAGCTTAAAATACTCATAAAATAAAAAGCAATAAAAATAGATCCGTACCCACATAATAAATAGTGTCACGTTTTTATCCCTCTTGAGGTACACAGAACCTAATAATGCCATGCCTAAAGGCCACATTTAGCATGTTGCCACATAAATGTATTTTGAAATAAATCAACCTTGATACGCTCAAGACTCGATACACTCGAGCTCTTTTTAAGACTCGAGTTCTTTTTGAGACGTGAGCTTCTTTTTAAGACTCAAGCTCTTTTTGAAATACAAGTTCTATTTTGGCGCTCGAGTTTTTGAGAAAGGACTGGAGCTCGGCTCGACTCAAGGCTCTGAGTTTTGTTAGTACACCGACTCTTGTAAAATTGAGCAGAGTATCGAATTAAGACTCAAAGACTCGAGTTCTTTACATCACTACTTAAAAGGCTTGTAGAACTTTTTTTTTACGATAAAGGACGGCAAACGAGCCACCTGATGGTGTGTTCACCTGTCCATGGACAACTGCAACACCAGGGTGTGACAGGAGCGTTTGCCGGCCTTTCAAGGAGTTGGGGGAGGAAAGGGGCGTTGGAAGGATGGGTCTCCGACTCTCATTCACCGAACGAAGCATAGAAGCGCTAAAGCTTCTACTCAAACGTCGATTTTCTGTGAGAGTGTACTTCCACGGAGAAGCCCGCTCATTCATACTACTAGCAAAAATGAATTTTGCCGGTAGCGTGGCTACTACTTACAATTTAACTTTGACATACATTGACATATTGATAGTAAAAAAAAATCCATCTCGTCACACGTAGCGAGTTCAATGTCTTTTTCCCATCTCAAAAAACGCCCAACGCTGTTTTCACTTCAAAAACCTGGTTTGTGTCGTCATGAAAATCTGGATGGCATGCCATCAATCTAATCGATAGATAATACTTCGTCAATGTCACCTAATTTTCTTGCGTAATAGTCGTAACGACTAATTAAATTATTTGTGATGTCAAGTTTTGTACCGTCTTGCCAAATTGTATAACTATGGCAACATAGTGGGAAACTGTAGCATTATCAGGGTTGTTATTTATGATCGTTATTATCGTACTTATACCCGCATCTCATGATAATTTCGTTTGTTAGTGTCCACTGTTACTGCTTCTCTAGGGCCGAACTCGCCGAACTACACAAGCAAAAGAAATACGCCGTTTCCTTATTAACACCCGTTTGGCCTAGTCTGAAGGGCGGTTCACGCGCTCAGCGAGCGAGCGAGGCGAGGGAAACTATGAGCTAAGCGACGTGGTTCACACCACGAGAGAGCTAGCTAGCGAAGCGAGCTAGCTCTCTCGGATATCTTCGGCCGCATCGCTCATATACATAGTTCGCTGTGTGAACCAAAGTATTAGATAAAACTAGTAAAAGAACTAACTAGTAAAAGAGATGAAACGATGTTCGCTCGCCTCGCTCGCTGGCGGTGTGAACCGCCCTTAAAGGGGACATGTCCCGGCGGCATGTCCGGCAAAAATTAACAACTTAGATTTATGTAGGAACCCATAAGAAGAATTCCGTCTTAAGAGATACATTTAATTTTGATATTTTGACATATAATATAGTAATAATAACCTTTTCTGGGGCACCACACCACTGCTTGTTTTTAAATCCCACCATTCCAAAACAAACATTTAACTATAAATGTTGGCCGTTTGGCACCGCATTGAAAGACAATAATAGCGCAAAATATTTTCACATGGTCGCCATCCCACGTAAACTATTTCTGATACGCGAAAAACAACGTTTATTTTGATTGCCATGAAATTGCACTTATTTTCTTTATTTATTGGTTTCCGGTCGTCATTGGAATAAAAAATTTGGGACTTGGCAAAAAGGAATGCTTTGAACTTTGAGTTTTAAGTCCGCTCAAGTCAGCTGTCGAGCCTAATAAGTCAATGCATGCAGTGTACAAAAGTGAATTTAAAGCAACTGTTTTGCGCGGCAGACAACTCTTAAAATATGCATGTTTGCGGCTCAATGAAACCTATACTCTCTTTGCTACAAGTTATTTTAAGGGTGTTATTTAAACGGTTAGCAGAATATTCGTATTTTTGTTAGCAAAAATATGCAATCGGTCAGCTAAAATAGCTAGTTGGGCAGCAACTTATGATCAGCAAAACTTTTCTGCCCTCAGTCGTTCCGGGTGGTCATAAAAAAAATAACCGGAACCTAACTTCTTTTCTACCCACACACAGTCTCTCAATAGAAAGCCAAAGCTTAGTCTCAATGGAAAGCCAAAGTTTATCCAAATGTTTTCTCCGCTGCCCCAATTATAAAATCTGCCCATATAATTATTAGAGGCCCAACCTTTCCTTTCCTTGTTTTAAAATAGTTTTTTTTTTCTTTTCCAGCCAGCGAGTCGTGAGAAGATGATGTCCCGGTCTGCGCTGGCTCTCGCTGCTATTGGACTAGGTCTCTCCACGTTCAGCGTCCGCCAGATGATTCTCAGCCAGTCGAGACGAATCTAAAAATATACCCCGTTCTAGACCATCTAGAACCAACAACGTCTCGACATACATGAAGATAAAATAAGCCAAATCTCTCATGTATCATCACCATTCTTCAGGGCGCCGAAAATATTGACCACGTTAAAATTCGAAAAACGCGGGAAATGCATTTGGCGCCTAACGTATTATTTTAGATTTTAAAATTATTGTTCTATAAAAATTGTAAAGACATTTTAAATAAGTATGTGAAAAATTGTAATTTATTTTTTAAATATTTCTTTGTGAGAGTGAGTAGTTTAGTTGCCCACCTGTCAAACGGAATTTCCCTAAGTTTAAGTATTGTGTGGGGTCAGTTAGCATGGAAGAGTGTGTGGGACACGACCGTCTGTATTGTAATGGAAACCAAATAAACGTAAACAGTAATGGAGTACTCGTTTCTTTCATTTTTACCTTTTCATGTTAGTCGCGTAAGAGCTTCGCCATTTCCATAGCATCACAGCCGTACAAAAATCCAAAAATGCATTGATTTGGAATAACTATGGAAGTTTCACTCGTTTGGGTCAGAATTATTTATTTTCTATATAATATCAGCCCCAAAGATCTAATCAATCCTAACTATCGAGTATTTTGTAGCAGCACAGACAATATAATACAAAAGTATGGACTCCCAACCCCATAAAAAAGAGGCCTGTTATAAGCACCAAAGTAAACTGCAAGTAGTTAGTTCCGCTGACTACCACTATGGGCAGCGGAGAGAGCGCTGCAGTGCAATAGTTACATACTAGGTTACATTACATACCTTTACAAACTTTTCCACCCGCCACTAGATGGCGTTAGCCTAAACTAGGTAAAAAAAGTATTTGAAAATGTATTTTTTTCATCTTTAACATTTTTCCTCAATACAGATTCTATTTTCTCTATATGGTGGATACTAGGGATGCTGCGGAGGTGGTTTTATCGTGTTCGTGTATAATTTTCATTGGTAGGGAGGACCCATGCTGGTCTGGGAGAAAAGGAAAAACGTAGAATGTACCAGCTGCTTGAGAATCTGATATTATGCGAGTAAAGGCCTTTTCCCATGCAAGAGTAAACGAGCGCTAAGTGTAAACGAGCGATTTTTCCATTTTCCGAAGATGACTGTCATTCAATGACATAATATTATAGACATAATAATAACTTCTAGTCGGTATGTGTGAACCACTGGAGCATAAATAAAATAAATAAAAAGTATTCAACATATTTATTCGAAATAAGTTAAAATAACATTATGCACAGGCACTCATTCTACAAAAATGCATAACAATACTTCAAAAACAAAAAATGCTGATTATAAAATGTTTCACATGAACCACATTCACCTTAATATAAAAACCATATAGAGATAGTTATTAAAATATACAAGCACAGTTTTTGCAAATTCCGAATCCTTGTAAACTATAAGCTGAGAAAAATATTTTTAAATAGCAACACCTTTACTTTGTCAAAGTGTTGCCATATTAAAATTATTTCGTGTAAGAAATTGGCGCCGCCTAATTTTCTCTCTGTATTTTTTATTACTTAGTTTATTTCCTTACAATACGAAGATTAAGTTAATATTGTTAAAATGTACTAAATAAGGTACAACAATGTTAGACTAGTTAAATTCTTAAATAATTCATTTAACAATTAGCATTAAATATAATTTGTGCTGCGCTACAATCCAAATTATGTCTATAAGGTCTAACAAAATAGACTAAAACTTTTTAAGGCTACTTTAGTTAGGTTATTTAACCTAAAGAACTGATAATTTGCACATGTTTTATAAACCACCTACTTAATCATAGTAACTATTAATTAAACATGGTACTGTTAATAATTATGCCCAAATTAAACTTATGCTAAATAAGGTACATAACATTGAATTTAAATATTAAAATACTAGTCAGACATTGATGAAAATTTTAAAAAATGTCACGAAATGGTTAAATGCAATGATAATATTATTATTATTCTACTAAGCATACAGCTTGGTTATACAGTTATAAATCTGTTTTTAAATGTCCGAATCCAAAATTAATTTCTTCAACTGGCAACACTTAAATTATATGCTATGGAAACGTGAGGTGTTACCACTGCTAAATTCTATTTCACAACTATATATCCATATTCAAACTATTACTGTAGTTACAAATATTAAATATGCTAGCTATAAAAATATACACTTCCTATACCTATCTGTCACTCAAGTAAGATAAAGTTACGATGATATGGTTAAGGCTTGTTCTGAGTTTATATTTTGCTATATATAAGGGTTAAGGATAGATGAAGTAAGGATAAATAGAAGGTTAATTAATGTTAGATATCTAGAAACTAGATTGATGTTCTGATTAAATTCCAAACCTAGTACACATTGGTGTCCTTTACCCACATCAAAATAGATCTTATAGTACGAGAGCTGCTATCAATTTTTGGGCAGGTTAGGTAATTGAGGCAAATTGAAAACTTATCACATACCTCTTCCATTATACACAACACGGACTGCAGACATGGCTGGTGAGTAGCGGAGCTAAATCACCCCCTAATTGTTTTTTGTATATTATTTTTTAATTTCCAAAAATATAGATATTTGAGGCAATATGCATTTTTATATGTTGTGGTTTAATGTTTAAAGTATACAAAAAACTATAAGTCAGACGATTTATTCGGGGTTTTAACATTGTAAGACCCGTGCAAAAATATTTTACAAAAAGTTAAAAAATTAATTGAGGCAACTTGAAATTTTTAATACGGTATTATTATTATTATTTTTTATTAAAAATTGGATTAGGCATTCGTCTCCCATTTCACCTGATCGTAAGTGACGATAAAGACGAGGAGTTATAACTAAAAAATAAGACGCAAAAAGACAGATAATTTTGATGGGACTTTCTACATGCCAGGCTTCCTAAAATTGAGGGGTTGATTTAGCCCCGCTGTTACTCACCAGCCAGGTCTGCAATTCCATGTTGGGTATGTGACAAGTTTTCAGCTTGCCTCAAATACCTACCCAAAAATTGGTGCCAGCTCTCTGACTACTATATGCGTTGCCAGTTGCCATTAAGAAAGGTAGTCGCATCTTATCATAACACTTACAATAACCTCATCTAAGATGCTCCTGAGCCCGGGGTCCGACACCATCGTCAGTTTTCGGAATTAAAAATTCTGAATTAAAAGTAAAAATTCTAAATTAAAAGTTCTTTGAACGGAAAATATGCACCCTAATGCCTAGTGCCTAGTGGCGGCTTATATGACGCTTTTTTTTATTGCGGATTTTGTATATAATTTATTATACTTGATCGAAAGGAGGATCTTTGTATAAAATATGAGGGAAATATGACGAAATACACATAGCTTACTTAGTCTTAATTTAACAAATTATCTTATGAAAAATAAAAAAAATGTTTGACTTGTTATGCGCAAACGTCTCGGAGCAGCGCTTTTATAATACAATGACAACGGAGCACAGAGGGAACTGGGAGTGCACATTTTGTATTAGTAAGCAACCGAAACTGGACAACACAAATACTCCGGTGCGTGGTGCTACCGAAAGCATTATGGTTCGACGTGGAGCGGCAGCACTCAGCCCTGAAGAGCTTAATATGTCTACACAGTGCCTGAACACAACTTCACTAAATGAAACTATAGAACTCACTGATGCGCAGTCCATCTTAATAGAGATGAGACAATTCAGAGTGGAAGTTAGGGAGAAGATGGATGCCAATAGGTTGGAAATACAAAGTGTGAATGAAAACTTAAGGAAAATGTCTTCAAGGGTGGATGATGTCGACAAGAGAATAGACTGCTTCGAATCACGCCTATGTGAGTTGGAACGAAAAGTCGCTGAAGCCCCTGTTGCGGAGCAGAATGATAATTCACTCTTAAACTCCATTGCACAACTAAAACTGGAGTTGAATGACCGAGACCAGGAGCTTCTCTCAAATGACATCGAGATCTCAGGTGTCCCTGAACTAAAGGGTGAAAGTTTATGCCACATATCAGTCACCTTGGCCAGCAAATTGGGCGTATCACTGACCGACGCCGACATTGTAAGCGTCTCCCGTGTGGGTCCTTTGCCGGAGTCATCAGCTGCAATATCCGGCTCTGAATCGGTACCACAGCGCCCCCGGCTAATAGTTGTTCGGCTGTCTAGGAAGACTATCCGGGATGAAATACTCAAAGCGGCAAGAGTTCGGCGTGGTGCTACCACAGCTGGCACGGGATTGCCCCCGCGACGATTCTACGTAAATGAGAGACTCACAAAAACAAACCGTAATTTATTTCGTCGTGTGCGCGAGGCAGCTAGACAAGTAAACTGGCGTTTCGCCTGGACCCGGAACGGACGAATCTACGTTCGGAAACATCATGGAACTGAGGCTCCGCGTTTGCGCATACGCACTGAAGAGGACCTCTTGAGGGTTTTTGGTCCTGCCACCGTTGGGTCAAATATGTAAGGGTTCATGTCTCTCCACCTTTGTTGTAGGATCTATAATATGTGTAATGATACTGGATTATGGCATTTTGAGTAAATTTATATTCGATCTGTACTACACAAAGCACAGTTGTTATTTAATTTTAATAATAGCTATTCTCTACATGACTCTGTATCAGGGTGTAAAAATCCATATAAATCATTTAACTCAATATCTTTTATCTATTTTCAGCATTGTTCTCTTGTATTGCAATATCTATTCCATTACTTACTATTTAAATGTTTTTTCAAAATGTTACTTGGTGTTGACCATAACTTATTGTAGGTTACACATCTCATTGGCTAGATTAACGTCCATTCCTTGTAATGTAATAAACGAGCATAAGTTCTCATGCTTGCTTAGTCTAGTTAATTGTGTTTTGATATATATATACTCTATGGTTTTGAAAAAAAATCTTTCAAACCTAATTTTTAAAAATTATTTTGTTTTACATATCTTGTGCTATGTTATCGTTCGACCTAAGCCTTCTATTAAGTTGTGTGCTACATTATCACAGATACGGAATAGAAACAGTGATTTGAAAGATTTCGGCTTGCAATGTTTAAGTCTAATCCTGTATGGTGGTAAATATTTACTTTTGTGGAATATCACTTATTACGTCGAATTTCTATTTCGTACTAAGAGTTTTATTATTATTATTTTTTTCTCCATTATAAGATGTATAAATTCATTTCTGAATCGCAATGTCTCCAATGATTAATTTTCTAAAGTTAGGTTTGTTCAACCCGGGCTCCCTGAATACTGGACAGCATGAGTTTTTAATGGCTATGGATCGGTATAAGCCGGATATTCTTGCAATTAATGAGACTTGGTTGCGTGTGGGACAGGAAGCATGTGCACCTGCGCCCTCAGGATATAAACTACGAATGCTTCCGCGTCCCAGGTCTCTATGCAAGGGCCGCGGAGGCGGTGTCGGCTTCTATATAAAGCGCGGTATCAGTGCACGGGTCCTCCAACATCCAGTAAATCCAATAGAGCAAATGTGGATCTCGGTTCGTATTAATGGGCTTAAAATTCTTATAGGTACGGCATATCGACCACCGAAGAGAGTCAATCTCGACATATTTCTCGATTCTCTAACGGAATCGTTATCATACTTCTCTAACTATGATAATACTGTACTACTGGGCGATTTCAATGTAGACATGTTAAGATCTTCTGATAAAAAAATAAAACTCAACGATTTGTTGCAGTGCTTCGAACTCAATCAACTAGTTGAAGAGCCGACGCACTTTACAAAGCTTGGTGAAACTTTAATAGATGTGGTATGCACTAATGCCAAAGTACGTCAAACGACAGTATCCAATATAATGGGATCAATATACGGGCATGCGATGATTAATGTTGAACTGTCAGTGAAAAAACCTAAAACACCAGCAAAAGTAATTACTTTTAGACCTTTAAAAAATATTAACTTCGAGATGTTTAATAGGGACTTGGAAGATATAGACTGGGACTCTATAGAGAAGTTGTCCAATGTGGACGCAAAGGTAGACCAATTCAATAGTTTTGTTCTCACATTATTTGATAAACACGCTCCAGTAGCAACACGAAAAATAAAAACCGAGCACTCCTTACCGTGGGTAACTGACACTTGTAGGCAAATGATTGAGTTACGTGATGATGCTCTCAAGCGCTATAGATCTTCTAGGTTGGAAAGTAGTAAAGAGTATTATAAGGATTTAAAGAAACTTGTAATATTTAGTTTATCTCAAGAGAAGAAAGCTTATTTTAATTATCATATTAATACTCAAATCAATAACACTAAAACCTTTTGGAAAAATCTAAAGGATAAAATTTTAGTTAATCCTTGCGAAAGTCGAACTCTCCCAGATCGTTTTTCTGATGCTGATGAAATAAACGAGCACTTCCTTGAAATTCCTGGCTATTCGACTGGCTACTTGTCAGAAATACCTTTCTTCGATAGTAATCGTTTCAGTGATGCCTGCTTTCAGTTAAAACCAATTAGTGAGAATGACATGGGAAAATTCATAACTTCAATTAAGACAAATGCCACGGGCTATGATGGAATCAGCAAAGATATGATTTTGCTTACACTTCCTCGAACTCTAGGAGTCATTACTCATATAATAAATAGCTCAATTGTTTCGCATACCGTACCCTATCAGTGGAAGGAAGCTCTAGTTACCCCTATAGCCAAAATAGAAAACCCAACGGAACTTAAGGACTTAAGACCGATTAGCATTTTGTGCTTCCTATCTAAGCTTCTTGAGAAGGCTATTTATGTCCAGCTTATTAAGTATGCTGAAGACAATAACATTTTGCCACAACTACAATCGGGATTTCGTAAGGGTCGCGGCACAATAACAGCTTTACTTGATGTTACTGATAACATTCTTGCGGCACAAGATGCTGGACGAGGAACAGTTTTAACTCTGCTGGACTATTCCCGAGCATTCGAATGCCTCCATATTTCACTTCTTCTTTCAAAATTAAAATATTATGGATTTGATCCCAATTCAATAAAATGGTTTTCTTCGTATCTCAGCGAACGAAAACAAATGGTTAAGCTGCTGCAAAGTGATGGTACTTATCTGACCTCCGATTCGCGTCCTGTTACACGTGGTGTTCCTCAGGGTTCTATACTTGGGCCACTGTTGTTTATTATTTATACTGCAGATTTATGTAAGCAGATTTCGCATTGCAACTATCACCTCTATGCCGACGATGTTCAGTTATATATTTCGGAATCTCCGGCAAAGGTTTTGGACGCTATTAACAAAATGAACACTGACTTGGACAGAATAGCACTTTGGTCGGAAAGAAATGCTTTACAAATTAACCCTAATAAATCTAAATATATGGTCTTGGGGTCGAGGTTGCAAGTGAAAAATATTATAGATAGGGATATCTCTGTGCGGATTTTGGCGGAACCGATTGAGCGCGTAAATGAAGCGAAAAATCTTGGAATAATTTTTGACAATCAGCTACGTTTCGAGAGTCATATCCTTAATTTAGTGCGAACCTGTTTTTACCGGCTGAAAGTAATTTATAAAGTACGACATCTGCTTGATACTAATGTACGTATAAGGTTATGTGAATCCTTGATTTTATCGCGACTCAATTACGGTGACTCGGTGTTCGGACCTCGACTACTACAGCGAACACGCCGACTGATACAGAGAGTCCAAAACGCTTGCTGTAGGTATTGTTTCAATATCCCGCCCCGAACGCATGTTTCACCATTTATTAATAATGCCTCGATGTTAAACATGGACTCCCGAAGGAAATTACACATGGCTTGTTTAATGTTCAATGTCTTGCAAAGCAAGGCACCAGAATACCTTTATTGGAAAATAAAATTCGCTCGCCGTCATAGTATGTACGGCACCAGAGACGTGAGATCTAAATTGTCGTATCATATTCATAAAACTGTAGCCTTTGAGGGAAGTTTTCGTTACCAAGCGACAAAATGCTGGAACAACTTACCACCGCCTTTAAGATTACTAGGTTCAGTTATCTCTTTCAAACAAAAATATAAAGCTTACTTACTGCAAACCCAAAAAATACCTATTCCGTCTCACTTTTTGTCGCTTAGGTAACGTGCTTCCTGGATATGTGCCTGCTTTGTGTTTTCTGTGCCATATGTCTTTATTGATTATCACTCATTAGTTAAATGTTATATAAATTATTCTTTTTATGATTATTTGAATTGATTGAACTTTGATACTTTTTATTGCTTCTAGTTTTGTAAAAATATGCATAATTCTGGCTGTATTGTATACTAACATTGGTATATATTGATTTTGAGATTATAACTTTTGGCGACGCACGTACACCCAGACCTCGGCGGTAGCTGAAAATCAGTGCTTTGCTCACCCCTGGGCAATTCCCCGCACTGAGCTACAGCCATTTGTAATACTGTAGCACACACATACTGTATGTTAAGTCTATATTTTAATGTAAGTGTTAATATTAGTTGCATTTTTGTATGTTTTATGTGCTATAGTTTCAATAAATTACTTACTTACTTACTTACTTACTTACTTACTTATAACCTAAAGTTACAGTACCACCACTTTTATAAGTTACACCGAAGTGCCTGCGCAGAAATCAAATTTGTGCATGGCGCGAAAATATCCGGCTGCTATTGGCCGATGTGTTCGCGCCATGTCTGGAGTTCGTTGCAGCGCCGGTATTATGTATGAGTGAGACAGCACGAGTCCTGTTGTTTTTGGATTTCGAATCTTATGTAGTAGGAATAAATCCGTTTTTAACATTTATGTTTTCATTCGTTTTGAGTCGGCGGTAGGTTGCGTTATTCTACGCCTTTGATTTATGCTGAGGCTACTTATAAATATGGTACTACTATAAGCTTCTAAACATTTATATTATTTTAATTTATAAATATTCTTGACTAATTCAGCAGTATTCTCAAATATTAAATCACACACAAAACTTAAAAAAGTAAACGCAATTAATAAGGATGGAAGCGACAGTCTCGAATAATTAATTCTACAATATTTTTAGGGGATCAGTAAAAAAATATTGTGAACCCTTAACATACCCTATGCTACACCCTAATGCAGTGTCTAAGCACAATACCTTAAATTGAATATTTTTCACTGGTTTCAAAATTTATAAAGTTATTTAGTGATTTCGTAAATTGTCATCATCTTCATGATATTCGATTTAATATTTATTATAGTCAAGTAATATACATCAGTATACAATACTAGCTGTTGCCCGCGGCTCCACCCGCGTTTATGTCGATCCCTAGGGAACAATAGAATTTCCCGCAATTAAAGGTACCCTATGTCCTTCCCCGGGCTTCAACCTCCATATCAAATTTCATCCAAATTGGTTCAATGGTTGTTGCGTGAAAACGTGACAGTCAGACTGACAGAGTTACTTTCGCATTTATAATATTAGTGTGGATAAGGACGTAGTTACTTACAACTGTAATATAGACCTAGATTACAGAGTAGACAGAGCCTGAATCTGAGAGATTAGTGAAGTCAAGCAAGTAAGTACTAATCTTCCGATTTTTTGGAATAAAAATGGGGGAGGTAGGGGGTCTTAGCTCAAGGGCACTTCAAGGACTTCTAAAAGCGATAGAGATGACCTTGAAAACCTCGCCTTTGATATCTAAGTACTGTTCGACCTTGGCAAGAACGACCTGGGTTTTTTGCCTTTGAAAGACCTTAACCAAACTTCTCTAAACGCCTAGTAAACCACCCTGAATTCAGGCACTGATGAGGACGCCGCTCTATGTTAGACACGATACGAGATACCTCCAATCGTATCGCACGTATTGCGGCGTCCTTCTCGCCAGTGACTAAATTTAGGATGGTATAACACGCGCTTTAGCCTAGTACCGGGTATTTGTGTCAGACACAGCTTTTGCCCAATAAGTCGCACTCTGCAAAGGTATTCAAAGAAATGTCAACTCAATGTAGTTAGAGATACGGTGTAATTTAGCTAGCGTCAGAACGCAGTAACTTTTCGTTTAGATACCTACAGATAATCCGGTGAAGTCGGTGAACAAATGTGACCAAACGCGCGTCGCGTCATTCCTACTGAATAGGAGAGTTTCCTGGGTCAAAAAAATAACATTAAAATTTGTTCGTACTGAATAGGAGTTTCCTGGGTCAAAATAATAACATTAAAATTTGTCCGTCAGCCAGATAATCAAAAACTATTGGACGCATTTTTTTTTTGTCAAATAAACAATAAATTGTAGAGATAAAGCGCATCAAAGTTCAAGTGGGGGCTAGTGACGTCAAAATTTGCTAAAAAGTGTAGCAAACTGACGTCACACGAAATTTCAAAGGAAATCTTTATAATTTTTTGTTTAATCGACAAAATAAGAAATACGTATCTAATATTTTTTGATTATCTAACTAGCGGACATTATATTTTTTTAGGAAACTAGCCTATTCGTCCGGTTTTAGCGCTTCGAAGGTGTCGCCTCGTTTAGGTATGTTTTCGATACCGACACGGGGAGTGAGACAGGCCTGCTTCTGCCAAGCTTCTGCTTGCCTGGTACAGTCAGTCAACGAGATTTCTGACCCCGTCATCTACCTATATCTTACACTAGCTGTTGCCCACGACTTCGTCCGCGGCAATTTCTGTTATTATGATTAATTAGTATAGATAGATGAATATTTTTTCCCCGATTTCAAAACATTTTTTATTGATGCTTCGCTCCTATTGGTCGCAGCGTGGTTTTATAGCCTAAAGCCTTCCTCAATAAATGGACTATCCAACACAAAAATAATTTTCCAATTTGAACCAGTAGTTCCTGAGATTAGCGCGTTCAAACAAACAAACAAACTCTTCAGCTTTATAATATTAGTATAGATTTTTTCTTAAACTAAAAGAAATATTAACATGAAAATGTATATTCAGAAAGTTAATTAAAATCTTTCTGAGTATATATTTTCATATTAATATTATTTTTAGTTTAAGAGAAAATTCAAGATATATGTAGATGGCGGGGTCAGGTATCTCGTTGGCTGACTGTACTAGCGGGTTTTTCAAGTAGCTTTAACAAGAGACTCTGCTCTTAGAACGTTACTATCGCTTTTGGGGTAGACAGAAGAGTTTACAACTAGAAAAGTATAATGCCTTTTGTCAACATCTCCAATTTCTGCTAGCCTAGTACCTTCGATTAATCAACGAGCATTTAATCGAGGCTCTGTCTACCCTTAACAGTATAGGGACGTAATTTCTTTCTAACTTTTGTGAAACAGACTTCTCTATCGCTTCCGGAACAGACAGAGTCCTGATAACAAAGACTAGTTAGATAGTTAATAACTATGTACTTATCTAAGGGGTCTTCAAGGGCATTTCAAGGACTTCTAAAGACGGTAGAGATGTCCCTGAAAACCTCGCGCTATGGTCTCTTAAAGTACTGCTCATCCACCCTCTTGGCCAAAGCGACGAGGGTCTCGTGCCTACGGACGACTTCTGCGAGCTTGCGGCACGGGAGACGAGTGGTTATGATGGTGAAGACGTGTCCGAAAACGAGGGCGTCGAGTTCCGTTGGCCTGTGGGTGATAAGGAGTGGTTAGAATATTATTGAGTTTTGAAGATCTAGTCTATTAAAACACTAAATATAAAATAATAATAATAAATATAAATAAATATATACGGACAAATCACACAGATTGAACTAGCCCCAAAGTAAGTTCGAGACTTGCGTTATGGAATACTAACTCAACGATACTATATTTTATAACAAATACATATATAGATAAACATCCAAGGCCCAGGCTAACAAGAAAAAGATCATTTTCCATCTTGACCTGGCCGGGGATCGAACCCGGGCACTCCGTGTCGCAGGCTGGCGTGTTAACCACTGCGCCACGGAGCTGTCAAAATAAAAGAGTAAACGAATCTTACTATACTAATAAAAAAACTGAATTCGTTTCATATCTACATCTGTTTTAATTTCATTTTCGATGATGAATAACAACAAAACTAAAATGATTGTTTATAATCATTACTTACATTGATTGTCATTCTGCAGAGAAAACGGATATTATCATTTTACTTAAAAATAAAAAGATACATATCAATTTCTCGTCAATAAATTTATTTTCCACATACCACAATATTAAAAAGATTAAGGAAAGGTCTGATAAGTAAAAGGAGTAGAAAACTGAATGCAAACAAAAATCAGCATATAACTAAAGTACAATAAATGGACATGGTTAATCTAATATTGAATTCTCTAAACATTATTGACCTAAATAACAAACAGATAAGGTTGAAATTCAGTCGATATCCGCATCGATGTGGCATCCATAGGTGTTTTTCTGTCGCAGGTAATTTAGAAGGCTCTGTACGCTCATGTCGTCGTCACTTGGTAGCTTCAAAGTAGATTGAGATGCTAGGAGATGAATAAATTATATTAGAAGGGAATAACCGAAGATATCTTGGAAAAAGAAACATTCAATATCTACCTACAAGTCATCTAGATTAGTCTATCACGACCTACTAGTCACAGTGTATATAGCCTAATTTTGTACCTAGGTATAAACTATATTAAAATCTTGGAATTAAAATCCCTAATTGAATACAGAATTGTAAGAAAAAAAGAAAGAAACGTTTTTTTTTTAATTCCCATATAAATCCCAGACAAGTACAGTTCCGGGACATTCAAAACTAGAATAAATGGGTATCTCTTAGATAATTAAAAAAAAAACCGACAGCTTTTACCAATACCAGCCGGTATCTTTGGCACAACGCTATCTCCGACCTAGTCGCTACTTTTTAGTAGCAAACTAATAAGAAATTATTTCACAAAAAAAAAAAAACAAGTTAAGGGCCCGTACTACCTCACACTGCTTTGCATGATTGACTGTTATATCAATAATAATTAAATACTCAAGTTTAAATAAAAATGCAGCAAAGTTCAGGACTAACTCTGGTAACTATATGACTAAAAAACACGATTGCGTTAAATTTTCTCGATAGAAAAAAATTGCAAAGTTGCCTCCAAATCACGTCAAATTTACTCGGTATATAGCATTATTCACCAAATACATTAAAATTAACTTTGAAACTTTTGATTATTATTGCATTACAAATAAGGCAGCCATCAAATGTTTTTCTTTTTCGAATAATCCTTGAATATTCCTAAAAAACGAAAATATCCAAAGTAGCCAACGCGTTTAGATCATCCGCGTTTGTATCGCCGCGCCGCCTGGCATATGGCAGGCTCTTAACTACAATAAAAAAAAGAAACAAAAACCTGACATCTTCGTAGTAGATTTTGATGTTGAAAAGTCCGATTTCAAAGCTGAGAGTGAGTCCGACTTTACAGGTGATATAGACTGAGAGTTTGCCGTCAGCTGGTCACCACTGCTCGTGACGGTTACAAACGTCGCTTGAGTTTCTGTTTTGTTCACGCTGAAGAAAATATAATTCAAAGAAAAGGCTTTTAAGGCGGTTTGCGGAAGATAATTTACGTGATAACGGTGAAAACACAGAATAACCAATAACATAAGAAGTGTTATCACGAGTGATTTCTATGAAAACCAGCGTCGCCTTATTTCAAGCATACCATTTACGCAACACAATCATCATCATCATTTCGAGTAGGTGTTACGGTCAATCGACCATGCACACCCTGGTGTCAGAGTTCTTCGGAACCGGCTCACGGCCTCTGACGTGGTTCCTTTAACGACTACCAGATGGTAGCCGGGACCACCAGCTTAACGTGCCTTCCGAAGCACGGATTCATCTTTCTTATCAGACAATCAGGTGATTCAAGCCTGCAATGTCCTAACCAAACTGGAAACAACTAAACAAAGTATGCTTCCGGTGGGAATCGAACCCACGACCCCCGGGTCAACAGGCAAACGCCTTAACCACTGGACCACGGAGGCTGTTATGCAACACAATGTTGTGCAACACAATAAGGTGAGTAGTTTCACTAGGACTTCTCACTTTACACGTTAGAATAGCACACTTCGTAATTTTTCGTTTTGTTTTCACGTAAATCTCACTTTTGTTATAAATATAAATAAATATATACGGACAAATAAATATATACGGACAAATCACACAGATTGAGCTAGCCTCAAAGTAAGTTCGAGACTTGTGTTACGGGATACTAACTCAACGATACTATATTTTATAACAAATACATATATAGATACACATCCAAGACCCAGGCCCATCTGAAAAAGATCATTTTCCATCTTGACCTGGCCGGGGATTGAACCCAGTCACTCCGTGTCGCAGGCAGGCGTGTTGACCGCTGCGCCACGCAGCTAGTCCTTTGACGATCGCGGGACAATCTACTTAGGTGATTCAAGTGAGCTGATCAAGCGCATTATCGGCGCACGGAGGGGCGTGGGCCCCCTCGCCATTTCTAATGTCTTTGTTGTTCTGTGGGTGGAAGAGAAAAATGCGTTACAAGAACGGTTAGGCCGCTTTCGCTTGCACGCGGAGCGTGACACTTTTTCATGCTTGCAGCCGGCGTTCATCGATTTATAAGTCGTTATCACGACAAAAACTCATTATACTAAATTTTATGTAATGTTTAATATATACAACCCATGCATTTACCTACATACTACGTATTATTTCGAATCCAGGATCATATATCGTCTAATATTCGTTTATTGAGTGCAGTAGAAGAAAAGCCCCAGTCAGCGTCTTGAGGGGCCATCCATAAATTACGTCACACGTTTAAGGGTGTGACAGTGTGTGACAATGTCGGGGTAGGGGTAATAAGCTTTGGAACGTCACACACCAAATCGGTCACCGAGTCGTATACATCAATCTCCATACAGCTCCAAACGCTCCTGTGACCACGTGATATGTTTATAGTCGAAAACAAGCATACGTGTAAAACCCTTCAACACTTCTATTTTAGTTAGGGTTTAATAAAATTCGCCACGGGCTTTCTTCCAAAAAGGCTAAGGTTCCTAAACACTAACAACCAATATTCATGACACTACCAAGTTCACTCTCTATTCTACAGCAAAATCTTTTCAAACCTGGATTCAGTAGCCTCAGGAATGTCCTTAAGACCTTCAATATCTTCATAAGTAGGCGACAGTAGCTTCTCATTCACAAGCCCGTCACTATCCCCGTCATTTATAATCTGTAGCACATCTTCACCATTCGACAGTGAATTAGTTTCAACCGAATTCGTATCAAGACAGTCCTCTTCTATCGTATGTAGAAAATCTTTTCTCTCGACTGGAGGTGTGTACATCGACACCGTGTCTTGCGGACTGTCTATAACTTCAAAATCGCCTTTATCGTTATAAATCGTAAAGGTATCTTCGATGGAGATTTCTTCCACTTTATCGAGGACGTCTTCGATGATATCGATTATAAAACTGTAGCGGGAATCGGTTGGATCGATTTTCGATCCGTATTCGCATGTGATAGTGCCATTTTTTGAAGTCATTATTATTATTTGTTTGGACGCGAACGGCTTGAATCCTAAGAAATAATTAATTTTAATTATACTACCAACTTATACCAGATCTCCCTGGGTTGCCTGGGAAGTGTTTACTATTTGCAGATCACCTTAAGTTGTATCTGTCAGTACCACACTTTGGATGGCAATGCAATGGACTATGTTTAAAATTATTTAATGTAACGAAAAAAAATCTGTGTTATGCCGTTCGAGGAGGCCATTGCATTACAACTACACTATAAACAGCGAGACAATGATCTGGGTTACAAAATCTAAGAATTTAGGCGTGTCCATGGTACTGGATATGTCGTACAGACAGAATATAGTTGATCTATGTATCTGGGTTTAATTGTGAGACAGTGTGAAAATTTCCAGGGAACTGCTGTAAAGATCCGAAGCCAGCTGGACACAAGTGTTATTGTTTGGGACCCCAAGTGAAGTTAAATATATGAAGGTGCTAGAAAAGATGCAAATTTTCTTTTACTAGATTTCTATATTTGGAAACGTACGATGTCTATCTTTACCATAACATAATTTGTTATGGGTTCGGGCGCATACAGTAGACTGGAAGTAAAGAGGGACGTTACGCTTGTCTTAATCAAAGTTATCGTAGTAAATTCCGGAAACCAAAATATTTATTTTCTATGTTTTAGACTGATTGTTGATAGTTCTGAACGATTGTAATTTTGCCAATGTATTTCTTTCGCTTTTTATTATAAAACTTTAGAAGTCATTATTTAATCTTAATAAAATGAGTAATGGGAGGCCTTTGCCCAGCAGTGGGACACTGAAACAGGCTAATAAAAAAATAAAAAAAATGAGTAAGCTCTAAGTGTTGGATGCTCAACGGTGCTCTTAATATAGAAATGTTTTTTACACTACCAACAATTTGGAAAATATATTTTTATATTGGCAATTCTAGAGTTTACACACTGCTGGAAATAAAGTGACAAACCTAACAAACTATTTAATAGTCTGCTAGTTTTTAACCTGTCCTTATCTAAATGAGACTATAATTTTGATAAAATCTTTAAAAATATTCCATGCGTTTTGAAACTCACTGTTTTTAAAGATGCTCATTATTTTGAATAACATTTCTGCCCTAGCTCTTTGTCAGATTACACTGTTCTGATGCGTAATTGATATTGCTGCTTTCTATCTGAGAGTTTCGAGTTCAATTCCCGTTTATTAATAGGTTTGGATACTTTCAGTCGCTCTACACTAATCTACGTCCCACCCAAAAAAAAAAAATATTGTAAACAATGCTTTGACAACTTATAGGCAATCTGTGCAACTGACGGGTACATTTCGCGGAAAATTTAAAAAAAAAGTCAGTGTTGCTAGTAATTTTTCCATAAAAGTAACGCAAGTTCTCACATTTTTTTTGTATATTTAGCAAGAAACTTCAACATCAACCCCATTCAAACAAAAAAAGAATTATTAAAATCGTTTCATAAATGACGGAGTTCTGAGGTACGAACAAACATTAAAAAAAAAACAACCGAATTGATAACTTCCTTTTTTTAACTCGGTTGAAAACTATCAAAAACATAATTTCAAGTACCGTACCTACATTAGAAAACAAAATATTTTTTTACCTAGAATTATTCCCATCTCCAAATATCTTTATCAATATGCATCAAATTGGTCTATCGAATTAACAAACAAACTATGTTAAAAAATAAACTACTAATGAAAAAATACTATACTATAATATACAAATAAACACGTTACAAAATAACAAGTTAGTAAATATTTCATGAAACTCGTTACTCCTTTTAGCAAATCGGTTACAATAAGTTCCAATATTTATTTCGGAGGAAATGACATTGGCAAAATAATTTCATTTATTTGTTCATGTAGTCAGGTTGACATTGTCATTTATACAGAAAAAGAGTACAAATTATAACCTCGTAATAAACGCCATAATCGAAAATAACGATTTCAGTAAAAGTTTATAGGTATAATCTAGTGACATTCATTTAAAAAGGCGTAAATCATTACAAAGCATCGTTCTAAAGTGTTAGTGTTAAAGTGTTAGTGTTCGAAAGAATTGTGTGATTAAAGAAATATTTGCCAAGAACCGTGTCGAGAAGGTTTGTTTACCTTTAAATTTTTTTTGTTTGGGACAAATTATACATACATTTCTACTTTGTAAAAACTTCCGCACTGACCAAATACATCTCTGGGCATGTTATCCTTGCTCTGCTTGGTCTTTATACATAATTTGGATCGCTTGATCCTTGTGCTGCGTTCCGAGAGCGTCTGCGTCGGTGAGAGACGACGGCTTGACAACTGCACCGCTTGCGTTATCAAATAGTCCTCTTGAGGCTGATTCGGAATATAACCTGACTCTTAGCGATCGAACGGAGCTCAAGTAACAGGTATTACAATATGGGGACTTCGATACTAGTGATTTAATAACTATTTTTTGCCGTTCACAACCTCGTACTGTGTGGAAGAATGTTTGGTAAGATTCGAAAAAGGCCTTTGATTGTGTAGGCTACGTAACTTTATCAAAACACTGGGCACCTATAACGATCTTTGGTGGTCATTTCTGTTAGATATCCTTGAAATCTAATAAACAAGTTTTCAAACAATATAAGATGTTGACTAAAATTAAAAAAATATTTAAATTTTCGAAGGAGTATCACAGGGCATAAGTCTTGATCCACTACGATACATATAATTTGAAAACTACTAACCGTCAGCTCCATTTTTGTCAAGTTTTTCATCCTCAGAACGTGTCGCAGCAACGAACTAGTGATAGGTTTGATCATCAGCGCGGCTTTGGGCCCAACGGCGGAGAGTAAAGCACGTATATGGCCATACACTAGTGCATCTAAAGGAGTTGGGCTGTAGGAAAAATGGGAACAAAGGATATGAGGAGTTACTAACGGGCAATAAGAAAAAAAATATAAAAGGACTGGATAATTATTACCTTAATTAGACTTTGGGATGTATAGAAAAGGAAGCATGGACTGAAGGATAAAAAAGGTTACATATAGGTTCTGTAGTTTATGTCAAGCACAAAATAATTAAGTAAATAATATTAGTTTCTGCAGAATGACGATCAATGTAAACTTGACTAAATATCTTAACTTTTTAACCTAAGGGGGGCAAACAGGCATACGGCCCACCGGATGGAAAGCAGTTACCATAGCCTGCACCACCAGAGGTGCCATTCGCATTTATCCAACCCTGAAGGAACTTTTATCATAGGTACTCACGATCCAAAGAAGAAGTCTCTATCTCCAAGCCGCTGACTCAATGAATTGCAGCATTGCTCTACCTGGAAACCGAAACATAAATATTACGAGACTTGTAAGTAATACACATATTCGTAAATAAAGCTATCTTTATCTTATGTGCCAACGTTTCTTTTTATTATTTTTTTTATGACATAGGATAACAAACGAGGAAGCGGGTCAACTGATGATAAGCGATCACCGCCGCTCATAGACATGTCTTCTAAATCAATTATTTGGGTATGTTTCTTATTTTCTTTGCAATAACAGGTTATAAGTAAATTTATACATCTTACTACATTGATTATGTTGTGATACCTATGGAATAAATTGAATTATACATGGTAAATTTTTTATCGTTTTGGACCCTTAAAGGGGTGACTCAGACCATCAAAATGAACAACTTTTCCTATGGGAACAATGCTGGGAACTAAAAAAAAATCGACATTCCCATACAAACTGGCCGGGCGGCGGAACTCTTTTGTATGGAAATGACGAAATTTTATTGGCTTAGAAGTTTGATTTTTTCACAGCTCCAAGGGACAATAGAACTGAGTATTTGATATAAATTTCAGCTTAACCTCCACGCGTTTCTGAGGAATTTGGTCTTGATAGACAGACAGACAGATAGACATACGGACAACAAAGTGCTCCTATAGGGGTTCCGTTTTTTCCTTATGTGGTATGGCATAAACCTCATTATTTCGAGTAGGTGTCACGGCTCACGGTCAATCGACCAGGTACACCCTGGTGTCAGAGTTCTTCGGAACCGCCTCTCGGCCTCTGACGTGGTTCAGATTATACTATTCAGATTATACGGCATAACCCTAAAAGCATATGATAAAAACAGTAAAAATTATAATTCTTACGTCAGATAAAACTTGGTCGAGAGTCTTATCATGCCAATGCAGAGCTTTTAGTCTTTTGGCCACAGTATTCCGTTTACTTCTCGTCTGCAACCAGCCTAAAGGCCATGGGTACACTGATGAGTTCCGTACTTTGGTGACAGCATTGAATGTGGCGTCATCCAACCAGGATATATATAGCTGAAAGAGAAAATAGAGTCAGGTGGGGTTTCTCCAACAATAGTAAGCGGGCAATAGCAACGAGCAAGCGGGTCACCTGATGGTAAGTGATCACCGCTGCCCATGGACAACTGCAACACCACGGTGTGACAGGAGCGTTGTCGGACTTTCAAGGAGTTGGGGGAAGAAAATGGGGGAAAGATGGGCCTCCGGCTCTCTCACACACTGAACGAAGCATAGAAGCGGTAAAGCTTCTACTCAAACCTCGATTTTCTGTGAGATTGTGGTACTTCCCCGGACGAGCCGGCCCATTCATGCTACTAGCAATTCATTTAGCCGGTAGCGTGGCTCTACCTATCCAATCTATGGGTCACCTCTTGGTATACTCACAAAGCCCAACTTGTTGCTCCCAACAGGATGTGAACGAAGCAAAACGAACGGATCACGGTAGCAACGCACTGCCGGCGTATTTGCTAACTCAGTGTTTTTATAGTTTTATAGTCACTTCAAAATACATTGCGGCTTTCGTATTATTGACTATTTTTATTTAAGATATACAAAACGTAATGTATTGTGAAGTGACTATTAAAACGTTGTACACTGAGTTAGCAAATAGGCCGGCTGGTCAAACATATTTAATGTGTCATCATTATAATTTTCAGCCCACATCAGCCCACTGCTGGCCATAGGCCTCCCTTTATTTACGCCATTCTCTACGGTCCTGTGCTAGTCTCATCCACTGTGTACTGTATCATTTAATGTGTACGTATAGCCATTTTACGAATCCATAGATAGATAGATAATTGCGCTCATTACTGTGCTGATTTCTTGTGCTGCTATTTAAGAGACCTTTGACCCTTGGTTAGCTGTCTCGCTCGCACAATCAATCAATTTTTAAAGATTATTAAGAAATGTGTCTTCTTTTTAAAAAAGTGTTTCATCATTATCCTAGATAACTATATCGTATTCCATGCTGGTCTGGGAGAAAAGAAAAAACGTAGAATGTGCCAGCTGATTCTCTTCCCGCGCAGATCGTAAAAGCCGGTCGAGGGATTGGGCTAAAATCTGCGGAATCCTGTCAATGGGCGATACGGCTTACAACCCATCACTATTTGATTCCGTTTTCCATCTACACGCCCTTCAACATGCAAAATGTGGCCATAAGGTCTTATAGACCTAGTCTCTGTATACCAAGGGAAAAAAACGTAATACTATGTATGTATAACTATATCGTAGATATTTTAGACATGTTTTTGTATTGTTTAGACATAACTACATAGTAAATTAGTTGATCAAAGAATTAAAAGTTTTGACCAACTAATTAATGAAGTAGTCAATGTCTAATCAATTTATATGGTAGTACATATCACCTTCACGCCCGTCATCATGCTAAACGTGGCTTCAGGTCTTATAAACCTAAACTCTGTCTAACCCGTAAGGGAAAAAGACGTGTGTTAAGATTGTAAAAGGCGACATCTGTTCGTCACATGGCACACTAATGCCTAATCTCCGTATAGAGCACATATATTAGAACCGCGCTACCATAATACTTGGTAGTTCCGTCACGCACGAACAGATGGCGCTTCCTATTAGTATAAAATCAATGTTCCCTCCAAAGGAGGCCTCTTTTTCCGACTTCGGCACCAAGGAATATACGAATACGCACTACCACTGGATCTCATTCAACCCCAATCTCGCCAACGTGATAATATGTATGTGTGTGTGTGTGTATGTATAGTACATAGAATAGAGTATATAATACTCTTTATTGCACCAAATAACAGACAAATTAGTTATGTATAGAGAACAAAAGTAACAAAGTTGGTACAAAGGCGGACATAAGTCCGCTGGCTGGAAGAGATCGCTCAAGCGATAAAGGGGTATTACACCATCCTGAATCGCATCCGATGAGAGGGACGCCGCTATACGTTAGACAGAAAACGAGATATCTCCAATCGTATCGCACGTATTGCGGCGTCCCTCCCATTGGATCCTAAATTCAAGATAGATAGTAGCTTAACGCTTGATAGTGTGTCGGGTCGTCGAGTTCCCTCTAATATGGTTGAGCTCAGCGATGGCTGATCCATGCGTCAACCCGTGAACGGGTGCTGCAGGGGGGGAAAGGTCTGCTCGGCCTCTTTGAGACTTATATCTATCTTTGAGACTCATACGTCAACTCGTGAACGGGTGCTGCAGGGGGGGACAGGTCTGCTCGGCCTCTTTGAGACTTCTATCTATCTTTGAGACTTTTATCATATCTGTTGTTGTTGCACGCTCGATCGCTAACATAACGTGTTCCACAAAAATATGTAAATTGAAATTGTATATAAAATGACATCAGAAAAAAAATAAAAGATAAAAATATTCAATATCATACAAAGCCCTTCAGGCAAGTAGGCGACCAATACTGTTGAAAAGAGGTTCTTTCGGCGTCTTCTTCTCTGCAGTGGTCGGTTCCGAAACGCTAGTAGTTTGTAGCTTTTGAACAATAATTAATAATTTGAATATAATATCATAATTATTATTTAAAATGTGAATTGACGTGAAAAAGTGCCTGAAAAGGCCTATTTTCTGAATAAATATTTAAATCTTGAATAGATCTCTTCCAGTCAACCTTAGGGAATATTGACAGAGTACATACCTCAGCATTAACCAAAACATTAGTAATCAAGCTCATATACGCCCTCATCTCAGCCTTTTCTTCCGTAGACAGCCTCCCGCATAACGAGACACTCTTGTTTGCAGCAAACTGCACGATCGGCTCGAGTTCAGACACGACAAATGCCCCACACTTGATAAACGGCACTCGGCCCGATGGAGACATGAACTCAGCATTCCATCTCATTTCCACTTCAAATTGTAGGTTGCACATCTACAATTATGAGATTTTGTTTCATGAATGTGTTCAGACAGTAAAAAATACTTATAAGAAACTAGCTTTCGCCCGCGGCTGCCCGCGTTAATGTCGATCCCTCGGGAATAGTACCTACTTTTTCCCGGGATAAAAGGTAGCCTATGTCCTTCTTCGTACTCCAGAGAACTTGTATGCAAAATTTCATGATGATCGGTTCAGTAGTTACGGCGTGAAAGCGTAACAAACAAACAAACTCACTTTCGCATTTATAATATTAGTTAGGATTAGGATACTAGGCTAAACATTTGCTTAGTAAGAATATTTGATGCGAAATAAATAAAAGTTAACAAAAACAAATTAGACTTGAGTATGTACAATGGGCGGGCGGTTACTAAATAACCACCCATTGTACATTTAACTGGCTCCGTGGTCCAGTGGTTAAGGCGTTTGCCTGTAGACCCGGTGGTCGTGGGTTCGACTCCCGCGGGAAGCATAAAGTATGTTTAGTTGTTTCCAGTTTGGTTAGGACATTGCAAGCTTGAATCACCTGATTGTCTGATAATTAAGATGATTCCGTGCTTCGGAAGGCACGTTAAGCCGTTGGTCCCGGCTGCCATCTGGTAGTCGTTAAAGGAACCACGTCAGAGGCCGAGAGGCGGTTCCCAAGAACTCTGACACCAGGGTGTGCATGGTCGATTGACCGTGTCACCTACACGAAATCAAAATGAATTATTCATGCCAACCCTGGTCAGCAGCGGGGCAAAGCTCAAGCTACCAGCGTTTAAGGCGGTTTATTATTATAATTATTTATGACAAAGCAGCATCTGTTTACCTTTAAAAAGGCCTGTACGGCGAGACAGCTAGCATTGTCCGGTAGCAAGATCTGTTCCACTTCGTAAGGTTGGAACAGCTTGACATCGTTGGGCCATGGCTCTTGTGCTGTAATACAAAATTATATTCAATAACAAACATATAGTGTGTTTGGAATCAACCTAAATTCAATAACTATTCACATATAGTGCGTTTGGGATCAATCTACTGGTCATTTGATGTCATGTTCTCATCATCCTTAACTGCTTCTCCGGTAGTTGCAGGTATGGCATCAGATATGTGAGCCTGGCTTCCCGAGCTGCTTCTTGCTTTCACTTTCATCGGAGTGAGTAGTATCCCAATACCTTCATTTCCTTCCCAGATCCTACAATGCCTATCCTTCCCCATCATAAAAATACTTCTGGTGGTCAGCAGCTTCGAAAGCACAAATGTCAAAAAAACCGCGCTCGCCAACACGCCTGCCAAGCGTGGTGAGTATGGCGACATCCTCCCGAGGAATGAACAATCCTTGGGAGAGGCCTCTGTCCAGCAGTGGACATCTAATGGCTGAAATGATGATGATGAATGATATAATCTACATTGAATAGATTACTTTCAAACCAAAATCTGTAGTTAGTATTTTAATTTATTTTTGTATAGCTAATTTCTACCCAACCAAGGAGGGTTAGGGTCACACAGATGACTATCTATCAAAACTCATAATACAGCATAGATTCTGACATAAAAGCAGAACCCAGGCTCCGTCCAACGCATCAGAGCTGAGGATGTAACCGGGTCAATGCTCAGATGATGATGATAATGATTTTTATGGTTTAGATGAAGTGAACATGATATTCATTCAATTATCTTTAGCTCTATTATTCTATTCTCTATTAAGCTCGTAAAAGCTGATCGAGGGAATGGGTAAAATCACAGGAATCATGTTAATAGGCTATGTGGCTACCAACCTATCAACCATATGGCATTTTGATTCTGTTTAACACCTAATGCCTACCAACATGCTAAACGTGGCCTTCAGGTCTTATAGACCTAGGCTCTGTCTACCCCGCAAGGGAAAAATATGTGATACTACTATATACTATTCCCAACACGAGGTATTTTACATTGCCATACTACAAAACCATGCCTTACTTTAATGTTAAAATCGTTAAACCCAAAACCTATTAACACCAAGAACTTTAAAGACATACTGACCGATGCAAAATGGACTGGTAAGTATAAGTGACCAAAACGTAGGCAATTTGATGTTTTATTATGTTTTTGTGATTGTTACACATTTAAATTACTTATGGTTTTATTATATTATATTTACACCTAACGTTTCGAAAACTTTACAGTTTTCATGTTCACAGGTAGACTAATTTACTCTATTAATTATGTTATAAGAATTACCAATTTCAATATTAATTGGGTCATGGTGTCAGTAAGTCTTGCAGTCTTGTGATGAGCTTGAGATTTTATTCAATTAATGACAGGATCCCAAGCTGGTGGAACCGCCAACCGGGATCCCTTGTTTTCACATAATTTGTTTTGTCCTAATGTTCTTTGGCATACCAGTTTTGGCATACAGTTTTTGAATAATAGTTCTTAGGTATAATTGTTTTTTGGCATATGGGTAATTTTGGCATAATTAACTTTTAGGCTAATTTGTTTTGGCATAATGTCAATATGAATAATCTCCATAGGCATACTAACATACATTACTATAAGACTAATAGTATTTAGGCACATAGTTTAGTTCACTATATGTGTTTGTATACCAGTTTCTACCAGAACTGTAGGTTAGATTGGATCCCACCAGAAACCAAATCGCTGTCAGAAACAAGCTACTAACAGGAAAGGATTAAGAATTTTTCTGTTTAAAGAAACGTCACGCCTAGATAATATATGATTTGATATTATTATGTTTAAATACATTTATGTTTTAGTAATGTTATGCCTAAACATGATTATGCTTGGATACATTATGCTTCAAATAATTATGCGTAAAACATTATGCTTAAAAATCATTATGCCATAATACATTATGGCTTAAATTTTTATGCTTATAGATAGATACCCCTGCCAACCTTTGATATTGCCTTGAGTGGAGCATATATACCTTAAACTAGATAATCACAGGGTATACTTTTTAGTGATGGTATATTCCCTCTTGCATATGGATGACTCCAAATTTTGGTAAAACCACCCCTAATTTACTAACTTTTGATTAAATATAGAGGTACCTATATGACTTTACCATATATTATAAAAATATAAATTCACACATAATTTGATGTTGAATCTTCAATATTTACACATCTCATCAGGTGAGATGGGAGACAAATGCCTAATCCAATATATAGTAAAAAAAATTAATGCATTTGCAAAACTATTCAAATAAAATAAAATATTTTCATGCGATTAGATTATTTGACTAAAGAAATGTTAACCAGTCTCTTAGGGTTCACATTTCAATGTTAAGTAAGGTTATTTTTTAACTCCATAAGAAACATACCATAAACAACCATAAAACCACTCTACCAATTTTTAAAACACTCAAAATAAACCATAGGTTAGTGACAAATTCATTATCTTATCATTATCCAGAATTCAATCCAACAAATTATACCAAACACGAAATCCTGCCCATCCTTCATACTGGATTGATATAAGAACTTTTTCGACGATTTTTTTCCAAGAAATAGTGCAACTGTGGGCGATTGCAATTAAATAGGGCACCTTGCGTCTAAAATTAAGTGATTGTGTCATACAATATAATAGAATTATGCTACAAAACAGAAATTATGTAACAATATGTGCGGTGCGGTGGGGCGACCGAATTTGTTGAATTTTAACTCACCGGTCAGGGAAGTGATTATAGAATCTTTTAGATTAAACTCCGGCATTGTATTTCTGTTATTATTAACACTAACACATTTATTTTATTGTTATCTTTAATAATTATTTCAAAACAGGAACTCTGAAATTAATTTTACTCAGAAATCAGATGACATATTGTTGACATTGACATTATATGCAAAAGTTGCCATTTCCCCATGCTTCCCATCCTTGTGACTAAAAAGCCTCTACCTACTCTACCACAAATTCGCCAAGATTTCTTATTTACCTGACGGTATTACAAGAAGGGGTTCGTTCTACAAGTATTAGTTTTCTCTGCCAGTCGCAGCCCGGAAGCAATAATTTCGGTGAACTTGTAACGAGCTTATGATAACATAATAAATGGATTTAACCAGTGTCTGTCCCAGCCATAGACAGACGGTACACTCAATTTATTTACCTAAACGTAGGTATGTGTTCAATATTCATAGGTTATTGTTCTGAGATTCATAGTTTCAATTCAACTGATTTTTGTCGCAGTTCCGGAGTACTATTTTTTAAACGTATGACCACTCGTCTTCTCGTTTACGAAAGGCGAAATTTCAAAAATAGCACTCCTGATAGTTTCCACTAGAAATGTATATAAGTAGTCTGGTACATTTGAATATGAGATCATAAAATTATATTTGATGACCTTCATAGCGCCTGATTACCCCGCCAGCTTGCTGCTACACGAGGAGCACCAGATTCGATTCCTGGCGCACGCAAATACTTGTTCCTTTCACCAGCGTGTGCATGGTCGATTGACCGTGTCACCTTCACGATATGAATGAATTTTCACATGTACCTATGTTTTCTCGAGTCCATGGGTACTACTTTTGAAAGTGTGACATTTATCTTCGAGCGGTTTTTGTATTTTGGAAAAATAGCTCATTTACGAAAGGCGAAATTTCAAAAATAGCACTCCAGATCTGCGGAGCGCGAAACTCCTATCCAAGGAAGGGTAGCGTTAGGCAGGTGGTAGGCCCGGGGTGACAAACAGTGAGAAGTAGAGGCTGGACAGGAAGTTTGAATTTGCACGTCTTCCCGGTTTGTATCAAGGGCGCAAAACGCCTGTCACTACGCCGGTGGGGCAGCATAATCAGTGTTAGCGACAAGACAAGCGGCGAGGCTGGCAGGTGGCTGGCCTGTATAATCTTGCCAAATAATTTAACAGCATGAATGCTTTTACAATAGCGTACCCCGGGCTCCGTTTAGATTATAATGATGACCGTAGAACACTAGTTCTACGGTATCTACTAAGATAGCGTGGGAAAGAAATTAGCAACCAATTACTTAAAGCCAACTCACCCATTTGTATAAGTTTTGTCATATTATCGCCAACACAAGCTACATTGTTGTTCAGCAAATTGATTCCGAATGCAAACTCTTCATCGTCAAAGAAATCAAAAGGCCTATCTAAATTTTCAGTTTGTTTAGCATCTGTAGAAATATTTGACTTCGAAGTTACTATATCTATGTAATCATTGAAGATAGCTTCCCCAGCTCTGTTCGGTGGTGAAGAAGATCTTGGTGTAGCCATGGGAGACTTAAAGTTCCACTCCGTAGATAATGTACTTTTCAATTTCGGTTCTTTTTGTTCCTTATCCCATAAGTTATATACACTCATAATTAATTTTTAAGTTGAATAGCCAAATATTAAAATGAAAATAATAACAGGAGTTTGACGGAGTCAAAAAGGATTCTTGGTTTTTCTTTCTTTTTGTATAGTATACGATGGCAAAACCAGAATTTGCAAAGTTCCAATCAGAAAAAATATTTCATTAAAATCAAAACATTTTTGTCATGTCTGCAATGTTTATTCATTAAAATTTAAGAGCTGGGCTCTTGTCTGCCAGTTATCACTTCTTTATAAGATACATTTATTTTGAGACAATTTACTTAGTGTGCTTGCGCCACCAGTTAATTCATGCAAACTATTGCTGGCCAGCGCCCACCCACTGCTATTAGTCCCTTCATACCCGTCGCCAATTTCTTCTTCAATTCAATCAAATTTCTTCAAATCAATTTCTTTGTCATTCCAACCACCCAAAATCTAGGTTTCACTGCCTAAAGATGACTTGTGTACTCGTAGAGGCGAAACACGTGTCGCGAGCAAGACCAGTATCGACCAGGGTTGCATGCATCAACTATTAGTGGCGGGCAAGAAGGGACTAATACAGTAGTGGGTGAGCTCTGGCCAGCAATAGTTTGCATGTTCTAACTGGTGGCGGAAGCACGCAAAGTAAATTGTCTCAAAGTAAATGTAGCTTTGACTTCCGCAAAGTAACACTCTATTAATTTCTTTATAAGAAGTAATATTTAATTTTTTCTTTAAATTGTTTCACAAAAGTGTACCTCAATCTTCCCGGGCCCCTTTTCCCTTCTATCTTTCCTTCTATGATGTTCCTGTCTGATGATGTCAAATCGTCATGTCGTATTAGGTGTCCTACCATCTTCCCTCTTCTATTCTCAATGTTCAATATGTGTCTCTTTTCTACTACCCTTTTCAAATCTTTCTACCCAGCTTAATCTTTCCATTCTACGCCAACACCACATCTCGAATGCTTTAAGCATTTTTTTTCGTTTTTTGTTAGCGTCCACATTGCACATCCATACAGTGCAATCTTGGAGTGCAATGCTCCAAATATATATTTTAAGTAGTCTTTTTCTTGTAGATTTCGATATTTTGGCTGTGAGAAGATTTTTTTGTTGAAATGCATTTTTTGCTATTGCTTCTCTTGTGAATACGTCCTGTTTACATCTACCGTCTGTAATTCATCATCATCATCAGGTCTTTTTAGTCTCCATTGCAGGAGCATGACCCTCTCTGTACTACTAGAGTAGCCAGAGGATTTGGCCTACACTCTCCTCGCTGGCCAGATGGGTTGGAGAGGTCTCATTGATATTTATGAGCTTTATTTAGCTTGTATTTCCTAAGTCGCCTCTTACGACCTCCCTGGGGAGACTAGGAGTGGTCCTATTCTACTCTGCCGGAAACCACACGGCTGCTGTAATTAAACTACCCATATATTTAAAGTTTAGCACTTGTGAATTTCAAAGTTATTAATTTTGATGGGATTGATATGTCCTTTAAATTTTTTGTTGTTAAATACGTAATTGATGTTCTGATTTAAATGTTATTATTGTTTTGTATTTTTACAGTTTATGTTCAGCCCATGTTCTTTAAATGTGGTATCCATATTATGAAGTAATGTTTCTAATTGTCTTGAGTGTTCGACAAGTACTGCAATATCATTTGCAAACCAAGCAAAAATATTTTCTCCCCATTAAACTTAAGTCTTAACCCTTTATCGACTTCTATTATTTTTCTGATTGCACTTTTAAGAAATAGTTATGTTGAAGATTAGAAGTGACAGTAGACAACTTTGTCTCACTCCTGTTTTATTTTTGCTTTTTCTTGTTCCTCTCTTACTTCTATAACCATTTCTTGTTGTCTATAAAGCTCAATATTGTCATACAATCCCTATCATTTAGTCCTGCAGCGTCCTTAAGGGTTTGCATCATTAGTTTACAGTCTACTTTAACAAAAGTGTATTCATTCCCAAATCTATTCGTCTGTTTATTGTGAGTCTTAGTTCTTATTATTTAAGACTAGATTTAGTCCGCGCATCCTCTCCGCTCGCATCAATGATTCCTCGGGAACAGTACTCCCGGGACAAAATGTATCCTATGTCCTTCTCCGTACCCCAGACAAAGCGTATGCAAAATTTCAGTGAGTTTGTTTGTTTGTTACGCTATTACGCCGTAACTGCTGAACCGATCATCATAAAATTTTGCATACAAGTTCTCTGGAGTACGGAGAAGGACACAGGCTACCTTTCATGCCAGAAAAATGTACTGTTCCCGCTGGAACGACGTTGATGCTAGCGAAGATTGGGGCGAAAGCTAGTGAATATATAAAACGTAATGTATTATGAAGTGACTAGCAAAACGTTGTACACTAAGTTATCAAAAAGGCAAGCTGGGCACAGACTTTAAAAAAATTTATTTATGTATAATCAATATAAGTTATACATTGAAAATCCCTTGGGGGACCCCAAGGGATTTTCAATGTATAACTATGTCCAGCAGTGGACTTCTTGCTGCTGATATGATGATCATGATGAAGTTATACATCTATTTATTTAATAGGCTATTAAAATTTGACTGATTAAAACTAAGTAGGTATATAACTAAGTACATATCTACATGAATTCAAAAATAATTAAAAAAAAACTAGAAAAAATTACTTAGAGTGCGTAGAGCTAACTTTACATATATCTGGCTGGCCCACCCAAGCCTGGCCGTAGATCGGCAGCATGGAGATTATTCAACATTAGTATAAATTCTCTTTCTCTATCTGTCAATATCAAAAACTAAACAATCAATCAAATAAAGAAGTTGAATTTTTGACAAGCATTTTTCACATAAATGATCCTCTGATTTTTTATGATATTTTTTCCAATAAAAAATACAAAATTATTAGTTACTTCTGGAATAAATTTAGAATGGACGAAGATAATGCAAACGAAGAGCAACCTACATCAAGTCGCAAGGAAAGTCAAAGAGCAAATTCTGGTGAAGAGGCCTACGAAGACAAGAAGAAATACGAAGAAAGACATGATTCGTACGACGACAAGAGAAAATACGACGAGAGACGGAAGTATCACGATCGGAGCGCTGACGCCGCTGTCTCCAATACTGACTCTTTCACCTCTTCTTACTCTGCTAGAAGTAGATTAGAGGTCACAGAGGCCAACGCTAACGTGCCAAAGCCTCCAGGCACTAAGAGAGACAAGACAGAGAGGCCTATCAACCCGAAAAAGAAACGAGCTAGACATAATGGGAAAGTTCATAAGCGGGGACGCTCAATAACCCGGCGTCGCGTGCTGCGTAAGGCGCCTAGACGGAAGCCCAAGGTAAGGAGAGACCGAGCACCTTCTGTGTCCACGATCTTCACGAGGCTATCGTCGAGAACGACCGGATCCCAGCACGGGGTCGAGCACGAACATGGATGTAACTTTTGCGGACATCGCTGCTGCCGAAGAAGGTAGAAATTGTCATGTGATTTTGTGAGAGCTTTTGTAAATAAAGTCTTGTCCTATTTGCTGTAGTTTGCTTTTAGCGTTTATTCTTCCCTGCGCTAATTCCTACAATTTGCCAAATACGATGCACAAGCCAACGTTACTGATCTAAACTATAAAAATATATTACGGCTCGTTTGAATTACTATTTTTATTTGATATATAAACTGCATAGATTTAAAAAACAATGGATATTAAACTAAACTTATATTATACTAGCTTTCGCCCGCAGCTCCGCCCGCGTTAATGTCGATCCCTCGGGAATAGTACTTTTTACATACATACATACATACTATCACGCCTGTTTCCCATGGGGGTAGGCAGAGACCAGGGACCTCCACTTGCTACTATAGTACTTTTTCCCGGAATAAAAGGTAGCCTATGTCCTTCTCCGCACTCCAGAGAACTTTTATGCAAAATTTTATGATGATCGGTTCAGTAGTTACGGCGTGAAAGCGTAACAAACAAACAAATAAACAAAAAAAAAATTCAATTTCGCATTTATAATATTAGTAAGGATAAGGATTACTTTTATTTCACAAGAAGACACTAGTATCGACGACCAACTTAATGCCGAGGCGTCGGGAATGCAAACTGTAACGGAAGTAGACCGAAGTGGTCAAAAGTTGGCGAGTAGCCATGTACCGGTACCACCACACAGAAGGAAAGAATATCTATATATAATATAAAAGGAGAAGCTGACTGACTGACATATCAACGCAGGGCCAAAACTATAAAGGTTAGAAACTTGAAATTTGGCACAGGGGTTCCTTTTGTAACGTAGGGGAGCACTAAGAAAGGATTTTTAGAAATTCATCCCCTAAAGGGGTAAAACGGGGGTCCAAAGTTAGTATGAAACTTTGCTGCTTTTTTTTTTTTTTTTTTTTAATTTTGGATGATCCAGCGATTGATCACGATCTCACCTGATGTTAAGTGAAGATGTGATCTATGGTGGAACTCGCTGGCTCATTAACAACCTATTCACTCTAGTCTTAAAGAGACCCAAATTATATGTTTTGAAGTTATTCAAATGAATTCAGCACGAAGATTCTTTGCTGAAAGGCATGAAACATGATTAAAAGGGGGTTAAACAGGGATGCAAAGTTAGTATGAAACTTTGCAGTTTTTGAAGTTATTCGACTGAAATTCAGCATGTAGGTACTTTATTAAAAGGCATGAAACACGAGTAAAATATTTTTCTCAAAAATCATCCCTTAAGGGGATGCAAAGTTAGTATGAAACTTTCCGTTTATGAAGTTATTCGATTGAAATTCAATATTAAGGTGTTTCACTGAAAGTCATAAACCAAATCCATGCTAATATTATAAATGCGAAGCAACTTTGTCTGTTTGTCTATCTTCTTATCACGCTTTAACCATTGAACCAATTTAGATGAAATTTGGTATGGAGGTAGGCCCGGGGAAGGACATAGGGTACCTTTCATTCCGGGAAATTCAACTGTTCCCGAGGGATCCACACTATCGCGGGCGGAGCCACGAACAAAAGGCAAACCCGACTTCTATATCAACGCACAGCGGAAACAACTGTGCCTAGAAAAATTAAATTTGGTACAGGGTTTTTTTTATAATGTGAATGGAAATAAGAAAATATTTTTAGTAATTCAACCACTAAGAGGGTGAAGTTTATATGGAATTTTCTCATTTCTAGACTTAGAAATATAAAAGTAGGTATATAAGTTCTCGATTAAAATTAAAAAAAAACTGTGTAGGTGAATTAGACAAAATTTCCCCCTAAAGGGGTAAAATTTCCCCCTAAAGCAGTAAAGTTTATATGGAAATTTTCTCATATCCAGACTTAGAAGTATAAAAATAGATATATAAGTTCTCGATTACAATTAAAAAGATCTGTGTAGATGAAATGTACCAAATTCCTCCCTTTTTTTTTCGAGTAGGCGACCATGCACACCTTGGTGTCAGAGTTCTTCAGAACCGCCTCTCGGCCTCTGACGTGGTTCCTTTAACGACTACCAGACGGCAGCCGGGACCACCGGCTTAACGTGCCTTCCGAAGCACGGAATTATCTTTTCAAGCCTGCAATATCCTAACCAAACTGAAAGCTACTTAACAAAGTATGCTTCCCGTGGAAATCGAACCTACGACCCCCGGGTCTGTGCAAACGCCTTAACTACTGGACCACGGAGGCAGTTCCTCCCTGAAGGGGTAAAATAGGGGGGTAAAGTTAGTATGGAATTTTTGTCATTTCTAGACTTAGAAGTATAAAAATAGGTATATAAGTTTTTGATTACAATCAAAAAAGATCTGTATTGGTAAAATGAACAAAATTCCGCCCTTAAGGGGTAAAATAGGGGGGTAAAATTTGTATGGAAATTTTCTCATTTCTAGACTTAGTTGTATAAAAAAAGGAATGTAAGTCCACGACTACAATTAAAAAAGATCTGTGTAGGTGAACTCTGTCTGTCTTTCTGTCGTCTTTTCACGCTTCAACCATTAAACAGATATACTCTTAATAAATTAAGAAATAAAATATGGTGAAAAAATTTCATGCGGGCGGGACTTGAACCGGCGACCTAGGTATAGACCTAACTCAGATGGCAGAGCATAGGTTGTACATAGGTACGACCTATGCTCTGTCATCTGAGCTACCGCACAATTCAATCTCGGCGCCGAAATTCTCCACCATATCCCATTTCCCCTTATACGTATTAAGGCCTACGTCACCTACACAACTACCTGACTTTCACTAGTGAGGTTTTTGATTCAACTCATTTTACAATGAGTTTGAAAATCAACTAATGAAACATGGCTTCCTACATATTAGTAAACACTTAAAAAACATTGAACAGATATTTGGTATGGAGGTAGTTTGAGGACCTGGGAAGGACATAGGTTACTTCTTATTCGGGGAAATTCTACTGTTCCCGAGGGATCGACATAAACGCGGGCGAAGCCGCGGGTAACAGCTAGTTATTTATATTTAAAAATCATTAGCTCGGTATAGGACAGATTCTGGGATTGGACAGATTCGTAGATTCGGCAAAATCTGGGATTGGATGGATTCGTGAATTCGACATTCTGTGATTCGACGGATTAGGTATACGACAGAAAATGAACAGTTGTGCTCAAAAAGATTAAACCTATCTCCTACCTATGTGAAAGTTTGTATACCGTTGCGAGTTAACTCATCAAGCGCGAGAAACGCAGACCTTCTGAGACGCAGACACAATTTGATTATCTATTGTTATGTTGCCCGATCGGGGCGCTTGGTGGTTGAGCAGGCAAGTCTAACACGAATAATTACCAAGGAACCGCTTACTAAATAGATGGTATAGGGTCTTTCTTTTTGAAAGTTATCATAGTCAAACACACGGAATAATGTCAAACACAATATTATACTACTCTATGGTCAAACATCTATAATTTAAAAAGAAATTGACATTGACGTATACTCTATGGTATTTGACGCGCTTGTGTTTGTAGATTTTCAGATTTAAAAAATCAAGATTAAAGTTATTTTTATTTAATCTACTGTGATTAAGACTCTATTATCTATATTTTAAATATCACAATGGCTGATGTATTAGATATTGAGAATTCAGAGGAATTTGAAGTCGACGAAGATGGTGAACGTACGTATTTTATTTGGATCTTTTGTACAATTACCACCGCATTAGCGCATTCAGTTCGCGTGATTGCAGCTTTCTCTTTACTAAACAATCCACTGTTTCGGCAGTAAGCAGTGTCTTATTGCTATTTCAGTAGTAGCTGTTTTTAGGTTATGTTTCCACTCCGATGAAATTTGCCCTACAAAACGGTAAAAGCATACTTTTCGAACAATCTAATGTTGTTACGAGGGATCTATATTAAGTTTTAATCGTTTTTACATGGCATCGTGTCTATTTGTTGACGCGATATATCGATTGGCGCGCTTTGCTAGTAAAATCCTTTTTTTTATTCCTTTACGGCAAAAGTCTGTACTTTCCACATCTTCCATGCAAACCTACTTTTTAGAGTTCCTTACGACGGAGTGGCATAACGGAGCCCTTATCGCATCGGCCTTGTCTACATCTACAATTAGGGTGCGTCTCCACTGACAATAGTAAACAACAACAAGAAATCAGATTTTGTATCTTGTCATTGGTCAATTCATGCACTGCTACGCTCTTCTCCGCTCCACTATGCGTCAGTGGAAACGCAGTCTTAAAAGGAAATTTGGCATGCTAGATTTACTTAACTAAAATAGGAGTGTGTACCGTAAATAAATGTGTTTAAACACTAAATAAGGCAGTATTGAGGGTCACAAATCAAAGAATGAAAAAAGAAATTGCAGAGTATACTGTGTGACATGTCAAATGAAAGAGCTAGTTTAGAACCATGCCAGTCTTATGGGGGATATCTTAAAATAACCTCCATAAGAAGTATTGCTGAATGTTACAATGGATTGTTCAATGTTAGGTTCATTAACCCATACTCCTGTTATAAATTTATCCCGCAGGGCAGTATACTGACCATAATCCAATAAGATGTGTAACAAGTCTTCCTCCTTATGACAAAAGTTACTGATTGAGTCACGCATCAATAACAAGAATTTGATAAATGTAACATGGCCAGACATCACCCTGAATGCAGAGGAAAGAAGTTTCCTATAGAGGCTAGCACAGTCAAACCTAGGCACCATATTACGAGAACGAAGGCTCTCCAAAGCAGAAATGTGATAGAAATGTCTAAGACCTCAAGAGGCTCAGGTGTGTAAAAATTGCACCTTACTTAATGTTATTTGTATCTTTTTCCAGAGGGAATCGCCAGACTAAAGGAAAAGGCACGTAAACGCAAAGGACGTGGTTTTGGCAACGAAGGAGGTGGCGGTGGAGCTGCTGAAAGAGGCAATCGGGGAAGGTAAAATCTTTTTTAACTAATAATATTAATAAATATTTATTTTTCTTCAAAAAATTTAATTGACTTTAAAAAACACAAGGTTATTAATTGTACCCCAGACAAGTGTATGCAAAATTTTATATAGATCGGTTCAGTAGTTACAATGTGAAAGTGTAACAAACAAACTCAATTTCGCATTTATAATATTTGTTAGGATTAGGATGTAAAGAAAACTCTGTCCAATCATTGAACTGGTGATTCAACCCGTCGATCCTTTAACCCATGTCATGAACCTGTTTCAGATATGACAGCCTAGCACCAGAAGGTGACGGCAACACACCAGGGCCACAGAGATCGGTGGAAGGCTGGATTTTGTTTGTCAGCAATGTGCATGAAGAGGCACAGGAGGAAGATATACAGGTAAATCTATCTAATAAGTACCTATTTTAAATTTGTATGCCTGAGTGGCGAATCGCAGCTTGTACTTATTCCAATTAATCTAAGAACCATGTGACCTGTGATAGACAAATAAATATTTTGAAGTTTGAAGTTTGAAATATCAATACACCCTTTTTAATCTAAGTCGAGTGTATTTCTAGGTGTATTTGTTGGATATGCTTTTGCATTACTTGTTGGTTGCTTTTGCCCCTGTCTGATCCTTAAATAAATCGTTTATTTTTCTCTCCAATTATTAACAATAAAAATACACGTGATTTGCATGACACAAAGGACCTTCAATAAGTGGAGAGAACTGGTGCCTGAGATAGGTATGATTGAAACACCTGTATTACAGGTCGCCAGGCTCACTTCACCCTTATGATAGGTTGCACATCAGGACGCAGGCAAATAATGTGGGAGCAATAACAATAAAAGGAAGAGAGCTATTTTAATTAGTTGATACAACTATGTGCAATAACATAATGTTAAAGAGAAACAAAAAAAACCTAAAATCTAATGATTGGCGTAGAAAACGTAGTGTAATGAATGACAGAGGAGATTGTGTAGGGTTAAATGTGAAATTATGGGAGTAGGTATGCTATGGGAAAGGGGATAGTATAAGGGTAGAAAGAGTTACGAGATTATTATGAGAAGATTTTCGGTGGTTTCGTAATCGAGAGATGACAGCCATTTAGTGAGAGTAATTTTGCACGGAATTCTTGGCATTGGGTATATGTTAAGAATTTTGTTCGCCTTATTATAAAGGTAGGCGCCAAGGAAACAATAGAACCTATGCGCAAAGGTAGTATTGAATCTTTCAATCGAAATATGTTAGTATTTCTTCTTTTATTAGCAATAATGCTTGGGTTATATTCACATTGAGTGCATTTTGCGAATTATCGATAATAAAAAGATCTGCCTCACTGAAAGAACTTCCCATTTTAGATAAACGTCGATGGTTGGATGGCGAAAATGGAGGGATGCTGCGACTTTTAAAATTGCACGTTGTGAACGTTCCACTTCGATAAGATGAGTTTTTGCAGCACCGCCCCAAGTGGATATACAGTAACCGATTAGGGATTGGCACAGCGACTGATAAACAGTTCTCAGTAGTTTTCGATCTAATACATTTCTAAGGTTCTTGAAAATGTAGATAAGCTTACGCAATCTGGAGGTTAGTGATTGCAGATGGACTTTGAACGTAAGTGCAGTGTCAATTTCTACCCCCAAATATTTAATGCTGTCTACACGTTCAAGTCTCAGACAAGAACACGGAGGGAAGATATTATTGCACGTATGGGCAGTAATGGCACCGACTGCTGGCCACTGAGATTTGTTTAAGGCGAAAAACATGTATTTAGTTTTAAGTAGATTTAGTGTTAGCATATTTGTGTTCACCCAGGAAGAAACGGTATCGAAAGCAATCTGGGCATCAAGGTAGACGTCATCCCACGTTTTACCACTAACGACTAATGCAGTATCGTCGGCAAAAGTAAAGATTTTACAATTTGGGATATGAAGTTTGCAGAGGTCGTTGATGTAGACAAGGAATAACGTAGGGCCCAGTATACTGCCTTGAGGTACACCATGAGTTACAGGAAGTTCGTCACTAACCAGATCGCCGATTTTAACTTTTTGAAATCTATCGTGAATATAATCGTTTAGAAGAGTCAGTGGTAGTCCTCTAACTCCAACAGCTTCTAACTTTTGTATGAGAATGGAGAGGGAAACCGTGTCGAACGCCTTTTTAAAATCTAAGAACATGCCTATATTTTTTTTTCCCGAGTCAAGATTACGTACAATAGTATCAGTTAGTTCAAACACAGCATCGTCGGTTGATTTTCTTCTTCTAAAACCAAATTGTGAGGGAGCTAGAATGTTGTTGTGTTCAAGATACTGTACTAGGCGATTGTTGAGTAAGCGCTCGATGATTTTAGATAATGCAGACAACAATGAAATCGGTCTAAAATTGTCGACACAGTTTCGGTCACCACTCTTATAAATTGGCTTTACTAAAGCGATCTTAAGTGCACGTGGAAAAACACCCGTTTGAAAAATAACATTGCAAAGGAATGTTATTGGAGGAGTAAGAATATCAACAAATCTTTTAAGCAACCAACTGTGAATATTATCGACACCAGGAGCAGCATCAGTTTTTAGAGTCATTATTGTAGTTTTTATCTCTTCTTCGTCGGTTGGTAGAATAACAAAAGAGTTAAGCGGGTGGTTTCCACATTGGGGTATGATAATGGGTGTTTTTCTGGGGGTTACTTTACTAGCGAGGTTGCTTCCCATGTTGGCAAAATAGCTATTTACGTTATTAACACTATCCTTGGGAGAAAGGTGGCTTAGTAGATTGGAGGAATGATCAATTTTATTATTTGACTGCGTTAAGTTAGAAATTACATTCCACAACTTTTTATGTGATTTACCCGCTTTATTAATTAGATTCTTTTCGTACTCTCTTTTAGCTTTTTTAAGTATTTGATTGCAAAAGTTTCTGTAGGGGTGAAGCCCGAAAGAACAACTTTTCCTATGGGATCCATGCTGGGAACTCAAAACAAATTTCAGAACCTATTTCAATAAATTATTATATTTATTGAAATTGAAATGGTACTTTATAAGTATACACAGATATAAAAAATGATTTTTAAAGGGTAGTTATGAAGTAAAAGTATCATTGAGTTAGTATACCATAACACAAGACTAGCTCCGTGGCGCAGCGGTCAACACGCCAGCCTGCGACACGGAGTGACCGGGTTCGATCCCCGGCCAGGTCAAGATGGAAAATGATCTTTTTCAGATTGGCCTGGGTCTTGGATGTTTATCTATATATGTATTTGTTATAAAATATAGTATCGTTGAGTTAGTATCCCATAACACAAGTCTCGAACTTACTTTGGGGCTAGCTCAATCTGTGGGATTTGTCCGTGTCGAGATGAGCTGCGAAGGAGGCGAGGGGCGCCGGACCATCGGCGAGCGACGACACGGCCAAATGACTCACTAGGCACCGCGCGTGTACCATTACATTGCTTGTTATTTAACAGCATTATACCTATTCTATTTTTTCTATTTCTAGTCTATACTGTCCCACTGCAGGGCAAAGGCCTCCCTTACATCATTCCAACTATTTCGGTCGAGGGTCGGTCCATTATACCTATACAGGTGAAATTGAATTCATTACCAAACGTTTCAGAAGTAACTCAGACCACGAATCTGAACAACTTTCATTATGGGACCAACTCGGTAATTGCAAAAAAAAATCAACTGTTTCATAGATTTTAACAAAGTAGATATTCCACTTTTGTATGAAAGAGCAGATAATTATCTCACGATGTCGAAGTTGGTCCCATAATGAGTTGTTCAGATTCGTGGTCTGAGTCACTCCTTAAAACGTATGCTAATGAATTCAATTTCACATACTAATTCTATACTACAACTAGTGTCCTGCAGGATAACCTGGTAGGAATAGGCAGTAGTTTGTCAGTCCGTATAAATTTATTTATTAAAAAACATAAGAAAATACAAACAAATTGAGAGAACCACCTTTTTTCGACAGCAGTTAATAAAATAAAACCATTTGTTTCCAGAATCAGTTCTCCGAGTTTGGGGAGATCAAGAATATTCATTTGAATCTGGACCGCCGTACCGGTTTCCTCAAAGGTTACGCTCTAGTCGAGTACGAAACATACAAACAGGCTGCTGTAAGTATTGCTTTTGTTATCTTTTAAACAGACAACGAGACTTAGCACGAACATTTTAATTATATGGTCCCCCGGGGGGCTTCATTGATTTGGGGGTATAATAATCCGTCCATATATATTTTAAATGCAAAAGTGACTTTGTTTATCACGCTTTCACGCCGTAATTACCTACTGAACCGATCATCATGTGCATACCTGTTGTCTGGGGTACGGAGAAGCATATAGGATGTTGTATTTTGTCCCGGGAAAAAGTAATATTCCTGAGGGAACGATATTGACGCGAACGGAGCCGCGGGCGAAAGCTAGTCCACCCTAACTAATATTATAAATGCGAAAGTGGGTTTGTTTGTTACGCTTTGATGCCGTAATTACTGAACCGATCATCATTAAATTTTGCCTACCCGTTGTTGGGATACGAAGGACATAGGGTATATTTTGTCACGGGAAAAAGTGCTGTTCCCGAAGGATCGGCATTAAAGCGGCGGAGCCGCGGGAGAAAGCTAATCAATACTAATAATAAATCTGTAAGTGTTGGTCATGGAGTAAGTTACTTTATTTTCAGATATATCGTGTTTATAAGCTCTATACATGATACTGAAATTAAATTGAGGATATTTTTAATTTTTTTCTGTATGTATGTATGTATGTCATCATCATCATCAGGTCTTTTAGTCTCCACTGCAGGAGCATGACCCTCTGTACATCTGTACTACCATGGCCAAGTATGTATGTATGTACCTCCATAACTCTTAAAAAAATAAACTGAGTTTTATGAAACTAGGTAGATATGCATTTAGGCGTACAGGACACAGGATAGGCTACTTTTTTTTTTCTCCTGTCATGAGACGTGGCCCCCATACAAACATAACATAAAATGTACGCGAAAGAAGTCGCGCGTCTATTACTAGCTGTTTTTAAACATAGCCTTTGTTCAGCGTAGATAGTGTAGCTTCCCAACTGTAAAAGATTTTTCAAATCCGTCTAGTAGTTTAGGAGCCTATTCGCGTCAAACAAACAACTCTTTATAATAGGCTAGTTTCCTGGGTCGTAATAATAACATAACAATTAGTCCGTCAGTTAGATAATCAAAAAATATTGGACACGTATTTTTTTCTTTTGTCAAATAAACAATAAATAATAAAGATAAAGCGCGTCAAAGTTCAGGAGTGGGAGCTCGTGACGTCAAAGGCTAAAAATTGTAGCAAACTATGACGTCACACGGAACTTCAAAGGGCTATATCTTTATCATTTTTTGTTTAATCGACAAAAGAAAAAAATACGTGTCCAATATTTTTTGATTATGTAACTGACGGACTAATTATTTTTTTTTAGTCAACTAGCCTATATTAGTATAGATAAATTTTATAATAATAATAATAATTTCTTTATTAAAGGTAAAAACCCATTACAAATATTACTGATAGGTTACAAGATTGTAATATGTAAAGTATAAAGTGTATATATGTATATTAATAATTAATCTAAAACATTTTACATTTTAGTACGTTAGTGTACTGTTTGTTTGAACCATACATATTTTTGTATGGAGCCGTCATTTTTTATTTAATTCCCGGTGCGTTTTAATCCAGTATTGCATCATCGGGCTTGTCAAATCTTGGCTCACGACTTTGAGCATGCTATTACCAGAATTACGCAATCTGTCCCAAAAAGAAGATATACGTGTCCTGATAATAGCAAAGAAGTCGGGCATTCCCGCTTCGGCAAACATGGCCGATGCACTGCAATAGCGAGGAAGCTTCATGAGGATGCGGTATGCATCATTATACTGCACCCTCATGGTACTGAAGGACACCTTCTTATGCCTATACCATAGTTGACAGGTATATAAGCACTGGCAGTATGCTCTGAAGAGAGTATCCTTCACTTCCCGACTACATCTAGCAAAACGACGCGCAATCATATTGCACCGAACCGATAATGCCCGCCTTTCTCGCTCTATGTCAAGATCGTCCTTGCGGTCTCCAGCAACAATGTGACCCAGATATTTAAACCTGTCTACAACCCGAACTGCTGTGCCATTCCAAAATACTTGAGGCACCCTCTCCGGGCTCTTCCCCGCCTTGAAAACAAGCATCTCTGTTTTTGACACATTATACTTTAATCCGTGAGAGCTCGCGTATCTCTCACAGACTGCCAGTAATTCAGTGAGCCCACTGACTGATGGGCTGAGGAGCACCATATCGTCAGCATAGCTGAGGTTATTAAAACAAACCCCATCTATGTGACAACCAATTTTGGTGGCCCTCAGCGCACCAATCAGTCCATTTATATAAGCATTAAAGAAATCCGGAGAGGTAAGCCCACCTTGGCGTACTCCGCACTCCAACCTGTAGGCGTTGGAAGTCACGTCACCCCATCTTACGTAATTAGTTTGGCCACTATACCAGTATGTCAACAGCCTAATGATTGATTCCCGGACCCCAAACCCACGAAGTTTGTTCCAAAGAATTTTATAATTCACCAGATCAAAAGCGCTGCTCAGGTCCAGGAAGCAAGCATAGACTGGCGTATCTCGGTTCACATAATAATCCACCGCATATTTTAAACTGACTATCGCCGAATCTGTTGACACACCGGTCCGGAAGCCAAACTGTGCCTCCTCAATGTCCAAGTACCTCAGCAGCTCGGGCTGCAGCAGCCGCTCAAATATTTTTCCTAATATGGTCCCTAGCGATATCGGTCGGTAATTGGCCGACGAACTTAAGTCTCCTGTCCTATTCTTGACTATAGGCACAACTACAGTTTGCATGAGGGGGTCGGGAAGATATGAGTATTTTAAACATAAGTTGTAATTTATTTCTTGTTTCTTTCAGAGTGCGCGCGAAGCGTTAGACGGCGCGGATATCCTCGGCCAAGCGATCTCCGTGGACTGGTGCTTTGTCAAGGGACCTACAAAGGGGCACAAGAAGAGGCGATAGGCAATTCTCTCATGCAGTGTTACAAATACTATTTATTGCGCAAGCAAGCAGGCAGGTCACATCAGGGCGGAACCCATTCTGATGTGGAATGAACTGCATGCGTCTATATTCCCAGACAAGTACAGTCCCGGGACATTCAAAAGTAGAATAAATGGGTATCTCTTGAATAGGCATGTAACATCTCCGTCTTCATCGTCACTTACCATCAGGTGAGATGGGAGACAAATGCCTAATCTAATATTTAGTAAAAAATAATGCAATGGCTAATATGGGGCAGTAAATTTTACATATAAAACGTCCTCTTGAATCACTATCTTTTGCTGAAAACTGCATTAAAATCAGTTGGGTAGTTTAAATGATCTAAGCAAACACAGCACAAGCAACTTCATATACTATGTAAATAAAGAAAATAAGTGGAATTGTGTGAAAATAAGTGTGAATTGTTAGGGCGGTCGCAAGGTATTGGTAGACTTACGTTTGTCACTAATGATACCACAGTATGTCAAGCAGATTGTGCTAGTACTGAGAATACCATGATATGTCAAGCAAATAGTGATTGGTTATAGGACACTGCTGGTTTGAAACGTTCAGGCCAGGCCGATGTCATGTATGGATGGCTGTGCAACTCAACCCATCTCAGCTCGACTCCCATTTGTACCCAGTGGGGATTTGCCCAGTGCTAGAAAATTGGACAAAAAATATATTGATATTTTTTGCACCGCTAATGGCAAGACACCCCTTTGGTTGTCGCATTATTTGAACTTTCCAAGGAAAGAAGCAGTCTGCAAGCCTTTTACCACTTGACAACCACGGTGAACGTTTAGTCACTTCGACATCCATTACCTTTTTATAAATCTTAAATAAAAATAGTCCTTATACGAAAGCCGCAATGTATATTGAAGTAAGAATCAAAACGTAACTTAGTTGTCAATTGCCAGCAATAAGGGCTGCTGGTCCACAAGCTGTATTTCAGAAAACTCTGGAAAATATGCCTAAAATTTTTAAAAAAAATCATCTGAATCGTTAGTTGATGCTTGAAGATGCTCGTTGAATTCTTAGCTTAAGTACTATCCCAAATGTGTAAATTGTTTTTGTAACACTGTCCAATTAAAGTTATATTTAGCTGTAATGTATATTATAAGCTTTCTTTTTAAAACGAGTTTTATTTCTGGAAATCCTAATATTACTGAGACGCCATTATTTTTACATCTATAATTTTTGTTTAGTAAATAACTATTTTTGGCCGCTTCCAACCGATCATATTGGAAGTCCTTGGGGGAGGCCTATGTCCAGCTGTGGACTTGCGGCTGAGATGAATGAATGATGAATGAACGATTACACACAGAAGTACATTGTAACGAAATGCGCGATACCAAAACTCGTTTCAGTGCACGCCGGTCAAGCGCTGTTAAAAGGTGCGTCTCGCCGGTGCCACTCTGAAATCAGCCTTATTACTTATTCATAGGGTAATTACTATCATAAACCGAAAATATCTTGGTGACATTTTGATGTTTGTTAACTTAAAAAATAGGTACTTCTTACCCTATGTTAAGCGTCTAGTTAAACGTTTATCGACTATCGTCATCTTGTTTCCGTAATATCAAAGCGAGATAGCAATAGTTAATCGCGCGATATAAACGGCGTCGCGGGCGCCACGTTGCAGATTCTCAGATTGGCCCTTCAGGCTTGCATGCACGCATACGCGGCCCATCAGGCAATATGAGAGTTTGCTGTCTCTCCAAGCCTTGCGCACACAGGCAACGCCCAAAGCCGAGGTCCGTCCCTCCTGGGGGCCCTTTGGTGATGTTGTCTATAAAGGTTGAGTGCACTCTGCCCTCGCCTCAAACGCCCGGTGAAGTAGCGAAAGCTCACTTGGAGCTAGCTACATAGTAATTTAAAAAAAAAAGAGCCATGTTCGGACGAGTTTGCGTTTATGACGACTTGCAACTAACCTCATGTTACCGGAGCAGGTTCCTAAGATATGCATACAAACAGTGTCAAGGGTATACAGCATGAAATAAAACGCAATTTAGCCAAAAACAAGTATATTAACCGTTCACTTCATTTTGATCATGTGAGCCAGCGTCCAGTTGGGCGTCACCTCGGACACGTCCTCCACCGCCACCCCGGCGGCAGTCACCACGCCGAGATGATAGCGCGCAAATGCGCGCGCGTCGCGGTAATACAGTACCTCCATGCACTTCCGGACCAGAGCCCTGCGGGGTGGCAGATAGTAGTGTTAATACGGGTTTTCTTACATACATACATATTATCACGTCTTTATGCCTTACGGGGTAGACAGGGCCTAAAGTCATAAGACCGAAAGGCCACGTTTATAAATAATAAATAAATATATACGGACAAATCACACAGATTGAGCTAGCCCCAAAGTAAGTTCGAGACTTGTGTTATGGGATACTAACTCAACGATACTATATTTTATAACAAATACATATATAGATACACATCCAAGACCCAGGCCAATCCGAAAAAGATCATTCCATCTTGACCTGGCCGGGGATCGAACCCGGTCACTCCGTGTCGCAGGCTGGCGTGTTGACCGCTGCGCCACGGAGCTAGTCAGCCCCTGAGCTAGTTTAGCATTGGTAAAGGTGGAAAATGGAATCAAAATAGATGATGGGTTGCTAGCCGCACCGCCTATTGTCATGATTCTTTAGATTCTCGCCCATTCCCTTGACGGTCTGCGCGGGAAGAGAAGCAGGCACATTCTACGTTTTTCTATTCTCCCAGACCAGCATGGCTTTTCTTAGATTCTTTCCCCAGCTGTTTGTATTGTCGACAGCAGCTGTAAAACAATCCAGTCGTCACAGCAAGCATGGTAGAGCCACGCAACCGGCAAATTCATTTTCGCTAATAGCATGGATGGGTCTGGCTCGTCGGAGGAACTACCACACTCAGAAAATCGAGCTACTGGAGCCGGCGACCCATTCCCCCCACACCCATTTCCTCCTCAAACTCTGTTGTCCATGGGCAGCGGTGATCACTTACCTAGCACACTCATTCAAAGGTCGCAGGAAGAGCTTGCCTTGAAACCCAGTTTTATTATCGCGCGACCACAGGATAGCCGCAAGTGATGTTCCCGGGAATATGGGAAAGTTTGGGAATATTCCTGTGTAACTTTCCGGAAATTTTCCCGAAGTTGGGATTTTTGGGGAATATTGCTGTAACAAAGTTAAAGATTTTTTTCTATATGCAGAGCAAATTTCGTTGCATTTTTATATTTGTAAACGGTTTTGATGATGATGAAACGGTTTTACAGAATGAACAAAAATATTTGGTCTGTTCATTATTTGTGTTAAAAAGTGGTCAAAAACTTTACTCTTCGCTTTCATTACACGCACGTAAATAAATAAATATACCTATGCATATGCAGTATAAACGATCAAATTATATTATTAAAAAGAATGGAAACATTAGGAATATTCCCGTAAATTTAGAATGTGTAAATTTCCAATATTCCCAGCGGCACATCACTAGCCGCATCGCTTACTCGCGCGATATTTGCGTAGTCACGTCCTATTAGGACGATGCCAACGGTATGGTATACACATCGATCTTACTTAGCCGCCACTTCATCCAACGAGCTCTTGTTGGCCGCGTCTCTTAGTAAGGGGGTCGCCATGTACGCTCCCAACCCGGTCGCGATGGTGGAGTCTTCGTATGCTGTGCCCAACTTGTCCACAGCTCCGAGGAAGGGCTCTCCGTCCTGTTGACACCAAGAGTAACATTTTAATACAATCACCAATCTGACATCCTTTACCGCTTAACTAAAACTTATGCCTTGGTTTCATTGCGGTGAAGCACTTCAATCAGGATAGACCTATATATGTAAAAGAGAAACTTTGGACAGAAGTCAATTAATTAATTTAATTTTATGATCTGAAACATTGTCGCCTAATAAGAACATGCTGTTGTCACTTATTTCAAAAACTTTTTTTTTTTTAAATCTAATTATTTTTTCGTGGCTTCAGTACACTTGGTGTGATTATGTCAGCCTCATAGGGGACCTCTAATATTTTTTTTCTTTTTTATGTTATAGGACGACAAACGAGCAAGCGGGTCACCTGATGGTAAGTGACCACCGCCGCCCATGGACAACTGCAACACCAGGGTGTGGCAGGTGCATTGTCGGCCTTACAAGGAGTTGGGGGAAGGATATGGGGAGGGGAGGGGGAAGGATGAGCCTCCGGCTCTCTCACTCACCGATCGAAGCATAGAAGCGGTAAAGCTTCTACTCAGACGTAGATTATCTGTGAGAGTGTGGTACTTCCCCGACGAGCCGGCCTATTCATGCTACCAGCAATTCATTTTGCCGGTAACGTGGCTCAACCACGACTAATATAAAATTTATCTATTAATATAGAGGTATACTGATTGTGCTGAGTGTGACAATGGACTGCTTAACGCTACGTTCAGCATTCCATTCTCCATAGGTACCCCAGCCAAGAATCTGTCCCACAGGGCAGTGTACTGACCACATTCCAACAAGACCAGTAACAAGTCTTCCTCCTTTTGACAAAAACTACATAGGTCTGATTGGGTCACACACATCAATAACAAAAATTTGTTAACTGGAACATGGCCAGACCTCATCCTGAATGAGAAGTTCCCTAAAGAGACTAGCGCAGTCAAACAAAGGTACCCATTTGGCGAACTCGTATTGAAGTAAGAAATAAAATATGGTGAAAAAATTTCATGCCGGACCTACGCCCCCAACTGAGCTACCGCATGTTCAATTCTCGGCGTCGAAAATCTCCACCACATCCCATTACACAACTTTTTCACCATATTTTATTTTTTAATTTATATCAAGAAAGCATTGTGAATGCAAAATAAACACTTATAAAAATTTTCATTTGGCAAATTTTTCTTGGATTCCATACCTGAATACCAGCGACAACATAGTTGCTCCAGAGGGGGTCCATCTTGCTGCGTTTGTTGTACAACACTCGTGTCAGCCAACAGTGGAGGGAACGAGGTTTGAGTTGCAGACCATCACCCATGCATTGCTCATCAATACTGAAAGACAATACACATCAGTGAGCTTGCACCTCACTGTTTGTTTTGTTTTTAGAGTGTGCAAGTGGCCAACACTAGTGTGAGATTTATCAAGCGGCCTTTTTTCGAGTTATAATGGTTCCATTTCTTTTGACTTGTATTTGGCTTCACTAATTTCCTTATCATTATCCTCATTCTGGTCTGACTAAAAGTAACTGACATAGCTTAACAACTGCAATCAAGGATGACCAAAGGCTTAACATACCTTCCAAAGCCTGTATGCACTATGCACAGTCCCTAGTAGGACGGGTGATCAGTAGCAAAAAAAATATCAAACTCCTTTGTGCTTGGGACAGGTGCAGCTCCCAAAGGCTCATTTAGCCATTGGTCCCAGCTATCATAAATGGTAGTTGTTAAACCATGTTAGATGCCTTTAGGCAGCTTGAAAAATCTGACACTACTTAGACACACCAAAAACAATACAATGTACAGTAAAAATAAAGATATTTCTTTACTAAAATAAATCATAACAGTCGATGAATGTGTGTTTCATAAAGGATAACCAGATTTCTATCAAACTAAATCCTAATCCTAACTATACTAACTAATATTATAAATGTGAAAGTGAGTTTGTTTGTTTGTTAGGCTTTCTCGTTGTAACTACTAAACCGATAATCATCATTAAATTGTGCATACACGCTATCTGGGGTACGGGGAAGGACATAGGGTACATTTTATCCTGGGAAACAGTACCGTTCCCGAGGGATCGACATTGACGCGGGCGGAGCCGCGGGCGAAAGCTAGTAAAAGATAAAACTGGATATAGGAGACAGTATCAAATTCCAGAACAAACATAGTTAACCTAGTAACACTTTTTTTTTCACAACCAAATCTATAATCAAATGAAAACTTACATTTTCTGCTCAATGATATCTTTTAAATACTGGAAATCTGCATAATCACCACCAGATCCAAGTAGAATCAAGTCATTGACCTTCATCACACGAGGGCAGTCTCGGAAACGTGCCAATGAGCCATAAGATCCGAGGGTGTCGGCTGCGATGACCACTCCTTTGTCGAACTTGAGGCCTATGACCGTTGTGGTGGTGGTGATTGGGGTCGCTGAACTGCAATGTATAAAAATCGTTAGTCATCGTCAGCAGGTCCTTTTAGTCTCCACTGCAGGAGCATGACCCTCTCTGTACTACCGGGGCCATACTTGACCAGAGTAGACAGAGGATTTGGCCTACACTCTCCTCGCTGGCCAGACAGGTTGGAGAGGTCTCATTGATGTTTATGAGCTTTGTTTAGCTTGTATTTCCTAAGTTGCCTCTTACGACATCCACGAGAAGACTTGGAGTGGTCCTATTCTACTTTGCCGGAAACCACATGTCGTATGTATAAAAATGAATTGCATTATTCGTTTTCTAGGCCCAACTAGTATGTAACTGTGAGCTTGTAATGAAAAATGTAAAAGGTGTTAGGGGTAGGCTTTACAATAGTTTAGCACGAATTTGTTATTTCTATTGATTGGATCTAATAGAGCTTGCTTTGCTCTTCTTCATAATACGATTTTTAAAGCGTGGAGACCATTTTAGCTTTTACGTTACAATTAAGGGGTTTCGCCCTAAGTTGGAGACGCTTACTTGCTTTTTTTTGGTCACAAATTCACCTAAGAAACCTAACCTCAGTAGTCAAGTTGTTTGTTTTTAAAGTGCACGAAAAGAAACCATTATTTTACTCTGCAAGCGCAAGAAACAGCCACAATTGATTTTCTATTGTTATGCAGACCAATCCAACCGCTTGGTGGTTGAGAAGTCACTTGAAAATAAAAACGCTTATAATTTAAAAATGACGCGACTCCGCGCTTTAAAAATGGTGTTGTAATGTAATGAAGAGGAAAGTGAGTTCTATTTATTCCAATACCCAGCATATCTAAATTCGTGCTAAGCGCTTAAGCTATTGGAAAGCCTACCCGTGTTGTTACGATGTTAAACAACTCTCTTTTATCTAAAGAAACACATTCCTATGGCAAAAACTGACTAGATAGGATTGGGGTTATATCAAATAAATTAATGAATATTACCAACCTTACTTTTTGCTACATCATTACATTTTCACAATAGTAGCACATAGTTACCATTAAATAAAATAAAAATTATAATTGAATTGTGAATAAAGAACTTACTGTGCCCTAAAATCCTGGACAGTGTGTTGTACAGGGCCCAAGTTACTGCTGTTCCCTGGGAAGTTGTAAAAGCCGCCAGGAGTAGGCCCGTTGTGCCAGAAAGGAGCTGCATTCATCATGTCACCCATAAAAGCCATGTTCAATAATTTTTTACACTACTTTACTAAAATAATACAAAATCTTCAATCACTATTTTTCGTTTTTGAGAATGACAAGCGGCAACGAAAATGACAAACAATTTTTGATGTTTTTCCTTTTTACGTTTGTGGTTTTAGTAATGTGAAGGGGAAACTTTTTAAACGTACAATACAAATGAAGTAGAAAATATTATTTATTACAAATACATAGGTAATAAAATAAAATATTTTGTTTAAATAAAATATTAATTACTAAGTTTTGTGCAAATATATTAAAAAATAATATTTCTACTACTACCTACTATAGTTTTTGTGTAATATGGAACACTATTTCGATTACGTTCAAAAATCATTTATGCTATAAAATAAGCCATACATGTACTATTTTAGTGGTTGCCTTTAGCCACAGACAGTGAAAATACACCCACAAACTATATAGGGATACTACGTAATACGTAAATACACCCTGCCAGATATTATAGTATCTTTTTACGATTTTGAAATCCTACTACCACCACTTTATTCACTGTTTTGCTAGGCTCTTATTTATGTATGATTTCCGTTTCCGAACGAAATTTTTCGGATTGTGTTGCTACTTTGACATTGACGTTCTTTCGATTTCCTTTCGTAAATTGACACAACAAAATGTCTAAGAGAGGTTCGTGAAATTATTGAATATCCATTTTAATCACGTATATTAGTGTTATTTTTCGGTATCCAATATGCGAGCAAGTTATTTAGTAACCCCGTTGACAAAAATGTATCAGTATTTTGTTACCATCTTCGAGTTAGCCTCCGCGGGTGTTTTAGTGAAGATGAGTAAAGTGTGGTTTTTCTGTTTTAAGGACGTGGTGGTTCCGCGGGAGCGAAGTTCCGCATCTCGCTGGGTCTCCCAGTGGGCGCCGTAATCAACTGCGCAGACAACACAGGTAATTTCGTTTGTTTGTAAGACATAACCTATAAAATGTGTATGATTGGTAACTACTGAACACTGATGATGATATCCTTACTTAGAACACACAAAGTGTTTTGAATCATGATGATTTCTTCCTTGGCTGTGTCTGAAGTTGTTCAGTGAAACAGATAATTTTGTTTTTTATTGTTTAGCCACATGAAGTACTTGCTTACATGCTTGCAAAAAAAATTGTTTTTGTTCTGATAAATAGATTCAAATGCACACTCTTATGAAGGAACATGCAATAATAATAGAATAAGGTATTAAATTCAAAGCTGAAAATAAATGCCTATAATACAAATTATTGTTTATATAATTTCGGTTCGGTTTTGTTTTGGAAAGGTTAACCTCGGTCAAATGTTGATATTTTGAAACTGACAGAAAAATCTCTTAGAAGTCAATGTTATTCAATCATAAATACTATTTTTATTATTTGTCTTAAGCTAGCAACAATAGGAATTGAATTTCTCAGTCTTAGTCACAATCAAATTCTTTTCCATTACTTCCAGGAGCAAAGAATTTGTACGTGATTGCTGTACAAGGTATCAAGGGTCGCCTGAACAGACTGCCTGCCGCTGGTTCCGGAGACATGATTGTTGCCACCGTCAAGAAGGGAAAACCTGAACTCAGAAAAAAGGTAAGATTTTATGTGCTTTTTAGGGCTTCTCAAACCATTGGCCTTGGTTGTTCTTGTTAGTTGGCAGTGTTCAAAAGCATCTTGTGTAAATTTAGACATTAGTAAGTTCATTTTCTTGAGTATTGAAAAACAAGCTGAAACAACAAACATACTTTTGGTGGGTTATAAAATATCTTCATGAATTTAGAAATTCTGCTATTGGAATCTATAGAACTTGCTTTCATCTTCATTACAACACCATTTCTGAACAGCGGAGTCGCACTGTTTTTACTTATAAACTTTGCTACTTTTACTGTACAAAATACATTTCTTTTCACTTTTAAAATGCGAAATTGCGAATTTGGGCGGCGCGGGCCCCGGCCGGAGGGGTTTCGGGGGAGAAGCCCTCGCCATAACAGAAAATAGACCTCAGATTGTAGGTTCATTCATTTGTTAGGTTTCCATGACACCAAAACAGGAAGTGCAAGCACTACCAAATAAAGCTGAAACTCCCAAATACTTACCTAACAATACTTCATTGAGTGTCAAAAAATAGGTCTCAAAGCTTAAAAAATCCTATTGCAAAGAAGAGCAAAGAGTTCTATTAGATTTCTTCTTCTTCTGCCTTTACCTTATCCCACTTTTTCATCTGGGGTCGGCACAGTATGTCAGTTCCCTCCAGTTTGATCTGTCACCTACCATATCCTTTGTCGCTCCTTTCTTGTTCATACTTTCCTTGATGCAATCCATCCATCTTTTCTTAGGTTGTCCACTGTTCCGGTTTCTATTCACCTTCCTTGCAATATGACCTTCTCTCCTCATCACATACCCAAACCAACTCCGTCTATGGCTATTAGTTATTTAGTGATGCATCCGATACCGATATATCGGCGATATTTCGGGATAGCCGATATATCGGTATCGACGATATTTTTATGACCGATTCAACAATACTTTCTATACTTCTATTTGGGCAAATGAGTTCTGTCCACGGAGTAAGAGACAGAACACTCCGTGGTTCTGTCGCATCTGAGAGACTATTTTCCAGCGCAGGTCTTATTCAAACAGACTTACGAAATCGCCTTTCTCCGTTTTCAGTTTTCACATTTAAAAAAAAATCCGTCTGTAGATTTATTTATTTTATCTTCATATTTGAATTCAAAATTAACGTATCGGTATCGCCGATATTTTTATAAGAGTATCGGTATCGGTATCATATCGGCAAAAAGGCGTATCGATGCAACCCTAGTTAGTATGAATTTGAAATTTCTGATGATTTAATATAAATTAAATCATCAGAAATTACAAATTGAAAAAAACATACTAAGCTATTCTAAAGCACACTTTTATTTCTAGTCACTGATCAAAGTTAAAGATTATTTTTACTAGACATGAAAAAGATGGTGCTGTAAAAATTTATTTGTCAATAATCAAATTTTAAAGCATACCATAGCTTTTCAACGACCTGGCAATAACAACCAAGACCAATGACCATCCATCCATCATGATTTATCAACATTCACCCATGCTTCTGTTACTATGTGTGAATTCTATTAAATTACACACTCAAGCTATTCCATTACAAATTATAGAAATGGTTGATTGCAATGATGATATGCCAAAGGTTTCGCTAATACTTTCTTCTGAATTGTTCAACAATGTGTTGATATGCCTTGGCTGACTGAGCAATCAAAGAAATGTGGATAAGACATGCATAATAAATTGTACCACATCCTATGGTATGCAAAAATTTTGAAATTTCAACTGTTTTTTGATGACTCTTCAACTTGGGCGACCTGTGCCATAAACGGCTGTATCTTTTGATTGCATTGGCTTAGAAGTTTGATTTTTTGATAGCTCCAAAGGACAGTAGACCTGAGTATTTGTTATGAATTTCAGCTTGATTCGTTCCTAAGAAAATGGGTCTTAACAGACAGACAGATCATCATCATTTCGAGTAGGTGTCACGGTCAATCGACCATGCACACCTTGGTGTCAGAGTTCTTCGGAACCGCCTCTCGGCCTCTGACGTGGTTCCTTTAACGGCTACCAGATGGCAGCCGGGACCACCGGCTTAACGTGCCTTCCTAAGCACGGAATCATCTTTATCAGACAATCAGGTGATTTAAGCCTGCAATGTCCTAACCAAACTGGAAACAACTCAACAAAGTATGCTTCCGGTGGGAATCGAACCCACGACCGGGTCAACAGGCAAACGCCTTAACCACTGGACCACGGAGGTACGGAACCCTAGAAAAGCAGCTAAATATTTGTACCCTAAACAACCTAATACATATAATTCTGTTCAGTTATTCAGAAGTTATAGGGGAAGAAAAACTACATTCTTTTTTCTGGACAGTTGTGTGAAAAGACTTCTTTGCCTTTATTTTATAAGTGTTTTTTAGGGTTCCGCAAAAGGAACCCTTATAGGATCACATTGTTGTCTGTCTGTCAAGATCTTTTTCTCAAGAATGTGTAGAGGTATTAAGCTGAAATTCATACCAAATACTCAGGTCTGCTGTCCATTGGAGCCGTCAAAACACCAAACTTATGCAATCAAAAGATACAGCCGTTTATGCCACAAATTTTCGACATTCGCAAGGGAATCAAAACCTACAGGGTACTTCCCGTGAACTCAGAATTTTGGAATTTGGATATGAAGCAACGTCTTATAGCACACATAAAAGAAAAATTGCGAAAAGCATTAATTTGTAGGTACATCATACAATAAAAATATTTTTAATAATTTTAAACTTCTTGTAGATAATTGGGCACTTGGCCGGTTTTTTGCATTTTCAATGCTATTGTATTCTTTCAATTTCTTAATTAGAGTACTTCTTTGCCTGTCTTAATGACCATTATTTTTTTTAATTGTGGTGGCGTTTGGATAATATCACTACAACCATGCTGATCATGCGGTTAGATACCACATTGACTATGAAGCACATACATCGTTTATGACTTTGACACATCCCTCAAGCAGAAATCTTTTAATTATATTTGACTAGCTTTCGCCCGCGGCTCCGCCCGCGTCAATATCGATCCCTCGGGATTAGTACTTTTTCCCGGCATAAAAGGTAGCCTATGTCCTTCTCCGTACTCCAGAGAGCTTGTATGCCAAATTTCATGATGATCGGTTCCGTAGTTACGGCGTGAAAGCGTAACAAACAAACAAACAAACAAACAAATAAACAAACAAACAAACTCACTTTCGCATTTATAATATTAGTAAGGATTAGTAAGGATAATGCAACATCTAATGAGGAATTCAACATCTAAAGGAGTATATTCTAACGTTATCTCTCATTCTCCAGGTAATGCCAGCAGTGGTTATCAGGCAGCGGAAACCATTCAGAAGGCGGGATGGTGTGTTCATATACTTCGAAGACAACGCGGGCGTGATAGTGAACAACAAGGGCGAGATGAAGGGCTCCGCCATCACCGGACCTGTAGCCAAGGAGTGCGCGGATCTGTGGCCTCGTATCGCGTCCAACGCGAGTTCTATAGCTTGAACTTAATATATGGTTAAGAAAATACCCGCTTTTTATTCTGTTTCTGTATCCCTCTATCCATCTTTCTGAAATAGGAACACAAATGATGGCCTTGTTAAAAAAATAATATCTTATAGATCCTACCAGCCGTACACTGTTTTGTAAAACCTCTGTTAACGTTGCTTGATCGCAAAATCGTGTTCAGTTGACACGAATTAAGCACGGGTTTGGCGAGTTGGATAGTATACAAAACCGTGTGGTATCCGGCAGAGTAGAATAGGACCACTCAGTCTTCCCGTGGATGTCGTAGAAGGCGACTTAGGAAATCAAGCTAAACAAAGCTTATAAACATCTAAGAGACCTCTCCAACCCGTCTGGCCAGCGTGGAGAGTGTAGGCCAAGTCCTCTGGCTACTCTGGCCAAGTATGGCCCTAGATAGTACAGAGAGGGTCGTGCTCCTGCAGTGGAGACACTAAAGGGGACCTGATGATGATGACAAAACCGTGCCGATTTTCGTCGCCAATTGAACACGGAAAGGGGGAAATACGCATCTCTGAAACTGTAAGACGTAGTCATGCTTCCACTTGCTGGAAGTTTCTTACTAAGGAAGGACTATCAAGATAATTTACTCAGTGTATGAGGAATTATAAGTAAAGCCAGTTTTTTTTGGCTACCGGAAACCACACTCTGATTTCATAATTGAGATATGAAATTGTACAACCATAGTTTTTAGGACCCATACATTTAAGGCTTATCTTTGTTAAAGAGAAAATAAACATATTATTATTATTAAATTATTATTAATTGGATGGGAAAATGAGATTTCTTTGAATATTACACATCACTTTTTAAATGTCGAGACGAGACCTTCAATATACAAGGTCCATTTAATATTTTAAGGGCTGGGTCTCATAGGTTATCTTAAAATATTTGCGCTTAATAATATTTTAAGGGCTAGCACCCACATGCTAAAAAAATGCTTTAGAAGCAAAAAAATCGTCTGACTAGTTTTTGAGATATTAAGTAAGACGAAAAAAACACCCTGTGTACAAAAAATCACTTTCTAAAAATTATCTATGGATACTAAGTCACTGACGTCGACAATCAAAATGGTTGATGATTTATAAAAAAAAATACGGTAAAATTAAAAAAAAAACGGTTTCTTAAAATTTACTATTATAGCATCTTTGTTTGTACCTATTAGACCCAGCTCTTAAAATATTTGCGTTTAATAAAATTGATCTTGTATAACAAAAACAACTAGCAACAAAGGGAATGTTAGTCAGGTTTTCAGCAGTGGCGTAACTATAGCATCTGGAGCCCGAGGCAAACTCATTCTACGGGGCCCATGAGAGTTTGAGTTCAGCGAATGGCTTCTTGGTGGCTTAGTTTTACCACCTCCCCCGCTCTTCTCTTCCTGCCCGGGGCCCGTGGCATTTTGCCGAGATGCCATCCTGTAGTTACGCCACTGCCTTGTCAACACCTTGTGAGCGACGAACGTCCCCAACTTAGGGCGTAACTGACGTAACAGAATCTTGACTTGAACATTTAGAAAAGCAGACATAAAAACCACCTGTACCTATACAAAAAAACTATCTTGGCGTACAACTTTTTTATACTATTGCCTACTATGGACACTAAGTCCATATTTTTGTGTTGCATACAAGTTGTTTGATACCACAGGGGAAATTAAATAAAACATCTATCAACCCGTCTGGTAGCTATGATGTCACAGACACACGCAATCTGACTAACGGTAGAAACTTATAAAATCTTTTTTTGTCGGGTCAAATACGTTAGAAATATCTTTTCCAATAGCCTGCCGCATAACTACAGCCTATTAGCAGAAAGTAGGATGCGTCATCGACATTATAGAGAACTGATGCATTGAATAGAAAACTTGTGGCTGAAACCGAAGTCAGAGAGAGTACCTTTTTTCCGCAAAGGCCCTGCCCATGGACTTTGCCTTTACTTTAAAAATCTATAAACACTTAGCTATTTATTTAATCTATTAAATAAAAAAATAAAGCGCCTTCAAACATATAATAATACTGCTTGCTCTCTTCTAATTTTTGGGCCTGTTAATAAACTGTTCTCATTATCTTCAAAAAATGTGGAACGCTTCACGATTTTGCGTGTCATCCTTGCGCAGGGGCCATGCTAATCTTCTCTGTATCGTTCCAATTTTAGTATATGTACTGCCGAAGCAAGTACACTTGTGTAGTTCAAACATTGGTTTATATAGTTAGTGAACAAAAAAACTTTACTTGCGCGTTTCAGATGCTATATGTTGTATGGGAAATTGTGACAACGCCATCTGTCGGCGGTTTCTAGAAAACCAAATGGACGACATTTTTGTCTAAAAATTGTACTTATGTTAGTAATAAATTGTCTTTGGTAGTATGTTTTTATTTTCTAAAAAATAAGGTACAGTGGTTGTTTCCAAAATTGGAACGGTACAGAGAAGATTAGCATGGCCCCTGCGCAAGGATGACACGCAAAATCGTGAAGCGTTCCACATTCTTTGGACATATTAAGAACAGTTTATATAGAGGCAATGGGATAGAGGCAGTATAAATAGCATATTATTTTAATAACATTATATGTATAATACCTACCTAGGATTTTTTTAGATTTTCACAGAAAAGGCAGAGTCCGTGGGAAGGTCTGTGCGAAAAAAAAAAACACTTCTCGGTGAGTTTGGTTTCGGCTTCAAGTTTGCAATGCCTCAGTAAAATACCGAATAAACAAGCAATGGTCTCAATTAACTAATAAACAAACAGGGAGGTACAGTTTTATAAATTCTTTATTAAATTCATACATTGCTAGATTCGATTCTTTCGAATCAAAAATTATTATGGCTAATTCATAAATAAAATTAATAAATGCAATTTATTTAATTGTAAAACTATGAAAATATTTACAATAACACTTAATTATTTTATTCAAATAAATTATTGGACGGACACTTATTAAAATTCTAACATTACTGCATTTATCTTTTATACATAGTTATAAAAAAGGAATGAAAAAATATTTTTCACTTTTTCTTAATTATAAATTCGTTAAAATACAAACTAACTAAAAACAACAATAAATATTTTTTATTCATAAAAATGAGATTATTTATCTCGAAATCACTTTAAAATCGTTGTTCATTTTTCATATAAGATTCCTAGCTAAGTATTTGTTCACATATGTTTAGAAATGAGCAACATTATTTTCTAATAAACATATAAAACCTTGTAACAAAGTTTTTGGGTTAATTCAGCACCATATTTTTGTCGTTTATTCCCAACACTACAATTTTCATGTTCCAACAAAAAAAAAATAGTTCGAGACACCGTAAATAAAAAAAAATATTTACGGACAAATCACACAGATTGAGCTAACCCCAAAGTAAATTCGAGACTTGTGTTATGGGACACAAATTACGATATCAGGACGCATTTAAATTACTTACGTCTTTTTAATTTATTTCACTGGAATTTAGGAATTTTCCTATATATATAAAATCGTCTAAGTTTAGATTTATTAGGTTGGAACAGAAAGAAGAACTGCAGTGACTGAACTGGTGGAATATTTCTGTTTTATCCTAAAATACTTTTATAGGAAAAACAGTAACTTGTAACACAAATTTACAACTTTTTTACTAAAATATTCAATATGTAAAGAAAACCATGTCCAATCCTTAAAGGGGTGATTGAACCCGGCGATATGAACAGCTTTTCATGTGGACCAATGCCGGGAAATCAATTTGTTTTTGAGGTTACCATACAAAATGACCGGGCGGCCGTCCATTTTTGTTGGAAAATATACGCATTGATCCTATAGGTAAAGTTGTTCATATCGACGGGCTGAATCACCCCTTCATGGACCGGACAGGGTTTTCTTTACATATCGTAAAGTCCTTGATCCATGTTTTTAGCTAAATGATATATCCACAAATTTTTAAAAATACATTTCTATTTTCGATCAAACCCATCTATAGGTATTTTATTAATATAAGTACTAGCCGGTGGCTTTGCTTGCATGAAGGTACTTAGATCTTACGGAGTACCTCCTTCGGAATAAAAGGTTCCTTTTGTCCTTCCGTGAGCTTCAAACGTGGTTGAAGCGTGAGGAGGTTACAGACAGACTGACAGAGTTACCCTCGCTTTTATAATATGGATATTTCGTGTAAGTTATCGTGATTACTGTGGTTGGTGGTCAAACCAATCCCCTACAGCTAGTTAGGTACAACTCGCGCCAAACTTGATTGCGGGTCTGAAGTGAGTTGCGAGTGCTTGCATGTGCCGGTACAAGCAACAAGCGGGTGTTCACATAGGCATGCAACAAGCGCGGGGGATGCGGCGCGATGCGCGGGCGGTCGTGCCCCTCTTCGCATTACGCCCCGCTGACACCCAGAGTTACTACGGCGCGTATTGCGACCAACTTCAGATCCGCAATTAAGTTTGGCGCGGACTGTACATCTGTACAAGTCATTAATGTGTTCTTTCTGAAAAGTTTATTCGTAGGAGTGTCCGTAAACGCGTTAAATTATAACGGGATATTCCTGTTTTTATACCAACAATTTTGAAAATATTCACTTGATGGTATAATTATTGTTTTATTATATGGACCTAGAAATAATATGAACATGGCGCGGAGGACGCCAGATCAGAAGTGACGTTAACTTTCAACGTTACATGTGTGCAGCATAAGTACTAATTAAACATTTAATTGAATTTTGACCGGAAGAACATTGCATTCTTTTTTACTGTCAATGTGTGCGTGAGCTTGTGTCGCGACACGTTTGCATGAGTTATTATTGGCGTCACTGTTATTTAAGGTCCTATCCTGATAATTCTTACGATCCATGATCGTTTATAAAAAAATGATAAGGAAACGAATTTCTTATTTTTCTTTTAGATCTCTTAGTAATGTTTTAACAGTTGACAAAGCAATCACAATCATTTATATTCACCCACTTGAACCTTTTTTGAACGTTTGGATCACGATGGATTAGCACTGGTCACTAGAACATGAGGATTTGGTTGATCCAGTCTTTGAACTCTGAGATGCGCGTGTACACGCCCGGCTGGTTGGGTTCCGCGCACCCGATGCCCCACGATATAACGCCGCTTAGCACGAACCGGTTGTCTCGAGAGCGCTGGATCACCATTGGACCGCCGCTGTCACCTGAACAAAATAAATAAATCAGTGGACGGTACCTTAAAGCTCTATTGTAATAGACAGTAAGTGATGCTGAAATGAAAGAAGCGATCAAAGAGTCATCATCATCATTTCGTGTAGGTGTCACGGTCAATCGACCATGCACACCCTGGTGTCAGAGTTCTCGTTCGGAACCGCCTCTCGGCCTCTGACGTGGACCAACGGCTTAACGTGCCTTCCGAATCACGAAACCATCATTTTTTTTTATGCATGAAATATTTTTTTTTATTTTTATTATCAGACAATCAGGTGGTTCAAGCCTGCAATGTCCTAACCAAACTGGAAACAACTAAGTATGCTTCCCGTGGGAATCGAACACACGACCCCCGGGTCTACAGGCAAACGCCTTAAGGCGCTGTATCCCTTAACCGTTTGTAGCGGACATCGCGCAATATTTTATGTATTTGTGTCATACCTATCGTCAGTCTCAGTTCAAATCCGTGTATGCCATTTTCGTGTTAATTTTCCCTTTTAATTTAATTATTCAATAATTATAACCAAATATTGTATTTTTTGTAGGTATTCATCTTGCTCATTTAGTTATACTTTTTATAGACGTATAAAAGTTGGTAGTTGTCGCTGAAAATATCAAGAAATTCGCGACGAAAATTTCTCTGGATATAGCTTTTTTGATATTTTATTTAGATAGGTTTTAAATATTTTTTTTAACATATTTTGATGTAACCATTTATTTTGATCTTTGAACTGTACTTCATATTTTTTTCATGCTAGTATTCTCTGAAATATAAGGCTAACTGCGCTATGAAAAAATACACGTTTTACGGTTGTCTTCTGATGCACAGCGCCTTAACCACTGGACCACGGAGGTGAGATGGCGATAGTTTATCGCGCGATATAAACGGCGTCGCGGGCGCCATGCCATGGGCGTAGTGTCTGCCACTTACTCACAAAAATCAAAACTAAGTACCTAGCAATAGTAAGTATTAAGATTAGTAGTAAGTAAGACACAGGTTAGGCCGCATAAGGATTATTGTTCCCATCTGTGGATCTGCCATGCTGGTCTGGGAGAAAGGGAAAAACGTAGAATGTGCCAGCTGCTTCACTTCCCACGCAGATCGTAAAAGCCGATCCAGGGAATGGGTGAAAATCTGCGGAATCATGTCAGTAGGCGATGCGGTTAGCAACCCATCACTATTTTGATTCCGTTTTCCACATACACGCTCTCAAACATGCTAAATGTGGCTATTAGGTCTTATAGATCTAGGCGCTGTCTACCCCGCAAGAAAAATAGACGTGATTGATGTATTTATCTCTGGGCCGGGGCACCTCAATACCAACTTCTTCCTTTTGACCGTGTTCAAAGTCGTGCAAAAAATCTGGTGACATACAGAAATAAGAACAACTTTAACAATAATAGTGCAGTCAATGAAGGTTTTCACCTCTGTTTTCGTTGAATCTCCATCGATTTTCATGAAAATTGGTGAGGAGGTGAGGGATACCTTAAGAAACAAAAGTGACATAGTGCCAACTTGCGCTATTGCCCTGGGGATGGATGCCACCCCTTCTCAGGGGTGAAAATCTTTTAATAAATATTACTCCAGGAATCGATATAGAGATAAATTCTAAGCAAAATTTGTTATATAAAGTTTTTGAAATAAATCAATACTTTCTGAGTTATTAAAGATCAAAGATTGTGATTTTTCGTCATAAAAATACATGTTTTAAAGCGGTTTTTCATAAATAACTCAAAAACTATGAGTTTTTACAAAAAATGTGTTATTAATAAAATTGAAGATAATAAAAAAAAAAAACAAATCTCTATTTTAAAAAACTTTCTAATATTAATTCAAATTGAGCTATAGGTAATTTTATGTATATTTTTTTCGGCGAGTACTTCAATCTTAGTATTCAAACTTAAATAACGGGAAACCGGGAAATTTTATGCCATATACTTTCTGAACACTTTTTAAAGTATTTTAAAACACCTTTCTAATGAGCACTGTAAAAAGTTAATAGCATCAAAATTGAGCAAGTTATGATAAAAATAAGATGACACTTTCAATTTTCTTTGGAAAAAACAAAAATAAAACCTTCACCATTTCTACAAAAATTCAAATTTATGAATATCTCTAAAGGACTTTCTTTTTTTTAGCATAAGTGATAACCTCAAAAATTTTTCCCGATTTATAGTGCTTATTTTCGAAAAAAAAGTATGATTTAATAAAATCTAAATTTTTCAAATTTTCGTAAATTTCATTTTCTTTTGAAAATAACTTCAAAAATATTGGATATTCGTAAAAAATGATAAGAAACGAAATTTGAGTTGTTTTCAAAGAAAGACTTTGGTTTCTTTTTTATTTTTATAGGATGAAAAATAACCGAGATAGAGATGTTCAAAGCCTAACTTTTACTGCGAGAACCATGTAACCGCTACCCTTTAACCTTTTATCTTTTAAAAAATAAGGGCTTTAAATTTTTATTTATGATGATCTTATAGCTCTTAAAATTACCTTTCAAATGGTTTTTAGATGAACCTGATATCTTAAAAATTAACGGAGTTATGGTAAAAAAACAAATTATACTTATTTGGAAAAAAAAATTGTAGCAGAGATTTGGTATGCATTTATTATAGGGAAACTACATTTATGGGTATTTGTATATGTATTTTGAAGGTAGAGAAAGTGAAAGAAAAGTTTGAAATAAATTAATAAAAGCTAGCTGTTGCCCGCGACTTCGTCCGAGGCAATTTCTGTTATTGTGATGAATTAGTATAGATGAATAATTTTCCTCATTTTTTATTGATGCTTCGCTCCTATTACTTGCAGCGTGATGTTTTATAGCTTAAAGTCTTCCTCAATAAATGGACTATCCAACACAAAAAGAATTTTCCAATTTGAACCAGTGGTTCCTGAGATTAGCGCGTTTAAACAAACTCTTGAGCTATATAATATTATAGTATAGATTTATCTTATCTATTAAAAACGATTCTAATTAAAGCTGATAAAAAAATGATTCCTTTATTATTATGATAAGGGGTAGTTTTTAAGGGTAAAAAATGATGTAATAAATAAATAAATATTTTAATTCTCAGTTAATAAGATTTCACTTCAGTAATGTACTATTTAATAGGTTAAAGATTTTGAAATCAATTTTTCCACTGGTTCTGCAGTATGGGGGTAGTTTTTAAGGGATGAAATTTCACGATCAACCAAAACTTATATCATATAAACAAACTGTTTGTGTAATGTTAATATGCGATTTTAGAACTTAGAAATACACAAAAATATTTTCGGTTTAAGGGGTGCTTGCTAAAAGGGTTGAAAAATTAATTAAAAGCAGGCATATAAATATTAAAACACATGTAACTTATCTAATTAAACACAACTTTTTAAGTCGGAATGGTTAAATCTTCATTTTTCCCATTTTTAACCATAGGGGTGAATTTTACCCCTAAAATGCTAAACGCGCAAGACGAGCATATGTCACTTTTGAAGTAGAGAGTAAAACATACTCAATCCCAAATTTTTATCCAAATCTATGGAGGTTCAACGAAATCGGAGGTTGTGGCTGATTTTTGCCTTCATTGACTGTACTATAAGATTAACATTATTGCAAAACATAATAGGTAGACGAACATCTAATGCTATGTCTCCATGTTTCGGAGCTATATTTATCGTTCATTCTAGGTACCAAAGGAATTTGTGAGCGATATGAAATACCGTGAACATCAACATTGATATTCGCGATACCAATTTCATATCACGAACATCAGTGTTGAATTGATACTTACATATCAATCAAGATTTCTATTGATATAAAGTCATTAATTATTTTTTACATAACATATGCTTAAGCAGGTACTGACAAAAATAATTCATGACTGTAGTCCGAACTATGATAAAATCTAATATTTTTCAGGTTTTTAGATTTAGGTTCTTTATTTATCAGAAACAATAGAATAATACAAATAAAGTAATGTAATAAATATAATCTAAAATATCAACCATTCATTAATTGGTTAGTCCGAAATACTGTTCAAATTTTACAGTTCCCTGTGTAAATTTAGATTTACACAGTGAACTGTAGGACCAGGATCATGGATTTAAGGTGGTATCAGAAAGTGTGGACAGCCCAGACATTGGTCGTCCTTACATGTCAAAGAGACCTCGATGAGACCTCTCCAACTCGTCTGGCCAGCGAGGAATATGTAGGCCAAGTCCTCTGGCTGCTCTGGCCAAGTATGGCTCCAGTAGTACAGAGAGGGTCATGCTCCTGCAGTGGAGACTAAAAAGACCTGATGATGATAATGATGACATGTCAAAGGTAATAACCCACACTTTAGATTTTTCAACTTAGTTGTATAAGTTTTGTATTAGTATCATATGGACATGGACTTGTATTTGAACTGTCTGAAATAAATCGTTTTATTTATCAAAATATTTACACTGTATACAATGCCAAAAATCCGCCTATTCTGATTCTGATCCCATTTTCTTACAAATTCTGATCCTGATCCCATTATCTCGGCCGAATTTTAAGATCTTTACGGTAATTTATTAATTATCTATGACCAAGCGTAGCTTAGTAACGAATATACGGAGAATTCAAACATTTATCATTATTATTTTAAATAAAAACTATATTCTTGTCAGTTGAGTTTTTCCATCTTTCTTTATTCTCCTTTCTCCTTTAAAACCTTGAATGTAGTTATATTATTTTTCAACATTTCAAATGTTTAATTTTACGCTAATCTAACTTTGTAAATCACGGCCAAATCTATGTAGATATTAAAACATACACGTCAGAGGGGATATAGCTCAGTGGTAGAGCATTCGACTGCAGATCGAGAGGTCCCCGGTTCAAACCCGGGTGTCCCCTACAAACACTTTTTGCGGGACAACCATTTATTTGTTCTCAGAGATTATTTTTAGTCATCATTCGCACATGGGCAGTCTTATTTGGGTCTTTCCCGTTCCTCCGATTGGAAGGAGGAGCGGGAATTTATATTTCTGAGCGAGTTATGTCTTCCATGCTGGTTTGGGAGAAAAGAAAAACCGGCCAAGTGCGAGTCGGACTCGCGCATTAAGGGTTCCGTACCGTTATCAATAAAAACGGCAATAAAATCATGTCTGTTCTATGGGAGACCCCCATATTAATTTTATTTTTAAATAATTATTTATTTGTAAAATACATAATATAATTAAATATTATGTATATGTTTCAAGCGTCTACCTGTTGCCGTTATCAATATCGAGCAAAAAAAAATCACGTTTGTTGTATGGGAGCCCCCTCAAATATTTATTTTATTATATATGTTATAGCGGCAACAGAAATACATTATCTCTGAAAATTTCAACTATCTAACTATCATGGTTTATGGGACAGCCTGGTGACAGACGGACAGACAGACAGACAGCGGAGCTGAAACAGGACCCAATATAATATTGGGTCCCGTTTCTACCCTTTGGGTACGGAAAAAACATTCAATTAAAATAAAATTAACAGACATCATTGAAAATGTGATGTTAGTAGTGGGTTAAAATGTTAATGTGTACCTAACATGTACCTTCCTGATTTGACTTGATTTGCTTTTGAAAATTAGACTAACTGCCGGCACACAGCATTATTTTCACACGAGTCAGTCTTTGCTCTTGTAAAAGATTACCTAATCCTTATCTTATCCTTACTAATATTATAAATGCGAAAGTGAGTTTGTTTGTTTGTTTGTTACACTTTCACGCCGTAACTACTGAACCGATCATCATGAAATTTTGCATACAAGTTCTCTGGAGTACGGAGAAGGACATAGGCTACTTTTTATCCCGGGAAAAAGTACTATTCCCGACGGATCGACATAGACGCGGGCGGAGCCGCGGGCGAAAGCTAGTAATGTGATAAAATATACTAAGAATGTACTTTTTCGTGTTATGTGTATTATACTAAAAAATGTGAATCCGTTATTGGCTGTAAGTGTAATTTAAAAGGGTTTTTATTGTAATAGTTATAAGAGCTGTGAATTTTGTGATGATAAATAAATAAATAAAAGGAACCCTAAAATGTAGAATCTACCAGTTGCTTCTCTTCGAGGGAATGGGCAAAATACATACATATAATAGAATTAAAAGTTCTCCGCATTTATGATCATCATCATCATTTCGTGTAGGTGTCACGGTCAATCGACCATGCACACCCTGGTGTCAGAGTTCTTCGGAACCGCCTCTCGGCCTCTGATGTGGTTCCTTTAACGACTACCAGATGGCAGCCGGGACCATCGGCTTAACGTGCCTTCCGAAGCACGGAATCATCTTTATTATCAGACAATCAGGTGATTCATGCCTGCAATGTCCTAACCAAACTGGAAACAACTTAACATAGTATGCTTCCGGTGGGAATCGAACCCACGACCCCCGGGTCAACAGGCCTTAACCGCTGGACCACGGAGACTGTCTCGGAGAATGATAAATAAATAAATAAAAGGAACCCTAAAAATGTAGAATCTACCAGTTGCTTCCTTCGAGGGAATGGACAAGATACAAACATATACATAGGATTTAAAGTTTTCCGCATTTATGATAACCTTATTAAAAGGCTTACCTTTTTTTTTTTACGGGTTGAGAATGCCTTCGCATACCACTCTGCTGCGGGTACAGCAGACTGGATATGTGGTGTAGCCACTAGAAACACCCCGGTGTTCGTCACATTCGCTATAATTCCGGCACTGCAGGTACGACAGGGGAACGCTTAGCTAGGCCCCGTCACTCGTCTGCAGCGGATCAACTTCGATTCACCACCAAATATGCCATGCAAAGGAAAATTCCGGATAGCGGATAAGAGAGAGATAGATCATATCTTACCTTCACAACTATCAGCTCCTCCTTTCTGTCTTCCAGCACAAATAAAGATGTTCGGTATATGTTCGTTATACCCAGCAGCTTGGTACATGGCTTCGCAGGCGCTGTTGTTGATCACTGGTACTTGTACTTCTTGTAGGACACTGGGTAGTGGGCCCTCTGTAATTGTAAGAAATTGATATTGTATTTATTACCAAGTACTTTTTGTCGATGGTCAAATGTGGAACAATAAGACAATTTTTAGGAAGTTTTACATTTCTTTGTTATTGAAATTTGGGACACCTACAATTTAAATTCAAATATTAAAATTTCAAGCTACCAGAAGCTTGTAATTTTAATATTCAAATTCCAAATTTAAATAGAGGTTCCAGATTTAAATAGAAGAGATCAATAGCCCGGTGTGCGTGCGCATTGTTAACGCTTGCGTATATGAGGCAAACACGGATATCCTTTGAGATAGGTTGCCACCGTTGTCATCATGGATATCAGTCGTTATGTCAGAGGCAGTTTCTGGATCTAAATTCTGAACTATGCAACCATTGTTGGCCATTTACACATATAACAGACAAAAATAATAATAATTCAACTTTGGATTTTATTTTGTGGTGGAGCCACGCTACCGGCAAACTTCATTTTTGCTATATAGCAGCAGGAATGGGATTGAGAGAGCCGGAGGCCCATCCTCCCTCTCCCCCATCCCCCAATGTCCTTCCCTCAACTCTTTGAAAGGCCGGCAACGCTCCTGTCGTACCCTGGTTTTGCCGTTGTCCATGACCAGCGTTGATCGCTTACCATCTGGTGACTAGCTTGCTCGTTTGCCGTCCTATATCATAAAAAAAACCAACTCCAACAAAAAAAAATTTCCCCGAAAATATTTTTCAATGTTATAATTTTAAAATAATGTGCATGAATAAAGTGGAATGGATTTAGAATGGTCAAATGTCTAGTATGGTTAAAGTAATGATAATTTTGGAAATTTAAGGATTGAAATATAAAAGTGTTAACAGGTTATCTGTTATTAATGTTATTATATTTGAAATGACCTAATGTTAATTTTGGAATGTGCATAAATAAGTCCCCAGCGTGACGTACGCAGTTTTGCCCCTTAAATAAAGTTGAATTTAGAATGGTCTAGTGTTAAATTTAGAATGTGCATGAATAAATAATCCATTAGCTCACCATCATAGAAGCGTCCCCATCCGGTAGCATAAGCCTATTGCCTCAAAATTTCGAATGGTCTACGGTTAAATTTGGAATGTGCATGAATAAGTTACCCATTAGCTCACCATCATAGAGGCGTCCCCAGCCGGTGACACGCCGTTTTGCCTCAAATTAAATTGAATTTAGAATGGCCTAATATTAAATTAAATTGAATTTCGAATGGTCTAAGGTTAAATTTGGAATGTGCATGAATAAGTTACCCATTAGCTCACCATCATAGAGGCGTCCCCAGCCGGTGACATACGCCGTTTTGCCGACGTAGTAGTCGTCATCATCCGGGATACAGATCGGGATGATGTTAGGCTGGAATTTCACTGGCTCGTAGAATCTGGAACAGGGAGTTTTGATTACTTTAATATCTTAAGAGAGGTTTATGTTACGGGATAGACAGTGCCGCATTAAAGGATAATGGCATTGAGGAATAGGAACTATCAGATGTTTTCTTTTTTCTTTTTCCTTGTTTTCAGGACTGCCAAAAATATGAATTTCCTTTTTCCACCATAACACTTGACCAAAATAGAGCAAAATGGCGAGAACTGAAGGAGGCCTACACCAAATATTTGGTTGATCAAGGCTGAAAAGAAAAAGAGAAGAAGACCATAACACTTGACTATTTGAGCACTACGGCCTACCTACCCTGTTTCAGGCATGACAAAGTTTATACTGGCCTATCTACACAAATATAATGAAGAGGAAAGATTTGATTGTTTATTTGTTTGCATTGAAATGGCTCCGAAACTACTGGACCGATTTGAAAAATTCCTTTACCATTAGAATCCTAAATTACATCCGATGAATACATAACTATAGATTAGATATCTATATCTACTCGTTCGTATCTACAACCCGTCTGGCCAGCGAGGAGAGTGTAGGCCAAATCTTCTGTCTGCTCTGGCTAAGTATGGCTCCGGTAGTACAGAGAGGGTTATGCTCCTGCAGTGAAGACTAAAAAGACCTGGTGATGATGATGATGATGATCTGCTCGTGCGAAGCCGGGGTGGGCCGCTAGTAGCTTATATTCTTACTCTAACACTTATTATTACTCATATTTTTCATATATCATATTCAGGTCCTTTTTAGTCTCCACTGCAGGAGTACGACCCTCTCTGTACTACTAGGGCCATACTTGGCCAGAGCAGCCAAAGGACTTGGCCTACACTCTCCACGCTGGCCAGACGGGTTGGAGAGGTCTCTTAGATGTTTATAAGCTTTGTTTAGCTTGAATTTCCTAAGTCGCCTTCTACGACATCCACGGGAAGACTTGGAGTGGTCCTATTCTACTCTGCCGGATACCACACGGCTATATTATTACTCAGAATCTTGAAATTTGGTCCTAAGCAACGTCTTATAGCACAGAACAACCTCCGTGGTCCAGTGGTAAAGGCGTTTGCCTGTTGACCCGGGGGTCGTGGGTTCGATACTTTGTTTAGTTGTTTCCAGTTTGGTTAGGACAGTGCAGGCTTGATACACCTGATTATCCGATAATAAAGATGATTCCGTGCTTCGGAAGGCACGTTAAGCCGGTGGTCCCGGCTGCCATCTGGTAGTCATTAAACCACGTTAGAGGCCGAGAGGCGGTTCTGAAGAACTCTTACACCAGGGTGTGCATGGTCGATTGACCGTGACACCTACTCGAAATGATGATGATAGCACAGATACAGGCAATATTGCGAAAAGCTTAAATTTTTAGTTACATCATATAATAAAAATATTTTTAAAATTTTTTCGACACGCACGGGAATCAAAACCTAGGATGTACCCTGTCCCGTGAACTCAGTCTTGAAATTTGGTACGAAGCAACGTTTTATAGCACAGATAAAGGAAAAAACTGTGAAAAGCAATATTTTGGTTACATAATATGATAAAAATATTTTTAATAATTTTAAACTTATTATATACTAGCTATCGCCCGCGGCTCCGCCCGCGTCAATGTCGAGCCCTCGGGAATAGTACTTTTTCCCGGGATAAAAGGTAGCCTATGTCCTTCTCCGTACTCCAGAGAACTTGTATTCAAAATTTCATGATGATCGGTTCAGTAGTTACGGCGTGAAAGCGTAACAAACAAACAAACTCACTTTCGCATTTATATTATTAGTGAGGATAATGTACGGAACCATACGTGCCATAGTCAGACTCGCACTTAGCCGGTTTTTTTGAGTTAGATTTGATCTCAAAGGAAAAGTTGTTCATATCGACGGGCTGAATTACCTCTTCATGGTCCGGACAGGGTTTTCTTTACATATCGTGGAGTCCGATTCGCACTTGGCCGTTTTCGTAAATAAATACATTTTATTTTTCATCATCATCATCATCAGGTCTTTTTAGTCTCCACTGCAGGAGCATGACCCTCTCTGTACTACCGGAGCCATACTTGGCCAGAGCAGACAGAGGATTTGGCCTACACTGTCCTCGCTGGCCAGACGGGTTGGAGCGGTCTCATTGATGTCAAGCTTTGTTTAGCTTGTATTTCCTAAGTCGCCTCTTACGACATCCATTGGAAGACTAGGAGTGGTTCTATTCTACTCTGCCGGAAACCACACGGCTACAAATCGTATAATGGTACCGAACCCTTCGTGCGTGAGTCCGATTCGCACTTGGCCGTTTTTCGTTAATAAATACATTCTTTTTATTTTTGCCTTATTATGTTTCCTTGTATGTCGCATTTATTTGCCAAATTCCTACGCAAATTCATTATTTTATAGGCGCCATGGTCATTAAGAAATCGTTTACGAGCGGTGTTGTAAATCGTTTACGAGCGGTGTTGTATTTCGGTATTTATTTTTATATTTTATGAATAATTTATACAAAATCGTGTAAACAGATCGTTATGCGTCAGTGCGTCATTCCGTTATAGGTATTATTTTCGTTCATATTTTACTTAAGAATGTGACTTTTACAATGTTTTGTTTATTTTTAACTTTGTTATTTTTATTAATTGGAAAATAGTGATTTTAGATATTGTCTAATAATTTATTTATTAGTGTACCGCTAGTGTTGTATGAGAAAGACTAGTTTTGTAGATCGGTGCTATGCTATATACATCTTTATAGTATTTCTTTTTCTTTCATGTTTTAGAATTGTCTGTCCTGTCCTGGGTTCGTTGGGGAGTCATGTTTCCGTTATCCATTGGGAATGTAGAACTATATCAATTGTTGTTCTCACTAAAACTGTGAGAAATGTTTGTGATGTTTGTTTGATTGTCAATGTTGTCTGTAGGGTAGTGTGAGGCTGGTCTGATGCTTACGGGGTCGGGGAATCAAGGTTTCTTTCCGTCGTCGGAGGAGGGGGAGGCTGCCTGTGCTCTAAAGGCATATTCGTATTTGAAGGACTGTGTTTCTCCAATTCCATTGATCTGGTATGAGAGTACTTACACACAAGTAGCCAACACTGGTGTCAGATTGTCAGCCTAAACACTTTATTAACTAATTAGACTATGTCAAAAATTTAATTTTACTCGACTGCGATGAAGCCAAAAGGACGGTTATGATTTTGGCCACATAATTGAACAACATATTTTGACAAATGACTTATCGTTGATTCGTCATAATTGTCCGCTTCGTATACGCTACGAGTATGTAGGTATGTGTTTTGGAATTGTGTTTATTTGCGTATCCTTACTAATATTATAAATGCGACAGTGAGTTTGTTTGTTTGTTACGCTTTCACGCCGTAACTACTGAACCGATCATCATGAAATTTTGCATTTTGCATAATATTATAAATGCGAAAGTGAGTTTGTTTGTTTATTTGTTTGTTTGTTACGCTTTCAAGCCGTAACTACTGAACCGATCATCATGAAATTTTGCATACAAGTTCTCTGGAGTGCGGAGAAGGACAAAGGCTACCTTTTATCCCGGGGAAAGGTACTATTCCCCAGGAATCGACATTGACGCGGGCGGAGCCGTGGGCGAAAGCTAGTAAGAAGTAAATATAATCGGTATTGACAAGTATTTTAATGGAATTGTACCTTAACTAATATTATAAATGCGAAAGTGAGTTTGTTTGTTTGTTACGCTTTCACGCTTTCACTACTGAACCGATCATCATGAAAGTTTGGATACATGTTATCTGGGGTACGGAGAAGGACATAGGGTACATTTTACCCCGGGAAAAAGTACTGTTCCCGAGGGATCGATATTGACGCGGGCGGAGCCGCGGGCGAAAGCTAGTTATTAATATACTTAAAATGTGTTTTAAATGACATTTTGAGATTATTGTATCTGATTACTTTATTTTTGTTTTTGATTATTCATAAATCTGTGATTAAGAGTCAGGAGTCATTTTAAGCATGGTGTTTTAAACAAAAATAGTTATTGATAATTTTAAGTGGTAATTGTGGAAGAGAGATAGATGCGTCACAACCCGAACTTAGGCCGATCGTGCCCCTCTATCGCTTGTACCGCGCTCTTGCTTGCCCGGACGTGACACTTCTTCGTGCGTGCAACCGGCGTTTATCGATTTACTAGCTATTGCCCGTGACTTCGTCCGCGGCAATTTCTGTTTTTATGATTTATTAGTAAAGATGAATAATTTTTCCCCGATTTCAATACATTTTTTATTGATGCTTCGCTCCTATTGGTCACAGCATGATGTTTTATAGCCTAAAGCCTTCCTCAATAAATGGACTATCCAACACAATAAGAATTTTCCAATTTGAACCAGTAGTTCCTGAGATTAGCGCGTTCAAACAAACAAACAAACTCTTCAGCTTTATAATATTAGTATAGAAGTATAGATAAGCCGTTATCATGTAAAAAAAAAACTGTTTCTTATCTATCCATCTAAAACAGTCGTGTATTAATAGTCCATAAAGCGAGTCGCGGAGGTCAAGTGCAGTGGTGAGTGACCGGAGACGCAAAAACAAATGAATTCGTGTTTTTGTTAGGTATAGGATATTCATGGTTGCGAATTTTTTTATACTTCTAACCTATTGGATGATTCCTCTAAGCGTAAGTACATGAGATTTCACCCATTCATCCGCGTGAGTATCCCAATACCTTCATTCCCTTCCCAAATCCAACAAATTCATATCTTTCTCCAGCTTAAAAATGCTTCCGATGGGCAGCAGCGTCGGAAGCACAAGAAGCCAAAGAAACTGCGCTCGCCAACCCGCCTGCCAAGCGTGGTGAGTATGGCAATATCCTCCCATGGAACGAAGAATCCTTGGAAGGAAAAAATCCTTGGAATAGGCCTTTGTTCGCTATTGAATGTCTTGCGGCTGTGGTGATGGTAATGATGTATTTATTTTACCTTAAAAGTGCCAAATCGTATTCAAACGTAGCAGGATCGAAGTGAGGGTGGCTGGCGATGATCTGAACTCGTCTCTCGGCGTATCCGTAGGGTTCGTCCTCATTGGCCAGGTCGTGCTCTCCTAGTCGCACTAGGAGCTCTGATGGTGGGACACTAGGGAAAAAATATACTTTGAAATAAATATAAATATATACGGACAAATCACACAGATTGAGCTAGCCCCAAAGTAAGTTCGAGACTTGTGTTACGGGATACTAACTCAACGATACTATATTTTATAACAAATACACATATAGATACACATCCAAGACCCAGGCCAATCTGGAAAAGATCATTTTCCATCTTGACCTGGCCGGGGATCGAACCTGGGCACTCTCGTGTCGCTGGCGTGTTGACCGCTGCGCCACGGAGCTAGCCAAATAATATTTAGAAGGTAACAAACACAGTAGCGTATTTACTATAGGACCAGAGACATTGCGATGATAAATAATTTTTATACCTCATCCCGTGGGGTTACATGCTCAATGTACAGTCAGGTCCAGAGATACTGACCAGGCCCTCTACCTATATCTTGAATTTTCTCTTAAACTATAAATAATAAGAACATGAAAATGTATATACAGAAAGATTTAAATGAAGTCTTTCTTTGGCGAGCTCCGTGCGCAGTGGTTAACACGCCAGCGACACGAGGGCCCCGGGTTCGAACCCCGGTCAGGTCAAGATAGAAAATGTTTTTTTCAGATTGACCTGGGTCTTGGATGTTTATCTATATATCTATTTGTTATAAATATAATATCGTTGAGTTAGTATCCCATAACACAAGTCTCAAACTTACTTTGGGGCTAGCTCAATCTGTGTGATTTGTCCGTATATATTTATTTATTTTAATATAAATTATCATGTTAGTAGGCCTGGTAAGGTATCTCTGCCCTGACTGTACGTAGAGGGTATTATCCTTTATATAAATCAAGCATATTCCTACATTCATATTTTTCAAAATAACATCAGTTTCTCGGAAAGTGAAACCTTTCTATCTTCTACCTATGCTGGTCGGAGTTATGAAAAAATATGAAAAAGCATCCTAATTTTTTTCATAACTTCCACAGCCAGTACCAGCTAACATCTCTTCTCGCGCAGATCATAAAAGTCGATCGAAGGAATGGGCAAAATCTCATAAATCATGTTAAAAAGCGATGCGGCTAGCAATCCATCACTATTTTGATTGCTTGCCATCTTACTCCCACCAATATACGAAACGTGGCTTTTAGGTCTTAAAGACTTGGGCTCTGTCTACCCCGCAACGTTGCTTACTTTATTAACGTTCCTGTTCCATAGTGTACACAGTTGCAGATTTTTTTTTGTAGTTTGGCTATTCTGACAGTTATGATTTACAAAACTTTTGAGCAAATTTCAAATTGATATTTTAATTCTTCTATAGTAAAGAGGTTAAGCATTGTGTGCCACACACTTTTGTAAATAATCATGTTTCACACAACTGCATCTTTATCATAAACAATCTCATATTTTTTTTTCCATATTTGTTTTACGGTATTTGGCTTTCTATGCCTTTTAGCCCTTTATATTTTTCTACGTGTTATCAAAGAAATGGTGGTGTTATTAATTTCGTTGATTCAATGGAGCCCCTGGTGACAATTCCCACGAATGCACTGGTTTGATCATAGACGCAGTAGCAGTAAGGCGAGCGATCACCAGCCCGCTATGTAAATCTCACTACAGCCGCATCATAACACTTTATTTTAGTTATTCCACACATTGTTCATAAACATGGGCATTTATAACACCAAATTACACCGATTTCACATTTGAGATAGATTGCAAAACAATCCAAAACAAAAACCACGCAGTCCGCCGAAATTCCCACCAAGAACACATAATAGACAAGAGATAAACAATCTTATATGTAATTACTTTTTTTAAAGAAATTAGTCAACTTACTGTTCAACACAATGCGCAGCCGTGATCGCCCAGTTTTCGTTCAACAACGCCGCTCCACACTTATGCAGGTACGTAGACGTCCTGTACTGCCTGAGAGAAATCTGCCAGGGCCACTGGCCGAAGCCCGACTTGCTGCCCCCCACAATCCGCGCCATGGGCCAGAATCGTCGCCCGCATACTGCCAGCACCAAGAGAGTGGAGTTTAATATCATTTTTAGAACACTGGGACGAAATAAAAGGAGAAAAAGTTTGTGATACTTTCTTTTCTTCTATTTTAAATATTTTGTATCCAACTTTGTAGATTTATTATTATTGATACATATCGTTATTTTAAAGTTCGTTGTTTCGCACTTATTTTTTATTTATTTACATCATATCACTGACTTAGAGTTATTATTCACGACAGCTTTGCATTAAGCTAAACGATAACTTCATTTTACGCACGCAAAATATCTTTGTAATGAGTGGCCAGTGTGGCCACTAATGATCGAATCATTAATAAATGCCAACAAAGGTTAGATAATGTTGTTATCACTATTCACTGATAATTTTTTAATGAGTTATATTTCGCCAATTTTAGTAAAATCCTGACTCAATCCTGGCAATATTTTTTTTAAACTTAGTCACTGAGTTATTTAAAAATAATCACAAAAATTCAAAATAAGAACAATCTTGACACTAAATCAAAACAAGTTCATAACTTCCTCTTGTTAATAAATTAATGGACCATAGAGGAAATATTTTAAAATTGGAACAGTAAAACCGCAGGTTGCAGGCGTCCTTGTATTCGCCTTGGCCGTGGCGTACGATCGCACTGGCCGCTGACAACTCTTTGTTTGAATTACGAACTTCATGTTATTTTTTTATTATTCGCACTGGCTGATGAGACTTCATTTTTCTTCGCCAGTTCTTTGACCTTTGGCGTATTTTTTACGCGCCAGTGTCGTGTCAGGAAAATCGAAAGTTGTTTAAATCAAACAGATGTAAAAAAGATAACATGTTCCAAGTATTTTATTTGGTTTTCAGTATGCCTAATGAGTTTGTGTGGTTTTGACCTTTGCTGTCATAACATATTTTAGGAAAAGGTTTCTTGACCAGTATCTTTAAAAAAATTTTTTTTATATAGTTACATAAAGGCATGACAACAAAAGCTGATAAGATGGGCCCGACAATGCCCAGATAAGATAGTTTAAAGTTAGTTTTTAGGGTTCCGTACCCAAAGGGTAAAAACGGGACCTCTTAAATCCTATCGGTCCGCTGCCTGTCCGTCTGTCTGTCTGTCCGTCTGTCACCAGGCTGTATCTCATGAACCGTGAAAGTTAGAGAGTTGAAATTTTTACAAATGTTATATTTTTAGTGTCGATCCCTCGGGAACAGTAGATTTTCCCGAAATGAAAGGTATCCTATGTCCTTCCCCGGGCCTCAAACTACCTCCATACCAAATTTCATCCAAATTGTTTCAATGGTTGAAGCTTGAAAATAATAAATACAGACAGACAGAGTTACTATCGCATTTCTAATTTAGTATGGATAAAGGGCCTGCTCAGATATCTCGGTATCTGACTGTACATCGATTTAATTGTCACTTCAAAATACATTGCGGTTTTCATATGATTGACTATTTTTTATTGAAGATACGTAAACCGTAGTGGATTTTAAAGAGACCATCAAAACGTACACCGCAGTTGTCAAAAATTAGAAAATAGGTACTACAAGTAAGCTTAATTTCCAATCAAAGATAAAATCATGGTACAATTATATAAAATGACTGTCGTTTTGAGGATTAAAAGAAACTGTATGACTTGAATGGCAGTCATGAACAATGGGTGACGTAACTAGACTGTTAATTGAAGCAATTTATATTATCGCTTCCTTATTGTAGGGTGAAGTTAATGCTAGCAGAAAATTACTGGTTTAAACATTAAATTAGAAAAACTATGGAAGCAGCATTGCACTCAAAAACTGACACCACGCAAAGTACTTAGATGAAAGCGGGCGGGGCTTAAAATGTATATCTTTTCGCGAACTAGTCTGCCACGAGCTCCGTGACGGAAGGATAAAAGCATTTAACGACATATTTTTGTGATCATGGGCGAAATCTTAACGAATAAAAAAATACTTCTTGTGTAGTAAAGTGGTGCAGGAAACGCAAGAAAAGACGGAAAAGTGACACTGGAGTAACTTACCATAGTGAGCGACGCAAACTCCTAGCCTACCTACATCCGCTATGTTGACACCATAGCGTTCATTAGATATGTTGACACTGCCCCGTGACCTTGACGCGGCCAATCGCAAACTAGCTTCGTCTATGAGTGCGTAAGGTTTTCGTTGTGATTTGAGTTAAGTTTGTTTGCGTAAATGGGACTGATATTGAATCATTAGTTGTATGAGAGCTACGCTTCCATAGTTTTTCTAATTCAATGGGTTTAAATACATATGAAGTGTTTCATAGATCTATTTGCAATGTTTTATAAAATAAGCCTTAGAAATAGTAGGACGTTTAGGTACCGAAAATAATATCCATAAACACTGTCGCCTTAGTATTCATTACGAGTTTATATGATCAATAAAAATCAAGCATAATATAAAAACCGCAACATGCAAACGCATCGCGACACAAACTCACGCACACATCGACAGTAATTATGCATGCAATTTTCCTCCGTTCGAAATTCAAATCCAAACAAATATAAAATTAGTTATGTTCCATTTGGTATACAAATTTCAGTCACACGTTAGTAAGTAATTGAGTCATATATTAAAAAAAATGCGTCTCTCTGAATTGAGTATTAAATACGTTACAATTCAATGAATAATTTAAAATAATATAATATTATATTCGTGTCACAAAATTAGGTTATATTAATAAGTTAAATAATGGTAATAATGTAAAGGAATTTTATGTTTGCAATGTCAATCTACTTAATCTATCTGATAATTGATGTCATTTCTTATTTATAGTACATCATTTGTCAGGAGATAATACTAATTAAGACAATATATAATTGAATTTAGATTGATTTAGATCATTAATTGTGCCTTAATTATTTTAGGGAAAATGATAAATAAAAGGTTTAAGTTCAAATACTTATTAACATACCTTTTTTGTAGTCGTCCTTGTTATAGTTAAGAGCCGATGTTCCGTTTGCAAATATTTCTGAAAAGAAAAGAAATAATACATTTTAGACACATAATATTTGTTTAATTTAATTATACGAATACACTCTGAACAGCCTCTGTGGTCCAGTGGTTAAGTAAGGCGTTTGCCTGTTGACCCGGGGGTCGTGGGTTCGATTCACACCGGAAGCATACTTTGTTTAGTTGTTTCCAGTTTGGTTAGGACATTGCAGGCTTGAATCACCTGATTGTCTGATAATAAAGATGATTCCGTGCTTCGGAAGGCACGTTAAGCCGGTGGTCCCGGCTGCCACCTGGTAGTCGTTAAAGGAACCACGTCAGAGGCCGAGAGGCGGTTCCGAAGAACTCTGACACCAGGGTGTGCTTGGTCGATTGACCGTGACACCTACTCGAAATGATGATGATGATACGAATACACTAATATTATGAAGAGAAAATATGAATTTGCAAAATCAGCTTCATGATTATGTTATCCATATATTTATATGTTACCATCAGGTGAGATGGGAGACAAATGCCTAATTCAATTTTTAGTAAAAAAAAAAAAAATTTTAGTTATGGTTATGTTATGATGGTTATGTTAGGCATACAATTTTTTTATGTATTTTTTTTGCATTTACAAAGCAGGTCTGATATACTGTTATTAAAATAAGAAAGAAAATATGATGAAAAAATTACACGCGTGCAGAGTTTGATCCTGGTTTAGGTACTATGTTTTATTATTTATTATTGGTCTATGTACGACCTATGCTCTGCTAATTGAGCGACCGCGCTTCAAACCTCAGCGTCGAAAGAGAAAAAGAGTTTATAAGAAAAGCATTGAATGCAAAAAAAACTTATGAAAAATTATCATAGATTCCCAAGAAAACGTCATTATTCAAATCTCTTACCAGCGTCCATTGGATCAACAGTAGTAGTCTCCGTAGCAACAGTTGTTTCCGTTGTGTTTTGTTCGCTCTCTGTTGTATTTGTTGTTGGCGCCATTGTTGACGTCAGTGTGGGGGCTGTTGGCGACAGCGTAACGTTGACAGTGAACTCGAGTAATGCTTGTGTTGTTTCCGTTCTCTCTGTTGTTGTTGTTTTTGTTGTTGATTGTTCTGTGAATTGCGAAAAAGTTGTTTATTTCGTATTTGTTTTGGGTACTACGCTTAGGCCCAACGCAGGCGACGGACAGTGGCGGAAAGGCTACAGCGCGTTCTTATTAGTATTCGGATAACATTACACTTTGTACGTTTATATCTGCCAAGCGACATGAAGTACCTCCGTGGTCCAGTAGTTATGGCGTTTGCCTGTAGACCCGGGGGTCGTGGGTTCGATTCCAAATGGTTTTAGTTTCCTTTGTTTAGTTGTTTCCAGTTTGGTTAGGACATTGCAGAAACACCTGATTGTCTAATAATGAAGATGTTTCCGTGCTTCGGAAGGCACGTTAAGCCGTTGGTCCCGGCTGCCATCTGGTAGTCGTTAAAGGAACCACGTCAGAGGCCGAGAGGCGATTCCGAAGAACTCTGACACCAGGGTGTGCATGGTCGATTGACCGTGACACCTACTCGAAATGATGATGATGAATTAACACAAAAATTTAATTGGTGTGTTAATTTAAATAGGTAATTGTTAGAAGTACAAAATTATGTCTCGAAGTATCAGTTGATGCGAACAATATTCCAAATAGGCGAAAATTATTTGAGGTGCACAGAATTAACAAAAGGATATAAAACAAAAAAAGAAAAAATAGAGAAACAAAGAAACCAGTGATAGATAGAAAAAATATTCAGGACAATCTTGAATTCTTTTCTGTTGTCGATTTCTTTTTTATCCTAACATTGATGCCTAAAGACGTGATAGTATGACACAAGTATATATGTTTGTGCGGATCATAAAATTTAACCTATGTTTATTTCCTTTTTAATTAAGAACTTGAAGAAGACTGACTTACCAGTTGTTGTTGTTGTTGTCAAAGGTTCAGCCGACGTAGGAACATCCGTTACATGCTCAGTTGTTTCCGTTAACAATGTCGTATCTTGCACTGTTTGTATAGTTTCAGCGACTGTTGTTGGGGGCTCTGTTGTTGTTGTCGTCGTCGTCGTCGTTGTTGTTGTTGAAGTGGAAGTGGTCGTAGAAGGCGTTGAAGTTGTAGTTGTAGTTGTTGTGGTCGATGTTGATTCTGGTGTCGGAGGGATTGTTGATATTAGAACCCATCCTTCAGGTGGAGTAATTGGTGACCAGTTTTCTGGAAAAGAAACGTAAGAGATTAATAAAGTAAAAATTATGTATGTATGCTGCTTATTACTCCGAAACACCCTAATCTAAAAACTAAGCTGATCTAAGACACAAAAAGAAACCAGAACGCTAGGGCTACTCCGGTGGTGGCAAGACCCCCCTCCCCCCTTAGTACCTTCTTAGGGCGAGTATTTGCAATAAACACAGATAGTAGCCGGCCGTCATAAGAGCGGACCCTGAGCTCCAACGCATCAGAGCTGAGGACGCAACTGGGAAAACCGCTGGGATGACGATGTCGGTGAGTCAATGCCTTGAACCCACCAAAACTCCCAAGGGCAAGGTTGCTTGCTGTTGGTTAGCTCATCTTTACTCAAAATAAAATTTGTTTGTGCCTTATTTCACTAGTAACATCCAAAACATTTAAATCAAATTTTGATTTTAATCTCAACGCATAAAGAGGGGTGTTACAAGTTTGACGTGTCTGTTTATCTGTCTTTGGAATTGTAGCTCCCAATTCATGTAGTTTCCTTTTTAAAAAGGTAATTCAAAGAATTTTGACCTATATTTGTAGCGAAATCAGGTCAGCGCTTTAAAAGTTAGAGGGTCAATTGGGTCTGAAAAAAAATATGTATATCGGAAAACGAGCACACGAGCCACCTGATGAAAAGTGGTCACCGTCGCCCATGGACATTTGCAACACCAGAGAAGCTGGTGATACGTTGCCAACTCTTAAGATACCTGTAAACACGCCTTTTGGAGGACCCATAGTCACAGCACACAGGGAAAACCTCGGGAACCCATTCCACAATCCTGCTGCGCGAGGGAAAAAAACCATGTGACTTTCTGACATTTTTGGAGTGTCAAGAATGTGAGGATTTTACTCCTGTAGCGGGCGGTGCGGTGGTAGAAAGGTGACGGTGCCGGTGGCACTAATTCAAAAAGTTCTTCAGAACACTCCTACCTATCTTCTATCGTTGAGAACATTCACAAAAAGAATCCTAAAGGAACATCTGAGTTTATTTTAAACAACACGTCAAGTATTATTTATATTATAGCCTCACTCTTGTTGCTTGTAAAACCTACGCCTACACTAAAAAACGCAACAGCGAAATCCACTTAGCTATCTCTTGAACTTTTCATTTCTCTAGATAGTACTGTATGAAATACCAAGATAACTGTTCCCAACTTTTGCCGTTCTTATAAAAAGTATACACAATGGTTTTTTTTTTCTATTATTCTATATTTTTTATTATGGAGTAGATAAAGAGTACAACTTTAACAATATAACATTAACTAACAACGTAGGAGACCTGATGGTATGTCGTTGATCCCTTAGAAACGTGGTAGGGCTTTGGTGTGGGACGCTACATGCGTCGACACACTAGCGCCTTCTCACCTCAGGTGACCTCAGTCATGAGAGCCGGGTCTGCTGCCGAAGGCGCTGAGGTTGCCAAACGGCGCAATTATGCAACCTTAGCTGAGGATTATATATTTGTGCCGTTAGGACCTTGAGGACCCAGCGCGAGGGGTTTCTTAAAAGAGATTGCCCCACGGCTCATGTCAGCTTTCAGTGATAAGAGGGCTGGCTGCCTTTTCGCCTAACGGATTAGCATTGCCGTCCAAGGGGGAACGCAGCCAGCGTTCTTGCCACCATGCCACACGGGCAAGATTTCGAAGAAAATTCTTTCTAGTGCTCCTTTTTTTTTCACTTCATGTTTATATTGTATATAATAAGTTTTAATCACTATTTGATTTAAGTTTCTAAAAACTAACAACTAGAACTAAGTATAACTGTATTATTTATGTATTATATGTACACTAAATCGTCATCATCAGGTCTTTTTAGTCTCCACAGCAGAGGTATGATGCTCTCTGTACTAACGAAGCCATACTTGGCCAGAGCAGACAGAGGATTTGGCCTACACTCTCCTCGCTGGCCAAACGGGTTGGAGAGGTCTCATTGATGTTTATGAGCTTTGTTTAGCTTGTATTTCCTAAATAGAAGTACACTAAATAGAAGTTATCTTTAAATAAAAAATGTCACGCAGATCATTGGCTTGATTTTGATTTGACGACATTTTTTACAAAGGATTTTTTTTTGGCTTACTCTCAGGTGACTCGCTTGCTCGTTTGCCGTCGAGCAAGCGAGTCACCTGATGGTAAGCGACCAGCGCTGCCCATGGACAACTGCAACACCAGGGTGTGACAGGAGCGTTGCCGGTCTTTCAAGGAGTTGGAGAAAGGACATAGGGGGAGGATGGGCCTCCGGCTCTCTTACTCACCGAACGAAGCATAGAAGCGGTAAAGCTTCTACTCAAAGTCCATTCGACTACACATTAGGAGCAACATTCGGATTTTAGAAGATACTCAAAATGAAAAGTACCGATGAATTCGCCGTTTTCTAATGTTCGTTTATGCACACACACACGCACTGAGTTAGGGGTGTCCTCTACTGTCTGTCCGGTGGATGCAGGTATGGCGTCGGGTACGCACGCCCGGCCCCCCGAGCTGCTACTTGCTTTACCCCATTCAGCCGAGTGAGCATCCCAATATTTTCATTCACTCCCGAAATCTATCAAATTATCATCCTTTCCGAGCTAAAAAGTGCTTCCGACAGAAGCACAAGAAGCCAAAGAAACTGTGCTCACCAACCCTGAAATCCTGACATAAACGTGGTGGGTATGTCAATTTCTCCCAAGGAACGGAGAATCCTTGGCTTTTCGTTTTCCTGATTATTTGTTTATTAAAGAAGGACACGAAACGACCTAAAACCTTAAAACAAGAGTCACGTCTTAAGAAGCGGGTCAAAATAATCACGACCGTCCCGGAATCGTGTCTCAGCTGTTTATCCGACTGTGACAGAGAGAAGGTCATGTTTTTCGAGTAATACAGACATCCGGTGAAATGACCTGACAATAATCCTTATCCTTACTAATATTATAAATGCGAAAGTGAGTTTGTTTGTTTGTTTATTACGCTTTCACGACGTAACTACTGAACCGATTATCATGAAATTTTGCATATAAGTTCTCTGGAGTACGGAGAAGGACATAGGCTACCTTTTAAAAGAACTATTCCCGAGGGAACTACATTGACACGGGCGACAGCTAGTAAATAATAAACTTATGTTATGGGATTCCCAACGAGCCCTTTTTAATGGATACTAATCGGTTTGATTGAAGTCGGTACTTTATATGAGAGGAAAAGTTGTTCATATTGAAGGACTAAGTCGCCCCTTAAAGGGTATGCCGAGAGTAAATTTCCACTCAGTATATACTGATAAGTTTTGGTTGTGCATTGATAATAGCAGTCTGGTCAATAAAAACCATTGTATAAATTCTAATTCAATTCCATACATTGTCTAAATTCTAAACAATTAGCACGAAGAAAGTAAGCCCAACAATTTCACTAAACCCGCGACCCGACTGCGCTCGTGATGACCGCAATACGTGAGCGGCGTACCTAATTTTTGCTGTGCTTCGTTGACTAAGACTTAGCTGGCGAAGGATACCTATAAGGCTATGATTTTGTACAGTCTGGTTCACTCTTAATAAATTAAGAAATAAAATATGGTGAAAATTTTTTTTCATGCAGACGTAAGCCTTAATACGTATAAGGGGAAATGGGATAAGGTGGATAATTTCGGCGCTGAGATTGAATTGTGCGGTAGCTCAGATGGCAGAGCATAGGTCGTACATAGACCTAGGTCGCCGGCTCAAGTCCCGCCAGCATGAAATTTTTTCACCATATTTTATTTCTTAATTTATTAAGAGTGTATCAAAAATAGCATTATGAATGCAAAATAAAACACTTATAAAAAACAGTCTGGTTCATTAAAAATTATTTAAGTCGATCTAAACGAGCAACTATATAAAATGTACTTGAACACTCTTTTTTTAGGGTTCCGTACCTCAAAAGGAAAAACGGAACCCAAGCTGAATTCATATCAAATACTCAGGTCTACTGGCCCTTGGAGTTGTAAAAAAATCAAACTTCTCAACCAACGCAATCAAAAGATACAGCTGGTTATACCGTAAATTTTCGAAATTTTTCGACATTCGCAAGGGAATCAAATCCTACAGGGTACTTCCCGTGAACTCAGAATCTTGAAATTTGGTACAAAGCAACGTCTCATGGCACAGATAAAGGAAAAATTACGAAAAGTATATTTTTTTTGTTACATCATATCATAAAAATATATTTAATAATTTTTCGACACTCGCAAGAGAATCAAAACCTACAGGGTACTTCCCTTGACCTCAGAATCTTGAAATTTGGTACTAAGCAACGTATATAACACAGATGAAAGAAAAATGTTACATCATATAAAAAAATATTTTAATAATTTCAAACTTATATACGACAATGTACTGTTCCACAGCTACTAAATTCATACAAGCTGATATATTAAGTAAGGGGAAATAAAAAAGTGTTCAAAAGAGCTGAGTTACTAAGTTACTAAGTTCGTGTAAAGTGATGTTATGCACTTACTGACTTGCATCTTGATAACGTTCTCACGGATTGAGGGTCAATATCACAGTATTCAAAGGAGGTGAGCAGTGTCAAGTGCTTGTATGTTAACTTATTCGTTAGTCCTTCTGTATCAGATATTCAGGGAGAGAAATCACCCTGTATATCAGATACTAGCTGTTTGCCGCGACTTCGTCCGCGACAATTTCTGTGATTATGATTAAAGATGAATAATTTTCCCCCGTTTTCAAAACATTTTTAATTGATGCTTCGCTCCTATTGGTCGCAGCGTGATGTTTTTTAGCCTAAAGTCTTACTCAATAAATGTACTATCCAACACAAAAATAATTTTCCAATTTGAATCAGTAGTTCCTGAGATTAGCGCGTTCAAACAAACAAACAAACTCTTCAGCTTTATAATATTAGTATAGAGATATAGATAGTATAGATAGGTCGATTTCAAACTCCCTGGTAATATTTTAATTACGGAAGCAGAATTCCTAATAGAATAGCGGTCGTACCAGGTGCTTCTCTTCAACGTAAAAGCCGATCGAGGGAATGGGCAAATCTGACAAATCATATTAGTAGGCGATGCGGCTAGCAACCCATCATTATTTTGATTCCATTTTCCACCTAACCTAGCCCACCAACATGCTCAACGTGGCTTTTAGGTCTTAAAAACCTGGGCTTTTTCTACCCCACAAGGGAAATAGCTGGCCGTGTGGTTTCCGGCAGAGTAGAATAGGACCACTCCTAGTCTTCCCACGGATGACGTAAAAGGCGACTTAGGAAATACAAGCTAAACAAAGCTCATAAACATCAATGAAACCTCTCCAACCCATCTGGCCAGCGAGGAGAGTGTAAGCCAAATCCTCTGTCTGCTCTGGCCAAGTATGGCTCCAGTAATACAGAGAGGGCCTTTCTCCTGCAGTGGAGACTAATAGGTCCTGATGATGATGAAGGGAAATAGACGTGATACTATGTATGTATGTATATATGTTCAAATTTAAATAAAATACATTATGCTTTTGTAAGATCTGATTATAGACTAGCTCCGTGGCGCAGCGGTCAACACGCCAGCCTGCGACACGGAGTGACCGGGTTCGATCCCCGGCCAGGTCAAGATGGAAAATGATCTTTTTCAGATTGGCCTGGGTCTTGGATGTGTATCTATATATGTATTTGTTGTAAAGTATAGTATCGTTGAGTTAGTATCCCATAACACAAGTCTTGAACTTACTTTGGGGCTAGCTCAATCTGTGTGATTTGTCCGTATATATTTATTAATTTATTTATTATTATCAGAATCTCTTAAGTCACTTTAAATACGCAAAAAGAAAAGATAAAAGGGTCGCAAATAATTTAAAATGAACACAAAAAAATCATCATCAAACGATTGTCCCAAATAAATCAGCAATGGAGAAGTATGATTCTAATTCAAAGGATTTAGCCGCCGCCCACGCAATGGGGGCAATGACTGACTGGACATTACACCGGTGTAAACTTTGAGCATTATTTTGTTATCTTAATTCACAGTAAAGATAAAGACATGGTCACATTGTAAGCTTTTATGTATAGTTATTTCCAACAATGATGCATCACTTTCCATCGCCGGGTTACCTACGCCACTCAGAAATCTTATTTATGGAATTACTAGCTTTCGCCCGCGGCTCCACCCGCGTCAATGTCGATCCCTCGGGAATAGTACTTTTTCCCGGGATAAAAGGTAGCCTATGTCCTTCTCCGTACTCCAGAGAACTTGCATTTCATGATGATCGGTTCAGTAGTTACGGCGTGAAAGCGTAACAAACAAACAAACAAATAAACAAACAAACAAACTCACTTTCGCATTTATAATATTAGTAAGGATAAGAATAAGGATGTTTCTTGAATGATGTGCAACCGTTAGCTTCAATATACAAATATTTATTTTGTCGAGTACTCATAACTATATACTATAATTCCCATTCTACTGATAGTTCGTTTTACCGAAACACTTTTCGGCGAATGAACAATTAGCACACGATTATTTCATTATTTTACAACCCGGCCATGTTTCACACGGGTGAAAACATAATAAGTAGATAAACCTTTCTTAAGAAATATCCTTTCGTCTTTCTAACAGATACTAATTATGCATGAAACTGCATTGAAACTTAAATATTTCGACGCAGTTTCATGCTTTGATTTGAAGGAGTTAAAAACCTAACAGACAGGGAATGACAGAATAAATAAATACACATTAATTCCATAAATAAGATTTCTGAGTGGCGTATGTAACCCCCATCGACAGGTCACGTCATAGAATAATAGGGCTAAGACAAGTAATTTAATTTAAAAATCTAAAAAGCCCGACTGACCATTGACCCAGCGCCATCTATTTTGCGAATTAAAAAAAGAATAAGTTTATCAATTTGCTATTATGTAAAATTGATGTTTTAGCTGACGTCACACTGCTCATAAGACTCTTCGGAAGAATACAAATCTAATGAGGCTTCATTCTTCTAAATTGGTCAAGCCATTGGGGCTTCAGGAAGTAACAACTCTTTGCAAGATTTTGCCAGTTTACGTTCGCCATATTGATATTTTACTGACGTCACATAGCTTATGACACTTCAGGGAAGAATACAAATCATATGACACCTTACACTTCAAAATTAGTCAAACCGTTTAGGCTTCAGAAGTGGATAATGAAACAGACATACTTACATACATACGCGCGAAAAACATTACCCTCCTTCTGGGTGGGTCAGTCGGGTAATAAGGCACGGTTTCAAATCGTGTCTGTCTTTAATATGTCCATGTGTCCTACCTTGTCTTATTTTCATAAATTGTAATACAACTCTCCCTGTGTATATAATTAGCATTTCCTTTCATAACAGAGTATACCTTACATATATTATTTCTGTGTGACCACAGTCTTAGCATGTTTGAAGTTATGAATCACAAATTCTAAGATCAGTGAATCATCAGCCAGATTCGGGTATTGGAAAGCTCATTTATCATTTTCATATTTATGCTCCGTGACCGGGGATCTTAAGTCCGTGTCCATGTCCATGACGGTTATTGTACGTACATTGTATGTTTAATTTAATAATATTCGAACCCTCGTTACTTGCCGTCCGCGTCTTAACCCGCTGGACCAGACGGTCAGTGGCCAGCATTTAGCAACCATATTCTTCGTGGAAAGAAAAACGCACGAAAACTTGAAAACACGCGTTTTCCCAAACATAAGACTAATCTAGATCGATTGTTTACCCCCAAAAACACCCATATACCAAATTTCAGCGAAATCGTTAGAGCCGTTTCCAAGATCATAGAAATAAATTTATATAGGTACATATAAATATTCAAGAATTGCTCGTTTAAAGTTATAAGATTAGCTTTATTCCGCGACTTCGTCCCCACAAGTTATAGCCTATGTGGCGAAGAGACCCTGGCGATAGACCACATTATCCAGCGCTGCTCTTTGCAGTCATACTCGCGTCGTTGTTTCCCGACTCGTTCAATTTAAGGATCTTGAAGGCAAGAGTGAGGCATTATTTTAGTTTGCGTGTACCACCCTCATCCTCCTCGTTGCTTCCCATCAGGCAAGACAGAGGTCAAACGCACTCAAATTATTCATAAAAAAATACTCGGGCTATCTGGACGATCTGAAAGCAACACCAGCCGCCGTAGAATTCTGTTGTCGCTATAATAACAAATACTAGAAAATTTAATAAAATAAATATTTGAAGAGGCTCTGGAAAGAGGCTGATACAAAAAAATGTGATCAACAGTGATAACGGCAACAGGTAGGCGCTGGAAATATTCACAGAATATTGAGTAATATTATTCAGTTTAAAAATAAAAAATAATATTTAAGGAGTCTCCCATACAACAGAAATGATTTTTGCCGTTTTTATAGATTACTACGCCCGCGTTAATGTCGATCCCTCGGGAATAGTACTTTTTCTCGGGATAAAAGGTAGCCTATGTCCTTCTCCGCACTCCAGAGAACTTGTATACAAAATTTCATGATGATCCGTTCAGTGGTTACGGCGTGAAAGCGTAACAAACAAACAAACAAACAAACTCACTTTCGCATTTATAATATACTAGCTTTCGCCCGCGGCTCCACCCGCGTTAATGTCGATCCCTCGGGAATAGTGATTTTTCCCGGGATAAAAGGTAGCCTATGTCCTTCTCTGTACTCCAGAGAACTTGTATGCAAAATTTCATGATGATCGGTTCAGTAGTTACGGCGTGAAAGCGTAACAAACAAACAAACAAACAAATAAACAAACAAACAAACAAACAAACAAACTCACTTTCGCATTTATAATATTAGTAAGGATAAGGAAGTAAGGATCAAGTAAGGAAGTAAGGATGGTACGAAACCCTTCGTGCGCGAGTCCGACTCGCACTTAGCCGGAGTTTTTGTTAATTGCTGTGGAATTAATACGTACACATGGGAAAAAAATCTACATTTTCATAACTGTTCGGCCGGCCCTGCAATTTGTATGAAAGTGATTTTTTATGAGTTTCCACCATTGGTCCAATGGGAAAAGTAGTTCATTTTTCAGGGCTGAGTCACCTCTTCGAGGGATTATCGGTAGTTAATTTACATGCTGGACAAATACTCGATGCCCATGGACAACTGCAACGCCAGGGTGTAACAGGAGCGTTGCCGGCCTTTCAAGGAGTAGGGGAAAGGACATGGGAGGAAATGGGGGAAGGATGGGCCTCCGGCTCTCTTACTCACCGAACGAAGCATAGAAGCGGTAAAGCTTCTACTCAAACGTCGATTTTCTGTGAGAGTGTGGTACTTCCCCGGACGAGCCGGCCCATTCATGGTACTAGCAAAAATGAATTTTGCCGGTAGCGTGGCTCTACCACAACTAAAGTGTTTACTTAGGATTCGCAAATATAATTTTAGGTGACACATTTGACCCTCTTGATAGGACAACATCATTATCAATTATAAATATGTATATTTGTCAAAGTCAATCTTGTTATTTGAGTAAATATTAATTATTAACAAAATAATAAAAATATTCTACCAGGACCTGACTTGGCCCTGCCTTCTACCCGACCCATCAAAATGTGAGTCTTTATTTTCTTGTTTACACTTCTTCACTAATATTATAAAGAGTAAAGATTTGATTGTTTGTTTGTTTGTATTAAATAGGATCCGAAGCTACTGGACCTATTAAAAAAATTATTTCCCCATTCAAATCCTACATACCTTTTTTTATTCTGGACGATCCAGCGATTGACCACGATCTCACCTGATGTTAAGTGAAGATATGGTCTATGGTGGAGCTCGCTGGCTCATTAAAAACCTTCACTCTAAAAAGAGGCCTTAAAGAGACCCAAATTATATGTGTCAGGGAAAACCTCCGGTTGCAAGACATTTCATTCTTTAGCCGTACGCAATATGAAGACCTATACCTGTTAAACATAGGCTATACAATAAAAAAAGATCTATATCTACCCGCATGAAGCCGGGGCGTGCTGCTAGTTTACTAATAATTTGAGCCTAAAAGTCGAAACTTTACCTGCGATCCTAACTAATATTTTACATGAGAAATTTGTTTATTTGTTTGTTACGCTTTGGTGCCTTAATTACTGAAGCGGTTGGCAATAAATTTAGTATATAAGGTCAATTTATATTTGGCACAAATATTTTAAGGCGTTGTGCATCAGAAGAATACCGTTAAACGTCAATATTTTTGTCGCGCAGTTAGCCTTATTTTTAAATGGAATACTAGCATGAAAAAAATATGAAGTACACTTCAAAGATCAAAATAGATGATTACATCGATTTTTTTTTAAATATTTAAAACCTTGCAAAATAAAATTGAAAAAATAAGCAATAAAAATGATTTAAGCTCAAAATTAAAAAATCGACAGGCTAGTAATAGAGATATTTTGACTTTAACATTTAGAAAAACAGACGCGTAAAACACCTTGTGCACTAAAAATACTTTCTTGTCGTACAACACGTCAATTAAACTATAGGTATACAAATAATGCTTGTACAGTTATTTTTTTCTAATTATTGAAGTAGGCATTTGTCTCCCATCTCACCTGGTGGTAAGTGACGATGAAGACGAGGATGTTACATGCCTATTCAAGAGATACCCATTTATTCTACTTTTGAATGTCCCGGGACTGTACTTGTCTAGGAAAATAGACGCAGGCAATAGGCTAGTTGCCTAAAAAAAAATAATTAGTCCGTCAGTTAGATATTCAAAAAATAATGGACACATATTTTTTCTTTTGTCGATTAAACTAAAAATGATAAAGATATAGCCCTTTGAAGTTCCGTGTGACGTCATAGTTTGCTACGCTTTTTAGCAAACTTTGACGTCACGAGCCCCCACTCCTGAACTTCTACGCGCTTTATCTTTATTATTTATTGTTTATTTAAAAAAAGAAAAAATACGTGTCCAATATTTTTTGATTATCTAACTGACGGACTAATTGTTATGTTATTATTACGACCCAGGAAACTAGCCTATTTATCATTATATTCGAAAAAATATGCATGGTCGGAATTTCAATGTAATCTCTTATCTGTACGCATATTAAAGTAAACCAACTGACAACAGAAAAAGGAAATAAATTAAAAACAAGTAACTTACCATCAGAAACTGTGGTAGCATTTTCTGGCGCCTTCGTCGCAGCTCCATCAATAGTTGACCACGTAACTAGAGGTGGATACTCTGTTGATACTGTTGATACCACCGTCGATAAGGGCGCAGATGACGATGATGGTGGTGTGGGAATTTCAGCTTCTGTAGACGGCCTTAAAGTCTCTTTTTCAGTGACGACTTCTTGTACTGTAGTTAATTTTGGCGCCTCAGATGACAGCTCAGTTGTTAACCTTTCTGTTGTTTCTGTTAAGGGTTCAGTTGTTTCTGTTATCAATTTTGTTGTTGTCGTTGTTGATGTTGTGGTATTAGGAGTCGTTGTAGTTGTCGTCGTTGTAGTACTAGGAGTAGTTGTTGTTGTCGTAGTCGTAGTTGTTGTGGTTGGTTCTGTTGTAGTTGTTGTTGGCTCTGTTGTAGTTGTTGTTGAAAGTGTTGTTGTTGATCTAGGAGTTGTTGTAGTACTTGTCGTTGTAGTTGAGTCTTCGGTTGATGTTGTATTGATATATGTTATAGCAGTTACTGAAGGTCTAGTAAATATAGGTCTAGAACTAGTGGATTGTGGTAATATAGTTATATTTAATCTAGGAGGTGATGGCAAAGGCTTTCTAGTCGTTGATCGTGTAGGAGGAGGTCTGTACGGTGGTTTTCTAGTTATATTGAATACTAATACTGGTCTCGTAGGTCTAGGTTTAGGAGTAGTTGATAAATACTGAGGTCTGGTAAAGTTGGTTGGTCTGAAAGGTTTGTAAGTAGGTTTGGTTGGTCGTCTTGTTGGTTTAACAGTAGTTGTTTTACTAGTAGTAACTTTAGGAGCTTCTGTTGATTCTGTTTTAGATACTTCCGTGACTGTATTACTAATATCACCAGAAACAGTTTGGAATGTAGATAATTTTAAAGGTAATTCTGTGCTCAATTCTGGAGCTTTACTTACAAATTTTGTAGTCGTATCTACAGTAACAGCCGTAGTCAATTTCTCATCAAGTGTAGTTTTAAATTCATCGCTTTCAGTTCTATCTATCTTTTCAGTAACTGTCGTTTTAACTCTTTCAGTGGTAGTTTTTCTAGTAGGGAATATGTCTGGGATTTTCGTGACTGTACTTTGTACTTTGTCCTCTATCTGTGGGTGGACGAAACTACCACTGTCTATGGTATTATCTTCTATGTTATTCCCTATGATTTGTGGGAGAATAGTTTTGTCTGGGATCTGACAGCAGGATCCGAAGTAGAACCTGTCTATGCAGGTCCCTAGGTGGGAGCCGTTGGCTTTAAGGCAATCTATAGCGAACATACACAGGCCCTCCTGGCCCGTTCTTCTTGATATACACGGCAAGTGTCTTATGTTTCTAGCTAGGGGGACGGGACCTGAAACAAAGAGAAAACATATGTTAACATTGGTATACTGTAAACTATAAAATTTGGTTATGAGGCGAAAAAACAAACTAACGAGGTGATCCTGTCTTTTCCAAGCTCGGCCGCCCAAAGGCCAGACAATTGTACCAAAGGGTACAATGGTCTGGCTATACCGCCTCCGCGAGTCTACATCAGGCGTTAACCCAAGAAATGCTGGTTCAATGTTGCGAAGGATATGTGTTTAATGATCTCACAACCAAAGAAGCTAAAGACCGTGACAAGTGGAGAATAAAAAGTCCGAAAGCAGACTCCGGGTTTCGAAGCAGGAAGAGAGAATAATTTTGGCGAGCTCCGTGGCGCAGTGGTTAACACGCCAGCCTGCGACACGAGGGTTCGATCTCCGGCTAGGTCAAGATGGATAATGATCTTTTTCAGATTGGCCTGGGTCTTCGATGTTTACCTATATATGTATTTTTTATAAAATATAGTATCGTTAAGTTAGTATCCCATAACAGAAGTCTCGAACTTTGGGGCTAGCTCAATCTGTGTGATTTGTCCATATATATTTATTTATATATTTATAGCGAAAACATTAGAAAACCCTTATTATCTCTTCGCTCAAGAGACGTTAAGTATGACAGACAGTGCCACAAGATCAGATGATAAATGAAATAACCTGCCGCAAAAAACATTACCAGCAACCATGACCGTCGTATTTACTTAGATTGCAGGGTCAGTGACTCCAACTCTACGGTAGAGACGTTTAGTAGAGCCATCTATACCGCGTGATTTTAAACTTCTGAACTATACTGAAACTCTGAAATCAGAATTCATAATGAAATACAGAATTGTAAGAAAAAAAAGGTAAAAAACGAAAAAAAAATTGACCTTCCACAACTTTGCCATATGATATACTAGCTTTCGCCCGTGGCTCCGCCCGCGTCAATGTCGATCCCTCGGGAATAGTAGGTATAAAAGGCCTATGTCCTTCTCCGTACTCCAGAGTACTTGTATACAAAATTTCATGATGATCGGTTCAGTAGTTATCGCGTGGAAGCGTAACAAACAAACAAACATACTCACTTTTGCATTTATAATATTAGTAAGGATAAGGATACTAAGGATGATGTCGTACGATGGACGTTAAATTTTAAATATGTAATTAACAATATTATATATAAATATTAATAAAATATCTATGACATTATTTAAAAAGACAATAAGTTTTGATTGGCCCTACATAAATAAATTTTAATTCTTTTATTTACATCTTATAATATCAGAAAAATTTACTAGCTACTAAACTAAAAATTAATTAATCCTACCTAAAATAAAAACCTACCTATAAATAAAAACCTACCTATAAATAAGAACTTACCTATAAATAAAAAACGTCACACCATCCTACATAGCCAAAGTTATAGTTTAAAAAAAAAATGAAGCAACGCTTAGGCCTATCGTGCCTCTCGCTTGTTCCGCGCTCTCGCTTGCACACGGAACGTGACACATTTTTCGTGCGTGCAGCCACCGTTCATCGATTTATAAGACTTTTAAATGTTATCATGTCAAAAAGTAAAGTCATTTTATGACTCCGGCAGATTGTCTCTAGTACAGCCATCTATGATTAATCCTTAGTATTATCAAAACGTAGAAATCTCCTAGCATTGTGTGAAGCAAATATTGATAACTCTACATTGTGTTGTGACTAGTTTTGGCGGCAAGCCACCAGATGGAGAGGTTTGTGTATGTAAATATTACAGGCGCGTTGATGTCTAATGTATGAAAAATAAAGATATAAATCTTTAGTAGAGCAGAGAGTAAAGTTAAAAGTGTTGTATGTGTAGATATGACAAA